>OW388295.1:25631094-28031094 GCA_936450465.1 Gibbula magus | reverse complement strand
ATGTACATGCTGAATGATCTGTAACAAAAGTTTAAATGCCAATAACTGTGTAGTGAATTTGAGATGCGTGTATCCTTCACACAATGTATCCGAAAGTATCAAATCATGTAGATTAAATAACTGGCTGATGCAATTATATCATCATTTGAAGATCAAAGTAAAGGAAATATATTGTCGGTACGACTTTAAAGAAAATGGCAATAAAAACACAAAGTATTTTATAATCGCGCGTCTTAAGCAATCCAAATAGACTCAGAATATCAAGGTACATGTACGGTACTTGAAACTTTCTGATAATTACCCTATGCACATAATTTCTGAACTTCCATGTATAAGTAAATTTGCCTCCAATTAAGTGAATAAAACCGTAATATAAAAGCGTACCGTCACTGACACTATCAATGTATATAACACCTAAATGACCGTTAGCAAATCGTGAATATTTGGAATTTTTTAATTACGCTTGATCAGTGGGTGACCAGTGGGTCACGTAATGTGATAAGCGCGCGACTATCTAAATGTATGTTACGTAATCCGGTATATCATTTATTTCTAACGACTGAATACACACTTACAATACACAACCCACTTTCAATACACAACCCGTCCCTTGTTTTAAGCAGTGTGCTTATTCGTCTTCGTTGCGTCTCGCCGGGTTTATTGTCTCGCTCGATATGACATGAGTCTGTGGATAGTATGTTTTAAAACGTAACATGTGTCTCATAAGTCAATTTGGCTGGGTATTTACTAATAATTTGTGCTATATTGTACAATTGTACAATGAGTTCTATGCGTGACACTTTAATAAACTATAACTGTCTAACTCTCAGTCACAAGTAATATATAAAATTGGATTTTCCAATAGAGTGTGAAACAAACGCATCGTCATTCGTTAAAACTGCTAGTGATGCTCTTCTATTAACATGTAGTGTTCATATTTTTTGTCATCAAGCGATATTGATCGAGGTCACGGTTACCGATTGGTAAACTGTGCTGGTGGTTGGTCCCTTGCGTTGAGAAACAAGTCACTGGTCTAGCCTTCAAATTCCAAATGCAATTCTTTCATTTTCGGTTACATTCAGTCTTTAGATTTGAAATGTTTCATTCGACTTGTGTATCGTCATATATTTGGGAAAATATCAAGACAATATTTCTACAGGTTGTTTATTTGAAACATGTCGAAATGTTTTCAGCACAAGGTCGCATTTATGGTAAAGTTGCATCCATTGTGTTTCATAAAATTTTATTAAGCCTTAATACGATCCAACATAACATATGTGCTGTTTGCAATTACAGTGCAAATAAATATACTCGACTTGCATATTCATCCCGAATAACCAAATACTTGTTTCCAATTAAAATAGAGTAACATCATTATGCATATGCAGAAACCAAAACTAAACGTCCCATTTATATGTACAGTAGTTATATGACCTATTAAATATGTGACTAATTTATCAGTTTGTCTGTTATAAATAATATTCCAAAATTACGTTTAAATCATTTGCGCGCGCCACACGCGGTACATTGTCCGGTTTTCGATCATAAATCACTACTGTTAGCTTTATATCGTCAATATACTAAGTAGACTAAGATCAAAATGGCAATCTTCGGCAACAGTCAGTACTTCCCGATAACATAACATAATCTAGAACACAACGTTTTGCATAGACAGACAGACAGACAGACAGACAGATGGATGTTCCTTTAAGAGCCGATATCAATTGTTTAATCAATGAATTAGACAAGGAATTAGATGGATATACGTCTCTGGTTTAATTATGATAATGCGAGGTTATGGCCCACACCAAATGCGACGGTTTGCGACAAGGGGGGCGCGGGCGTAACGCCTGAGTGAATTTACCACCGGGTGTATTTATATTACATAACGATTTTGAGTGAACTGTGTCTCCCTCGTAATACACACAGAGAGAAAGATAACATGCTTAATTCGCCATAGTCAGGCATGCAGACAGACAAGTTTGTTTAAGTGTCACAAGTTGAAAACAAAAGAGCCATCATGAGAGGTGGTATATCTCCCCGGTTGAATAATCAGTTTTAGCGGTATACAATAACACACCACTGGAAGATAGAGTATGTTTTAACTGCAACGATTTTATTAAAAATGAAGCTCATGTACTTTTATACTGCCCCTTATACAAAAATGTTACCAAAAATATGTTATCTTTATCTTCTACTTTTAATGTTAGTTATATTAATATATCGGATGTGGAACAGCTTGCATTTATTATGTCATGCCCATATATTTTTAGAGTTACTGCCAAAACCTGCATGGAAGTCTTAGATTTTAGAAAATCCCTTTTATATATCTAGCAATTCTTTTTACCGTAACAATTTACCTTGGGTTTTAATAATATAGTATACTATATAATATGTACATTTTATTTTATTAAGGTCCTTTAATATTTATATATGTAGTCTCTCATAATCCCATGTGGGATGGCTCATCACTTTATATTTTATCGACTTGTATATAAACATTTGTATGAGGTGAGATTTTGTAATAAAATATCTGTCTGTCTGTCTGTCTGTCCGGTATATAACTACCCCTCAGGGCTCATCTACAGGATATGAAGGACTACATGTTTGTACAAATGAAATATTAACAAACTAACGTTTTTAAAAGTTGCTTTCTACAGTTAAAGTCATGTGTATATTTCATGATATGTGTATATATTGCACTACGTAATGCGTGATAAGACAAATCGTACCCTTCTCACAAACTTCAAAGGATTTATCTCATGTAATTGATATAACTGTTGGTTTCAAGGTATTTATTATGACGGGATCGTTAAAGAAGGAAGAAATCTCCATACAAACATATACTTAAACAAATGAGTGACGATTATAGAACAGAAAATGTTACATACACCACAGAAACAAAATAAACTAGTCAACAAGCATTTAAAAAATGTGGGTAGGCGTTATATAATTTTTGCATTGTTTATTTAATTTTCAGCAAACTGCGGTATGACTGAGTGTACACAATAATGATAGGGAATTCAATTAAAATCTCAAGTCAGTAACTAAATTGTTTTCATAATGGTCACGAACGTTTACAGACAGATATGTTATTCAAATCTCACCTCGATTGCACTTTTATAAATATGTTGATTTATTGATAAAAAGAAACAGGCAGAACATCGAGCTACCCACTCTGGGGTTATGAGGATGTGCTATTCGAAGTAGATCACGAGATCAACAAGTGTGCCGGTGCCTGACACGGCGGTATCCATTGATGTGATTAAATTGCCATTTGAATGGGAGTTGGTACACTCGGTGATGCAATGGGCATAGGGGTACCGGTGCCTTTGGACAATACGGAAGATACAAGTGTCTTACAGTTCCGTGCAACCTGTCAAAACACCGTGTAACTAACAGCATTATCAATCGGTTTTGCCGAACTATGAAACGTGATAATTATTACAAGTAAATAATCACAGACTAATATATCATATTTTGTAAGATATCTTCTTTAAGGAAATGTATAATATACAAACATACACACCCTATACACATGTATGTACTTGGAGAAACACTATACTAACATTAATCCATCTACATGCAACACTATTGTTTTACCGTTGGGAAATATATACAGGGAAAAAGGATTGTACCCATAAATGTCTGATAAGAAAATAGACAATGTATCAGAAAAAGAAACTGTGTGATATGACAGAAGCGTCATCGACCAGTGTAACAAATAAATTTTGTCCAAAAAAAAAGAGAAAAATTAAAGTCGATAGTGGTTGTTGTAATGTGAGTAATATTATTAAACTGATAAACCTTTAGTACCTGTCAGAATATAGTTTTATTCAGATCTTCGTTTAATTATTATTATTTAGATCCCAAAACGTACACTTTCACGAACATATCTTATAATGCTACCATTATACAGTTTAAATATATTTCGCTTAGACATTCTGCTTCTTACCGTTTTCCTTTTTTTCATATATATATATATATATATATATATATATATATATATATATATATATATATATATATATATATATATATATATGATACCTTTTTAACAGTGTCTCATGAGCTAAATAATGGCTGTTTTTTTAAAACACATTTTAGTTATTTCATGTCGTATTTAAAATGAAGTATACACAGATGTTGAATGTGTGTCATTTTGTCACTATAACATAACATTATCTCATACAACATGTGTACAAGTAAGAAATGTTACCGCCGGTAAATTCCACAACATAGCACTATGGTATTTATTCGACGTGAAGCAACGACAACTTCAGCAATCAGTTGACAGTAAATGCACATTTCATCTTTACGCCCGCCCACTACAGTACTAGACCAATCAGCTCTCAGCAGCTTAATTTGGGACCTGGACGCATCGGAATAGCCCCGCCTACATTCACGCAGTCATCTCGCAATTATCGTGCGACAGAGATGCTAATTTGGCGGGAGACTGTCGCGTTCCTGTCGCGTTCCTGTCGCAGGAATAACGCAGTCGTGACCCAACTGTGCTCCGACACGATTGCGGGAATACTGCAATTTTACTCCCATGACTTTTGTCCGGCACTGTAGGTGTTAATCTTTCCTTTGTCCATTGAATATCCAAAAACAATCTAGGATTCATTTCACAATTCAGTTCATTTACATCAAGACCGAATTCATCCATGATAAATCTGTCTATCACACAATAATCTAGTACATATGCTTGGGGAAAAACTTGAACGCATATTCTGGTCGTGACATGTGACAATAGCATTAAAATAAATCCCAACGATAACACTTATATGAAATAAGGTTTCTAAGAAGTTAGAAGAAGTTAGAAACAGGATATGGTGACGTGCTTTGATGTTATAGTTAGTATCGAATCTTGTTTCTCTAATGACACGTTCCGTAAATGAATGGTTGGTTTCGTTATGTATTAACTTACCATACATGAGGTGACGCAGGACATGGGGTTCTTAAATACACATTAAGTTGCAGCCAACGAATATAATTTGAAGTAAACCAGTGGAGTCTTATAAACTAAACAATAATTTAAACAAAATTATGATGATAATGCGAACAATAACAAAAATCAACAATGCTATAACTTCAGACACTATAACTCCAGTGCGGGTTGTTATTTCTGAAACACCTTTCGCATGAATGCATTATATGATACACTTCCTTGGTATTTAAAATATATAGAATATATAGATGTACATTAATCTTATGGTAAAGCGAGATTCAAAACTACGCGGTCGAACCCACACCGCTTTCTGATTTTATAGACATTCATTAATTTCATTTTAGCAACTTATAACCCAGACGATATGATGATAAAGGCCTGGTATATATACCAATTCATGGTGACTGCTACAGTTAGTGACTAGGCTGCAAACGGTCAAGTATAGGTCAGGACTGTGGAAATATCTCCTTTCGCGGAACTTGCATGCAGGTGTTGAAATCTGATATTTCCTGTCGTGTCATAACTGACTGGATGCCACACAGATAGCCGGTCGGTTCTGAGCTCTATTCAAAGAATTTACAATGTCTTGAAAGGTACTGTTTAATTCTACCAAGAACAGTGTCAGGCTTACAAGGTAACCATTCTTCCATTTGTTCTTAGTTAACTACCTTTGGACATGTATAATTTCTCACCCGTTTCTATAATTTAAGCACATTGATACATTGATTCGATCTTCTGTCGCTTTTCAGATTTACTGACTTTAAAGAGAGAGAGAGAGAGAGAGAGAGAGAGAGAGAGAGAGAGAGAGAGAGAGAGAGAGAGAGAGAGAGAGAGAGAGAGAGAGAGAGAGAGAGAGATTGCTGTTATTCCCTTTTAAACATTAAGCCATGCTGATTACTTTTGCAGCTGAAGTAGATAGTTAATATGATCATACCTCCCTGTAACATTTATATTAATCACATTGTTTAATTAAATCTCTACTGTTTCATCATCCTCATCCTAATTATTGATTGTTGTAATTAATGCATTAGTAAATGTAATTAATGCAATAGTGCATGAAATATGACACTGTTAAAATGTAGTAACTATACACAAATATTGTTTTGTGTATTTTTGAATAAGAAATAAAGCATTATCATAAAAAAACTTCATGCTTACATCAATATGCTTGATACAAATATAACTAATTTCCCGGACTACTTCGTTTAAACAATTCAAAGTCTATAAACGTGTATTATTTTTTTGCGAGAGCAGTATCTGCCAAGAAAACAAGCTAATGGACAAGAAAACCATCTAATGGGCAGGGAAACAAGATAATCGGAGAAAAGGCTATTTTTTAAAAATTGAATCAAATTAAAACGTATAATCAAAGCTTCATCCGTCTGTTATCTTTCTGTTTTAAAATATATGTCATATTACAACGTTATCACGGCGTAATGCATTTGGGAGACAACAAGATGACATCGTGGCGACGTCAGAAATCTACGTTAGATACGTAGACATAGACGTCATGTCCACGTCTTCACAACATCGTATTTACGTAGAAACACCACGTTGTCGCAACCTTTCTGGGAGTCTACAAAATGACGTTGTGACGACGTCAGGATCTATGTTTGGACAACGTCCTCACAATTTCGTAATTACGTAGAAACACCACGTTGTAGCAACCTTTCTGGGAGTCTACAAAATGACGTTGTGACGACGTCAGGATATACGTTAGGACAACGTCCTCACAACGTCGTAATTACGTAGAAACACCACGTTGTAGCAACCTTTTTGGGAGTCTACAGAAGGACGTTGTGACGACGTCAGGATCTACGTAAGGACAACGTAAAATAGACGTCGTTACAACGTCCTCACAACGTCGTAATTACGTAGAAACACCACGTTGTAGAAACCTGTTTGGGAGTCTACAAATGGACGATGTGACAACGTCAGGATCTACGTAAGGACAACGTAAAGCTGACGTTATGACAACGTTATCACTACGTAGATTTGTTAGCTGGGATTTGAGGTTCTGGCATTAAAATCTCCAATTAAAACAACATAATCTAATTGAGATAACGATTGTAATATAGATTGTTCAATAAGTGTGAATAAATTATCACCTGCATATTTAGAACCTTCAGGTGGTAGGTATGTGACTCCAATGAAGAGATCCTGATCTAAATCAAACAGTTCCCTTGCCACCTTAAACCAATATATATAATCACTTTGATTATCTACTGGAGAAACGTATTGTGAGTATTTATCTCCATAGTTGATCATCCATAACATATTTGTGTTCTTCATCACACGAACTTCTAGAATGCCTCTCAAACAGTTGATTAATATACTCGTAAAAGATAACTTATTGACCGATCAGATTCAAGTATTCATGAAATAAATATGTTTAAAACATATAGTCGTATTATAATCTGTCAACTTTTGGGACTCCCTTTTTCTTAAATATCTTATTTAGTTTTAACATCTGTTTTAATGTGTATCTTACTTATTTGTTTTGGACGTAACAGGAACATATTTTTAACATTAATGTCATAATTGCTATCATTATATTTGTTATTTGTTTTGTTTTCACAAAGGCGGGAGTAGGAACAGTTGGCGTAATGTCTAGCAGGTCGTGAAAGCTTGCGATTCACGTGCATGACCTGAGGTCAGTTTTACTATGTTTGTAGATTTGAGGGAACATCTCAAAGTTATTACGCTCGAGGTGAGTTGCTGTTAAGACGTCTAAGTAAGTGACGTTTCCATTTTGAGAAGATCCTTCCATTCACAAGCTAAATCCCACCACACAGTAAACCTGACCTTAGGAAGAAGACGAAGAAAAGAAGAAAATTATTTTATTATAGTGTCACATGTTACATCTCAAAAAGGGACACACATGAGACATTGTTAAAAGTAACATCCGGCCTAAAGGCCTACGAGACACTGAATATACATTAAAATCATATATATTCTAGATATACAATAATACTGATACAATATATAAACATTCTCACACAGAAATTACCTACAGAAACGAACACAAAGACATTACATAGATACACAAATATGCTTACTTGCAGTTACAGTTATCCACTAGCACTCGAGCGCACATATCCAATTCATAACATACACTTATACAGACACATACACAAGTACGGGCACTCACACACATACTTACATTCGTACCTACACTGATACACATACAAATGTAACATACATACGTGATACATACATACATATACATACCCAAACATGTACACTTATGTACACTTATGCACTCCTATGTACATACATACATATACATGCGAACACATGTACAATATGTGAAATATAGATGTAATGTTACTGACGATGAACAGTGGTTCAGTGACCTGTGGAACGACAAAAAACTACAAAATGGAAATAAGTTAAGGACATATAGAAAGTTAAAAAAAGACAGGGAACCAGAGAACTATCTTTTCTACACTATGTCACGATATCAGCGAAAACTGTTAGCAAAACTCCGATGTGGTACCCTCCCATTATGTATAGAAACTGGCATATATACCCGGCCACCGACACCTCTTGAATCGCGCTACTGCCCTTTCTGTACATCTATTGTCGAAGACGAAGAACATTGCCTGATAGACTGCTCTATGTATGCCGACATTAGATATGAACTTTTTAATAGTGACCTTTTACCTGATAACTTCATGAACTTCAACTCTACCCAAAAGTTAATAACTGTGATGCAGTGTTCCGGAATTCAGCAGCTAACTGTATTGATAAGATGTTCCAGAGAAGAAAGAACCTGATTAAATAATTTTATTATAATTATTACAAATATATTGGTAACTTATTTTATTTTATTTTTATCATGTACATGTACCTTTATTTATACATGATTGTGAGTGCTTGAGTGTATGTGTGTAGATACGTGTGTATATTGTATACGTTTGTTTATGTATGTATATTGTGTATGTTTGGGTGTGTATGCGTGTATTTTGGTGTGTCGTGTGTGTGTGTGTGATGGGGGATGGGGGGGGGGGGGGGGGGGGGGGGGGTCGGGGGTGTGTGTGTCTGTGTATGAATGTGTAGTGGTGCGCACGTGTATGAGTGTATGAATATTCTTGTGTGAATGTGTGCATGTGGGCGTGTACTGATTCAAGTGTGATTGTGAAGAAATGCATACATGTGTATATGCACATATTGTCAGTATGATTGATTGATTGTATGTACTGCACAGAATGAGTGTAGCTCTTGGTGACACTAGTGTGAGTAATGTGTGTATGACTGAAGTGTGTGTGAGTGGGTCGGTGAATATGATGGAGTGGGTGTGTATATATGCTTTCATATAAAGTTTTATATATTTTAAACATACATGCAAAGTATATTTATAATATCTTAATTTCTATTTTAATATATTTAATGTAATTTTTTGTGTATTTATATTGTATTACTGCATTTGTCTCTTATAGCCTTTTGGCGGCTTGTACATTAATATTTTATCAACACGTGTATTAACAATGTGTATGTACGGGATGAGACGTTAATAAACTCTCTCTCTCTCTCTCTCTCTCTCTCTCTCTCTCTCTCTCTCTCTCTCTCTCTCTCTCTCTCTCTCTCTCTCTCTCTCTCTCTCTCTCTCTCTCTCTGTGTACACACATGCACGCGCACACCCAGACCAACAGGCCCATCTTAGGTCACACACGTGCATTGCAAGTGTTCACGGCATGTTAGACATTTAGTGAATTGAATCTACACCCGCCTGTGCAGTATCAAACAAACGCAAACTATAATGATAGTTTAATAGAAAACTTTTCAAATTAAGCTATGAAATTAATGTCAAAATTTAGTTCCTAATTCGTCAAACAAAATAATCAATATGCTTATAAAAAGAAATTGACGTGACTGAAAAATGAATAAGTCCTTCCATTGGAATTATGAGAGATCACACTATATATTAATATCAATAAAATTTACATTAGAACACTTATGGAAATCTTCTGCAGGTAAAAAAGCATCAACATAAATTACATTTACAAAATATTCAGGTTCTCTGGAGTATAAAAGAGCTCTGTCATAGCTTCATAGTCACAGAGTTATAAATTGCATAATCAGGGCTTTGATTTCACTCGTAAAGCGGTACCGAACGGCGGATGTGGTCAGAATGTTAAGTAGTGATGGGCTGGGTAAATGACAGGATGTTTATTCATGGTTCAGTGCACATAAATAGTGCGAATTAGCAAGTACGCGCCATTGAAATGCGGCGATTGGATTGATGAAAGCTTTTACCTTTGTGATTTTTAAAGATGAAATTGATAATATGAAAGTCCGTTTTTATCACAACCAGTCCCATTGTTGCAAAACAATTTCACAGATAGATATGTACACATATAAACTACATTTACATTTATATCTTTATATGGTAAGCGACATGTAAAATAAATCGTTCTTTAACAATTGTGTTACACTAAGATTAGCCAAATTCTTCCATACGGCTCTGAGATTTGGAGACGCCTTGATATAATAGAAAATTTAGCATTATGCAATGTTAAATTCTTTCTCGGTGTAAAAGGTACTATTTCAAATATACAACTGTAATGGTCTATGATGAATGTACGTAGAATCAAAAACGAAAGTAATAAAACATTGGTTGAAAAAATTAATATGCCATCCAATAGATTGCCCAAAATGGGTTATAATATGATGATTTTATATGATAAAAATGGACAATGTAATTGTGTTACAGAAGTGAAAATTTGTTATTATCAGCTGGTTTCGATTATACGGATGCAACAACGTTTAGCCCCTCATTCAAAGTTCTTCATATCCTTTAAATAAAGGCTACACTATGTATATTTGCAAGATTGGGTAAACCACTTTTCTGTATTTAATAAATGTTTTTTATTACATATATATTTTTACTATTTTACTACAATCTATTTAAAATGAAATCAGGTTGTCCCCGTTAAATGTTTGGAAATATAGAATCTCCCTTACAAAATTATATGACTTATATGAAATCCCGTGGAGTTCAGAACTGGGCCTATCAATACGTATATTTTCTGGCAGTGGAATCTCGGAATTATGTATAAAGCAGGAATCATCAATAGATTATTTACCAGTTATTAGACAAATAATTCATGAACAGGCTACCAAGTTTACTTGAGTCAATTGTCTTCTTCATCTAAATGTGTAATGTATAAACATGTTATTAATCATTGTTGTCTGAAATATTACGTGTACAAAAATTCTAATACCACCTGGTTTAAACATATTTATTTCATAACATCAAAAATAAATGAATTGGATTGGTCAACAAGCTCAACTGAACTTATGTGAAGACCGCTCAAGTGTACATATGATAAATATGAAACGTTGCCATGACAAGAAAGACAATTTATAAACAGCGTATGGAAAATTACGCATATATATTTGTATTGACTTATTTCATGCATAACTTCATCATGACTTTTAGCTTGTTTACCAATCCAGTTCTGCAATAGAAATAAATATGTTTAAACGATATAATAAATATTTATCCAACTTTCGGCTTAGCTCGTTTAATCTAATCATAGAAACTGGCAGGTATATAATATTAAGTTTACTGTTCATAATTGTCTGATGTGTAAAGATTATATTAAAAATCATTCATTATTAAAATGTCCGTAATGTCTTGATTATAGAATAAATTGTATAACAAACGGTATAACTACAAATGTCCATCAATATATAAGCTTATCGAACTACTAAGTATTAAAAATGTATATATATTACTAAGGTAAATGCTTGTATAAGGCAAGCTCATTAAGAAATAGTTTACATTCTAATGTGGTTTAAATAATATTTATTCATGTACTCAGGTACAGGGCGATCAACAAACAGGGTTTCCCTATATACATGTCTCTCCCCAAAATTAGCAATAAAACAGGATAATTACATCATACATGTCATCAATATATACATTGATGTAGAAAAACACAGCATCTTTGTTTCGAGATATTCATTAGAAGCGTTTGCTAAGAGAAACTTATGAACAGACTGGATAATTTGTGCATTAATATGATTTGACAGTGTTTTGTTACCAAATAGAACTGTATTCAGGTAACCATTAACATAAAAGAAGCTTATATTGCGGATATTTATATATAATAATGTGCATCTTCATTCGCATGGCCTCAGAAACATCGTGAATCATCATCAATAAATCTATCGAATTTTTTACCATTTAAGTTGCTCCATCCCAATCGGATGCGACAATGCAATAGTTTGTCATTTCATTTTGAACATTTTCGTGAACGTTGCTTTTGTTGTCATTAAATTTATGTCTAAACATTGTTTACGATTCGGATTCCTTTATATTGTCATAAAGATATTCCATTCCACCACAGCGGACGGTAGGAGTGATATTTTATATAGTTCCGTACGGCAACTAGGAACCTGTATAGCATCAGCATTTCTTAATTCATAAAGTGATTGATTATTTATAATTGGAGGATCAGCTCCGACAGGTAATCAGGCGTTATATTCGCGTTCATTTTATAGAACAAACACATTTTATGTTTATATCGTCTAATCGCTAGTGAAGAGGAGCCAGTTTCATCATATAACTTTTTGTGTGTTGTACCCTTTACCGCGCCGCTGATTGTTCTTACGCAGACATTCTAATGTAATTATTCCACCAACCACCCGATGTCACAATCTCCATGCCTTATGCATTCCAATTATCTGTATACAAAACGGAAATAAAGAAATTGAATTAAAATATCAGAGCGGACAAACAGTGACTTTTGAGAATACATATATATATTTGACTTGCTGGTTCCAAAAAGCTTTAAATATTCAATCAAGACGACGAAGAGGTAGAAATATATGTTATTTACGTGTCAGATGGTGCATTGAACAATAAAAGCTCAGAGGATATAGAATCACAATAATCCATTTCTTGAATAAAATAAATGAGTTTAAACCATAATAATAAAAACAGCAACTGGCCATGAGGCCTATGAGACACGATATCACTTTAATAATATCATCAACACTTACACACAAGAAAACCAGAATGCATACACACGCGCACACACACACATACGTACTCAAGCTCATACGCATTCTTACACATCCTTTTATTTCAGAAAAAAATCGGATATAAATTTTTTTTAAACCCAGCTATTGATGATAACTGTGATATTATATAATAGTATTCTGCCGACATATTTCGGCGCCTAAACATAGTATATAAAAGAGCGGCAAGGGGCTTTACAGACTTATTATCATTAAAACATAATACCATTTTCTGTACTGGTGACATGGATTAGAATGTAGGGTGAATAATACTCATATCTGACCAAAGCTTGTATCTGAGATCCCATTAATAAGTTATGTGTTCGACAATTGTTTTGATAATGGATTAAGGAGGATTACTGACGAGTAATAATTTCAAATTATCATTCATATCATTATCATATTCAGTTAAGCAAAAGTAAGTGATGTCATTTTAAAGTTGTGTCAATAGTAATTGTAAATCGTTAAGTGAGGAAGATTAAAATGGTTGACAAGCAAGGCGGTAAATGCATTTTAATTTTAATGTTTTTGTATAATAAAAAAACGCTTATCTTACTTAACTAATTGAACTATTGAACGTATTCCGATTTGATACTGGATGATGTGTATGTCACACAGACAAAATTTAGAATGATAAACCATAACAGTTGTAACAAATACTTACATAGTGCACATTTCGCGAACATTTCGCGAACATTTCGCGAAATCCGGTGTACTTAATTTTCCACAGTAGTGTACCCTCGATAATTTTGAACTCATATATACAGGCGTAGAGCTGAAATCAAGAGATAAAACTCGCCATTTTGGGATAACCGTAACATTTCTTACCGTCATCAGGCTGTACACAGTGAATAGTTCAGCACGGGTCTTTGTACTACACATGTATACCACTTTTCTCGGGATTCAGGCGGCTGCGTTCAAGCGCATTCGATCTGACGGGAACAATTCTTGGTCTCGGTTTCTAAACTATTGGAGACTTTTCGTAAATTAGTTAACTATTGGAGACTTGTATCATCAAACTACGATCACAAAACTATCCTAATGTTTACGTAACTTTGTTTTAATTGAAAATAAATTTGCCTGTTTGAATGAATGATATAATATGCGCACTGTGTGCAGTCATTTTGCATTAGCAATTTGGGTCACGTGGCTCCAAATGGAAATAAACTTGTCACTTACTTGAAATATATAAGAATGCTATATAATGTATTACACGAATCAAATGATATTTATTTATTCACGTAAAAATAGAGAATCTCGAAATTTGGCAGTTTAGTCTGTTATAATATATCTCTTTATTTACTCCTTTTTAACCTTATAAAGGACTGTCGGAAATGCTAGAAAAATTCTTTTGGGGATTGTTTCAAATTGGCTGCAAACGTCTACCCAAACGTGACTATCTATCTGGAAACTTCTAGTTATGTTTGCCAGATCTTACGAAAGAGGCTTTAGAAGAAGCATATGCGAGAATAGGACTGCCAGTGATATATTCAAATTACACAAAAGAAATCAAAGACATTCTTTAATTATATGCAAATAAGCTCATAGAAGAAACTTTTAATATACAGAACTACAAAAGACGCATGTAATGTGTCAAAACTATAGATAAATGCCGAATTTAGAAGTGAATTAAACAGTAACGAAAATGTCCAATTATCACTAGACACAATTTTATTCACTGCGTCAATAATCTAACAATAAGAGGGTCATTTCAAAATCTAAGTTGGAGACAAATATTCGACTCAACAAACACACTCTTATCGGATATTCTAAAATTAGTGACAGGGCGTCAAGCTACAATTTCAATCTTGAACTCAGTATTTAAATCACTTGGGTCACGTGATTAGATTTAGATATTAGATTTTGAACCTAAACTTTTATGATACACCGTTAATATAAACATTTTGAGATAACCCCTGTACCTGTGTGCTTTTCGGGTAAGATGTTATTATGTAATCAAGTAACGTTCCTACCCGTTTCAGATTGTGTCAAAAGCCTGTAAGTTTTACATATTTTAACTGTAAATATATGTTTCTGGCGGTATTGCAGTGAGTGGATGTAATTATTAACATATATTCGCAAAATTCATGTTCAACAGGTTTCACTGTGAAAAAAGTTGGTGGGTAGTATGAATACACACCCCGAGAGAATGTGTATTAGTAGTCAAGTAATTACTGTCTAATGTCTCAAGATGGGGAAGCTGTACTGTGTGTATTGTGCTTTGCTAATTGACGTCGATTGGAAATTCCGTTCAAGATTAAAGATGTTATTGATGGGCCGACCCTAAGAAAGGGAAATCTCTAAGATAAAGAATATCATTGCAAAATGACACAATTATAATGACACCGAACAAATGTTTGTTTACTTACCTTACGGGTACAATGTATCTAAACATTACAATTTTGTTGAGTAGACAATACAATTTTACAAATACATCACTTAGTTATGATAAATTGACATATTTTCTCACATATTTAAATTCGTTTATGTACAGTTATAAATGTAAAAGTTATATGCAAACATGCTTACCTTATTTTGTAATTAGAGTGAATATTAAACGCATTTAACCCTCCCTAAATTATCCTTTTGCATGTTAGTTGACTCTGTCTGTATCCGCTCATATATTTAAATTCGTTTATGTACAGTTATATGCAAACATAAAATTAAGATATCTCTAAACAAGGCTACACATGACTTAATATCAAAAGAGTTCATGTTTGAAAAATAAACACAGTGGTAAAAGCAAAGTCGCTATTCTAATGTTTATATGAGGAATATGCTCCCAAAATGATTGAAATACTTTTATTTACACATAAGCACATTTCAGTAGAGACAGTATATCGAGTTCAAGTATTTGAACACATGCATTTTATAAGTGGTTCTTATATTATATAGCTAATATAGATTTTCACAGTTATTCAAATCAATGCACTGATATTTTTAATTTCTGCACAAAATTTACTAAAATGAATAACCAACAATTAATTTGGCAATGAAGCTAGCACTAATTTTCTAATTAATGTATTGCTATAATAAACAAGCTATCCAAAAGGATGTTTAGAATCAAGGCAGTTCACAATTCCGTTGTGGTTCGTTAATCACCGTTAACTATTCCCTAATCAATTTATTGCCCCAATAAACTCGCTCTTCAAAAGGATCTACAGAATATATGCAGTTCACAATTCCAACACGGTTCGTTAAATACTGTTATCGGTACCGACACGTGGTATTCATGGATCCCTCTATCCGGGCTAAGCCCCGCCCCCTTGGTTACTGTTGCTAGTTCCCACACGCTTTCGCACAAAATGGCCGGCGTGATTGACAGCCTTGTCACCAAGTCTTATATCTTGCATTCCTGAAAGCTTTTTTTTCCCATCTCCATAAAATCAAACTAAAAGCTTCACCCACATCATCATCATTCACCCACATGCCCACACTGCCGACAAGCAGAAACAATCCACCACATTCTCACAGAATTCCCACAGTATGCGGCCTTCCGCCAAATACTCAACCTAACTCTAAGGGCCAACAACATCCCACCACATAACATAAATCTAATATTTAATCCAAACAATAACCAAAAAACCTTCCAAGCATTAGGCACTTATCTCAAAGATTCGGACCTCCTGGCCCGAATCTTAAAACATAAACAAACTCAATTCCAAACCTAACAACTCATATCTCCTTCTGGTGTTATTGAGGTTTACCTCATTCAAAATTAAAGGTATTTCAAATTTAAATTTAGAATTACAGCACGGTGCCAAAAGTGTTGCAAGAATCGCCGTTTTCCCATAAGATCCTATGTTATTTCAGTGTAGCATAAATAATTTTCATGATCGTGACAGTGAACGAAAACTTACAAAATTCAACATGACTGTAATCTAACATCAAAAGATTTTTGTTTATAATATTCAAATTCATTAATTTTGACCATGGTTTTGGAAAACGGCAAAATATTGACTAGGTATTTTTACAGTAACGTCACTTCCCCATTGCCACCATTTATAAGCAGACCTAAGGGGCTGAAAACATAGACATACATCAGTAATAAATAAACCGTTTAGTTAAATAGTGTTGTATCCAAAATGAATTTTTTTTTACCTTTTGAAATATTTTGAAAATTGGGATAATTAAAATTATCTTTGCTTCAATGAAATAACATGAGACCTTATGGGAATACGGTGATTCTTGCAACACTTTGAATAGTTTTTGGAATTTGACCATGCTGGGACGACTTTTGACATTATGGGCACAAACTTGGGCCACTTTTATAAAAAAAAATTTTTAAAGACCCTGAAGAATTGATTTATGATACTATTTTTTTTAGTTTGTATGAGAACAATAACTATCAAACTACAAACAACTACTAATATAAACTGAAATAATAATTATTTTGTATTATTGGTTTTCAGTTTCCAAAACTCCCAGGTGTGACTGAAAAAACGAACGAACAACACACAAAATTGAAATCTATCCATAAACGAATAAACAAGTTGTATGTAATATTTTAAATGAAAAACAGGCCTGTTAATTTCATTTATTGTTTTCAGTTTTATCTTGGTTGTCATGAGCCGAAATGTCAAACACTAGGCCTACATCTATATACTCACAACAGAGACCTAACACAGTTGAATAGATATCTCAATTACATTAATATTATTCTTCCAGATCTGAAACATGACATAATTTTGTAAGGATTATTATTACTTACAATTTTCAACCTTTTATTGAATTTTATTTGTAAATATGTCTATGCTGTAAATTAAATTGAACAATGTTTATGTCCTTACTCTAACAGTGGTACCGGTAGGCCTATTTTTTTTTATAAATAGACAGGCATTTTATT
Organism: Gibbula magus; assembly: GCA_936450465.1. Taxonomy (NCBI): domain Eukaryota; kingdom Metazoa; phylum Mollusca; class Gastropoda; order Trochida; family Trochidae; genus Gibbula; species Gibbula magus. Next base: position 28,013,266 of record OW388295.1, on the reverse strand, counting down.
CAGTAGCCTACATGGCCACTGACTAAAATATAAACATTGGCAGCTAAATATTGCATCAGTTTTTAAAAAATATTTTCTGGCATAAGCCGGGGGATATCTACCCTGAAATATATTTCAACATTGAACGCGGCCTTGAAAAGTAAATAATTCGAACTTTAGGTTATTATGGAGAGATAATATAAGTCTTTGGAGAGGTTATCAGACACTTGCACTATCAACTATCAAGTCAATGATTTCAATTTTCTTTATAGATTTAATGTGTTTTTAGTGTTTATCTGGAGAGATTGCGTTGTTCACGACGGCCACTTGCTTTTATCCAGCGCTTGTATTCTCCTACATTATTCTTTGTAATGCAGTTGAACAATTTACGAGGAATGTTCCTTCCAGTCTTTCAGGATAACACTGGTTACCATTACATGTTCCCCACGCGCACCATAATACCATTTTTTTTTTCGATAAAACCGTAACTAAGGGCCGTCGGGAATAGGGCAGTCGGGAATAGCTTGTGGGAAAAACATGGCGGCCATGTTGTTAAAGGAGAATATTAGAGAAAAACTGTGTTTTAACATGTTTAACAGTATTGTTTAAGACAAAGTATGTCAAAAAAATTATTCAAATGCGACATTTTATGTAGAAACGTTGAAAAAACGTTTTCGGTGCGAGTCGTTTTCCGGAAATCCCCGAGAGTTAATCAGGCTTGGAGCAGTCACGTGATATGATGTCAAAGATGCTCTCCCGCGCGCTGAGGCAGTGTATTTTCTACGTTCGTAGTGTTGTTATGACCTGGCTTTCTCGGATAGCGATTGCAGCGTTGATTTTCAACCATCTGACATAAATAACATCCGTCCTTATCAGTATGAACCTTTTGTGAATCAAGTGAGGATGAGCTGTCAGAAGTCAACAGTGAGAGAGTTAGAAATACAGATTCGTACGTAGGGACTGGCAAACTCTAACGTTACAATTTCACAATAAGTAGTGGATTATGCCGTACATTAAATGGTTATTGTCTACATGTAATTAACATGGATGTCAACAACTTATATGTAGTTAAATATAATATGTTACTACAAATTATACTGCTTTAATCGTATATATACTGTACCGCTGTTCAAAGTAACCAGTTGCACAGGACAAAATGAACCATCTTGATTCTCGATTATTCAAATCATGTTTGCTTTAAAAGGGTATTGATATTAAATAGTATTATTATTAAGATCTAACGTACAAACCACTGTTCAATCCTAATCAAGTACGATAGACAGTAAGATCTACACATAGCTATGTGAGAGATTTGGTAGTCACGAAAACCGGACTAACACGATAATAAGGAACTCGCGATATTAGAAGCCTGTAATAACGTAGTGTAAAGCCCTGTTTATACGGCGAACTTTGCAGTGTACATATGCAATATTGCTTATAGTAGTAATATACGCATGTTAGTAAAAGTAAATTTACTCCGCGTTCATGCGTGTTTATTTTCTGCCTAAGAAAATGGGAATCCAACTTTTTTAATATATGAATAGAGAATTTCTAAAATATGTCAATTAATATGTATTAGATGTAAACTAAATAAATGATATTAATTTAAATCACTTTGAGTCACTTTCTACGTGTGCTTTCTACTAGTTTTGCCTTGCAGACAGTAATTATTTGAACTTGAGTTGCAAGACAGTTACGTGTTCTCCTATCACAAGTACACAAACCAAGCACCCACAAGGATTGAACACTCAAAACCTTTTTTGAAATAATAATTTTTTGTGATATTGTGAACATATACAATCAGTGGAAATGCACTTTTAGTAAATATATTTAAAAAACGGGATCCAACATAGACGTAGGAAGGGTTCAAAAGTTGGAGCAAGATTTAGAATTTAGTAAGTGGGGGGTGGTGGGGTGTAATATAAGCGACAGATATCATTTTAGCATTGAATATCATTATCGTTTTCAAATGACCTATATATAGTTATAACCAGGACACATTTTTTTGTGTCTGACAATGCCATTTGAGCTGCCACGTTGGCCATATTAAATTGAAATTAATCTATACAGTTATTAGCCAATGACAAATAATTATACAACTGTGTACCAAGTTTCACAGTCAGAGCACGGCCTACACATCCCCATCCTCGGTGGTACCCAGGGTTTTATATATGCTCCGTTACTCTCCGCTGGAGCATATATATCTATAAACCCTGGGTAACCGAGCATGACACATCCCATAAGAAGGCATTATAAGTTATATCCTTATAAAGGACTGTTAATTACAAGTACTCTTAAGACTAACTATCACTTATTTATAAAACTGTTTTAATATAACGGATCAGAATGCTCTGAACATAGTGAGACAGATTCCGACGTTTTCGGTCCTTCTTTCCTCTTTGACACTATCCAAACCTTTCGCCGCGATGCATCCGTCTTATCTCTTGAAAATTAAAAATATGTAAACTTCTGTCCAGACTATGATGAATTACTGCACATAAACGCTGCACAATATACCATATAAAGTCCGAAACTACCCGAATTCTACGTATTCAACCGATTTTTCATCTACTCTACGCTTTCACTGCGCTAAGGACCAAGGCGGGCTGTAGAGCATCTCTGACGTCACAGCCTAAACCTGCCGAAGGCTACCGGCAAATATGCATACGCGCACAGGCAACAGTAGGCGCGGTTGTTATATCGCGTAATTAGTAATTAAACACGGCTTTCCATATTATTTTCGGGGGAATATGTTTTTTTAAGTATACTTTATTATAACAGAATATAAATCTTTACAAATATTCTCCTTTAAGTACGGGCAGAATGAAAGTTCTTTTCTGATTGGCTGATACCATACCCGGTCACTGCGCAGGGATCCGTGAATAGTTAATACAATATGGAAGTACAGCTTTGTATTTGAGAACAAAATGACATTGAATTGTCATATACTATACAACCACTCATGCATAAAACGAGGAAGATAGTATGAAAAGACAATTTATATGGTTAATAATAGTAATTATCAATCTTTAATTACTACTTTAAAGGGGCAGTAGCACGTTTTTTCGTTCAAATAAGTCGATGAAATGTATTTTAAAAATATGTTCACCAATAGTAAAACATCCTTCTCTCTTCGGAAAATAAAGTTTAAAATGAGTGTACATATTTCGGTAAAGCCATGGGAATCGTTTTTCTAGTACAAAATAATAAATTGTGTTCACAATAAAATGGCCGCCATGCAATTTTTGCTTTATACGCATCATAATTTTTACAACTACAGATACTTGGTTTGTGTAATAAGATCTTTTACCCTCTAAAGTTAGTTTAAATGACATAAACTATCATTATAAATTGGAAATTTGAAAAAATTTTGCAAAAAACCTGCTACAGCCCCTTTAATCTTCACATTTACTCTATTTGAAAATTTAAAGCGTTTTTGTATTAACCCAAAACCGAACATTGATCGCTGAATCTATGATATATCGTGACTATGACTATGTTTTACTGTCTTTTGACCATAATATCACTGTGTCACATCCATAATCAACTATTAGTTTCACTGGATACAACTATAGCTAAACAAACCATTCATGTGTTACATTTTATGTCTTAGTCATTGTCTATGTTCTCAGCATAGACATGCAAGCTCTCACACATCAGTCTACCGCTAGGCCCACACCCCAGTCACCCCAAACTTCCGACTCCTAACCAACGCCGACCCCGACCCCGACCCTCGAATTGTTCCATTTTAGACTCTAAAATGAGTCAGTAGTATTCATACTTTGATTCAGGAAGCTACTCGAATTTGCTTGACTTGAGCCCTACACAATGTCGTGCACAATGTTGTTCAAACCAATCCTATGCTATGAAAGGACCCAACCCAAAACTATGCATTCATGATGGAATCTTATTCTTAGTGAATATCAATGTCGTTTCTCACTTTCACGATGATAAATAATGTTCAAAATTAAAATATGTATCCACTTGGCAAGTGGTATTGTCTGTTCCACTATCATTAAATAATCAGTGATTCGTGTTTTTTCTAAATGGAGGTAAACATTTACTTCATGTTCGTTGCTTTCACAGATTAATGACTTATTTAAAGACAAGTTCCTGCCGTGGAACTTTGAAAAAAATAAAAAGGGAGAACCCACCGCTGTGACAACCACCGAGAACGTGTCCGTCGCTTAGGTCTTACCGACTCAATCAAATAACATCTTAATCATTTCCTCTATTTTCCTCGTTTAACCTAACTGTAATAATTATATGTTGGTATATAGTTTTGTCTGTATTCTGAATGAAAAGGTAATGAAATAGATTAAATTTTACCTGGATGAATTTTCCTCAGGGAGGATATTTTTTAATACTAAACCATTTCACCATTTCCACCTTTTAACTTTACCAATCATGTTATAATTTGATATAAAACATATTCTAAGTAAAGATATTATGTCTATAATAGAGTCTCGAATTAAACTCGCATCAATTTCTTTTTCATCGTTTCTTAAAAAATAAAGAAAAGATAAGACCAATGAATTAGAAATAAAACTAAAGGATTGTGAAGACAATATAAGGAAAGACTTTCAAAATATTGATGAAACCCTAATATCTGATTTAACAAAATTGAAAATGGAATTACAACAAATAAAAGAAGAAGAGACAAGAGGTATTGAACAAAGAAATAAAATTTTATTTTATCAAGAAGGAGAAAAACCAAAAAAATATTTTTGACGCTTAGAAAATAGGAATTATATCAGCAAATCAATAGATAGAATTATAAAAGATAAACATGAGGAAATTACTGTCTGTAAATCTATCTTAGATGAAATTAAAGAAATTGATAAAAACAACCTTTATACTTCAAATAAGCTGAGTGAAAATGATGATCAATTGAACGATGTTTTAACTCCAACCTTGAGTGACCATCTGAGAGATAAACTTGAAAAAGAGATAGACATGAATGAAGTATCAGCTGCCCTAAACACATGAAGAATAACAAAAGCCCTGGACTTGATGGATTTTCTATTGAATTTTTCAAGTTCTTTTGGAAAGAATTTAAGTTTTGGATTTTTAGATTTATTCAAGATGTTTCTAGAAGCAATAAAATGTCTCTTACTATGAAGAGAGGAGTTCTTACTTGTATTTCTAAAGCTAATAAAAATAGGACTTTGTTAAAAAAAACTGGAGACCAATTACTTTATTAAATTCCTTATATAAAATTATTAGTGCATGCATCTCTAACGTTTAAAAACACCTTAGATTCCTTAACCTATTGTAACCAGACTGATTTGTTTCCAGGTAGAACAATTAGTGAAAATACAAGATTTTAATATGATCTAATGTTTGAAACTAAGAAAAAAAAGAGATATTCCTGGTTTGTTGATTTTGATTGACTTTGAAAAAGCTTTTAATACAGTTTCAAAAGATTTCATCTATTCTATATTATTGAAATTTGGTTTCGGTCCTGGGATTATTCATGCATCATGCAGACTGGGCATCTCTCTGGATTCTTCCCTATTGAGCGGGGATGCAGGCTAGGTGATCCCATATCACCATATCTCTTTCTGTTTGTAGCGGAAATCATTGGATGTATGGTAAGAAATAATGATGACATAAAAGGTATTTTGATTGATAATAAAGAATATAAATTGGAACAATATGCCGATGATACTGAATTATTTCTGGATCCAATGAAAGTTTATATGCTGATATTGATACCACCAACACATTTTAAAATATGTTAGGGTTAAAATTAAATATAGATATGACTAAGGCAATTTGGATTGGTTCAAAAGCAGGTAGCAGAGATGTACTTCTTTGAAGTGTAGGGAATTAAATTTACATCTGACTTGAATAATCTATGGGTAATCAATACAAGAAAAAGACTTGAAGAAATTAATAGAATACTAGCAACATGGAGAAAAAGGCATTTGACAATGATAGGGAAATTACTGTTATTAAAACTCTAGCTCTTTCAAAATTGGTGCATATTTTCAATAGTTTACCTAACCCATCTGATGAATTTTATCAGTTCCCTTGAGAGAATATTTTTCAGATTCATTTGGGATGATAAATTGGACAAAATTTAACGTAGTATATTTAACAAATGATTATAGGGAAGGGGTTTACCATGCCTGATATAAGATCTTTTGTAAATGCCATGAAACTATCTACCCTTAGAAGTTATTTGAGAAAAACAAATGTTAATAATCCATGCAATTTCCATTAAATGATATATTAAAATATTGAGCAAACTTCCATAATATTGTTAAAACTGATAATCCATTTTGAAAAGATGTTCTAATGGCATGGAAATTATATTATATACCATGGAAGAAGACAACATTACCATGATTTTAGAACAACCATTATGGTTAAATAATAATTTTAAAAACCCATACCACTTTATTAGAAGTTTGACAAGATGTGGAAAATTAAAAATGAAGGACCATTGTAATGATCATGGTTTTATGTCTTTTGAGGATCTGAAACTCAAGTTTGATGTGAGAGGTATATATATGGATCTTGGTTACATTATCTATAATTTACCTGAAGCTTGGAAAATGACTATGCAGAAACACACAGATATATACATACCAATGATCAGGAAAATAACTCTCTTCATAAAATGTTTATGATTTCCAAAAAAGGCTCAAGACTGATCTATGATATACTCTTATCTGAAAATGTTAAACCTCATATCTGCCAAAAATGGGAAATTTTATTTCAGGATACTGACTTCATTTGGCATATGATTTTTAATATCTGCAGAAAGAATTTGAAAGATATGAAACTTCTAGATTTTCGATTCAAATTTTTGCACCGAATTATCTTTACAAAAAGAGAACGTTTGAAAATGAAATATGTAGTTTTTGAAATGTTGAAAATGAATCCTTATGTCATGTGTATTGGGGATGTAATGAGACCCAGAGCTTCTTGGTGGAACTTCAAAACTGGATTTCTCAAAACATACAGCCATTTGAAATAATAAAAATCATGCTTTGGTTTGGGATCTTAATAACCCATCGCTACTTCATATAATTCCAAAAACGAATAATTACTTTAAACTTTTGAAAGACATTTACAGTGTTGAAAAAATCAAAAGAAACAATAATCTTGATTTTGTTTCTATCAAATGGCTTATTAAATCACTTAATTATTCCCAATATTCAATCCCTAATTTGTTCAACTATATGTATGAAATATATTATGCTATATTGATTTACTAAAACTTGATGTTGAACTCACTTTAATTTGATATACCCACTGTTTCTGTATGATATCTGTATTGAAAAAATGGGAGCAATAAAAAAGAATTAAGAATTTTAAAAAACTTTATGCTATAATTTCCAAAACGTGTTTGCATTTCATATCACAGAGACTAATCGCCAATCACTACAACCAGACTCATAATGGGTGGGTTAATAGCCGTTGTCGTTGGTATCGATTAATATGTTATTTTTAAACAAAACGCGTGTCCGACTCTCACTTTGCTCCTATGTGTGATCATTGATTTTTTAAATCCTAGTGGCAGGAATAATAAACCATTGAGAGTCTAAACAAAAACAAAAACAAACAAAAAACCAAAGTATTCATGTCTATAATAGAGTCTCGCATTAAACTGTGGATCACCATGCAAGAACTTATTTTCGAATCACAGGCAGGATTTAGGGAGGATTATAGCACAACTGATCAAATATTCACTCTATATTCGACAATACATAACTATATCAAAAAGAAACGCGGCAAGTTTTATTGTATTTTTGTCGATTTAAAGAAAGCTTTCGAAAACAGTGGATAGAAACAAGCTTTTGTCAGTTTAATGTTGTTCATGGCAAAAAAAATACCCTGCTTCGAAATATGTACAAAAATGTGAAATTTGCCGTCCCGTGTAGTAAACAAGCTACGACTGAGGTATTTAATACCACGACGGGCGTCCGTCAAGGTTGCATTTTATCTCCTAATCCATTCATGTTATACATTGATGAACTTGTAAATTATAGTGGTGCATTTATCGACGAAGCCTTCAATGCACTCTACATTCTTTTATTCGCTGATGATGTTGCAATATTTGGTGGCAGTGTTGATAATTATACCCCCGCTACGAAGTAGTCGGGGGTATAAAGCGCTCAGCGCGTCCGTCCGTCCGTCCGTCCGGAACACTTTTGGTTCCGCTCATAACTCAAATACTACTTGTTCAATTGTTATGAAACTTTATACATGTACACTTTATGGTCCCTAGATGTGCCTTTTCTATGTTTCACTCAGATTCCATAATTATTTTTTCAGAACTTCACTTTTAAGCGTCTTTGTGTGCGCGTCTATGGTCACACTTTTGGTTCCGCTCATAACTCAAATACTACTTGTTCAATTGTTATGAAACTTTATGTATGTACACTTTATGGTCCCCACATGTGCCTTTTGAATGTTTCATACCCTCATTTGCATAATTTATGCAGATTTTCTCCGTTTTTCGACTTTGCCATTCACACTTTTTGTTCCACTCATAACTCAAATACTAATTGTTCAAATGTCTTGTAACTTGATACATATAATCATCACGATGTGTACATCTGCCTTTTGAATGTTTCATACCCTCATTTGCATAATTTATACACATTTTATCCGTTTTCGACTTTACCATTCACACTTTTTGTTCCACTCATAACTCTGAAACCAGTTGTTCAAATGTTACGAAACTTGATATGTACAATAACCATGATGTGCACATCTGCCTTTTGTATGTTTCATACCCTCATTTGCATAATTTATGCAAATTTTCTCCGTTTTTCATCTTCGCCATTCACACTTTTTGTTCCAGTCATAACTCAGACACTTATTGTTCAAATGTTATGAAACCACTGATGTGTACATCTGTCATTTTTATATTTCATACCCTCATTTGCATATTTGTATGTTTCATACCCTCATTTGCATATTTAATGCCATTTTTCAAATTTTTCCACTTTTACTTCTAAAACATGCTTACAAGTGTAATACTTACTCTGCTTTATTAATACTTATATATAATGATCTGTTAAAACAAAAGTTTAAACATTGATGCCCTTTTGCTGTTTTCAAACATTTTTCTTTGACCAATGTTAAAAGCGGGGGTATCATGAGTGAGCTGTGCTCACTAATTCTCTTGTTTACAAAAGCAAATAGATAACCTAGAAGTGTATTGTAAGAAATGGGGACTTTCTATAAATACTCATAAGACTAAGGTCGTGGTGTTCAAAAAAGGTGGTAAAGTGTCTCAAAAGGAAAAATGGTATATTGGTAAGGATAAATTGGAAAGTCTTACTATAGGTATCTTGGTTTAATTTTATCATGTCGTAACATGTTTTCTAAGGCTTGTGAAATGTTATCCAAACAAGCCGAGAAGATTTAAGAAATTCGTCTATACCTATAAAGCAGTAATTCCAGATATAGCTTTTAAAATATTTGATGGAAAAATCCAACCTATCCTTTTGCACGGGGCAGAGATCTGAGGAATATTGTACCGTAATAACATAGAAAAAGTGCACTCTAACTTTTGTAAATTTGTATTTCGAGTTGGTTGCCGCTCACGCACAAAAGCTATTTAAGCTGAATGTGAACGAGATCCACTGCACGTTAACTATAAGACAAGAGTTGTATTGGATACGGTTGCTCAGACAACCCGATTCCCGTAATTCAAATCGATGTAATCATATGCTAAAACGTTTAGATGATTCTGGAGATGTAAACTTGACCTCAGCAGTGTGAGAGTTATTGTTCCAGTATGGCTTGTTTTATGCTTGGTTTAATTAGGATGTAAGCAATAAGGAATTCTTCTTGAGTATATTCAAGCAAAGAGGTAAAGATATTTATTATCAAGAGTGGTCAACCACTGAGACTTCTTCCAAATATTTGAACACATATTCAACTTATAAACTTGATATAATGCAAGAAACGTATTTACGAGTATTGCCTTCCTTTTATTTGCGCAGAGCACTGACAACAGTTTGATGTGGTATTGCTGGTTTTAACATGCAGTTATATGGAAGATCAAAAGATGCAGATATCACCAGTAGTATCTTTACGTGCAGTTAAAATGTAGGCAATGTCAAGGCGCTCCAGATTGTATCATGAATACTATGAATGCCAGTGTACTGTTGGCCTCATGGCCATTCATACACATACAATCATCTGTCTGCCTGTCTGTCTGTCTGATATAAAACATTAATTGTCTCCAAAAGAATAATGTCTTTACTGTTCATTGCAATTAATTGATATTGTATTCAAAATTAAATATGATCAGTTGAATAAAGAAACATATTTCTCGCTTCTAGACTTTACATTAAGATGAGTATAATTAAACGAGACAAAATAAATTAATATCAAAATGCTTGTGATAATTACTTCTCATATATAGCCATCAAAGATAGACATGCTTGCTACGAGTTCATGTCTATAATGTGTCCAATTAACGAAATAGTTCTGTCATATTTTAACTGAATATTTAATTATTTGTAAATATCACTCGCTGGCCTGATCGTGCTAAGGGAGGTAACTTAGTGGTCGCTACTTCCTTCTGAGTATTATATGTACAGCTAATTTTGTTAATAGTTCAGCACATTTCAATTAAGGTTCTCATTCTTTACAACATAATAACAAATGAAAAACAGCAACGTAAAATTGATTGCATTATATTATCCTAACTGAATACTACATTCTTGCTAGCATGATACGACATTATTACAAATGAGGACAGTCTGTCTGTAACAGTAAATAAGAAAATGTGTAGAATGTACAATGCTGACATTGTTTGTCAATAAATACAATAAGTGAAAGTCATATTAAATAAATATAAAAGGAGGGTAAGTGAGCTTTGATTAACACATGAAGCCATGATAGGAAGGCAGACTTGCAAAGAGAGCGAATCACAAGAAGGGTGAATAAAAGCAAGGGATTAATAAAAGTAAGAACCTTAGAGATCCTAGCAGTTTGGTTATAGGTGTAGGAAATAACAAATAGGGCAATTAATTAAATGCTTTCAACGATGCACAAACGTGATTTAGGAGTGAGATATTTTAAAAGCAAACGTGATTTAGGAGTGAGATTTTTTAAAAGCATTTAAAATTTAAATACATTCTGTCATATTAAAGAATGCCAAAAACATGGCAACCGTCTTTGAACTACATTGGTCGTATATATTGTGTATGTATAATACTGATAAAATAATCAAGTCGAATTGGCAACATTTTGAACTGACAACTCATCTCCATAGACGTAGAAATTGAATAGAAAATGAAGGACCAATGTGGCAAACTGATTTTTGTTAATTTTTGTATTTATATTTTTATTTCCCATCAGCTGTTAACATTACAATGTACATAAGTATGAAAATAAAATTGCATACATACAAAATTGTATTTATAAATAAAAAATTTACTGGATTATTAAGGCTTTTAAATCCACAAATAATGTGTGGAGAGATGACCAAAAAGCTACGAATTTAAGCTGGGTATTGTTTGTAAAGGCAATACATTTATATTACAAGCCTGGTAATAATATTTCATTATTTTATTTTGAACACACCTACAATAAGGTATTTTTCCCTTTCTACTCATAGTATATTTGTTTTGTTTAATCAATAAACAAATGGTATTAAGTGGATTATTATTCCTTCCTTCCAAAATAATATTTTCTGTTGTTAGGTCAATACTTCTGCCAACGTTTGCCACACTTTCTTAGAATGGATACAATCACATACGTAATGGACAACACTGTCAGATACCTGTTAACAAAAGGAACACATAGGTGAATCAATGTATCATATTATCATGTAAATAGTTATTTGTTGTAAAGACGTTATGTATTATTGTGTACTGTAGCCATTTCAAATTTACTCTTTTAGTACATGAAATCGCCCTAAAATATATGTTTTCCAACTCATTCTGTACAAGCTCTTTTCTAAATATTTTTTCCCACTTTGAATGACCAGTGGATTTCATAAAGCTGATAGCGAAATGAAACTTCATAAAAATGTATGAATCAGCGAATATAAGTGATGAGAATGTCTCTATGTTACAACAACAAAGTGAACATATCAAGATCATTTAGAAAGAACCGAGCAATTTGTTTATCAGTTATTTTGGCGAAATATTAAATAAATCATATTTTGTGCGTGAATATATTTTAATTATAATTATATATTTTAATATTTTTAAATTTCAATTTAAACAGTGACACTGGGAATACCGTATATTTTGTATAAATCACTTTATCAGCTGGACACGTTTGAAAAGAACATTTTTTTTTATTGGTGTTATCTCACTGTGAACTTTGAGCCAGTGAAAAGCCTTCAAAACTTCCGTCTTGGCTGGATCACGTGTATTCTCCTCTAAAAATAGTACTGTTTCTTAGAAATGACTCCGAAAGATACTGCGCATGCGTAGGATTTTAGCCAATTACTTCACACCACTCACATGATACATTCAAGTATATTTATGGTTATGTAAAAGATTGAATATATATATATATATATATAAGTACCAGGCTGTAACTAGCTTTTGGAAGTGAAGACAGCATTATTGTGTCTCTCTGGCAAAATGATTTCAAGTTAAAGGTAATGTTTGAACTGCTGACTGCTACTGTTTAAGTGGTTCATTGTGACTTGTGTCGCAACTATTATTATTATTATTAATATTATTATTATTACTGTTGTTGTACCTGTTGTTACCGTTGTTCTAATTATTATTGTCTTTGGTGTCTTTTTTAACATGTATACATTGTTATATATATATTCCTATTTACTAATAGTTACATCACAGTGATAATTTACCTTCATGAAAAAGATCGTGTAAACATTTGCTCTGTAATTGTTGGACATCGACTTGAGAGTGACTCTAACACTGGACTCTCATAGAATGTTTTCGACAGAAGGCGTGATTTTGAAGCGCCTTCATGAGGCCCCTTTTTTCCGAAAATTGAGATGTAACAGGAGCTACAATATAAAGGAGAAGTTATCTATATGTTCTACAATGTTATGAGCTTAAATGATAATTTAACTAATGACGAGATTATACTCATGAAAGAACCGAATAATGGAAATATAGCGCTACTCCTAAGAGGTTGTCAGAATAGTTAGGCATCTATAGCGCGGCCTTCACTTCAAAGAATTCAAATAAGCCTTGTATACCTCATAAATATCGTACAAGCTATAGCTTTCATTGTTACATGACCTCGGTGTACCTTTGATTCTGATTTGTTGATTTGAAAAATGTCCCTATGTTGATTGACAATACCCGCAAACATTGTTTGAGTGACTCACGGCGAAATAGTACATCATTTTTACTAGATTCGGCCAGACTTATTTTTCTTTCAATATAAGTTTATATATTAGTTTATTGTTTTAAGCCTGATGAGATATAGAGTCAATGACCCTATTGTTATTGCTACGTCTGATAAACAGGGGATAAAATAGGAAGATTGTTCTTGGTTTTTTACCAACTTTGAATGACCATTGGATTTCATAAAGCTGATAGCGAAATGAAACTTCATCAAAGTGCATGAATCAGCGAATAAAAGTGATGAGAAAGTCTCTATGTTACAATAACAAAGTGAACATATCAAGATCATTCAGAAAGAGCCGAGCAATTTGTTTATCAGTTATTTTGGCGAAATATTAAATATATCATATTTTGTGCATGAATTTATTTTAATTATAATTATATATTTTAATATTTTTAAATTTCAATTTAAACAGTGACACTGGGAATATCGTATATTTTGTATAAATCACTTTATCAGCTGGACATGTTTGAAAAGGACAGCTTTTTTTAATTGTTGTTAACAACAGTTAACCCAGTTGACCCAGTGAAAAACTTTCAAAACTTCTCTCATGGTTTGATCACGTGAATTCTCCTCTAAAAAAGTACTGTTTCTTAGAAATGACTCCGAAAGATACTGCGCAAGTAGGTTATAGTGGCAGTTCTCGCTCATGGTGAATTATACGTTAATATACGTGGTCTAAAAATCTCAACCAAAAAACCGACAGTTCTCGCTCATGGTTAATCAAACGGTCATTAACGTGATCTAAAAATCTCAACCAAAAAACTGGCAGTTCTGGCTCTTGCTTAATTAACGACTAATTAGTCTATAGAAATTTGTTTTAAATTCTCCACTATGGCTCCAAATTTTTAGGTTATGCAGGGTCTGACTCACACTTAGTTAACGACTAATTAGTGTATAGATAATATAAAAACATGCTCCACAAAAACAAAAACAACATTCCCCTAATATATATTTTATCTATTGAGCCAGAAAAAAAAACCTTCCCCTAATATATATTTTATATATTTAGCCAGAAAAAATTACCTGCATCTCATAAATAATTTATTTTGATTATATATCAATAATCAAATTAATTATACCTTATTTATTATTTAATAAATAATAGCAATAAGTGAATGAGCTGTCCTACTTAGAATCACAGCTATGTTGAAATCAGAAAAACCGCGGGGACAACAGCGACAGAACGATATCCCTGATGCAATGAATCCCTCATTCACTGCTTGACTGGTTTTACAAACCGGTTACACTAGGATATACCCTGGTTGAAACTCCCTCAATGTTCTGTAATGGCGTGTTTAGATGATTATCAGTTGAATAGACTCACAGCAAGCCATAGCTGTGGCAAGCCTGTTTATTCAAGCAGAGAAATTCTTGTCTCTCCAAATACATTTCTGTCGCCCTATTTTCGGTAGAGACCAACACTTCTCTGCTTGAGTGAGTGTCTAACATACTACACACTACCGAAGGAAGGTGAACTGATCTATGCTACAGGAGCGTGACATAGTCAAAGGGAGGTAATCCCTAAAAGCCTATCATCCTGTAAGTTGGTAAAACTGTTATGTTGGTGGTAAAATTGTATTTTGAGGTACAATTAATAACTCTTCTCTAACAAATCCTCTACCCGGTCCATCTTGCAAGTAATAGAGTGTGGGTTCACCTTTTTTAGAAACATATTGACTAATTTGAAAATTTTTAAGAGACCAAATTGGATCCGTCGCCCGTAATCATTGACCCCCTTCCAGTTCGATCGGTTGGTATAAATATCTAACATTAACCCTATCAGGAATGATTTTTTCAGGCTTAAATAAAGATGCAGAAGATTCAGACATTACTGATTTTAATTTAATAGCATTTATAGACTTCTTATTTATAAGTCGAGTCTCTTCATTATTTATTGCTGATACAACCTCTGGTAATCTAATTACCCACTCAGTAGACCTTGTCTTGTCATTTTTTAATTCTTCACCATACTGATATCCAAATATACGTTCGGATAGTGTTTTATTAAATCTCTCAACCAAGGCCTGGCTGCGGGGGGCTTCTTTATTATATTTATGTTTTGATAAAAGTGTTGTAACATCCCCCACTAACTCACGCCCAGGATCTTCTTGAAACATATTAGGCCATTTTAATGGACTTCTTTTATATATTTTTTCTAAAGCTTTAGCTACTTCAGAAGAGGTCTTAGTAGTTTATGGTTCCGCTTCCTTATATCTACTGGCGACATCAACCATAGTTAATGCATACTTATAAGTCTTTCTTTTTACTCGATCATGTGGTAGATAAAGTAGGTCTGCTTGTTGAACTTCATTTGGTACGGATATATCAAATTTTTGTCTTTGTATGTATTTAGGTGCTGGTAGATATATTTGCCAAATGGTTTGTTTCATTAAGCAATTTTTTGCCTCAGCCATAGTGACCTTTGCAGCCTTAGCTGCAAGACCTTTCCAATACCCCCTGGGGCTATAATAGATTTTTTCCATAGTTTTATAATAAGGATCATTTTTCTAAATACCCATATGCATATGTATTTACACCATCATCAGGAATCCATCTTTTGGTATCTAAAGGATATTGTGATGTCTTATTTAATCTCATTGCATACATTTTATGTCCTTCACTTCTCAAAGTATTCATTTCATGTTATACTGAATAATGCCTCTTTATACTGTTCAAAGTTGGTATCTTTCTTTACTACATACCTTTTAATGCCTTTAGATCTCTTAATTTCAGTTTCTGATTTTTTAATACAATACATCTTAGGTCTTAAAGATGTTCTGACCTCAGGGGGTAGGCTTCGCGGAAATGATTATGACAACAGTAAAGAATAACGACACAAAAGTATTGGTTAGCAAATCCCCCCCAAAATAGTAGAAAAAACGTTTTTAAAAAATACTTCATTTTTACAGCCGCCAAACGTTTCATTAGCCAATCATCTGGAAGCAGAGGTGTGACGTGTTACTCAGGAGTCCTGCTCAACGAGTAGCTGGCTTATGTTATTGTTTACACTATACACTCGTATAGCCGTCACGTATTTTTCACTGATCTCATTTGTCAAAACAGCCTAAACGTGATCAAAGCTATTAGAAACAATGTCGGCATATTCTATTCAGTCGTTAATTAACTTTGGTTGTTGTACACATGTGTTTAGATTGTTTAGTCTCCGATAATGCAGAGTGGATATTTCAGCGTAAATCTACTGCCATTGTCTTTTCTTTGTGTCATTTTTAAGTGTCAGTTCCATAGAGTTACTGCGTGAATGTCCATCACTGACCATTTCCGTTATGTCAGACTCTTATTCTAGCAATGAGATCTCGCTTTGAACAACGTTAGTCAAGCGATAACAAAGATTTGAATGAAGAACAAGCGAACGTACCAAATGATCGGGATACATATCTCGTTACTATGTCTCATATTTATCTATTCCATTATTTCATAGTTGAAATGAAATAACAGCACATATGTAGGATACTATCTCAAAGTATTTTGATTCAATAAAACAATTCATTAAACAATGTGTTCCCATACTTATACAAAATTGGATCGGCAAACAAACCAGAATTCATGCTAATTCTACTCAACAAAAAACGAGACTTATGCGACGTATATATCTATATCATTTTACAAATTAAAAGAAATACATATCAATTGTTGCACTACATTGTGATGATTTTTTAACGAGTTCAATTGTAAACAACACTTTACGATGTCCTAATTGATTTAAATAACCTGTTGTCACCATGTGATTGCTAATCCATGTACATCGGCGTGCATCATACTTTATAGTGAATGACCGGCTGCTATCACCGACGAAACAACAGAACATAATATTCTTAAATTTCGTTGGCTGAATATAACATTCCTAATTTTGATTGGCTCACTATGTCCAGACTGAATGTCGCCTATATGTGTATCTTTATTTTAACTACAACCGGTTCAGTATCACCAGTTACGTCATATGACAGGACGCTGGCAATATCTTGATGCGCCACCTCTTATATAATTGAACTGGTCCAGTGACCGATATCTGGCATCAAAGCAAAGGTGTTAATGCATTAAGCGCAATTAGTGAGTGTTGATTACATGACTAACTTCTGAACAATATAGAATTAATATAGAAATTAAAGCTAGATTTTCAGCATACTACATTAACATTTCATCGATTTTACCCAAATAACATGATAATGATGGAACAGAATCTGAAAGAAAATGTGTACCGAAAAAGAAAACGCCATTTTCATTTCGATTTGAAATTATTCACGATTCCTTATCATAGATACATCATTGTAGGCTTTAAAATCTTTTGACATTTTCACCCTCCACATTTCTCTACAGTTGTATTACATTGAATAAAATAACTGTCTCAATGTAAGTAATTGTAAATGTACAAGATTATAAATTTAACGATAGCTCGATTTTGTTCCCTCTAAAAACTGCTAACCAGTAACAATGTTGAAAATGTCTAAGTTATAATGCAATTATTCTATTATGAATAAAAAGTCACCATGAGAAATATTGACTCAGTAGACCTCAAACTATACAGGCCTCTTGAAACTTAAAATCAAGCACACAAAAAATAAATAATAGTGACGTTTAAAATTGAAATTATTCATTTCAAAACATATTGTAGCCTATACAAAATAACCTAACACTCCACTCGATTAAGGAAAGAACACAACTAAAACCAACGATTAAATATCGAAAAATGCTTAAAAAACTCCGAAATAACTCCCTACAGACGCACAATTACCCATTCTATCGGAAACTTACAATGTCAAAAGTTGTTATTATTTTTTAAACTAATCATCGACGAAAATCGACAAATCGCCTATGTATTCCATCGTAGCAACTCCTGAGTATGACGTCACATCGCTAACGAAGGTTATGCTACACTGAGGGGCCGCGGAAAACTGTTTGAAGAATGAGATAATGAGCAGGCCAAATTTACTCGCTTTGAACCGCGATATCTGGCTAAGCAAGTGACGCTTCGAAATAATAGTTAAGTTTTTTGTTTACATGAAAGTATTGTCTATATGAATAAACGAATTAACATCGAACAAAACTGAGAGGTTCTATTATCTTTAATCCCACATACTCATTAATTGGTACACTATTGCACTCGTCCTTAAATTTACCTAATTCATTTTTATTTTTAAGGCTGTATAAGGGGTGATCTTTATCATAATCACTGGTATTGTACAATTCATTGTTGTCTTTCATGTCTTCGTAAACATCATCGGTTTGTATTTCTATTAATAGAGAATCTGTATCGGTATATCACATCTGTTTCAATATTTTGTCTTCATTTCATTATAATAAAAGTCATACATTAAGTGTTTTGACAAGTCTTATATACTCATACCAACTCATTCTAATTCCAAACATTTTGCATACTTCTTTAGGCGTTATATCAATATTTAATTATTCATAAACTTTAAAAAGACAAGTAGCTATCAAACCAAGCTTATTTATTCCCCTTAAAATTGTATTTAGTTTGTTGGTTATTCGAATATATTTCTTTGCAGTTAATTCCTGAATACGTTTAGAAACATTAATATTCTTTTTCCAAAATGATTCATGAATTAACAATTCTTTTTTTTTTTTCAGTCACTAGCAACTTTTTTTGGATTGGATATTCTTGAAAGAAATTTATAGATTTAAATTCCAAACCGCAGTCAAAACATCTAGGACCTTCGTAACCATTAATATTTTTATGACAACATTCTTCTTCTTGAATACGTTCAACCCCTTCACAAGTGTCACACATTTTAACCACTTGACAACAATTTTCACAAAATAACTTCTCTTTCCATATTATAGTTTCTTTATGAGCATAAGCCATCCTAATTTATATTATATTAGAAAATATTTAAAACATTTTTTTACAATGTTCTATATTTATTAGCAGTTACTATTACTGCAGTCATACCTAAAACCACAAATATTATCTCACCTTTTTTTTGGATTTTCTGAAGGGGTATACAATTCAGTCAGAGTTGGCTCGGGCCCTAATGGCTCTAATGCCTTACCAAACCTCACAAAATATTCATGCATTGCTTCGTCAACATCTTCAAAAGTTTTAATGGAATGGTTATGTCTGTTTAGTTGCTCGTTTAAGAAATCTAATGTTTCAGTTCTATCCTTTTCCAATTTAACCTCAGCAGATGCAAGCTCTTCCATAGCTTTGTTATGTTTTTTTCCTTCACCCATATCCATTTTTGAAAACATATAGCTCTTTCCTGAGAAGGCAAGTGCGTTGACCAATGCTCAACCTATGAGCATCGCAGCTGAATCCATATTTATAAATATCACTATATATTCTTAAATCATTTATGTGTCCTTCGAATATTTTATCGCATTATATCCATTGGAATAAGTTTATGTTTTACCAGATAATCTTTAATAAACATTGCTCCACCGATATGAAGTACAACCATTCCAATATCATATCCATTAAAATCTAGTTTTGGTGTATTAGTTTTAAAAGCCATTTTACTTAGTTTTTTGGATCCAACATCAATTCCAGTTACTACTGCAGCATGATAAAGCGTATTTCAGATATCTTTCCTCTATTTCATATATGGGGCACTTTTCTTTAAAGGAACATTTTTTTCTGAGTTATCATTTCTGAGGTTACTCGATTTGAACCTACCAATATACTGAGTGTATTAGTTCTAGAAATTAAAAAAGCCCCGACTCCAATCCCTATTATAATTGTTAAGATAGGAAGTCCATGATTTATAACTTTTGTTTCATTTCTGAGGTCTGAATGTTGAACATTATGTTTAGTTTGAGAATCTGGAGTGTTAGACTTTGAGTTCTGTTCATGTCTTATCTTCTTTATCATGGCACCTTTCTTGCCTGCTGCAACCTTAAGCAGGTTTTTGGTAAGTGATTTTTTAGGTGTTCTATGAAGTAGAGAATCATCTATATTTTCCTGATTTCTGGGGCTGGAAACCTCATTATTCATCGTCATTGCTTTCAATTTCTCCGGCTGTAATGGAATTTTCTCCGGTTCCGACATATTTATTATTTATACTTTTATCTTTAAAGTCGCAATGCCTGACAGTTGTTAATATTGTTGTTAGTGGTGCTAAATACATCCCATATTTATAATAAAGTTCGCAGCAAATTTTATGAATTGCATTATCAACAAACGGATCTTCATTGAGGTCTTCTAGTAACTTTGGTTTATTTTCTGAAGGAATATTTAGGAAGTAACCAGCACCAATATAATATAAATTTAGTAAAGATTTACCTAATATTTTAACCATTTTTGCACCCAATTTGCGTTCGTAATTTGCATAATGTTTTAATATTTCTTGATCATTCATTTTATTGATTTTATCAACAGAAAACCTTTTATCAACAAATTTACCACCACCCAAAACATCACTAATCATTTTATCTCTCATACCTTCAATCACTGTAGTATCCATCTGATTAGTATAATAGGTAGACTTCCCATTTCTGTCAGTTGGGATTTCATTTCTTAGGTTGGAAGCTTCATCACCTTCAACGTCTCCTAAGATTTCAGTTATATCCATTTTATATATAGTAATATTATGTCCAACTATAAACGATAAGGAGACTTATAAATCTAGACTTTGGATAAGTCAATACCCCAAGGTTCATACGATTAATCCTCGGGATCGATTAAATGATGCTTTAAAGTATGTCCATCATTTATTTAAAAACCAAGCCACACTATTTATTATTGATGACTGTATTGCAGAAAAGGACCTAACCAAAAAAAAAAGGATGAACTTTCTAGACTTGCTTTTTCGGGTAGACATACAGGACACTCTGTCTGGGTCTTATCCTAAAAATTTAACAGTATTTTGACTGATTTTCGCGAACAGACAAGGTGGTTTAACTTCTTCAAATGTAAAGACAGAGACACATTTGAGGATTGTTTAAAGGAGAATCATGTTATTGAAGCTAAAAACCAGAGGGAAATAGTACGTAAGCAATTATCAGAAACTAAATATGCAAAATTCTTAATTTGCACTGATCACCCACCTTCTGATAAAGTTTTGCAATAATCTAAAAAAAAACCTACAATTTTCCTGTTTACCTGTTTTTCCTTATTTTTTCCTTAATTTTGTTTAAGATTAGCTTGAATTAGCTTCAGATTTATTATGTTAAAGGATTAATATTATTAATAAAAATGAATAAATTATCAAACACAAGTGATTATGATATCAGTTTTTCAAAACCAAAAGACTTGAAATGATGTTGACTTTACCAGAAAAACTGTGCAATACATTCTCAGACATTATAGAACAGGTTAAAAACCATTTGAAAGATCATTAAATGGAAGAAATTTCTGAAATAGATGCCAGAATAAAAGAAATGAATGGGTTAGCTATAGAAGAAAAAGGTGAATTAATAGAAGAACAAGGTACAATAATTAATTTGAGAAAAGATGCCCTGGAAAATATATGTAAGGATTTTAAACCAGAGTCTAATATTTTGCAAAGTTATATAATACTTAATTATTTATTGTGGATGTGTATGAATGTGTGAAATGTATTGATAATGATTTAGTTGATTATGTTGATAGAAGGTTTTTCTGATTTCAACAAAGCTGTTATTCTAAGTAGGACACCTCATTCACTTATTGCTATTATTATATTAAACAATAAATAAGACATAATTAATTTGATTATTAATATATAATCAAAATGAATTATTTATGAGATGCAGGTATTTTTTTCTGGCTCAATATATCAAATATATATTAGGGGAATTTTTTTTTCTGGCTCAATATATAAAGTATATATCAGGGGAATAATGTTGTTTTTTTTGGAGGATGTTTTTATATTATCTATACACTAATTAGTCGTTAACTAAGTGTGAGTCAGACCCTGCATTACCTAAAAATTCGGAGCGATAGTGGAGAATTTAAAAAAAATTATAAACACTAATTAGTCGTTAATTAAGCGAGAGCCAGAACTGCCGTTTTTTATGAGATTTTTAGATCACGTTAATTACGTTTAATTAACCATGAGCGAGAATTGTCTGTTTTTTGGTTGAGATTTTTAGACCACGTTAATTAACTTATAATTCACAATGAGTGAGAACTGCCGGTTTTTTGGTTGAGAATTTTTGACCACGTTAATTAACTTATAATTCACCATGAGCGAGAACTGCCACTATAACCTACTTGCGCATGTGTAGGATTTTAGCCAATTACTTCACACCACTCACATGATACATTCAAGTATATTTATGGTTATGTAAAAGATTGAATATATATATATATATATATATATATATATATATATATATATATATATATATGTATATATGTATATAAGTACCAGTCTGTAACTAGCTTTTGGAAGTGAAGACAGCATTATTGTGTCTCTCTGGCAAAACGATTTCAAGTTAAAGGTAATGTTTGAACTGCTGACTGCTACTGATTAAGTGGTTAATTGAGACTTGTGTCGCAACTATTATTATTATTATTATTATTATTATTAGGTCTTCAAGACATAGTCTGGAAGACGTATTGTTATTATGCGAATCCTTATTATTAGGTCTTCAAGACATAGTCTGGAAGACGTATTGTTATTATGCGAATCCTTATTATTATTATTATTATTATTATTTCCGCTTACTTTTGTTCGCCGATTCCTGAATTAACCGCTTGACCTATGTTAATGAAACTTTCAGGGATTGTCAAATTCAATGAGATCTGGATTTGTGTCGAAGCGGAATTTTGAATTTTGCCCTCATTAAAGGTCCAGTTCGATTCTAAATTTCGATTTTTAACATGGGAAAAAAATTCAAAATGGAGCTACAGACTTGGAACTTTTTTAAAAGATGCACAATGACAATGCCATTAAAAAAGTAAATCATGGCAAATTCGTAGGTCACGTGGTTCAGCCGCCATTTTGATTTCTGTCACTTTTTTAAAGTGTCCGACCCCATGTACCTTTGACAATCTTCTCCTCTGAAGATACTTGCACCACGAATCTAACATTTATTTTTGTAAGTAGCTGAAGCATTGGTGAATACATGGTGTTGTTTTTCAGGATCGAACTCTCAATACTTTTCACACAGTGACCTTTCAAAGTTTGGCGACTTGTTACAATGGACCTACTTCAAGGGGACATTACTCCAACTTCCCGATCTCACAATTGCATGAAATTTTCAGGGCTACTAGATCAATATAGTGTCTTTAGGAATCTATAATAAAATCGCTCGCGAACAGTCATTTCCGGTCACAGTTAAGGCTAAAAAATGACAGAAAATCACGATTTCGAATTTTAACATGGGGAAAATTTTTAAAATTGACATAGAGACTTGAAACTTTTTTCAAAAGATGGACAATAACAATGCAAGCAAAAAAGTAAATCATGACGAATTCGTTGGTCACGTGGTTTTCCCGCCATTTCGATTTAAAATGAAATTTATGATCTTTTGAGGTTTTCTCAGTACAATATAACATGATATGAATGGAAGTTTTGACAGAACAATGTTTGTGACATTACTCGATCAAACATGGAGTTGAGGGTCAAACAGAAGTCTTGAAGACCTAAGTATTGACGCGTCAATCCTAGTTATTATTATTATTATTTCCACGATTTTTGTCCAGAGATTCCTGAACTAACGGCTGAAGCGATTTTCATGAAACTTTCAGGGATGGTAGAATTCAATGAGACTTAGAAATGTGTCGAACGGATTTTTGATTGATTGATCCATTAAAGGTCCAGTTCGATTCTAAGTTTCAATTTTTAACATTAGAAATTTTTTTAAAATGTACCTAGAGACTTGGAACTTTTTTTAAAAGATGCGCAATGATATTGCAAGCAAAAAAGTAAATCATGGTGAATTCGTAGGTCACGTGGTTTGGCCGCCATTTTGATTTTTGTCACTTTTTAGAAGTGTCCGACCCCATGTACCTTTGACAATCTTCTCCTCTGAAGATACTTGCACCAAAAATCTGAAATTAATTTATTTATATACCTTAAGCATTGGTGATTACATGGTGTTGTTTTTCAGGATCGAACTCTTAATACTTTTCGCACAGTGACCTGTCAAAGTTGGGCGATTTGTTACAATGGACCTACTTCAAGTGGACATTACTCCATCTTCCCGATCTCACAATTGCATGAAATTTTCAGGGCTACTAGATCAATATAGTGTCTTTAGGAATCAATAATAAAATCGCTCGCGAACAGTCATTTCCGGTCACAATTAAGGCTGAAAAATGACAGAAAATCACGATTTCGAATTTTAACATGGGGAAAATTTTAAAAATTGAGATAGAGACTTGAAACCTTTTTTGAAAGATGGGCAATGACAATGCAAGCAAAAAAGTAAATCATGACGAATTCGTAGGTCACGTGGTTTTCCCACCATTTTGATTTAAAATTAAATTTATGATCTTTTGAGGTTTTCTCAGTACAATATAACATGATATGAACGAACGTTTTGACAGAACAATGTTTGTGACATTCCTCGATCAAACATGGAGTTGAGGGTCAAACAGAAGTCTTGAAGACCTAAGTATTGACGCGTCAATCCTAGTTATTATTATTATTATTACTGTTGTTGTATCTGTTGTTACCGTTGTTCTAATTATTATTGTCTTTGGTGTCTTTTTTTACATGTATACATTGTTATATATATATTCCTATTTACTAACAGTTACATCACAATGATAATTTACCTTCATGAAAAAGATCGTGTAAACTCTGGAATTGTTGGACATCGACTTGAGAGTGACTCTAGCATTGGACTCTCATAGAATGTTTTCGACAGAAGGCGTGATTTTAAAGCGCCTAAATGAGTCCGCATATATGTTTTGTGAAAATTGAGATGTAACAGGTACAATATAAAGGATAAGTTATCTATATATTCTACGAAGTTATGAGCTTAAATGATAATTTAACTGACGACGAGATTTATACTCATGAAAGAACCGAAGATAAAATATAGCGCTATTCCTATGAGGTTGTCAGAATAGTTAGGCATCTATAGCGCGGCCTTCACTTCAAAGAATTCAAATAAGCCTTGTATACCTCATAAATATCGTACAAGCTATAGCTTTCATTGTTACATGACCTCGGTGTACCTTTGATTCTGATTTGTTGTCCCTATGTTGATTGACAATACCCGCAAATTTGCTTGAGTGACTCACGGCGAAATAGTACATCATTTTTACTAGATTCGGCCCGACTTATTTTTCTTTCAATATAAGTTTATATATTAGTTTATTGGTTTAAGCCTGATGAGATATAGAGTCAATGACCCTATTGTTATTGATACGTCTGATAAACAGGGGATAAAATAGAAAGATTGTGCTTGGTTTTTTTTTCGAACTACAGGGGTAACTTTCGAATTACAGGGATAACTTAACTTCATTCATTCTAAATTTAAAATTTAAAAATGTCTTCCTCCCCCTTTATTTCAGATCGGCCTAAAAAAGTTCCCATTTTTTCAATAGTTTGCCACTTGGCTGTGTGGGACTCAAGTGCGACATCAGCTCCACTATAGGCGCTTGTATCATCTCCAAAAAGTGTAATGTAGAATCGTTAGAGTTATTGGGGTTATGCTGTGGAAAGTGCTGAAACGTCAATATTTAAAAGTGAAAAGAGAAAAAATGGAACCCTGAACATTGTTTCAATTGATATTTTGAATCAAAGTACAACGTGAAGATAGACATATTATATATGTTTGGGATGTTGATGTTGATTACAGAGCTTGAACCATGTCAGGAACAGGAAATGGTTCAGATCCGCCACCAGAGATCGCTGTTGTTGGGATCGGGTGTCGCTTTCCTGGAGCTGAAAATCTAACTGAATACTGGCGAGTGTTGTCCAACGGGGAGAACCACATCGTTACTGTTCCGCCCGATAGGTGGGCGGAGAAAGATTTCTACGACAAAGATCCAGATGCAGTGGGAAAGTCCTACATCAATAAGGCAGGCTTCATTCAAAAGTAAGCTACACTATTAGTTACATGGAGTTTTAACAAGCTGAACATGGCTGTAAGACCCTTGTATATTCCTTATATACGGATTATACAACGGTCTTACAGTCCAGTACATCCTGTAAAAACACAGTGTGAGGAGTTTATTACCCTTAAGATATATTGTTTGTACATATTTCACTTATTTCCGACCAGATATATAGGCAGAATAGACTATATAGACTATTTCCGTTTGTGGTAACAATTCCGCGCACTGTGAACAAAGGAGAAAATCTGCGATTAGAAACTATCGATCATTGATCAATTAGAATTCAACAAATTCATCTAAAGGGTAATAATATGCAAACATTGATTACAAAAATCAACTTACTATCAGGTATACCATTTGAAAGTATGAAACTGCTTATATACTCTCATCACTTCATCCATTACAGCTTACAAAGTTCACTTATCATGTAGATCAAATGGAATGTTAAGGTATTGAGATACAACCATATATTCATCACACAAGTAAACATGAAATGGCTTATATGAATATACACCTTAATTCTGCTCTTACAATACGAACTATGCTGACTTGAGTGTTGATGAGATGTTGTCAACAAAACAATACTATCTGTTTACACTTCGTATACTATACCTTGCCTTGATAATTAGCACGAAGGTCACGAATTCAAAATGCACTGATTTTGATTGGGAATGTTTTAGCTTATAGTCCCTCCACAAATTAACTACGTTAATAACGCAAAATGCACATTTTGCAAAGAATCTGATGAAACGATCTATCTTATGTTCTGTGGATGTAGCAAAGTGAATATGTATGACATGAGTTAAAATGTGACTCAGCCCTTTAGATGTAAAACTTAGTTTTTCTATTTCCCAGGTACTGCTCGGAGATAAAGGGAAAAGTATTATGCTTTGAATGCCATTATCATATGAGCCCAACATATCACACATAGTAGTAAGATAGGATTTATGGTAAACGCAATACTATCGCCCTATTCTGTTTTGTTTGCATAATGTGAAATGGAAACAAAATGCAGTCTTTTAACTAACTATAATTTGTTTAGATAATAAAACATATGTATTGTAAAGTAACATATCCTTTGACATAAAACTAATCAACTATGTCCTGTTGTTCCGTAGTAAGACTTCATTTTTCCACTTTCGTAGTCGTTATCAACGATAGTATGTACATAATATAATTGTAAACAGGAATTTCCTCTCGAATTTTGTTTTTACAAAAAATATCCCAAAAGAACCTTCTCTTTAAAATGTATGTCAATTTTACATTTGTTGTTTAGAACCAATTAGGAACACAGCTTTAAACATTTTGTGAGCAATGTATTTATGGTTTACTGTTTCTAAAGCTTGTTATTCCGACTAATTTTAGCAAATATCATACTTTTAAGATTTGTTTCAATAAAAGGTAAGAAATTCACAAGGCTACTACTATATATCCTGAACAATGCCAGTCAGTTTTATAACTAAACAGAGGGATTTTTCACAAGGCTGTCGTCACGACAATTTCTAGTGTATTAAAATGAATTAGAAATTATGACGGATGCTAAGAAGCCCACTAATACCAATGTGAATCACCTTCGAGCAGGTTTGCGGAATTCGACAACAAGCTGTTCGGGATAAGTGAAAGCGAAGCTTTGCAGATGGACCCCCAGCAACGTCAGGTGCTTGAATGCACATACATGGCCCTGGAGAACGCTGGTATAACGAGAGAACAGATATCAGGAGAGAAAGTCGGAGTTTACATAGGTGAGCTCACGAGGAACCACCACTATGTTTACATTAAACTCTAAAATCCTGGTTATTATAAGAATGATATCAACACAAAAGTGAACTCGGTATTTTCTTTACAGTTTCAAATATGAAATGATGGAGTTTTTCCCGTAATTCGGGCTAATTATTAGCTCACCAGGCCTGAAAGGTCAGGTAGGTTTGTGGCATGGGCCGTTGTCCGCCCTCCGTCATCCGTTCGCCATCTGTAAATTTCGCCTTCTCCAGAAGAACCAATGCACCTTGAAAGCTGCTCTTTTTTAGATCTCCATTCAAAGATCATAAACAATGCTGATTCATGTTGAGCTACAGAGGGCTTGCCTCTTTTTTTAAAGAGGGAATCGGTTTATTTTGAAAAAAATTAAATTATGTTTTAGATATCTGAGGAACATTCGACATATATTGTCTTTTGTTTTATCTGTTTAAAGGCTCGATGAACACCGACTACAATATGCTGACGGTCAGTTTGCACGAAAAGGTTGACCAGTTCAGCGTGTCGGGGTTAGCAACAAGTGTGATCGCCAACAGAGTCTCCTACCAATTCAACCTGACTGGACCCTCGATGGCCATCGACACTGCCTGCTCGTCATCACTCGTGGCCATCCACCAGGCTATTCTTGCTCTCAGGGCGGGTGAGGATATGAATAGACGCAGTGGAGAACGCCGAATATATAACAGGATATACAATTGAGAAAAATGCACTCCATCCCTTTATAAATATCCAGTTGAACTGATAACGGGATTCTTTCAATAGTTTTCAAAAGTTCCAGCAATGGTTCTGACGTCATAGTAATGCTCCCAAGCTAATTATGCCTAAATCCGCAACGCTATAGTATCACTGGGATTTTTGGGGGAAAAAATAAAGCCGCATAGGTGTAGAGTGTTCCCAAAGATGTCATGTCGGTCAATACATATATTTGCAGGTGACTGTTCTCATGCAGTATGCGGAGGAGTCAACTTCATTGCACATCCACAAGTGTTCAACTCTCTCTGCAAGGCCCGTATGTTATCTCCAACTGGCCAGTGCCACACCTTTTCAAATGACGCAGATGGGTACACACGAGGAGAGGGCTGTGGAATCGTCATCTTGAAGCCTTTGGATCAGGTAGAAAACATATCATGTACATCCTATTGACCAAATACTCTGCCACTTATATTAATCAGATGTTTCAGACTTTACTGCAGATAATAATCTTCCCATTAAACAATTTAACGTTGTGAAAACGTTTTCAGAAGGTGCCAGTAACGTTATTTTGTAACGTTGTTTGAACGTTATTTGTAGATTCCTTTTTACGTTATTATAACGTTAGTTTTGTAACGTTACAGAACCAACGTCCTGGCAACGTTAGTTTTGAAATGTTACAAAACCAACGTCCTGCCAACGTTAGTTTTGTACCGTTATTTGGACGTTATTTGTAGATTCCTTGTTACGTAATTATAACGTTATTTTGTCAACGTTCTGGCAACGTTAGTTTTGAAACGTTACAAAATCAACGTCCTGGCAACGTTACTTTTGTAACGTTATAAAACAAACGTCCTGCCAACTCATGCAAAAGAGACAAGACAAGTCAGAACCAAATGTTTTATTGCATTGCAGCGTAAATACATTATGTGCACATTAATTTTTCATTTTTAAGCTTGACATGTTAAGTCGCAATTTTGGTAACTGCATGCTTCTTTTCTCCACTAAACAATGCAGCAGTAAGGGACTGGAAGGTTTACAGTTGAATCACCATTTGGATCTTCATAATACCTGAAAGTAAAACAGAAATATAAATATTTCATCTTTTAGCACTCAACCATTTGTGATGAGAATCTAAAACATAATTTGAAGTACTGACACAGGACAAAAGGGCAATAATGCCCGTGGCCTCAGATATTAATTAATGCAATTATCAATGTATAGAAATATGTGCATGTAATGCACTGTGATGTTCCCTGCTCCAACTTTCAATCCAACTTAATCATCTTACCCGAATTTGCCACTTACGCCAATCCAAAAAGGTTAATCTATTACAAATGTAGAAGAAATTAACCTGTTTCCATAATTGGGTTTCCTTTTATAGCCTCTTCAAATTGTTTTACTTGTCTGCCCTCTTTGTTCAAAATATTTCCATGGAAACAAGAACATAATAGTGCCATAAGCAGATTAACTTGACATGGCCTTGTAATATCCATGGGCATCAACATTTTTCAGTGTAGGTGCACAATTGCTGCACATTTTCTGCATGGTCCTTTCGATCTTTCTAATTCAAATGGCATAGACTAAAATCCCCATATCATGACAGAAAATGATAAAAAAAAAAATAAGTGATATTTTTTCTCTTCGTCTATAGTTATTTTATAGTTATATATAGCCTAACTATTGGGGTTCTTTACCATTGCTTCTGAGCATCCTCAGTTGTCAGATTAAGATAGACCTTGTAGTCACATGCACATTAGATACTTAAACAAGCAAAACAGTGAGCGTGGCTCACTAATACCCCCGACTGTTAAAGTATAGGGGTGTCTGCACACCTAAGGATTGATAAGCTATGAAATGTAATTGATTCGATTAAACTGTTTGTGAAAAGGGTAGGACAAGTATCTTCATGTAAAAAAGGTGGTTTAAGTAAAAGTAGGAATAATAGTAACTTGAAAAGGTATTGGTAACATAATACACTACTGCCATTACCACTGATTTCAACTTTATTTTGGAAATTAATCCATCAAAATGATTCATTGAAACAACAGGTACATGGAAGCACACCCCTGTATGCACAGTGAGAGATATACAGCAGTTTATGGCTGAAAGGAAAGACAATTTAACTTTTCCCAAAATATAACCAGTGGAAATAAAGTAAAATCAACAAGAACACAGAAGTAGTAGCTTCTGATGAAAGTAACATGAAAAAGAAAATGACAAAGTCAACAAATCACAACACAGAAGTAGCTTCATTCATTCTAGCTCGGAATATGACGAAGAAAAAAAATCGCCAGAAGTTTAAAAAATTCACAACGTTGTTAATACGTTGTATTTTAACGTTGTATTTACGTTAGAATATAACGTCTTAATGACGTTGTAGGAACGTTGGTTTTGAACCTAACCAATTAACAACGTTGTAATTACGTTGTGTTTCAACGTTGTATTGACTTTTGAATTTGAAGTTAGAATACAACGTTCTAACGACGTTGAAGGAACGTTTGTTTTAACCTAATCTAGTAACAACGTTGCATTGACGTTGTGTTTCAACGTTGTATTTATTTTAGAAAAAGACGTTAATATACAACATCCTTATGACCTTGTTAATACGTTGGATTTTAACCTAACCAATGTACAACGTTGTATTGACGTTGTGTTTCAACGTTGTAATGACGTTTAAAAAAGACGTTTATATGACGTTGTAGGCATGTTGGTTTTTAAACTAACCAATCAACAACGTTGTAATGACGTTGTGTTTCAACGTTGTATTGACGTTAGAATGCGACATAAGAATACAACGTTCTAATGACGTTGTAGGAACTTTGGTTTTTAACTAAACCTATTCACAGGACGTTGTTTTTCAACGTTGTATTTATGTTAGAATACGACGTTAATAAACAACGTCCTTATGACGTTGTTAGTACGTTGGTTTTTAACCTAACCAATGTACAACGTTGTAATGACGTTTGAATAAGACGTTAATATGACGTTGTAGGCACGTTGGTTTTTAACCTAAGCAATCAGCAACGCCGAAATGACGTTGTGTTTCAAAGTTGTATTGATTTTAGAGTGCGACGTAAGAATACAACGCTCTAATGACATTGTAGGAACGTTGGTTTTTAACTGAACCTATTCACAACGTTGTATTGACGTTGTGTTTCAAAGTTGTACTTTCGTTATATTTGGACGTTTGTATAAAACGTCCTAATTACGCTGTAAGAACTTTGGTTCTTAACCTAACCAATTCACAACGTTGTATTGACGTTGTGTTTCAACGTTGTATTGACATTAGAATAAGACGTTAGAATTGAACGTCCTACTGACGTTGTAGGAACGTTGGATTTTAACCTAGGCAATTTACAACCTTGTATTGACGTTGTGCTTTAACGTTGTATCGACGTTTGAATATGACGTTAGAATACAACGTCTATATGACGTTGTTGGAACGTTGGTTTTTTACCTAAACAAGAAACAATGTTCTATTAACGTTATTTTGTGACGTTGTCTGGACGTTACATGAAAACATTGGCTCTCTAACGTTGTAGCAACGTCATAATAACGTTAGAAGAAAACGTAACCAAACAACAAAGTTGCTACAACGTTGTTCAACGTTCTCTGTTTGCTTGGTTACAGATGACATGATTATTCTTGTGGTTATTTGTTGATTGAGGAAAAACGTTAGATAGTTATCCAGCCCCTGATTTATGTGAATGCTTTTGTCCTGGAACTCTGAGAAACTAAATACAAAAACAGTTGTAGGTGCTAAAAATGGAATGTTCTATATATGTTAATTCAGTAAGGTTGAGGAACTGTTTGAGAAAATTGAATAATTTGAAAAAGTGAAAATTTATTAAAAATAGAAAACGCTGAATAAGTGCATATACGAGGGGCGTTCAATAAGTGTTGCAACTTCAATATAAAACCAACTCGCGTAGTCAATTTTTTACTTTTATTTTTCAATATAGTTACCCTTCACCTCAATACACTTATTCCATTTCTCTTTAAGACTTTTGATGCCGCTTTTGTAGAAGTCTTCCGTTTGCCCCCCTTACCACGCATCTGTGGCAGCTTTGACGTCTTCGTCATCCCGGAAGTGCCTTCCACGTAGGGCGGATTTCAGGTTTCTGAACAGGAAGTAGTCACTGGGGGCTAGGTCTGGGCTGTAGGGTGGGTGGTTAAGCTGTTCGAATCCACAATCACGTATAGCGGCCTGTGCAACTCTTGACTTGTGGACTGGAGCGTTGTCATGCAAAATCAGAACACCACGTGTCAACATTCCACGGCGTTTCTGTCGAATTGTCTTTCGCAATTCTTGCATTAGTTTGGCATAATATTGACCATTCATTGTAGTTTTGGTTGGCAAGTAATCAATTAATAATATGCCTTTTGCATCCCAAAAGATTGTCGCCATAACCTTGCCAGCTGATGGTTGAGTGCGAAACTTCAGGGGAGGCGGTGAACTCGGGTGTTTCCATTGCTTGGATTCCAATTTAGTTTCCGGGTCCCAGTGGTGGATCCAGGTTTCGTCACCTGTCACCAAACGAGACAAAAACCTGGCTTCATCCGCATTAAACCGATCCAGGAGCTCCATGCAACTTTCGGTTCTTTTCTGGCGATCTTGTGCTGTGAGGTTTCTGGGTACCCATCTTGCAGATACCTTGGACATACCAAGATGGTCATGAATTATTTTTTCAACACTTCCAACTGATATCTGTAAATCCAAAGACAGTTCAGAAACTTTAACACGGCGGTCAGCTAAAATTCGTCTTTCGATAGCGGCAATAACTTCCGGTCGGGTGACTTCAGATGGCCTGCCTGACCGTGGGTCATCGTCTAAGGACTCCCTGCCCCGCTTGAACTGAAGAGACCAGCGACAAACTGTTGAAAAGTTAGGAGCATCCTTACCCATCACATTACACATACGATTATGTATTTCTGTAGCTTTGCATCCCTCTTTAGTAAGGAACTTGATCACAGCGCGTTGTTCATGTTTGAGAGAATCCATGATTATGGAGACCCCTAGTTCAGCGCAGCTATTATATCTAAATAATTGTTATGTCTAGAAATTGTTTTGACATGTGTCAATGTTATGTTTTGACTATAGTAACACCTGCTATAAGCTGACACTGTTTATGTAAACACCAATGCCCCGCTTGCAACACTTATTGAACGCCCCTCGTACATCATCCAAATCTCTGGTGGCGTTTTCACAGCGCTCTGTCATTATCAACTACAATGCCTCATTATGATTTTACATCAACCTCCTGATGACATCATAAGGTTCTTCATATATCAAATCTACCAACAGTCGATGAAATAAAGCATGAAGGTTTACAATCAATAATAATCGACTTGAAAGATTGCAGACGTGCAATTTGCTATCTAAATACTATGAAAAATACATTTCTGTGCTCGTGAAGGCAAGGTTGGGGTGATGTGGGAATGTACTTTATTCCCAACTGCCATCTGCTATTTATGATTTTTCACTAGAAACAAGGAAAGAAAGGAAACCAACTGCGTGAAAATGAACAATTAAATTGGTTTATTTACATGACTGATTAACGTAGCTTCAATTGTATAAAGCTTAAATTGATTAAAAATTTCAGGCGGTGTCCGATGGTGATAATATATGGGGAACTATCTGCACGGGCTTGAATCAAGACGGACATTTTGCACAGCCAATAACAGCGCCATCCCAGCAGCAACAGGAAGAACTACTAAAGGAAGTGTTCACAAGGCACAAGGTTGATCCCGGCTCAGTTCAATACATTGAAGCACATGGTGAGTATCATTTTAGAAGTTAGATATAAGAAATATTCTGTCAGAGATAAGAATAATTATATATATGCAAATTCCAAAGCATCCGCCGCGATGGAAAAATGCTATACCCCCGAAGTAATGTTGAGTTGTTTTGTTTAATGATTTAGCATGTTCAGGCGGTGTTTTAGCATAATTCATTTCAGCAATTTTACTTAATTCTTTTGACTCAATTTGCTGAAGTCCTATGTGTACAGTTTGGTTAGAGCCCCCTTCTTTTGTAAGCATGTTAAATCTATAGGTGTGCTTTTAGACTTCCTTCTTAGCATAATTTATTTCAGTCTTTTAATATTTGTGTTTATTTTAACCCGAATCGAAGATCCCGGAGGTATATTGTTTTTCACCAAGCCGTCTCTCCCTATAACGTTTGAGTTGTAACAGATATGCCTCTGATACTTCACATGTGCTTCAATTGTGATAAGAGCTTTCAGATTACATCATATTTTTACCTTGTGACCTCGACCTTGGCATAGTAACCAGTTTTTGAGTTATCCATTATTCACAGTCTGCCGAGAAATCGAAATGTTACAAACTGACCCAATTTTCCCTTTAGCTTCAATTGCGTCAAACTTAAATTGATTATAATAGACAGTCTTGAGGGTCTG
Source organism: Gibbula magus (assembly GCA_936450465.1). NCBI lineage: Eukaryota > Metazoa > Mollusca > Gastropoda > Trochida > Trochidae > Gibbula > Gibbula magus. The sequence continues at coordinate 27,978,127 of OW388295.1, read as the reverse complement.
TAGATTGACAAGGTTAAATTGATTATAAAAGACGGTTTGGGGGGTCTGTAGTTTTACGAAATGGACCATCTTGCCTTTAGCTTCAATTGTGCCACAATTAAATTAATTATAATAGACGGTCTTGAGGGTCTGTAGTTTAACGAGATGGACCATTTTCCCTTTAACTTCAATTGCTTCAAGCTATTCTACTCTATACTATTCTACACTACTCTATCCTACTCTACTCTTTACTATTCTACACTACTCTAACCTACTCTATACTATTCTACTCTACTCTATACTATTCTAATATACACTATGCTGTACTTCTCTATTCTACTCTACTCTATACTATTCTACTATACTCTGTCCTACTTTATACTATTCTACTATACTCTATACTATACTACTCTATTCTACTCTACCCTATACTATTCTACTATACTCTACACAATACTACTCTATACTTCTCTATTCTACGCTATACATTTATACTATACTCTATTCTATACTACTATTTTCCACTCTACCCTATCCTTCTCTACTATAATCTATACTATACTACTCTTTTCTACTCTACCCTATACTATTCTACTATACTTTATACTATAGTACTCTATACTATTTAACTATACCCTATACTATACTACTCTATTCTATTCTACTCTACCCTATACTATTCTACTCTACCCTATACTATTCTAATATACGTTATACTATAATACTCTATTCTACTCTACGTACCCTATACTATTCTACTATACTCTGTACTATACTACTCTATTCTACTCTACCCTTTACTATTCTAATATACGCTATACTATACTACTCTATTCTACTCTACCCTATACTATTCTACTATACGCTATACTATACTACTCTATACTACTCTACTCTATACTATTGTACTATACTCTGACCTACTTTATATTATTCTACAATACTCTATACAATACTACTCTATTCTACGCTATACTTTTCTACTATGCTATACTACTCTATTCAACTCTACCCTATACTTTTCTACTATACTCTATAGTATACTTCTCTATTCTACTCTACCCTATACTATTCTACTATACCCTACACAATACTACTCTATACTACTCTATTCTACGCTATACTTTTCTACTATTCTATACTACTCTTTTCCACTCTACTCTATCCGTCTCTACTATAATCTATACTATACTACTCTATTCTACTCTACCCTATACTATTATTCTATACTCTATACTATTCTACTATAATCCCTACTACTCTACTGTATACTATTTAACTATACCCTATATCCTATATCCTATACTAAACTACTCTATTCTGCTCTACTCTATACCTTTCTTCTATAATCTATAATATACTACTCTATTCTACTCTACTCTATACTATTATTCTATACTCTATACTATACTACTCTATACTAGTCTACTCTATACCATTCTACTATACTCTAGACTATTCTACTCTATTCTACTCTACTCTATACTATACACTATACTATACTACTCTATTCTACTTTATTCTATGCCATATATACTCTATAATATACTACTCTATTCTACTCTACTCTATAATATACTACTCTATTCTACTCTACTCTATACTATTATTCTATACTCTATACTATACTACTCTATACTAGTCTACTCTATACCATTCTACTATACTCTAGACTATTCTACTCTATTCTACTCTACTCTATACTATTCTACTATACACTATACTATACTACTCTATTCTACTTTATTCTATGCCATATATACTCTATAATATACTACTCTATTCTACTCTACTCTATAATATACTACTCTATTCTACTCTACCCTATACTATTATTCTATACTCTATACTATTCTACTATAATCCCTACTACTCTACTGTATACTATTTAACTATACCCTATATCCTATATCCTATACTAAACTACTCTATTCTGCTCTACTCTATACCTTTCTTCTATAATCTATAATATACTACTCTATTCTACTCTACTCTATACTATTATTCTATACTCTATACTATACTACTCTATACTAGTCTACTCTATACCATTCTACTATACTCTAGACTATTCTACTCTATTCTACTCTACTCTATACTATTTTACTATACCCTATACTATACAACTCTATACTACTTTATTCTATGCCATATATACTCTATAATATACTACTCTATTCTACTCTACTCTATAATATACTACTCTATTCTACTCTACTCTATACTATTCTACTATACTCTGTACTAAACTACTCTATTCTACTCTACCCTATACTATTATACTATACCCTTTACCATACTACTCTATTCTACTATACTCTATACCATTCTACTATACTCTACACAATACTACTTTATTCTATTTCACCCTATGCTATTCTACTCTACTCTATACTATTTTACTATACCCTATAATATACTACTCTATTCTACTCTACTCTATACTATTTTACTATACCCTATAATATACTTCTCTATTCTACTCTACCCTATACTATTCGACTATACTTTATACTATAATACTCAATACTATTCTACTATAATCCCTACTACTCTACTGTATACTATTTAACTATAGCCTATATCCTATACTACTCTATTCTAAACTACTCTATTCTGCTCTACTCTATACTTTCCTACTATACTCTATTCTATACTACTCTATCCTACTCTACCCTATACTATTCTACTATACTCTACACAATACTACTCCATACTACACTATTCTACGCTATTCATTTCTACTATACTCTATTCTAGATTACTCTTTTCCACTCTACTCTACCCTTCTCTACTATAATCTATACTATACTACTGTATTCAACTCTACCCTATACTATTCTACTATACTTTTTTACTATACTACTCTCTACTATTTTAAATACCCTATACTATACTACTCTACTCTACCCTATTCTATTCTACTATACTCTATAATATACTACTTTATACTATTTTACTATATTCTATCCTATACTACTCTATTCTACTTTACCCTATACTATTCTACTATACTTTATACTATAATACTCTATACTATTCTACTATAATCCCTACTACTCTACTGTATACTATTTAGCTATACCCTATATCCTATACTAAACTACTCTATTCTACTCTACTCTGTACCATTCTTCTATACTCTATACTAAACTACTCTATTCTGCTCTACTCTGTACCATTCTTCTATACTCTATACTAAACTACTCTATTCTATTCTACTCTATACCATTCTTCTATACACTATACTAAACTACTCTATTCTATTCTACTCTATACCATTCTTCTATACACTATACTAAACTACTCTATTCTATTCTACTCTATACCATTCTTCTATACACTATACTAAACTACTCTATTCTATTCTACTCTATACCATTCTTCTATACACTATACTATACTACTCTATTCTACTCTACTCTATACTATTCTACTATACGCTATATTATACTACTCTATTCTACTCTACTCTACTATTTTACTTTACCCTATACTATACAACTATATACTACTCTATTCTACTCTACTCTATATTTTTCTACTATACTCTATTCTATACTACTCTATCCTACTCTACCCTATACTATTCTACAATACTCTACACAATACTACTTTATTCCACTCTACCCTATACTATTTATACTATACTTCTCTATACTATACTACTCTACTCTACCCTATACTATTTATACTATACTACTCTACCCTATAATATTCTACTATACTCTATACTATACTACTCTATTCTACGCTAAAATGTTCTTCTATACTCTATTCTATACTTCTCTATTCTACTCTATACTATTCTACTATACTCTATACTATACTGCTATATTCTATTCTACTATATTCTATTCTACTTCATTCTAGTCGACTATACTCTATTCTACTCAATACTATTCTACTCTATCCTACTCTACTCTATACTATTCCAGTCTATTCTACCCTCCTCTACTATATTCATTTTGTACACAGGACACTGCAGCTACTTGCTGATTCTGTTGGCCAATAGCGCACTGAAGTTTTGAATGATTCTTAGATTAAATCTACAATTATCTTTACTTTGTTAAAACTAAAAATGCACAGTTTCATATAAGATGAATTTTTTTTTCGAATGTCCATTCTTTCAAGCGGAAATACACGGATAAACTCCCGGTTACGCTTTCCAATGATTCGTAAACAGTTTTAGGATTCGCATGAAAGATTGGAATTTTTCCGAAAGTAGTTCGTGTAATTGACCTTTGACCTGTTTTGCATATTTATCAGATTTGGATACCAAGTTTATCAGATTGCTTTATTGCATCGATAACACCCGCCATTATATGATAATTATCTATACTATTCTACTAAACTCTATCTTACTCTACTATATTCTATCCTACTCTACTTTTTACTATTCTACTATACCCTATACTATACTACTCTATTCTACTCTACTATATCCTATTCTACTATACACTGTACTATACTACTCTATTCTACTCTACTCTGTACTATACTACTCTATTCTACTCTACCCTATTCTACTCTACCCTACACTATTTTACTATACCCTATACTATACTACTCTATACTACTAAACTCTATTCTATACAAATCTATTCTACTATACTCTTTACTATTCTACTCTACTCTATCCTACTCTACTCTACTCTACTATACTCTATGCTAGTCGACTATACCCTATATTATTCTATTCTACTATATACTTCTCTACTCTACTCTATGCTATTCTTTTATACTCTTTACTATTCTACTCTATACTATTTTACTTTATTCTATACTATTCTACTCTAGTCTATACTATTCTATTCTACTCTACACTATACTATACTATTCCACTCTACTCTATACTATACCATTCTATTCTACAGAGAGAGAGAGAGAGAGAGAGAGGGGGTGAGGGTGGGAGGGAGAGAGAGAGAAGTGTTACCATTATTTGACATACTCTATACTATACTACTCTATACTATTCTACTCTAAACTACTCTACTATACTCTATAATATTCTACTGTACTCTACTCTACCCTATACTATTCTATACTCTATAAGTTATACTACTGTATACTATCTACTCTACTGTATCTTACTCTACTATATTCTATACTACTCTACGCTGTACTAGTTTACTATACCCTATACTATACTACTCTATACTACTCTACTCTATACTATTCTACTCTACTCTATACTTTACAAATCTATTCTACTCTATTCTATACTTCTCTATACTACTCTAGTCTATACCATTCTACTATACTCTATACTATACAAATCTATTCTACTCTATTCTATCCTTCTCTACTATACTCTATACTATTCTACTCTACTCTATACTATACTATTCTACTCTACTCTACTCAGAGAGAGAGGGAGGTAGAGAGAGAGAATTGTTACCATTATTTGACCATACCATTATATATATGTATATATATATGTATATATGTATGTATATATATATATATATATATATATATATATATATATATATATATATATATATATATATATATATATATATATATATATATATATATATATACTGTCCTGAATTCTATCTGGAGTAGTACATTATCTTTCCCTGAGTTGGTGCCATGTACATACACATATATATGTTACAGTCAATGTCTAAAATCAGTATATTTAGTCAATCTGTCGATTGTCTTATTCACTCAGGCAATGTACCGATTAACTGAACAAAACAGTCAATGTACAGATCGACTGAATATTATGCCGAGTTCTAGACAGATTGGCTGAAAGGAATTCTTCTCATTAATGGGTCAAAAACAAAAAGAAACAGTTATGTAAATGTTTATAGTTTTACTGACATGTTATAGATGCTGGAGTGACACCTGCTGTTACAATAAGCACTTGACTTGAAACAGTTACATCTGTTGGTCTGACATTCTACTGCATTGCGGGTCACATTGGCATAATTCTTCAAAAACTGCTTCATTTAATCCCGGCCACCATGACCAGTGGAAATATGAATACAATGTCAAACATATCATCGATATGTGTAAAGTAAATGGGCTCATCATCATTGGCATTGCGTATCCTGATTAACTTTTCCACATCACCACACTGCAATATCTGATTTTAGACATTAATTGTAACATACATACTGAACTATATCTGGAGATAATGCACAAACCAGATAGAGTTCAGTTCATACATATGTGTATTTATATGGCACCAACTCAAGGAAAGGTAATGCACAACTCCAGATAGAGATAGATTATATATATATATATATATATATATATATGAACGTGTGTAGCATATCACTTTACCTTGAGGTGATGTCATGTACTAAGGCAGTAGGATACTAAACCGTATATTCTAATTTAATCCAAATTGTAAGTTATCATGCCAAAAGTATTATATTTTGCTATTACGTTTTGCTGATTATATCACACGGAAATGGGGTTACGTGAGTTCCAACCATAGTGAATAAAAAAACTTATTGAATGTTGAACCAGTATCTTTATTTTTAGTTTATCCAGTTTAGAAAGGATGTAAAGAATTCAGAAAAACAATACCTGATAACTAATAATTACATCATGATATAATATTAGGAAATAACTGTGCTAACCCTCCAATCTAACTACACATATCCGCAATGGACGGAATTTACCCCTAAGTTATTAATCAGGAGAGACGCATAAAATAAAACATTCAAATGCAATATCAAATGAAATACACTAAGACCACCACATTTACAGATATTTGTCATAATCAATTTGATAAACTTCATAAATTTATTATGGATATATTACTCTAAAAATGAAAATGCAAAACACCGATTAAATAAGAATGAATAATTCACTCAAAAACAGGTTTTGTAAACCATTAAATTAGACATAGGGAACACTTTGTGAACAGTCAAGGGTTTTGTTCTTGGCAGGAACTGGGACAAAGCGAGGGGATCCTGTAGAAATTGGAGCGTTTTCATCTTTTTTCTCAAAGCATGGCCAACCACGACAAAGATATATTGGATCTGCGAAGACCAACATCGGACACCTTGAACCAGCTGCTGGTGTTGCTGGTTTGATCAAAGTTTTATTGATGATGAAACATGACGTCATTGTTCCATCACTAAACTGTGATAAACCAAATGAACTTATTGATTTTAAGACATGTCAATTTGAGATTCCCACTCATGTTGTTTCATGGAAAGATGAGAGAAAAGTTGCATGTTTGAATTCATTTGGATTTGGCGGTGCAAATTCTCATGCAGTAGTTACTCATACATCTCGTTCCCAGGGGCAACCCAAATCTGAGTTAACTGGGGGGGTTGTGGTATGTTTCTCAGGTAGCTCATCAAAGACTCTTCAGGCAAGTATGATGGACTTTCTCAATCATTGTAATGAGTCTGAAATTAGGTCACTTTCATACACATCCGCTGTTTGCAGAGAACATTTCAAATATCGAAAAGCATTGGTAGTTGATTCCATAATTTCTCTGAAAACCTTGATAACCGAAGACTGCTCTCGAGGAAGTAAAGCAATATCGAGCAGGCAGTATGAGAAGGTTGTGTTTGTATTTTGCGGTATGGGCACAGCCTGGACCGGCATGTGCCGAGATCTGATTTTGCGTAATGGTCTCTTCAGGGAACTACTGGAGAACATTGACAAATCTTTGAAAAGATTTGTGTCATGGTCACTTCTTCGAATTCAACGTATCGAAGAGTCGTTTCCACCCAATGATCCCATTTTTGGACCTTTAGCCATATTTGCGTGTCAAGTAGCCCTAGCTCAACTATGGAAAACTGTTGGGGTCCGTCCATCTGTTGTTGTTGGTCAGTCTCTAGGGGAAGTAGCAGCTGCACAAGTTTGTGGAATACTGTCATTGGATGAAGCTGTTAAAGTCATTTACCATCGGACAACTATAATGTCTGAGGCTACTGGAGGCAAGATGTTGCTTATAAAAAAAATAAAAACAACGGAAGTGGAAACTCTGTGTGAAAAGTTCAAAGTTAGAGCAAACATTGCTCTTTACTACAGTCCTGTAGCATGTTCGATCAGTGGTGACTGTGAAGCCATCGAAGCTTTGAAAACAGAAATCCATGCACTTGGAAATGTTGACGTTCAGTTAATTGAGCTTGATGTGACGAGTGCGTTTCATAGTCACCATATGCAAGCATGCAAGGAGAAACTTGATGATGTCCTACAAGACCTGAAGACTGAACCAGGAGACATTGCTATGATATCGAGCGTTGATGCCTCACTTGGTAAAGAAGGGATCATGTCGCCAAAATACTGGGGAATGAATGTCAGACAACCTGTTAGGTTTCATGATGCAATAACAATTGCGGGAACCGGTGACAGAACAGTATTCATAGAAATTGGACCAAAACCTGTCTTGAAAGCCCACCTTAAGGACATCTTTGAAACTACAACAACACACACACCATCTTTGCCTTCTTTGACGGCTCACGCCACTGATGAAAGCATGCTTCGTTCTGCTGCTTTTCTGTATGAAAACAATTTCAATATTAAATGGAATGCTCTTATAAGTCCATTTACACCAGAGTCTCAGTTCCCTAGGTATGCCTTTGATCACACAAGGATATGGAAATTTGGAATTTTAACATCAGAGGCAGTCAAATCAAGCTCTGGAAGAAATGGACATCTGTTTGTGAAGAAAGGCGTAGCAAACAGTGAATGCAAAATTGTGATCAAACCGAACGAGTTTTCAACTGTCTATGAACACAAAGTGAAGGGAATAATTGTAGTTCCTGGTACAACTTATGCTGAAACGGGCTTTGGCATTGCAAATGAGATTGGTTTCGGAAATCCAATGGAATGTGCTGTGTCAGTCAGTTTTTCTAGTCCAGTTACACTGAAAAGAGGTCAACAATGCGACCTATCAATTGAAATGTCCAGGTCTACTGACCACGAGGTATCATACACAATAAGAAAGGAAACAAATGTCAATGCTGTTGGAAAACTGGTAAAGTCAAACCATTACAGAAGAGATGAAAGGATAGACCTGGAAGAGATTAGAGACAGATGCATTGAAAATGTGTCTGGGAAAGAAGTATATCAAATGCTCGGCCAGACCGGTTTCACATATGGGGATTCATTTGCAACAATATCCCAGGCATTTCGAGGGACAAAAGAGAGTCTGGCTGTTCTGAGGTTGTCAACTCAACTTCAAGAAGAAATGAAAGCAACGGTAATGCATCCCGCTATATTGGATGGAATGCTTCAAGCTGCAGCTGTGACTCACTTTGAGCCAGGCGAGTTCTTTCCAACAGAGCTACTGGATGTAACATGGCACCATCCCCTTCAAAAGGAAATGGTTGTGTACTCAAAATTAACTGAACAGAGTGATACCGTCACCTCCTTCTTTCTTTGTCTCATGACTCATGATGGAACCATATTGGGGAAAATTAGAAAATTCTCAATCAAATTCATCGGCAGGACAACCTTTGATGTGAAAAACGTCAAGTACAGAAAGATATGGTCAGATTTTGACTTCATTCCAATCCTAGAGCAGAACAAAACAGCAATGTTTACCAATCTTAAACTTAGCAGTACAGAGATGCCATGGATAGTTGTTGAGCTTGACAAAGTCGAAACAGAAGATGGAGCCAGACAGTTACCAAATTGTCTTCATAACGTCAATCAGGTTTGCTTCATATATGAAGAGTCCATTTCAACAGTTAGCGGGGAAGACTTGCTGCGGGAACTTCTCAATAGACTTAAGCCGTTGCGACTTGTCTGGCTTGAGTACATCAAACAGAATATGGATGTACCTTTCTATGTGGTCATGGAAACCAGAGATTCAGAAGATTGCTATGGGAGGGAAACTGCCAATTGCTGTTTGAATGAAGCTACAAGTGCATTCTGTCGCGGTATACGTAGGGAATACAAGAACCTAGACCTGAAAACTGTGGAAGTTTCCACACTCGACACAAACGATTTTATTTCCAAACTGCCAATAGCAATAGGTCTTTTGTCTTCCGCTGCAGCGGCGGACTTGATTGATGTCAAATACAAAGAAAACAAGGCCTTAAAGTGTCAGATTGTGCATGATTATAGAGAGAAACCTGATTATCGAACATCAAACAATGTTGATGGAGGTACTCTTTGTTCAGCTGTCGCTGATTCTGTCACGGAACCTTCATTCATGCTTCTGGACAAATCAAAACAAACAGAATTATGGGAAAAGCATGGAACTGAATTCATTGTTACATCAGCTGTAACACACGCCCATTCTCTGTATTGGGTGACAGGTGAGTCACATACTTTTGGAAGTTCAGAGGCAAAAGGTTATCCTATCTTGTCACTTGAGTTAAAAGGCAGAAGAAAGATCAAGTCACAGTATGAAGACAGCTTGGCTTGTTATCCATCAGAGATTAAGGGGACTATATGCATTCCAGCCAAGTGCACCATTCCTTTGAAGCATTTTCCAGGTTATCAACCAGGGTATGTTCTGAAACTTTACACTTTGTGGTGCATGTGCAACAGTACAGACTCTAAAAATATCACCATTCTGTACTCTAAGGAAACAAAAATGCTTGCAATGGCTCTAAGGATCCTACTTAAGAGTTTGAACACAAAAGAAATTGTACTTCTGAGACCAGAAGAGTTGAAGTTTGACAATCGTTCAACAACTTTGCTGTTGACAGTCCAGTTAACTTCAGATTTGACACAGCTACTGGTGGAAAAGTCAAATCAAGATTTAAAACTGGTCTCTTTGGCAATCATAATGAACCAGACATCACTTGGAATTCTTACATTTTCCAAAAGAATACAGATAAAACTTTTGCACCCATCTGACATGTTTGCTCCATACTTTATGGCAAAACAAGTTCCAAAAATGTTTAGATGGATTAAATCTCATGTCAATGACCTCTCACATCTAGTACCATTGCTAGAAGAGTCACGCCAAGATGATGAGGTTGCAAACCCAATCAAACTTTCAGAGATTTTGAGTACAAGAGAAATACCACTAGAGGATGGAAATTCTTATGGCAGGATGAGGACAGTGCAAAAACATTTAGTACGTCGTTCACTGTCCTATTTAGTCATTGGAGGATTAACAGGTCTTGGTTGGGAATGTGTTGTGTATCTCGCGAAGGAAGGAGCTGGTTCTATCATCATCATGGGTCGTAGCACACCAACTGTGGAAAGACGAGATGCTATAAGGCATCTAAGCACGAGTACAGATTGTTCTATTCAGTATGAACAGGGTGATGTTACAAACATGAACAGTTTGAAGAATGTTATGTCAACTGTATGCCAATCTTCAAAACCTCTTGCTGGCATCATATACAGCGCAGCTGTCCTCCGGGATTCCAGTTTGGCTGCCATGACACATGAAGAATTGTATTCATCACTTCTCCCAAAGATCTGTGGTGCTTGGAATGTGCACCTGCTTTCTTCAAATCTCAAGCTTGACATCTTTCTGCTTCATTCATCAATTGCGTCAGTGTTTGGTAATGCTGGACAATCCAATTACGGAGCTGGAAATGGATTTCTCGATGCATTAGGCTTGAGGAGACAAGAATGTGGTGTAAGTGGCCAAAGTGTTAATTGGGGACCATTGGCACTTGGCATGCTTGAAAACAATACTGCTGTTACCAGAAAGCTTCAAAATCAAGGTTACAACTTGTTATTGAGACATGAAATTCCCCAAAGTCTTACCCATTTGCTGATGTTGAATGAATCACAACCAATCTTATTTCGAATGGATATCCGCAAAATAACAGAGAACTTGGTTGCAAACAAAGAAACAGCACTACTTGTGTATTTGCAACAAGTTGTTAAGCCATTCATGAAGACTGCACAGGAGGGTGAAACTTCACGCCAAAAGGAGTCATTCAACATTGAAATCGTCAGACAGTCAGACCCAGATACAGCCTTGCATATGTTATTGCAGTATGTGAAAAATTTGGTATGTGACAAAGCTTTATTGGATGAAGAAACCTTAAACATGGATGAAGAACTCAAAGCTCTTGGGGTGGATTCAATGTATGCCATTGAGATCAGCAGTGAAATATTGTCAGAATGTGGTGTTAAGTTTTCACTTCAGGAAATCCAATTACAATCAGCAAAGACATTGGCTATTGTCATTTCAGAAGAACTTGCTGAGAACAGAATTGTTGACACACACTTGTCACACAATGAAAGGCTTATCAGTAAACACACTATTTTAAGATCCATTGCAGAATCTTTCTTTGGTTTTGACACTGACATGAAATTTGATCCAAGTTTTGTGTTGATTTGTTCAGTCAAAGTTCCTCAAAATGCTGACACTGAATACGTTTCTGACACTCTGAAAACATGTCTATCATTTCACAGTCTTGCACGGTCAACGTGCCACTTTACCAAGGACACGTTCTCACAAACTGAACTAAGTGTTGATGAAGCCTTTGATTTTCAGGCTATATCAGGTCATAATTTGTCTGAAGTTGAGTCAATGAAGGCAGAACAAATCATGATTGAAAGTCATGGCCCACTTCGGTTCATTTTTCTGAGTGAAATAAAAGAACTTCTCATTGTGTTTCACAAGTTCCTTTTTGACATACGAGCTTGCACAATATTTGTCCGTGATATTCTCAAAGTTGTTGATGGTACATTAACAAAATCGGAAAATGACAAAGACAGAGACATACTTGTAGAGATCCAAAGAGAGGTTTCTCCTCAAATGGATAGATTGGTGACATTTTGGAAGTCAACAATTTCGGACATCCCCTACAGTAGCTTTCCTTTCAAAACTGAGGATGCACAATCAGTCAAAACTCACGTGTCGTTCTTCATAACTCTCGAGGATGAAATCTATCATAACATTATGGACATCACAAAAGGCCAAAACCTGAGTTTCTTTGAATATCTGATCAGCATTTATCAGTTGTTCTTGGCTTTTATGAGCGAGAAATCTGAATCCACAGTGACAACATTAATTGACTTGCGAGGTCAAATACCAACACTTCATCAATCCCTTGGGAGGTGTACCAACCTTGTACCATTGATTTGTCGATTGGGACACGAATCACAAACAGTGATGGACTTTCTGAAGGACAACAAATACAATCTTGGTCAGTTCATCCGCAATGGAATTTTCCTTTTCGAGGACATGAAAGCAATTGTTGCTAAAGATAGAGTTGGGAATTTGAAAAGAAATTTCTTCATATTTGAAGATGATGCATTCACCACTGACACAAACAATTTGAGAATTGAACAAAGTGTGAGATTTGCTGGATCCACTGAAACGATTTTGTTTATGTGGCATAAACGACAAACAAAATCCTTGGAAATGAAATTCCATTTGGATGGATCCAAGTTCACACACGAAAGAGGGAAAATGATATTTGCAAACTTCGTTGATCTGCTTAAAGCTATCACAAAGAATCCAACTGTGCCACTGCACAGTTTACATCAGGTTTCTGGTAACAATGGACATGTAAAAGAACGAATTGGCAAAAGAGACAGTTCATCAACGTGCACACTGCTTTAGTTTATTCGGATAAATGGATTGATCATTGCATGTTGTCAGTCTTTAAAGGATGAAATATTCCCCAACTTTTCCAAGTAAAATTTTAGCTTACTTTGATAAGTTAAGGATTAAAAGCGTTTCTTGCACAGACTCACTCTTCCAAATGTTCACTGTTGTACAGTGGCAAACAAATGCATTCCACAATTTTACCTACACCCCTTTTTCACCCTTGTACAAATTCACCAATTGTATATCATGTTTATTTCATTCATGTTTGGATCAATTTACCTTTATATCTAAGTTTTATGGTGCAAAGTATGGACATCATCTTCTTGTGTTTTCACTGTTTTCAATATTAAGTTCATATGATGTTGTGTTTTATATTTTGCAATTCCCAGTAAGGATGACTATCAGATATTAGAGGTGGTATCAGAGTTTATAAGATGTTTATAAGCTGAAGTAGTGTAGTTATGGTCCTAGGGTTGAAATCTATGGACGAAAATTCATTTAGTATCAACCAAACACAGCTGAAATGGCCAGATCAACTTAAACGGTTTCCCCTGAGATATGGATTACAGTTCATTTATTAATTTATCCATATCAAATTAAACAATCAACCAAAATGTGTATACATAGATATTGATAGCTGTTCTAACTGTTGCATCTGAGGACACTTCCATCGGAACGTGTGCTGATAATGTTGTACTTTGGTTTTTTTGTCCCTTTTTATTCTTTGAATGACAGTTTTAATGGTGAACCACCCTGTATACATGTTTTAATACCTGCTGATTATAAACATATGTTCGCTTTTTCTTTGTGTATGGAAATATTAAACAGATCACAGACGTCAGTCAGTTCACAGAAGGAAGTGGTAATCTAAAATGCATGTCTATATCTGCCTAATGATTAATGAGACACAGACTCATTCCTCCTCACATGTAGTATTGTTCCACAGTCACACACAGTCACTGTGCTCGAGGCAAGTATGACGTGCGTGGACAATGACCACATGTTACTGCCGTGTAAAGATGATAATTTATTCTTGTTCATGAAAAAATATATGCAATCTTACACAAATCAAAACACATTAAAAAGACCGATTCACTGGTTGAAATAAGCCCATCGTACTTAAGAATGATTCAGTCTAAACCATCTGATGTTTACTCTTTTCTATATACAACCTTACTTCACGCGAGAAGCAACTCATTTATATATACATAAATGTGTATGTATATATCCACAAATTATAATCATCTACATATTAAGTAAAACACAAAATAAGTATGTTTATGTACCTGTTATGTAGTTTTCAGCCTGAGTAAAATAAATGTTCATTTGAGTTATAATTCAATTTAGCAACGTATACCATTTTTTATTGTGTGCCTAATGAAAAACGGTGAATTGTAAACCCTTTTCAGCTGGTTTCAACATTATGAATATAATATTTGAAAAAAATGTCTTATCGCAGAAAATATTTTTTTGAATTTGCACAATTTAAAGTTATAGGTCTGAGACACTTTCAAATAACTCATGATAGTTTTGATTATAAATAGCAGGAATGTATTCTGTGGTGTGAATAAATATTACAGACCATCCAGTGTTTACCATTTTGTATTTCCATACCTGTTGATGATAAACTTAAGTTTTTCCCTACTGCATGCATAGAAAATGTTATACACTTTGATGTTTTATTTGCAAGCATCGCCACTTATCATTCACATTTTCTTAACCACAAGATTTATTTGCTTAAATGTATGGCATAGTTATTTCATTAGTATGAATATTTGTGTTTGCTGCAGCCAGTTTGTGATCAACCATTATTTTGTGAATATATTGTGACTATATTATAAACCCGCTAACAAAACCTTATTTTGCTTACATTTATGTTGTGGTTGTGAATACATTTACATTTACATATAGTTGACAGTTATAGTGTATAGACACTTTGATATTACTTGGAAGTTATATGATAAATGTGACAAATGTTATTTCATTTTGTATTTATATTTTCATAATTAGACCAGGAAATATGTGTGCCTCGTGGGAAACAGTTACCTTATTGCAAACCCTTTAGTTAGTTTGTACATTATGAAAGTAATGCTTGAAAACAATGTCTTATCACAAAATTTGACTTCTAGGTCTGTGACACTTGCACAATACTCGAGGTATTTGATATTGGTGACAACTTTCCTTTTTTTATTTGTATGTAAAGTAAAGAGACTGTATGCAATAAAGAATATTTAAAGGCGCTGTAGCACTTTTTTTTACATATTATGTTTTCTCAAATTTGCCATTTATTATCAAAGTTAATACGATTTAATGTAACCTTAGACGGTTAAAAATTTCATTATACTACCCGATAAGCCCTATCCATTGAAAACGGTTTTCCGAATTGGAAGGAAAAAAGTGCGATTTGTACAGCGACAATTATGTTGAACTATTCAGTGTGGGACGTAGATTTGTAGGTCTCAGGGGATATTGAGAGTTCATACAGCAAGGTGCCATTCCGTCAAGGCCCCGTTATCAAAACTCTGCTATACATGTTTAGGTATCGTTACATCAGTCAGAACACTGGAGCTGCCTTCGAACGGTCATTCTAATGTGAACACATTGAAATGACCGCTCGAAGGGAACTCGAGGAATCGCATCGTTTAAACGAACCATGACCATTAGTGTTTTTAACTCTTGTTTATTGATACAGGAGTGTTATTTCGCCATTGGTAACACTTATTTACATTTTCGTGACAGCACTTTATTTCAGGAAGAAAAACGTGCTACGGCGCCTTTTATATCAGTAAACTAGCTATTCTTTTTTCAATAAATGGTCTCCAGGAACTATACAAGTGTATTTACTTGATGCACCAATTGTCTGTGTCTTCCACAGTCCATGTTGTGATGTGAATGTGTTTATGTATCTTTATGATGTATATTTGATTCATTTTTACCGATGTATGTCAATTCGTATTGTGTGCCTTATGAGAAACAGTTACTTTATTGCAAACCCTTTTAGCTTGTTTGTACATCATGAATGTAATGTTTGAAAACAATGCCTTATCGCGGAAAATGTTTATCTGAAATTTGCCTCATTTAACGTTATAGGTTATAGTTATGTCATAAATAATTACATGTATTTTCAGAGAGATGTAAAATATACTTTCAAACTTTATACAAACTGAAAACCCTCAAAATCATGGCATGAGATTTTGATTATCTTGAGAACTATTCATCGAACAATACATAGAGGATATTTGATATTCTCGTCGAATACCAAGAATACATGGTATTCGACGAGAAAAGAAAGTACATATATATATATATATAAACTTGAAAAGACCGATATACTGGTCGAAATGAGCTCATCGTATTGTATTAAAGAAGATTGATCCAGTCAAAACATCTGATGTTTACTCTTTTCTATATATAACAATACTTCACGTGAGAAGCAACTCATCTTATTGATATATATATATATATTGTATATATATATATATATATATATATATATATATATATATATATATATATATATATATATATATATATATATATATATATATATCTGATGTACCAGCTGTACATATTTTATAGTCACTGTTGTGATGTGTAGACCTTATTGTACCTTCTTAGCTGTAGTTTGCAGCCTGAGTGAAAATTCATTACAGTGATTATCTGTGTTAGCAGTATGTGGCGATTTATAGTGTGTCTATAATCAACAGTTACATTATCCCAATTTGTGTAAGTTAATGTGTATATTATGAGTGTACTGTTCGAAAACAATGCCTTATTCAAGAAACAATATACCTGAATATACATCATTTGAAGTTATGGATTTGATACAATTGTATATTATATATATATTACTCTGTTAAGTTAAAATTATATTTGTGGCAAAACATTTTATTTACATCTATGCTCTGTATTCTATTCAGACAGTATGTATTTATAGATATGAACATATAATAAACCAGGTAGTTTATACCCTATTTAATATAAATAACCATATATACTGTTGTAAAACCTGTTTTATGTTTTGGGTGAAATATTTTACTTCACCTATACATGTGTCTTTATTTGATTTACACGTTCTATATATAAACAAAATATGCTTTATATCAAGTGATCAATCTTGCTGGTCTTCTGAACTGAAAGTGGACAGTTTTGGTGATCTTAGTTTGCAAAGTCATGGCATGAGATTGTGCATTATCTTGAGAACTATTTCTCGAACAATACATAGAGGATATTTGACTTTTCTCGTTGAAATACGAAGAATACATGGTATTCGAAGAGAAAAGAAATTTTTTATATTTATTAGATTTAACAAGGTATATGCATATATTATATAGCACGGTCATATTATGACGTTATCCTATTTTGAACATGTCACTTTAGGAGTTCATTACATGTGAGGACACGTTGTCTCGGAAACTATTTCCTGACAGTGAATGAAAGTTTGTTATATGACACTTGAGTTGATAATCTTGATCGAAATGGAAAGCTAGTATGATAACTTTACCTTTGTCAAATTTATAGCGCATGAATCTGTTTTTAAGCTTATTACTAATAGCAGCTATAAAGTTCCACTGGACAGATAGGGGATTCGTGTGAGCCATCTCACTTTTGTCTTGTTCTGATATCACTCATCCTGGTTCCCGGGCCTTCGTTCTCGTAGTGATATCACTTCTCTCTAGAGAAGAGCAGCGAGAACGAAGGATGTGATATCACTTAGAGAAAAGAAAGAATGTATCAACATTCTAAAGGGGTTGTTAAAATGGGGATCCATGCGTCTCTCAGGTTCATATCTTCTTAACTAATTGTCGAATGTGAACCAGCTGAACACTTATCGTAACAGAAGCTGTACATACTTTTTTGTTTTTAATATTCGAGGTTACTTTTACTCATTTTGTAATGTGATATGTTGCACTTGTGTGTGACGTGTGATCTCTTAAAGGCGCTGTTGCACGTTTTTTGTATATTATGCTTTCTCAAATGTGCCTTTTATTGAAGTTTATACAATATATTGGTTCGTTAATGGGTAAAACATCTCATTACACGACCCGATAAGCCGTATCCATAGAAACCGTCTATCTGTATTCGAAGAAAATGGTGCGACGTTACAAGCGACAACGGTGTGGAATCTTCAGTGTAGTTGTGTAGGTCTCATGAGAATGTGTGAGTACAGGAAGTAAGATGGTTGACCATTCCATCATTGTACCATATTTAAAACTTTACTTTGAGTACTTCGATGGAAAATGTACTCCCATGGCATAACCGAACCATGTACATTCGTCTTAGAAGTATTTTAATTGACTTAGGAATATTATTTAGCCATTGGTAACACTTATTTAAATTCTTGTGAGAGCACTTTATTTCAGTAAGAACATCGTGCTACAGCGCCTTTAAAACGAACTTTCATTAATAAAAGTTGTGTATGAGTATTTATATATATAAAGATTTATCACTTTGATTCTAATGGATAAACACATTGTAGTTTAAATCAAAATGGTTAACTAATTGTTTAAAATGACTTGTTAAGATAAGGTTGATTGGGTTTTATATAACTAACTTATTAAATACAGGGAAATTGAATTCTTTGTTTTCTTCACCATGGAAGGTCCTGATTATATTGATTTTTAAGTGACTGTCTCATGTTGTTAAAAGTATTGTGGATTCGTTTACTGGTACACAATCAAAATATATAATAGTATCAATGTTCAATCAGTAGAATTGTTTCATAGTGTTATATTCTTCAGATGAAGCAACTCGTATTTTCATTCTCATTACATTCATAACTGTTGCTTTACAAATCTATTCATATGTTTAATGTAAGTTATTGAAAGTTTTCTTCATGTAGCAGAATAGGGATGTAGATCCCATGTTCGAAAACTAAACTAATTTTATTTGGTATAACGAAACATTATAAAAGAGTTTTGACTTAATATCAATTCTATATATGCAAAGGTAAACCTTTCAAACTTTTGAAAACTGCATTACAAATAGATACAAGATAAAAACGGTTTTAAAATAAATGTACACACACACTATTTATATGTAGATACCACTCTCACTTTCATATACTAAAGTTCGGGATTTGTCTTTACTTCACTACATTGGTTCCTATTGATAATTGTTTTAATATTCCCTTTTCAAGGTTTGGTTTGTAATCTTCAATATCATTTTGCTTGAATAAAGGTTATATCAAATCTTAGCGTTTATTTTACTTTATTAAATTATGGTCATTGTCTTTGATTTTCTTGCATATGAAATAAGGGTAATAATATGCAATGAAGCGTCACTAAAATGCAGCTACAATCTGCCGGGTCCGCTCAGCTGATTCCCGTGCACGTGTTCGCTCGGGCGTTTCCGCCCCATTCCCGAAAGCAGCCGAGTTAAACATAAAATAACGTCATCATTTTCCTTCTTAAGTCTTTCCTAATTCGCATGCACATAATGACACAACAATGTTGGGGGTACATGTCAATTTTAATTGACGTAATAATCATTTACATATTAAAAACACCTCCAAACTCCCAACACTGTGCAGTGATCACCTTATACTTGCTGCCACAACCAAGGCACGGGCAAACTTAGATTGTGTTTCCGGTTTTAGGACATTATAGCGCTTAAATGCATTGGACTTCGAGTCCCCGTGAAGTTTTATCAGAACACTAGGCGTTGCAATAGCTAAGGCGAAGGAGCAGCCACCTCGTCTGAAGGAGTGTCCACTGTACTGGGAAGGGGAATAGCCACACTGACATAATTTCTCCCGCAATGACGTCACGAATGACGCGTTGGTCAGAGTTTGAATTCTTCCATCGTTCCAAAAAGAAAACTAAGAGATGTTGATCTTCCGAGATTCCAATCTGCAGTTTCTGCAAGGCGGTTATAGCCGACACAGGACAGAGCACAGGGGCTTGTATTGTCGAAACTAGCGATTAAAACGAATATGAAGTCGACGATCCAGCCCCATATACTATAAAAAAGTAAAGGGATGTAACGGGGTCAACACCCCATGTCCGTTTGAAATTATATTTCAGAATGTTGTCATCATATTATCATTCAATGTTATATACCACGGCAAAGCCAATACATTTGTCTTTAAAACAAGCCATCAAACGTAAAAATCGAACGGATAATAACAAGGATATGATTTTTCAAAGCCAAAAATATTAGCACATTGTTCATGTGAGCCATTTGCCTAGCCCACCAAAATGATAAAATAATCGCTTGAAAAAATCATTATAAAATACCTTATAATATCCTGTCAGCTAATAGTGACCCATTTACAAAGCCCAGTATTTGGTGCATCAGATCGCGCAAGTATTATAACACGAGGGACACTGTATTTGACATACCAGGGATTTTACATTATATCAAGTGTGTTTCGAAACATCGTTTGTCTAGTCGTCGTCCATATTGAATGACCTTGACATTGGTCTATTTTTGGAAACGAAATGATGTCATAGAGCCTCAAATAGCCCTATGACATCATTTCGTTTCCAAAAATTGACCAATGCCAAGGTCATTCAATATGGACGTCTCACTATCAAACGATGTTTCGAAACACACTTGAGATTATCTAAAATCCCTGGTACGTCAATTACAGTGCACCCCGTGTTATAATACTTGCGCGATCTGATGCACCAAATACTGGGCTTTGTAAATGGGTCACTATTAGCTGACAGGATATTATAAGGTATTTTATAATAATTTTTTCAAGCGATTATTTTATCATTTTGGTGGGCTAGGCAAATGGCTCACATGAGCAATGTGCTAATATTTTTGGCTTTGAAAAATCATATCCTTGTTATTATCCGTTCGATTTTTACGTTTGATGGCTTGTTTTAAAGACAAATGTATTGGCTTTGCCGTGGTATATAACATTGAATGATAATATGATGACAACATTCTGAAATATAATTTCAAACGGACATGGGGTGTTGACCCCGTTACATCCCTTTACTTTTTTTATAGTATATGGGGCTGGATCGTCGACTTCATATTCGTTTTAATCGCTAGTTTCGACAATACAAGCCCCTGTGGGACAGAGAGGGGAGTCTGGCATCGAACACAGGGGAATATGTAACACTCTCTGGCCAAACTGGATAGTTTTACTGTGAGTTAACAGTACATTGTCGTCTAGCAGTAGTGTAGATTTTCTTAAAAAGGTGAAAAATGCGACTACGCCGGCTTCTTGGTGAATGAGACGTATGACTTTCAAGTAGTTGGGGATGCTGTTGGCGTTGAGCTTTCGCTTTCGTCGGCCGATGTGAGATTAACGCCGGGTCCGCTCAGCTGATTCACGTGCACGGGTTCGCTCTGGCGTTTCCGCCCCATTCCCGAATGCAGCCGAGTTAAACATAAAATAATGTCATCATTTTCCTTCTTATTACAAGTCGGCATACATCCTTATACCCCTATAAAGCATGTGCTTCATACTGGTATAAGGATCTTTATCGGAAAAAATGAATAAAGAAAGTGATTAGGTTATAAATATCATTGTCTTCTCTGTATCACCAACTTCTAGAATGTCTCTCAAACAGTTGTATTTTTTAAACGTTTGATAACTGTTTCTATAAAATCTACGTTTAAACCTTACATGAGTTATTATATAAAGGTGAGGTAAGTTGAGGTTTAACGCCACATTCACTTATATCCCGGCTGCTAGTATTATAGCAGGGTTAAAGCCCGCAACATCTTGTGTCTGTGCATTACGTGACATCTGCTATCATCGGCTGGAACTAGCGAACCATGGGTGGTACTCCGTTGAAATTCAGTGTACCAATGCACCCAACTCTGACTGCTATAACACAGTTCTCTATTGCAGACAGTGTTGCCGTGCCCCTGGCAGGTTTCGAACCCCTGACCAATTAATCCGCCCTAATTGTGACGACTACGCTATCTCGACCCTAGAGACTGGTGAACTACAGAGCCAATTCCACTATGATGAAATATCTATTTCTTTGTCTAGGATAAGGGTGTATCTTTCTTCATCGCAGTAATGATTAAATCTAGAATCAAATAACACGTGCACATACTCCATGTATTGAACAGGTACCGCAATAAGATCAATATAAACTCACGGACAAAAGAAACGCTACCACTTTAGATTTGAAATTACGAAAAAAAAACTCAGATTCAAAACCAACCACGTGAAAACATATCGCCCAAACACAACAATGATTGTTTCATATTGAACTGTGGTATCAAACGCATGATTTTCGGAATATTTTCCAAATTGTGGTTTTCGCCACAGTGTCCAGACGTCTAAGGTCCCATGGCATCAGGGCATACAGACCGTTCCGGGGACAGCGATTGACAGCCGAACATCCCCAACGAAGACTGAGATGGGCAAGGACGGTGTTACGTTGGCAGCGACGTCAGTGGCAGAGGGTGCTTTTCTCTGACGAAAGTCGGTTCTGTCCCTTCAAAGCAGATGGAAGAGTACGTGTTTATCGCCGTCGGGGAGAGAGAACAGCTGCATGTTGCGTTCAGGAAGTGGTGCCCTACGGGGGAGGAAGTGCCATAGTTTGGGGAGGCATACTTGGTTAGGAGAAGACGCCGCTGGTTATCGTGAATGGAAATCTAACGGCTCAGCGTTACGTCGATGACATCCTCCGTCCCGTCGTCTGTCCCTTTATTCGACCGACAACAGGCACAAGGTGTGACCTTTCAACAAGACAATGTCAGACCACACACAGTTCGAGTTACTCAACACTTTCTTGCTAACAACAACATCGACGTTTTGCCGTGGCCAGCATGCTCGCCTTTGGGACACTATGGATCGTCGTATTCGCCAACGACGACCACCTCCACATAACCGCCTGCAATTTGTCCAAGCTCTCCAAGAAGAATGGCAGCGTATTTCACGCAATGACGTCAGACGTTTGATTTGCTCCATGCGTCGGAGGGTCACTGCGTGCATCATGGCAAGGGGAGGCCATACACGTTATTAGTGTGAACTGTTTTCGTTACATTGAGCCTGGATTTCCCTGCACCGGGATCAGTGATAACCGTGAACTTTGACTTTTTTTTACCCCAGGACGAATATCGGAGACTGTGATGTTGATACCGGAAGCTGATTGGTTGCATTTTTCTTGTTCTTTTTTAATAAACATTTTGTTTTTTTAATCTGTCTTCTTAATTTATTCTTCAATCTAGTTTAAAATACCTAGTATCGTTTCTTTTGCCCGTGAGTTTACATTGAACTTTATATTGAAGGAAACAATATGGTGTTACATGCCGTTAAGAGGTTTACTCGAGATATTACTTGAGATGAAAGCAAACATTGAAGGTAAAAAAAGATTAGGAAAGTAATTAAATCTGCAAAAAAGTTCATATCGGGATATGAACTGGTTCTATAGATTCCTCGCCACAAGGTCTGAGGCACCCCATTTATGCACGTGTTCCATACCAGTTTATCGCAGACAAATCCTAGTCAAATAACTGACTAATCACATCATTGTTTTTTAAACGGTTGTCGTTTTTAAATCATTCGGAACAGAAAGGATAGCTGTTACGAGCTATCTGCCCCTAGCTTCTCGCACCGGAAGCTTTTGTTGTAGGTCCAGTGATTGGTTAACTGAATTGCGTCAGAACATGGGAGTATATGGGCTGAATGATATGAGTATGTATACTGATTAATGTACTATTTTGCAACTTTTATTCCTCGGAAAACTGTCTTTGAATAAGATTGAGTAATGTTACCGGAAGAACTCCCTGTCGTGATGACAAAATTAATTAATTAATAATTGAATAACATGTGTTTCTCAACGGTGATCATGTCACTGTTGTGTTAAAAAAAGAATTTCTCACGAATTCAGGGCTTTGTTTGGTTATTCGAATCGAATCGTAGATTCACAAGATTTGAATATACATATATTTCTTTTGATATTTCGGAGGATATAAAATAACACAAATTTGAAAATATTTGCTTGTAGTATTGGTGATATATTTTAAGCCCAACAAATAACTTGCCACTTTCCACAACGATAGAAAGTACCAATGTTATGATTGCATTTAAGTTTTTACTCTATATTCTTTACATGTAGGTAGGACATGGAGCTTGTGTAGTACAAGTATAATGTATACAGAACATGTGCAAATTGTGCAAATTGCTCGCCACAGGGGCTTGTATTGTGGAAAAAAACAGCGATTAGAAAGAATATGAAGTCGACGAGATCCAGCCCCTTATACGATTAAAAGTAGATCGTCTCATAGGCTTTCTGGTTGCCGTTATTTTTCGACAATACAAGTCCCTGCGAGCAATTCAGTTTATAAGCTGCAACTAGCATCATAAAGCTGGTAGGGTTGCACTGGACTGTATGATGATTATAAGTATTGTCTACAGAACTGCAAAAGTAAATTGTGTGCCAAATTATTGATAATAGGTTTATGTATAAACAAAATACAACTAGTGATTTAAATATTTAATCATACATGAATTTAGATGAAGAAATACTGATCAGCTGTGAATTAGTAAACAAGAGAAGTTACATAAAGTCTAACAGTTCCTTTCACAAAAACATGTTCAGCAAAAAGCTTCATATCAAAGGCGGGTGATCACATACAATTCGATTATTCAACAACTTGATCATACCTTTACATAAATTACATTAATCGACTTAATAAAAGCTTACGAAATGATACTCGCTAATGTGCATAGATATCCAAGGAACAATGCACCGCAATTGGCGCACCGTGATTGACGGGGGTTGACTGCAGTATTACCTACTCTTTCTGGTACCCCTAATTTGACATGTTTGATGTCTACCTTGGAGGTTTGAAATAAAGTGATCTCACGAAAAGATAAATACATTACTGTGCAGAATTAGGTACACCGTGTTCATTTCGCGAACATATCGCGAACATTCGTTGATTGAAACTACAAGCATCATGTTGTATAATATTATAATCCTTATTGCTTAATAATTTTAAATATTTAATATTGAGGCTAATGTCTTAGATCACGGTGCTTAAATTAATAATGCGCAGGCGAACACGACTTACGTTACGATACATTTTATTCAAGCAACTGAGCAGCCTAACAGAACCAGTGGAATGTTAACTATCATGTAGTCAGCGCCATGATCAAATATCCGTATATTTTATTGTCTCTTCAGGTTGTATTCATTTAACGTTGTGAACTTCGAGAAGGGGTGTTTACGATTTTTTCTTAACATTTCCATCACTAGGTACACAATCCTTAGGGTGTAGTGAACACATACATACATCTTCAATCGCTAAGAGAAAATGATTCCTCAAATAATCTATTGGCGATCGGATTAAACCTTTATAGTGGCCGTTGAGGGTAATGTGTCTTTATATGTTTTCAAAAAGAATTGTGAAATGACAGCAACTTTTAACAAAACTGTAACTGTTTGAAATATGCTTCAATTATTGTGCTTAGCAACGACTTTTTCAATCGTGTTTAGAGAGCTGTAGAATTTTTTCTTAGCGATTTTAGATGTATGTATGTGTTCACTTTACCCTGAGGATTGGATAACTAGAGTGATGAAAAAAACTCGTAAACACGCTTTCTCGAAGTTCAGTTTATATATTAATAATTTTACTAAACTGTCCTTCACCGATAAAGGTGTAAGAATGAAACATAACTGTACACAGTAAACATACCTGTATTATAAAAGAACTATTTTTTAATGTCAAATGATTTTTCCATACATTTTATGATGAAAATATATTACATTTTTCAGAATGCAAATGGTATTTACGACTGGGGAGAGAGAAAGAAAATTTGTTTGTTTCATCTCATACATACAAAAATAACACATGGTAAGAGAATAAACATGCATGAGCCGCCAATGTGCAAACAGAGACAAATACACAAAAATAGAGCCATGGGCTCTGTAGCTCATCAGGGTTTATATTATACACTTAATTACTCATGGTGAGGTCATTGTGTGAAATACAAGGACTCGAGACCTGACTCCCGAGGAGGTCTGACCGCCGAGGGAGTCAGGTCCGAGAGTCCTTGTTTTTCACATAATGACCTCATCCATGAG
Organism: Gibbula magus; assembly: GCA_936450465.1. NCBI lineage: Eukaryota > Metazoa > Mollusca > Gastropoda > Trochida > Trochidae > Gibbula > Gibbula magus. The sequence goes on along the minus strand of OW388295.1, from coordinate 27,951,676 downwards.
AAATTAAGTGTTTTATTATACCGAAATTATTGTTCTCTTCTTTAGACTACAGTATGTATTTCTTATTTGTCAAATCGAACCCATCAGCTGACGCCATCTTGAAAGTGAACGTCAAAACAAACAGTTAAGTGACAAATCACGTGACGAGTCAATATCTCAGGTCAGTGACAGAAAAATCTGTCACAAAACTGACCTCATCACTGGAATCGGAGGTCAATGTACACGTGGTGTGATCTGCCCAATGAAAATCTTACAAATTTAATAGAGGTATAATAATGTTTAACAATGAAGACTGAAACAGATTTTTAGGTCATGGCCCTAGAGACCTTCTAGGTATTCTCCAAAAAGAATTTTGTGCAATATTACAGCCTTCTAGGTTTTATTGTTCTTGAGCAGAAGATGAAAATAGGTTTTTAGGTCATGGCCTATGAGGCCTTTATTTGGGGCCCAAGGGTCACCAAATCTTCATTTTAGAATCCGCATTGGCTAAAGAGTATCCACACAATATTACAGCCTTCTAGGTTATTTGTTCTGGAGAAGACAATGAAAATAGTTTTTTAGGTGATGGCCTTTGAGGCCCTTTTTTGGGCCCCAGGCTCACCAAATCTACAATTTAGAAACCCCATTGGCAAAAGAGTATCTACAAAATATTACAGCCTTCTAGGTATATTTGTTCTGGAGAAGAAGATGAAAATAGGTTTTTAGGTACTGGCCTGTGAGGCCTTTATTTGGGAACCAAGGTTCACCAAATCTACATTTTGAATCCCCATTGGCTAAAGAGTCTGCACACAATATATCAGCCCTCTATAGGTCTTTTTGTTCTGGAGAAGAAGATGAAAATAAGTTTTTAGGTTATGGCCTGTAAGGCCCTTGTTTTGGGCACATGGTCACCAATTTTACAAATTAGAATCCCCATTGGCCAAGTAAAATTGCAGCTTTCTAGAGTTATTGGTTCTGGAGAAGAAGTCGAAAAAACGAAAAGTTTACGGACGGATTGACGGATGGACGGATGGACGGACGCCGGGCCATGCCATAAGCCCATCGGGCCTTTCAGGCCTGATGAGCTAAACATGATATAATGTTGCATTAAAAATTAAAAGTTGAATCTCGTATTAAAATAATTTGCCTTTGCAAACACTCTCACCCAGTCATACATACTCATGCAGACACTTACATAGTCTCATTCAGGTCCAGGGTTCGAATCCCACTTTCGCTACTTACAATTTTTCATTTCATTTTCATTTCTAAGTCCATCTGTATTCGTAGGTTGAATATCTCATAACCGACCATGGTGGTTATCTAAAAAAAACTATCTCTGATATTGACCTGATAACCACACCACGTGGTGTATATGTAGTTAACCAGTAGCTAGGTCACATACACATAATTATACATATACAAATTTATATTAAGATACTGATAATATGTAAAGAGTATCAGTATTTGCTCCTATATTAACTCAATATAACCATACTAAATGACAGTGACGGAGGCAAATATTTCCAGATATAAGGATTAAACGAGAATCTCCATTGGACTTACGTATATACGTATTTACTAGTACTTTTGCAAAGTGTGCTACCTCGTATTACCTCTTAGTGTATGTGTAGTTTTCTTGTATGTCACTTGAAGAGATTATTTGATGCGACAAATAGCAAATTATATTTAGATGGTAAGTAAACAGTTGTAGAATTAAAATTTTTCCTACATTTAGTCAATATAATTATACTAAATATCAGTGATGGTGACCCATATATCCAGATATGAGCATTATAGAACAATCTCCATTGGACTTACTAATTTACCTTTCATATGCAAAGTCCCCCTCCATTGCCTAGTACACACAATGTTTTCCAAAAGTAAAAGTTTTACTTCAGTAATGAACAGCTTGTCAACATTTGAACAAAGATCGAAGAGTCAACAATTAATACAGTATGACCTCATGAAATGTATTACCAAGGAAGATATTTTATAAGCATACATTTCATAACTACAAAATTACCCCTTATTGTCTCGTTACCATGTCAATTCATTAGAAATGTCAGCAATATGGCCAATTTAATGTTATTTTCGATGGTATTTTAGTGATGATAGGGCATAATATCAATATTGATAAATTAATTAACATCAGCATGACATAAGTGACCTTCAAATGCATAGCTTCAATGAAGAATTGAGCTTACAAGGCACTTATTTATCAAATACCGTGACGATTATTAGTTCGCTAGGTTACACAGATTAATTGTTGATGGTAGCGATCGATGTTCAATGTTCCGCTTTAGCTTAGTGACACATCATCCAGATACCCAAAAGAAAGAATATCGGTTTATGCTCTCACAAGTTCTCATGCTTAAGGGCTTGTAATACCTTCCACTGTTTGTTCGATGTGTGAAAGATTTTTTAAAAAGTTGTTGTAAAATATTAATCTGCAACTCCCGAGTCCATTGTTAGATTTCTTCCTTGCGTGTCAGGTAGAAACTTCACTTGCAGGTTATAGTCTTGCGCCAGTTCCCAACACTGGCTGCTTCAAGCCTTCCCGCATGTCCTTTACAATACGGTGCTAGCGGAGAAGACTGCAGTTCAGATGCAGTGCGCCGCTTCGAAGTTGGCTTCATGAAAACTTTTGAAAGGAATAATTCATGATTTACATTTTGGGGAGTCAATATAATAATAATATTATTATCAACACTTATTGTCTACATAAGACAAAGTAAATTCCGAAATTAGTTGTGTGCCCTTCCCACCCAGCAGCCACAGTGTAGCGCCAGTGCAGGAATTGTTATATCCTAAATGGCCCTTATAATGCGGAGTGCCAAGTAGGGAAGCAACAACTCCAATATTTTAACGTATTATGGTATGACGCAGGTGGGAATCAAAACTCGACCTTGCAGGTGATGAGCGGACACTCTACCAACTGTGCTACATCCCCAGAATATGCTTTACTGTGATGGCTGATTGTACATAGTCAAATAGAAATAGCATAAAGAAACAAATTAACCAAATGTGTCCTCGTTTTCAAACTTGACCCAACCACTAGCAAACTTCCAAAACTTCTATAATATGTTTAGCTTCAATTCCTGGGAAAATATCTTTCCATTTTAACAGTCTCTTTGAAGTCTGCATCTGTTTATTGTCCTGATGTGCAGTATGCATATTTTAAACCGAAATTTCGATGGTGTCTTGGATGACAAGTTTTCCACGATCATCATCTTAGTTCATTAAAACGGTCTGATTCTTCCTTTGTTCTTATTCAACAGCTAGAGAAGGAGTTTTTAGTACCTGACATTGTGTTGCACTTATCAAAGGCATCTGTAGTTTTAAAGGAGAAACGGTTTCTGTAGCTTTCTGTTGGTATACGTTATATTGGTTATCTTGACATACACACAGGAAGCAACAAGCCTAGGTAAACAGATAAAACATTGCTTTGCAATTCTTCACAAAACAATTGTTTACTGACAAATATTATCTCAAAGTATATTTTGTAATCACGATTTCCAAATGCGATATGTAGCTGCTGCAACGGGGATTTTAAAAGTTATACTCTATTATAGCAATAAGAGCCCAGGTAACTATGGATGAAAATACGGTCTGCATTCCTTGAGAAAGAGGATATTACTGACTTAACCGTCAGAGGCTTTATATGGTTTTAATATAAATTTTCAAATATGACATTTTCATATCATATTACCGCAACAGGGATATTTTGCAATCCTTTATCGTTTCAAATACATTAAATATGAGCATGGTTCACTTTTGACATTTCATTTATTTTACAGCGTGTATAACCGGAGCAGAAGTCAGTTAAACATTTTTATCTTTAGCACCATTGATTTGTGACTTGACATATAATGTGACATTCATAATCAGGTATACATATGCAGCTGTCCTGTCTCTATTGATCACAGGAGAATTATCCTGACGAATCAAAGTTATTGATAAACATCCCTTTCCTTCCATTGTACACAAATACCTTTATCATGTAGATCACATGGAACTTTATATTCTTCGTTAATTTGAACACTGTGAAATGCCAATATAATCAATCATTGATGAGTAATGGATCTTCCTTCAGTTATAACGAGGCAGTTAAATGTACATCATACATAGTGTGACGTTCTCGGTTTTCAGTTATCCAATCTCAATAAGACTTCGACAAACAGATGTCAGAAACTCAGAAGAACTAAAATCCATAAAATATCCACTGCATTTCTGCGCATGCATTTACAAAATCTTGACGACTTCTTCAGCTTTTCCGCAACATTTTATATTTTGGATTTCCACAATATTTCAGCATTTTATTTCTCTACAAATAGGGAGTTCGGGTATTCAGCGTTTTCTACTAGGTAGACTAAAGATAAACCAACTGATTAAATTCCGTGATTTACCCACCCATAGTGGAAAGATGTGAAACTCATACAGTCATACTATGTAGATTAAAATGACTAAAGAACAAAGACAAACAGTCATCTAAAATACATTACAAAGGCAAAAATAATATGCAAAACGGCCAAATATTATTACTCATAAATATACATTCAGACATGATTTACAAATTCATAAATTTTTATTGAACCAATCTCATTAAACTCAGGTCGTAATTAAGTAAATGTGTAACGCAGTGGAAATTAATTACCAGCTGATTTTAATGAGATCATTATTGAACCAACTAAATAATTTTTTTGGGATTATTGAATCAAAGTGAACTTGTTTTTCAATCTCAACTTGAAAATCTGTTAACACCGTTCATATTCGAAGTTGTGATACCTGTATATTCTATTTTATATAAACTAATTCATCTATCTAAAACAAGCAGCGAAAATAAATAAATAATAAATAATTAAATAATTAACTTTTTTCATAAAGGAAATAACGGAAACTAATAACGATCATGCCAGGACCATGAACACATTGCGGATGTGTATATTATGCAATATCTGCCTATTTTCCGATACGTTAGGATGGACGTGTGTCACTGTTGAGTGGATTCCACTGTGTAGCTCCTTTACAAGGTAATAAGATATAGGTAGCAACAACTAGATATACTGGACAAAAAGAGATAGAGATAGAGATATATGCAAAATTTGAAATTATGAATTTAGATCTATTTATTCATTGACAGAATGATATATATATATATATATCAATCATAAAAATTCAAGTTTGTATAAATTATTTTGCCTAGTATTCACAAACGATATGACAAAAACTACAATTAAAATATCGTGCGTTATTCTTTAAGAGGTGTTTGTCAAAATTAACAACAATCACACCAACTTTAGATAACATAGGATACGATTATAGTATATATTATGATAAAACAGTCATATCGATATCATGCTAACGTGATTTCAACTCTTGAATTCAAATTTGAATTAAACTGACGTCTACAAGAAACTTTACAACCATTTTAAATAGCTCTTAAACCAAAACCACTAAATACATACATGTATGTATGAAATATCGTGTCTTGACAAGATGAAGATTTCCACTCTTGAATACTTGAAACATCCTTATTGATTCTTTGGAAGCCATGCTTGAAGTTGGTGTAATAGAAAGACAATGATATTTTATGGATGATCAACTTGCCATTGCGAAATAGATAAAGAAGTTGATCATATATAAAATATTCTTGTCTTTCTACTTATTGATGAGAAAGGTTTCAAAAGTAGAAATTGTCACGAACATAAGACTTTAAGAGTGTCAATATTTTCTGCCTTTTGAATAAAAGCATTTATGAATTTGCTCTTTCTTTTCCAAAGAAGATGATCTAGAATTTCATTGAATTTTAAAAGTAGTTGACCAATACCGCAAAAACGCATACACACATATCATATGGGTACTAGGTGATTGTACACGCTTTATGTACTAGTAAAACCTTTCATATTTAAAAGGGATGACGAAAACTATTAATTTCCATTCATAGATAAGGTTGAAAGTCTAGAGATTTCTAAGAAATGGCAAGAAATTTTGATAAATATTTACTAGCCTAATACATTTACAACACCTTTGCAAACTAAACTACCTTAGATCTCAAATTTAGATTGAGGTACATCAGACTGCTACCTGCCCCTCTCTGCGAAGTGTCTGTGCAGCAGAACATGGAATTGTAGACCTAGTATGAATGTTTGGCTTATTTGTTATGATGGTTAAAATTGCGCACACAGGTTATACACATTTATGTCATTTGATTCTTGTTGAGTCGTCCCCAAATTTTATACAGATGAAACCTTTGATTTAATACTACGTTTAGCCAAATATCATATATATTAATGGAAGTTGAGGATGAGAAAAACAACATTATCAATATCTTACCTCGCTGCGTTTCCGATTTGAGTACTTCACCATGAAGGTCATATCAGGAAACACTGTTCTCCTGCCGGGCTAGAAAGCCCTCAGACCGACTTGGGTTGATATACGAAAACCACATTTAATGCCATAATGAAGGAAAACCTCTGATTGGCAGAATTTTATTGAAGGTTAAAGGTCAATGCGGAGGTCGCCTGACATGGGCGGTATAGTACTCAGATCGATGAACGTAGTAAGAGTATTACGTTCGATGTGATTTAAATGAGATTGAAACAGATTTCAAAACAGAATTAAAGTATTGAAGCGCAATAGGGTATCATTAGTTTATTCTAAAAACGTCATATTATTATTACGTCATTACTTGTAAATGTCAAAATCGAATGTCGAGTTTACTTCCGGTAGGGTGTTAGGCTAGATTATTACGTCAAGAGACACATGTACATGTTTAAATTAGTGCTAGGATATTTAGATCGTTCTTTCAGTATATTACCGTTATGTTGATAAGTTTAAATAAGCCCAATAGTCGTTAGGATAGTCAAATAGCGTAGGGATAATAAGGTTTTTCTCGGGCGCCGCCATTTTGTTTATGCCGTCCTTCGCATGGTCACGTGATCTCTGCAGCGGGTGCATCATGATAGTTTAGTATAAAAGTGTTGGGCATAGGTCATTTCGGGGCTTGCAATTTTGGGACCAGCTTTTAAGCAGCCTAACTTTTTCATAAGCAAATCCAGCAACTATCGAGGTGAGAATGAAAGAGTTTTCTCCGGGATAATTCTTTAACTTTAATTTGTAAATGGAACCAGGATTTATAAGTAATTATTATTAATTAGTTTGGGGAATTTATAATTAAGTTAATCAGTCTCAGTTGGTACTTTAGTTTTCGACGTCATGATTAGGATGCACCATCATGAGTTGTTATAAAAGTTTAATTTTAAATATATATTTGTAGATATGTTGTGTCATGAATAAATTATTATTGTTGCTCATATAAATCTTGTGTGTTTTTTCATAAAGTTCTATGTTTGTTGTTTGGAAAGTTTCGAGGGCTTCTTTACCAATGCCAGGTTCCAGCCATTAGTGAACGTCAGCTAGCTCATTAAATATTCATCGATGCCAGGTCAATGAGGTCAAAGAGTGGTCACGCCAGGATCTGACCAATCGGGAGCTAGCAAATCTCAGACAAACATTGCTGACGTTCACAGTGATCTGGCACTTTGGCATTGGTATCGAAGTCCCAAACGTGAACGGCAGAAGTCAAATATACCTGAATTAATTTGAACAAGATGGTTTTCTGCACATACACTTAGTTATCGCCATAGATTTTCCTACAGTGACAAGCGAACTCGTAGCGTAACACAAGTTGGCGGGGCGTAGTATTTATAGTTGTTTATGTAAACAAAGTCGCGCTTACACACTACACACTTAGACGTTTGCATAGACTAGGTAATACAGTAGTTAGTCGGACATGATATCCTACCCTACTTATCGTTAAAGTATTAGTAGTGGAGAGAGTAGGTTAGATATTGGACATGGTCGAAGTTTAATGAATTAATGAAAAATAATATAGGGAATGTATTTGAAAACCTGTGATGGATTAGTGAATGTATGGGTATGCATGAGTGGATGAATGAAATATTAGTGTTTTTTCCGAGAATTGGGTTGGGTTAAATGTTTGTTTCTTATTTAATTTCGATATATTTTATCTTCACGGAACCTATTATTAATATCATATATATGCTGAAGATAGTGTACATAGAAACATCATAAAATGACGAACATTTGAAAAAAACATTATTTTCAAAGTTGTGTATCTTAATACAATGTCACATGTTTCCCGCCATATGGCATAACCATATGACACAATACATACACAGAAACTGCAGTTAGACCACTCTATAGGGTATTCATCCTGTATTGTTATCCACTAGACTCCATCTCCCCAGTTTGTGTAAGTCTCCTTTCATTCTGTCTGCCTATGCATCATTTTTAGCATTTACTGCTTCAACCAATGAAATGTCCTGATTTGAAAGTTGATGATCGCTTATCATCCGGGAATAGAAACATTTCATTGGCTGACTTTTTGTTGACAGATGTTGTCTGTGCTACATTTGACAGCTTTGTTGATTTGTTTGACTTCGAAATCCTGTAATACCTGACACTGAAGTCGAAGTAGAAATTGTTTCATGAATTGATAATCGTTAGTTTGATTGTCTTCTACACAAAAGAGCATAACTTGTTGAATGCCACTGGCACACACTAAACCATTCAAAAGTTTTAAATATTTTGTAGGGATCTAATATCTGTGACATAGCTTCATACAAATTTTACTTCATCTCAAACACGCCATTACAGAGTAAGATAGACAATATAAACACAACAGTCACGTGATGTTTGTATGTTGCCAAAATATTGTTGTACCAACGTACAACAACTACAAACAGACTTAAAAACGTTAATTGCCTCCAGTCCTTGACTCCCATCTGCTAAACCTGCTAGAATGCCTCTCCTTGATATCCTCATTGTGATTTCTTTATCTGCCCAAATTATTTGTAAGAAGACATGTGCACCGATGTCCTCATTTACAAAACTTGTTCACGGGAAGTACCTGCAAGGTGTTTCCTTCGAGGTTCAGGAGGACATTGGACTGACGGAATGTGTAAAACAATGTCAGCGAAGACTTCGATGCAAATCTATTAACTACATGGAGATGTCAGGAACCTGTGAACTGAATTACATTACTGGGACTCAAAATCTAATCGTGAGGAGTGAATATGTCTACACCGACATCGAGGATTGGGTTTGCTGGTGTTTGTTCATATCACACATGTCCTGTTAACTCCACGTGCAGTGACGTCAACAACCGTCCCGTGTGTGACGTCACTTACTGTAACACTTCCTCTTCTCCACTTGATGCACTGGTTGACCTTCCGTGGAACAACGACCGACTTTTCAAAGAAGGAGAGGAAGTTCAACTGATGTGTCCTACTGGTTACCATAGCGACACCCTAGTTTGTGGTTCAAAGGGAATCTGGGTTGGTAATGCCATGTGTAAACCACCACCCATGGATTGTGCTGCTGTCAAAGCATGTGACTTCTGGATCAAACCAAGTCTGGCTGGCGATAGAGCTGTCATGGTATACTGCAGATTCGGAAATAATTCACAAGCTTCAACTTACATTACATTGTATGAGATCAATAAATTTTCCATTTTTCCAAGGCAAAACGAGTGCCAATCATCAATTTACTACTTTGGGAAGACGAAATACTCCAAAGTTAAGATAAAGACAGATACAATGATGTCGTCACGATACAAACATCATATTGCTGAGAACGACTGTAATCAAGAAATTCCAAAGATTGGTCTGTCCGGATGTGCAGTTACTCAAGAATTTGATTCTTTCAAAATCAACACAACTGGTACTGGATTCATAGTTGACCCATCTATAACCTGGAACACAGAGGTAACAAGGTCTAAAGACAATCGAGTGATTGAAGGACACTGTCAGTGTAGGATAACATGTAAGCCTAAAGACTACTACTTTCCGATAATAGTTGATCCGCATTATCAACCACCAGCATCTGTAGCTAACGCCCGTGTCTGCGACTAAAGTGATGTAAATGTACCTTTACATTGGGTCACAATTAGGCTATGAAGGGCTGCGATCGAACCTCACTGTAGATCTTTACTTAATTTTATTTATAATCTTTATTTTCGCCCTAGGCAATCCACTGATCTACAATTTACCAAATAATTTTGTAAAAAAGGTAATTGCTCGCATTTTATCAACATTACTCCTAAAGTGGTCGGTTGTGTTCATTGAAGTAGTGTAGACAAGTGCATGTGTCTGCAATATTTTGACGTGATTTTCTGACAGTGTGTTTGTGAATAATCACCAAGTATCGGCTTAACCGTAAGTAAATCATGAACGAGACGTGTCATCCTTCAGAGGCAGAGAAGCTCATGAGGGTTGGAGTGAGACGGTAGAACACATTTAGCATTCGTTGTCTAAGAGTCCTCCGACGCACTAAGGGCGAGGACAAGGCTAAGCCGCCTAAGCAGATCGAGTTAATACAATACAACAGAACAAGGCAGTGAGGCAAGAAAAGCCGACATCTGCCTTCTCTTAGTTTCGAGTGCTTTCTACATACACACTCAAAGCTCAAATCAGACACAGGGAGAGATCGGAGAGTCGGACCCCAGGGCCAAACTAGAGTTCCAACCTCATCAGCTGGTTCTATAGACGAAAGGAGCTAAACAATGCCTTGTGTGTTGCGTAGATAGACCAGGTACAACCTTGGTCATGCACTTGAAGTAGCTACTCTTCCTAAGGGCCTTATTAGTACAAGCCAAGCGTGAAGGCAAGAACACCTTAGGGTTATTGTGTAACTTCTGCTTGGCTACCTGAGGAGCAGATCCTCACTGGAGATTGGAACGGGCTCCTGTAGTCACGAACCATGGTCTTGGTGGCCACCAAGATCTTTAGTCAGAGATAAACCGTGTTGACAACGATCTGCCTGAAATGGGGTATCAAGTAAACCTGTAATGTGCAGAGGAAAAACCCACACCGCAGGTCCGGTCCTCAGCCGAAGTGAGAAACCCCAGCAGCTTCTGTCACTGCCATACGAAGGGATATAGGGCGCAATCAAACAGTCGATTTTATCAGGCAAATTTGCTCCCTCGTTACGAACACTCGGAACAGCTGAGTGTCTGAAACCAAGTTCGCTTCTTTAGGTTCACTTGCCGGTCTAGACGGTAACAAGCCTATGGCGAAGCTCAGCTGAGCCTCGAATATGGTCACGCTCGTGAACAGCCACGTGGCGGACAAAAACTAAAATGGGAAGACGCGCCACTGAAACAGCCCCCAGACCAGGACGAAGATGTGCCAGTACGTCACCTGCAGGTCGAGAGACACCATAGAGTCGGAGCATTCCAGAAAACACCTCATAGAGGGGAGCGTCAAGAGATGAAAAATATTGCTGCTGAATGAAGAAGGAGTTAAAGAAAACCTTCAAGTCCTAAATCAGCCGGTATGGGAAGACTGTGGAGTAAAAAGCGGGAGTCAGATCCTGAGTTTGGATCTCTTGCACCGCCTCCTTGGAGATCTCCACCTTTGCCAAGGTTAGTTTGAGCCAGTCCCAACACAAGGGATGCGGAAGCCCTGACCCAGTATCCGACTCCAGTTAAACAGCTAAAGGTGGCACCTAACAGGAACGCCCGACAGCAGAACGGAGGAAGTGGATGATCCAGAGGTGACCACGAGTCACTTCCTTTGCTTCTCCTTCTGAGGGGTACGACGCTCTGGTCCTGGTGAAGAAGTTTTAGGTGGTTGTTGTCTCGTGGTTCCTAAGCCACAGCCTCCCTTCGGAAAATCGGTCTTGGCCTTCTTAAGCGCAGACTGACTAAATCGAGAGCCAACAGAAATCCAGCTGCAACTGTCAACAGTGCTTGTCAGATACCACAAGCGGCGGAACCAGATGGCCAGGATTAGCATTCATTACCATCTGCTCCATATCCTCCGCGGCATCCAAAAGGAGTATATAAGGCTAACGACACCTTAGATCATTCTGGAAACGTTACCTGAAAAGAAAATAAGTAACTGTGTCATTTAATACCCTAGTTTTCTTCATTTTGACAATGTAATCGTGCATCATCGTGACACATTAAGCGTCATATTTACAAAGTGTGCAGTACATGAAGTTGGAAATATGACATATCAAGCTGTATGTACAAACAACTAAAGGGGAAAGTATTATATCTATTCCCATTATGTTAAACGAATATTAAAATAATGGCCACTGAAATTACTTGTTCATATTATTCTCACTTCATGTGGTGAGTCTGATCAAATTGATAGTGTTATCTTGGTTATCAGATAACCTTACCGAGGTCTGATATTCAAAAGACAAGCAGTTCTTGCTAACATATCACATACATTTTATACGATTTGTCATGATTATGTTAATGTTAATATACAAGTACAAAGTGTCAGGTTTCCAGACAAAAAGAGGTCTGATGATGGCACTATTTAAAATATTACACAGTTCTTAAACGTGTAAAATTATTAGTTGATCTCCATTTAGATTGAAGTTGGGACAACACAAAAAGGATTTGATAAGAAAATGAAATGATAAAGATTGTCATGTTCAACTTTATATATGAACAAATAATTAATCAATTAACACCAAATGACATGGTCATTAATCAATATGCTCACAGAAGTCTTACAAAACAAACATATAATTAGAAGAGTCATTATATTTGCTCGTCTTTGTAAAAGAAAGAAGTATTTATTTATTACATGAATGAATTTATTGTTTTACTTGTTAGATTATGTATACATGGAGTTAACATGTAGGTCACTTAAAAAGATAGTTTCATATATTGTAAAGAGTTGCAGTATATTTTTCTCATTACTCAATATAACCTAATACCTAATATCAGTGATGGTGACAAATGTTCCCAGGTCAATATTAAAGAAGAGACTCTATTAGGCTTAATTATTCATCTTTGATATGCAAAATGTGCTTCATTTTTCAGTACACACGACATCAACATCTATTATTTGTATATCATTACATGACAACTGTGAATGGCATAACAGGTTCATAATAAGTCTGTGAACGACTATTTGGTAAATACTTAAAACATATCAAATTATTGTTCTGAAAATAAATCCTTAGACTTATCTGTAACTATATAATTATATAATTTATATTAAATTATATAGAGAACAATTATCTGTAACTCTTTACTACTAACGTGTAGAATGCCATTCAAACAGTTCAGTGTTCCGTTAACTACAACCATTGATCAGTCATGGTTCTCATGTTTAAGACAGAAAGATGAAAGATCTCTGTAGAAATCGATGACAGCAAAAGTACTGAAAGCATTTATACCTAGTTACCCTTACAAGTTACAAAGGAAAGGGGGGCATTAAAGGTGTGAAAGAGAAAACAACTATTGGATAAATATTATTCTTTCCAAAATTTCTTTAAAAACTATCCTTAATTTTGTTGAGACTGGAACGTAGTGAAAAATAGATTAGGAGTTTAAAAAGAACAAAAAAATACTGTGGCAGAAGATAGGAACTAAACAAAACGAAGCTTGGGTTGGCTTATCTGTGGAGAATATGTAACCGGAAGTACTCGTACATATCCACAAATTGATCTATGGTTGCATGATGCTTTGAGATTATTAAACCGCCAGATAGAGATACATGGTGACAAAGCAATGACATTGAGCAAGACATCTTATTGTCTCTTGAGAAGGCTCACAAAAAAACTTACTTAAAGTCCACATTGTGGAAAACTCCTGGAGATAGGTGGAAATTATTTTGACCAGTAATTTAATTTACGTTTTTCTTGTTAATTTCTGTATCCGTACGCTCAAAAACCTTTCTCGAAATAATTTCTATTCGCTTTCAATACCAGCTGACAAATTAGAAGTTGTCATCCACAAGAGTTATCATGCGCAACTTCAATATGCATTTGAAGAATTTTGAAGTGGAAATTTGTCCATGAATTAATAATCCCCGGTTCTGTCATGTTCAACATCAAAGCACATTAACGATCTAATGTCACTAATGCGAAGCAACCCTTTAAAAAATGATTCATCTAGGATTCACTTCATAAGTTACAAACATCTATCATATTTTAGTATCTGACACACCTTCGTGCAATGTTGACTCCATCTTGAACACACAGACACATAGTCACGTGATGTCTATACGTTGTCAACATATTGTTGTAGCAACGTGCAGCTACTAGAAACAGATGTCAACGCAAATTGCCTTCAGTTCTTGATACAGGCCTGCTAACTTTCCTACCATGTCTCTCCTTGTTATCCTCATGGTGCTGTCTTTATCTGCCCAAACTGTTTGTCAGAAGACATGTGCACCGATGTCCTTGTTTACAGAAGTTGTTAACGGGAAATACCTGAGAGGTGTTTCATTCGAAATTCAAAGGGACATTGGACTGACGGAATGTGTGAAACAATGTCAGCGAAGACGTCGTTGCAAATCAATCAATTACATGGATGTGTCAGGAACTTGTGAACTGAATTACATGGCAGAGATACAAAATCTAATCCAGAACAGTGATTATGTCTACACCGATATCAAGGATTGGTCGAAAGGGATTTCTGGTGTTTGTTCATATCACACATGTCCTGTTAACTCCACGTGCAGTGACGTCAACAATCGTCTCGTATGTGACGTCACTTACTGCAACACTTCCTCTTCTCCACTTGATGCACTGGTTGACCTTCCGTCGAACCACGACCGACTTTTCAAAGAAGGAGAAGAAGTTCAACTGACGTGTCCTACTGGTTACCATAGCGACACCCTAGTTTGTGGTTCAAAGGGAATCTGGGTTGGTAATGACATGTGTAAACCACCACCCATGGATTGTGCTGCCGTCAAAGTTTGTGAACCATCAGCACTAGATGGTAACTACTGGGTCAGGCCCCGCATGGCCGGTGATACAGCTGTCATGGTATATTGTGAATTCGATGAAAATTCAGGAGTTTCGACTTACATTACATTGAATGCGACAAATAACTTTTCTATTTTCCCAAGGCAAACCGAGTGCCAATCATCCCCCGATTATTGTGGGAAAACGAAATACTCCAAAGTCTTGATCTTCACAGCTTTCTCCAGCATGTCAAGTCAGGTATACCCCTCTGTTGAGAACGACTGTAATCAAGCAATTCCAAGGATTGGTATGTCTGGGGGATGTACAGATGGTGCAGACAATGAATGCAACAAGTTTGTCGGCTCTTTCAAAATCAACACAACCGGAACTGGATTCATCGTTGATCCGTCCATTAACTGGAACACAGAGGTTACAAGATCTGAAGACAACCGAGTGATTCAAGGACATTGTGAGTGTAAGATAATATGTGAGCCGGACCCTTACTGGATCCCAATAATTGTTGATCCGAATTATCAACCACCAGAGTCAGCAGCTATCGTCCTTGTCTGTGACTAAAATTATGTTAACGATATGTCACACTAAGTCATGATCAGGCTATGATATGCTGCAATCCAACTTCGTGGTAGATATTCAAGATAATGTATTGTATCATTTCTACTTAGGCGATTCGCTGATTGGTCTCGATTAGAATTTTATTAAAGATAAAAAATCATCACTCTGCATAAGAATTGCTGGTCGTAGTGAGCATCAAAATTAGTGAGTTTATCTACATTGTATATAATCAGGACGTGATTTTTGGAAGAGGCGACAGTATGCGTGAAAGTAATCAGCAATCATCGTGAGCAATCGGCTTAACCGTAGGTGAAGTGTGAACCAGCCCAGTCATCACTGAGAAGCAGAACAGCTTACCTTTTATCTTCAGAAAGTCACTCTTTATACCGATAGATCACCATTAATCTCTCGCCAACTTCATCTGTGTAACAAACTCAACGTCAATAGGTAATCAGCGGTTGTAATCAGCTCTTACGCAATAGCTGCCATTGAGCATTTGACATTATGAACTATATGTCATTATGTTGGCAAATAATATTGGAAATCAGATAATTTCGTAGATATATATCCGCCAATACGTTATATAAACCTTGACCACGGTCATAAATTTGCCTTGTGATCAGCGAGATATTTTGACATCACCATGAGTTGTATCCGAGATCCTTTACATTTTACAAGATGAGTGGCAGTAGTTCAAAGGTGTTCATTGCCTTGTGTAAGGGTAGCATTATGGAACAATGCTTTGACTGACAACACAGAATATAGTGTCTGTGCATGAAACAAATTTAAAATTGTGTGGTGAGATACTTGGTTAAAACTCATACACATATAGTTCACTTACATCACGTCGGCTTGTGTTATTGTAGGGAGAAAACATGAAAATCATTTGTGAAAATGCATTGCAGTGAAACCTACAGACATGGGCAGGTGTGATATATGAATCAAATGGTGTATTTATGAATTCATATCTGAGTATACATGGCGGGGGTACATCTATTTAAGTCTGTATGTGAAGATGCGCATGTGAACTTGCATGTAAGTGTGCAATACAGTGTAGATGCGCGAGTAGTTGTGCCTGTAAGTATTATACATATTGCATATACACATTAGTGTTTATTTGAGTGTGCATATAAATGTACATAACAAATCGGGAATACATTTGGATGCAGAAGTATGTGCACATGTGAGTGTAAGTGTACACGTGGATGAGCATGTCATTTCTAAATAATGTATTATTGATATATGTGAGCATGGGAATGTGCAGTTCATGGTTTTACATATAAGGGTGCATGGTTTTCATCTAAATACACTAAATATGTATGTGAGTGTTTATGTGAGTTTACGTGTAATTGTGAGTGCACGTGATTGTGATTATAGTTGTGCATGACCCTGTATACGATTCAGAACAGCCTCAAGCCTTATTACATGACCCTGTATACGGTTCAGAACAGCCTCAAGCCTTATTACATGACCATGTATACGGTTCAGAACAGCCTCAAGCCTTATTACATGATCATGTATACGGTTCAGAACAGCCTCAAGCCTTATTACGGGACACATTGGGCATTTTGAATCTGTCATCCAAATTGTCACATTCATTCGGGATTCTATAACAAGTCAGAGTTTTTTTTGGATGTTTTGAGTGTAGGTGATATTTTAAAGAAACGTAACTCTTACAAGAACACATTATTAGTGCCCCAGTATCTTAATTTCTTATTTACAAATGTATGATTAACATAAATTTCTATATGTTGTAACAGCTTTGCAACGTTTTGTGTTGTAATGTGTATATAAATACTTTTGAACAGTTGACCTTAATATTAGTGGTATAAAAATATGAGATTGTATATATTTAGAATTTTTATGTAAATTTGTCAATTTATGTAAACATCTGCTTAAGACTCTTTAATGAAGTTTTATATAATTTATTTACAAATCACGTGATGTAATGGTCGGGTCCTATTTGATATCTTTTAATCCTAATTTGTTCCACACCAGCACTTATTTTTGCGTGATGTTTTACATTGTCGTAATTTTACCTTTTGCCGATTTAGAAAATTTGTCAATGTGTATTCAATCAATTCAGTGTTTTTATTCAAATGTACCTTCACCGTTACGGTTCATGTATACTGGAATCTGTAAAAGATAATATATTATTTTTGACTTTGTACGGGGATTAAATTGCTGCAAGAGATGTAAATGCTTATTTTTGTCAAAATTATACATTTTTGTGTGTGAGCTTATGACTTAATAAAGGCGTTATTAAAAACAAACATCTGTTTTTAGATTTTGTTTTAACCGAAAGGCCTCGTCATTCCATAAGTGACGATTGCTTGTATTGTCACAAAGTTCACATCGTTCACAAAGAAAACCCTGTGGTACCTGTAAAGTGCATGGTATTCGTTAAACCAGTCAGATGGATACGACAAGGAGCTGATTCACCCATGTCTTGTAGACAAGCACGTCGCCGAAAGTAAAACATATTTGATTGCTATGTGTGCCTGCAAATTATTTAATTGATACTTTTTCCACTCAGCGCACATTAACGTTCTCTCCAGTGTGAATCTGCATGTGTTTCCTCAGGTCGCCTGGCTGATTAAATATTTTACCACACTCCTTACACTTGTGTGACGTCGCTTCAGTGTGTATCCTCATGTGGGTACGTAGAGTATTTGGTTGTAAAAACGTTTCGCCACACTCACTGCACTTGTATGGATTCTCACCTGTATGAACCCTGATATGACAGTACAGGTGATTCGACGTAGCGAAGGCTCTCTCACACACACCACACCTATACGGTTTCTCTCCAGTAGGAGTCCTCGTGTGAACATTCATGTGTATCTCCAGGCCAGTTGCGCTATGAAATGATCTGTCACACTTGCTACACTTGTGCGTAGCCTCTTCAGCTTGAATACACTTGTGACTCTGCAGGTTACTTGACTGTGGAAATGCTTTACCACACTCGTACGGTTTCTCTCCAGTATGACTTTTCATGTGACTCTGCAGGGTACCTAAACGGCCAAATGCTTTACCACACTCA
Organism: Gibbula magus; assembly: GCA_936450465.1. NCBI lineage: Eukaryota > Metazoa > Mollusca > Gastropoda > Trochida > Trochidae > Gibbula > Gibbula magus. Next base: position 27,933,345 of record OW388295.1, on the reverse strand, counting down.
CTACACTCGTACGGTTTCTCTCCAGTATGACTTTTCATGTGACTCTGCAGGGTACCTAAACGGCCAAATGCTTTACCACACTCACTACACTCGTACGGTTTCTCTCCAGTATGACTTTTCATGTGACTCTGCAGGGTACCTAAACGGCCAAATGCTTTACCACACTCACTACACTCGTACGGTTTCTCTCCAGTATGACTTTTCATGTGACTCTGCAGGGTACCTAAACGGCCAAATGCTTTACCACACTCACTACACTCGTACGGTTTCTCTCCAGTATGACTTTTCATGTGACTCTGCAGGGTACCTAAACGGCCAAATGCTTTACCACACTCACTACACTCTTACGGTTTCTCTCCAGTATGACTTTTCATGTGACTCTGCAGGGTACCTAAACGGCCAAATGCTTTACCACACTCACTACACTCGTACGGTTTCTCTCCAGTATGACTTTTCATGTGACTCTGCAGGGTACCTAAACGGCCAAATGCTTTACCACACTCACTACACTCGTACGGTTTCTCTCCAGTATGACTTTTCATGTGACTCTGCAGGGTACCTAAACGGCCAAATGCTTTACCACACTCACTACACTCGTATGTTTTCACTCCTGTGTGAACCCTCATATGATCCTGCAACTGACTCGATACATTATATACTTTACCACACACACTGCACTTGTATGGTTACTTTACAGTATGTATACATGTACTCATGTGTACACGCATGCTACTTGATTGATTAAATGCTTTACCACACACTTACACTCGTAAGGCTTCTCTCCTGTATGAGTTCGCACGTGAGACGCAAGGTTACCCGATTGGCGAAATGATTTGTCAAAAAATTCACACTTGTATGGTTTCTCTCCAGTATGAACCCTCATGTGACATTGCAGGCTAGTTGGTCGACTAAATGATTTACCACACTCACTACATTCGTATGGTTTCTCTCCAGTGTGAATCTGCATGTGACTCTGCACGTGACTTGATTTAGCAAATGCTTTACCACACTCACTACACTCGTACGGTTTGTCTCCAGTATGAATCTGCATGTGACTCTGCACGTGACTTGATTTAGCAAATGCTTTACCACACTCACTACACTCGTACGGTTTCTCTCCAGTATGAATCAGCATGTGACTCTGCACGTGATTTGATTTAACAAATGCTTTACCACACTCACTACACTCGTACGGTTTGTCTCCAGTATGAATCAGCATGTGACTCTGCACGTGACTTGATTTAGCAAATGCTTTACCACACTCACTACACTCGTACGGTTTGTCTCCAGTATGAATCTGCATGTGACTCTGCACGTGACTTGATTTAGCAAATGCTTTACCACACTCACTACACTCGTACGGTTTGTCTCCAGTATGAATCTGCATGTGACTCTGCACGTGACTTGATTTAGCAAATGCTTTACCACACTCACTATACTCGTACGGTTTCTCTCCAGTATGAATCAGCATTTGACTCTGCACGTGACTTGATTTAACAAATGCTTTACCACACTCACTACACTCGTACGGTTTGTCTCCAGTATGAATTCGCATGTGACTCTGCAGGGTATCTAAACGGGCAAAAGCTTTACCACACTCGCTACACTCGTACGGTTTCTCTCCAGTATGAATTCGCATGTGAAGATTCAGGGAACCTGAATTTGCAAATGATTTATAACATTTAGTACACGTGTATGGTTTCTCTCCAGTATGAATCACCATGTGATTCTTAAAGCTAGTAGGCGTGGCAAATGTTTTGTTACATACATAACAGGTTGTCTCGAGTTGTTTTGTATTTAATTTTGTAATGGTATTTCAAAGAACTGACGAGGTGATTGAAATTTAGGTCAGAAGAGCTAAATCTTATTTTATTTATATATTCTTTGGTTATTATAAAAATGTGATTGGTGAATATATATGCCCTAAGGTCCCCCAGTAGAAATGTTGTGATATCCAAATTGAGGCTGGTGCACATCTTGAGGTTGTACCAATTTGCTAGTTGCCAAAGAAGATGTTGGGTATTCTCACAATCGAAGAATAAATGCTCCATCGTTTCTATTTCTCTACTACATAATGTACACATGTTGTCTTGGCTAATATTTTTCAATGATGGTAATATATTAAATAATGACATGACTCAAGAAATGACCATTGACCTTGCTCTGAAATAGTACTTTTTAGTTTTAGTATTAGTATTATTCCTTTCAACGAGAGTAGAGCAGTGATATGTGAGTGCACCGAGCACGTGAAAGGAGCGCACCCAGCGGTGCTATTGTATATGTTTGATGAAATCAAGGCGTGATCATGCGAGGAGCTCCGCTTCCAGCCAATTACAATACATTGGAATGTAACACCTGTCAATATCTAACAGTCGTTAAAAAATCATGGGACATTGTTACGGTCATTTTTTTGCCGTTTTCTCCATTCAAATTTAGTACGGTTTTGCTCAGGTACCGTTTTTGCCATAACCACTTTTCAGGTACATTACCCTACCCCTTCTATACCTACTGATTGAAACCTGGATTAAGCAACTATAATTGGGGAAAGTATTAGTCTCTTAATATTGAGATGAGGATGTGCAAAAGAATAACATAAAACATCAGTTAACGACCCTAATCATGGTCGCTAGTGGGCTCGATCTTGGCTCCTCAGGCTTTCGAGACCACCAAGTCACTCAAGTGGAGCGAACTAACCCAGCGCTTAACCAATCGAGCTAATTGTGGCGATGATTGTTTGTCTAAATTAACCCATTGAGAGTCACATGTCACAAACACAGGCGTGGCTAGCGTAGCCCCAAGCGTATTGCGCATGCCTAATCAGTTAACGCATGCGCAATTAATTAGCACACCAATAGGCATGCGCAGTGTGACGTCACACCTCCTCGTTCAGGTTATCGGCCATATTTTACTTAGCTGTCAGTCAATTCAGATTAATTTAACCTCTGACCTATTCATCATGACCTCGGCGAGTATCCAATCCCCTGAGTCCTTCGTCTATGACCATGTGGCAGAGCTTTGCAGGGATAAGGATCATTTGATCGATTGGTTGATCAAGCAGGGAATCCTCGGTGATTTCTCAGGGACTCATTGCAGTAAGGGGATGCTGACGAGAAAACGGGACTCCTCCTACGGGAAAGATGGCTGGGTGTGGAGATGTACTTTCAAGGCCTGCGGCAAGAAGGTCTCAATTCGTCACAATTCCTGGTTTTCGGGCTCACACCTCACGTTAACGCAGATGATGAAGCACCTTTACTACTGGACTGTGAAGACCCCCAATGATGTGATCACTCGAGAACTGAGGCTGGGGTCCGATCATACAGTCGTCGAATTGAACAACTTTGCCAGGGAGGTTTGCATCACGGTGATGGAGAACCTCGACACGACCGTTATCGGAGGACCTGGCAAGACAGTGGAGATCTACGAGGCGAAGTTCGGTAAAAGGAAGTACCATCGTGGGAAGAGCGTGGAAGGTGTTTGGCTCCTGGGAGCGATAGAGAGAGAAAGCAGCGAGGTTTTTCTCCTCTCGGTTCCCGACCGTTCGGCTGAGACTCTACTCCCGGGTATCCTGTCTCATGTTGCCAAGGGGACAACGATCATAACCGATAGCTGGGAGGGCTACTGTCAGCTTGGGAAACTGGGGTACATCCATCGGACCGTGAACAACAGTGTAGAATACAAGAACACCGATACCATAGAGCCGACGTGTAGGGCAGTGAAACGGCCCCGGACAGGGACCCAGAAGCGTGTCTGCGACTTCTTCGAGTACATGTTCAGGAAGAAGTTCTTCAAGAAGGGTACCTGCCGCTTCCGAACATTCCTGGATGCAGTGAAGAAGATGTACAACCCTACGCACGACCCCCTTGCTCCAACCGTTGACAACTAGGCCCCGTGTCACATCGACCACATAGAGACGTGTCAGCAAGAGACAATATGCCAAATGCGGCACCAGAGACAATTAACACGTCTGCAGTTTTCTAATTATTTAGAAAGCCAAGCTGCACTGATGAGTCCTGGTTGGACGAAACGTGTACAATAAGCAAGCCTAATTATAACTTATGGACGTCCAAGGGCTAAGGACGGAAGCACGTCCTATAAGTGCGTTTCCTGAAAAATGTATACACTACATTACAATATAATTAACACCTTTTCCAATGCATTCATCAAACAAGGTCAAACAGCTAAAGAAGTTAGTAAAACTAAAACGGACACAAATTAAGGCTAAAGAAGTCAGTGTAAAAGCTAGGTCAAGAGGCTCGCTGTGTGAGATAAAACATTCGGACGACAGAGGTTTAGGTCTATGTAAAAACGTATTAACTAACCTAACATTAGTTAATGCTGTCCATTTTTTTATTATGTAATCACCACCTTTTCGTGATGTACATCAATCTCATCTATTGTATCTATTTTCCCATATACATTAATGTCATATTAATCTGTCGTATCAACTCACCTATTCCATGTACATCAATCTTCTCTATTGTATAAACATTCGATCACCTGACTTCCAGTCACCTCGTTAATCCTTCATGCAGTCTCTGTACATCACATAACTAATAATGGCTTCCACTCAATTAGCTATTCAACCTTAAATTTGTTGTATAAACAACTCATCTTCAATCTCTTGTAAAAGAAACGATTAATGTATATAACGGGGTAGTCCCCCGAATTCGACCTTGGGGTCGAGGTAGAAATCCTTTGAAGTTTTCTATATAACTTTAGTTACCTAGCTGTTTACCCACTTGTGTATCACTTGCTAGACATCGGATTAGAACCTATGTCGAAACGTCGCCTTCAAAGAATAAAGAAGTTGTATCCATAAAATCAATTTGATTCTTCTTAATGTTAAAGTAAATTGAAAGAATGATTAGAAACTGGATCAATCTTTAAAATTACATTGATATGTTTGTCTCTAGACTAGAAATAATGAATATTGCAATATCTGATAAGCTGCAGAGCCAATGGTTGAAGTTATTTCTTTTTACTCGACTTTCATAGTCAGCCCCAGATACTTAATATATCATAAGTTTCAATGCAAACCAAGGTACCATGTAGTAGCCGACAATTATGACTCTACCTCACGTATGTAACTCGTTATAAGTCCTATTTAACGCTATAGAAACAAATCTACTTTATTAAAGTTTCCAAAATTACGTTTTACTAAAGCCAAAGTCCACTGTCCGGTTTTTGATCATGACCACGACTTTGAGTAGTTGTATTTTCGTTGTACTGAACTGATTGAACTTAACTGATTATTTTCGGTTGAAGTTAATAATTCTCAGTAAAAATTTAACATTGTACATATTGTGACCTCACCAACATCATTATTATTTCCCTTTAAAAACGGTAAAAAAAGTTTCCATTGGGCTCGAACCAATGTGGACAAATCAACGCAGGCATACTCGATCTCCACTCTGAGAGCCCAGCCTCGGTAAGATCCAAACTCCTCACAGTGCTGTTACGTCTCTCCTTCGTCAAGCCTTTATCAACAGTTGAACATCCCTGGGACGAGGTTGAGTAAGATTTAGTCAGGCGTGAAGCGCTGGAACAAAGAGAGACAGCTGTGCCCGGTAAACTAAAGTGTAATCAACATCAGAGCTTTACCTGTGATCATTCCTGATCAATCTTCAATGACATTGACACAATATGGCGTTTCCTTTTAGATATTGGGCCAAGTTTTGCGATTTCCTCCTTCGTTTCAGCGCGCTGCTAATCGGGAGTTACCTCCCTTGTTGGACCGGAGCAATTGTACCGGAGAAATTACTACAATTACCCTGGAATGAAATATGAATACTAATACTTACACTAAGTAGAGTTAGCAATAATAGTTTGCTTTTCAAGGCTTCCGCTTGACCTTGAACCCCATGTTTGACTTACATCCCCCGTTATAACTAATCTGTTCCACTGTTTAGCAAGCGTAGGCTATACGTCTCGATCCTCATGCACTAGTAGGCCTACAAACATTCTCCAAAGGAAATATCCCTAAGAAATTTTTTAAAATCACATATTATTGAACCCCCCCCCCCCCCCCCCCCCCCCCTCCTACATCACACACACACACACACACACACACGCACACACACACATACACACACACACAGTATGGGTTGTTGTTTTTTTATCCTGACGGTATCTATAATACCCTGTTCGCATGCATCGATTTACTCACTTGAGTATATTTACTCACGTAAGTAAATATACTCACGTGAGTATTTAGTGCATGCGAACGCAATTAATCACCTAAGTAAATTTACTCCACGACCAAATTTGCACCAAGTCAAGGGGTCGTGCAAAAGTATATTTACTCATAAGCAAATTTGTTGACAGGAGTAAATTGGTCATGCCATCGCATTTTAAGCTATTTAAACGACTTCTTCTCATAAACCATTTGATACAGAAAGGTACAATTATCAGAATAACAACTTTATAATATGTAGACTTTAGTTTGTTCCTTTGGTCAAAATCCTTCCTAAAATCTGGGCGTGGCAGAGTGATGAACTCAAACCGTAAATTTCACTTCTTGAACTAGTAATGCTAGGACTCTCAAGTTTTGACAAGATCTTCTTTGTATGAAGGATATTACAACCTTTTCTACTCTGAAAAATAAAGATTATAGAGCTATCATAAAATTCAATTTTTCTCTTTACTCTAGCAGGCCATATCCCGGCTGGGAGAGACAGTAGATAACATTGTATAATACTGTGTAACACCTTTTCTTTAATATATTTGCAGGAACTGTGATACTTGGACAACCAATTTTATCCAACATTAGTGTCAAGTCATGTTTTTGTTATACACTGAAATGTTTTAAGACAGAATCTTTTCAGGGCTATGGATTATGAATTATGTTACTTAGACTCTGAGTAAAAATATTGAAAACATATTGGAAAGGAGCCTCTTTCCGAAAATACCATTTCTTACAATAAAATGGTAACATTTTCAGAATAAACAGAGTCTGAGTGTATAAATCATATTGAGAACAATCTATTTCTATTTTCAATATCAAACAATATAAACACTGAGAGCTACTGAGCCCATGGCTCTATTTTTCTTCAGGTTTTAAGTTTATTTTATGTTTAAACAACATAAAATAATGAAATACTCCCCCTTGTTGTCAATGTCATGCGAACGCTTAGTAATTTTGCTTTTACTCACATGAGTATATTTACTTATGAGCAAATTTGCTCATAGGAGTAAATTTAGTGCATGCGAACAGGGTATTATATTAAAAGCCCGTTTGAATATGTATATGTTTTTTTGTTTTTTTTTTTGTTGTTTTTTTTATTGGTTCCCAAGGGTTGCAAAGTCTGAGTACATCGAAATGGAGAAATCAGTACATTGGGCACTTGATAAGGTAGAATCTGAATTAAATCAATATATAAACATATACTATTTCTTGAAAATTGGGATGAGGGATTTCCACTTATTATTAAAGTTGCTAATTTCATTGTTTCTTTGAAATATATATTTTTCCACCGAGAAAATATCTGACAGATTTTTTTTTATAATTATTGAATTTTGGAATTGATTTTTTTATATTACATAAATTTATAAATTTCTTTGCAGAGACAATGATTTGGTTTATCAAACCATTGTTATTAGAAGTAACAAACCAAATAAAGAATTTTGAAATTGTTATTTTTTGTTGTTGATAGTTATTTATCCAGAGTTCAAGATCATTCCAATTTGTTTGTGTCACACTACATTCCCAATAGACATGGCAAATGCTCTCAGAAGCATCATTACAAAAGTTACACAAATCATTGTCAACAAGGTGCATTCTCAACAATTCTCTTTTAGTAAAAATATTTCTTTGAAGGAATCTATATTGGAAATCAATAAGTTTGACATCTTTCATTCCACGTCGGTATACATTGAAAATGTTATCCCAGTCAAATTCAAAGTCTTTGAAAATCATTTCCCACTTGTTACAGATTTCAAGCTTTTTGTTTTTGGAAATTAGTTTATCATAAAAGAATCTTGAACCTTTAGTGGATTTTAAGATATTTCTTTGATAAATACTGGTGAAGAAATTATAAATAGGAATGTTGTTTTTACATTTGATAAAGTATTTCCACTCTGTTGGTAAAATGTGAAGTAAGTAATTATAATCCAATATTGTACCTCTAATCTTGTATTTTGATTGTATTTATCAAAGGGTATGACAAAGTTCATCGCACAAGTCTTTTATAGTCAATATACCCTTATTGGCCCAATTTCTGATAATATGGTATGGGTCTTTGAAATTATGGTTAAGCGATTGAGGCTCAGCAAGCAAGTCATCAATGTTGTCCCTTTCAGCGTCAAATATTTTGCAGTATTTTGTCCATGCATCAATAACATCTTTCCAAAAGGGGTTTTTAATATGGAAGATTTTATCTATGTTTGCTCCATATTTTAAGATATCATTATAAGGTATGCTACTAGGGTTGCAATCTGATGATTTTTTACAGTAACGTCTCAAGGTAGATAATCTTAAAGCTTCAATAAATGTTTTTAAGTCAACCATACCCAATCCCCCCTCTGATTTTAATCTTTTCAAAGTAGTTCTTTTTATCTTATCTTGTTTGTCATTCCATATGAATTTGAAGAAAATTTGTTCAAGAGAATAAATAAAGTCGTCTTGGGGATTGGGGAGTGAACTGAAAATGTGTACTAATTTGGAAAGGGCTAATGTTTTTATGACTGTGATTTTACTTTTATTTTTATGTATATGTTGTTCCTATAAAAATATTTTTATGTCATGACATAACATATTATAAGAAATGCTTTTCATATAATCGACGATAATTCGATGTAATTTAATTACAAAGGTATCTCATTTACGTCAAAGAAGTCATTTAACGGATTTTCCTTTTTTGCATTCTACGCAATGTATATATATATAGGCCCTATGAATTAGAAAATAGGTTTTGGAGACTGCGAGCTTGTCAACTATGTCGCTATGACAACGGGCACATGCAAATGCGTTTTCTCAACTATATTTCTCCTTCAGTTAGGTTACCCTTGTCACCCATTGCTGAATGCTGTCTGTGACGATACTATAGTAATGTTTACATGTTTATATATGTATTGAAATTATATATATATATATATATATATATATATATATATATATATATATATATATATATATATATATATATATATATATATATATATATTGGCATTTATAGTATTAATATGTTTGCCACTCAGGTTAAACAACTTCTTTGAATATTCATCTTCTATTCGGAATTGTTTTGGTCATTGTTTCTGCTGTATCAAAGATATTTATAATAAAAAGTGACTTTCTCACCTTTTTAAAACAGAAATATAGCATAAGACGGACCTTTTTAGAGTAAGACTATCAACAATTCAACAATTTTGTTTAAATCACATTTTATATATACAGCAATGAGGAAACAACACTACTCTCTTCAGGTATGCATTCAGGTATATATTAGCCACAGGAACTCGACATCGTACTTAAAACGTAGATAAAACGTGGTAACAAAAAAAACTACACCTAACGAATACTCTTATGTTATATATATGATGTAGTCTTTTAACCTACGTTTTAAGTACGATATCGAGTTCCTATGGTATTAGCTCGGTTCAGGTGTTCCTCTTATGAGCTTCATATTGAAACTGGACGCCGTGGACGGTATTCAAATAATCCTAAACAAATAATAGGTTGTATTGTGTGTAAAATTGGGTATGTTGAGGATGAGTTTCATTTGTCTGTCACTCATATAGGCATTAAAGGCAACAATATATACCTCGTAAATATTATAAATTTCCAACCAGGTAAAAGTTCAATATGCTAATGTCAACCTCTAATTATGAATTAATCCGAAATATTTCTATGTATATTTACAAAGCTATGCTTCTAAGAGCGTCTCTTGATTTATGTATCACATGTCTTATTGACGACTACTGTAGTCATGGGCCGATGGCCTACTTTATTTCCGGAATAAAGAATTGATTGAACTAATCTGCGGTATTATTTTGGGCGGAGCTTAGCGCTTGATCTAATTTAGACAATACTCAACATTTGTATTATCATGCACTGTCACTTTTTGTAGAGATTTGTTATATTCAAAAGCTTATTTACTGATTAGAAATCGCTTTTAAATTTTTCAAATTTCAAAATTTGAATTTATAAGAAATAGATTTAATAATTCGTTTATTAACTGCCTTATAAACGGTTTGAAAGTTCAAGTTAAACTGAAGTATAAATGCCGTCCACAAGCTCCGGCATTTATATCAGTTTAAATCGCACCTTTCAAACCGTTTATAAGCCAGTGAACAAACACATTATGAAATCTATTTCTTAAATATCCTCCCCATTCTGTGTGTAACGGCACTATTAATGTTGCAATCAAAATATATTTTGTGGTTCGTTAAGAAAACCTCGAAAAGAGAAAACTATTCACACACATAAAATTATATTAAATGGTCCAACTTCCAAGATATCAGGAACAAAGATCGGCATGCAGCCTAAAGAATCGCGTTACACACGAAAACTATCTGTTTGTGAATCTTTTCGGGTTATGTCCCTTGTATATTCACCGAGCGTCACGTGCCGCACGATTTCCTTCCGACAGCTCAGTTGGAGAAAGGTCATTAACGTACGTCCAAAAGCAATCCATATCACATGTTTTCACTGATACGTGTACCATAAAGCAAACAAACTTTCGTGATGCATTCATTCATATACAAAAGTGTTCTTTCAGGGAGAGAATTTCCAAATGATATTTGTTCTTTTATCTGAGGATTATTTACAAAAATTACAATTTCCAATTTACAGCTGTGAAATAAGCACGCTTAATCTTGCTTAATCAATATTTAGTTAACGATTACTGTGATATTTGGTTTTGTTACATGATTGCAGGTGAAATACCGGGATCTATCAATGAAAATAAACCGTGTTATCAGTCACTAGTGAAAATAACAATGGAACGTGTTATCAGTCACTAATAACTGATATAACAATGACCTGACGTCATAAAACAATGCTCCGACGTCATGACACATTCATGACGTCACATTGTTGCTGAGGCGACAGGCTCATTCGGAGCCGACTTAACGTAAATGCAAGTCGATTTCGGTGAATATGCAAGGATTTGGCCATATAATAAATAGAAAATGTGTCTTTTCTTGACAAATACCATGCGCCACTCGTGATAATTTAAACTTTCTACATAGCTCGATGAGATAAACATGGTATCTGTCAAGAAAAGCCAAATATCCTCTATGTAATCATATCAGTCGTTACCCATATTCAGAAAATCCAACGTTATTCACTTATCTTGTAAACTTGTTTCTTTTAAATAAATATGATATGTGATAATATATTTTAACATGACCTGAACTCAGCAAAAACCATACCAGAGGTCTATTATTTGCTATAGTTTAATTAAATGTTGAAAGAAAAGTGTATGTTCTCCTAAACATCTGGCAAAACATGGGCTTACTATATATATTTTTTAATGAAATTGATACCTTTTTTTTATTACTTATTCCTAGTTTTTGTCAAAACTGTTGCCAAAAATATTTTATAATCCAAAAATCACATTGTTTTACAAAACTGTACTAAAATATAGAAACCATTTCGTAAATATTAGTTCATTAATAAGAATTAAGCCTTTGTTTGACTAGTAATCAGTCTTGATTAAAATCGATGGTTTTCCGGGGAATAAAGATTACAAAGTAGTGCATCTACCGGGATACGAACTCATGTCGTTCGGAGGTTTCCTCGCAACACCGTCTGATAACAGCCCGTAGACCAATCACTGGACCTCCAACAAAAGCTTTCCGTGCGAAGGTCACAGTGGTTATGACCTGAAAACCTTCTTTTATCTTCTTCTCCAGTACAAAGAGTTCTATCAAGCTGAAATGTTGCTTACATACTCCTTGGCCAAAGGAGGTTCTAAATTGTAGATTTGGTAAATGTATTACTTGAGATAACGTAGATATTCAACCTGTTGAGCTACAGCGCCCATGTCTCTATTTTTCAGTGTATCACAAAGTAGTGAAACCTTCTCAGAATGAAAGTTGCATTCATCAGGCCTGAAAGGCCCCCACTGACTCTAAAGAGCTGAAATTTCCAGTGCAGGCTCCGTGGCCAATTGGGATTCTAAATTGTAGATTTCGTGACCCCGTGACCTCAATTGGGGGCACAGGGGTCACAACTTTAAAAACCTGTTTTCATCGTCATCTACAGTTCAAAAAGGTCTAGAAAGCTGACATGTTGTGTTCAGACTCCTTGGCCAATGGGGATTCTAAATTCAAATATTATCAACCCAAATCTATCTTTTTGTCTGAGTTAACTTAGTTTCCAAAATTTCGTTTAAATAACTGACGCACGTTAATCGCAGTGCTTTGTCCGGATTTCAATCAGAAATCACTACCTTTACTTTTATATCACCACTATACGGAGTCGAATATCATCAAAATGGCAATTTAAGCTACAGTCAGTAATTCTTAATAACAATACACTATTTAAAACGTTTGGTTTATTTGACCCCCACCAACACAATCGATGTACTCTACAAAAAGACAAGAAAAGTGACCTTTTGCAACATCAACAATGAGCAAAACCCTAAAAGACTTATTAATTTGAAATGGAGTTTTTGGCTCCGTAGCTCACCAGGCTTTGGTTGTCAGCGGGTCAAATAATCTGAAATAATTAGTTCACATTGGGAAATGTGTACAGTTATACACAATTTAAGATTTAAGAATGTTAATCAGGGATTGGGAAAGGTAGGTGCCATTGACAATTTTGCACATTGGATGAAAAAATGGCCCATTAAAATTTTGAATTTTACTATTGCTACAAAGAAGAATGGCCCACTTACATTCTAGAAAATGACTAAAATCTCTAAAAATGACCCATTGTCAAATATGTCTTTTTCAACAATTCCTGATTAAATGAATGATTGTTAATTTCAGATTCCGAGGCTTTGTTCCGGAAAAAGAAGACGGAAATATTATAGATTTTAGGCCTCTGCCACTGTTATTACGGGCAACAGAGTGATCAAATCTACAAAATATATTCCTCATTAGTTGACGATTCTGTAAACAACATTCCAACCTTCTCAGGGGTTTTCGTTCTGACGGAGACAGAAATAAGTTTTAGGTCATGGCCACTGAGACCATTATATTGGGTCACATGGTCACCAAATCTACAAGTCATATTCCCCATTGCCTAAAATATCTGCACGCAACAATTCGGCATTCTATGAGAGTTCGTTCTTGAGAAGTAGACACAGATACGTCATGGCCCTTTAATTGATATTGAATGCTCATCACTGGCTAAATTATCTGTACCCAACATTTCAGCATTCTAGAACCTTCCTATATACAATGCTTATTGCTGTACACGTATATACGTACGTACGTACGAACGTATTTTTTTTACTCGTACGTACATGTTGATAGCCTAAAACGTGCATTCAAACCATGTCCTTTTTGGAGCTTCATGGGGGCTTCTTTTTACACAAACATGCTCGTTCACATGAGGATCGTGAACATTAGAACTTTATTCACTAAGATAACAGTGTAGAATGACGAGGGTTACAAGAGATGGAGATGGATATACAACGGTTACTGTATACATGTTAACAATACATACATTGATAATATTTCAGTACATGGACATTACAGTAGTGCAGTGTTTATTTAAATTTATATAACAGATGGTCATAGAATATGAACGTTTTATTATTTCTTCTTTGAAATAAGGTAACTGTATTATAAATTTAAGGTTTTGAAATGCAATTTTGAGGGATAAACCTCTTTCGTAAATCGTCCTTGTAAAACAATTGGTAGTGAAGTCTAAGACTGGCTAGCTTGAAGATCTGAACCCTGATAAGCATCGTGGTTATATACTGCCCCTAGGAATGTTCCCTCAGAGTAAAAAGTAAGAAGCTAAGTAAGTCTATGTTTTTTCAACCAAACCAGCGAATCAGCATATCGTCAAATCACCATTATATCATATTGTGGAATAATAAAACTGTCATTGTACCGGAATCGTCACCTGTGAACGTTTGAGTTGAAAACCTGGATACAAGAGATACAAAGAAAAAAATATCCTACACATATTAAACATTAAAGGTCTTGCGATGCAATTTTGAGGGATTAACCTCTTTCATAACTCTTTAACGATTGAATAAGGAATGGTACTCATCACTATGAGCATTACTTTTTTATTTACTAACTTATTTATTGTATTCGTAATCAATACTGAACCATGTTGACGAGAGTACAGTCAACCACGCTGATAAATCAAGGGAAATGGAACTCTGGTGCCATACAATTGACTTTGATTGACATGTATGTCACAAGGATTGGCCATATATAACTGATTGTAACTTTGCAATTGCTTTGTGGAACTTGTAGAATGCATTTAGATTTCTTCGGATCTCATTTGGTTATGTAGGGAAACGGACAAATCGAGCCAGGAGGCGTTGTGATGACAATTCCTCTGTGGTCTCATGTACAGCACTTGCACTGCACGTGCGGTTGACTGGTTGACCTCATGGTCATTACCATTACAAAACTGAAACTTTCCTGTTGCTATGTAGCGCAATGTTATAGGAGCCTTTCCAGTAGCATCGCCTGAATAATCTCTCGCAGTTCTTGGTTAGAAGGCATTTGAAGCTAAAGTAATAGCAAACAAAATGTAGAGCCATTGCTTCTGTAGCTCGCCATTCTTTAAACAATAAACTAAACAGTTACAAAATGTAAATTTTCCAGAAGTATTCACCATAGCCGTATTCATAGGTGTACCAAATTTCAAGTACTTTACGTAATGGAGAAGAAAAAAGTCCTCAGGTCGTGGCCCCTGAGACCCATTTTTGGGGGCACAGTCATGGTCACCATACATAACTTAGAATCCCCATTGGTCACGGAGTCAGTACAAAACATCTCAATGCAGCTTTCAGATTTGTTCGTACTAGAGAAGAAAATGGGGAAAGTTTTGTTTAGATCGTTACCCCTGTTACCCATATTTGGGGTCAGTGGTTTACCACACCTGCAATTCTAACTCCCCTTTTGCCAAAAAGTATGCACACAACATTGCAGCTTTCTAGGGCTTTTCATACTGGAGAAAAACATGACAATATGTGTTAGGTCATGATCCTTGAAAGCAAATCTACAGTCAAAGATTAAGGTTTCTATTACGACTTAAGTTCTTTTACGAACATCGTTCTTATTCTTTATTATTGTTTTTTTTCCCTCACTTGTAGCTTGTGTTTGTGGCCATTTAAAACTGGATTAAGATTGCTTCGGGGGAGAACTCATTTGGACACGTCTTGTCAACATGAGCGCCCCTGTAAGTAAAAACAGAACTTGAACTATACAAGTAGATATACATGATCCTTGAAGGTTTAAATGCATTTCCACTCACACGAGTGGTTTCTCTCCAATATGAATCTGCAAAAGTCTATCGAGGTCGCCTTGGTGAGAACTGTTTTTACACTCGAGTCTCGGCGTAGTCCACATGCATGTGACTGTGCAGAATGATTAAATGATTTACCACCCGCACTGCACTTGTATGGTTTCTCTCCAGTGTGAACCCTCGTGTTAATCTGCAAGAGACTTGGTTCATCAAATGTATTACCACCCTCACTGCACTTGTATGAACCCTCAAGTGCCGCTGCAAGTATTATAACTCCATAAAGGAACTGCGCCATGAGACTCACTGGACGTATTGGTTTTCCTCAGTGTGAATCCTCATGTGACTTGATGCATACAAATATTTACCGCACTCTGCACCTAACGGCTTCTCTTCAAGATGGATTACCAGGTGATTTTGCAGTTCATTTGTGTATCTAAATGTTTTACCACACACGCTGCACTTAAATGGCTTGTTTCCGTGATGCATTACCATGTGATGTTGTAGTTTATTCGTGTGACTGAATGTTTTATGACATTCACTGCACGTGTACGGCTTTTCTCCAAGATGGATAACAACGTGATTTTGTAGTTCATTTGTGTCACAAAATGTTTTATCACATTCACTGCACTTATACCGCTTCTCTTCAAGATGGATTACCTGGTGATTTTTCAGTTCATTTGTGTCACAAAATGTTTTACCACACACGCTGCACTTAAATGGCTTCTTTCCGTGATGCATTACCATGTGATGTTGTAGTTTATTCGTGTGCCTGAATGTTTTATCACACTTACTGCACGTGTACGGCTTTTTTCCAAGATGGATTACAACATGATTATGCAGTTCATTTGTGTCACAAAATGTTTTATCACATTCACTGCACTTATACCGCTTCTCTTCAAGATGGATTACCTGGTGATTTTGCAGTTCATTTGTGTCACAAAATGTTTTACCACACACGCTGCACTTAAATGGCTTCTTTCCGTGATGCATTACCATGTGATGTTGTAGTTTATTCGTGTGACTGAATGTTTTATGACACTCACTGCACGTGTACGGCTTTTCTCCAAGATGGATTACAACGTGATTTTGCAGTTCATTTGTGTCACAAAATGTGTTATCACATTCACTACACTTATACCGCTTTTCTTCAAGATGGCTTACCAAGTGATGTTGTAGTTTACTTGTGTGACTAAATGTTTTACCACACACACTGCACTTATATGGCTTCTCTCCATAATGGGTTACCATGTGACGGTTCAGATTATATGTTCGACCAAATGATTTATCACACTCACTGCATTTGAATGGTTTCTCTCCAGTATGAATTCTCATGTGACTCTTCAAGTGATTTGTTTGACTAAAAGATTTACCACACTCACTGCACTTGAAGGGTTTCTCTCCAGTATGAATCATCATGTGCTGCATCATGGAATGTAAACGTGGAAAAGATTTATCACACACACAACATGTGAATGGTTTCACACCCGTATGAACCCTCATGTGTTCATTCAAGTGACTGAGATAGGGAAACCTCTTGTCACACACATAGCACTTTGTCGTTCGTTTTTTGGTTCGTTTTTTTGTATGAACTCGAGAGCGAGTCATCATATGAATTTCTGTTGATTTTCTACTATATATTGGCACACAACTCAGATTTATGTTCTTTCAATTGTGTTGAACGTTGTTCACAATACTGTTTCCTACCACAGCCAGGAATATCACTTGAATGGGTAAAGCCTAAAGCTTCATTAGTCTGTTCATGATGCCAATCTGAAAAGAATGAAGACACATATATCAGTTGTTAGTTACACACATTACGTGATTTTGGTATGAGAGGGTTGTGCCAATACTCAGTATACAAACATATTCTACCATTACTAAGACCCTTTGTAATAATAACAATCAAAAATAGAGCCATGGGCTCTGTAGCTCATCAGGATTTCATTGATTTACTATATAAGGTTAAATATTTAAGTAATACATTGTTCACAAGCAAAAGATAGGTTCTTAGATCATGAGCCCTAGCTGTGACCTCATTTTGGGTCATGGGGTCACCAAATCTACAATTTAGAATCCCCATTAACCAAGGAGTCTGCACACAAATTTTCAGCTCTCTAGACCTTGTGAACTGGAGAAGAAGATGAAAATAGGTTAATGAGGATGTGACCCCTGTGACCCCATTTGAGGTCACGGGGTAACCAAATCTGCACACACAATTTCAGCTCCCTAGACCAAGTGGTTCTGGAGAAGAAGATGAAAATGCATAAAAAGTTTACAGACAGACGGATGGAGGGATGGACGGACCGACGCCGGACACCATGCCATGCCATGCGCCCATCGGGCCTTTCAGGCCAGATGAGTTAAACATTCCATAGACTACAGTTTAGTCTAAGTTTCACTGAGCTTGGCCTGTTACATAAAAAAAAAACCTGATCTCCTATGATGTAACATTACACGTACCCTCTCTTCTGCTCTTGTGCTGTGAGTGACACCTGATCCAAAAAGCCAAAATATACTGTCATATGAACCCCTCCCAAAATCACAGTATGAAGGTTCAAGTTTTGAAATTTACAAATCATAATCTCAATCTTCTAAAGAAAACATTGCCCAGGTTTCTGGATATCTCCTATTGCTGGTTCATGAGAAGAAGTCGTTTGAAGCTTTCAGGGTGAACGGTTGAACCCCCTTCATATTTCATAATTTATCTCAACCAATTTACAAACGTATATCTCCATCCTACAAAGTTGTTAATGACAAAATTTCACATTACAATATCAAGCGCTTTCAGAGGTTTCACTTTAAACGTCTCTGGCGGCCATATTTGTGGACAGAGGAAAATAAGCTCACCTCAAAGACAGACTTAAGATTATCCCTAGTTTTACCACAACAAATGTTTCGATCAAATACGTTTTTCGAAAAGTGAGAGTTCATCAAAACACGTCCATACAGCTTAGCGACATCGCGTCATATGAAACGATTACGTACGAACTCATGGAAACAGTGACGTCATTGAACCTGTCAATCAAAAGTAGGTGGAGTTCTAAGTCAGTTAGAACCTATGAAGAGAAATCTTCGTGATTAAGAAGGGGCTCGCTCGCTACGCTCGCTCCGCCCCTTCTTTATCACGAAGATTTCTCTTCATAGGTTCTAACTATTACATAGAGTTCAAACAGGTCTAGAAAGCTGACATGTTGTGTTCAGACTCCTTGGCCAATGGGGATTCTAAATTGTAGATTTCGTGACCTTGTGACCTCAAATGTGGGTCACAGGGGTCATGACCTTAAAATCTATTTTCATCTTTTTCTCAAGTATGAACAGCTCGAGAAAGCTGAAATGATGTGTTCAGACTCCTTGGGCAATGGAGAGTGTAAATAATAGATTCTGTAACCCTTTAACCTTTGTATGTCACTTTTTACCTCTGTTATGTATACATGCTGTTTCATTTTTTTTAAAATTCAGTGTAAGTTTTATGCATAAGTAAGGAATATACACATACACAAAGGCGCAATATCGAAATACAGATTGCCGAAAAGTTTACCGCACCTACTTTGAATATCATTTCCGGATAAAACTTGCATGATCTGCTATACGCTTTATATGCAGAAACAGAAACTATACGTCCCATTTATATGCTCAGTATTTATATGATCTATCAAATATTATCAACCCAAATCTATCTTTTTGTCTGAGTTAACTAAGTTTCCAAAATTTCGTTTGACTAATTGACACACGTCAATCGCAGTGCTTTGTCCGGATTTCAATCAGAAATCACTACCTTTACTTTTATATCGATATTTATATCGAATATCATCAAAATGGCAATTTAAGATACAGTCAGTAATTCTTAATAACAATACACTATTTAAAACGTTTGGTTTATTTGACCCCCACCAACACAATCGATGTACTCTACAAAAAGACAAGAAAAGTGACCTTTTGCAACATCAACAATGAACAAAACCCTAAAAGACTTATTAATTTAAAATGGAGTCTTTGGCTCCGTAGCTCACCAGGCTTTGGTTGTCAGCGGGTCAAATAATCTGAAATAATTAATTCACATTGGGAAAGGTGTACAGTTATACACAATTTAAGATTTAAGAATGTTAATCAGGGATTGGGAAAGGTAGGTGCCATTGACCATTTTGCACATTGGATGAAAAAATGGCCCATTAAAATTTTGAATTGTACTATTGCTACAAAGAAGAATGCCCATTTACATTCTAGAAAATGACTAAAATCTCCAAAAAAAAGACCCATTGTCAAAATTGTCTTTTTCCCCAATTCCTGATTAAATGAATGATTGTTAATTTCAGATTCCGAGGCTTTGTTCCGGAAAAAGAAAACGGAAATATTATAGGTTTTAGGCCTCTGCCACTGTTATTACGGGCAACAGAGTGATCAAATCTACAAAATATATTCCTCATTAGTTGACGATTCTGTACACAACATTCCTGCCTTCTCAGGGGTTTTCGTTCTGACGGAGACAGAAATAAGTTTAAGGTCATGGCAACTGAGACCATTATTTTTGGGTCACAAGGTCACCAAATCTACAAGTCATAATCCCCATTGACTAAAATGTCTGCACGCAACAATTCGACATTCTATGAGAGTTCGTTCTTGAGAAGTAGATACAGATACATTTTAAGGTCATGGCCTTTTAATTGATATTGAATGCTCATCACTGGCAAAATTATCCGTACCCAACATTTCAGCATTCTGGAACCTTCCAATATGCAATGTTTAATACTGTACACGTATATACGTACGTACGTATTTTTTTACTCGTACGTACATGTTGATAGCCTAAAACATGCATTCAAACCATGTCCTTTTCCGAGCTTCATGGGGGCTTCTTTTTACACAAACATGCTCGTTCACATTAGGATCGTGAACATTAGAACTTTATTCACTAAGAATAACAGTGTAGAATGATGAGGTTTACAAGAGATGGAGATGGATATACAACGGTTACTGTATACATGTTTACAATACATACATTGATTATATTTCAGTACATGGACATTACAAGTGTACAGAGTTTATTTAAATTATTTAAAACAGATGGTGGTAGTATATGGAAGTTTTGTTATTTCTTCTTTGAAATAAGTTAACTGTATTATCAATTGAAGGTTTTGCGATAAAATTTAAGAGATAAACATCTTTCGTAAATCGTCCTTGTAAAACAATTGGCAGTAAAGTCTAAGACTGGCTAGCTTGAAGATCTGAACCCTGATAAGCATCGTGGTTATATACTGCCCCTGGGAAAGTAAGAAATAAGAAACCAAGTTAGTCTATGTTTTTTCAACCAAACCAGCGAATCAGCATATCGTCAAATCACCATAATATCA
The DNA here is from genome assembly GCA_936450465.1 of Gibbula magus. NCBI lineage: Eukaryota > Metazoa > Mollusca > Gastropoda > Trochida > Trochidae > Gibbula > Gibbula magus. The sequence continues at coordinate 27,912,615 of OW388295.1, read as the reverse complement.
TATTGTGGAATAATAAAACTGTCATTGTACCGGAATCGTCACCTGTGAACGTTTGAGTTGAAAACCTGGATACAAGAGATACAAAGTAAAAAATATCCTACACATATTATACATTTACGGTCTTGCGATGCAATTTTGAGGGATTAACCTCTTTCATAAATCTTTAACGATTGAATAAGGAATGGTACTCATCACTATGAGCATTACTTTTTTATTTACTAACTTATTTATTGTATTCGTAATCAATACTGAACCATGTTGACGAGAGTACAGTCAACCACGCTGATAAATCAAGGGAAATGGAACTCTGGTGCCATACAATTGACTTTGATTGACATGTATGTCACAAGGGTTGGCCATATATAACTGATTGTAACTTTGCAATTGCTTTGTGAAACTTGTAGAATGCATTTAGATTTCTTCGGATCTCATTTGGTTATGTAGGGAAACGGACAAATCGAGCCAGGATCGAGGCGTTGTGATGACAATTCCTCTGTGGTCTCGTGTACAGCACGTGCACTGTTGACTAGTTAACCTCATGATCATTACCATTACAAAATTGAAACTTTCCTGTTGCTATGTAGCGCAATGTTATAGGAGCCTTTCCAGTAGCATCGCCTGAATAATCTCTCGCAGTTCTTGGTTAGAAGGCATTTGATGCTAAATTAATAGCAAACAAAATGTAGAGCCATTGCTTCTGTAGCTCGCCATTCTTTAAACAATAAACTAAACAGTTACAAAACGTAAATTTTCCAGAAGTTTTCACCATAGCCGTATTCATGGGTATAACAAATTTCAAGTACTTTACGTAATGGAGAAGAAAAACATAAGTCCTTAGGTCGTGGCCCCTGAGACCCATATATAAAAGTTTTGTTTAGATCGTGACCCATGTTACCCATATTTGGGGTCAGTGGGTTACCACACCTGCAATTCTAACTCCCCTTTTGCCAAAAAGTATGCACACAACATTGCAGCTTTCTAGGGCTTTTCAAACTGGAGAAAAACATGACAATATGTGTTAGGTCATGATCCCTGAAACCAAATCTACAGTCAAAGATTAAGATTTCTATTACGACTTAAGTTCTTTTACGAACATCGTTCTTATTCTTTATTCTTGTTTTTTTTCTCACTTGTAACTTGTGTTTGTGGCCGCTTAAAACTGGATTAAGATTGTTTCGGGGGAGAACTCATTTGGACACGTCTTGTCAACATGAGCGCCCCTGTAAGTAAAAACAGAACTTGAACTAGATGAGCGTTTGCGGGACACCGCAAAAGCAGAGCAGCTCCGAAACTTTGGTTCTCGCCTTTCCCTGTTCCGCCTTCTCCTCAGCATAAATAAAATGGGAATTTTTTTTGACGAAAATTTGTTTATTATTCAAGTTATTCTAACAAGTTGAATCATCACCGGGGTCACTTTTCACAAACTTGTTCTTAAAACCTATTTCTGATTTCAAAATTGGATCAAAGGATTAACATGGCTTAACCAATATCTCATGACCTTGACCTTTGACCTTCAAGGTCACACCATCAATGATTACTTTTCATTGTGTATAACAATCATGCAATGACTCAAAGTGTTCATTGTTAACATAAGGCATATTCACAATAGCATGCTTAAGTTGTGACCTCGCTGTGACCTTGACCGTGGACAGATTTTAGCGAAAACCTTTTCAAATCTCAGTCTTTCTCCATAGTTGATATATACCAAGTAAGGGCCTGATCGCACAGAAGTTGTTGAAGTTATCGGTTTACAAGGATTTTTGTAGTGATTTCAGAACTCATGACCTTGACCTTTGACCTTGAATGTGAGCATGTCAAAATTATTCCCCAGGTGTACAAGAAAGAAGTTATATATATGAGGTTTTGATACCTTCATGGAAAAAAGTTACATAGTGATTTCAGAACTGGTGACCATGACCCTATCTCGTGACCTTGACCTTTAAAATTCAAGGTCACACAATCAGTGATCACTTTTCATTGTGTATCACAATCATGTAATGATTCAAAGTGTTAATAGTTGAAATAAGACATTTTTGCAAAAGCATGCTTAAGTTGTGACCTCACTATGACCTTGACCTTTGACGGATGTTAGCGAAAACCTTTTCAAATTTTGACCTTTCTCCATAGTTGATATACACCAAAGAAGAGCCTGATAGCACAAATATTTTTCAAGTTATCGTGTTTACAAGGATTGTTTTAGCAATTTCAGAACTTGTGACCTTGACCTTTGACATTGAATATGATCATGTCAAAATAATTCCCCAGGGGCATAAGTAAGAAGTTATGTATATGAGGTGTTGATACCTCCTTGGAAAGAAGTTATTTAGTGATTTCAGAACTGGTGACCATGACCCTATCTCATGACCTTGACCTTTAAAGTTCAAGGTCACACAATCAGTGATCACTTTTCATTGTGTATCACAATCATGTAATGATTCAAAGTGTTAATAGTTGAAATAAGACATTTTTGCAAAAGCATGCTTAAGTTGTGACCTCACTATGACCTTGACCTTTGACGGATGTTAGCGAAAACCTTTTCAAATTTTGGCCTTTCTCCATAGTTGATATACACCAAAGAAGAGCCTGATAGCACAAATATTTTTCAAGTTATCGTGTTTACAAGGATTGTTTTAGCGATTTCAGAACTTGTGACCTTGACCTTTGACCTTGAATGTGAACATGTCAAAAAAATTCCCCAGGGGTATAAGTAAGAAGTTATGTATATGAGTTCTCAAAACCTAATAGGAAAAAAGTTATAGCGAATACAAAACGCGGCGGCGGCGGCGGCGGCGGCGGCGATCGAAACTGCACAAAAACTGATAGCAGATCCGACCTAGTCGGAGCTGCTAACTATACAAGTAGATATACATGATCCTTGATGGTTTAAATGCATTTCCACTGGTTTCTCTCCAATATCAATCTGCAAGTGTCTATCGAGGTCGCCTTGGTGAGAACAGTTTTTACACTCGAGTCTCGGCGTAGTCCACATGCATGTGACTGTGCAGAATGATTAAATGATTTACCACACGCAATGCACTTGTATGGTTTCTCTCCAGTATGAACCCTCGTGTCAATCTGCAAGAGACTTGTTTTATCAAAAGTATTACCACCCTAACTGCACTTGTATGAACCCTCAAGTGCCGCTGCAAGTATTATAACTCCATAACGGAACTGCGCCATGAGACTCACTGGACGTATAGGTTTTCCTATGGAAGTGACTTGATGCATACAAATATTTACCGCACTCTACACCTAACGGCTTCTCATCAAGATGGATTACCAGGTGATTTTGCAGTTTTGTAACTAAATGTTTTACCACACACGCTGCACTTATATGGCTTCTTTCCGTGATGCAAAACCAGGTGATGTTGTAGTTTATTCGTGTGACTGAATGTTTTATGACACTCACTGCACGTGTACGGCTTTTCTCCAAGATTGATTACAACGTGATTTTGCAGTTCATTGTGTCACAAAATGTTTTATCACATTCACTACACTTATACCGCTTCTCTTCAAAATGGATTACCTGGTGATTTTGCAGTTCATTTGTGTCACAAAATGTTTTACCTCACACGCTGCACTTAAATGGCTTCTTTCCGTGATGCATTATCAGGTGATGTTGCAGTTTATTTGTATAACTAAATGTTTTACCACACACACTGCACTTATATGGCGTATTTCCGTGATGCATTACCATGTGATGTTGCAGTTCATTTGTGTGACTGAATGTTTTATGACATTCACTGCACGTGTACGGCTTTTCTCCAAGATGGATTACAACGTGATTTTGCAGTTCATTTGTGTCACAAAATGTTTTATCACATTCACTACACTTATACCGCTTTTCTACAAGATGGCTTACCAGGTGATGTTGTAGTTTACTTGCGTGACTAAATGTTTTACCACACACACTGCACTTATATGGCTTCTCTCCATAATGGGTTACCATGTGACGGTTCAGATCATGTGTTCGACCAAATGTTTTATCACACTCACTGCATTTGAATGGTTTCTCTCTAGTATGAATTCTCATGTGACCCTTCAAGGCATATTTTTGACTAAAAGATTTACCACACTCACTGCATTTGAATGGTTTCTCTCTAGTATGAATTCTCATGTGACCCTTCAAGGCATATTTTTGACTAAAAGATTTACCACACTCACTGCACTTGAAGGGTTTCTCTCCAGTATGAATCCTCATGTGCCGCATCATGGAATGTAAACGTGGAAAAGATTTATCACACACACAGCATGTGAATGGTTTCACACCCGTATGAACCCTCATGTGCATATTCAAGTGACTGGGATTGGGAAATGTCTTGTCACACACATAGCATTTCATGTCGTTCGTTTTTTTGTTTTTGTTTTTTTATGAACTCGAAAGCGAGTCATCATATGAATTTCTGTTGATTTTCTACTATATATTGGCACACAACTCAGATTTATGTTCTTTCAATTGTGTTGAACGTTGTTCACAATACTGTTTCCTACCACAGCCAGGAATTTCACTTGAATGGGTAAAGCCTAAAGCGTCATTTGTCTGTTCATGATGCCAATCTGAAAAGAATAAATACACACATACCAATTGTTAGTTACACACATTACGTGATTTTGGTATGAGAGGGTTGTGCCAATACTCAGTATACAAACATATTCTACCATTACTAAGACTCTTTGTAATAATTACTATAAAAAATAGAGCCATGGGCTCTGTAGCTCATCAGGATTTCATTGATTTACTATCTAAGGTTAAATATTTAAGTAATACATTGTTTACAAGCAAAATATAGGTTCTTAGATCATGAGCCCTGTGACCTCATTTTGGGTCACGGGGTCACCAAATCTACAATTTAGAATCCCCATTAGCCAAGGAGTCTGCACACAACTTTTCAGTTCTCTAGATCTATTGGAACTGGAGAAGAAGTCGAAAAAGCAAAAAGTTTACGGATCGACGGACGCCATGTCATGCCTTAAGCCCATCGGGCCTTTCAGGCCTGATGAACTAAAAAGTGATCAACCCCAAATTGTTACCATGCAAACAAAAACATATTATAAAATAAAAGAAGCTGAAACCTCAATAATTCTTCATTCATAAAACAAGATGTGTTTGTTAAACACGGATGCCCCCGGATATACCAAAGTTATGGCAACAGTTAAAATTTTCTGAAGATGTCCACTGCGGCAAGGTCAAGGTCACAAGGTCAAATATGATGACCTCATATGAAGATCTCATCACAAGGTATCCACATGCCACTTATGAAAGCCCTAGTTCTGAGCAATCCAAAGTTATGGCCAAGGTTAAAGTTTTCTGAAAATGTCAACTGCGGGAAGGTCAAGGTCACAAGGTCACATATGATGACCTCATCTGAAAGTTCTCATCACAAGGTATTCACATGCACAGTTTGAAAGCCCTAGCTCTGAGAAATCCAAAGTTATGGCCACGGTTAAAGTTTTCTGAAAATGTCAACTGCGGCAAGGTTAAGGTCACAAGGTCAATTATGATGACCTCATCTGAAAGTTCTCCTCACAAGGTATTCACATGCAAAGTTTGAAAGCCCTAGCTCTGAGCAATCCTAAGTTATGGCCAAGGTTAAAGTTTTCTGAAAATGTCAACTGCGGCAAGGTCAAGGTCACAAGGTCAAACATGATGACCTCATCTGAAAGTTCTCATCACAAGGTATGCACATGCCAAGTATGAAAGCCCTAGCTCTGAGCAATCCAAAGTTATGGCCACGGTTAAAGTTTTCTGAAAATGTCAACTGCGGCACGGTTAAGGTCACAAGGTCAAATATGATGACCTCATCTGAAAGTTCTCATCACAAGGTATCCACATGCCAAGTATGAAAGCCCTAGCTCTGAGCAATCCAAAGTTATGGACAAGGTTAAAGTTTTTGTGTGGACAAATCTACAGACGGACGGACGGACGGACGGACGGACGGACGGACGGACGGACAGGTGAAAAACAATATACCCCCGGAATCTCCTATTCGGGGGCATAAAAAGTCTATGTGTTACAATTGAAATAGCTTAGACAAAGTCTAAAAAGCATTTTCTCATCAACTGTAAGAAATAATGTCATTGTACCAATCCTTCAAATACTAGACAAACATGCAGTTGTCTAAAGTACCTCAGTTAGTTTCACTTAGTCCTGCTCCATGACTGTGTAAAATAAGAGTCTTTTATACAGTCTAGATCCTTATTCAGCAAGTCTAGATAAACTGAATACACATGGAACTGGTGGTATCCAAAAAAAAATATAATCACAAGGATGAAGAAACAATAATTTAAAAAATAGAGCCATTGGCTCTGTAGCTCATCGGGCATTGAATATTATCTGATAAAATATTAATATTTACATATGAAATATGATAAAAGTTATGGGCTTACAAAATAAATATTACAAACAATTTGTTAGATCCTCTATGCTTAATTCTTCTTTCTCAAGAACCATTTCTCAAAGTTAGAACTCACATATTTGGGATTACCTCCCTTAGTCTTAAATGAAGAGCACATAAAATCTCAAGAGAACTGTTCAAAGCTTGCTACAATGGGTTTTTTTAATAGGTTGCGACCCAGTGATCCATATTTGAGGTCAGGGGGTCACGAAATCTATAATTTAGAACCCCATTACCCAAAGAGTCTGCACACAACTTTTCAGCTCTCAATACCTTTTGGAAATGGAGAAGAAGATGAAAATATTTTTTTAAGGTTGTGACCCCTGTGACCTCATTTGGGGTCAAGGTATCACGAAATCTACAAATTAGAATCCCCATTAGCCAAGGAGTCTGCACACACCTTTACAGCTCTCTAGACCTTTTGGAACTGGAGAAGAAGATGAAAATAGGTTTTTAAGGTTGTGACCTCTGTGAACCCATTCGGGGTCAAGGGGTCACGAAATCTACAAATTGGAATCCCCATTACCCAAGGAGTCTGCACACAACTTTTCAGCTCTCTAGACCTTTTGGAACTTGAGAGGAAGATGAAAATAGGTTTTTAAGGTTGTGACCCATGTGACCCCATTTGGGGTCACGGGGTCACGAAATCTACAATTTAGAATCCCCATTAGCAAAGGAGTCTGCACACACCTTTACAGCTCTCTAGACCTTTTGGAACTGGAGAAGAAGATGAAAATAGGTTTTTAAGGTTGTGACCTCTGTGAACCCATTTGGGGTCAAGGGGTCACGAAATCTACAAATTGGAATCCCCATTACCCAAGGAGTCTGCACACAACTTTTCAGCTCTCTAGACCTTTTGGAACTTGAGAGGAAGATGAAAATAGGTTTTTAAGGTTGTGACCCTTGTGACCCCATTTGGGGTCACGGGGTCACGAAATCTACAATTTAGAATCCCCATTAGCAAAGGAGTCTGCACACAAATTTTCAGCTCTCTAGACCTTTTGGAACTGGAGAAGAAGATGAAAATAGGTTAATGGGGATGTGACCCCTGTGACCCCATTTGAGGTCACGGGGTCACCAAATTCTACAATTTAGAATCCCCATTAGCCAAGGAGTCTGCACACAAAATTTCAGCTCCCTAGACCAAGTGGTTCTGGGGAAGAAGATGAAAATGCATAAAAAGTTTACAGACGGACGGATGGAGGGATGGACGGACGGACGCCGGACACCATGCCATGCCATGCCATGCGCCCATCGGGCCTTTCAGGCCAGATGAGCTAAAAATTCCATAGACTACATTTTAGTCTACGTTTCACTGAGCTTGTTACATAAAAAAAAAACCTGATCTCCTATGATGTAACATTTCACGTACCCTCTCTACTGCTCTTGTGCTGTGGACAACAGTGAGTGACACCTGATCCTCAAAGCCAAAATATACTGTCATATGAACCCCTCCAAAAATCAAAGTATGAAGGTTCAAGTTTTGAAATTTACAAATCATAATCTCAATCTTCTAAAGAAAACATTGCCCAGGTTTCTGGATATCTCATATTGCTGGTTCATGAGAAGAAGTCGTTTGAATCTTTCAGGGTGAACGGTTGAACCCCCTTCATATTTCATAATTTATCTCAATCAATTTACAAACGTATATCTCCATCCTACAAAGTTGTTAATGACAAAATTTCTCATTACAATATCAAGCGCTTTCGGAGGTTTCACTTTAAACGTCTCTGGCGGCCATATTTGTGGACGTTGGAATTCGTGATGAACAAACTTTGACCCCCAAGGTGCCGGGTACACACCCACCAAATTACAGCTTTGGGAGTGTAGCGGTTCTAAAGGAGAATTCAAAAATGTGAAAAGTAAACGGACGACGCCCGACGGACGACGGACGACGCCATAAGCCCATCTGGCCTGATGAGCTAACAAGATTTTGAAAATTAAATATTTAGACTTATTTGCGCTGCAATCCCTACTGCCATGCCATTACTAATTAATGTTATCATCGGACATTTCTCGTCTCGGCCTCGGCATGTCATAGGGTTTAATCTCACCGATCAAGCATATCTTATCACCATAAAGTGGTCGAACTATAATGGTCAATGGTATCAATGTACGTTTAACGGCATTTCAATCGACCTGTTTCTGTTACACAACCAGGCGAAATGTTGTTGAGGAAAAAGGAGATCCCTTAAAAACAATTTATTGGGTATTGTCTGGTAATAGCTACGCCGCGGGCTCCGTGCTATTAGTTTTTGCCCAACAAATTTCATACGGAAAGTGCATTTTATGAAAAGTGGGATCGGTTCATAAAAGAAAAGTTATTCCCAAAAAATAAAATATGAAGTCATGAACACCAAGAACAATTCAACATTAATACGACATTTATTCAAAACTATTGAAAATCCTAATCTGAGACAATGTTCCATGCAACGAATGACTTCCTATGTTTATTGCGTATTACTCTCCCCCCAAGTTGAATTTTGGCCGTCAACTCCGAAAGTGGATTTAGTCAATGTTCAAAAGGGGCTCAATGCAATGATAGAATGTAACGAGTGAATCAGAACATACGTTTTTAGTATACATATCTTTCCCAAAAAAAACATCCGATCGAGCCTCTTAAATTTTTGCTATATAATACTAGCTAGTAGTCCCGAAAGGAAAACCCGGCCGTTCCTGGACAGGGGATTTCAGTATGATAAATGGGGTAACCATATGGCTCTCTATACATACCCTGTTAGTGGTCAGAAGACACCCTTTTCCACTTACAACCATCGTAGAAAAACACAAATTCCTATAAGTGCAAAAACGGGACTTTAATCGCTATTTAGTAAAGTTACTAATCCAGGCATATATTTAGTAAGCTTACTAAATGAATTATTAAGTTTACTAAAAGATTCAGTAAGCTTACTAATTCATTCAGTAAGCTTACTAATTCATTTAGTAAGCTTACTAATTCATTAAGTAAGCTTACTAATTCATTTAGTAAGCTTACTAAATCGATTCGAATTAAAATACTTACTAATTCATTTAGTAAGCTTACTTATTCATTTAGTAAGCTTACTAATTCATTAAGTAAGCTTACTAATTCATTTAGTAAGCTTACTTATTCATTTAGTAAGCTTACTAAATCGATTCCAATTAAAAAGCTTACTAATTCATTTAGTAAGCTTACTTATCCATTTAGTAAGCTTACTAATTCATTTAGTAAGCTTACTAATTCATTTAGTAAGCTTACTAATTCATTTAGTAAGCTTACTAAAAAGCACCCCATATATATAAAAAAAATTCCGGCCTATTAGTTTTTCATGAATTTCTCAGCTAATAAAGTAATACGTACTTAATACTGCATTAGAAAGGTAAAGATGTAATGTATATACACCATGTATTGTATCTTATCTATGATAGAATGTATAGAGTAAATCAAAACTACTGAAGATTACAGGAAGTGAATTTAATAATCGTTTCCACCACCAAAACTGATCCTACTTTTACATCCACCCAATATTGTTCTTGAAACCCCGTATTTCACAACATGTCACTTTACTCAGTTTACTGTAGTAGTAAAACTAAAAGGTGATAAGATAAGGCATTTCTGAGTAATATTTAGGCTTTATTCCTTCATTTCGAATGGACAAGTTTTGGTAAACTTCTCGACATCTGATCGAAAACCGGACATATTAGCCTAGCATCCCCTGATGACGAGCACAACATCTCTAAACATCGCTCAGACAAAATAACATAATTTGTTAGAACTTTACCTGTGATTGTTCATTATCACGTTCCTCATTTCCACAAAGCTGAATGACAAGATGTGTAAATCAAAGCGCTTCTGTCATTTTTTTTTGTGTTCCGCCGTTGTTTCACAAGCACACGTGGAGTTACCTCCCTTGCTCGATCTAAACACTTAGTCTAATATAACCGGACCATTTACAACAATGACACTGGGGGTAGTTTTGTTAAGCTGAATGTTATAAGACTTTATGATTTGGGTCAAGGTCGGTTATATTTGTAGTCTGTAGACGCGCAAAATCAATTTGTCACGAGAATAGGTCTATAGTTAATATTTGAAATGTAGGCTACGCAACATTGTTATAAGACTAGTGATAGTTACACCCCACTTACAACTCGTTTGAATGGGATACATTTGCTCTGTCAGTAGATGTGTCCAACCATACACTCATACTTTTTTTTTACACTTTACTTATACACCTACACTTTACCTAATAATCCTATACTTTACCTAGCTAATTCATCTATATATGAAATGTAGGCTGAGCAACATTGTAACAACTTAAGTGATCCTACTTATTTATAACTGGATCGTTGGCCTGAGATACATTTGTATCTTCAGTAGGCCTAGATGTGTCAAACCATACACTCATACTTTTTTACACTTTAATGATACACCTATACTTAACCTAATACTCCTATACTTTACCTAGCTAATACATCTATATTTGAAATGTAGGCTGAGCAACATTGTAACAATTTAAGTGATCCTACTTATTTATAACTGGATCGTTGGCCTGAGATACATTTGTATCTTCAGTAGGCCTAGATGTGTACAACCATACACACATACTTTGTTTACACTTTAATGATTCACCTTTACTTTACCTAATACATCGTTTCTTTTTCTCAATACGTACACCTCAACTTGTCTAAATAAATATATACCTACAGTTTAGGCCTACTCAAAAGACCTCTAGGTCACACACACACACACATATCTTATACATTTTACAAACAATAAAGTTATGTCTTGCCTCTGAATAGGATCTTAAACAATTCAAATATGATAATTCATGTTTGTTATTAAAGAGTCCGTAATCAAAATGCAACCCGTCGCTTATTAATTATTGCAGCGCTCTTATCCATTCGGTTACGTACGAATTTAGGGCTGTTAGAATCTGTATTAAGCTGGAAAATCATGAAACGCACTTGAGGATCGTGATCACAACCTAACCACGTGAGCACAAATGCACGTGCTTTCACGGGAATAACATAACAAGGCATTGCACGTGCGTCTGCCAAGGTGTCACACATGAAATATACAACGATCAACGTAGCATGATAGATGCATGGGGCCTAACCAAGGTTTGAACACTTTTGAAATCTACAATATCGGTAATCTATAACATTTTATTAACTTGACTAAAATGAGGTGTAAGTAGTTTATACCTATACGTTTACTGAGGGACCTTATATAGTATTATATGTATATAATGTCCCTGGTTTACTGAATGTATATATGAGCCCCTGAGTCAATCTGTAGGTGTATCAGCTCATGATTTTCCCGTCTAATGGAGAACGAAACGTTCTTACTGACAAACAATCTTAGAGATTCTTACAGCTCTTCGATCGTAGCCTAACCATGGTAATGGATTAGGGCGCTGCGATAGTAAACAAAGGGTTGAATGCACGATTCCGGACTCTTTAGTGATAAACATTAATTTATCCTATTTAAAATGTTTTAAGATCTAGCCATGTGCGACTGTAAATGTATTTACTTATGGTAAATACGGTATTATGAGAGAATACTACCGCAGGCAGGTGCATTCAATGCACGTGAACGACGTGCGTGTGTGGTCACGTGGCAGGGGTTATAAATAATGTTGAAGTAGTTGTCCTCGCCATCATTGGCGAGCATGGTTCCTTTTCATTGATGTTAACAAAAGTTTTCAGAAGGTAAAGTGTGTTCACCTTTGTGGAAATGTTTGCACAATAAGGTTAATTTTAATGCCGGTGCGTGTGACAGCAGTAAGGCTGATGTGTGAAATAGTTGCTTAGATAATATGTACGCATGTGTCGTGTGACATCAGTAAGGCTGATGTGTGAAATAGTTGCTTAGATAATATGTACGCATGTGTCGAGTGACATCAGTAAGGCTGATGTGTGAAATAGTTGCTTAGATGATACGTACGCATGTGTCGTGTGACATCAGTAAGGCTGATGGGTGAAATAGTTGCTTAGATAGTACATATGCATGTGTCGTGTGACATTAGTAAGGCTGATGTGAAACAGTTGCTTTGATAAGTCAATGCATATTTATTTCATGTGACATCGGAAAGGACCATGTGGTAAACAGTGGTTTAATCATACGTATGCATGTATGTCGAGTGACATCGGTAGGGAGTATTGAAAGGCAGTGTCATGGTGCGGTGTGGGAATGCTGGTGATGCTAAGTGGCAATGCTGATGGTGCCGAGTGGCAATGCTGATGTTGCCGAGTGGCAATGCTGATGGTGCCGAGTAGCAATTCTGATGGTGCCGAATGGCAATGCTGATGGTGCCGAGCGGCATATGTATGTATAACACGCGCATGGCTGAGACATGATGCATTTGTATCCACAAGGAATTGTAAAATAACTGATGGATGTACTTCCTTTCATCGGGCTGGGGTGTCTAGTCTTCTGACTGTTCCTTGTCTGGAACCTTCATGTGTTTGGACTTCCCAGTGAATGTGTTTCATACCCAACCTTGGATGAACTACCGGCCCAGCAACTGTTAAGAAGCCCCAATCTCTTCAATCGTTCACTGTACAGTAATATCGGAAATAAAGCTGCCCGCCTCGAGCCTGCGGTAGACATTACCAATGATATATGAGTATGTTTTAGGAATTAAATATTTTATGTTCGTTTGAGCGAAGCGAATTAGAACATGAAGGTGTATTAGGGAAACTGTAGGTGTATTTAGAAAAGTGGAAGTGTATTGAGAAAAGTACCTAAGTGTATTGATAAAGTACACTTAAAGGTATCCCATGGCAACGAGCTAAATTTAGGTGTAATTGGAATCACATAACCTGCAAAAGTACAAAATCGTGTACGTTTTCGGGACGAGCCCCTTGCGTGTTCCGAACCCAGACATTCTGAGTAAGGCATCAGAAGCCAGCATTGTTTGTACCAAGCTTACCTATATATTCGCCATAATTCAGCCATCGTGACCTCGCATATTTCTTAACTTATTTACGCTCACTTATTTTATTCTCATTTCTATCACAATGCATGTCTATATACCTAGTACCTCCTCTGCTCTTGTGTTACCTTGTGTCACATTTATATATCATATAAGCATATCCTCTATTTTGAAAAATGCGCAGCCCCAGAGCCCTGAGTGTTTTATACTCTCTGCTATGTTTTATTCTAAACCCTTACTGGAAAGATACTTTTGCAGCATGGAATAATTATAGTAAAATGTTTAATGTTGATTCAGACAGTATTGATCACATTCTTGCTGAACCTTTATGGCTCAACCATAATTATTAAAATAGAACCATTGGCTCTGAAGCTCATCAGGAATTATGATATTCATTATCTCCGAGGAAGAGATTGAGATATCACATAATAAAGCATGGCCCAGTCATCAAACTTAACATTTATTATCAAAATTGGTTACACATTAATCCACATTCATATAGATATTATAGACTTTTGCATTTTATTGTTTTAGTTCTTATTTGTATACTAACCGGAAATATTAACACTTATTACATGATGAAAGGAACCCTGATCTGTTTCTGAAAATCCCGTTTCTCATAGGCTCCTTTTTAATATTTAAAAAAATGTTGATATTTTAATGATACATTCTCTTGAGCATCTGAGTCCAAGACTAAACCAGCCTCACACACAGACTGTAACTGTAACCTGAAACCTCTGTGTATTAGCAATGACACCTGTTTGCATGTGGTCACTGCACAGGTCAACACAATGCAATTACACAACATGCAGACCCTGGACTCACAGCCAGTGAATTATATATTTTAATTGTCGTTTTCCCTACACTTAAATATGTTTCTGTACTGGAGAAGAAGATGTGGTGTCACGATATCATGTACCCGGTAGCTACTTTTAATAGTCTTATCTTATCATTTTGTCACCGGTCATATTCAGTTCACATATCTCATGTAAAATACAAAATTTCTTAACTTCTCTTCAATTTATTCTTAATGTATAATATTCCTTTTCATTCACTCGGTATAGTGGAAGATTGTGATTGAGAATGGAGCCGAAGAACGATTTTAGAAGCCTCTCTGAGCGCTTAAAATAATTAATTGTATATGTTTTACGAGAGTAAATGTAACATATGGGATTGGGATTAAGAGAGCAGGACCTTGTGTTCAAATGGGTGTCGAGTTTGAATTTTTGGGACATTGAATTTAGACAGTTCAAAATTATTCGATTTGAGTCGAGAGAAATACGTTGCCAACCTTTGCTCACTTCGTTTGCACATAGGGAAAACTGGTCGTTCATCTCTGTTACCACCCTCACAGTATGGTTTCTCTCCAGTATGAACCCTCTTATGATTCTGCTAGAGACTCGGTTTATGAAAAGCTTTACCACACTCGCTGCACATGTATGGTTTCTCTCCAGTATGAACCCTCTTATGATTCTGCTAGAGACTCGGTTTATCAAAAGTTTTTCCACACTCACTGCACATATATGGTTTCTCTCCAGTATGAACCCTCTTATGATTCTGCTAGAGACTCGGTTTATCAAAAGCTTTACCACACTCACTGCACATGTATGGTTTCTCTCCAGAATGAACCCTCACGCGTCGCTGCAAGTAACTCCATAACGGAACTGCTCCACGACACTCACTGAACGTATGGGTGAATCCTCATGTGACGCTGGAAGTGACTCGATTCATAGAGAAATTCACCACATTCTCTGTACCTAACGGCTTCTCTCCATGATGGATTACCATGTGATGATGCAGTTCATTTGTATGACTAAATGTTTTATCACACTCTCTGCACGTATTTGGGTTTTTCTTAAGCATGAATTCTCATGTGAACATTCACATGACTCCATTGACTAAACGATTTCCCACACTCACTACACTTGTACCGTTTCTCATCAAGATGGATTACCAGGTGATGTTGCAGTTTATTTGTGTGACTAAATGTTTTACCACACACAGTGCACTTATATGGCTTATTTCCGTGATGCATTACCATGTGATGTTGCAGTTCATTTGTGTGACTGAATGTTTTATCACACTCTCTGCACATGTACGGCTTTTCTCCAAGATGGATTACAACGTGATTTTGCAGTTCATTTGTGTGACTAAATGTTTTATCACACTGTCCGCACGTATATGGGTTTTCCTCAGCATGAATTCTCATGTGAACTTTCAAGTGACTCGATTCACTAAATGTTTTACCACACTCACTGCACGTGTACGACTTCTCCCCATGATGGATTACCATGTGATGTTGCAGTTCATGTGTATGATAAAATGTTTCACCACACCCACTACACTTATACGGCTTCTCCCCACAATGGACTAGCATGTGGTTTTGCAGTTTATTTATGTGAATAAATGTTTTAACACACACGCAACACTTGTACGGCTTCTCTGCGTGATGCATTACCATGTGATGTTGCAGTTCATTTGTGTGACTAAATGTTTTGCCACACTCACTGCACTTATACGGATTTTCATGATGGATTACCATGTGATGTTGCAGTTTATTTGAGTGACTAAATGTTTTATCACACTGTCTGAACGAAAATGGGATTTCCTCAGCATGAATTCTCATATGGCTTTTCAAGTTACTCGATTTACTGAAAGATTTACCACACTCACTGCACTTGAAAGGTTTCTCCCCAGTATGAATTCTCATGTGACTCTTCAAATTATTCGATTCACAAAAAGATTTACCACACTGACTGCATTTGTATGGTTTCTCTCCAGTATGAATCATCATGTGCCTCATCATGGAATGTAAACGTGGAAAAGATTTATCACACACACAGCATGTGAATGGTTTCACACCCGTATGAACCCTCATGTGCATATCCAAGTCACTTACATGGCGACATTTCTTGTCACATACATAGCACTTTGTCGTTCGTTTTTTTGTTCGTTTTTTTGTATGATTTCGAGAGCGAGTCATCATGTGATTTTCTGTTGATTTTGTAATATATACAGGCATACAAATTGGTAAAATTACACTCAGATTTCTGTTCTTTCAATTATGTTGAACCAAAAACATCCAGGAATTTCACTTGAATGGGTTAAGCCTAAAGCGTCATTAGTCTGTTCGTGATGCCAATCTGAAAAGAATGAAGACACACATATCAGTTGTTAGTTACATACATTACGTCATTTTGGTATGAGAGGGTTGTGCCAATACTCAGTATACTGCGCATCATAGATAGTAACAAACATATTTTACCTTTACTAAAACCCTTTGTAATAATACATTTCATCAAGATTTTGATTTTTTTTTTAAATATTTGCAGTGCGATCCCGACTTACGTTTCTTCTTCGCCGACGTCTTCTAATCTCCAGTCGTTGTCAACAGATGTTGCAAATATACATTTTTTTGTTAAAATCCACCGAAATTTTCTGATACGAACCGGTCTGGCCTACGAATTCACCCACACCCATGTGGCCAATTGTCAACATAGTCTACGTTTTATTAGGCGTTTAATATGTTTTAGAAGACTTGGCAATGTTTGGATTCTTCTTAGATGGTATTTCAAACACTTGTTTCTGGTGTAACATCAACTTCCAAACTCAAGGTATAACTCTTGCCAGTCTGCATTACTGGCTAATTTAAGCCTTGCGGTATTTCCCTCGCTTTGTTGTGTCAAGATAGTGAATCGCTGCACCAGAAATGCATAGCGGGCCTGGATTTCTAAACACAGATATTTTAAGGAAATACTGCAAGGCCAAAATCAGCCAGTAATGGAGAATGGCAAGAGTTATGCCTTGCATTGGGAAGTTGGTGTAACACCTAAGTTACCACAACCAGGAGAAATGGTATGTAAGAGGATTGATCGGAACCAGTTATGGGGCATTGGCTTGTAATAGGCGTGGCTCCGTGATGTTAGTTTTTGCAAAAAAACAGGGATCCATTACACATCCATTCCCGCGGAATGTGCATTTTATGAAAAATGGGATCGGATCATAAACGAAGTGATTCCCAAAAAATAGAATATCAAGTCATGAACACAAAGAACAATTTCAACATCAATACGACATTTATTCCAAACTATTGAAAATCCGAAAAATAAAATATCAAGTCATGAACACCAAGAACAATTTCAACATCAATACGACATTTATTCCAAACTATTGAAAATCCGAATCTGAGTCAATGTTCCATGCAACGAATGTCTTCCTCTGTTACTTGCGTGTTACTCTCCCCAGAGTTGAATTTTGGGCCGTCAACTTCGGAGGTGGATTTATTCAATGTTTAAAAGGTGCTCGATGCTCGATGATAGAATGTAACGAGTGAATGCATGTATTTTAAGTAAATATATCTTTCCCCAAAAACATCCGGGGCCCCTTACATTTTTGCTCTATAATAGTCCCCAAAGAAAGCCCTTTCTTGGGCAGGGGATTCCAGTATGAAAATGGGGTATGGCTCCCTATATATACTCTGTTAATAGGTCGGAAGACACCTTTCCACCTTACAGCCATCATAGAAAAACACCATTTCCGGCTTATTATGATTTTCATGTATTTCACAGCTAATAAAATAATACGTACTTTATACTCCATTATAAGGTAAAGATGTCATGTATATACATTTATTCAATGTATCTTCTCTATGATAGAATGTGACGATTGAATCAGAATTCGAACTACTTTAAGAGCCATCAAGGATGTTAGTGTTTCAAATACAAAATTATCTGTGGAAAATATACTTATAGTATATAACGTCAATCGCTAGATAAATCTATTATCTACAACATGGCATGTGATAAATAATTTTCATATCACGACAATGTAATGAAATTTGGTTTCAAAAATAGGTTCCCCTTCCAGTAGCGCGCGTTAAGGGTATCTGATGTCATATAAACAGATTTCCCTCGATTGCATAAAACATACTACACAACAATTAACTAGCCTTTACGAAGCGTGAAGGCTCGTCTCCAGCGCAAGTCGCCAAAGCAACCCACGTGCTGCACGTGCTCCTGTTGGAAGTTAGGCTACCCTTGTCAAACATTACTGAATGTGACGATTGGTTTATAAACAATGATTCTGAATGTCCTGAGAACATACAAATTATTGCCTGTTTTTTTTAGCTAAGACCAGCAAATTATGACAAATATATTCTCATTGATTATAAAATTCAAGCAAAATATCTAGTTGGGGAAAACATTAATGATTTATTCCAATATCTGTAGAAAATACATAATTAAATTAAATGGTAAATAAATGACCCCCCCAAAATAACATATTTCGATTCATTGTTCATAAACTTTAGTTTTCTTTCGTGTCTTTGCATACGGTGTGTGAGCTTGACCCCAATGTTTTGCGCTTGAAAATAATAGACCTGATCTATATATTAGACTGGAAAACACCTTACTAATTAGTGCAATTTCTCGGCTTATTTTGGGTCGAAAACATCTGTGAAAAAAATAATTGTATAGATTTCACGAAGATGGATTTTTGGCAATTTTCCGATATGTTCATGAAGATCCTTGATGGCTCTTTAAGATTTCGAGATGGATGCAAAGTGAATTAAATAATCTGTTTCCACCACCAAAACTGATCCTACTTTTACATCCACCAAATATTTTTTTCTGCAAACCCCGTATTTCATTATATATCATTGTAGTGGTAAAACTAACAGCTGGGAGCCCGGCCTATTACCAGATAAGGCCATTTATGGTGAACCTACACAACTGTTGGTGTAATATGTAGGTTATAGTCCTTCATTTCGAAATGTTTTGGTTAACTTCTTGACATCTGATCGAAAACCGGACATATTACTGAGCATCCCCTGATGACGAACAAAACATCTCAAAACGTCGCTCCGACAAAATAATATAATTCGTGAGAACATTACCTGTGGTACTTTCACGTTCCTTATTTTCTCAAAGCTGAATGACCATATGTGTAAATCAAAGCGTTTCTGCCATGTCCTCGTTTTCCGCTGTTGTTTCTACACACCGGAGTTACCTCCCTTGCTTAACCTAAATCATAATAATTTAACCCACGGTTTCTGCACATGCATAATGATGTTACTCGATTTTAATTGGAAACTAGTAATTATGATATGTTTAGCGATTGGGGATGAATATGCAAGCTGAATGAATTTATTTGTATTGTAAACATCACAGTTGGTGTGCTGGAACGTATTAAAGCCAAATAAAATTTTATGAAACACAATGGATGCACCTTTAAACGAGTATTTTCAATCGATTTCAACATTGGATGAAAGTAACACAGGCCTACTATATTTTAAAAAAACAACAGGGAAAGTTTTTGACACCCTTATCATCTCTGAATGTGAAATAGAAGATGTCGTAAGATGTTTGTATTTGAGAAAAGCCTCAGGCCCTGATAAGATAAGTCACCAACTCTTGAAAAATGTTGTATATTCGATAAGTAAAGTTTTATGCTAATTGTTCAATATGTCGTTACAAATATGCTTATATCCAGCTGAGTGGAGAGTTGCTAATGTTATGCCTTTATTTAAGAAGGGTGATGCAACATTAGCTTCGAACTATCGACCCATATCGCTTATAAGCTGTGTTGGTAAAGTATTTGAAAGAGGTCTTCAAACATTTGTTTAATTATGTTCATACTAACAAGCTATTGTATAAATACAAGGCTGGTTTTCAACCAGGACATTCAAGTGTCCACCAGTTAGTTGAAATATTTCATAGGGTTTGTGAATCATTGGATAGGAAAGAAAATGTTTGTATGGTACGTATTCTGTGATATATCAAAAGCATTCGATCGTGTTTGGCACAGAGGGTTATTACTAAAACTAGAAAACTACGGAATAAGCGGACAATTGTTGGGGTGGTTAACTAGTTACAGAACTAATCGCAGTCAGGGTGTTTTTGTAAATGGGTCACTTTCCAAATTGAGGACGCTAAGCGCTGGTGTCCCGCAGGGTCAGTGCTTGGTCCGTTTTTTTATTTATTGTATACATAAACGATATAGCAGACAACTTGGATTGTTTAAAGGGACACTGCGTGGAGGATGAAATGAGACTCCATGCTGATTAGTGTGTCTGTTAAAGAATTACGTTTTACTTAACTGTATACATGGAATTATTTTATAACAATTACCTCAATTGTATGAAATTGGGAGTCTGTGACTCATTATCAGACACGTTAATCAGTATTGGTCGATAAATCTGAGTCTCATTTTTATCCTCGACGCAGTGTCCCTTTAACGCGCTGGTTTGATGACGATTCATCTCTCGGATACTCTTCACCAGATAATAGACTTATCGAAATAAACTTAAATGCCAATCTGAGTAGGCTAGATGTATGGGGTAAACAATGGTTAATCAAGTACAACCCTGACAAGCTATCCTTTTCTAGATGAAAAAATAAACTGATAAACCTCATCTTTACTATGATGGTGTTGAAGTTAGAATTGTAGATAAGCATAAACATCTTGGATCAGGTCTTTGAAGGGCATTTAGAAGTGGTATACATAAGAACAGGAAGATTTTCTGGATAACAACTTCTTTAATGTGAAAATACACGACGTTTCGGAGTACATACTCACTCCTTCATCAGGTGGAATGTAAGGAAATGCGTACTATGGTACATTTATATAGCAAACAAAACAATGGTGAGGAAACTCAATCAAGGAGATTAACATGCATGAGAATGGTATACAATGGAGATTTGTTATACAAAATGATGGGGGTGAAGCATGGAGTTACCCTAGCAAGTAAAGGGAAATGAGCAAATCATATTCAAAATCTAATTTAAAAGTTTCGAAAATGGTCTGCTCCATGAGACTTTGAAAATATACATTGTGAAGGGATACTCTTGCTAAAATATATGTCATGTTTTTTTCAGCCACATCTTGAATATGCATGCGAAGTATGGGATGGGTGTACGTTCCAACAAAAGACTAAGTTAGAACAAATACAATTACATGCAGCGAGAATTGTTACTGGATTACCTAAATATACGCCACATAAATTTCTGTATTATGAAACTAGTTGGGAAACATTACAAGAACGAAGGAGAAAACGGAAATTGTGTTTGATGTACAAAGTTAAAAATGAAATGACCCCTATATATCTGAACGAATGAGATAATAAAACGTGAAAATATGATCTCCTGGACATATTCAGAATAACAGGTGGCTTTGGATATCTGACTCGGTTTCATGCCGCTCATGTAACACATTCAGAGAGTTATGTCGCCACCGCAAAGAACATTATAACGCTACTGTTACTAGTGATTTATTATTGCAGTGTCAAAGTAATAATGCAAACTCATTTGGTCTTATGTTAAAGGCTTCAACAAGGATTTTATGTACACCTCTGCTGTCATTGATTGTTCTTAATAGGTTTTATATTTCAAATCAGTTTTTAATATTCAGCACGCTGTTGTTGATAATGGCTTCATGGCATTTGTGAAAGATTATGTATATTGCCATGATGATATAGCTTCTCAGTGTGCTGCTTGTATGTAATGATGATAACACTAACAATCTGCTAAACAGAGATTTCACTCTGGAGGAAATTAATAGAGCTGTGGATGATCTCAAACTGAGAAAGAGTTCAGATCCGGATGGTGTACCGCCCGAGGTTTTTAAACACAATTAGGATATCCCTTCTTCTTATTTATTTGTTCTTTTCAATAACGTTTTCAAATCTGGGAATTTTCCAGAACAGTGATCTAAAAGTATGCTTTTTCCTTTACATAAGAAGGGTAGTATACATGATGTTAATAATTACCGTGGTTTATCATTGATGGATATATGTGGTAAATTGTTTACTGCTGTGCTTAATAATCGTTTGAAAGATTTTGTTGAACTTATGAATTTGTATCCTGAAAGTCAAGGGGGTTTTCGTAAAGGTTATTCAACTGTGGACAATATATTAACCTTACAAAGCATTGTTCAAAGATATTTATCAAAGTCAGGAGGGCTTTTCTATTGTTTATACGTAGATTTCCGGAAAGCGTTCGATTCTGTTAACAGAGACTTATTATATTATGTTTTTGTTGTCAAATAATATTCATGATCGTATGTTTAATATTATCAAGGATATCTATTCCAAAACTAGAGTTTGCGTTAAGTTTTCTCGTTCTAAAGTCTCGGATTATTTTGAGTTTTTTTAGCGGAGTGAGGCAAGGGTGCCTTTTAAGCCCGTTACTATTTTCGTTATTTGTAAATCAGCTTCATGGTGTAATGGAGAAATCAGATAGAGGTATCTTTTTATGTACAGAGTTTTTGGAATTGTATCTTTTGCTGTATTTATATGACTTGTGTTTATTTTCAGACAGTGTTATTGGGTTGCAAAGGAAGATAAATTTATTGATAGAATTCTCTCATAGATGGGGATTAACTGTTAATTTTGACAAAACAGGGGTAGTAGTTTGTAGAAATGGTTGTAAACTAAGGAAAAGTGAAGTTTGGTATTTTGAGGATAGAATATCGAAAAGTTCATCCTATTACAACTATTTAGGGTTATTGTTTTCAAGTAGGTTATCTAGGTCAAATTATGATCAGAATCTTGTAAACAAAGCCTCTAATGCTTTATTTTCAGTTAAACTTCTAAGTTATAAGCTTAAAGACATCTCTCCCCCCGTTCTCTTTAACATTTTGATGTTCAGATAAAACCGATTATATTATATGCGTCGGAAATATGGGGTTATCAGTTGTTGAACAGTTTCAAGTAAGGTTTTGCAATTTTGTATTGGGTGTGAGTTATAAGAGTACTAATGTTGCTGTTTTAAATGAATGTGGCAGACATTATAATTATTTATGTTGATTCTTTGCTGAGAGTAATTAAATTCTGGATTAGATTGCTTGAAATGGCACATGATAGGTATCCAAAACAGGCTTATCTAACGTTGTGTAATTTAGATAAAGTTGGACGTAAAACGTGGGTGCAGCATGTCAGAATTATTGTATTTACTTATGGTTTCGGTTTTGTGTGGGAAAATCAAGGAGTATGTTTCAAGGAGGCTTTTCTTTCAATTTCGAAACTAGGAATAAGAACTATCATGTTCAAACTTTAATGGCTGAAATAAGTGAATATTCAACATTGCATTTATATTCTAGAATAAAATCTGTGTTCGGTTTAGAAAAGTATCTGGTAACCATTAAATCTAAAGAAGCAAGACGTAGAATTACTTTATTAAGAATTGGTGAGCTACAAATCTATGAAAATATTGGTAGACGAGATGATATTCCACATGAAAGTCGTTACTGTAGGTTATGTAAATCCAACATCGTGGAGGATGAATTACACTTTCTTTACAAATGTCCAGTTTATAATGATTTACTTGATACATATATTGAAAATATACCAATGTACATGAATGAAGACATAATGATACATAAACTTCAAGATTATAACGTAACACATTTGATAGCTATTTCAAATTATGTGAAAGATGCCTTGATTATTCGAAATTCTTTTATTTGACTATAAGCAATTCTGGGCCGTAGACCTTTCTACTGAAATAAAAGATTGATTGATGCAATCTACGCAGCTCGCAAAATATATCAATTCCAATCTCAAGACTAAAACATTCAAAGGAATCTGTTTTCCCATCTGCAATAAGTTCTTGGAATAAATTACCAACCACAGTTCGAAATTCAAAAAGTGTTCAATCTTTTAAATCATCTATTACTATTTATGGTGCACATGCGCCCCATTATTATTCGTGTGGTAAAAGGAATCTTAATATTATTCATACTGAGTTACGTTATTCAGTAAGTTGTTTGAACTGTGATTTATGCCGAGTTGGAATTAAGACTGTTCCTGACTGTGTATGTGGTAATCGTGTTGAAAATTCCTATCATTAACTGTTTGAATGTCCATTGTATACTCATCACAGAGAAGCGCATATGTAATTTAGCAGGTATTACACTTTTGTTAGAAGGAAGTGCAGATCTACCACCATGTCAAAATATAAGTGTATTTAAGTTAGTCCAGTCGTTCATCAATGACACAAAGCGATTTGTATGGTATGTTGCTATCATTCTGCAGAATCTTTCTCACCTTTTATGTTACTTTCCTGTCTACTATCTGTCATCTTTGTTCGTATAAAATGTAAATCACCTATGTACATACCAATGAGAGGGTATTCTAAGTTGGAGTGAGTGAGTGAGTTCCGTTTTCAAGAGTATTTCACTTATATCGCGGCTGCTAGTATTATGGCAGGGAGAAAGCCATAATCCTTTTCTATGTGAATAAAATATGTTTAAATCAAAATCAACAATGACAGTTAAGCTCGGTGAAATGTGTAATGTAGTCTGTAGACGCGCAAAATCAATTAGTCACGAGAAATAGGCCTACAGGCTACGCAACATTGTTATAAGACTAGTGACAGTTTCACCCCACTTACAACTCGTTGGAATGGGATACATTTGTTCTTTCAGTAGATGTGTCGAACCATACACCTATACTTTACCGATACACCTATACTTTACCGATACACCTATACTTTACCGATACACCTATACTTTACCGATACACCTATACTTTACTGATACACCTATACTTTACCGATACACCTATACTTTACCGATACACCTATACTTTACCGATACACCTATACTTTACTGATACACCTATACTTTACTGATACACCTATACTTTACTGATACACCTACACTTTACCGATACACCTACACTTTACCGATACACCTATACTTTACTGATTCACCTATACTTTACCGATACACCTATACTTTACTGATAACCTATACTTTACTGATACACCTATACTTTACCGATACACCTATACTTTACTGATACACCTATACTTTACTGATACACCTACACTTTACCGATACACCTATACTTTACCGATACACCTATACTTTACCGATACACCTATACTTTACTGATACACCTATACTTTACCTAATAGGATACCCACACCTACTTTTCTGAATACACCTCAACAGTCACATATATCTAATAGATTTTACAAAGAATAAAGTGATCCGTCTTGACTTTAAATAGGATCTTAAACATTTCAAATATGATAGATCCATGTTTGTTATTAAAGAGTCCGTAATCGAACATGCAACCCGTCGCTTATTATTGCAGCACTCTTATCCATTCGACTATGTACGAAGGACTGTTAGAATATGTAGGATGGTTTGTCAGTAGCAGCGCTTCGTTCTCCTCTAGACGGGACAACCATGAAACGAAATTGGAGATCGTGATCACAACCTAACCACGTGACTGAGCACACATGCACGTGCATTCGCGGGAATAACGTAACGAGGTATTGCATGTGCGTTTACCACACATATACCGAAATGTTGCAATGACAATTGATCATTAAAATGTCCCTATAATCAGGGAAATTTTATTTTTTTATACATTATTTATATGTATATAATGTTCCTGCTATAATGTCAGCTGATTGCAGTGCTGTAGCGGTGTGTTCACTTGTCTAGATTCAGCTGTTTACGGGTTCATCCATTGTGTTCATACAATTTTATTTGGCTTTAATACGTTCCAACACACCATATGTGCTGTTTACAGAAGAAATAAATTCACGCTTGCATATTCATTCCCAATTGCCAAATATATCATAATTACTAGTTTCCAATTAAAATCGAGTAACATCATTATGCATGTGTAGAAACCGAAACTGCACGTCCCATTTACATGCACAGTAGTTAAAATGACCTATTAAACATTATCAACTCAAATTTGGCATCTTGTCTGTCAGGAACCGTCTGTCATAAATAAGATACCAAAATTACGTTTGACTCATTTGTGCGTGTCAATCGCAAAGCATTGTCCGGTTTTCGATCAGAAATCACTACTTTCACCTTCATAACGTCAATATACTCAGTCCACTATCATTAATATGGTAGTTTTCGGTAACAGTCGGTACTTCCCGATAAAGTAACACCATCAATGTTTGGCATATGTGACCCCCAACAACACAATGGATGTACCTTCAAGGGTTTGATCCCATGTTTTGACTAAAACATTTGTAATAATAATAATAATGAGGATACTTATATCGCGCTGGACTCCACAACACAAAGGGTCATGCTCAAAGCGCTACACACATTATTACCCTGGTGTAAGGACCAACATCGTTCCTTTTTCATTTTTACCAATGAGAGGTGAATTTCTCGTATACAAATACGATGTCATTTAGCGAATCATCTTCACTAGAAATTGAAATACAACACAAATGACTGCATACTTGTACTTGTCTACAGACATGTAATTTACTTGAACACCTGTGGTTGAGCGACTTACCACCTGTGTATGTGCAAATATGCAGTGACCAACCGAGGTACTGACCTCAAGAAAACAATAGAATTGAATGGTACATTATATATTAACTGATAAACAAACATCATTGAGTAGTTGTTTATTCACATCTCATATCACAACATAATGAAAGACTCTGACAGTATTTACAAATTCATTTAAACAATTTAAAATGTGCGTTTAATGATAACAATAAATTCTGAAGAGTTTTAACCAGGATTCAGTCTAAATTTGAATATTTAACTGGTTTACAACCTGGTTAAAAACTGTAAATACATTTCAAGGAAACAATACCTAAAAGCATCTCTAAAACCAAACCATTATTTACACCAAGTTCATTCAACTTGCAGGTAAACCAAATATAACAATGGCATATATATCCACTTTGTATTTATACAAAGATAACTATTATTTACTAATATGCAACACAATTTATACAATGTTTCTCATTACCATAATCAGCATAGCCTTCTCCCAATCAACAACAAACACCTGAAATAAAATATAGATAAACTGATAATCTATAACTCTTGTTTTAGTATGCCTAGCCAGTCTGAATATCATATTTCTATCTCACAATATGTTATGAAATATTTGATTTTCATATTCATTTCCTCAATGAATAATAGTTATATGAAAATCTGAAACCTTGGATAAAATACTTTACACGATGTACCAAACAAGCAATTCTATAGAGCTGCATAAAAAAGATATGTGTTTCCCGGGCACATTTTATTTCAAATGAGGGCGGTAGGAGTTTCGTTTTATTTTTTTTGCTGGAAAAAATAATGATGTGGGAGGAGTACACTTGATTTTTGTCCATCAAAATATAGCCTGGAAGTGATAAAAGTATACAAAAAGAAAGTACATCCGTTTCTGCAGACCTATATACATGTTTGGTGGACAAAAGGTTTTTGGGGTTTAACAAACATGAAGTGCCAAATTCTTTTCTTAAATGACAATGAAAGCTGGCACAGGCACAAATAAAAGTGATACGCCTATGCCCGAGAAACATATCACTTTTTTAGTTAGCATAAGTTAATACAATTAGTTTTAAATGCCAATAGACAGTTGCAACAGGACAGTAACAAGGTTGTCCACATCACATCTGAATGACATGAACATCTCCAAAAATACAACATCTCTTTCAGACTAGTTTGGAGGAAACTAATTTTAGAGACATTTTTTTCATCTGCGACATTATTCTATTCTTACATAACATAAACACAATATAGTACATTGCTAAGGATGCAATTCTGATGTGCATAAAAAGCAAATTTTCGAAATGGTACACTTCAGCTTAGGTTAGGTGTTTAGGTATTGCGATTTACAAGTACAGTTGGGAGTACAGAACAAGTGTCAGTCGTCCAGGAGGCAGTCACCGAGTCCTCTCTCCAACTCTCTTCTGTTTACAATGTGGGCATTCTTCAACACACTCTCTCTGGTATGGAACCGCATTCCTTTCTGCAAGGAGAGTAAAACATACTTTAGGAGTACATCCATAAATGTGGCATCATTTATATATCATATGGGCCTGAAAGGGGATGGCATTCCTTGATTTATTTCAAATTAAACAATACTACAAGATGAGGTAAGTTACCATTTACTTGTTAAATTTTAAAAAGTTTTTGTCAAACAAAAGAAGCTTTATGCCAGGGAAACCATATGTACAATCATCTAACATAACACCAATGTACACATACAATGGGACTGAGTTATTCTGAATGTTAAACAAAGTAAAGATCAACAACCCAATTTGTACCTGCAATTATTCAGGGGGAAAAATGACCCTTCATATAAGCATAGTTTTGAACTTAAATGTCAAAGATAAAAGCCCATGTGGATGACTACGGTTAGGTATATCACTGACCGAAGCAAAATATAGAAGAATGCAATGTATTGCAAGGTCAAGTTCACATGATCAAAACTGATGTCCTCATCTGAAACGTCTCATCACAATGGATCAAAGGTCTATCACTAGCCAGTCAAAACTTATGACAAATGTTAAATTCTTTCGGACAAACAGACTGAAAGACGGAAGGACTGTCAGACAAGTGAAAAACAATGTCACCCAAAACAGTGATATCGGAAGCATAAATATAGAAAAACTATGTAAAACTTTTAAATATTAAACAAGTAAATATCTCACCTTTGCAAGTTTCCTGCGAGTGACGACACCATCGCCTACATGAACGTCAGCCAGTTGACTATACTGGGAACACGACACTTTCAGCTTCTTCTCAGGAGGAGCGTTGTCACCCGATCCTCGGTCAGCTGTCTGTCCGGTCAAGCTAGAGAAAGGAGTCCTTGACCTCTTCCCTTCAGAGTTCAAAGTTTCTGACTCTAACAGACCAGTACTCTTGCGCTTCTTGCCACTTGAGGAGTTACGTGATGAAGTTGTACCATTCTGTTTCTTGCTTGAGCTTGACATTGTATCTGACTGACCACTCTTCCTTTTCTTGCTTGTGGGATTTTGTTTGAGAGAAATAGAGTTTTTGGTAATTTTGTCTGAAGTTGACTCTCTTCTTCTCTTATTCTGTCTTTCAGGTGATTCAGATACACAGTCTGACAGCTTGTGGGAGCCGGGTATGACAGTCTGGTGATGTCTTATTGCAGCAAGAGATTTGCGGACCCGAACTCTGAACAGCCAGCGGCTTACAGCTGTTGAGAAAAATCATGACACTGACAGACACAAGATTATTTGGCAAATACTGTTCTTAAAATTACATTGTGTTTATAAAAAACTATAATGATACTCCAAGGAGTAACAGAAGAAATTCAAAATATTTTAATTTTATTTCTAAATTCACAATATGTTTTTCAGATAGATAGCCTCTCATATTAAATAAAACAATTAAAAAGACAAATATCGTTTATCTTCTATTCTCTTGAACTCGGAAAACTCGGAATCATTAGACTTCAAATGGAAATTCAGGAGATTTGTTTGAAAAGCATTTGCAATTGAGCCCAGTTTGTGAAATTCAACGATTGTTTTTAAAACCCATTTCAAATTGCTCCCAGTTTATAAAATAATGTTTTGCTGGCATGACACAACATTAAAATTCATCTCTGAAGTCAAGTTCCTGCTCACAGCACGTTGTTTGCCCAGATGGGAGGGATTATTTTGTTACTTTTTTGTCAATGATATATCTTATATAATTACTAAACATATATAAATCACTGAAAGCATAACTCCTACCTCTCTGGACACAGTTAGCAGCTGACACTAGCCTGGCCCTCTCTCTCCGAGCTGTGTATCTCCTCCAGTACCTCCAGATGGTCCCTGCAGCTTGACGTCTCCGCCGCTCTCTCCTCAACACAAACCTGCGCCACGTGTGCTGTATCACTGCAGCGTATCGACTCCTCAACTCATTCCTCGCACATTCCAGGTGTTCAAACTGTACAAAGCAAAACAATTTTTTATAATAATATCTGTCTACATCAAAGGAGTATCGATTTGGACAACAGATTTTAGATGGTTTGGTAGTATGTTTTTCATTAAAGCGGAGTAGGTGAAAGTTCTTTTGTCAAATGTTGAGGATTTAACTTTAGAATTAAACACAGACTTTAATTTTGAGATCTCAAGATTCGCTTTGGGCAGTAAACTGGTAGGAGTTCTTTTTTCCCAAAATTACCCAAAACTATTTGCCTACCTGTTCCTGAAGAAGGAAGATTTTGTTCTTCCCGAACTGATCTCTGAGCGCACCACTCCTGAGGAACTGAGAACCAAGAACCTTTGTCATCACCGCGGCACAACACTTCCTTGTGTGGTCTAAACTTGATAAACCTGAAACATGTATTATGGTTGAAATAATGACAGCTGACCGAGTGAATATCTGTGATAACCATCGAGCGGTACCCGAGATGGTTATCACAGATATTCACGAGGTCGAGGTCATTATTTCACATACACCACATGGTTATGATTGACAAAGTGACAAGTCGTTTTTATTTTCATTAATTTAAATACGAAATAGCTACTTTAATTGAACGTTTTGAAATAGTTGTAATGTTGTAATGCTCGAGTGAATTCTACTCTAAACATTGCTTCAACATCACGTGTACACTTCGCGAAATTCACGTGCAAATCGAGTCGTGTACATTCATTGTTGTCAAACAGAAATTCCTAGCAAGTAACCAACTGTTTATT
Source organism: Gibbula magus (assembly GCA_936450465.1). Taxonomy (NCBI): domain Eukaryota; kingdom Metazoa; phylum Mollusca; class Gastropoda; order Trochida; family Trochidae; genus Gibbula; species Gibbula magus. Next base: position 27,881,862 of record OW388295.1, on the reverse strand, counting down.
TTCGTTTTTACTACAGAAACTACATCACCTTTTCTTTGAATATATAAGCAATAAAGATGATTTAAAAAAAAATAAAACAAACATTTATAAGATTTTTTTGACAACATATTATTCTGTTTTAACAAGCCATTCAGTCCATGGCTGCACGGACGTTGTTCATTGCATCTTGTGATGCACGGACATCATGAATGTCATGTTGCCAAGCTACGTTTCTAACTTCACGTGCTGCACACAACCAAAAGCGCGTGGTAGCGAGGAGGTGACCAAAATGGAGTGGTCTGATGTTTCAAACAATAGTACCCATAATAACAGTTTCAAGGTCTGTTCGGAGCGAAATGAAGGTGAGTTATATTGTATTTGACAATAATTCATTTGCTGTTTAACCGTATTTGACATTTTAGCTCATGTAATAGGACGTTTTCGAGTGACCAAACGAAATATAAACATGTTCACGATAGTCAGCTGATAGTGTTTCATTCACAATATAACTTTTCTTGACAAATCGTAATAATGATTTTCACCAGGGCGTGGGATGATTGTCTTTACCATTTTGACATTACCGTCTCGTATACTTTTGCATGTCATTTTCATTGACTTAAAAAATGAATAGCTCTTTATCGATAATCAATATCGAGTGTTAAATTGATGTCGTAGATATTTCGTAAATATTCTGCTATTAAAGATGCATCTAGTATTGTTTCATAACATGTTATTTGACTTACGTGCCAACATTCCATAAGGGCGGATTTAAGTTCAAATAGTTTCACTCAACTTGCATACCCATCCCCAATCGTAAAATATGTCATAACTAATAGTTTCCAATTTAAATCGAGCAACGTTATTATACATGTGTAGAAACCGAAACTACACGTCCCTTGTTCATGTACAGTAGCCATGACCTATTCAACATTATCAACCATAATTTGTGCTGATGTTTTGAGTAGATTATCACCAACAAATTTTCGGCAACAGCCAGTACTTCCAGATAAAATAACACCATTTATAACATTTGGCATATGTGACCCTATATGACACTAATACAAGATGAGACATCAGAAATAGATCCCCCAACAATTCATCACGGTTCTGTTACTTATGTGTCACTTTTGCTTTTTTCAGGGATAACCAACGAATTTAGCTGGGGTCGTCATTAAGAAAAGACAGCATCAAGGACCACCATCGATACGTGTGCGCTGAATTACGGGATATTAACAAACTCACTCATTTCATCGTACTTATAAAACGGATAACAAGAATATGTGTGTGAACATTAAACAAATTAAAATGATGGTTAATAAATTCGAACCAACCTGCAGAGGTTGCAGATTCTTTGAAGGGATCCTCCTTGGGGTACATATAGCATAAAAATCCTTATTTTTAACTTGATGACAGATTGTAACTTAATTTTTAAAAATAACAGTAAAAATAAGTTCAAAAAACACAAAATAAGTGTTTTCCGAACGTGTGACCACCCTGTGTAGAGCCCCATCCCAGTGCAAACCAAGGGACGTAACTCTATTCTCACCACTTATCAATCCGACCAAGTCAGACAGAATAAGGGGAGGTGGGTGGCCGTACCCCAAGGAGGATCCCTTCAAAGAATCTGCAACCTCTGCAGGTTGGTTCGATTCTTTTTCAGAAGGGATCCTCCTTGGGGTACATATAGCATAAGGCAGACTCCCAAAGATAGACTTAGGATGTGGAATTCTGTCTGTACACTAAATACCCCTAAAAAGTGCTCTACTCAATCCAAGAAAGGTGTCACACTTACCAGATCACGTGACCTCCCACGCCGAGGGCTGAGGACGGGTGATCCCTTGGGGACTAACCAAACGGCTAACCAGCCTGATTACCGTTACTGAGGCCAAATACCCCCCCCCCCCCCCCCCCTTTTTCCAAAGAGACTATGGGGAACAATAGGAGGAAGTACTTCCCACGAGGCAGTGTCCCAGGGACACCTACTGCCGGGGATAAAATGCCCAAAACAGTGCCATAACTGGTTAAAAAATGAACAATTTTTAGTTAGTTTTTTAGTCCTGAAAAAGAACTGAACTGAACCAAACTGAACAATAACTTGCAAACAACAAGTAACTCGAAAGCTCAATCAGCTAGAGAGTTTCAACTCTGCCCACCGGAGAGAACCGACTGACCAAACCGAGCACGCTCCCTAGAGTGCCTGTCTAGTTGGTAGTGTCGAATGAACGTGCTCGGCCGGCTCCAAATAGCGGCGGAGCAGATCTCTTCGATGGGCAGGGCCGCTGCGAACGCCTTAGACGTCGCTACCCGCCCTAACCGAGTGAGCTTTCAGCTGACCTGGGGGCTCTAACCCCTTATGTACATAGCCCATCACAATAGCAGACACGATCCATCTAGAGATCGACTGCTTCGATGCCGGCAGACCTGGCTTACTACCCCCGTAACAGCAGAACAGCTGCTGGTCTTTACGGATACTACGGGTACGTTTTATATAGGTCTTTAACACCCTGCGCACATCCAAAATGTGGGCATGGTTTCCAGTGGACCCCGAAGAGGCCGGCTGCATAAGAGTCGGCAGTTCGATAGGAGCCGTCACATGGAATGAGTGGTCAACCTTGGGACGATAGCTGTCGGGCAGTCTGATACTGACTCTGTCTCTATGAAAGACAGTCAGTTCGGGATCCGCTGACATTGCATGAATATCGCCTACCCGCCTGCCCGACGCCAGAGCCACCAAAAAGGCGGTTTTCCACGTCAAAAGTTGAAGCGATAGTGCATTCAAATCTTTGAACCCCGGACCTGAGAGCCAATCCAAAACAAATGAAAGGTCCCAAGTGGGGCTGATACGCCGGACAACCGGACGTATCCTGTCCACACCTGCTAGGAAGCGCTGCACCAATGGATGCGATCCCAAAAGAGCACCGTCCACTGGTACGTGGAAAGCAGAAATAGCCGTAGAGTATCCCCTGACGGTCGATGCGGCTAAACCAGCATCTAACCTGGACTGGAGGAACTCCAAAACAGCGACTAGATCTGTAGAAAAGGGATCGAGTAGCCCTCTATCGCCACACCAGCGCGCATAACAGGCCCATCGATCTTCATACTGAAGGTTTGTCGAATCCCTCCTCGAAGCCAGTATTGTGTCTGCAACTCGTGCAGGAATACCGCTCTCCTGGAGGCGATTCCGGACAGTGGCCAAGCCACCCACTGAATCCTGGGATTCGGGTGTGGTGCCCCTTCCTGAAATAGTATGTCTCGTCTCGAGGGTAACAGTACAGGAGGCTGTACGAGAAACCTGAGAACGGACGGGAACCAACTCTGAGCCGTCCAAAGTGGTGCCACTAGCACTAGGAGGCGAGCTGGTTGATTGGTCAACTGAGAAAGAACCCTGGGGATCAGAGGAACTGGAGGGAACGCCCACAGCACTCTGCCCGACCAGTCGATCGCGAAGGCGTCTCTGGCTAGAGCCCTTGGATCTGGTATTCTTGAGCAGAACACAGGTATCTGATTCGTCATCCCTGACGCAAACAGATCCACCTGGAACGACCCGAACAACAGGGAGATAGTTCCGAATATCCCCCGGTCGAGCATCCACTCGTGAGGTGTTAGGATGCGCCGAGACAAGGCGTCCGCACGGACGTTGTCCACTCCCGGGAGATAAACAGGAACCACCTGAATGCTGAACTGGTCGCACCACAGTAGGAACTGCCACGACTCCTGAAGGAGAGATGGAGACACTGTGCCGCCCTGTTTCAGAATGTACGACAGGGCTGTCTGGTTGTCCATTTCTAGACGAACCACAAGCCCCTCGATCCGCTCCTTGAAGCACTCGAACACACGTCGAGCTGCTCTGAGCTCTAGCACGTTGATGTGCAATTTCGACTCCTCCTGAGACCAAAGGCCCGAGGCTGTCAGGTCTTCCAGGACACCCCCCCAGCCTGATAGGGAGGCGTCTGTCTGGATGGTGACCGAAGGCGTTGGAAGCTCTAGCGGTAGACCCTTGAGAAGGTTGCTCTCGGAAACCCACCACCGAAGGTGCTCTAGCACCCAAACCGGTGTGGTTAGAACCTTCTCGAAGCTGTCCGAGTGTGACCACATTCGTGCCAGCGCTTGCTGAACCGGTCTCATACTCAAGCGAGCTCTCCAAACCACGTCCACTGTCGACGCCATGTGCCCCAGCAACTGAAGCCAAGTCCTGGCCGTGTGGGTGGGCGACTGAAGGAACAAGTGGACTGCCCCGATCACTCTGGACACCCTGTCCGGGGCCAGGGATACAGAACCGGAGGCCGTATCGAACCTTGCGCCCAGAAACACCAGGTCCTGCCTGGGGGCGATGTCTGACTTCTTCAGGTTGATGATCCAACCCAGCTTGAGCAAGATGTCTAACACCTGCTGGGTGGCCTCCTGATTCAGTTCTCGAGACAAGGCTCTTATCAGCCAATCGTCCAGGTACGGATGACAACACGTGCCCCGTGACCTGGCGGCCTGCGCCGGTACCAACATCAGTTTGATAAACACCCTCGGCGCAGTTGAAATGCCGAAGGGAAGTACCCGGAACTGGTAACACGTCCCGTCGAAAGAGAACCGAAGAAACTCCTTGAACTCGGGGTGCATTGGAACATGCAGATAAGCATCCTTGAGGTCTATTGACGACAGCCAATCTCCCCTCTCTACTGACGCTATCACTGTCCTCAGGGTTTCCATCTTGAACGTTGGAACCTGTAGACTGCGATTCAGGTACTTTAAATTCAGAATCGGTCTGAACCCTCCGTCCTTCTTGGGTACCAGGAAGTAGGTTGAGTAATAACCACTCTGCTCCTGACCCTGTGGAACTACCTCGATGGCTGCTTTGTCTAATAAAGCCTGCACCTCGGCGCGAAGGACTTCCGCCTTCTCGGGCAACTCGGGCACCTTCGTGTGCCGTATCCCGGAGAAAGTCGGTGGGTCGTACTTCCAAAGTGGTAAGTGGCCCTCCCTGAGCGTGGACAGGACCCAGGTATTTGAGGTGACTTTCTCCCACTCTGAGACGAAGTGAGATAGTCTGCCGCCCACTGGAAGATTCTCGGAAAGACAGTGTACCCCCGTCTCCGGCAGCGTTCGAGCTGCCAGACTTTTGGGTGGTGACACAGGCAGTGGAGACCCTAGGATTGCTTGTTTGGCTTTCCTCGGCTCCGAAAATTCCGCTGGCCATGATTGCCCCTGCGGTTCTGCCCTTTCTTTCCCTTCCCCTTGAATTTCTTCTTGTTGCCCATAGGGCCATTCCAAGAAGGTTGGCTCGAACCCCCCGGCGTGGGGTAGAGACCATCAAGGGGGGAGAGCCGCACTCGCTTCTCTTGCGGAGCTGGGTCCTCGAGGTGCACCTTAGAGTCCTCGAAGGCAACCTTTTGCTCGGCGGCTTCCTTAACTACAGCCTGCGATCCAGGGAAGAGGGTGGACCCCAACCTGTAAGGCAAGTTCTGTAGTGTGAGGCGTGTGGACTGCGAGTACTTGGACGTCGACAGCCACAGCCGGCGCATCCCCATGACTGCGCCCATTATCTGGCTCGCGGCACTCCGAATTGAGTCCCGGGCCAAATAGCTAGATACCTCTGACAGCTGCTTCTGGAATGTAGTCACCTTAGTGCCTACTTCCTGCATCTCCGCCTGGTCCTTAGCCTGCATAGCAGCAAGGTAGGCCCCGTGCACCGCCACCCTTAGTTGTTGGGCTCCGTTCCTGTACGTGTCCTCATGGGCACGGAACTCGGCCTTAAACATAGCAGCGTGCGACGGAAATGGAGGCAGTCGCCGGCCCTGTTTGCCTAGAGAAGGCTGCGCCTGAGCGCCAGACAGGGTGACAGAGGTCAGGACGCACTCGTCGATAACCGGTAGGTCGAAGAGACCGTCCTCTCCTAACTGGTACCTCTTATTAAGTTCAGGCAGATCAGCCTTTGTACGGGCACCAGACAGGAGAGGGTTGATCGCCTCAACCAACAAGCTATCAAGAACGCGGAGCCTGGTCGCCGGAGGCTTGCTGGGAGCAAAAGCCTCCCCCGGTAGACGGAAATCTTCGGAGACCTGCTCCGGTACGGGAACAAGCGTCTGAGGGATAGCGATCGCTATACGATCACGCGTCTCCTTCAGAAGCTCGGCGAGCGAGACAGCACGGCCGGATTCCTCATCCTCCTCTGAATACTCGGAGCCATCCTCCGACAGGTCCCCGGTACCGGAGCCACTCAGTAGCGACCCAGTATCCGAAGCCCTATCTCGGACAGTCCGTTTGAGAGGGATGCGAAACCCAGCTCTGCCCGCCGGCGCTCGTTCCTGAACCAGAGCCGGTCCCCGAAGCAGCGACGGGCCCGACGCCGGAGCGCCGGAGCCCTTACCTTTGGGGGTACCGGTGCCCCCCGACGTGCTCGGTACCTCGGCACCTTGCACCGTCGGAGGGACTTTTTTAGCTTGAGTACGAGGCAGAGCCGGAGCAGTCTCTCGGGTGCCTACGTCGGATCCCGCTACCTTGCCGGGGCCTGCGCCCGGTTCAGTAGGGGACCCGAGGTCTTTACCGACATTTTTAGTGCCAGCCGACCCTGGAGCATCGAGATCCGGCAGGGCGACGACGGTCAACTCCTTACGGAGCTGTGCCATCATCGTCCCCACCATCCCCGTCATTTGCCCCTGGATGATTGCGGAGATAGCCGCAGCATCCAAGTTAGGATTAGGGTTAATAGCAACATTGGTAGTGTGTGTTTGAGGTAAAAGAACTGGGGGGCTTGATACATCCCCTGCAGCAGGCGACCCCACCTCCATGTCCACCTCATCCGATGAGGAAGAGGGGGCAGGAGGGGAGCTAACCTTTTGCTTGCCTTTACCCTTCTTACCCTTCCTCTTTTCCTTAGAGGGGGGGACCGAACCCTTAAGTTCTTGGCCCGCCTTCTGGAGGTTGCGATAGAAAATCATGTCCATCCCCCTCTCCTTCTTGGCCCGGGGGGTGAAGCTGAGGCACAACTGACAGGCTTGTTCGTCATGTTCGTCCTCGACGAGACACACCAGGCACCGGTCGTGCTTGTCGGCTGGGGGCAAACGGGCCTTGCACCCCACACATTCGGTGAATGACTGCAAAGTCAAACACAGAATGTACAGGGGTGTGCATGAGTGTAAGTGCAATGTTTATGTTTGATAAAAGTGCATCATACAAACAACACGCAGAGGCGATACTATAATAACTAAGCACTAGGCAAGTAATAAATAGTAAGCCACTGAAAGAAATAAAGCATGAAATACCTTGTATATCTTGCCGACTGAAAACGATAACCCCGAGAATGAATAAATTCAAAAAGGGAGAAATCCTCGTCAGTAAAGTGCTGCCCTACAATGCGAAGCACGATAAAGAACCTCCAAAACAACCAGATCTCAATACAAAATAGCAAAGTACTAACACATTGCATTTTGTTTGAGCATCCGCCATTTTGAGTGTTTTCCATCCGCCATTACTCGGTGAAGTCGAAGCACGTGCGAATTGAAAAACGAAGTTACAACGCGAAAAACCACTATAAAAGTAACCTAACATTCGCCTCTACGAATAAGAAGGGGTTACCACACATACAGAAGCTTTCACTTTGTCCATTTTCTCAGAATAGAAGAAAAACTCAAGTTAACCGTCGACTGCAAAACACGTCTTGCCAGCTCGATGACAGATTGATAAGTGGTGAGAATAGAGTTACGTCCCTTGGTTTGCACTGGGATGGGGCTCTACACAGGGTGGTCACACGTTCGGAAAACACTTATTTTGTGTTTTTTGAACTTATTTTTACTGTTATTTTTAAAAATTAAGTTACAATCTGTCATCAAGTTAAAAATAAGGATTTTTATGCTATATGTACCCCAAGGAGGATCCCTTCTGAAAAAGAATATGTGGATTATGTCTCATGTTTTCTTTCATAAACACGTATTTGCGATCTTTGATATTCTTTAAATCAGCTTATTTGTCGTATTTTGTGTAAACTAAATGAAAATTTTGTCATGACAAAACTGACAGAAACAAATGATGTAAAGAATGTCGAAAGTCACAAATCGAGGCAAAGGGTCATTTAGACCCGTAAGCCGAGGGTAAGTTTTATTCGAGGTGCGATATGGTGAATATGGCGAGGCGAAGCCGAGACATGTTCACCATATCGAACCGAGAGGTCGGTTATCACGAGGTTGGTTATCTGATAACCAACCTCTTGATAACCGACCTCTCGGTTGCTTGGAGGTCGGTTATGTTAAGGTTAATCACCCTCACGAGGTAGTTATTGAAATCAACTCTGGGAGGGCTTTGCCCGAGCAGAGTTTATTTCAATAACTACCGTTGTGAGGGTGATTAAACGCCTTACACCATGTGTGCATACTTATTTATTACGCTTGTAGCTTATTAGGTGTGATTAAAAGCATCAACAAAAGTATAGTTTCATTATTTCTTATTAAATAACCTGCCCTAGGTCAGTTATTTTTCCCGCCCCATCATACAGTACATCTAAACGCAACACTCAGCGACCACGTGGTAACAACTAGCGGAAACGCATGGGATTCTCGTGCAAGATTGTCAACACATTGTACTGAGGTGTGGCAAGATGCATTTGGATTCAGAAGAAGATATGGAAGCAGAATGGCAGCTAAAGAGAGTGGAAATTCCAAAGAGCGACGATAATCCAAGTTTTCATAATTCTTATTTAGATGTATGACAGAGTGGCATATGCTATTCCAGAAAATACCCTGAAGAAAGACAAAAGAGCTTGGACAAAGACATAAATAAAAGGTGAGCACCACTGCAGTATGTAAATGTTTGTGAAGTTCGAATTAAACATTCACAAAACAGTACGTTTTACAATTCGTTATGTTATACATGTAAGCAAGAAAATCAAGTATTTCCCGCTGTAGTGACTGAAATATTGCCATGTGACGCGAAACAACTCTCTACCGTATTTTTATTTATTTGAACTGTTGTGTTGTTAGGGGTCACATATTCCAAACGTTATAAATGGTGTCATTTACCGAGTACCGACTGTTACTGAAAACTACCATTATGATGATAGTCGACTTAGTCAGTTAGTATGTTGAGGATATGAAGGCAAAACTCATATCTGATCGAAATCCGGACAATGTACCGCGATTGACTCGCGACACATTTTGGAATGTTATGTTGAACAGACAAAGACTTAACTTTGGTTTCATAAAGTTAAATAGGCCCTTAACGACCGTGTATGTAAATGGGACGTGTAGTTTCGGTTTTCTGCAAGTTGAGTGAACATTATTTGTACTGTAAACGTTTGCGTACATTTCTATCTAGTTTTGGCGCATTTTTAACAGTTTAAATTAAACGTTTAGGAAAAATTAAAAATTAAATGTTCGTAATACATGAATACATTTAAATGTCCCAAGTGCACCTTTTCATTTTAATTTGGATTTGAATGTGTTAATGTTTCGATATTTTTTGACTAAAGTTTACCTTTTCCTGCTCTTTTTCAGTTCTGTGAACGTATTTGAAAACAGATTACGAGGAACGAAGACCCGTTGGTGCTATATACACAGTGGAACAAGATCGCGGCCAAGTCACATGAAAATGTCAAAAAGCAAACATGTAATTTGAAAACGGTGGTTTACTTCAATTAAAATGCTTCAAATGTGTGTTGTGTGTTTTCTTAAGTCAGTATTGCCATATTTTAACTTTCATTTATGCTCAGGCGCCAGAATGTTATCCATGGTGTTGAGAGGCAATGTCCAAGATCAATGATCATACCTTAAAACTGTATTTGTTGAGGTAGGTTATTTTGGTTATGTACAAAACTGAAGGAAGTTATTTCGAGGCAGTTTTCAAAATTCAGAAAACCATCTGACATTGGGAATTTTCGAATATTGATTAGAGGCGAAGCCGAGAGGCAATATTTGAAAATTGCCAATGTGTAATTTTCGAGGGAAGATACCAAGTTCGAGGCGAAGCCGAGAACACACGGTATCTGCCCGAGAGTTTTAAAAAATGTTTTGGCAAATATATAACCGCCTTCAAATAACTACCTCGGAAGCGTACATAACCAAGAAAACCTACCTCAACACAAGCAGATAACCGAGGTTAGAGTCGGTTATCCGTAAAAAAGACTTGTCAGAACAAAGGAAATAACTTTCCCTAGTGGTGTAACTAAAAATAACTACCTCTGATATTGACCTGATAACCACACCACGTGGTGTATTGTCTATTATCAATTAACTCTCAATGTTATGGCACACTTTATTAATGGCCTGGACCATATGATTTGACAACTGGACAATACAGGAAACTGGGACGATACAGGAAAACAAGAGCCATCGGGAGAGATGGCTTATCCCCCAGGCTCCACATAAGTTGAATAATCAGTTTTAGCAGTATATAATTATTTATAATTTTTATTTGCTCGTAAAAGCAGATATCTCCTCCTTCATCCAATTCACTTCAACTTATTACCTGTCTAAGAGACAAATGAACAAAATGTTGCCATGGAAACAGAAAAAGATAAAATTTAAAAAGTAGAAACCCCCAAAAGGCACATCTACATGATATAAAATGAGGAGGTTGCATACAAAATACCAAATTTGGTGAAGAATGGTCAATCAGTTTTAAAAATTCTCTGTGGAAACCTTCAATGACATTTACACGTTTTCAATTTCTACAAATAGAATAAAAGATTAAGTATTTTCATATTGGCCCTCAGATTTCGTTTTGTGCCAATACATCAGACCTCGGACCTGTAACTGGGCCAATACTGAAATCATATAACATTAAATGATTAAAGATTGACAGGATATCTTGTTCCCGTTTGACATCTAACTCGGACACATGATAAATCTCCATATCAAACTCACGGACACATGGTAACTTATATTGTACCTACACTGACATGTAGCATCTCACAAATAAATAAGAGGTTATAAATCCATAAAATTACAGTGGAAACTATAAAAAAACGTCACCTGTCTAGTCTGGCATCATTTCAATACTGGCATCTTAAGTTAATAAATGCAATATGTCATATACTCCTCCCCACCTGTTCTACGCCGGAGGACCCTCTGTGGTGTGGTGAATCTGCGTGGAGTGTTGGAGCGACTGAGATGTTTCTGTAGCAGGATCTCCACAGGATCATTACACTCTTCTACATTCTCCTTGTCTGGGGTAGATATGTCCTCTCGTAGAACCAGTCCGTACCTCTGCAGGAAGTCCCAGTAGGCTAGTCTGAGGAAATAATTATAACTTTGACTGACTTTTGCAATTCCATACCTCGACCCTCATATCTTATTAGGTAATTAAAGAAATAAATATTATTAAAAGTAAAACCAAATTTGAAATCTTTAAGGCCTTAATGTTTTTTTTAAATGTTTCTGGTCTTTACAGGCTGACAAAAATGATGCGATGAGGCGTTTTTTTTTTTTGGAATGAAGAGATAAACAAACAAAATTTATACAATAATTTATATAAATAAAGCACAAACCCTCTTAAATATGTGTTACTATTTCAAATAGTCAATAATCTCAACCCTACACTCCATCTCAACAGAAACGAGTGACATTTTCTATGTCCAATGTTTTCTGAGGCTAAAAAATTATAGTTATCCGCCCCTTACTGTTAAATCCTAGTTAAAAAAAAGATCTGAGGCGTGGGTTTGAAACTGATGCGGGCGGAAACCAAAAACCAGAAACCAGACGGCTGGTGCCTCAGCCTTGTTCAGGCGCTCCAGTGAACTTCCGGGTTAACAGATGACCCAGCTAGCCGGCGGATCATCAGGTGTGCAATTCAAGTGAACCTTTTACCAATTGCCTGATGCTATGTCAAATCGTTTGATGACATCACAAAGAAAAGATACTGCATCTTTGGCGAAAAAAATGGTTGCAATGCCATAACAGCATTTGCACATATGAAATATGTTTCACCATCTGTGTTGTGTATTGGTGATTTTACCAAGATAAATAAAAAATATTCTCTATTCTCTGACCTGCTGGAGTATCCTCTCCTGCAAACCTCGACCGTCTCCAGGACACCGCTAGCCTTCAGCTGTTGAATCACGTACGGTTGGTCGTACGTCCCGGCCTCACTCCGGCGGTTTGGTTTGATGCACCGAATATAGTGCACATCAGACTTCTTCAGTGTGGAGAGGAGTTCATCTAGAGATGCCTGTCGGTGAGAGTGTGAGAGTTGATGAAAATATGAGTAAGCTAAATCAGTGAATGTATTGTATGTGAGGAGTAAATGTATGAGTAAATGAGTAAATGAGTGAAGAGAATGTATGAGTGAGGAGAAAATGAGTGAGAGATGAGTAGTGACTCAGTACTCGAGTGAATGATGAGTGAATGAGTGACTTATGAGTACATAAGTCAGTGAGCAAGTTAGTAAGTGTTTAGTGGCAAATATGATATCTCACCATTGTTAAGAAAAGTGTTCTATCAGATATCTAAGCTTGTTTATCCTTCATTTGTGTAATTAGTTAGTTAGTTAGTTAGTTAGAAACTAGCATTAGTCCAGTCGCCATTGACAGTAGAATAGATGTTGGGAAGAAACATGTAATAACTAGTGGACCAAAGGACTAGTTTATTAATTAAAGTTGCATGATCACATAGGTGCACTTGGCTAGTTTAAATGCATTTCGGCCAGTACTTTAAAAAATGTACAAGTCCGTTGGAAGATATCAAGCAACAAGATAGGTGATCAAGATTTGCAATAAGGTAGCATAACAGAAATGCAATTTCATCATGATCCAAGATCTAAACATCTTGTCTTTAAACGTGCACTATAAGCTTTCATTTTGGAGCTAATCAATGTGTGGAACAAAATCCTGATCAAATTACCTTGAACTTGGTGAGAACTGTCTTCCTCTTTTTCCCTGAAGCCTCGACAGCGTTGAAGTCTGTGAAGAGGTCGGCCAGGAAGGATGATTCACTCTTCTGTAGTAAAGTCACCAGCTCTACCGGGATGTTGTCCTGGGGAAGGAAAATACTTTTCTTGTAACAATTATTCTGCTTATGCAATAATATTCAGGGTATGGGTTGACCTTTTGTCCATGATTTTTGTAAATGATTCAAAAGTAGTCATTCAAAACAGTATTTGGTGTTTTGCTTGAATTTATCAAGATCAATGGCTCATCAAGAACAAAGCGCTCCCTTGCTTAAGCTTCAAACTTTCACTCATTCACTCGACAAACTTGTGTGGATTTACAAAAGTTTGTTCTTTTCAGTATTGATGGAATGAAATCTTTCACACTCACCTTGTTCTTATTGGTGACATGCTCCAAGTTGTATTGTACGTCCCCAGCGTAGTGACGTATGATGAAGGCTGGACGGGCAGTGAAAGTCTTCGGACGCTTGACCACAACTGCGGATTTGTGACTGACCTCCAGCACTCTCTCTCCCAGCACCCGTGGGTTCGACTTGCGGTTCAGGTACACTTCCTGTCATGTGCAGTGATTGGCAAATCATGATATGCAGTGCATGAATAAGGGTGTCAGACAGCTCATAACCACCAAACTTTTATATTGCTCTGATACGTTTTGAGGTTCTTGTTTCAAATTGCTGTACATAAATGGAGGAATACTTATGGGCTGGCTAATTTTCAAAAATATTTCCATATACTGTGATAATTAGTTGTTGCTGTTATTAAATATTCTTTACTACACATTTCCCACGTAAGGCAAAGCTTGTGCCAGTCTCCATCACTTGCTAATTTAAGCATTGCTGTATTTTCCATACTCTCCTGTGCTAGTTTAGCAGTGCACTGCACCAGAACCATAGTGCGCTTCACTCCACTAACAACTAAGTAAAGGAAATGCAGGAATGCCTTAATTAGCCAGTCATGGAAACTGGGACAAGTTCTTTAGAAGATAATCAAGCATCTCTTATATTGGGAGGATTGAGTTGAGGTGAGGTGCTTGTGGTATAATGATACTTTCAAATTATTTCACTTATATCACAAAGAATTCAACTTTCTATAAACAGTATTACTAGGGAAGGAGTAAAAAATGCTGGGATGTGGGTGGGCTCCACATATATTGAATTCATTGCTTGAGAACTATAGAATTGGTCGACAGTCGTGACTGATGTGTTGAAGCCGATCCAAACTGAAGTTTTGGATCCGAGAAATCCCTTTAACTTTACTTACTAAAGTGAGCATCCTACCTTTACCTGTAGAATTCTGGTTCTTATCATGAACACCTGTTACATTCTGCATTCTTACCTCATTAAGTACACCGAACACCCCAACTTTTCCTTCCAACACATCAAGACATGGCTGATTGTCATAGTAATCAATGTGTTGCCATGCGATACGTTCTTCCTCGTACTCTCTCTGTAAAAATGAGAAATCATGGAAAAGTTATAAAAGTGAAATATGTTTTATAATATCACAGGATATGAATAAGCGCATAACCTGGTATCTTCTGCAGGACTGGTTAGTTTTTGAGGATTTTCTTTAATTTGGCCAATTCATACACAGAACACCTATACCTTATAATATTTCATATATTTATCTGTCTCCTTAAATTTTATTTCATAATATAACTATCTAAAATATATAACTTATTGATGATGTAAAAAACTGAATTCTGTTAGAACCAAGAAGACAAGGTGAGGTGAGGTGAGTTGAAGTTAAACACTGCTTTCAAAATTATTTCAATTATATAATGGCTAATATTATCGCAGGGAGAAAGCCTGCAAAGCATTGGTGGCTATGCATTTTGGTGAAACCAGCGCCCCGTTCAATAGCAGCGAGCGCTTAAATTGCTCAATGTAGCGCTCAATGTAGCGCTCAATGAGCGCTTCTTCTATCTTGAACGACACAGTGCAAATTCCTCAAAGTTTGCTCGCCTTGCTACGTAGCGCTACATTGAGCAATCGCGTTCAAGATTTTGAGCGATTACTTTGAAACCTATCTTGAACACGGCACAGAACATCAGCTGGAACTAGCGAACCATAGGTGGTACTGCGCTGAAATTCAGTGTAACATTGCACTCAAACCTTACTGCACGTCGAACAGTTCTCTACTGCAGACAAAGTTGCCGAGCTCCTACGGGTTTCACCAAGAAGACAAAAACTTTGCAATAGGATATTTGTCCAATTTAGAATTCCTCAATGCAATAAGACACATAGAAACTGATTGGTGGATACATGTAAACAAAAGTTTCTTGAAATATAATTTTTACTTCTGTAACAGTTACACAGACACAAAAGCAGGCAGGGTATACAAAGAAAAAGATAAAGCACAGAAGTAGTTTATCTGTGTATATGACTTTCAGAATAACCTTTCCCTTAAACTGAGGTCCTTGTGGGAGTTTGTAAATTTCTAATGGGTGAAAATCTTACCTGTAAATCTTTGAGGAAGTGTCGCACATAATGCTGCTGTAGTTTCTCGTTAGCGTAGTTGATACACAGCTGCTCCAGACTGTTGTGGTCAAACATTTCGAACCCATAGATGTCCAGCAAACCTGAAACAGAAGTCAGTTCAATGGTCAAACACCTTGAACCCGTAGATGTCTAGCAAACCTGACACATGCACAGACCAAATATGGATTGGATTATGTGTTAGATGTTAGGCTTATCAGTTTCTTTTCTCAAATTATCTATAGTCCAACTGCAGTTAAGTTAAATAAGTAAACAGACATTGGACTAAAAACTGGAAAATTATAGAAAGATTGATTCTTCAACATAGTGTTTCATCTTACCTATTGTGTTTGCTGGATTTTCTGACTGAATTTGTTGGTTGATAAAGTTCACAAGCCAATCAAATAATCTGAAATAAATGAAGCAGGAGTGTAAATAAATGGAACGTTTCACAACCTCAAGGAGGATTTGAACCCAGGAACCTCCAGGAGAGTCAGACACTCTACCAATAGAGCTAAAGGGACATTACACTAGACTAAACTAGTATGAATGCATCTACTTCACTCTGTCACATGAAGGTGTTATAAGTAGTATGCTTTTCTAGAGGGTAATACACTCTGATGTACTACATTTGTACCAGTGTCTCTCCAGCCTTCACAGATAGCACTGGTACAAAGATGGTACAAATAAAAACAAGTACTTTATAGAAAGGAAAGACAACAATTATATTTCCCTTTATGATAGACTATCTAAAGCACATAGGGATACAGTTTTACAGTACCTGGAGTACAGCAGCATGGCGAGACAATCTCTGCGACTCTTGGCTTCAGCTATAGACACAGGTTTTACAAAGACACTACGTCTCCTGTCCCCTCCAGACGCGATACTTCGATTCAACAAGACTTGTTCCAGATTCTCCGCAGATACCCCGAGCAGCTGGCAACACTGTATTGTAGCCTGACAGGTCGCTGAAGTCATACATGCAACGATTAGATAAGACATAGAGGTAAATGGAATCAAATTGTATTCTGTGGATTTAAGCTTTGCTTGCTTTCACCACTACACACTGACAGATTAGACTAAGATAGATTTGAGAATCTAAGGCCAAATCTCTGGTTATGTCCACTCCTTTTGATTTCTGAAGTTTGTTCCAAAAATGTCCAGTACATATGCGAAATGAAAGGAGTGTCTCCGAACACTATTCTGGGCAGGCTGAACATGTTCCCTTGAAACAGTAGGTGAAAGCCGAAAGCAATGGAACATATTTCACACGCCCAGAACAGTGTTAGGGGCCACTCCTTTCACTTCGTGCATGTACCAGACATTCAGAACAAACTTCGGCAAATCAAAAGGAGCAGGCCTTTTGATTGCATGATTGTTCAGTACAGGTTTTCTGTTGGTGTGTTGAGGTGATTTGGGGTTCAAAGTTACATCTCACTTGTGACATGGCACTCATAGTGGCTAGAAGTAGTATTACTGGAGGGAAAGCCTTCAAAACCATTGTAGCTATGCATTGTTGTGAAATCTAAAAGCATCGATTGGAACCCTTAGTAGCAATCTCTTAATATGAGTGTGCACACCCGGCAACTTCTGGCGTTTTGAGGATTTTCTTTACTTTTCTACAAAATTTACAAAACAACACTTTTGGGTTGGCTGCTTTTCAAGCTTTAAAGGTTATCTAAAACTTTGTGTAGAATGAAAATACACAAATTCCCTTGCAAGTCATAACTCGTGCCAGTCTCCATCACTGGCTAATTCAATCCTTACTGTTTTTTATGAACTTTTTTGTGCCAGCAATGATGATTACTGAATCAATCAAATAATGAAGCAAACACTTTCATACGGTAAATGAAATTATAAAAGAAGGGAAACCAATGAGCAAAATTCAAATCATGAAATTATGTGGTAAGAGATCAGGCAGATGCCAGCATTTGAACATCATCGAACATTTTTAACAAATATAAACATGTAACACAGAACAAACAACATCAATGCATGCATGAATCTAACCTACGCTAAACCTACGTCAATACCTGACAACTCAAGACAAGACCGCTCTAGAAAAGACTTCTGTGCTGAAATATGGGATACAGGGTAATATGAACGTGGGTCATTGTTATGTGATTGTTGGATCGTCCTCAGATAACCAGAGGATAACGTTCCGGGTATTAATTCTAGGGGTGTAAAAATACATCGAACTATTGATGCATCGCAATAGTTGGCTTGGCAATAGTACTATATCGATAGTATATACAAAAACACTATCGCTATCGCAATAATAAGGTTAACTATCGTTACTATCGAAACTATTAAATTTACCTTAATTATGAATGATTTACACAAGCTTCACTGCATTTAATTCACAAGTTTTCATTTTAGAATGTCAAAAGGAAAGAACAAGAGATAGGAGATAGCAAAATGACAATAAGTCTTTTCATTTATGATTTCTTAACTGATTTTGGTTCCAAAGTCCTTACATCAATTAAAAATTTCTAGTAAAACCTATAAGAAATCTAGCTGATTATTGCATATTTGTACAAAAAACCCTATTGCAATAGTGAGTTACAATAGTCTATCGCTATCGCAATAGTAAGTGGCAATAGACTATCGCTATCGCAATAGTCTCTTTGGGTCAATAGTCACCCCTGATTAATTCTCAAAATGTCTGTAGCCCTAGGAACTTCTCAAGTCCATTATTTGCAGATGGCTATGATCAAAGTTACCAATTTTTAAGGCTAATTTTTCGAGAAAAAGGGCGCTGATTTTCACTTTTCTTTTGAACAGCAATTATTAATTTGAAATTAATCGATCTTGAATAATGTATAAGTCAATAAAACTATTATATAACTATACTATATTTTCTGCACAGCACTCAAAAGGTGTCCGCCTGCTTTGGTAGTTCTTCAGAACTTTTCTGCTGTAGCACAAAATTTTTTAAAACTTTATTTTTTCAAATTTCCCATTTATAATGATAGTTTATGATATTTATATTTTAGTGTAAAACATCTTATTACACAAACCAATTATCCAAGTGGTAATAACAGAGTTGCATATAAAGCAATTGCATGGCGGCCATTTGAGTACCATTTATTATTCAAATTACAAAAACGATTCCCATGGCTTCACCAAACCATGTACACTCATTTCTTAACTTGATTTTCCGAAGAGAGAAGGGCGTTTTGCTATTGGTGACATTATTTTTCAAATACATTTCACCGATTTATTTGAGCGAAAAAAACATGCTACTGCCCCTAAAAGAGGGTTACTGACAGGTTAAATGCGATAGAGTAGTGGTGGTGTTAGATTATCATACATGTTTGTGATGAGACACTTGTTTCATGAAACCAGCCTTTGTTTACATACCAGACTCGTTGCTCATTGAGCAAAAATCTTCATCCATTGCAGTAAAATCTACATTACAGAGAAACAGGATAGCAGCTACAACCTGCAAATAAAAAATCAAATTGTTTATGAATTTCCACATTGGTGTTGTAAACATTTCAAACACTATTTCTTCAAAATGTCATGAATACAATTGCCTCATAGAAGCAAAAACTCCCATATCCTATGTAACAATCTCCCCACTGCACCACCCCTCTCCCAATGCTTAACAAGGGACAATTGTCTCCAGTGCTCCAAACCCTTAGTTTCTCATAAGTTCAAACTAACTAGGCTTGGCAGCTATGCAGTGTAAGGTCTTGGGTAGCAACTAGCTGAGCCCTAGCCAACATAGGTTTTTAAAAAAATTCAAACATAAGGTACATCTAGATACATCTGTAATGATCCAACAATTCTGTACAGCTCAACTCTTTTTTTTTTTTACAAAGATAGTCTATGATAAATGCGGTGTCAAAATTCATATTAGCAAAGCAAATTTCTGGCAGTGGTCAATGCATGTGTAAAAGTAACGTAGTTTTGTTGCATTGTTTTAGAGATACCATTCAGAGTTGAAAAATAGATATTTCCCACTTGATGGGAAAACAAATACTGTCAAGAACAAATTCTTAGAATCTACTCACCTTGAATACTTCTTCTTGTAATGTTTCACTCAGGCCAACATTTGTCATTGCTTCCACAGTTGTTTGTAATGACTGCCTTTCTTTCTTTTCTGGAAATTAAAGGGAAATAATAACTTCTAAGTCTTAAAATCATAATGATGATATTTTGGTAATGAAAGACAAATTTGGATTGAAGTCTTTACTCAACTTGTAAGCTGGTACCAGAACATTGTCTGCAACAAGTAAACCAAAGTTGTATTGAACCTCATTGCAGCATAATCACCCAAATCTTACTGCATGTAGAAGTGAGGAGAGATAATTTGAGGTTTAACACTGCTTTCAAGAGTATTTAATGTATATCACAACTGCTAGTATTGTTGCAGGGATAAAGCCTGCTAAGTTTCACAGTGAAACCTGCAAGCATCTGCTTGAATTAACAAACCATGGGTGGTACGGCACTGAAATTCAGTGTAGTATTGCACCCAAACCATACTGCAAGCAGAATAGTTTTCAACAGTAGACATCCAATCCAATAACAAGATAAAAAAGCCCTCTCCGCTTTTCTACATTGGATAACTTGTGCCCAATCCATTTCTTGAATGAATAAAATATGTTTCAATCAATCAACAAGATAGATTTCAAATAACCGGTAGCATTTTACTTTCGTCTAAACATACTGATCTGTTTTCACTAAATCATAATTTAAAATTTTTTTTTTTATCATTAACAAGGGAGTATTATACTTATGAGATCACTAGTCTGAGTAGTCTCTGATAGTTTAGTATAAGTAAGACGGAGATCTAGCGACATACCCATGTTAGGAGGTACGATGTTGAATGTATGACCGGTCAGTTGATGTCCGAGTTCAGATAGCCATGAGTGATCAGATCCCTGGCTGTTCGTCAGCTGCAATGATATTGACAAGTCTTCACTTTAATTACAGTCATCATTACAAAGACAAAATTGATCTTTTAATAGAAACTAAAAGAAAACCATGTTCTATGGATACTCTTTATTGGTACATCACTAGCTTGATAACATTGGTGAGGTTCTATCAGTTCCTGCTGGATTCTGTGATTCTGCGGATGCTAAATGAATTACAGAAATAGCCTTCTTATACAGAAATGTCTGTTCTGCAGAAAACACATATTTATGCAGAATCTGCAAAATTTAAATATTTTTAAAGTTGGAATTGAATCAAACCTAGACAAAAAGTGAAATTATATCAAAATTATTAATGGTTACACAAAACATTGGTTACAAAGAATATTTTTTGAGAACTAAAGTATGTGAAGCTCATCTCTACAAAGGTCCAATAAGTGTTTAGGAATAAAGTTCGAAACCATTTTTGGAACGTAGCTTTAAGCTGAAGAATCTTGTGCAAATTTATGGAAAATAGGTCAGAAGTAAATTTGCAACAGAATTAAATTTGCCTGCAGAACCCAGTCATCCTCAGTCACCCAAATACAGCTGAAATCAGATGATCAACTTCTAGTGGCTTGGATTCAGCTATGTTAAATTGTAATAGTTAACTAGATTGTGTGACCTATGATCTCTCTACCTGGTAGAAGATATGGAAGTTGCAGTCTCCATCCCCCTGATGCACGACCCGGGTCTTCTCCAGCAGATATGTCTCTATACTGGCTCCCTGGATGTGTCCAGATCTTAGAAACACAAACTATATTTTTCAGCCAATAAAAAACAAAAAGAGCCATTGGCTCTGATGCTCATCAGGTTTAAGTTGCCAGAGGGTTACCAAATGTACAATTTGTAATGCACATTGGCCAAGGTGTCTGAACACATTAAACATTTTCAGGCCTTTTTATTTAGAGAAGATAGGTTTTAGGTCATGGCCTGTGAGGCTCCTATTGGGGCCACAGAGTCGCAATTGGCGAAGGAGTCTGCATGCCAGATTTCAGCTCTCGAGAGCCATCGAAAAATTGAAAAGTTTACAAGCGATGGATGGTCTGATTGATGGCAGACATCATGCCATGCTTTAAGCCCATCAGGCCTTTCAGAAGAATGGTCAGTGATAGAAAGTAAAAAGTAGCCAGGTTGGAAATCGCCACCAGTTTTGCATTGGGTCAACTATTTCTTGGAAAAATATCTGTTATTGGACAGATATCATTTAAGAAAATATCATTTGGACCAACAAAAAACACACATGTATTTATCCCTAAAAGAATCATCAAAATTACTTTGAAATTTACAAACTGGCATAAATCATTAGTCATCAGAATCGGTGCTATATAGGCATGATTCTCAAGGTATTGTATGAAATAAATTTGAAGAAACATTCTGAGTAAATTAACCCTTAACTTGCGGGTCCCAGAATTATCCGGGCGGGATATAAGCGATTCCGAGGTACCTCAATACGGATCCCGGATCGCTTACCGTATATTACCGGGTATAAGTCGACCCCGCGTATAAGTCGACCCCCTTTCTCAACTGCCCAAATACTGGTCCAAACCCTATATCTCATGTATAAGTCGACCCCCCCTTTTTCCACTTGCTGACTGACACCGAGTGACAAGTCGACATGCACAAGAGTCAACACAGCGGCGATTGGTAAGCAGTGATGTCGATCGACTTATCAATTGTTTTGCCCTAGGCCTAAATATTATTAAATGATAATTTATTTTTCAGACGTTGTAAACAACCAATAAAAAAATACAACTTGTGACTCACGGTGTCTGTTATTATTTGTTTCAATCAAATTACATTTTCCTCTCATCAAGCCGAATAAACTACTGAACTACGACCAACATGTTGACAAAACGTTATTAGATAACCGGTGAATAGTTAAATTGTTACCTAGTAGAAAAAGACGTAAAAAGACATTGCTTTTACTTTTGAGATGAGAAGTGACAGGCTGTTACTTTTACTGTTAATTACTATCAATTAATGTTAATTAAACATCAAAGCTTAGATAATTACCGGATGCGCTAATGAATCACTGCCCTGACTGGCAATTAACAAATCTATTCAGAACCTTAATCACACGTACGTCTGTCTATTAACAAGTATTGAATATACACTATTATACAAAATGAATGGTGAACATCTCAGTAACAATACAATGACAATCGGCAATTAACATTTCCCTAAATATTTTTGAATATATGCTATTATGTTAGAACATTTCAGAAATTATACGTCTACTCGTACCAGTAATTTGCACTTCTCACTGCGTAAACACTTGATTATTTTTTCATGAGTATCTATCTCGCATGTCACCGGCTTCTATGTAGAATCTCATTGGTCCACGTGACCTTATCGGGTCACACGACTTGCATCAAGGCTAGATATCGATCGATGTTTGTCAGGTAATAGTGAAGATTATAATATAAACTTTAATGAACTTTCGTGATTTAAATGTTATTTTTTATTCATATATCACGCTATATTTGTATTTTAAAAAGACAACAATAAAGCATATTTTTTTTATTCAATGATTTTAATATTGACTGGACATCGATGTTTGTGAATTGTTTCCGGTGTAAACATCGTCCGTTCGACTTGCTGGGCTGGCAGATACTTACCTGGCCTCTAGATTTTTGGGGCTGAAACATAGACCCCGTGTATAAGTCGACCCCCCTCCTTGACCCCCTAATTTTTGGTATCAAATTCTCGACTTATACCCGGTAATATACGGTACTTAGAAGAATTTATAGCTGTCTCGCTACTTTGCTAGCCCTGACAACGGGTCCCGAGTCGATTGTGTACGCGAGTCGCTCCATGAGAATGGCTGTATTTATGCCTCGCAGCCCGCCATGAGAATAAAGCTTTGTTCAGTGTCTGGTCAGAACGTCCAGCAAAATTCACACCAATTTGCGTGTGCATTGTTGACCCGTAACGCATCGATAATTAGCTTTACAAAAGGCCAATTTTGTCCTGCTTCGCTCCGATGGCTACACTGCCCGGCGGCTAATTATCACCTAAGTGTCTGCACTGCCCCGGGGTGAGATAGGCCCGTACATGCTTATCTGTCTCGCATCCCGCCACATGGGCAGATAGCCTCTAATTACGGGAAGATATTGCGATAAGCTACCTTTCTCTCGCACTTCGTATCATATGAACCAATTGGTTGTTTTTAATTTTTTTTATACCAAAATAAAGAGGAAAGAATGGCCTTTATTCCCATATAAAAAATACAGCAATCGCACAGAGATAGGCGACTTTCGCACTTTTGAATTTTTAGACATGTGGCGCATTTACCCCAACATGCCTCGGCGCTCTATTTCTAAGAAACTACTTGGGATATTTTCATAATTTTTTATCAGTATATAGAGAAAAGAATTGTCTTCAATTCCATATAAAATACGTGTATTTTCGGCAATAACTTTTGATGCGCCAAGTGTTGCGCAGAAGGTGATATTTGGCTTTGAATATGTGGCGCTCTCAGCATATATCATCATTACGGGCTTTATAACTTTTGAACCGCAAGTCCGATTTTTATAATTTAATAAGAGGAAAACATTGTCTTCATTTCAATATAAAATGCGCATTTTAAAAACAATTTTTTTTTAGGTACAGAAGCTTCGTGTCATTCCGACGTGTGAAGGTTTCTGCTATATATGTCGAGAGGGCATGCATGGGAACCCGGCATGGGAACCCATTCCCAATAGAATCCGGGGTTCGTCCCACAGGATTGTTCCTCGGAGTCTCTCGTTCTCAAAAGAGAACATGGGAAACCTGTCCCGCGATTGAAACCGGCGTCCGCTGCGGAAGACGGGGACGGAAATTCCCGGAGAGCATGGGAGTATGCTACCATGGGTCCGGTCTCCGCCTCGAGAGACTGTTCCTTGGATGCTCTGCTTCTCAAAAAGAGAAGTCATTCGGCAACTGACAACCCGAGCTTCCCTGACTTAGTAGTATATTTTCCGGGCCTCGCGCTTGGTGCTACATGTCGCCGAGGAAATCAGAAAATGGTCCGTTTGACATATGCGTCGGAAAAATCGACGCGATGTCAGAAGCCATCGGCGCTTGCGGCGCAGTCGTCCTGGATGCGCCGGGAGGTTCTAAAACTGGCAAATGAACGTCCATGAAGCTCACATTCATTATCTCTGTATGTTTATTGTCTCTAATCACATGTTATATGTTGCATACATCTAACGCATTTTCAATCATTTACAGGTTGAAGCAGAATGCTACGCGGACGTGGACGCAAGGCCCTGCGACGGCCTAGGGCGTTGCATACTAGGAATACTAGGCTTTGAAGCCGTTTCAAGCGACGACGACTTCATCAACGAGATCCATGCTGATGAAGCCTCTGATATGGAGTCAACTGACAGTGATGATAGCAGTGGTTTAGACAGTGATGATGCATATGATCGGGACACTGTAATAGATAGTGAACATGGTGACACAGATGGTCTGAGTGATGTAGAGACAGAGATTGCCAGAAAGATTCTAGCCGCTGGTAATTCCACTGAAGAAGACTTTAGTGGTTTTGAGGAGGAGTTTGCTGACATACCACAATATAATCAAGATAATTCACAGACGTTTGATGAGTGGGTGGATGGTCCGCGGCCACGTGTAAACTTGCCTTTCACTGGTCAAACTGGGTTGCGCCAGTTCATAGAACTTCCTGAGAACCCTGAACCTATTGACTTTTTCAATTTGTTTATTCATGATGATGACTATCAGGATATGGCAACGGAAACCAATAGATATTTCAAACAAGCAATGGAGGACAAAATTCTAAGACCCCGTTCAAGAATGCAACAGTGGCAAGACACCAGTGCAGAAGAGATGAAGGTATTTGTAGCCATGACAATAGCCATGTCATTAGTTGTGCAGAGAAACTTTGCTGAGTACTGGTCAACAAGTGATGTTACCTCAACGCCTTTCTTCGCCAAGTGCATGCCCCGAGACAGGTTTTGGCTTCTTATAACCTACCTACATTTGTCTGACAACAAGAGGATGCCGGGGCGTAACACCCCGTGCTTTTCACCAATAAATAAACTGGGACACTTGTATAACCGGATAGTTCACCGTTTTTCAAGAGTGTATAAACCGCATCAAAACATTTCAGTCGACAAGGGCATGGTGCCCTGGAAAGGTAACTTATCTTTCAAAGTTTATCTTCCCGACAAGCCTAAGAAGTATGGGATAAAGGCTTTCATGTTGTGTGACTCGCACAACGGATACATTTGCAAGTTCAAACTCTACAATGGAAAAACTAATGAACCGGTTTCTGAAGGTGGCAAAACTTATGATGTAGTCATGGACTTGGTGAACGACTATGTTGGACAGGGGCATCACATCTTTATGGACAACTACTATTCGTCCACAAATCTGTACATAAATTTGTGGGAGCGGGGAATTGGTGCCACGGGGACGTTGAGAGCCAATCGAAAGGGACTTCCTGATTCAGTCAAGAAGCCTAAAAAGAAAGCCAAGCAAGGGGACATGACAGTTTCTCACAACCATGGCCTACTTAAATCAGTCCTTCTCATGTCTACTGTTGAAGATACAGAACTTGAACAAACAGGGAAGAAGAACCGGGCAACAGGGGAACCAGTTCTCAAGCCGCGCATTGTAACAGCGTACAACAAGTACATGGGTGGTGTTGATCGGGCCGACCAGATGTTGTCGTACACGCCGTTTCGAGTGAAGACCCTGAAGTGGTGGAAACAGGTTTGGTTTCACGTTCTCAACGTTGCCTTGTTGAACTTTTATATTGTTTATAAAGAATATAGCAAAGATAAACCTCTAAAAACAAGTCGGGAATACAGGAAGGCTTTGGCGCAACATATAGTAACATTTGCGGACAAGGAACAAGTTCCATCACTGTGCAGACGTCCCCGTGGTCGGCCGAGCACGAGCGACGAGAGTGTCACTCGGCTTCATGGACGTCACTTTCCGACGAAGATTGAGCCTGTCGGAAGGAAGAAAAACGTCACAAGGATGGGTGTTGTATGCTCTAAGGCAAAACGCGCTGTCCTCGCAAAACAGATAGAAGAAGGCAATGCGCCAGCAAGGAAGAAAAAACGAGTAGGCAGAGAGTCTTCTTATGAATGTACAGATTGTAATGTTTCTCTGTGCGCCGCACCATGCTTCAAACTGTACCACACTGCCACTGACTATTCCAGGGCTTACATCACTGCCACGGAAAAAGAAAGAAATGAAGATGGGAACGAAGAAGAGGAAAATTGAAAGTAAAGAGAGCCGAAGTGTGGACACCAGTATATAAACATTATATACAAACTAAAGCTGTTCTGCGCACTACCGCAGGTAAATATTGTGTATTTTGTACATAAATGCATTGTAATTTCATTGTAATACATGTCATTGCAAATAAAATATTTTTTATTTTATCAAAGAGACAGAGAAAGTGAATGCGAGCTTTCATTGGAAGTTCAGCCAGAACCGCATCATAAAAAACACCCATAAATGCTGAACCGGGTGGCCGATTTTCATAAAACTTACATGGGGTAAAGAGGAAAGATTCGGCTTTGATTCAATATAAAATTTACACATGCGCACGAAAAACTAAAGTTGCGGCACGTGCCCCAATATGCGCGATAGTCAAAAAGTTGCCTCAAAGTACCGAGGGTACCTTCATTTGGCAAGCTATAGCTTCCGAACGAAGTTGCGCATTTTTTTTCTTTTTACATCATCCTAAAGAGCAAGAAATTGTCTTCAATTCCATGTATCATATGTATATGCGCAGCGAAAAATAAACATGCGGCAAGTGATGCGCCAGATGTCGCAAAAAGTTAGTTTTTCAAAAATGAATTCTCTAAGTACTGGGGGTGCCTTCCTTACACTCTCCATATATTGCGAACCATTTGACGTATTCCAATAATTTTTATATCATTGTAAAGAGGAATAAATTGTCTTCAAGTACATACGTGTTTCGCATGCGCGCAAAAACATTTACGATTTTATAAAGCTGGAAATAAAGACAAAGCCAAACAGCGCACAACATGTATTGCGTTCGCCGCGGTGATAAGTGTATGCTGTGCTCATTAGTACCCATTAGTTCCACGCGCGCTTGGCTCCTGGCACCCTCGAGGAGGTCTCGAGGAGGTAACGGTACTGTAATTAGCCCAGTCCCGGGGGGACCAAGCGGTGCCAGTAACTTGGTGTGCGTCGGGACGCATTCACGTGGTACTGTCGGGGTAGCGTCACTCTCCTTTCTTTGGTTATATTTTCTGAACCATAGGTCATATTCTAATAATTTATATGTCACTGTAAAGAGGAATAAATTGTCTACAAGTACATATAAAATTCGCAATATGCGCGCTCAGGAGTTTTGATTTCATAAAGCTGAAAATATAGACAAACTTTAGATGACAATAGAATTATAACCAAAGGTCGCATTCTAATAACTTTTATATCATTGTAAAGACAAACATCTGGTCTTCACATCCATATATAAATTTCAGTAGCGCGCTCCAAACTCATGATGTTATAAGGCCCGAATTAAAGACAATCTTTACAAAGTCATAGAAAAGTAAAGAAAAATCATAAAAAAATAATTCAAAGATGCGGGTATGAAGCAACCATTTGTGTACGGGTGCCGCGACTTGAATTTGTATTCAACGCCCGTATATTCGCCATGTAGATGCGGTATATTTCGTAAAAACGGTACCGGAATCGCCGCCTGGAAATTCCGCAAGCAGAGCTCGTTAGTGCCTAAGCTCAAACTACTGCTGCGAGCTGCGAGCCTGTAAATTCCGCCACAGGGGCTAAAAATGGTAAAATATATATACGCAACGTAAGGGTTAAGGAGATATTTTCACAAATTCCAGTGTTCAAGTGATTTAACTCAATAGAAAAAAATATCTGTTTCAGTTTGAGTAATAACATCTCGTGCTGCCAATTGAGGTGACGTCATAATGGCATAAATATGAGGTCACAATATTAGTGCTGCGGTCGCAATGGAGTGTGTCCCATTTATCAAAGAGTTTCTGGAATTTAGGGGGTTTATATCAGTGAGTAAAAAATAAAATATTAAACTTGGTTCCGTTTAACAACATACTTATTAAACTTGTGAATGGTTTCTGTATGTAACTCGCTTCGCTCCTCAAATACCAAACGTTATTAAACGGGACGTCATTTAGTATTCTCTATTTTAGAAACCATTTCTTATACAGGGGTATACTAATTATATACTATAATGGATAGCTCAAGAAACCCACCTATGAAATTGAAGCTGGATGAACTTGCCAAATCTGGAGCTATTGTCATTTCTTGGTGTTGTAGCATTTCCTGTGAAATACGAATATGTTCAATCATTAAAGTGTGATTTTTAAATCTCTAAATTTTTTTAAATGTGTAGATAACACAACAAGGTCTCTGGAATATTCAGAAAACTTACAAGGTAATAGAAAACATATCAGGTTTTGACATTTGACACTATATCAGTGCTGAGACAGTGTGATTCATCTAATGTATGGTAGTTAGGACTGTACCAATGCTAAGTGAGCTTTGAAAATCTAGTCCTAGGAATTACCAGATTATGGGTTTAGATGAAAGTTTGGTCTATATTTTCCATAACCATCAACATGTTCATTACCAAATGCCTCGAGTATGGGGTTTGAGTCCAAAATTCTTCTCTCAATTGCCCTTCCTTTGCCAGTACATTCGGATAACTTTCTGGAATTCAAAAACATTTTTGTTTACAATAACATCAGTCATAAATAGCTTAGTAAAATTGACAACCAAAATAAGTAGTTATAATAATCAATTTGTAAAGCACCTTTGTTCCAGGTACAGCTTAGAGACGCTACTTTAAGCAAGTTAATATGATTTGGTAAAGAGGTGGGTTTTAAAATTTTCTCGGAATATCTCGATTGATGTTGCAGACTTTCGTTCAGTACAAAAATTAGATTTAACATTAAACACAGGATGCGATTTTATTGAGGTGAGGTGTGGCGTGGCGAGGTTTTCCAGAGCATTTTACTTACACAAGTCATCAAGGATCATTGTAGGGACAATGTCAATAATGTGTGGCTGTGCATTGCAATCATCATGATATATTAATGACCCCATTACATGGTGTTTGACTGGTGATATGTTAAGGAGCTACTTACTTGTTTTGTTGTGTTTGATCAGTCAGAGGGTTGGCAACAACTGTCAGGTATCGCAGTAAGTGCTTGGCAGATACTGTCTGTAAATAAACCAAATGACACATAACATCTGGACAGGTTGAACAATCTCTAAGTCCTAGGTCACAGATTGAATTTTACGCAAAGGAGCAAAGTACACAAGGTCGGTGTAAATGCCGCCTGAACGAATCATGTCACCAAGAGACAGAGCTTGTAATAGAGGAAATTTTTTTACACGTACCTTGCCAGCTCCACTTTCCCCGCTGACGATGATACACTGACTGTTGTTCTCATCTCCATGGAGACGGTGGTATGCTTCTTCCGCGATCTCGTAGATGTGTGGGGCAGCAGAATTCTGTGATATAGGATACAAATTATGATCATTAATTAATGAACAATTCTAAAGAATTTATTAACTCCAGCAGAAAAGCCAACATGAAGTCAAAGTCATTGGTATCCCCTTGAAAACATCACCCAATTTTGAATTCCCTTAAGAAACATTCAGTGATATTTGATCAGAAATCACTACATTCACCTTTATATTGTCACCTAATTGAATAAACTAGAATTAAAACAGTTATTTTCCGCAACAGTCAGTATTTCTCAATAAAATAACACCATTTAAAACATTTGACATATGTGAATCCAAAACCACACTGAATGTCACTTTACAGAAAGGGCTTTATCATGTATTGCTAACATTATGTACAAATAGCCTATATATATATCCCAGATTCCCTGTGAATTTTTTCCACAAAAAATAACAAAGATAGAACTCTATCTTTAACAGTAAAAAGTAACTCAGCATTTCTTTAACCAGCTCTGAGTTAATTGATTAGTGTCAATTTTTCTTCCTGTTTGAAACATTCTATCTTTTTACAAATTTCTTTACATATTTGATCCAAAGACACTAACCTCATGGTGCTCCCTGTTGTGGTATAGGTGTATTGTGTGTAGAGAGTAGAGGTCCGCTATATCCTTGAAGGGGTTGATGGCGACGATAGTAGAGCCAGCGCGAGTGTAGATAGAGTCCGTTTCAATTCTCGCACTTAAACAGTGCACCACTAGAGACACAGAAAGTAGTAACATGCTATTTCAGATAGTTGTAATGTTCAGGGCCCATACTTTTGAAGCTGTATTAGTGCTAAGATAGTTGTAAGCCAATGTTAATGTATGGCACTTACGACTATCTTAGTGCTAAGAGAGCTTCGAAAAGATAGGTCCAGATATTTACGAAATTAGGAGGTTCTTTGAGACAGCATAGTGAGTACAGTTTTATACAAGGGACCCCAAACTGCTCTTACTTCTTTACTTATAGCAAACAGTGGCATACTAGCAGAAAAATTACTCAATCATCATTATGGTCTTAATAACCTACCTGTTGCTTCATTCAGCGGACTCAGATCAGAAAGCCGACGAGTTTCACAGAGGGTGTCGACACTCGTACAATGGAGGATATCTTTCCTTTCACAAACAATTTCCTGTGAATAATAAAGGAACAGTTGCTTATCAGACCATTGCATCAGTTAGGTGAATTTTATCAAAGGTGAAACTTTCAAAGAAATATTTTAACCCTTACGTTGCGTATATATATTTTACCCTTTTTAGCCCCTGTGGCGGAATTTACAGGCTCGCAGCTCGCAGCAGTAGTTTGAGCTTAGGCACTAACGAGCTCTGCTGGCGGAATTTCCAGGCGGCGATTCCGGTACCGTTTTTACGAAATATACCGCATCTACATGGCGAATACGGGCTATATACGGGCGTTGAATACAAATTCAAGTCGCGGCACCCGTACACAAATGGTTGCTTTATACCCGCATCTTCGAATTATTTTTTTACGATTTTTCTTTACTTTTCTATTACTTTGTAAAGATTGTCTTTAATTCGGGCCTTATAACATCATGAATTTGGAGCGCGCTACTGAAATTTTTATATGGACTTGAAGACCAGATGTTTGTCTTTACAATGATATAAAAAATATTAGAATGCGACCTATGGTTATAATTCTATTGTCATCTAAAGTTTGTCTTTATTTCCAGCTTCATGAAATCAAAACTCCTGAGCGCGCATATTGCGAAATTTATATGTGCTTGTAGATAGTTTATTCCTCTTTACAATGACGTAAAAATTATTAGAATACGACTTATGGTTCAGAAAATATAACCAACCAAGGGAGAGTGACGCTACCCCGACAGTACCACGTGAATGGTCCCGACGCGCACCAAGTTACTGGCACTGCTTGGTCCCCCCGGGACTGTGCTAATTACAGTATCGTTACCTCCTCGAGACCTCCTCGAGACCTCCTCGAGGGTGCCAGAGCCGAGCGCGCGTGGAACTAATGGGTACTAATGAGCACAGCATACACTAATCACCGCGGCGAACGCAATACATGTTGCGCGGTGTAAAGTTTGTCTTTATTTCCAGCTTTATAAAATCGTAAATTATTTCGCGCGCATGCGAAACACGTATGTACTTGAAGACAATTTATTCCTCTTTACAATGATATAAACATTATTGGAATACGTCAAATGGTTCGCAATATATGGAGAGTGTAAGGAAGGCACCCCCAGTACTTAGAGAATTCATTTTTGAAAAACTAACTTTTTGCGACATCTGGCGCATCACTTGCCGCATGTTTATTTTTCGCTGCGCATATACATATGATACATGGAATTGAAGACAATTTCTTGCTCTTTAGGATGATGTAAAAAGAAAAAAAATGCGCAACTTCGTTCGGAAGCTATAGCTTGCCAAATGAAGGTACCCTCGGTACTTTGAGGCAACTTTTTGACTATCGCGCATATTGGGGCACGTGCCGCAACTTTAGTTTTTCGTGCGCATGTGTAAATTTTATATTGAATCAAAGCCGAATCTTTCCTCTTTACCCCATGTAAGTTTTATGAAAATCGGCCACCCGGTTCAGCATTTATGGGTGTTTTTTATGATGCGGTTCTGGCTGAACTTCCAATGAAAGCTCGCATTCACTTTCTCTGTCTCTTTGATAAAATAAAAAATATTTTATTTGCAATGACATGTATTACAATGAAATTACAATGCATTTACGTACAAATATACACAATATTTACCTGCGGTTGTGCGCAGAACAGCTTTAGGGACCTAACAAGGTATGTATATAATGTGTATATATACTGGTTGTCCACACTTCGGCTCTCTTTACTTTCAATTTTCTTCTTCTTCATTCCCTTCTTCATTTCTTTCTTTTTCCGTGGCAGTGATGTAAGCCCTGGAATAGTCAGTGGCGGTGTGGTACAGTTTGAAGCATGGTGCGGCGCACAGAGAAACATTACAATCTGTACATTCATAAGAAGACTCTCTGCCTACTCGTTTTTTCTTCCTTGCTGGCCCATTGCCTTCTTCAATCTGTTTTGCGAGGACGGCGCGTTTTGCCTTAGAGCATACCACACACATCCTTGTGACGTTTTTCTTCCTTCCGACAGGCTCAATCTTCGTCGAAAAGTGACGTCCATGAAGACGAGTGACACTCTCGTCGCTCGTGCTCGGCCGACCACGGGGACGTCTGCAAAGTGATGGAACTTGTTCCTTGTCCGCAAATGTTACTATATGTTGCGCCAAAGCCTTCCTGTATTCCCGACTTGTTTTTAGAGGTTTATCTTTGCTGTATTCTTTATAAACGATGTAAGAGTTCAACATGGCAACGTTGAGAACGTGAAACCAAACCCGTTTCCACCACTTCAGGGTCTTCACTCGGAACGGCGTGTACGACAACATCTGGTCGGCCCGATCAACACCTCCCATGTACTTGTTGTACGTTGTTACAATGCGCGGCTTGAGAACTGGTTCCCCTGTTGCCCGGTTCTTCTTCCCTGTTTGTTCAAGTTGTGTATCTTCAACAGTAGACATGAGAAGCACTGATTTTCTATCTTCGTAGCGAAGAACGAGTAGGCCATGGTTGTGAGAAACTGTCATGTCCCCTTGCTTGGCTTTCTTTTTAGGTTTCTTGACTGAATCAGGAAGTCCCTTTCGATTGGCTCTCAACGTCCCCGTGGCACCTATTCCCCGCTCCCACAAATTTATGTACAGATTTGTGGACGAATAGTAGTTGTCCATAAAGATGTGATGCCCCTGTCCAACGTAGTCGTTCACCAAGACCATGACTACATCATAAGTTTTGCCACCTTCAGAAACCGGTTCATTCGTTTTTCCAGTGTAGAGTTTGAACTTGCAAACGTATCCGTTGTGCGAGTCACACAACATGAAAGCCTTTATCCCATACTTCTTAGGCTTGTCGGGAAGATAAACTTTGAAAGATAAGTTACCTTTCCAGGGCACCATGCCCTCGTCGACTGAAATGTTTTGATGCGGTTTATACACTCTTGAAAAACGGTGAACTATCCGGTTATACAAGTGTCCCAGTTTATTTATTGGTGAAAAGCACTGGGTGTTACGGCCCGGCATCCTCCTGTTGTCAGCCAAGTGTAGGTAGGTTATAAGAAGCCAAAACCTGTCTCGGGGCATGCACTTGGCGAAGAAAGGCGTTGAGGTAACATCACTTGTTGACCAGTAATCAGCAAAGTTTCTCTGCACAACCAATGACATGGCAATTGTCATGGCTACAAATACCTTCATCTCTTCTGCATTAGTGTCTTGCCACTGTTGCATTCTTGAACGGGGTCTTAGAATTTTGTCCTCCATTGCTTGTTTGAAATATCTATTGGTTTCCGTTGCCATATCCTCATAGTCATCATTATGTATAAACAAATTGAAAAAGTCAATAGGTTCAGGGTTCTCAGGAAGTTCTATGAACTGGCGCAACCCAGTTTGACCAGTGAAAGGCAAGTTTACACGTGGCCGCGGACCATCCACCCACTCATCAAACGTCTGTGAATTATCATGATTATATTGTGGTATTTCGGCAAACTCCTCCTCAAAACCACTAAAGTCTTCTTCGGTGGAATTACCGGCGGCTAGAATCTTTCTGGCAATCTCTGTCTCTACATCACTCAGAGCATCTGTGTCACCATGTTCACTATCTATTACAGTGTCCCGATCATATGCATCATCACTGTCTAAACCACTGCTACCATCACTGTCAGTTGACTCCATATCAGAGGCTTCATCAGCATGGATCCTGTTGATGAAGTCGTCGTCGCTTGTAACGGCTTCAAAGCTGCGTGTCCTAGTATGCAACGTCCTAGGCCGTCGCAGGGCCTTGCGTCCACGTCCGCGCAGCATTCTGCTTCAACCTGTAAATGATTGAAAATGCGTTAGATGTATGCAACATATAACATGTGATTAGAGACAATAAACATACAGAGATAATGAATGTGAGCTTCATGGACGTTCATTTGCCAGTTTCAGAACCTCCCGGCGCATCTAGGACGACTGCGCCGCAAGCGCCGACGGCTTCTGACATCGCGCCGATTTTTCCGACGCATATGTCAAACGGACCATTTTCTGATTTCCTCGGCGACGTGTAGCACCGGGCGCGAGGCCCGGAAAATAAACTACTATGTCAGGGAAGCTCGGGTTGTCAGTTGCCGAATGACTTCTCTTTTCGAGAAGCAGAGCATCCAAGGAGCGGTCTCTCGAGGCGGAGCCCGGACCGATGGGAGCATACTCCCATGCTCTCCGGGAATTCCCGTCCCCGTCTTCCGCGGCGGACCCCGGATTCAATCGCGGGACAGGTTTCCCATGTTCTCTTTTGAGAACGAGAGACTCCGAGGAACAATCCTATGGGACGAACCCCGGGTTCTATTGGGAATGGGTTCCCATGCCCTCTCGACATATATAGCAGAAACCTTCATACCTCGGAATGACACGAACCTTTATTTCAAAGTAGAAACAAAAAAATAATTTGCACAAAAAGTTTGGGGGGTGGCGACCAAAAGCGGGGGGGTCCGCGCACCCCCCGGTAGATATTTATACTTGTGGGTCGGTCCCGAAGATGACGGACCACGCCCATGTTCATGGGAATTTTTTCTCATTATGTCATGGCGAATCCCGTCGGAAATTCCCCTGCTCACGAAAAAACTAATACCTAAAAAAGTAATTGTGATACAAAAGAACTTTGGTAATAAAAGTGGTGAGGAATCAAATTCTCCATCTGCTCAGTTCAGTCCGCTACACATATAAATAATTCTTCAAATCTTATTGAATGAAACGTCTTTTATTCAATAATGTAAAAGATAAAATAATAAATTCAATTCAAATGGTTTGGAAAGGTGCGCCCTCGCATTTGAATTTTAGAAATAAAAACCTTTCGCAAATGGCATCAGTAACAAAAATGTTCACGCATTTTTAGAAACTCCGAAAAGTGAAATATTTTCCTGAGAAAATATTCCCACGAAAAGGCTTTTCCCCGAGCGGCGGGTCCCGTACTCAAATATATTTTCACTTTTATGTTATAATTTTTTTTCCAAAACTGGAAACAAAATTCCGTCATGACAGTTGTTCATCGTTTATAAAGCTCTATATTTGCGTATCAAAAGAACAGTATTTTAGTTATATATTATCATACTTCTTCACTTATGCGTACATCAATATTGCGGCTCTTCGCGCATGCATAGTTCTTCCCAAAAACATGCGCATTATATCTGGAATTAAAGACAATGTTTTTCTCTTTACAATGATGTAAAAATTATAAAAATCGGACTTGCGGTTCACAAGTTATAAAGCCCGTAATGATGGTATATGCTAAGAGCGCCACTTATTCAAAGCCGAATATCACCTTCTGCGCGACACCTGGCGCATCAAAAGTTATTGCCGAAAATACACGTATTTTATATGGAATTGAAGACAATTCTTTTATCTATATACTGATAAAAAAATTATGAAAATATCCCAAGTAGTTTCTTAGAAATAGAGCGCCGAGGCATGTTGGGGTAAATGCGCCACATGTATCAAAATTCAAAAGTGCGAAAGTCGGCTATCTCTGTGCGATTGCTGTATTTTCAGTTATGTTAGCGCAATTGCGATTTTTATATGGGAATAAAGGCCATTCTTTCCTCTTTATTTTGGTATAAAAGAAAATGAAAACAACCAATTGGTTCATATGATACGAAGTGCGAGAGAAAGGTAGCTTATCGCAATATCTTCCCGTAATTAGAAGCTATCTGCCCATGTGGCGAGATGCGAGACAGATAAGCATAGGCTATCTGCCCATGTGGCGGGATGCGAGACAGATAAGCCTGTACGGGCCTATCTCACCACGGGGCAGTGCAGACAATTAGGTGCTAATTAGCCGCCGGGCAGTGTAGCCATCGGAGCGAAGCAGGACAAAATTGGCCTTTTGTAAAGCTAATTATCGATGCGTTACGGGTCAACAATGCACACGCAAATTCGTGTGAATTTTGCTGGACGTTCTGACCAGACACTGAAGAAAGTTTTATTCTCATTGCGGGCTGCAAGGCATAAATACAGCCATTCTCATGCAGCGAGTCGCGGAAACAATCGACTCGGGACCCGGTATGGAGGCTAGCCCAGTACATAGACAGGCGTGAATTCTTCTAAGTAAGCGATCCGGGATCCGTACTGGAGTACCTACGAATCGCTTATAGCCCGCCCGGATTATTCCGTCGCCCGCATGTTAAGGGTTAAGGAAATATAGAAGAAAATTTTGTCTAGAAGTTCATAACGATATTTGTGGAGCTTTCGATCACTTCCCATGAATGTGGCTATTCTTTGTCAAATCGCCAAATCTAAAGTCAGTAAGACAATAAAATGTAACATGTTTAAACGTGATTGACACTGTTTAAATCACTTATTAAAAACATCTGTATATCTATAAACAGGAATTTTCCTTCAAATTTTGTATCCACAAAAATCACCCCGATAGAACACTCCCTTATCTTATAAAGTTTGCTTTGTGAAGTTTTTATATTTTTAAATTCAGTAGTAAATGATAATTGAGTGGGAAAGAAAATTTGGCAACATTTTTATTTGGGAGGGTTTCCGAGCGTTTTTATTTTCCAAACTGGTTAAAAACTGTAAAGCAACTGAATTATTTTGTTTTGCCTTTACATAATACTTCTCTGTGTCATCTGAACCATACAACCTACCTGACCACTGTTAGTAAGGGAGACAACCCTTTCATTACTGATATCTTTCAGTACAGCTAGCACCCAACATCCATTGGACCTGACATAGACTCGTTCTCCCTGCAACAATTAAAAGACGAGATTACATAAAATTTCGGTTTTATAAACTTTCAAAATCAAGGAAATTACTAATACTTCGGATAGAGATGAAAACACAAAACATTTGGTTTATTATATGTTTCTGTGGTCAGAAATGTGATATTTTATGTCTAAAACTTTTGTATGTTTTGTATGCTGGAGAATTGTAATTATACACAACAAATTTCCCTTTTGGGACACTAAATATTATCTTATCTTAAAACTGTTTCAATTGAGCAAGTTCTGGCAATGTCGTACCATTGTTGTAATGTCACTTAACTACAGTGATGATGTTGCATTGATTGTAAACATGACGCCACCCCCCTTTGGGATATTTTCACTGTTTTGAGAAAGTGATATCAAACTGCAGTGTAGAGAACATTTTTTTTAAACTCGACTTACTCTAAGCATATAATAAATTAATTTTAATCTCCAAGTTTTGTTCAAATGTGTCCCAGCTACAAATTAGTACAATGTTAAACATTTTGTGCACACAACTTCTGTGGTTTACTGCTCATTTAAACCTTACCAGTAACAAATTCTTTAACATATGAAGAGTTTGATGTAATAGCTTATGTAAAGAAAATGCAATGTTCATTTGTCCGGAGTAAGTATTCACTTTGTCCATTTGATGATCCACGTAATTACAATGTGAAGTAAATGATGTAGTGTGTTGGCCAAAACAGGTGTGTGTTGTGGAAATAACGAAAAAGTCATCGTTAGAAGTGATTCATATGTTAGTTAAGGTGACACTGTACATGGAAGTGTGTCAGTGCATAATAAAATGGGGAATTTGAATATTTAATTTTGGTACTTATTAACTTTAGTTCAGTTTCCCAACACAGAAAATCCATGGTCTCCAGGCATTGGGTGGACCTATTTTAGATGACAACCAGTGAAAGGTGTCACTGACATCATTATGTGGACAAATCAATACAGACCACGGACAAATGGACATTAAAAATCATGTGTATACATACTGACAAAAGACACATTGAGCAACCTACACTTTGAAAAGAAGACACTGCATCGCAATTGGATGGCGTAATCTTCCGTTGTCGGACTGGAGTTATCTGTTCCTGTAATAAGAGGGGATATCTTTAATGAGAGGAAGCAGGAAGGTAAAGATTCTCACCTACATAAAATTCTGGAGCTTCCTGTACATTCAACATTAAAACATTATTTCATGAAAACCAATTGAACTAGAAAGTGTTTTTACCCGTAAAAACAGATGTCTCCCCCTTCCTCAAATGCTCCAAACCTAAAAACCTAAACAATACTATCATAAAGCACCATTAATGTTCTCTGTATAATTCAACTTGAATAAATAACCTATCAACACCGGTCACATAGTTTTAGAGATCTGCTTCGGAAACGAATACACCCTTGAAAAAGACTAAGTCCAAATCAATGAGGTGGAAATAAAAAAAATAAAATTTAAAAAAATCTCTAACCCCCAAAAGGCACATCTACATGATGTGGAGAGACAGAATACCAAGTTTGGTGATGATTGGTCACATAGTTTTAGAGATCTGCTCCGGAAACGAAATGGGAACGCCAACGCCGACACCGACGGGAACTCAGCTAAAACAAATATGTCTCCCGACCCTTCGGGGGGAGACATAATTTGCAGAATTCTATCTTAAGTGACCTTCATATCGGCAAAATGCTCCATCATGGATTTCTTCTCGAATTACGTTTCCACTAAAAATACCCTGATAGGAACTGATACTCCCTCCATAAATCCTTTAATTGAAATTGTTTTTGAAATATTACCGACGATCAGTTAGCTCATCCTCGGTTACCGATGGTTTTATATATGCTCCGTTACTCTCCACTATATCACCCATGGGAAACCTTATCAGGAGAATCTGTACTCAAATTACCTGCCCTTGGCCGGCGTGACAAAATCAGTAACCAAAGAAAATACTCAATACGATAAGACAGAAATGGTCAAGGGAGATAACCGGTGACGGCTGGCTAACAAAATGACCTCGCATGCTTTGCAACGAAGTGATATGAATTGTCATTGGCTCGCAGGTTCAAGCTGCATAGCGGTTTGATTGGCTCACGCCAGCCAAGGGCAGGTAATTTGAGTACAGATTTCTCTGATGAAATTTCCCATGGGTGATATAGTGGAGAGTAACGGAGCATATATAAAACAATGGGTAACCGAGGATGCAGTTAGCTATGAGATTGCAGTAATGTTAGAATAGTTATGGCATTTTCTTGTCCCTTCCAAGTCTAAAGTGTCAAAAGTGAGGGGTACATAATAAGTACATTGGGTGCTTTCCGAACCTCGGTCAATTTCTCCTAATAATTTGCAAGTGTAGGCTACACAACAATGTACAAAAAGAGATTGTTTAGTAATGATGATGTTTCACGCTGAAAATCCAACTGATTTTTAAATGTTACGCTTGTCTGACATAAACTTCTTTCCAACATGTGTAAATTAGATTGCATCTTCAAAAGAGTTTATAAATGACAAATTTATGATTTTGATCACATTCTAAATACTTATTTAAAATTGTAACCTACGACCTTGGATGCCATGTTTATATCATATTTATACAAAACAACTGGGCTTTTACTACTAGTGCTCGCACATATTATGATATAGTTTGATCACTGTTATAGTTATGAGTTATGAGTCTTTTGACAAATCTGCCAAACGTAAACAATGCATTGTTACAATCAAATGTCGTGGATTGACAACATAAAAATATATTGACAACATTCAGAACTTTCTCTTTGAATTGCACAACTTTACTTGAAGTTACTTTCATACTAATTTATCACATATTACCATCATACGTCCTATGATTAATAAAATCCTACAGAGAATTTTCTAATTCAACTTCACCGCCATTTTTCAACGTTTATAATAACAGTTCTCTGATAGGTCAATCAATGCCCAATCAACGATACCGTTACTACAAGCCAGTAAATAGAGTTCCCTCATTGGTCAATCAATAGGTCAAAGGTCACATCCGTCTGAAAATAACAACATGGCACTGAAGTATTATTTTGATTTAATGTCTCAGCCCTCTAGGGCTGTTTACATGTTTTTAAAACTCAACAAGATACCATTTGAAGCAAAACCAGTAGCTTTACGAAAAGGTCAAGTAGAACAAGTTAATTCTTAGGCTGTCTTCAAGTAAAAGTGTTATCCTTTTGTCGTTTGTGCGAGTTGGACTTTCACCCCACAGGCGCCAGACGCTAAATATACATATAAGTATACATACCTATCTATATAAGATATAAAGTGCTTATATGTATATTTAGCGTCTGGCGCCTGTGTTTCACCCACACCTAGCTGCACACTGACCTGGGAATGATTGATTTGATAAAGTATTTTGCTCAGGAACAAGGAAATGAAAAACTTAATAGAAAATAAATGTTTCTGGCAGAAGGAATACACCCTTGCTTCTGTCTTCTAAAACTAAGTTGGATATTTATTATGCAGATGATTTGCACTTCAAATTTCACTAAATTAAATTAAGCTGCTTCTTAAAAGGAGGGTTCTATCGGGGTATTTTTTGTGGAAACGAAATTCGAGAGGATATGTGAATATTCTATCAGTAGGCATATATGTATTAATTATTATTACAAAAAATTCAAATTGGATTAAATATAGCATGTTTTCATTTCACGAATTTCCAAGAATCCAATATGGCGGATGCTGCCGATAGATCGGTGAAAGAACTTTCCATTTAAAGGATAGATGCAATATGACATATGGTCCAAATCAGATTCATTAAAATGGGATGTCAATTTGACAATTGTTCGATTTTTAATTTCTTAAATCGGTCCATAAATTACTTATATACGCCTTTTTAAAAAAAGCCTGATTTAGCCCCGGCGACTAGAATGAAAGTCTGCGGGGGTGTGGCCCGTGAAGGGATGACTTCTGTGACATATCTGGAGGAATCTGATTTTCGGCGATAGTCATAATTCAACGTAATTTCGCAACATTTTGATTGTAAATTTCATAAAGAAAGCTTCAATAAATCAACTTCAATTTACCATACCGGTATATCGAATGTTTAGATATCCAACTAGGTAATTCCGCAGGTGACGATTACACAATTATTACATAAACATGTCTTTGTGAAGATGTAATACACCTAATAAATTCATTTAGCGGCAGTGATAATCATCATTAATTAATTAACGAGACTTGGCGGAGTAGCTGTCTAGCCGACCCCGTCTGTCGCTTATCACAGTCACGCCTCAGTGAGCATTTTCAAAATGATTGCTAAAACTAATTGCTGCAGTGTTAAAATGGGTGAATTAAAATCGTCTTAATTATTGATTGCAAGGGTATATTGTCTCGATTTTATGCTCAATTGATTCCGATATACAATATACGTAGAGGTAATCATCTGTCATTCTTGAGAAAAATACATTTCATCAGATCTTTAAAATTTGTTCCTTTTGGTACCGTATACTTATTTTTTAGTTATTATCCCAGTTGCTATTTTGAAATGTTCAGCAGATTCCTCTAAAAAATAAAAAAATTTTGTATTTCCTGGACTTCAATTTTGCATTTAGTGGCAGACAAAGAGGGGAAGGATGGAAAATAAAATCTGCAAAGTCAATGACATATACAGATATATTAATTAACACCCCATTCATGTTTGTTTATAAATATACAATGTATGCAAGGTGATCTTGTCTACTGTATTGAAATATGTATATAATATTATCTTTTTCAGGTGAACACTTTACTGAAGAGTATGCAAAAATCAACCCTTTTAAGCTGGTGCCAGTTCTTGATGATAATGGATTTATTCTCACTGAAAGGTGCGATTAGTTTTGATATTGGCAATAAGTGTATGGAAATTTGAAATTCAACTATATATATCTCAACTTACATTCTCTTCCAACAGAGGTTTAATACACCCTTCAGATTTCCAATCCTAACCTCTGTTCTAATAGGGCTGAATTTGCCGGCAGAAAAGGAAGAATCTAATCACATT
This sequence comes from Gibbula magus, assembly GCA_936450465.1. NCBI lineage: Eukaryota > Metazoa > Mollusca > Gastropoda > Trochida > Trochidae > Gibbula > Gibbula magus. Next base: position 27,839,345 of record OW388295.1, on the reverse strand, counting down.
TTGAATTTAGTTGTGCAATCAGCGATCAACTTCCCAATGCAAGGCATAATTCTTGCCAGTCTCCATTACTGGCTGATTTAGGCCTTGCAGTATTTCCTTAAGAAATCTGTGTTTAGAAATCCAGACGCGCTATGCATTTCTAGTGCAGCGATTCACTATCTTGACACAACAAAGCGAGGGAAATACCGCAAGGGTTAAATCAGCCATCAAAATTTTTTTTTTAATGTGTTTTCCTCGAAATATTTCATTTAATTTTGTGAAAACAATTGATTATAAACATGCTGATTATTAAAGAAAACCAATTCAGAGACAAGTACCAAGTATAATTTATTTCTATTATTTTACATCAGACATATTCGAAGGACAAATGCTTATTAGCAAGACCCTTTAGAGTCACTCGATTGACATTAGTTTTCATTGGTTAAGAAGCAGGTATACAGTATGAGGTTCACGTTTACCATCAAGGGAAATTTGCTGGTGCCGGCGAATTCAGCCCTTTTAGAACAGAGGTTAAGATTGGAAATTTTAAGAGAGTAACCTCTGTGGGAAGAGAATGCTCAACTTCTTTTTGTTCTGTGATTAAATGTTACAATAAACCACAATGTCAAGGAGTGTTGCAATTGGAAAATTAATTTCAATTGGAGGTGAATTTGTATTGCAAGTTAAGAGGTTAGCCAAAATATTTGTACATTAATTTTATTCCTGACAGAACAATGATATTTGCCAGATCTTGACAGCCCCTCTTTGTTTTTTTCCTTTATTTTAAAGAATTTTGTATTGCAATTTAAGCAGTTACATGTACACTACACATACCTACTGGTAAAATTGTAAAAAAAATGGGTTTTTTTTCCGTTAGTATTGCCATCATGAAGTACCTATCCAGCAAATACAATGTGGCCGATCACTGGTACCCTCGCACCGATCTACAGAAACAAGCCCGTGTTGACGAATATACAAACTGGCAGCATATAAACACCAGGGGAAGTGCAGCGATGGTCTTCCAACATTTGGTATGTATGGCATAGGCAGATCAAGAAATTTCAAAGTGGGAGGAGGGGGCATTTATTGAAAATGGGGGTTCATCTTGGGGGTCCATCAAAGTTATATGCAAAACATTTCAAAAGCGGGGGCTAAACCGATTCGAACCCGCATCCTCAGAGTGAGGCAACTATCGCCAGTATCCCAAATATAACCTTGTTATATTACCATGTTTGGTAAGTTCACCACTCTTATTAATTTACACATTGACAACTTACCGCTGGGGCAAATATTAGTTGCAATATAAATTATAGAAGGTAAAATACTGGAAGTTAATGTCTTGTTCTGGAAGGGGTCAATTTGAAATTTCTGGCCCCGCCACTGATACCACATCCATCAGGGCCCTTCAGTCTAAAGGTCCTTGGGACATGTTACCAACTGTGAGTCTATATCAATCAATTAAGTAATGAAATTAATTGAAAAATACTGTTTTACAGCTGATTCTCCCAAGAATGAGAAATACTGAACCAAAGATGGAGAAAGTGGAGATGTATCGCAAACAAGTCCTGAAAGTTGTTGATGGAATCGACAAATACTTTTTGAAATCAACGCCCTTCCTTAATGCAAATGACGTCTCGATCGCCGACCTTTTAGGGGTGTGTGAGCTGATGCAGTTGTACGCTGTCCACCAGGAATACTTGTACGAGGACAATCCAAAAGTAAAAGCGTGGATGCAAAGAGTGAAAGCCAAGCTGCAGCCGGAGTTCGATGAAGCACACAAAATGGTCTACAGGGTTCGTGAAGTTGTACCGCCTCCTGCCAAATTATAAAGATCCTAAGATCTTTGTGATATGTTTCCTTTGTTAAAAGTTATTTTTGATTAGCTGAAAATTTTTAAAACAAATTGTAACCAGAGCTAGTTATAAACTCTCATGGGTCAGTTGTTTGAAAATTTATTTTTATGAAAAGTGCAAAGATGTACTGTCATATATACAAATGATAAATTAGAATTGATGATTTAATTTGAAAATTGTTGTAGAAATTTTGTAAATCTCTTTAACCAGAGTGTGTTTAGTCTCTTTCTCTTGTGCCGACATTATTAGAGATTTATGCTTCATCCAGAGATATACTATATGTATACAATCTTGTATGTACAGAAACACTGTCAATACTTTGACTGATTCCTGAATAGGGTTAAGTTTGACAGAATGTATGAAATGATCTACAAATTGCAGTTGTGATTGTTATTGTTATAATCTATCTTTTATATTATATATAGCTGCAGTAATAAATTTCTATCAAAAACCTGTTTAGATTCCTTTGTTCTGGAAATAAAAATATTGTTGTTTCAAGGGTGTTAAACTTTCACAATCAAGATAAAGCTCATCTGTAATGATATCGAATATCCTCTAATAGGGGCCTTTGCTCGTATTATTAACATTTAAGGGCACTTACACCCCGGCACTTATAAGAGCCGGACTGGATAGCGCAGTGGTTAGCGTGTTCGGTTTCGGATCAAGAGGTCAGTGGTTCGATCTCATCAGGGGCACAGCAACTTTGTCTGCAGTAGAGAACTGTTCTACACGCAGTAAGGTTTTGGTGCAATACTACACTGAATTTCAGAGTAGTACCACCCATGGTTCACTAGTTTCAGCTGATGCCCGCACACATGGCGTTGCAGGCTTTTTCTTGCCATTATGCTAGCCGCCCTGATATTAGTGAAATACTCTTGAAAGTGGCGTTAAACCCCAAATCACCTCACTTTATTAGAGGCCTGACCCTTATTTTATTTTTAGGTTTGAGACAAGTTATCTTAGTACTCTCATGTTTGAAGCATTAAACAATCTATTCAATTATCTTTTCATTGTCGACCATTACACATGAATTATCGGTATACACATATATTAACACATGGTATTCCTTACAAATAAAATATATTGTAAGGTGGTGGAACATTTTTATTGCATGCATTATAGAGCATTTCTCTCTACTTACCTGTATATTGTATTATTATTGAATATTTACCTGTGAATATGGTAAACAGATTTAGACACATCGATCAGGTATGAATTAAATTGATCTTATGTTTCAATAACATACACAGATATATAAACAATCAAATCATTAATTCTGAATAACTTTCTCCCTGCATTCATAATAGGAACTCTGATATAAGTGAAATAATCTTTAAAGCGATATTAAACTCACCTCACCTCACCTCACCTCACCTCACCTCACCTCACCTCACCTCACCTCACCTCACTTCACCTAATTGTAAATATTTCAAAACTGTGATTCAAGGTATTCTATGAACTAACCACACAGATGTCCATCTTGCCAGCCAACCATCTTTATAATCTACCAGAGGTCGGGATATCCCAGTGGTCAGTGCGGTTGGATTCTGAGTAAGGGGTCAGGTGTTTGAATCCCTCCTGATGCTCTGAAACTTTGTGGATATCTATTCTATATGCATTATGATTTGGGGAAAAAATGCTTTAATGAATTCCAGTTCAGTATGACCTATGACTCTCTAGTTCCAGAAGATGCTTGAGGTTTTATTGCAATGCGTAGCCACAATGGTGTTGCAGACTTTCACCCTGCAGTACTACTAGCTGCTGTGATACTCTTGAAATCAATGTCAGAAGGTAGATTTCCCACGGCATTCAAACAAGCAATTGTCAGGCCACTCCTCAAGAAATCTAACCTAGATAGAAAAAACTACCGGCTAGTTTCAAATTTATCCTTTTTGTCAAAAGTTGTTGAAAAATGTGTTTCCGTTAGGCTTGAAGAACATCTAACTAGGAACGATCTCTATGAGAAGTACCAGTCTGCCTACAGAAAAGGACACAGCATGGAGACAGCTCTTATCCGGGTTACCAACGACATCATTGCTGCAGTAGATGATGGAAAGATGGTTATTCTGGTACTTTTAGACCTTTCCGCAGCATTTGATACTGTGGACCACAACATTCTTTTGGACATTCTCAAAGAGGACATTGGAATAACGTGGTTCAAGTCCTACTTGTATGACAGAAATCAGTCTATTGTGGTAAATAAAACAACATCAGATCCTCTCAAACTCAATTGTGGAGTTCCTCAGGGTTCCATCTTAGGACCGATTCTTTTTACCCTCTACACCCGTTCACTAAGCAATATTGCACACAGACATGGCCTGAATCAACACCAGTATGCAGATGATAGTCAACTGTACAGTCAGTTTACCATCGAGGATGCTGACAGGCGTATTACCAGCGTAGAACAGTGCTGCAGTGACAAAGGAATGGATGCTAGACCACCGTCTGAAGTTAAACAAAGACAAGACAGAGTTGATGATTAAAGGCTCCAAGAAACATCTTGAAAGGTTTACAGATCTCCCTCAACTCATCATAGGGGACTCTGTCATCAGTCCATCAACCAGAATCAGGAACTTTGGTGTAGTGTTCGATCAACAGCTGAGCATGACCAACCATGTGACCCATATCTGTCAAACTGTCAACTTTCACCTTAGAAATATTGGGAAAATCCGGCAGTATCTTTCAAAAGCAGCATCGCAAAAACTCAGTGTTTCACTTATACTTTCTCGTTTGGATTACTGCAACAGCTTACTTGTAAACTCAACAAAAGAACAAATCAAACGGCTTCAAACTCTTCAAAACAACGCAGCTAGAATCACCAGTAGATCTTCTAAATTGACACGTTTCACCCATCCTCAAAGAACTTCATTGGTTACCAGTCTCTCAACGAATCAACTTCAAAATCCTTCTGTATGCCTACACGTGTTTCAACAGTCTTGCCCCATCTTACCTCAATGAACTTCTTCCGCTCTATCGTGCCACAAGAACTCTTCGCTCTCAGCAACAACACCTATTTTCTGTCCCAAGGATAAACTCTTCTACTTTTGGCAATAGAACTTTCTAGTTTGCTGCAGCTGAGAAATGGAACGCTCTGCCCCTCGAACTCAAACTAGCCCCTTCCGTTCAATCTTTCAAGACCAATCTCAAAACCCTTCTATTTTCCCAAACCTACAATTAAGCTATCATTTGCGCACAGAGCATACTTCAGTGTGAATTGCTGCGCGTTACAAGTGCATGTATTAATAAAGTTCCTGTCCGTTGTTTGTCCGTGAGGCTTAGTCCGTCCTCCATAACTTTTGCAAACATTTTCTTCCCTTCGTGAACTGTTCTTTGGTGGTACCATTCCCAGTGGTATTAATACAAGATTTGTACATTTAGTCCCGTTTCACCAAGCAAACCTATTCTTATAAACCTTGGTTGAATTTCATTTTGTAGGTGACTTCTTTTCTTAGAATAACTTTTGTTGAGGTTTTTCTCTTGCGAATAACCCCCGAGGTTTAATATTGACAGTAAGACACGGTAGTAATTAAGACTCCTTAAAGGAGACATCATTTTTTGTTTAATTTTTAGAATTATAATTTAGACCGTTAAACAGATTCTATACAGTTTAGCCATGTCTTCTTCACACAATCAATAATTGAGATTGATTCGACCTAAATTCAGCGCCTCTAAGGTTTTTGTCGGCAGATTCAGACCTTCCAGAACAGAGGTTAGGAAAGGAAATCTGAAATGAGTAACCTCATTGGGAAGAGATTGCTTGGAATATGACTGCAGCATTTGCTTTATACAAAGAAATCGAGAGGAGTTTTAATGGGAAGAGAGTTTTCAAAGAGAACTAGTTAACTTGACATTTTCAATGGCACTGGTGTATGTATGTATGTATGTACAAAATGTATGTATGTATGTATGTATGTATGTATGTGTGAGTGTATAAACCATGTCAACTATATGGATCTGATCCGAACTAATCGATTATTTATCGATGATTATATTTGCTATGTGTCTACTTAATAAGGGTGATTGAAACTATCAGTTACTCAGCAACTGCACAGGTAAACCCAGGTCACAATGGCCCACCTACTGAACACAGTAATGGTAATTCCATCTAAATAAATCTATACTGACCATTCATAAATATTTAAATGAAAATGCCTGCCCCTTCCATATAAACAGGGAGGTTGTACTTTACCTACAAGGCCTGTGATTACTTCTCTTGATAAGCAAAATCGATATATCGCCATATCATATAATCGGGGAACAGATGCAAATAGTGGACATGGTTTATGAAAACCATACATACATACATACATACATACATACATACATACATACATACATACATACATACATACATACATACATACGTTCATTAAAAAAACTTAGTTTTTCTTCCAACCGGGTTTAAATTCATCTTCAAGGAGAATGTTACTTTACAAAATGGTATGACACCATATACCGTTATGTGTACGGTTGAATGGACTATAGAACGTTAATCAAGTCAACGTAAACGTTACGTTTAAAAAACTATAAGAGACGATTTTTTTAAAACTTAACATTTTTGTATACGATTAAAACCGAGAGAAAACCTGTTTCGTCCTGTTTAAAACATGTTTTAAACTATTGACTAAGTGGTGTACTTGAGCATAGAAAGATAGACATAGACTCACTAATTAGACTATACTTGTTTCAGATTAGCGGTAGAAAGGTTTTTTATTTACAACTGTATAGCAATACCGCCGTGCTAACAAAGTAGATCACGCTGAAATAAGACGATTTGTATTTGCGTCAAGCCTGACATTTCTGTGAACAACAACGGTTACCAAGGAAACGGAATAAACTGAGAAAAATAGATTTCCTGTCTGGGAGAAACGTTTCCATGGCAACGTGGATATTAGGCTCTAGAATCTGTGCTTCAGTGAATGGCATTGAGTCCTTTAGATTGTCATTCTAATCAACTTGTTAAACGATATATGTCTTGTTTGTTATGGATTAGGGTCATTAACTTATGACATATATGATATCAATATGACGCTTGAATGTACAATATAATACATTTAATTCACAAGTTATTCCGAAGATGAATTTCTTTCAGAATGTAATTTGCACATTTTATTTATTCAACATAAAATGGTAACCTAAAACAGTGGTTTAACGGTAACAATTATTGTACGCTATTGATAAAATCCGAAATAAAATATCACTTTTATTGGTCAGATCGAAATGTATTTTCATTTAAATAAACTTATTTTACACGCATATTTTTCATGAAATTAAAAAGCTTGTAATATGACCAAACGTTTTTTATCCCTACAGTTTCCTAATTAAAGTTATTTAATTACAACAGTTCCATAAACCTCATACAATTTATTGTTTCCAACGGAAATATAGACTTAATGATTGAATTATATGTATAATACTCCACAAACCATATACTGTAACATCATATGTTAATAACGTCCGGTAATTATCCGATATCGATTGCAAACAGCGATAATTTACAGGATATTCACATGCCTTATACCCCGTTGTCTATTTCTGATTTTTCTAATTGGTCGTTTTGACGTCGCTGCACGAGGAAAGCATCTTTTTGGTCACGTGACAATGTTGTTGATAGCAATCGTGATTGACCGATGTGTATTTCAACAGAAGATTTCACGCAGAAAGCATGGCGACCAAAGGATTGCCCGGCATTGAAGGTTCGTTGTATACAAATTGTGTAATTTGATAAATTATTTTGGTATTCAAAGGATGTAAGTCTCTTATTTTATGCCATTTGTTTATGTTAACGATAAATTATGTTTCAGTATGGCAATATTGTTTCTCACACTCAATAGGTTGTTCGTTTGAAAAGGGAATTTTATATGGCTATAAAATGTATTTTAAAAAGATGTTTTTAGTTGATGATTTGTTTGTATGACATCCTTTTAGTATTGCATAAACCTATTTCCAATAGTTGTAATTACCAAGCTTATGTGTCAGTGTAATGGTATATGTACAATACTTTAACATTTCAATTAAGTAGTTTACTTCAATTTCCATTTTAAAAAGTTTGTTGTACATTTCTTATTTACATTCGTTCATTAAATTACTTGAAGCATATAATCTAATTGCTGACGACCAATTTCTTTCAAGATCTTCTTCTGCGTAGGTTAATGTCCAAGTATTAGTTACTCCCCATTTCTTAAAACTAATGCAGCCAAGACCGAAGGGCCGAGGCCCATTATTTTTAAGGAATGGAGAGTTACTTACAATGAAAGTAATGCTTATTTAACAAATTTACTTTTAAAAGTTAAAAAAATGACGTTTCGGGGAAAACTTATTGATGTGGTGTACAACTGTCCATTAGAGTCAACGGTTCAATTAATACATACATGCTAATGTACGTATTTACCATATTCAAAGTGCATTTTGTCATAAGAATAACATTTCCAATTGTGTGTTGCCTTAATAATATATCTTACCCATATGGGAAGAAAGACACAGGGTAATATATTTTCTGTAAGTCACACGGGAGTTACACCTTTTCCTGGCTTTTGATTGGCTGCTACAGAAAATAAACTTTTTCATTGGTTGCCGGAACTACTTCATTCATCTTTTCAGTTCATTCACTATTTTTTACACTCAAACTCTCTTCTACACGAGAACAAGGAAAACTTAACCAAATGGACATTTATTTTTTATTAGCGATAAAGACGTTTCTATTATATCTACACACTTGTTGATAATATTTTAGAAAAACAAAAAAATACTTTGTTAAATAAGGTAATGAGTTGCCGATGTAAACAAACATGGCGTCATCCGTATCGCCGATAAAAGTGAATGACCTCGTAAAGGTTGATGGAAGCATATTGGGAAGAGTGGTCAGAAGCGACGACGCATTCTAGATATCGAATCAAGCTCTGATTCTGATTAATAAACTGCGTTCCAGTTTAAAAGATATTTTACTTTGACAAATATCCTGTCGTGCATACATTGTACACGACTTCCGGTCGATTTCACTGAACAATATTCAAATGTTCGCGGTGTTCTTCACCTTATGTTTCTTGTTAAAAAGTTGACAGTCAAATAAAACCACTGTCTGAGTTGATTTTAAAAAATTGTTGTAGATTAAGAAAGAGTAGTTCGTTGTCTAGTCCTATATTTTCAATCTTGACGAAGTTGATGGTCTCGCAATGTGACGCGACTGTCACACGTAACGTCTCGCCTTCAAATGGAACACCCGACTGTACCCCTCACATGGTTCGACAAATTACGTTTTAATTGCAATTATGAGTAAAAAAAGGCAAGAAGTTAGGTTCAGTAAACCGATTTAATGTACAATTACATGAATACATAATCTAACAATAATCTAAGGATAAGAATAACACATTATACTAAGGAACTTTTTGTTCTCGCGTAATGCATTTGTTTAAAAAGGTAGTGACGCGATGAAATTCCTGGAAATTTAGTCTCATCACACGCGTAGGGATACGGGGATTCCCCAACTACGGGTTTCCTTATAGAGGAACAGCTGATTTATTTTTACGGATTTTTAGAATGAAAACGGACATGGGTAAGATAAACAATAACCAACTCGTGACGGGGAATGACAGATTATCTTTCCCTCGTCATATCAATAAAGTAATTGCCTCGCGCAAGGCTCGGCAATTACGTAATTGATATGACTCTGGAAAGATAATCTGTCATTCCCCGTCACGAGTTAGTTATTGTCTAAATATTACATGTTTACCCACTTCGTCACTTGTAGATTTCTTACTCTCTTTTGCATATATTGTGTCATGTATTTTAGCCTTGTCAAATAGTTGTTGATTACGTGGAGAGGGCTTCTAAAAGTTTCACAACTTGTGCCCAATCCATTTCTTAAATGAATAAAATATGTTTTCAATCAAAAACTGTCCATTATTGGAAAATAATGGATTCAGAGCAAAAGGGTGACGCCACAAGTGTAATTCAATTGTAAATAACATTAAATGCTGTGACCATATGTCTTGCACGTGAATCAATGTACGACACATCATAAAGGCATGTTACAAATCAACGATTTCTATAAAGAGGAATGGGAAATATTATACTTAACATCGTTTTATTTAGATTGATAGAGAAAGTAGCTTACATAAGTAATAATTTTCAATAAACATGTTCATCAGTCGTTGATAATAATAGTGCATATGTATAAAGCCCACATATCTACGCTCGAAAGCATGCTCAAAGCGCTAAACATCATAATGCTAATAAATAATAATACTAGTCAAGCACATTCGAATGTGCTCAATTCACACAAACAGCAATAGGCCTACTGATGACTTAGTTAATGTAAAGTACAGCGATTGGCGCGTTCGAATCCTAGGTGCCCCTGTTGGGGAAAATTTTTCTTAATGCAGTTAACGTTAGGTGTAATATTGTTTAAATTTTGTTATCAATCACTTATTATCAAATAAATCTAAATCCAGTGCAATGTTGCGCATAGTTTTCTTGTTGTAAACTTCCGTCAGAAGCTCGCGGGTTTCATCGCAATGCATGGCCCAACATGGTGTTGCGGGTTTGTTAACTTACTGCAATACTAGAAGCCGCTGCGACTTGAGTGTTTGTGTGTTTTAAAACGGCCCGATAGCACAAATCGATGCAACTGTTATCTTATTGAAAGTACAGATGAAGCATTTAATGTAAGAACAATGCGTTTTATTCTGATAAATGCATTCTCCATCTTAATCCATGTATGACGTCACGAAACATACATATGTGATTATCTAGCATTATAGACAATACATTTAAATTATGTAACCTAAAAAAATATTATTTTGCAAATTTCGGTGCCCATTCATTGGATATGGTACACGTAGCTTCGACCCTTATGAAATGGATTCTTCCACGCACGTGCATGGCGCAAATTTTCCACGCAAAGCGATTTGACTGACAGCCGAACTCCTGCATTTCATGTGTTTCGGCACGGTCCCCACGCGTTTCACACTTTACCAATCTTGTTTAGAATGCAGGGATCTTACTGAAAAACAATCAAATGATTACCAGCAGGTAGGAGATTACCTGGTAGTCGAATAGGTTAGGGCGCTGCGTAACAGACGAAGGGTTACGTGTTCGATTCCCGGGTCAGACATTACAAAAATAATCAGATATTTTAAGATTCTAATCAGATATACTAAGACAAAATACATCATTCTTGAACAAATTACTTTGTGAGCCATTACGAAAATGTCAAAACCTGACACCCCTCCTGACTGGATTAGTCAATGACCAGTAGATTCTTAAAAATAATCCACTGTTAACACAATAGAGTGACGTCATCACCATGGATTAAGTTCTAAGAAAGAAGATGAAAGTAAAAGCATTTATATAGGCCATTGTAGACTCTTTGCAAATCCCTTTTCCATTGTACTTTTCATTATTTCTTGTACGTTATATGTCATTTGGAAATGAAATACTGTTTAAATCGAATAGGCTATTCAGGTCTGATGAACTACAAATTCTGTAAGATCAGAAAGTTGGTTATATGTCGACCCTCATTGGTGGTTAGCTTGTGGCCACAAAGTCACAAAATCTACAATTTATCATCACATTTGGCCCTCTAAAGCGAGTGGTTCTTGAGAAAGGTCTATTCAGGTTAGATGAACTAAAACAAATGTAAGAGCACAGATAAGGTCACAAGAAGATTCTCTTTGAAGAATGAACATCACAAAATGATCCGTAAGTTCAATCAAACAGATGATCTTGAAATGTGTCACGTAATATATATATATATATCCATATGGCCTCAAGCATTGCGCACGATGATGGATTAATTTCTCAGTCGTGATGCTCGCACCGTGAGGGATCGATCAATGCTTAATCGATGAAGACATAATAATATGCTGTTGTTGGAATCCTCGCTTAAAGGAACGTGAGATAATTATGAGAAACCAAGTTGAAGGGGATAGTATAATTTAAACATTGCTAGTCATGCTAATTAAAGCGGTGTTTCAAACAGATTGAGTTTCATCTGGTTTTAAAGGGACACCCATTGTGTTGTTGGAGTCACATATATGTAAAACGTTATACATTGTAGACGACGTATGCATTGTGTTCGTTTATTGATAAGCAGTGATTGAAGATGGCAGATGTAAAACGAATGATTGGATAAAATTAAGGGCGTTACCAGTGTTGCAAACTTTGAACCAAATGCAACAGAGGTTATGATTGAAAAACTGAGTGGAGTGATCTGAACATATGCTTCTTTACATAATCATATTCTCCTTTGTGATTTCATTTTCTATTTCCCGTAAGTTACTTTGACATTCTTTTGAAGACAATGACGACTCTTTGACGTCTTGGTACAAGCATTCAAATGTTTATTGTGTGATTGTTTCTTCTGCAGCGTTATTCCGGGACAAGACTCGACTTGCCAGGAAGCTCAGTTCGGACGAGTTGACAGCTATCCGGCGTTATATCGGGGGACGCGTTATACAGGAGCACGACGGGCTCTTGTTCAAGATCAGACACCTGACTGCAGCGCATGAACTGTCTGAGAGAGAATACCAGACAACTCTTGGCAACATCCAGACAGAGCTGGACAGTGAAAAATGGGCTGCACAAGAGTTCCAAAGAGAATTTTGTAGTTTGACGCAAATATTAAAACAAAGAGATGAACGATTTAGACTGAAGCACGAGACGTTGGTTTCTGACCTTAAGAAGGCGAGACGGTCAATTCAAAACACTGATGACGTCATGAGACGTCTGAATAGCGACATACAGCGAAAGGAGGATGTTGTTCGAGATTTGGAAACCAAGGCAAACCAACTGAGGGACAGACAAAGAAAAAAGATTGAATCTCTTGAGCAAAAGTATTTGGAGGAGAAATCTGGTCTTCAGAAAGAGATTTTGAAATTGAAATATGAATTAGATATGAAGAAGAAAGAGATATCGAATCTAAAAGCGGATCTGTACGAAAGTAACCAGAGGTCAGTGAAGTTCAAGGACACGGGATGTACCGACGGAACATGCGCAGCTCGAAACGATTTGATGCAGTGTCGGTCACAACTTGTCGAAAGGTGCAAACAAATAACTACCCTGAAGTTTCAAATTGAACAAAGTAAACAAAGAATTCGAGAACAAGCAAAACTTCTAAATTACCTCTCCCCCGTCATGAGAGAAAGAGAAGACAATAAATATGGAACAAGGCTTTCTACAAACTGTAGAAGTAGAACAGAGGGCAGTCGCAGGCAAAAGAAGTCGACCAAATAATAAACCGAGCCATCTGTAGATAAAGGCCCAGGCCAAAGAGTCATTGTTATCCAGAGGCTAAAAGGTGCATGTCCATTGTGTTTTTTTGGGTCAACTATGCCAAACGTTATTAGTGGTGCTTCATCGAGAGTACCGACTGTTGCCTCAAATTACCATTTTCATGATGGTTGACTCAGTAAAGTGACGTTATTAAGGTTATAAAGTAGTGATTTCTGATCGAAAAAGGGACAATGCACCGCGATTGAGGCCCGTCAGTTAGTCAAACGTAATTATGGAAACTTCTTCACAGCAGACAAAAAGACAAATCTTGTATAATAATTGTCAATATTATATATAACTACTGTACGTGTAAACGAGACGTGTAATTTTGGTTTCTCCACATGTATGTTGATTTTTCTCGATTTTAATTGGAAACTAGTAATTATGATATATTTGCCGATTGGGGATGAATGTGAAATCAGCATATGAGGTATGTTGACACATATTAAAGCCAAATAAAATATTATATGAAACACAATGGAGACATCTTTAAACAAATTATTTAAAGGTTCCAAGGTGCCGTTCCATCAACCTCTCTTAGCCCTACGTTCAATCTGAAAGCGACTGTCATGTTGGCAAGGTAGATATTTAAATACGACAGGAAATATTTCATCACATACAGCAATCTTTCCTCCGACGTTTGCAATAATGTTGCTGTATAAGCCGGAATATTGAATTTCACTTTCGTTCGACATGCCTTCCCGTATTTTGTCGCAAAGTTTGTGAAATAAAGTCACTAAAGTACGTGGACTTTTCTCCTGTTAAAACTCAATGGAAATAGAAGACGTCAGCGTGTTGTGACTACATAAGAAAGAGAAAAAGTTACAAGACTCAATGAAAGTTCTAGTTCGTCAATATCCCGATTGGAAATAAACGGTTTGTTAGATTTTTAGTAACGGATCGACAGGGTGATTCCTTGATGACGATGTAAAACTGACCATTTATCGGTCAAGTAAATTGTAAACACATATTCACGATATTTACACTACTTTAAAAACACAAGTGCTGATGTTTGTTACACTTGAAATTAAACAAAATTGAGTGCCAACATGATACAGTCACGTTAATGGCCTAACGGCTGATCCTAGGACCGAAGTCGGATGGTTGTAGGGCCCACAGGACTCCAAAGTGGTTTAATTCAGAGGAGCATCCTAAATAAAAATGAGTAAATTGCTTATGAATAATGACAACCAGGGCCGTAGCTGCAGTCTTAGTCTCTCATGCAATGAAGTTGTTTTTTCCCGGAAGATGTAATGTTTTTATCTATGCCCCCGTCTGTCTTTTTGTCCGAAAGGGTTTAACCTTGGCCATCAATTTTGTTTGGTTAGTGATGGGACTTTTGTACTTCACAAGTGCATCCATTGTGATGAGACCTTTCAGATGAGGTCATAATTTATCAACCTTGTGACCTTGACCATGACACAGGAACCATTTTTCGAAAACTCTAAACTTTGCCATATATTTTGATTGGTCTCCAGTAAGCCTGTGATACTTGACATATGCATCCACTGCGGTGAGACCCTGCAGTTGAATTGGGGTATTTGTACTTATCTTTAAGATTTTGATTTAAAACTATGCTTATATCGGGAGCATCGGTTGTTTAAAAATGGCTTATTCTTCCAATGATATATGTATAAAAATAGATATATTGGCTGAAGTGTTACATAGAATAAACAATATCGGTTGTTGCAGATTTGTACTAAGGAGTGTACAATATGTGAATCAATGGCATCCATTTTAAGGTTTGGGATCTGTGGCAATATATTTCTCCATGTTCTCTTAATGTTTATGTATCTAATGAGTTTCATAAGTTTTTCAAAGGTGTTGGTTTTTCTTGCGTAATGCTTTGAACATGAACTTTTTTAGCTATGAGAATAATACGAGACAAGAGAACATTTGTGTTTGGAAGGCCAAATACTGTTATTTGCTTAGTCAATGAAATGCCTTTTTAGGACATATACTGTTCTTCAAGTGTTTTCCAGAGATTCATGGCTCAATGGCAATCAACGTATATATAGAAGATATCTTCAGCATGAAACTTACAAAAATACAAGCCATATTGTTCACCGACTTCGTTCTGCAAATCTCATGCTCGGTGTAAATAATTCCGTCACGGAGTGAATAAATCTAAACTGAAATCCACAAGCTTTAAATCTTTTGTCCATATTGTAAAGTTGGTAAAAGCCTATTTCCAATCATAATCACAAGGTACCAGACTCTGCCATTTCAAACATACTGGCAATACCCTATTTGTAATAATTAGTTTTGATGAAGGAGTGAGTATGTACTCCAAAACGTCGTGTATCTTAACATTAAAGAAGTTGTTATCCAGAAAATCTTCATGTTCTCAAGTGTCTTCTGATAACAAATATTGATTTGAGTTGATTTAAGTTACAAATATCAGAGGCTTGCCGAGGATATTTTTACTTCAATCAACGAGTGTTGATTGATATATTTGATATCAAAAGACACAATGGTGAGATTTTATTTATCATTCAAAATCATTCATCAACAATCATTAGCCAAAGAATGACAAAACTGCCATTTAGCTTCTTCACCAGTGATCTCAGTGAGGTCATAGCATTGTTACGTCACCACTATTGTGACGTCAATATTGTTAGCAGTGTTCTCAGTGAATAGGATTGTGATGATATGTAGATATCGCTTGATCTTACACAAGTGATATCTACTGTGGGAGCCAGTTTTGGATGATAAATAAGTGTGTCCTAGATTCCATGACACCACAACATCTTACTGACAACCCCGTCCCTCCTCTCATATTCTTTCTAACCTATCACCCTCACAAAATACAAACCCCATCCCTATGCCTACAAATTGTCAGCCCCTGTTGCACCTAATTATGACATAC
Organism: Gibbula magus; assembly: GCA_936450465.1. Classification (NCBI taxonomy): domain Eukaryota; kingdom Metazoa; phylum Mollusca; class Gastropoda; order Trochida; family Trochidae; genus Gibbula; species Gibbula magus. The sequence goes on along the minus strand of OW388295.1, from coordinate 27,823,373 downwards.
TAGTAGTCTCTGCCAGGCACACAACAGTGCAGACTCAGCACTGAACATCTAACTAAGGGTTACATAAAACATGCAATTTGCTGAGAGTCTTATTATCAAATTATTATTTAATTTCAATGATAGAGACGATGATATGCTCAAATTCTCTTTCTTGTACTACTGGTTCTTGAGGTGAAAAACAAAAACAGCAGTTCTTGGGAAGTCGAAAATGTGAAAACTTTACTGACGCTGGACAATGACCCATGCCATAAGACCATGTTGCCTTCAGGCCTGATGAGCTGAAAAGGACAGGACTAGGCTGTCAAAAGACAGGGTGGTGCACCATACTAAAATACCTAGGAGCAAGAAGATGACTTTGTACCCAGTTTAAATGTAATGATATATATCGAACTATCCACCTGTAGAGAATCCATAGTTTAGTCAATTCAGTTGTTTATTTGTATATAAAAGTAAAGTTTGCACACAAATGCAGCTTTTAGACTTTACTCTGCAGCTTAAACTTTTTATGAATTATAATCAAGACTTTCATGAAAATGAATATGTTTATTTATAACATAAATGCAATAAAATTTCTCGATACATGCACTTCATGTTCATAAGAATGCTTTCTTAAAGTGATTTTTTGAATAAAAAAAACAACCTGCAAATTTTTGCAACCCCCAACCCTCAAAATCTACCTCTGTCCACCGACAGATGCCAGAAATCCATCTGGCCTTTCCTTTAAGCACACAAGTCTGTCTGTTCATTGGCCACTTTATTTCGCTTCTTGAGCATGAGTTTTCCTATGTGTATTTAGACCATCATTATGTTTAAATGTTTTATCACACTCACTGCACTCATAAGGTCTCTCCCCAGTGTGAACCCTCATGTGTTTCTGTAAACTGAATGACCGTGTAAATGTTTTACCACATTCACTACACTTGAATGGTTTCTCACCAGAGTGAACTTTCATGTGAACATGCAAACTTTCTATCCATCTAAATGTTTTATCACACTCATTGCACTTGTATGGTTTCTCTCCAGTGTGAGTTCTCATGTGAACCTGCAGCTGAACTGAGCGTGCAAATGATTTACTGCAATCACTACACTTGAATGGTCTCTCACCAGTATGAGTTTTGATGTGATTCTTCAAGTTACCCGATTGAGTAAATGATTTACCACATAAACTACAGGTGTATGGTTGTTCACCAGTGTGAATTCTCATGTGCATCTTTAAGGAACATGATTGTCCAAAACTTGTATCACACACACTACACTTGAACGGTTTATCTACAGCGTGAATATTATTAGTGTGTTTCTGTAAGTCCTGTTGTCTTGCAAATGCTTTACCACACTTAGTACACACATATTTTTTTCCAGCGTGACGTTCTATGTGAACCTGCAGATGACCAGCAGTTGCATATGTTCTATCACACTCACTACATTTATAAGGTTTTTCTCCCGTGTGTAATTTCATGTGTCTCCTTAGGTTACTTGATTGAGTAAAACATTTACCACACTCACTACACTTGTATGATTTTTCCCCAGAATGTATCCTTAAGTGGGTCTTCAGATGACTTGAGTTGGCACTTGCATAATCACATTCACTACACTTAAATGGCTTCTCTCCAGTGTGCTTCCTCATGTGTCGTTGCAAGCTGATGTATTGTTTAAATGTGTTCTCACACACAGTACACTTGTATGGCCTCTCTTCACTGTGTGATCTCATGTGTGGATACAAGCTACTGCAATGTCTAAAAGTTTTACCACACACACTACACTTGTACGGTTTCTCTTCAGAGTTTATGTGATTAGACAGACCATCAGCTTCTCCATCACTTTGTGTGGTCTCTACAGCTGACATGATTCTTTGATTCTTTATCACCCACTGTACGGTTGAACGTAATGATACTTGTCTCACATATTCATTCTCCAGTATTAAATATTTGATATATTGAAAATGTTCTATCACAAAGGTTGTATTTCTATTACCATTGAAACACTGTATACGCTTGCATTGTAATTTTTCAACTTTTTCTTCAAGAGAATTACCTTTCCATCCTGCAATTATCAAATATTTGTCTACAGTTCCTTTCTACAGGGTAAAGCCTGGTAAAATGTTCTTCCTTCCCAATTACATGATTTCTTCTGAAAGCACCTGGACTTGGCCTGTTGAAGGTTGGTCTTGAGAATCTACAAATGTACATTAAATTTAGTAAAGATCAAACAAGCAAAGTGAGACTACATATCAATAAATGGCATAATTATCCTGAATAATATACCTCCAGTCACACACTCATATTTGGGAGTGTGGCAATTGAATTTACAAAGCTTTGTCCTAAACAAACAAATATGAAATTTTACAACCTTCCTACTTCCTAGCATAATTGATTTCTAAAGAGAAGTCGAAAAAAGTTTGAGGGTGGACCCCCGTTGTTGTCAAGTGAAATGAACAAATTTGAGTCTTAATCTTACAGAGATGTTATTCTGAAAATGTAAGATTATATTCCTGTGTAAAATGGTTTTGGAGAAAGCAATTTCTTAAAAGATTTGGGCAAAATGCCTACCATGCTCATATTTGTTGTTTAAATTTCCAATATGATTACATTGACCAGTTTATCAAAGGAAGATCTATATCCTAGTCATCAAAAGGGTGCACCACTTAAAATTTCACACCTGCCATATCCTTAGTTTTGTGAATAGGGCAATTAAATTTAACAAGAGTCATCAGAAGAGGACATATCCCACAGAATTTGTAAAACACATGTGACATCTTCAGGTATGATGAAGGGCTTTAGAGTTCTGCTCCAGAAGCAGACCTATCTCTGAACAAGGTCCAAATTCAACATGCTTCTGTGGAAACGGAAAACAAATAAAATTTTCAGAAATTTAAAAATATCAAACGGCACCACTTCAGTTAGTGGGTAATACACATGCAAAGTTTCAGGAAGATATCATAAAGAGTTTTGGAGCTGTGCTGTGGAAACGAACGGTCTCTTAACAAAGTCCAAATACAACATGTTTCTATGGAAACCAAAAGAAAAAATAGAGCCATGGGCTCTGTATATTGTATATTTATATTGTTTGATGATGAAGACAGAAATAGATTGCCTCAATATAATGCACAATCCCTAGCCCTGACAAATCTTAGTCTTGAAATTGAGAGAGAGAGCACTCAGCAAGGTCAACACACAGGAGATTATGCAATATGCTGACCCCTTGGCTCTGGTTACAAGCCAGCTGTGCTTTTACAGCCAAACTATGTAATAGCCTCTGCCTTGCACTAAACACTGACAGCACTGATCTAACTGTATAAGTCTACTATGTACCATGAGATTCATCACATTGCCTGTTCTCTGCAATAAAGTTGTTATGGTAAGATACCCGAACTATTCAAGTATGACAAATGTATCAGGAATGTATAGTGTTAGTAGAAAATCTTTTTTAGATTGATTGCTTTTGCTAGGAATGAAATATCGACTTTTTCCTCGATATTTGTCGATGTATTGCTGAGACACCATTTTGGCCCACTCGAGTTTGACGAGCAAAAAATTGTGTTTGAAATGTCATAACTTTAGAAATAATGGACTGATTGTGTTGATGTTTGTTTTAATCGAACGAGTAATCAATGTGCTTTAATTCTACAATGTGTTTTAGGTGTACAAAGTGTGTTAACAGATTGGACAGGGGGTAAAATTGGCGTTGCATCCCTTTATTTATTAAAAGTATAGGTATATCGTATCGTAGTATTGAACTTAGGAACTGTTTGTTTTCAGCGATACAAGCCCCTGTGATAAAAATCATAGTCTCCGTCCAACAAAGGTGATAGGCCCTATTTTCAAAATTTAGGTTCCTAACCTTAACAATTCCTGTTGATATGATTTTACTGTCAATTTGTGTGAGTGAGTGCGTATTTATTCTTTAATCATGATCAGTTAGTGAGTTACTCTCCGCATGGGTATTTGTTTTGGATTTTTGCCTACATGATTACATCCCGTGCTCCAGTGTCACTTTACAGTCGTCAGAACAAGGGAACTTCGAAATCTTCGAAATACTAAACAGTTAACTTAAAAAGCAGTTAACAAACCAAGGGTGGCAATGTCGCTGGAAGATGTAGTGGTAGAGCAGACGACAGCTCTCTGTTCAGCAAACTTCGAAACGAAAGGACGACATTCAAGGGACGTAACTCTAGTATGAGTTACGCGTCAACCCAGGAAAGGACTTGAGAATAGCTACGAACAAAATGGTAAAACTGGTACTATTTATATAAGACTTTCATTTCTTTCGTTACCAACTGAGATAAGTTTAATAACCCGAGAGCATATTTAGACAATGACTAACGAGTGACGGGGAATGATCGATATCTTCCCCCGAGTCATATTAATTACGTACGTATTCTCCAATTAATCTCATTAAAATCAGATAAGATAAGATAATTCTTTAATATCCAGAGATAAATTTACAGTTCTCCAGCTATATAAACAATATAAACATTATATACACCAGAGACCATAAAATAATTGATAAAATAAATTTATTTTATGCTCTCTGTATACACTTAATTAATTGTGTAAGTTGATCATAAAAAGTCATTCCATAATTTTCCATTAAAGGCATCATTCAGAACAATGATTGACGAAATCTGTTTGTTCTACTCGTCGGCATACGCTGTCTGTGTCCAGAGGGCAGTGAAGAATATTCCGAATAAAAGTAGGTGAGTTGAGTCACTTAAAATTGTATTTGCTTTTTAGAAAGTTGCTGCTCATAAAAACTGCCGATACTTTCAATAGGTAAATGTAGTGCAATAATATTTGAAGCGGTGTTAACAATTTTAGAGAGTTTATTTTTATTTCGAACAGACAGGTTTCCGTACCAAAGTTTGGTAAAATAACCTCAAAATAGTTTGATCTTTTTAAAAATGTTCAACTTCCACAAAAAATGCAATCGTTGAGCACTGTCCTTTTCTATAAATTTTTTCACTGGTTTCATTCCAAGAAGTTCGATCTGATTTCATTGAGATTGGTTATTCTCTAGCCTTGGCGAGATATATAGAATACTAAACGATGTCCCGTTTGATAACATGTTTATTAAACGAGTGGATGGTTTGGTATTTTAACGAGCGAAAGCGAGTTAAATACCGATGCCATTCACGAGTTTCATAAACATGTTATCAAACGGGACTGAGTTTAGTATTTTATTTATTACTCAATGATGTAAATAGCGCTGATTTGCAAGAAAATCGTTTTTAGTGACGCTTATTTGCAAAAAGGTCACCCGCTATTGCAGTCGCGCGGCTAACATTGTGACGTCAACATAAAACCACTATGACGTCACTATGACCACTATGACGTATCACACATGTGTGTAACCAACTTATTGTTATCTAAATAGAGAATCTCACCCAAGTGTCTTCTGATATCAAATATATCAACACGAGTTGATTAAAGTTACAAATATCCGAGGCTTGCCGAGGATATTTTTACTTTAATCAACGAGTGTTGATATATTTGATATCAGAAGACACGAGGGTGAGATTTTATTTATCATTCAAAATCATTCTTCAACAATTATTAGCAAAATAATGAACATATCTGCAACACAAAACTGCCATTTGACTACTTCAGCAGTGATCTCAGTAATGTCATAGCATTGTGACGTCATCAGCATTGTGGCCTCATAGCATTGTTACGTCATCAACTTTGTGACGTCATAACATTGTCAGCAGTGTTCACAGTGATGTCAAAGCCTTGTGATGTCATTAGCTGATGATGTAATATGATTGTGACGATTTGATTGTTGCGATATCTACAATGTAGATATCGCTTGTAGATATCGTTTGATCTCACACAAGCGATATCTACTGTGGGAACCAGTTTTGGATGATAATGAGTGATCTCACCACGGTTGAGTAATAAAATTATTTCATTAATATTGAACGATAATCAGTAAGTCCCTGTCACGATTTGGTTATTGTTTATATAACCCATATGTACAGTTAATTAAAGCAAAAACGCGAATATTAAAAGCCAAAATTGTCTCTAAAATGATTTGATGAGGAGGTGAATCTCAATATCCATATACGCGTTACATGGATTCAGTACTCAAGTACCTATTCCTTTCTTGCCCAAGTGGGCAAATAATTCCTGGTGTTAAAGTTTGCTTAATGGTCATTGCATTGGATTACAGTCTTGGTTGAGTTTGCTGTCCTGTTTAGCTGAACCACATTTTTGAACACTTTTGAGCATACCAATTTGAAGTCACACGTCAATAACAACATATAACGTAAAGATAAAAAATCATGTTAAATCTATTTACAATACTATTAAATTTGCAAGGCGACGCAGCAGGCAAAAGTAGCCGACTAAACTGTCGTGGTGACGCCAAGGCTTGTGACGTCATTATACCATTTTCTTTTACTAAGTTTCTCTCATTCTACGATAATGTTTACACTTTAAACGAGCTTTTTATCATGTCAGAAATTCATTTTGAGAATAAAGTTTAACAATTACATTAGAATCCTACTGGAAAAGAGCGTTACTAGCTTGAATATGTGAGAAGTTATGAATGACGTACAATTTGCTAAGCTAACATTGCGAAGTCGCGTATTGTTTTTCTTTTTTTTTCTCATTTAAATGATTTTCACTACGAAAAATAATAACCAATTCGTTGCTCGGAATTACAATTTTTCTGTCCCTCGTGAATTAGTATGTCAATTATTATTTCAAACTCCTCTCTATTATTTAAAGCTCGGAGTTTTTCACAATAATTAACTCAGGATAGACAACTCTCTTTGGACGGTCATATATACTATATCTCGATCCTGAAAGTTATCATAAATGATACCTGTTTCCAAGAAGAGTAAACCTACTGTTGACAATCACTTTAGACCTATTACTTAAACTTCAATTGCTATGAAGTGTTTTTAACGCAATGTGATTACCGGTAGCATGATCCTAAACCGTGTTAATCCGTATTTAGATACTTTGCAATTCGCCAACACATTTTGATAAAGAATTTGATTGATTAAACTCATGTCCCTCTCTGGTTAAATGGGTAGCCTAATTCTTGTTTAACATGTTTCAAATAGGTCAAAATGAAAAGTACTTATTCCCGGAATGTGTCTATTAACATTGGTCCTCCTCAAGGATGTGTATTATCTCCAATACTTTTTACCCTGTATACTAATGACTTTCAAGTGAAGTGAAGTGTTCAGCCAAACATCATAGACTTTAAACATGTAGGAATTACTACTTGTACTTGGTACAAGTATATCGAACTTGGTGCGTTATACATATTCATGTATTTATGTTGTTACTTGCATATGTCATGATAAACCTGTAGAGAGTTTGGTTATTGGTTGAGAAAGAAGATAGCACATTTTAATGAATATTCTAACAAATGGAAGCTTAATGGGGCTGCAGCAGGTTTTTACACATTGTGTGCTCGCATTTGAGATTTACAAACGATTTGAAATGTTCGGATTATTGTTTCAAAACTCAAAAAAAGTTATTGACACAACTTTCAGTAGCATTTAACCAATTTTACTGTGAACAATGCTATTTTTAAAATCAAATTTCTTTTTATTTTCTTCTTCTTTTATTTTATTTTTTCAAATTTCCCATTTATAATGATAGTTTATGTCATTTATATTTACTTTAGAGGGTAAAACATCTTTTTACACAAATCAATTATCCGTAGGGGAAATAACGGCGTTGCATATAAAGTTCTTAATTGCATGGCGGTCATTTTAATGTGAACGTATTTTATTATTTCGAATTACTAAAATGATTCCCATAGTACCATGTACACTCATTTTAAAACTTGATTTTCCGAAGAGAGAAGGGAGTTTTATTTGTGACATTATTTTTCAAATACACTACATCGACTTACTTGAGCGAAAAACCTAGTGCAGTGTTACAGCCCCTTTAAAGTGATTGTGGGTGAGATTAACGTCATGGACGTCTGAGGGAATATGTGCAATATTCTTCAAGGGTTAAGGGTTTCTTTAAGGGGTGGTCTCATAATACAAGTACGTAGGCGTTCTCTTCTCTCTGCACAAACGATGTTGTCCATTACATCCTTTTACTGTGTCTATCACTCCTTGAATAGAGTCAGAAATTCACTATATGAGAAAGCCAATCAACTAAGTGATGTGATGACATTATTGTGCAATTCAACACAATACTGACGAAGATATTAAGTTTACTTTCAATTGATAAAATAGGTTAACCCATCTGTCATGGCTAGATACATGAATTTAATTACCAACTTGTATTTACCAATTACATGCTAACTTGCTATAGGAGACTAAATAGGTTATTGAATGAATTTGTGAACTACATTATCATACATTCTCTTACCATAGAGGTTACAAGTCATTCCTCCTCTCGAAACATGGGAGACAGAATAACTATTATGGGACCTGAAGAATTGCATGATCAATCATACTGAGGAGAGCCACAGATGACTATTCAGAGAAATATATGACTATGAGTAATTTTTAGAATATAAGATGTCTAAAATAAAATTTACTAAATGTAACTATGGGTAATGAAGATCGCAATATTGTACCTGTTTCCAACTTTTCATTTGAAGAAATATTTAAAACTGAAAAGGAAATTGAAAATTTGAAGACTTGCCAACATTATTTTCAAACCGCTGAGTTTACTAATCAATTTAGATTCGACCTACTATGTAGGTCCGTACTTCCCATGTTCAGATACATTTAAACAACTAGGGGACTGAGTACAATGTGGATGAAGTGTCTTGCCCAGGTACACAACACATTCAGATACCCAGGTCACAAATCTTTGGCGTCTCCGTTAGGATACGAAAATAGAGCCACTGGCTCTGTAGCTCATCAGGCTTTTGCATGCTTTATACCATCTAAGGTGAGGTGAGGTGAGTTAGGCCGCTTTCAAGAGTATTTCACTTATATCACGGCTGCTAGTATTATTACAGGGAGAAAGTTCGCAACGCCATGTGGCTATGCATTGCGGTGAAATCTGCGAGCAACGGCTGGAACTAGCGAACCATGGGAGGTACTGCACTGAAATTCAGTGTAGCATTGCACCCAAACCTTACTGCGTGTAGAACAGATCTCTACTGCAGACAAAGTTGCCGTGCCCCTGGCGGGGTACGAACCATGGATCTCTTGATCCGAAGCCGAACTGCGCTATCTCGCCCCCAATATCTAAGGTAAACTATATCATAAACCCAAGGTCACACAAAAAGCACCACTATTAGTTAGACAAACAGGCTCAATGTAATTCAGATTGTACCAAGTCCCAAAAGAGAGGTTCGTTCTCTTTAATACAGTTAAAATTCTTGTAAAGATAGCCTCATACATTGTAATTCAAAGACACAAACATGTACACCTTTGGTTTCAAAACACAAACAAATTACACGTATTTCTGCTTCATTAATCCGACGGTTCGGGTAATCCCCTTGAAAGCGATCATCACACTGATTGGATCGGTAAACTTCAATGACAGTGGATTGACTCGGGAGTTGAGCGTGTCATTAGTTTGTGATTTTAATAAATTGTAATATCTTACTTTGAGTGTCATTAGTTTGTGATTGTAATAAATTTAAATTACTCATTTGTGTGATAGTTATAGATATCCAGCGTGTCAAACTCATTTGATATTGTAAATACGTTCTCGTCTGTCTGTAGATTCAACGGGAATCCACTCCATCTTGTTTGGTTCATTTCAGTAGTCCGAACATTTCACTATCCGAACGTTTTGTTTTATAAAAAACGGAAGCATTCGGATTATCGAGGCCTGTACGTGTATGAATCAAGCAAAACAGCAGTTTGTAGCTGTAGCAATGAATTATGAATTGAATGCTTCTTTACCCCCCTAAAACTACATTATTGCAATGGCATCAATAAAACATGAGAATCTTTCAATGACAAGGATTTTTGTCAATAACTCAACGTTCTAGTATTTTTTATCAAGTTACTCAATACAATGGCTCTTTAATAGAGATACACATAATCTAAGATGACAATATTTGTGTACTTTAACTTTTGCAAACAAGTTCTTATGTCTGTTTATCAGCCTCATTCTGCTTGTATTCTCCAGCATTTACCAAAGTTTCATCAGACTATCAGCACCGCACGGGTTCGAATCGCTGTTCGGACAATATTTTCAAATTCAAAATCTCTATTTTTGCAATCATATACTGTTTACATACGATGTGGTGAGCTTGTATTCCAAATTTGAGCAAAATCGGTGAAGAAATAGAGATTTCAGATAAATATCCCCGCTATTGATATAATAGTCTAACACTTAGACTGGTAACAAAAAACAAAAAAACTAAAAAACATTGAAAAGGAGCCCTTTTTAAAAATAGATTTCTTACAGTCTTCTTTTCAATATTTAATAACATGGTGAAATTTTCAGTATACATAGTCTGAGTGTAAGACTATTGATACAAAGACACAGTCATCATATTAATAGCGGGGATATTAATCTTTATTTCTTCACCTGTGATCAGCACTCTAACTGCACTGCTATGCTGTGATTGTGAACCTTCATGTGTTTCTGCAAATGATCTGACCGTGCAAATGTTTTGTCACACTTGCTACAACTTAATGGTTTTTCACCAGTGTGAACTCTCATGTGTTTCTGTAAATAATCTGACCGCGCAAATGCTTTACTACATTCACTACAGCTGAATGCCTTTTCACCAGTGTGAAGTGCCATGTGTTTTTGCAATGATTGTGATTGTGCAAATGTTTTGAGACAGACACTACAGTGGAATGGTTTCCCTTCAGTGTGACTTCTCATGTGCTGCTTTAGAAGACTTGATAGTGAAAATGCTTTATCACACACACCGCAATTGTATGACTGTATTTCTCCTGTGTGAACCTTCATGTGTGCCTCAAGATTGCACGAAGCTGCAAATGATTTAACACACTTACTACACTTGAATGGTCTCTGTCCATTATGAATATCCATGTGGTTTCCCAAGCTACTCGAATCTGGAAATCTTTTACCACAATCATTACACTTATATGGTTTATCTCCAGTATGAATCCGCATGTGCTGTTTCAAGCTATTTGAACCTGGGAAGGTTTTACTACACTCACTGCACTTGTATGGTTTCTCTCCATTATAAATCTGCAATAGAATCTGCAGGCTGCTTGATTCCGAACCCTTGGATGTTCTCTCTCCAGTATGAGTTTTGATGTGTGTGTGCAGGTTACCAACAACGTTAAATGTTTTACTGCATAGAAAACAATTATAGGGCTTTTTTCCAGTGTGAATCCTCATGTGCATCTTTAGGGAACTTGGTTGTGGAAAGCTTTTATCACACACACTACACTTGTACGGTTTATCTCCAGTGTGATTTCTTCTAGTGTGTCTCTGCAAGTCCTGTTGTCTTGCAAATGTTTTACCACACTCACTACACATGTATTGTCTCCCAGCGTGACGTTTCATGTGTCTCTGTAGATTACCAGTATTTGCAAATGTTCTATCACACTCACTACATTTGTACGGTTTCTCTCCAGTGTGCGTTCTCATGTGTACAATTAAGGTACTTGATAGAGCAAAACATTTACCACACTCACTGCACTTGTATGATTTTTCTCCAGAATGAATCCTCGAGTGCACCCGCAGGCTGCTTGAATCGGCACTTGCAAAACTGCATTCAGTACACTTAAATGGCTTCTCCCCAAAGTGTTTCCTCATGTGTCGCTGCAAGCTAACGTTATGTAGAAATGTTTTATCACACACAGTACACTTGTATGTCTTCTCTCCTCTGTGTGATCTCATGTGTGGATACAAGCTATTATACTGTTTATATCTTTTACCACACACACTACACTTGTATGGTTTCTCTTCACACTCAGAGTTTATGTGATTCAACAGACAACCTTCACTTTGTGTGGTCTCTACGGTTACCGTCTCTACAGCTGACATGATTCTTTAATTCTTGGCCACATACTATAAGGTTAAATGCTATGATGCTTCCATCACACCAAGGCTGTCAACCTACCATTGTGAAGAAGTTTACTGGTACTTTAGTTTAATTTAGGTGATTTTGCAGACCACCGATTCTACTTCATTCTGTAGTTGAGATGATTCTTTAATTCTTTGGTATACTCTGTAATTCAGAGACTGTATGTTAATATAATGTCACTACAATCAATATACTTATTAAAAGTTAAAGTTTTTTTTAATTCAACTACTTCCTTACAAGAATCTTTCATTGCATGAAGCCTGTCACAGTTGTAAAGAACCAAGTTTACATAATTTTCACAACTTATGCGAAGCTGTGTATACTTGTATGGCTTCCTCTCCTAACATTAATCATGTCATTCATGAAGACAATTACCTATCCATCATACAATATCAACTGTTTGTCTTTACGTGTAGTTCATATCTGCAAGGTAAAAACAGGTTTCAGGTATTTCTTCAATTTAAAAATAAAATCCCAGATATCTTCTGAAAGGACTTGGCCTGCTGCTGACTTGAGCATCTGCAAATGTATAAAACAAACTAAGTTTTCACAAAACAAACAAGACGAGGATGCTTATCAACTGACATGGTAGAGTATCCTAAATTTGTGATGTCATTTACACATTGTGTGCTCACATTTGAGTTTTACAAACAATATTGAAATGTCCGGATTATTGTTTCAAAACTCCCAAAAAATTTATTGACACAAATTTCAGTAGCATTTAACCAATTTTACTGTTAACAATGCTATTTTTTAAATCAAATTTCTTTAAAGGGGCAGTAGCAATTTTTTTGCAAATTTTATTTTTTCAAACTTCCCATTTATTATCATAGTTTATGTCATTTATATTTACTTTAGAGGGTAAAGCATCTTATTACACACACCAATTATCCGTAGTTGTAATAAAGATGTTGCATATAAAGCAAAAATTGCATTGCGGTCATTTTATTGTGAATTAACACATTTAATTATTTCGAATGAAAAAAACGATTCCCATGGCTTTACGGAAGTATGTACACTATTTTTTAACTTGATTTTCTGAAGATAGCAGGGTCTTTTACTGTTAGTGACATTATTTTTCAAATGCATTTCATCAACTTATTTGAGCAAAAATAAAGGTGCTACTGCCACTTTAAAATCAATGTTTATACACAACCTCCAAAATGTTTTATTTCAAGTAAAACAAACAAATTTAATTTCAAACTCTACTGGGTATATAAAAATCAATTCAATTCGTCTGCTTTGCTTAGTAGGTCATCTGGCACTGTGCCAAAAATCAAATAGGCCTACAGGTTGTCACACAACCTTTCTTTTTATATAGCCTAAAAAGATGTCTGTTGGCTTGTCACAATGTTCATAGAACTTTTAATAATACCGTATTCATCCTAATAAACGCCCTCTCCTAATAAACGCCCCCTTTTGTATCGACTAACCTTACTGATGTTTCACTGAAGAAGAGTTTTCAATCTTGCTATCAACCTCTTATGTCCAGTAAAGTGTAAGGTAAACATGGTATATCCAGTCCACCGGCGACTGTCAAATGTCTGTAACAATCAGTCACTACACATTCTATGGGACCGCCATGTTTTAAGAAACAGGAAAATGTCTTGCTCAACTCTCTTGGAAGATGTCCCACAACTACGTTTAACTCTTCTTTACATTTATTTGATACACTTATTTTGATGAAAACTTTGAAATAAAATCGATTTTCTTTTGGACAACAACAGTCATTTTTTTAAATAAACGCCCCCTTTTTACGATTTTTTAAAGTTATTTTAATAAACGCCCCCTTTTTCCAATTTTTTAAACGCCCAGGGGTTCTACAGCGAATACGGTAATTTGAAAATAAGTTGGTTAATGGAAATACATGACCAAAGACAGCTGAGAAAAACTGACACTTTTGCGTCAGCAGTTCACACTCATGATCAGTCACAGTCAAACCAAGTGATCTAAGACTCTAAGATGACGAGAAACATCTGTGCTGACCATGCCACTATCAGACTATCTTGACTAGTCACTAGATCTATAGACTATACAGTAGACATCTAGTGACTACGGTACCACCGCAATCTACTGACCCGCGAGCGTTCATGCCTGTTATAAGATGAAACGAGATAAAACTAGACGAGGTGAAACTAGAAATGTGTCAACAAGTGACATTAAAGGCCTAATCTAACGTACCCTGACAGAATCGTCATCTTTTGGAGACAAAAAAAGAAAACATAATCCAAGGGAAGTAACTCTTATGATGTTACGCATCATCCTCGGAAACGGCTGTTTGAGAACAGCTATGCACAAACTGATAACAATTTTGCTTTTCTTACAGGTGAGAACAGCATTCACATAAACACAAGAGCATTCAATAGTCCTTGTCATTGTTACTTTGTTATCATCAATCTTCTATAACTATAATATATTTATGAATTTGAAATATACTTAAACCAGATTATGGCATGTTTTGTGTGGAGACTTGCAAATAGCATTCATGTTGGGGAGAGACCAAACAATTAACGAACTGGTCATATTGATAAACGCTTTGGTTGTAATTATCTCTCTTTGACATCGTCCCATTCCTTATAGTAACGAAATTCTAAGATTCTAAAGATTTATGTAGAAGTTGGTATGAGATTTCACATTTCTGATAGCAATATCATAGTGCCAGCACTAATTGATAGAATATTGTGACCAACTGGATCCATAACAGAGAACTCAGCTAAGTCAGCTGTAAGACACAAAATTTTAATAAGAGTCATTGATTTTTTAAAAAGTCAAGACATATATAGTCAAAATACATAAACACTTTTGCCAATTTTTCACGATAGTTACAAAAGAACATAACTAAATCACACATATCTTCCAGAGATATTGCGCCATTAAATGCTGAGGTTGTGATATAATATTTTAAATAAAATGTCATCCTTCTTTGATGCCTCCATGGAGGGTGAAGCGTTCTAAATTGTAAAAGGGATGGGGTTTGTCAACGCAAAATGCAAAAAGACAACTTCACACCCTCCAAAATGCATCTGCCCGTGTTGCATAGGCTTTGTGACATAAGACTGTATTAAAATTAAGGCTCTTATTTTTAGACATTAATTGGTCAGGGTACATAACATTTAACCGGTTTATAATGTAACATATATTGTAACATGAAACGTTTGACATATTTTCACATGCAAACGTATATATTGGATAATCCATAAAAGGTTTAACCTCATTCATAACGAATACATTCATGTAAATATTTCCGTGAGTCCATGATCTACTTAATACATTATACGTCTCCTTTACAAATTCAAGCCAGGAAGGGTGTCTCTCCCCCGGCCCCCTCATTAAACTTTGTGATCACTGAAAAACGTAAACCCGATGTACCTGTGATTTCTGTTTCTCGTTACGAGTTATATAAGGAGAGAATGGATTACATTGTTGCTAACAAGTCCTTATAGATATCCACATGCTCCTTCAAAAGTGTTATTCTAATATTGCACCTGCAGAGACACTAGAGATTTGACACTAGTGCACAGGGGATTGTATTGTCGAATAGAAAGCATATGAAGTCGAGCTGGATCGTCGACTTCACATGCTTTCTGATCGCTAGTTTTTCGACAATAACAAGCCCTGTGCACTAGTTTAACACTATTTGGAACACAATGTTTTCTTTTAAGAAGACTTATCCATTCAAGATAGTTCGCACTGGTGAGAAACTGCACCTGGATCTGACAACTGAGGGTGCGAACTGCGCACTGCGCAGTAACAAAGGCACGGAACCTATTTTAGCTACCTCCCTACCGAATTTCAGCTTTGTGGTCATGATAGTTTTGGAGGAAAAGTTGACGAAAATGTTAATTTTTACGGAAAATTGAAAAAAGTCATACATTAACACATGAACGGCCTTCATCATGTAACATTACCCATGTGACTTCCAATATGGATTGAACATCAACAAATTTACAATAATTATTCGCATTGATTTTTAATTTTTGTTCATTTTAAAAATGATAAGCTTTAGTAAGTGTACCTGTAAGAATATTGAAATTCACACTCACACATTTGCTTTCAAATTATTTATTATCACCCATGCCACGCCCTAATGAACTTAGAAATCTTTGTCTCCATCCATCAAGTATCATAATCCCATAATTTGAGCTTTCTAGCATTATTGGTTCTTGGCTGGAAAGAACAAACGCTGATCCCCTAGGTGTAAGGTACCTCCCCATAAAATGTTAGCTTCGGAATGTTGTGATTTTTAAGAAGAGTTTGAACATGTTTTTAATAAATACGAACAAGGCCCGATGGACGACAGATGCCGGACGACAGATTTTCAATTAACATTTCAATTAAATCGTCACTGGACTTAAATACCTAAGACATAAGAAGATAAAGACAGTAATTAGATAATGTTCTGACCAACAGGACACCATATATTCGTGTCACTAACTGTCAGACTTCAACCGTAACTTACTATCAACACTGGTGTTCCTCAGGGATGGGTTCTGTCACCTTTGTTATTTATTACATACCGGATTTGTAGATGACGCTGCATTAATTGCTCTTTTGAATAATAATTCTAATGAAAATGGTTATCGATTAGATATTCATTATGTTACAGAATGGTGCCAGATCCTTTTTTCGCATAAATGTTAACAAGGAAATGGTTTTAACAGGGATACACCGTTAGAACCTGTTGTACGAGTGATACTCCTGTTGAAATCGTTTCGGAATATAACTATCTAGGTATCATCATTGACGAGATATTAAATTGGGACAGCAGTCCTGAAGCTCTGTTAAACAATGTGTGTTTCTGTTTCATGAGGAAATTAAGATGGTTTGATGTTGATATGAAATTATTCCTATAACCTGAATACGAAAATATTTTCCATATAACTTGATAATATGACAGTTGGGTTACCTTAGTGCGGATCTTTTATAATATCGAGATATATGCATTATCTTTGCATGAACAACAAAAGTTGGCATAATAAATTCAATTTTCAGAAAAAAAAACATATTTTTTTCATGGCGACGGAAGTTTGTTCATTTGGGATTCATCCCCCTCAAATAATGGAATGGCAGTTTATCCATCCTCAAACCTTTTTCGACTTCTCCCCAAGAACAAGTGATGCTAGGAACTAACATTTTGAGAATATCATCTTTGTTGGCTGACGACTAACATTTGTAAATTGTATTGCCCTTCAAACAAAATTAAGGGCGTAGAAGAGGTGCACCCCATTGATGCTTAACATATCTCCCGTTAATAAACTGATCAATGTGATTATATTGGAAATGTAAACAGCTTTCAAACAAGCCCAATGTCATGTCTTAATTAACATCATAAATAATTTTAAGTAGAATAATTTTAGTTTACTTCAATGTAATGTATACACAGTGACAGACCAGCATTGTGTAGCTGCATAGCTCTGCGTATTGAATGGACTGGAACATGTACTGGGAAGAGGGTGACTGAAGGGGTCATTAGGTTGGCTGGGTCTCCAGACATTATCTGCCCTGTTAGTATCTGCTAAAGAGGAGCGTAGGAGAGACTTAATTACTGTCTGTCAAGCCTTGTTTAGCATTGTGAGAGATGGCACAATAAGGAATGGTATTCCAAGTGTGGGAATACACATTGTTTTAACAATATATTAATTGAGGAGCGGATGAGCTACAAAGCTCTTGGTACAGTGTTTATTTCTGGTCGAATCCCTTGCAGAATTTGAACCCACACCATTTAACTATGTACCCACCACTTCAATAAAGTCTATTGGCCAGTGTTGTCTTATAAATCAAGTATTTCCTCTCTCACTTGGTTTTACAAATCTTACTTACTTAACAAGAACTTACTCACATATTTTAATCTAACTGACTCAGTTTCTCACAATTGTTAATATTCTGTACAAGTAATACTTCCTTGTTAACTCCACATTCCACCTTTTATAGGAGTAAGCATATACTTTAAAAGGTTATGTATGTTCACGGTTAAGGAAATGTTATCCAAATTAAGGGTAACGCTCTTGCAATAAAGACGTTTTACAACCACACTTTCCAGTTTATATTCGGTTTAATCAGTGAATTTCATGAATACCATTTGTGCAATTTGAACATTTGAAATATTTGAGTTATATAAAATCATAAGTTAAACATATACACAGTTCACAATAAATCAGACAAATTTATTTCAAAACACACAGAAATTAATGTTATACAATAAGTATAACATTAAAAGTTTGTAAAAGTCAATAGAAACTGTACAAGAAGTCCTTCATGTTTTAACAAGCAACTAAAAATGTGAACAATAAATATCAGATGTTATCCAAAAACATTTTCCATGAAAACATTTTGAGAAGGAAAAATAATAGTTTGGCATACACGTCTTTTAATTTATAGTGCCTAACAGTGGAATAACATCACGCATAATATTCATAGGTTGTTACTTAATTGTCCCTTCACTGATTAAAACCACTTGATGTTGTTTGAATCTTCATCGGATCAGTCAACGGGAATGAATTCATGTATCTTCAGTTTACGCCACAATCGACGTGTTGTTTTTCCATCGTCAAGAATTGCACCTCTGAAACAGACACGGATTGAGTTTGTTATTAAAAATGAATAAGTATTGTAAGGAAAAAGTAAGGGAAATAACAGATAATATTTACAGTCAGGCAAAGATGTGTATCTACTAGTCAGGGAAAATCTCTCTATTTAGGGAGCGGGATAGCGCAGTGGTTAGCGTAGTACCACCCACGGTTCACTAGTTCCAGCCGATGCTCGCAGTTGTCACCGTAATGCATAGCCACATGGTGTTGCGGGCTTTTCCGTGCCATAATACTAGCAGCCGTGATAAAGGTGAAATACTCTTGAAAGCAGCGTTAAACCCCACTTCACCTCACCTCACCAACCAAAGCAAGTTTCACAAAACGTAAGTGATCAGAGCTTTAGACATTTAAATAGTTTAGTTAATGGTTTACAGATTTTAAATGTAGTTTCCGTTAATGAATTTTCAATTTCGGAGTTTAGGTTATTGCGCGACCACGACAGGAATTACATGGAATCCACGGTAGCTTCAGATTCATGAAAAATCCCTTTCAATCACAGGGGCTTGTATTGCTGAAAAGAAACAGTTCCTAGGTCCAATACTTTGATACGATACACCCTATTAAATAAAGAAAGGGGTGCAACGCGAATTTTACCTCCTGCCCAAACAAGTCCACATTTCAAAATGTTATCACACATTATACACGTCATACATACGGCAGAATTAATGCATGCACATTGATTTCTCTTTCGATTAAAACAAAAATCAACAAAATCGGTGCATTATTTCTCATGTTATGACACTTGAAACACGATTTTGTACTCGTCAAACTTGAATGGGCCAAAATGGTGTCTCGAATCGAAGGAAAAAGTCGATATTTCATTCCTAGCAAAAGCAATCAATCTCGAAAAGAGCTTTTTACTATCACTTTACATCCCTGATACATTTGTCAAACTTAAATCGTCCGTGGAATCTTACCGTAACAACTTTATTGCAACTTTATAGTAACTTCAAGCAAAGCTTCGAGCCACCTCCACCACCTTGGAGGGAGTGACCTACATTTCCAATGTTATCACAATTTAACAGTAAGACACAGAGATGATATTCAGAAACGGGGAGATGGGAAAGTATCGGACAATTGAGGAATGTACGCAGAAACAACTGGTCTTCAGTTGAACGTCACTATCATTAACAGACTTGTCAGCAAATGTATTGCCAATACCAGGCCGACGAGGAAGTCTCTCCGTGTAAAATCATGGCACGGCTTTATGCAAAGTCAATCCTGCACCAAAGTGGCGTATTGAAACATGGCCGTGAACAACAGTACAGCGATGAACCGCTTAAGCGATCGGCATAAGGGCACCACAAGTAATTACTATATAATAGTAGTATATCATTATCCAGCACTTACGTATCTCCATAAATGAGCCTGTGGTTTGGCCTGGTGTTAGTTGAATTTGAAGCGTTACAATAAAATAAATGTAAACCTAGAATGTACTTTAGTCGTAAAACAGGTGTCTCCTCCTTCCCCAATTCCCCTAATAAACCTCATTAATATTACCTTTAAAGTCCAAATTGTTACCATAGAAACAAAAAGACAGAACTCCCAAAAGGCACATTTTCATGTTGAGTATTGGTCAAGACGTTTTACAGTTCTGCTCCCGAAAAACATCCTATCCTTAACAAAATACAATTTCAAAATTGTTGCAATGGAAACATAAAAATGGATGAAATTTTGAACATCCATAAGACACATCTATATGAAGAGGCAATAGACCACATTTGGTGATGATTGGTCAAGTAGTGTTAAGTTATGCCCAGGAAACAATTCGAGGGAGACAAACATTGCGGAAGTATCTTACGCAAAAGAGTATTATACCCAGAGGAAATGTGTTATATGACTAACGAAACGAGTCTGATTTTTTGTACTGCACAATAATCTTTATTACTCGTATGTTTGAAAATAATCTAGTTAATATTTTGGTTACGGTCACATGTGCATAAATCACGTTTGCGATGCAACCATGCATTATTTCAGAGCGACTTCCGCTTCCTCTGACGTCATAACATAATTGTTCGTGACGTCAATGTAGCTTGACGTCACACGATAAGTGGGTTTGTTCCTGACTTTGTGAATGTGTAATAAACAGATTATTACATTTGAAAGTGTGCCATTTAACTTTTGTAAAAGTCGTTCAATTTGTGTATAACCCTCGCTCTCGCTCGGGCAATATACAAATTCACACTCTTTTCGTAAAAGTCACATGACACACATCCTCCGGGTGATAATCTCTTTATACGTACCTTTTGGAGTTAGTGTAAAGCATCGTTCTTTGGAATCTGAATAGGAGTCCTTCTATTTGGCAAACATGACGTTTATCATTCAAAATAATATGTTTTTGGCTAGTCTTTCCAGACGACATATCGAGGACATACTTCACAAGGCTTGTTTTCCTGCAAGAGTAACATGAGGTCACTGTACCTGAAAACAATGATTGCATATAATAAACAAAATGGAGACACTTTTGTGTACGTAAAATCATATTATTAAATATAACAAATGTCATTCCAGTGTTGACAACTGGCATCGTTGAATGATACGGTGAATAAGCTGTCATGACCCTACTTTTATTAAATTGATGACGGAGTAAGGAAATGCTTTAAACTAGGATCGACGCGTCAATACTTCGGTCTTCAAGACGTCTGAACCCGATTCTTGACTTGAATGTTCTTCATTCTTATAACAAAACGGTTAATGTTTTTATAATAAGGTGTAACATAGAAACAGTTGTGCTTTAATTTCCACTTCAGGAGATATAATCATTATTTAGATTGCTTACAAATAGGTAATGCGTTATGTTCTTCTGAATAATAAACAATATACTAAATTATATACTAAAAAATGCTTATTTTGGTTTGCTATGTTAGCATTTTTCTCACATAATTTTTGTTGTTGAAATTGTCCATACGCCGATGTAAATAAAGATTCAATAGCGTAATTAGTTAAGCAGTTGTGATCCTTTGAACTTTAAATTTGATGAAAATGGCGATTTTCGAAACATGACAAGACCTTTAACACCTAACCATGACAGATACATGCTTAATAGTTATGGTCCTTAATAAAATGATGTATCTGCTTCAAAATGAGATTTTACACATATTAGTATCTAGTATCTTCAGTGGTTTACGATGGAAAATTCTCCAAAGAAAATGCCCCTAGAAAAGTCTCAAAAAAAGTTTTTTAAATATCCAAATTGTGCCGTAACTTGTTTTATTGTGGTGGTCTGTAATGGCTTAGATTTAAATAGCATAATTGGTTAACCAGTTATAGTCTTTTGAACTTTTATGAACATTCCTACTTTTGAAAACTTGTCATTAATTAATAAAAATATGTATCTGCTTTTTAAATGAGATATCTACCATTATGGTATATTTAAAGGTTAAAAAACAACAATTCTCCAAGGAAAATAGCCCCGAAAAGTGTTAAACTTATGAAATTTCAATTTATTTGAGTGTCAAAATTGTGCCTCAACTTTCAACTTTTATACCATAATAATATTGGATGGGATTGTCAAGGTGATTATAAGGAAGAGATTGCAATACGTAACTTAAACATAAGTTCATTTGTTACAGAGTTATGCTCCTTTAAACAAAGCGCCGTAAAACGACTTTTTAAAAAAATGATCATATTCAAGGACCGAAAACTCAAATTCAAGGACAAAATTGAAAAGTCGGCGTCAGTAAGTTTTTGGCATATTGATCGAGTTTTCAAAATGAGCTATAACACAAAGTTGTATGTATTGCCGTGAATGTGGAGAAGATTTTCAAAGACGAATTAGTAATCTTACTAAAAAGCGGTTTAAGTCGCTTGCCACCCCATAATAATATATTTGGCAATTTAGGATAAGTATGTTAGTTGAGTGATATTATTTGAACTGAAATGAGCATATTTCTCTTATTTCGACATGTATTAAAGCGGCAGTAGCACGTTTTTTCACATTTATAATGATAGTTTAAGTCCTTTATATTTTCTTAAGAGGGTAAAAGACCTTATTACACAAACCAATTATCCGTAGTGGTAATAACGATGTTGCTTATAAAGCAAAAATTACATGGCGGCCATTTTATTGTGAACACAATTTAGTATTTCGAATGACAAAAACGATTCCCATGGCTTTACGAACCAGGTACACTCATTTTTAAATTTGATTTTCTGAAGAGAGAATGATCAGAAAGGTGGTTTACTATTATATAGTGACATTATTTTTCAAATACATTTCATCAACTTATTTCGTGCTACTGCCCCTTTAAAGACAAACAAATATCATGAAAAACACTGGATGTCACTTTAAAAAACAGATTTGAGGACATAACGGTTTACCTTCAAATTCCATAAAGAGGGTGTGTGCGATGCTGATATCTTTGTATGTTTTCATGTCTTGTCCAGCGTAGGTCATAGATGCGACCGTTACGTGTGTATTAACGTAGAATATTAACCTGAAATTAGAATCAAACAAGACACTTCCTACTTTTTAGCTTACAGGCCTGAAAGCCTCGATGGGCTTATTGCATGGCCTGGCGTCCGTCCGTCTGTCCGTAAAACGTTTTGCTTTTCAACTTCTTCTCCAGTGACTCTAGAGAGGTGCAATTTTATGTACTTCTTTATGACTTCTTGGCCAATAGGGATTCTTAATTTTAGATTTGGTGACCATATGACCCCAAAAACCTATTTTCATCTTCTTCTTCAGTAGGGAAGGCTCTAGAAAGCTTACATGAAGTGTACAGACTCAATCCTTGGCCAATGGGGATTCTAAATTGTAGATACGGTAACCCTGTGACCCCAAATGTGTGTCATAGGGGTCGTGACCTAAAAACCTATTTTCGTCTTCTTCTCCAGTACGAAAGGCTCCACACAGCTGAAATGTTGTGTATTATACAGACTCCTTGGCCAATGTGGATTCAAAATTGTAGATTTAGTGACCCTGTGAATCCAATTGTAGGTCACAGGGGTCATGACCTAAAAACCTATCTTTTTCTTGTTAACAATGTATTACTTGATATTGCTTAGATCTTCAACGTTAGATAATAAATCACTGAAGTATTGATGAGCTACAGAGCCTATGGCTCTATTTTTGGATGTTGTAAGTTTGAAGTTTCGTATAACTATAATTTCTTATGAACATCTTAGTTGAGACCTGGCGTGACAACTACCGTGATCAATATTATTTGTTTTAAAGTGAACTAAACCAACATAAAAGTCACCAAACAAAATACAAGATAATTTAACCCACGCGTAATAAAGGCAACTGAAACAGAAACCAAAACTGGATTTGAAATTTCAAAACATTATTTTGAGAAAGCCATGTTTTAAAAAATCGTCGTTTTAAATCTCTTCAACTAGACGAGATAGAAGCGTCAAAAAGGACTTTTTGACTTGCTTTATGACGTCCTACAGCAAAGACGTTTAAATTATGGCTTCGAAAAAAATAATCCCCTCCCTCGAATAATCGCCTACCTTTACTACCCGCCGGGTCAAATCGGTGTTTGAAATTTATAATCGCCGGGCGATTATTCAAGGAATTACGGTACTTCAAATTTAGAAACTTCAACGATTTCTAGTGATGGCATATCATTGTTTCAGTGTCACTTCGAATCGGCCATTGCACAATATCTGTTCAAGATGTGACATTACTAAAGTGTAGGTGACCTTATCATCAGTTTTATATTCACAGTGAATAGAAAAGTAGCATGTCATTGTAGTGAAATGACGCTTTTCACAAATTGAGATTTCACTTGCAAATGCTAGTTGTCAGTATTTCGGATTGAAGAAATATCACCTTTTTTCTTTGTCGATAAATATCATCGAAGCCACTGTCCTCTTATGGGCCAATGCTTTGTGTATCGTCCGTCTTGTTGTTTTGAATATATGGATAGTATATTCCTTGTTTACTGTAACCGTGGCAACCAGTTTATTTCTTTCATCAACTTCTAGATTGCACGGAATCAGTTTCCTCATTGCTGATAAGGTAAAATATGTAAAGATTATTACGCTCCGTAAAAACTGTAGGGCATAGCTTAATGAAACATGATATATCTATATTATAAAAATAATCCTCCATCGCTTACACGTATCTTTGTTTCGGTTGTTGTTGTTGTTTTTTGTGTTTTGTATGTGTTTTTTTGTTTGTTGTATTTTTTTTGGTTGTTGACGTTATTTTTGTTTGTTTGTTTTGTTTTGTTTTTTGTTTGTTTGTTTGGGTTTTTTTGGGGTTTTTTTTTTTGGGGGGGGGGGGGGGGGGGGGGGGGGGGGTTACCTTTGAATAGCTTATATTAACATTTTACACAAACCAAGGACTTGTATTTTAAGTATTAGGTATTAATGATAAAGCTCCAAATCATTGTTCAATGTATTTCAAACCTTTCCTACTTGGCTGGGGTTACAGTCGTCTCATTCTGATTGATTGTATCGAACTACAGTTTGCCGAGGAGAAAAGTATTCGGTTCCATGATATTTTTAATTATAGATTCCAATGTGCTTTTCAAGATTTTCGGTTGACTTTCTCGATATTAACTTTTTGTTGAGCAACTATAACAAGCCATGTTAATCTGTAAGATGATAGCCTTCGGGTGGATAAAGAAATGTTATACATACGTGTAATATAACGATGGTTGCTAGTGTGAAATTGATATGAGTTTGAAAGAAGACTCCAATTGTAATGAAATATGTTAAATTATAAGATATTGACATTCATATAAAGATATGCTATACATACGTGTTATATAACGATGTTTGCGTAGTGTGAAATTTATATGAGTTTGAAAGAAGACTCCAATTGTAATGAAACATGTTAAATTATAAGAAATTGGCAGTCATATAAATATATGCTATACATACGTGTAATAAAACAATGGTTGCGTAGTGTGAAATTGATATGAGGGTGGGAGTAGACTCCAATCTTCAATTGACCTCGTACTAGTGAGTAAAAGTTCCCAATGTCATGCGCAAGACATATATATTTGGTACGATGTTTCAATCCTAGAATCCTGATTTTATAAGTGTGCATTGAGGGATCGACGTAGAAGACCTTTTTCCAAGATATAAAAAAAAATCCTGTAAAAAAAATGAAATTCACAGAAATAAATAGAACGAAGATTGACGTCAATATTTGTTAACATTTAGTTCTATCAAAATACAAAATCATGTGTCTTTCACAACGATACAAGAGAATAAATGTATTCTTGTTTTAAGCTGCAATGAACCAACAGCTTACCACACGACCATTTCGCCTCGACTAAAATCGAGGTCCAACAATCGATAGTTAGGCTAATTTTACATTTAATACCTCTCTGTCGTGTGGTAAGCTGTTGGTACAGTCAATGCTGGAGTTAGTTACCTTACTCTTAGGGCATGGGTTCAAATCTCGCATGAGACTCGGCCCGAAAAAGTACAAGAATTTGTACTAACGAAGGTAGTGTTATCCCAAATTTAACCATGCTATGTCAGTGATAGTCATAATTCAACGT
This sequence comes from Gibbula magus, assembly GCA_936450465.1. NCBI lineage: Eukaryota > Metazoa > Mollusca > Gastropoda > Trochida > Trochidae > Gibbula > Gibbula magus. The sequence goes on along the minus strand of OW388295.1, from coordinate 27,797,371 downwards.
GATTTCGCAACATTTAGATCGTTAATTTCACAAACAAATCTTCAATAAAACAACTTAAATTTTTCATATATCGAATGTTTAGATATACAACTTGGAGATTCGCAGATGACAATTGCATAATTACTGCATAAACATGTGTTTTTTGGCGATTTAACACATCACATAAATTCCTCTAGCGGTAGTGATAATCATCATTAAATAATCAATGAGGCTCCACGGACAAGCTGTCTAACGGGCACCGTATGTAGCTAATCACAGCCACGCCTCAATGATTGTCTTCCAACTCAATACAAACTCCGCGATTCAACTTCTTCCACAATGGGTACCATGACATTCCCTCTTCTGTCCCTTACAGAGCCTGTCAAACCGACAGGATCTAAAATACCTCCAACTGCAAGCAAAAATTCAAAACCATCATCCTCAAAACAAAATCCTGAAAATTCCAAATCCAAATCAGCAAACCGCACTCCAAAAGGCCAGAGGAGTGCGGTAGAGATCTACAACAAATATGGATCTCTTGACCATGAGTCTGATGACGTCCTTATGGACGCATCAGACACAGCATCTCTTAACAACTCCCCCAAAAAGGGGCACAGGGCTCGGTCCAAGGACCGTCGTCTTTCTCCTGTAAAACCTCCATCATGAGGCTTTTAATATTTTATTTCATCCTAGCATCCATGGCGATTCTCCAGTGGAATTGTCGAGGCTTTAAGGTCAATTTTAATGAATTGGGCTTGTTGGCCCAACAATACAATCCCCAAGCTATTTGCCTTCAAGAAACTCATCTTAAAGAATCTGATACAGTTGCAATGAGACCATTCACTTTTTATAATTATTTCTCCCCTTCTGCTGATAGGGCTAAGGGGGATGCATCAATTTTAGTACGTGATGGAATTATCCACAGATTAATTCCATTAAAAACACAATTACAAGCTGTAGCTGTCAGCTTATCATTATTCAAAACTTTAACTCTTTGTTCTTTATATATTCCACCATCTCAAGATCTTACTATAAAAGATCTTGATCAACTTGTTACCCAATTACCTAAACCTTTTATTATCATGGGTGACTTCAACGGTCACAATCCCCTCTGGGGTAGTAATACCCTAGACTCTAGGGGTAAAATTATCGAAAGTTTCCTCACCCAAAATGATTTATGTCTATTCAATGATGGTTCAAACACATATCTACATCCTGCTACAAGATCATATACAGCTATAGAGTTATCAGTAACTGATGCATCCCTTTTACATGACTTTTCATGGTCAGTCCATGAGGATACATGTGGGAGCGACCACTTCCCCATTGTATTAGAACCCTCATCACCTATTCCCGAGGAGCACAATCCTCGTTGGAAATTTTCCAAGGCTGATTGGGGTACATTTTCTACCCTCTGCCGTGAACATATTATATATGATGAAATAATCAATGCAACTGATCCTGTTGAGGCCTTTTCTAAAGGTCTCATTGATATAGCAACTGAAACTATTCCTAAAACCTCGGCAAATCCACGCATTCACAAGCCATGGTTTAATGAAACCTGCGATACTGCCATTAAGGCACGTAAAAAAGCTGAACGCAAGCTCAGTGAACGACCTACAAGAATTAACTTAGATAACTGTCGCAAGGCACGAGCTAAAGCTCGACGCACAGTTAACCAACAAAAACGCGAATCTTGGAGAGGCTATGTCTCTAAGATCAATTCCAGAACACCTATCAGCAAAGTCTGGAATATGATTAGTAGAATTAAAGGTAAAGGTTCCAAATCTACAATAAAACATCTTAAGGTCAATGATGACCTTCTTACATCAAAATCTGACATTACCAATAAGTTGGCTGAAACAATCTCTAAAAATTCTTCATATGCAAATTATGTCCCTGCTTTCCAAAAGTACCAAAAGGTACAGGAAAAACGACCACTTAATTTCAAATCTGACAATGGAGAAGATTATAATGAACACTTCTCCTTGTCAGAGCTGAAAACTGCACTTTCTAAAGCTCATGATACAGCAACTGGCCCTGATGAAATCCATTATCAGCTTTTAAAACATTTACCGGAACCTTGCCTTGAGGTTCTACTTCAGGTATTTAATCATATATGGGAAACAGGTGAATTTCCATCTTGTTGGCACAATGCTACTATTGTGCCAATCCCAAAACCTGGGAAGGATCATACAGACCCTTCCAACTACCGTCCTATAGCCTTAACAAGTTGTGTATGTAAAACTATGGAACGGATGATCAATGATCGTCTAGTTTGGTACTTGGAAACTAATAAATTACTAACTGATATTCAATGTGGTTTCCGCAAACAACGTAGTACCACTGATCATCTTGTTCGTTTAGAATCATTTATTCTTGATGCATTTATTAACAAACAACATGCTGTGTCTATCTTTTTCGACTTAGAAAAAGCTTACGACACTACATGGAAGCATGGCATCCTAAAAGATTTATTTGAATTTGGCTTGCGAGGTCGTATGCCTCATTTTATTTCCAATTTTTTACATGATCGCCAATTTAAAGTGCGCGTGGGCTCCACCCTTTCTGATTTCTTTGATCAAGAAATGGGTGTCCCACAAGGTAGCATTTTATCTGTCACATTATTTAGCATCAAAATCAACAGCTTGGCTAAAGTCTTAAATGACCATACAGATGGTTCACTTTTTGTTGACGATTTTGGAGTTTCCTGCAGAGGTAAAAATATGCCATCAATCGAGCGCCAATTGCAACTCTGCCTCAATAAAATCCATCAATGGTCGTTGGAAAACGGCTTCAAATTTTCCAAAGCTAAAACATCTTCTGTGCATTTTTGCAATATGCGCAAAATGCACCAAGATCCAGAACTATTTCTAGATAAAACTCCAATCAAAGTCGTTCCTGAGGCCAAGTTTCTTGGTCTCACATTTGATAGTAAATTATCATTTATCCCACATATTAAAAACCTAAAAGCTAAATGCTTGAAGGCATTAGACCTTTTAAAGGTTGTATCAAATAATGAATGGGTTGGAGATGAAGAAACTCTTCTTCATCTCTATCGATCACTCATCCGCTCCAAACTAGATTATGGATCCATAATATATGGATCTGCTCGCCCCTCTTATATTAAAATGCTAGACACAATTCATCACCAGGGTCTCAGGCTTTGTCTTGGGGCCTTCAGAACTTCACCTGTTGAAAGCCTTTACGTTGAAGCTGATGAGCCATCTCTTGAGGATCGGCGCATCAAGCTAGCACTTCAATATATAACCAAATTAAAATCAAACCCTTCAAAACCTGCATACAAATGCGTATTCAATCCTGAATACCAGCAGTTGTATAACTCGAAACCTAAAGCAATTCCACCACTCGGTATCCGACTCCAACAACATGTTGAAGATTCTGATATCGACCTAACAACAATAGCAGAGCACGGTTTGCTTGCCACTCCGCCATGGCAGCTGGTGAGGCCCCGTGTCAACCTCTCTCTATCTACTCATAAAAAAGCAAATACAGACCAATTAATATTTCAACAGGCATTTTTTGAACTACGTGATTTTTTCGCAGATTATAAACCAATTTACACAGACGGTTCTAAGGATGGACCCACAGTTGCAGCAGCAACTGTGACTCCCTCAACAACATATGCTTCAAGGCTGCATGATGGCAGCAGCATCTTTACTGCAGAAGCTAAGGCCATCCTTAAGGCCGTCCATCACATTAAAAACTCAACCCCTAATAATTACATTATTTTTTCCGATTCACTTTCTTGCCTACAAGCAATTAAAAACTGTAAGAGTGATCACCCAATTATCAGGGATATTTTATTACTTCATAATTCTTGTCTCCAATGCGACATCGTCTTCTGCTGGCTTCCTAGCCATATGGGTATAAGAGGTAATAACAAAGCTGATTCGGTAGCTAAATCAGCATTAAACCTCAAACATATATCTCCTACTAAAGTTCCATATACGGATTCTAAACCTGCTATTAGATCTTACATTAAACAACGTTGGAAGTCCCAATGGGATCAACAACATCATAACAAACTTCACACTATTCAACCTCATTTAGGATACAAATCTCTATCATCTTTTACCCGGCAGGAAGCTTGTGTCCTACGACGATGTCGTATTGGACACTCTCATCTTACACACTCATATCTTTTAAAGGGGGAAGATCCCCCGGTATGTATACCCTGTCAGTGTCCTCTCACAATCAAACACATTCTATGTGAGTGTTGGGACACTGCACATATCAGGGAAACTTTTTATCCTTCTATTTCAATCAATCAAGTTTTTACTCATTTCGGTGAGCATCGTGTTTCAGATTTTTTAAAGGCTATACACCTTATTGACAAATTGTAAATTTTAACTTTTCATTATCAGCTTTTATTCAACTTGTGATAATATGCTGATGTTTTTACGGCCTTCGTGCCGTGTTCTGTTTTTCAATTGCAATTTCCATTTTTAAATTAGGCAAATAAATTAAATATCTCGCCACTAATGGCTGCAATACTGCCGAAGCGGCGTTAAAAAATAACTCACTCACTCACTCAATGATTGTCTTCAAAGCAGATCACCGCGCTGATTGCGGCATTGTTAAAATGGGTAAATTGTCTTGATAATCAATTGTAAGTATAAATTGTCGCGATTTTATACTCAATTGATTCCGATATATATATATATATATATATATATATATATATATATATATATATATATATATATGTACGTAGAGGTAATAATATGTCATTCTTGAGAAAAATACATTACAGTTACATTTGAACTTTAAGTTAAATTTTTCTCTCAATGGGGCTCGAACCAGTGTGACTTTAAGATCAGTATTCCTTTTACTGCGTAATATATATAGTTACTTTCTCGTGATAGGCAAAGAAATTATTTGATTGTTGAATCAATACCTATATATCAATCGGAAGAATGTGGATTTGACAATAGCTCCTGTCTCCATCTTAAATTGTGAAAATATGTTCTACAAGTATAAACTTTTAAGCCAGACTATTTGGACAATGGTGAACATCATTCATACTAGTATCAAAGAGTTTTCCCTTCTTGTGTTACTCATATATAACCCACAGAATGTCAAGTTGAAATACCAATTTAAAAAATACAAGAACTCACAATTACAAAAGTTTGACCGTTTTAAAAGCTTTATCAATATAAAATTTATAACTAGTAATGACATATTTTTGAAAAAAGCTATACCTCTAAGCTATAACTTGTATAAACCATATTCGTATATATGTACACTAAAACATATTATTTATTATAATACATTTAATATATTACTATCTAAGTGTATAAGTGAATAATGAATAAGACATTTCTGTTCAGTTCTATTCCGTCTCACATTTCTCAGTCTTGTCTCGTAGTATGATGTCCTATATTGGGTATTTATAAATTGTCTGATTTAAAATGTATATGTACATGTATATTTGATGATGCATAACGTTGCTGCAGCTAGTTTAGACCTTTCAGCACATAGCTTTTATAGTATTCATTTTTGGTTCTGGCCCTTTTTTTCGGTCAAATCCCATATATAAGGAATATATCAAAACTGTGTGTGCTGTTTCCCCTGAAATTTAAAAAAATAAATATTGTCTACCCATTTCGTCACTTAAGTTATCATAATACCCCCATTTCATAGCATGCTACAGTGTCTACGGTGGCAATCGATCACAACGGTTCACAAACTTTCTACGACAATATTCACACAATTTACACATATTTTGGGACAAAAAGCGAGCGAAAGCGAGTTAAATATACCGATGCCATTCACGAGTTTCATAAACATGTTATCAAACGGGACCGAGTTTAGTATTTTATCTATTACTCAATGATGTAAATATCGCTGAATTGCAAGAAAATCGTTTTTAGCTCACTTGCAAATAGGTCATTCGCTATTGCAGTCGCGCGGCTTACATTGTGACGTCAACCAAAAACGATTATGACGTCACGCTCCCATACGTTACAGCAGCACGCGGTGGTATCACACATGCGTGTAACCAACTCATTGTTATCTAATGAGTGTTCTCACCACGGTTGAGTAATAATATACAAATACAGAGCAATGAAATCAAAACATACTCTTGACTATTGACCGAAGACCAATGAGGAGCAAACGAGATGAAATTGTTACCAAGTTACCAACGTTAAACTAATCTTTGTTAAATTTTCCAAATTTATTTCCCTCATAGTACATGTAATTGAAAAAATATAGATGCCTTCATATATCTAGCCTTACTAAATGAAAATTCATGAGAGGATCCTTGCATTATTTGCACAGTATCCCTCAGTACGTACTGAGGCTGCCATTAATCCGTAGTTAAACACACAGAGGGAAAAGAAACGATAAAAAATGCACGATAATGTAATCAACGACTGAAACATAAATTTAGTTGCAACATATGTCTCTTAAAGGCTTTTGGCATGTTATTGTTTCTCAAATTGTCTATTTATTATCAACATTTAAACAATATAAAGTTAAGTAAGAGGATAAAACATCTCATTACACGACCCGATAAGCCGTATCCTTAGAAAACGGTTGTCTGGCTGCACTGGAGGAACATGATGCGACCTAAAAAGCGACAATTTTGTTGAACTCATGCGATTTTGACGAGATGACAGGAAGATGGTACCATATTTTAAACTCTTCTCTGAATGTTTAGGTATCACCACATCGGTCAGATCAATTGAACTACCTTAGAGGGACCATTTGAATGTGAACACTTTAAAATGGCCGCTCGAAGGGAAATGGACTTGTATTGCTTAACCAAACCATGTACATTCGTTTTAAAACTTTTTTTTTATTGATTCAGGAGTATTATTCAACCAGGTAACACTTATATACATTTTCATGAGAGCACTTTATTTAAGTAAGAACGCCGTGCTACAGCGCCTTTAAAGCTAACTAAAGTTTATTTAAAAAGTCTCTCTGTTCTCTTTCTGGAAAAAAATGCTTTTGAAAAATCGTCATTTTCAAATCTCCTTAACCAGGGATAGGAGATTGAAATATGGTTTCCTTGCAAGTTTTATGACTTCCTACAGCAACAATTGATTTAAAGTCAAAGAAGGTACTTTATGTCGAAATCATCTTGTACTAACTTAAATTCAATCTCTTATAATATGTGGCCTTAAGATCAAACATTACATGTAAAAAAAACCGTTTGAAATAGCAATGTCTACACCCAGTTTGTGTTTGAACAGATATAAAACATTAGGTAGCATACATGAATGAAAATGTGTATATAGAGATTATTACCCGAGGAAGTGTGTCATATGACTTTTACGAAACGAGTGTGAATTTTTGTATTTCCCGAGCGAGAGCGAGGGTTATACACAGGTTTGCACGAGTTTCGTAAAAGTCATATGACACACTTTCGAGTGTAATAATTTCTTTATTACCCATTTTATTCCATTTGATTCGCGTAAAAATAACCAGGAAACGACCCACTTCTCTTGCGACGGCAAGCTACAGTGTCGTCACGAACAATCGTTTTATGACGTCACAGACGACAGCATACGGGAGGTCGCGGTGAAACAATGGTTGCTAGGCAAACGTGATATGTGCATATGTGCTCATATCAATAATATTAACTCGGTTATTTTCAACCATATGGGTAATAAACCTCTTTACGAGATATATCCTCATCACAGATATTTTGGGTTTGAAAATGTGGTATTGTTTATTGTGCCCCTCGGTGTATATAACACTGACTTACGATCACCTTTAGCTGAGTGAGCAAGCTAGCTGTAAGTTGGCCATACACAACCTTTAGGTACAACTACCATTACGATAACATAAATCTTATCCTAAACATGCCTTGTTCAAGTGCCTCTTTGAATCTTAAGAAATATATAGAGTTTTGACACAGAACAACATATAGCAATACTAAAGAAGTTACCTAACAGTGGTTTGGTATGATTAACTGCATCGCCCTGTTGAAGAGTTGACTCCATCAATGATGTCCCGTCCATGCTGCTGTTAGTTCTGCTTGATGTTGAGGTATTCAGATCTGTATTATTGGTATGGTCCTTCTCACATAAGGATGGTGAGCAATGCTCAAGGTCCCGACATTGTGCAGCGAGCGTGTTTTCAACTCTATTTTCCACGTACAAGCCATGCATGCAATCAATTGGTATTGCAAGACATAGGACCAGCATCCATCGCTGAACAGCCATAACTGCGTTTGCCTGTATTATCTACAATGTGGGCGCTGTACCTCATTCGTATGTTACAAGAGCAAATCAATAGAGATATTTCAACATTAATTACGTCATTTGATTCTGGAAGCTTTAGTGTTTATCATAAACTAATAGCGAAAGAAATGAACATCGAAATATATCAATTCGATCATTAAATGAAAAGAGATTTGCAAAAGTTTTCTCGTTTAAGTTGAATCTATCATTTGAGAGGATTTACAAGTAAACAGTAACAAATTAAAAAAAAAAAGTAAAAAAAGCCACAGAGCCATTTTCAAAATGGCTTTCTTTATGAACTTTTAAATATATATATATATAAAAGCTGAGCAGTTGATTATCGGTTAAACGCAGTTTTCACTTATATAACGACAACTAGCTGGTATTATTGCAGGGAGAAAGCCAGCGACATTGTGGCTATACGTATTGCTTTGAAACCTGCGAGCAAAGGCTGGAACTAGCGAAGCATGCATGTTACTGCGCTGGAATTCAGTGTAGCATTGCACCCAAACAATATTGTATGTAGAACAGTGAGTTCTCTACAGCAGACCAAGCTGCCGAATCCCTGACGGATCGCTTGAATTTTAATTTAGGTTTCAAAGTATGTAATCTATATCTAATAATCAACATGTATATCCAAACCTGACGATGGAAAGTTGATACTAAAATGCCACAAATGTTTGAATTTTAAGATATTGTTCAATATCATATAAGTGCCAGACAGTGTTCAATAACATACCATAAATTCATTATACAATTCCCTAACATATCACAATTGCAGGATATCCTCAATAATATTTACATAAGATAACACTATTTTCTGTATAACAACTTTTTAAAGATAAATAAACAATATGTTTCGGATCAAAATGTTTCCTCCTTCAGGAAGAATGTGTTTATATACACGTCTAAAAAAAGTTTCTTATGTATTCCACTTCTAATTAGAGAACAGTCAAATGCTTTCGTCCAATCATATGATTGTATTGTGGTCACGTGGAGTACACTTATATCCCGATAGATGTACACTTGTCTGTTTTCGTTCGGGTATCATGCTCATAAAACTGGTTCACAGACTTCTATTGAAAAACACAAACTTGTTACATTGACAAATCAACTGCAATGTTCCCTTTTCTAAAGGAAATAGTCGTTTCCGTCGATGGGGTCTTCCATGTTAACAAGCTTGAGATTCCTTAAACAATATCCAATGTCCATCCTATAAAAGCCTTGTCCATCCTACGGTTAAAATATATTAAATCATACTATTATACTTACCCCAGTGTTATTGTTGCAACATACCAATACTCACGTAATGCAAAATCTTGCAATGTATATTTATTATGCAATGTTATTTAGAAAGAATATTGTCACCGAAAATAATCTGTAATGTGATTTACCCATGATTGTACTACAGGCTTGTGGCCTTCTAATTACCGTAATAAAAAGTGATTGATTGAAACAATACAAGCATGTAAATAAGGGAAGTAATGTGAGGTTTATATATATATTACAACTCGTAAATTGATAAATGCAGCTCAACAAACAACATAATTATAACATGTTTGGAAAATATTTAAAATACAAGAACAATAACTGTTATTAAATAAACTGATTTAATGAAAATTAGTAATGAATTTTTGAAATACACATTTTAAAAAGTAAGGAGTAAAAAAATAAAGTTACCTTTCCTGAATTACTCGTGTGATTGTCCTTGGACTGTCCATGATGAAGTCATTGTGTGAACTGATTCATCTAAAAACCACTCATTTATTACTGGCAATGAAATGTATAAGTGCTCAATGTTGCTGAATATAAACGTGCCTATCATGCATGTTCGTGATTCAAGCACGACGCTTATGCTGTAGCAAGGCTTATACGTTTTATATAAAACATACGCCTCGTGCACCTCGGACAATTTAAGAAATTCAGTGGATTGATTTCGTCAATGTCCCTAACATTTGCAGATGAAAATGAGAAATGTCAATGTTTTGCAGGTTGTGTTCGAGAGAATGTTTCCCAAATTGTTGAAATTATTTAAAACAAAATTAATTTAAAGACATTTATTTCGCGACTCAAGCATTCGACTGTACTCTAAGATAGGCAAGGAATTTCGTGGCAGTATATTATCGACATTAATGTATATTATTGTACTTCTGCTTGTTCTTTATCTATTACTTTGTTTTCTTATGTATTCCATTTCGAAAAATATTCTTGTTTTTGATGTGTCTTCCCCTTTTAAATGTCACTCAAAGATTTAATGTGTTGTTTTTTCTCATATATATTCCACTTTTGAATGAAAACCTTTTTCGCATATATTTAATTTCTAAATAAATCTTTTTTTCTTATTGCCTCCACTTTTAAATAAATATTGCTTTCTTATGTATTCCATTTCTAAATAAATCTTGTTTTCTTATGTACCCCAGACTAGACAAATATTATTTTCTTATGCATTGCACTTCGAAAAATATTCTTGTTTTTGTTGTGTCTTCCTCTTTTAAATCACTCAAAGATTTAATGTGTACACCATTTAACATGTTTGCCACCAGTTCCAGGTTGTAGTGATAAATTACTGCCATGATGTATGCACTTCAAAGCAAGATGTTGTAGCAAAATGTTATTTTCTTAAAAAGATGCTTAAACTATCACTATACGTGCAGTCAAGGTTCTGAAAGGTTTTCAATAGCTAATCTTAAACAGTATATATAAAATAAGTGTTCAATCTCATTAAAATCAGATCATTGATTCGTTCCCTAGGCTTTTTCTAGTTTGGCTTGTCACTCATCTATTCGTTCCCAAGGCTTTTTCTAGTTTGGGTTGTCACTCATCTATTCGTTCCCTAGGCTTTTTTCTAGTTTTGGTTGTCACTCATATTTTCGTCCCCAAGGCTTTTTTCTAGTTTGGGTTGTCACTCATCTATTCGTCCCCAAGGCTTTTTCTAGTTTGGGTTGTCACTCATCTATTCGTTCCCAAGGCTTTTTTCTAGTTTGGGTTGTCACTCATCTATTCGTTCCCAAGGCTTTTTTCTAGTTTGGGTTGTCACTCATCTATTCGTTCCCAAGGCTTTTTTCTAGTTTGGGTTGTCACTCATCTATTCGTTCCCAAGGCTTTTTTCTAGTTTGGGTTGTCACTCATCTATTCGTTCCCAAGGCCTTTTTCTAGTTTGGGTTGTCACTCATCTATATATCGGTTTGTCAGACGATATTGCTATTGATATGGTTACCATGGATGTTGGGCATTTGGCTATTGAGAAGTTGTTTTGAAAAAAGAAAATTATAAGACATATTTCTCACCTGAGATATATCTTATTGCACAGGTGTTATCACAGGAGAGTATAAACCAATGTATTTATACATCAAATATTCATTTTGCTTTATCACTATCTCTCTCATTTGTTTTTTTAAAAAATATATATATAATTAATAGAGAGAAAGTTACTGTTTTCTCTAACATTTCATGCAGTCATATAACAAATGTATTCACATGAATAATTTAAATTAAATGTTCTGCTTAAGAGATTCGATAATTGTAGTAGTTGAAACATTAATGAGACTGACAATAAGACAATAATGTGCAAAGATATTGTTTCAGTTGGTATTAAGCGACTCTAATTCCAACCCCTATGTTTATATTATAGTACAATAACGAATATATTGAACATGTAAAAGAATATAACCGGCTCTTTTAACGGACATTTAATAATTATATTATTTTCTAACAAAACAGCGGAATGTAATCTAGCTGAAACCCAACTGTATAGTTTATTCTTTACTTTTAATGCATTGAAGAACTTCAATAGTTTTTTGTTCTATTAGTTCAAAATCGTTGTTACACGTCAAAGAAAAACAACTGCAGTCTTATCCGTGAATTAATAAAGTTCAGAAAATATATTTGACATTACTTAATATTAGCTACTTTATCTTTAATGCATAAAGGCACATAGATAAGGTTTACAGATAACATATCTAAATGGCCAGGTGGCTAGAAATTTTCAAATAAAAAACGGAACATCGACATTTTTCTCCAACTGGTTTCAATTTATGCAGGGAAAAAATCTGACAACACGTATACTGGTTGGCATTCTACATTGCAGTTGTATTCCTATTATGAAAAGACACAGCCTGTTTGAATGAACAATGTCACATATTGATAACTTCTTCAACACCATCACAGTTGCACCATCTGACTCATAAACGAGTGGAATGGATTACTTTGGGCTTCGTTAATGTATAACATAGTTTAACAACGTGCTATTTTATCATTTAGTCAATGATAATGTTAAACAAGGTATTCAAATTAGTCCAGTTCGAATACGGCTCTCAATTTCAAAGTAAAACATCACACAGTAAGTTTGTTCACATACTTAAGTTCTACTTTTCAGTGTAAATATTGGTTGTCTTTCATGCATCGCAGCAAGACGAAAGTAAACTTATGTATTTGAGTAGAGTTTTAGGCATGCCAATCGATTTGCCAAAACGTAGGCTAATTGCATACCTCATATTCAATAGCAAACACGTTTGAAGCTTATTGAAGTGACTGAAGGTGAACGTTACAAATCTTTTTGAAAAAAATTCCTCAGTAAAATGTACCATTAACGACGAACCGATCAAACAGTGGTTATATATCTGCTTATGAAATAATTCACTGCTATTTCCTTAGACTCAATACTATTGTAAAACAACGGTATTACAAGGTTGTTCGTTTTGTATCATCTGTATGATGTGACGACACTTTTTGTCACGCAAAAGTCGTCACTAACTTGTATTACATATGTATCTTTAGCCGTCAAAATTGCTACCGTACATTTGTCTATGTGTCATAGGAAATTATCAGTAAAACTATCTTCAACACCACTATCGCGGTAAGGTGTCTCTATACAAACAACCTGGCATTCCAGTAACTAGAATGTAAATGTTATTTCTTACGTAAAGTCATCAATCACCATAACTGTAGAATATACTAACAGATAGATCTTGACAGAGAGTTATTTAATCACGATTCAACATCAGGTACATTGATTCATATATACTCCTTCACAGCTGTGTATTGAACCACTGCCATGAGTATTTAAGAAAACAATATCACCACTGTTATAGTACAGAAGTCAAATCGACCATGATGGGACGATACATGGGGAAATTTGGTGTGAAAAGAAGAATTTACAAAAGTATCAGTTCTATCGTAGCCATTGTGGTTCTATTTTACGTATTGATCTCCTCAAATCTGAGCGTTGATAAGTTGGTTGATGACCAGCTTCCCGTGTTTCGTGTCTTCATCCAAGACATGCCCAATGTGAGTTTGGTGAGGAAACTCTTCAACCTTTCACATCCTGGTGAATTTGGAAAACCAGTGAATATAGACAGTAATCTGCTACCAAAAGACGAACTCATGAAATATAAGAGGAGTAAAAAGGAGAATGGATACCACAATTACATCAGCAACCTCATCTCGCTCCATCGACGTCCTCCGCGACTTGTAATACCAGAATGTGATCAACTTACTTACAACATTTCAAGACTTCCACAGACCAGCGTTGTCATCATCTTCATGAATGAGACTTGGACCACTCTCCTTAGGACTATCCATAGTGTCTTGGATCACACACCTCAGAGCTTGTTGAAGGAGATCATTCTTGTTGATGACTTTTCCTCAAAGGACCATCTTGGGAAACCTTTAGAAGAGTACATTTCAAGGTATCTTAAGGTTAAGCTGATACGGTCCACAGAACGTGTTGGTCTCATAAAGGCAAGAATAATAGGATTTGATGCTTCCTCAGCACCGACTGTAACCTTCTTTGATAGTCATTGTGAGTGTTTTGAACGCTGGTTAGAACCTTTGCTGGACAGGATCGTGTTTGATCCTAAAATTATCGTAAGTCCTGTAATTGAAGACATCAACATGACAGATTTCCGAATTGAGAGTACTCCACCCTTGCATGTTGCAGTCATGACTTGGCCATATCTTGGCTTTAAATGGACACCGATTCCAGATCGAGAATTGAAACGTCTGAAATCTCCAACTGATCCTATCAGATCGCCAGCTATGGCAGGAGGCCTGTTCACGGTGGATAGAGAGTGGTTTGCGAAAATAGGAAAATATGATCCAGAGCTTTTGATATGGGGTGGAGAAAACACAGAACTCTCCATTAAGGTTTGGACCTGTGGTGGAAGACTGGAAATCATTCCCTGTTCTCATGTCGGTCATGTGTTTCGTTCTCATGCCAACTACAACCAAGGAGACCTTAACTTTACGTTCAGTTATCAGCGGAACATAGGACGAGTTGCAAACGTGTGGCTGGATGAATATAAGGAGTTTGTAAGTAAGTGGGGCGGTATGAGTGTTCCCCTTGGTGATATTTCACAAAGGAAGAAGCTTCGGGAAGAGTTGAAGTGCAAACCTTTTAAGTGGTATATTCAGAAGGTGCACCCAGATGTGTATATTTATGGAGACGGGATATATACTGGAGAGATTAGAAGTGTTCCCTTCATTAACACATGTGTTGACGCTGGAAATGAACACAGCACAGTTGCTATCATGGAGTGCCATGGCCAGAGAGGAAACCAATTTTGGGAATTTACGGAACTAGGTGAAGTACGAAGCGGCGAATTCTGTTTTGACTGTTACCATTCCACTGAGGTCAGGTTGTACAAGTGTCATGGTCAAGGGGGTGCTCAGGCGTGGTCATATGATGGTCAGTATTTGCGGAATGTCTACACTGGACTCTGTGTTTCTGTAGAAATTGACTCTTCGGTTCTTGTACATCGGACATGTAATGGATCGGACAAACAAAAGTGGCAGTGGCGTAAAAACAGGGAAGTAAGAATATATTGAGTCCTGAAACTGTGAAATAAAGTCACACAAGAAACAAAGTGCAGGGGCAAATTGACTGAATGTATCACCCAGGAAACTAACCTATAATGAAAATTCAATCCCAGCATCACTTTGAACTTGACATAACACATATGCAATTAAAAACGAAAATATCTCGTCTTGGCAAAATGGATATATAGCTATTGTGCTTTTAATTTTGTGTGATTCCTATGTAGAATCGATAGCATTGATATTAAATTCGAATCCCTAGGCGTACATAAAATGTTTTCCTTTCCTAATGGAATGTTATTAAATATATCAGTCTATTCATTGTCTACACATCTAGCGCTGACGACATTTGTATTAGACAGACACACAGTCTAGCAAAAACAAATGTTTCATATGCCAATTTCATTTAATATGTGAAAAGATCTGCGCACCACGTGTATTTCAGAAAACTAGATATCACTTATCCAGAATGATATCCTGTCTTTGGTTGTGGTGAATTTATTGTGGATAAAAGTTCAAAACAGACTGTTAGTCAAAATACCTCTTCCTGGAAATTGGCATATGGGACAAATATGAAAATATTTTGTGAAAGAAAATGAGATAATAACACTTCTTCATTACGATAAAACTTTTCAATATTTATTCTTAATGTATGTTAGTTTTATGTCGGCAAGATACACAACCATTCATGCATATGTAACTGTTAAGAGGTTACGTTGCCAACCTGATCTAGGATTCGAACCCAAAACCTCTTGATACGAAGTTCCATGTGCTATCCACTACGCATTTATACCCGAAATACCAATGTATGTTGGAAATAAAATATGCAGATTTATTGCAATAGACACGCATATGTGACATATACCAATCAATCACTGTGCTATTATAGGTTCGTGATTGACATCATTTAATGTAGGACGGACATTAACAATGATATGGTTTGAGCAAACATCTTTAATAACAAATAAATGTTATTGAACGACATATTTTATGATATTATGTACGTCAGTAGTTGGTTATGGCAACCTGAGGCCGAATGTTATGATAAACATAGATTTTTCTGCCCAATCAATCTATAGGTTGAAAAATAAAATTATAAATGCATTGTATTGTAAGTATTGGAATGAAATATATAACAATGAACATATATCCATAAATTTGATCTGATCAACATGCATTTTCTCATTTCTCTTCACGACTTCAGAGTCAATCATCAACGTAAAAAGAACATCAATGTTATATCTGATTTACATTACCAACGTGTAGCCTGAAATACGACATGAACATGTTTGGTTGGTTTATTGTTGAAGAATATATTCCGTTTATTCTATGTTATTGAATGGTGTCTTGTGTTGGCACGTGGTCCTGTGCATAGCTCAGTCGATTGCTATCAGTGAAGTTCAGCAACAATGGGCGCGGCTTGCCGCATGGGTGGGTTACCCGCTTCATTGCTGAGTTAACTGAGAGTTTGAAGGGTGATTCCCTGCCCCACATTGAGACATGAGTGGAAAGACCTACGGGGTCACCCTGGCTAAGTGACTATTATTAAATAATAACCAACACAATAGAGTGACGTCATGACCGTGGATTAATGAAATATATGTTATATATATATATATATATATATATATATATATAATGTTAAAAGTTTAATGTAAATTAATAGAACAATAAAAGTAGATTTTATGTACTCGTTTATTTGAAATACTACCTCCAAACGACTAGTAATATAGCTTATATCACCACTCGTGAGCAGATATATGTTCAGTATGACCCAGCCCACTTCTGAAATTGAATATGATCATGTCATAGATGCAATAACACATTTCCGAAGCTTGCTGAAATTTATGCAAAAGCGAAACCACGATCATAGTTTGTAAATATTCAATAAGATATACATCCCTGTACACACCACTGATCTTACACGTTTACAATCAATCAACCCACACACCGACCAACCGACCAAACCAACCAACCCAACCCAATCGTTAACCATTAACATATTTAATTAATATGTGTAAATTTGACCTTCCTTTGTGTGATTAACATTTTCTCAATCATAAATGTTTTTTTTCTCCTAAATTTACATAAACTCATCTTCTTCAGTATCCATTTTATTTAGCGATTTATCATGAATCAGTCATTTTTAACTTTATAAGCAAGAACGGCTATGTCAGGAATTCAAGTCAGCCGGATATTTATTGTAATATTCTCTGGGTCCTTCTTTTCATATTTCACACCGACATTCTTCTCAGAAACATCGGAGTCCACCTCACATCATTATTTTGACGTCATGGCTAGGTTAAGTCTGGAAACTATGTAACCAGGAAATCATTTGAATGTTATTATACCAACGAGGTAGTATTGGGTTTAAAACATTTGGGGTTTAATACACCCAATACTACCTCGTAGCGAGGCCATACTAATGTATTGACATTTTTCGAAGCAAATCACCCAAAATATCGAGGATAGCTTCGTGAAACACCTTTTTTTGCTCCTCATTAAACACTGTCAAATATATATATATGTTCAACTGAACTTCCTTCCACAATTCACTAAGGTAACCTTAAGGATGTTCGCTCCTCAAATTTATAGAATTAAACTTTTTTTATAACTTATATTTTTTAGAAAGATCAAAGTATATGTTTGAAAAATCAGCATTAAAAAATAGGGGGTGGTGTAGGTTTTTTCGAGATATGACGCCTGTAAGATAGTGGGGCGAAGTACAATTTTAACATGGGAGTCCATGGGAAAATGAGAGAAAAACTGCTAAAAACTTTAAAATACTACATTTCTAGTATTAAACTTTTTTTCCTTTTTTGATATGTTACAAAGTTCATGTTCCCCTACCGAAATCGATGAAAAAATATATATGGTAGTGTGGGTTTTTTAAGCTTGGACACAAAATGTACCTGAAAACCTCCCTTTTCAGTCAAATTTAGGCCATTTATGCTGTTTAAGCACTTTTTAGAGGTTCTAAAGTCACATTTTCTTCAGTTCATTTGCTTTTTAAAAGTATGTAGGTGATGTTGAATATCATGAAGTAAATACAAATGACAAAAAAGCTTTACTTCATCATATTTCATTTTTGAAGTTCAACAGGAAGGAGCGAACATCATTAAGTCTCTAACGTATGTCAAACAATGGGAGTTAAGCCAAGGTTAAGCAGGCCCTATGACCAAATGCATTATTGTGCGTGTCCATATGCATGCCTGATAAATATCATAAACCTGTGACGAATTTCTCAAGTTGATTATAGGTTGCTCCTTTTCGTACGAAATTTTATCGAAAGTTATAATTAGTTAACAAATTCACAATTTAGATGGTGGGATTTGAACTTAAAATCCTTCACTCTTTAATAAACCACAAGTCTACGACGTCAGCTGAAAATATGACTTCAAAGATACAGTAATATATTCTCCTTATGTAGACAGCATAAAAAATTAAACATTATTATTATTATTATCTATTAAAAATCGAGCCATTGGCTCTGTAGCTCATCAGGATTTATATTGTTTCTTTATGTTCTCTAGATAATGTACTTAAGAAATTTAGTTCGCTGTATCCCAATGTATTTTGTAATACAGTATAGTTTTGCCCTGAACTATTATAGTTTGGATGTTACTCAGTGCATAAAGAAAACATGACTTGAATTGTTACCCATTGATGGAATAGTCAAACTTAAACAAGCCTCCATTCGCATTTTCCAATTCGTTTTGGCATGTTTTACCATATTAAAATTGCGGAAGTGTCAATCCACCCTAAAGAAGATTTTTGAGTATGAACATTAAAAGAGACAAACATTTGTAATGTAACACACTCATATATTGGATATACTTTTTTTAATTGTAAATAGAGGAACGGAATTACACATGGATAGGTGCCTGATAAATGCATCATTAGCCGTTGTTTGCTTTCATAATATATTATATTATATATATAAACGTTCCATATTTACATAAAATACAACTCGTTTTTAACATTGATTCGAGAATTCTTTCAAGGAAAAGCTACAGCTAAGAACCGGTGTCTTCCGCCGTCATCAGTGGGATATTCTTTGATTCCCACTGACTCGCCAAGAGTACACGTAGTAGCATGGATTGTTCTCACTGTAACTGTCTGTGTTTCTTCTGTTGAATAATACATCAAGTCATTGTAGAAGTAGACGGTTTGTGCAGGTATGTCCTTATGTTTGTTCTGACACAGAGCATTTTTCATATCATCTTTAGCAAAGAGCCTTATCCAGATCTCACCATGATCACGGATGGTCAAACGAAACCTGCCAGCGAATAGTCTTTTGTTCTCATCAATGTCAGTCATAGTAAGTCCAATAAAATAACTGTCCATCATCTAGTACTGTGTTACATTGTATTTTGGCTTTTGTGGATGGGAGATCAGCACACCTTAGTGAAACCTTCTCTGAACGTATATCTTTGTGTAGGAAACATATCGAATCTTTGTAATTGGTAAGACCAAGAATTCTATCGCCACTCCCTGATGAATACCAGATTTTGTCACGTTTATTTGTGAGTGACATCTGTGCAATGTATCCATCTTTGCTTGTAGAATAATACAGTAATCCATTGTGGTGCACCAAATTTGTTACAAATAAATCATAGATCTTGGTAGGTTTTGAGGATACATTGTTCATTTCACCCTTAAATATCCCATTATATGTTGCCCATACGAATGTGTTGTTCTTCGTGAACAAAATCATGTCATAGATTGATTCTGTAATGAATATTCCAGTCTTGAAGGTCATGTTCGCTGCCAAAGATACCCCCAGGATTTCTCTCTTGTTTCCTCTAGAACCTGTAGCTGGGACCATATAGAAGAACCCTTTCTCCTTGTTCTCGTCTGGGTCATCTGTTTTCTCTTCAGAGAAACAATAACTATTTCAATCACAGATTCTTAACCTGGGCCGCCTTTCACAATGCAACATTTACTAAGGCCCAAAAAAAGAAAAAAATTATTCTGGTCTTTACAGGCTGACAAAAATGATGCGATGAGGCAATATTGTTTTTTATTTACGAATTATTTTTTTTCGAATGCAGAGATACATTCCAGTTTATACAAACTTCTCAACGGTTAAAAGACAACATTTACACACTAATTTGTATATATAAAGCACAAACCCTCTTAAATATGTGTTAATTTTCCAAATGGTCAATACTCTTACCCCTTCACTCCATCTCAACAGAAACGAGAGACACTTTCAATGTCCTATGTTTTGAGGCTAAAGAATAAGAGTTACCTGCCCCTTTCTTTTGTTAAAACCGGGCAAAAAGACCTGACGTGTGGGTTTGAAACTGATGCGGGGGGAAACCAGAAACAAATTTTAGGGCCTAATGCCCCTATTTCATTACGAACCGAATTACCACGATTAGCCACGAATAGGTGATTGTATACATTCGGAAAAATTCGTGAAGGGCAATTTCACTTGCACGAAAATTCGTTGATGTCCATGCTGAAACCCTACGGAACAGATACGAATTATGTACGAATTGTTCACGAATTATGTACGCATTGTGCGAAATAATTAATAAACGGTTGCGAATACACTACGAATTTTCGTCCTTAATTCGGGACATTCGTAAATGATTCGTAGATGATTCGTAAGTAATTCGGGGTGAGACCATCAAAATTATCAACCATGAATTCCAAGAACTGTTTACGAACGTTTTACGAACTACACGAATTAGTTACGAATAGTTTACGAAGCATATACGAATTAAAAATTCGTAGTTGATTCGTGAAAATTTTGAGGAATGTTGCCGAATCATCTACGAATCATTTACGAATTCCAAGAATTAATTACGAATTGTCTACGAATGTTCACGAATGTGAACATTTTCTCTTTCGTGATGGTTCGTGACAATTCGGCTCGTAGTAAAATAGGGGTATAAGGTCAACATTAACTCCCATTCTTTATCATCGCACTAAGGCTACCTTAGTGACTTACCATCACCTTAGTGCTTTGTGAAAGGCCAGGGGACCCAGGGATGCATATGTATCTTTGTCGCAACCTTAAAATGAACCTGCCATGGTTCATTTACAAACTACCGAAAAAAAGAAAGTACACACTTCGGTTGGTGTCGATTTAATATCTATTTTAAAAGAAATGTGATCCATTTGATTATGACACGATATAATAACACGTATCTGCAATAGTGTGAAATAAATAATTGGTGACTGGTTAATTTCTAGTTAAAATATCTTTTTTTAATGTAGACAGGGATAAGTCCATATTCACAACGTCACAGGCGTAACGAAAAGATTTTCAAATCATCTCTCTCCGCCCTTGACTTCACGGCCTGCTTTTTCTGCGCTAAGATTTTAGCGTATTGCAGGCTAATCGGATAGGCCAATCAGAAGAAAGCTTGCAATATGAACTTCTGATATCAACAGCAAAGGTGTTTGTAGTGATACATTGCCGCTAGGCCTTCTAAACGAAGACATATTTTAAATAGTTTCAAGTATTTAGTTTACAGCCTCAAATCGTGTGCTAAAATCCCAATCATAATGAAATTCTCCGAGTAGACCACAAAGTCAATGCTTTACGCTTGAATGTCATAGACTTGATCTATATTTAGACTGGAAAACACCTTTTCAAATTCGTGCAATTTCTCAGCTAATTTTGGGTCGCAAACTGTAGCTCACTTTTTAACAGTATTTTGGTCAGTCCAGGACTTGTGCAAGCTTTCAATTGATGCAATAAAATAATAACAATTCGTTTTCATAAACCTGTAATCGATAATCAAGACGTCGAAGCGGACAGCTTCAAAAGCCATAAAGTTGGCACATATGAGTTGACGCACTGTTATGATGACTGCCAAACTGGATACATTCATAAATTTCGCGTATGATTTTGCGCATGTGATCGTTATCGCATGGTATCGTTTGTTAATTTCCCAATATTGCAGCTGGAAGTACGTTGAGTGATTCAATTTAGTTGGTTGTCATAGTTTTTAAAAAATCACATAAGCTGAAAAATAACTAGCACATGTTATTCACTCCCAAATCGAAGAAATCAAGTGTTGAGTTTGAATGAAACTATCTTCAATGATTTCACACTATTTCTTTTTACAAAATACCAATTAACGCGTGCGGCATCATGGTATTTCTATTAAACAATCTCAATTATTTAAAACTGATCTACATACCGAAAATACAAGCTGTATAAAAAAAACTGTGATTTGATTTCTTGTTTGTTTGTTTGATCAACTGTACCTCACTCTTACCAACTCTTATTTATAAATGCTCCAATTTTTAAATAAGCAAGTTATACTATTTGAAATATTCTTATTCAATGCGACGATTTGTATTCCAATCTTTTAACTTTGTTTGAACGTGGGTATATCCCATTTGCATATGAACTACATATGTCTCTGTTATAAACTTAACAATCAACTAATAACGCTTCCTTGCTAGCATTTGGTCTTCTTTCTTAATTAGCATGTTTATGATAAAATATGTTCATGGATTTAAATGCTCTACGACGAGTATTGCAATGTACAAGAAGAAATGTTTACCCAACGTTTGTTTCTAAAAATATTTTTTTTTTAGAATATTCGCATCTGCAGTACCGAATGTAAACGGTGATTTGATTGGCTGTCTGTAAGCAGCTTGTAAGGGGCGTAACTCGTGATCACAATAGATATCGCTGCTTCGTTGCACAGTTTTCTGTGCTGTTGAGGGCAAGGTAAACAACGGATAGAATTTATTTCGATACGTTTTCACCTTGCCGTGGGAAGATGGGGTAGTTTATGAAATGTACGCAAACAGGCCTCTACTATATTTAAAAATGTGTACATCTGTGGAGAATGAGGCACATTTATCGATTTTCACAGATAATAATTAAGTGTTATATGTCGATTAACAGTCGTGTTTTTTCCACAAATCTACACTTGAAAGTCCCCATGGGCCAAGGAGTCTGCACACAACATGTCAGCTTTCTAGAGCATTTGGTACTGGAGAAGAAGATGAAAATAGGTTTTTAAGGTCGTGACCCCTATAACTCTATTTTGGGTCACGGGGTCACGAAATCTACAATTAGAATCCCCAATGACCAAGGAGTCTGCACACAACATTTCAGCTTTCTAGACCTTTTGATAATGGAGAAGAAGATTAAAATTGGTTTTTGAGCTTGTGCCAAATCTATAAATAAGAATCCCCATTGGCCAAGGAGTCTGCGCAAAACATTTAACTTTTCTAGAGTTTTGGTACTGTAGAAGAAAATGAAAATAGGCTTTTAAGGTCGTGAGCCCTGTGACCGTATTGGGGGTCACGGGGTCACGAAATCTACAATTAAGAATCCCCATTGACCAAGGAGTCTGCACATAAAAGTTCAGTTCTCTAGAGTCATTGGTTCTGGAGAAAGAGTCGAAAAAGCGAAAAGTTAACGAAAGGATGGATGGACGCCATGCCATGCCATAAACCCTTCGGGCCTTCAAGGCCTTTAAAGCTTAAGATTTAAAGTATTTTCCCTTTTTTTAAACAAATAATTAAAACCACGCATGTAGAAGTATTTTTTTACTGATGACCAAATGTTTGCACTATTCAGTTGTACAGTACGACATCGAAAACTGGAGAATTTCTAATTGAAAATCATAATATGATAAAACCTACTGAGGTGTGTACTCTCTATGTAAAACATACATTAACAACAATATAATTGTTAAAATCACATGATTATCGTCTGCATATATAAGTTAATGAAATGGCTTATCATTTGATATACCAACTCCAAATATGCTTCAAAATAAATATTTCCGAGAAGATACATATAAGATTTTACGTATTATTTTCATCCCTTTCTCTTCGAGTGTTTGTTTTAATAGGTATAGCAATTTAAGGAAGAGTCCACGTATTGTTTGAATAAAGGTGACCTGCGACCTGCGACATGATTTCCTGTCAATTCCCTGTCAATGATGCACACTGTTTTATGGCCGGATATAAACATTTATTTACCACCCTTAGATAAATGAGTACATCCCGTTCATATCCGGTCTTGTATTCAGAGTACGTAGACCAATCAGAAAGCTAGAGGTAGGATAAGCACTGGTAGGGAACTGTGAGAGTGGAGTATTTGTGATTATTGTGTCGGAAAATGTGCATTATATAACAGAGTCTTTGTGATTTTAGCACCGGTAATTCAAGGATATTGAGCGATAAATGGGTTGCAGACATATCTGGCTTATGTTATTGTTTACATTATTGAATTGCATAAACAATGCATGTTAGGGTTCATCCTCTTTTAACATAGGATTCGGCGTTTTATCAGTATCAGTTATCTTGAAATTTTGTAATGTTTCACAGAAAATGTTTGATGTAACGGACAATTTGGTCATTGTCACAGATTATTTCAAATTACAAAAAGGAAGTGAAGTGGCTTGATTCCCTTAAAAGGATCCACGAATTGGATTAAGATGTTTCCCTGAACCTTTTTCTGGAAGTAGAATATCATCGGAACTGTTTTTCTTCTTTGGAAAATCTTATGCATGGATGTTACTGTTTTGACTTTTTCATGTTTGAACAAAAGTAAGGGGCAGATAACTATAATATTTTAGCCTCAGAAACATTTGACATAGAAAATGTCACTCGTTTCCGTTGAGATGGAGTGTAGGGGTGAAATTATTGACTGTTTGGAATAGTAACACATATTTAAGAGTTTGTGCTTTATTTATAAAAATTATTGTAAAGATTTTGCTTGTTTATCTCTTCATTCCTAAAAATAAAAATGTTGTGAATAAAAATATAACGCCTCATCGCATCATTTTTGTCAGCCTGTAAAGACCAGAAACTTAATTTTTGTAGGCCTTAGTGACAACTACTTGTTTACAAACGATGTATTACATAAGGCAACAGTACAAGTTCTTGTAATCAATGTATGCTAGACTTGAAGATATACGATACAAACAACATTTCAGGAAAATGCTTAATTTGGTATCATGTTGTAGAAAGATTTATCTTTCGTATCTAATTAAATCATTCAATAGCATTTCACTTCAGTATTTGTTCAACAATTGGCACCCCCTAATGATATCGCTTGTGAAAGCATTTCGTCAATATATAAGGTCGTCGTTAAAGTAAAATGTTTCCTATTATAAGTCAGTCTGTGTTTGTTAAAAGAGATAATATAACATAAAGCTGAAATAATTATTGTCAAGACATGTTGATATTCACACACAAATATATTGATTTATCACTCATTAGTTTCAGTATTTTATAAAATACCTATATACCTATATGCTTGGCGAGACGCGGTTTATAAATATGGAACAAAACTACAAGGGCCTGACAAGTTTACACCAAGGGACAAAAAACTATATACCAACAAAAATGCTATATACTTAGATAAATTAGATAGATACGACTCAAACAGTTGCATCATGTCTCTTAAAGCAAAGTAACCTTTATTTTTAAAAAGAAATTGGAATTGTCGTTTTGAAATCTCCTTTATCAGATGAGATAGAAGATTGCATGAAGTATGGCATTCTGGTTTGTTTTGTTGACATCATACAGCGATGATGCGTCATCGATTTTAAAGTCCAAGAAGGAACATTATGACGGCAACATCTTGTATTAACATGATTTCCATGTTTCATAAAATTTTAAATTAAATACCAAACATTATGTAAACAGAAACAACCTTTGAAATAGCAGTTTCAGCACCCAAGTTGAACAAATATAATTATGTCATGGATGAATTTTTTGTATATCTCTTTACGAGATATATCTTGATCATATACGTTCAAAATCGAATGTTAGAATCTGTTGAAAAGTTGGTCTCATTTCATCTGGCCCCTCTGTGTAGATGACAGAACAGAGCAGAATTTATTTCTCATAATTCACATCAGTGACATAGAGAAGATTGTACCTATTCCTATATATAGATAAATGTTAGTTAATGCTAGGTTAGTTTGTAATCAAATTAGACATAAACCTTCTATACTGACTTTTGATAATTTTAATAAAAGGGGTAAATATGTAGTTTTTATAAGGGAAATATACTTTTCAATTGAAGGATATTAACAATAATATGATGGTAAGTATCTATTTCGTAATTGACTTAAAATTGGGCAGGCCAAAAGGAAATGCAATTCGTCACGGATGGAAACATGACATGTGTTACAAATCCGCTTATTTTTTCAATTTTACTCCATCGGCCAGTTTCGATTCACAATAAATGTTGCGCATGAACATGTCCCCTTTACCTCTATCATATCCCTGGTATCAACAACACGGGCATTATGACAGTTTTAATTATTTCTGATAAAAGTTCAGTTCACGTTTTTGTAAATGTATTATGTTTTGGGATTTGTCAGGAGGGCTTTTTGTAATATATATTGGTATGTTTTATACTTGATTTGTGTCTAAATTCAATATTGTTCAGTTAATCTCAGTTAACATTTTACCAAATACGTTAAACGTTCTATTTTTGAATTTCATGTTTGAGATGTATAACAATAGAGACACAAAGTCTTGTTAAGATGGTGAATGAATATAACATGAGATATTCGAGAACGAAATGTTGATTTACTATGCATGCGGCGTATTGATTTTACCTATTTGAAAAGAAAATAACACAAGAATAATCCGTTACCATGATATTTCCACCGCACATTCTCAGTTACCACTGATGAAGACTCTGTGACATTAATGACATTTATGTTGACATATATTCTTGTGACCGAATTTTACTGGTAATCTTGGGATTGTTGTATGTAATTAGTATTATTCATTTTTCTCATATTTTTCATGAAACAGGATTTAATAACAGTTTGGGATTAGATTAAAGCTATGTATAACATTTCTTTGTCAAAGTGAAATACAAATCATTTAAAATAACATTATGTCTTGATGTGACAAGTTCTAAGCTAAAATACCAGAAACAGCTAAATAGCGAAACAGCTATTATTTTCATTTCATCATGTCACATTGCAAACCCCTGTACAAAAATGCAAAAACGTTGTGACAAATGGCAAAGACTCTGTTACATATCACAAATATTCTGTCGCAATAATCACAAATACTCCACCTTTCTGAAACCATGTTCCATACCACTGATAAGGACGGGTGGATTTGGAGATGATGTCTAATAGTCAGGGGATAGTAATGATTTGGAGATGATGTCTAATAGTCAGAGGATAGTAATGATTTGGAGATGATGTCTATTAGTCAGAGGATAGTAATGATTTGGAGATGAAGTCTAATAGTCAGGGGATAGTAATGATTTGGAGATGATGTCTAATAGTCAGGGGATAGTTATGATTTGGAGATGAAGTCTAATAGTCAGAGGATAGTTATGATTTGGAGATGAAGTCTAATAGTCAGAGGATAGTTATGATTTGGAGATGATGTCTAATAGTCAGGGGATAGTAATGATTTGGAGATGATGTCTAATAGTCAGAGGATAGTAATGATTTGGAGATGATGTCTAATAGTCAGGGGATAGTAATGATTTGGAGATGAAGTCTAATAGTCAGAGGATAGTTATGATTTGGAGATGATGTCTAATAGTCAGGGGATAGTAATGATTTGGAGATGATGTCTAATAGTCAGAGGATAGTTATGATTTGGAGATGAAGTCTAATAGTCAGGGGATAGTTATGATTTGGAGATGAAGTCTAATAGTCAGAGGATAGTTATGATTTGGAGATGATGTCTAATAGTCAGGGGATATTAATGATTTGGAGATGAAGTCTAATAGTCAGAGGATAGTTATGATTTGGAGATGATGTCTTATAGTCAGGGGATAGTAATGATTTGGAGATGATGTCTAATAGTCAGAGGATAGTAATGATTTGGAGATGATGTCTAATAGTCAGGGGATAGTAATGATTTGGAGATGAAGTCTAATAGTCAGAGGATAGTTATGATTTGGAGATGATGTCTAATAGTCAGGGGATAGTAATGATTTGGAGATGATGTCTAATAGTCAGAGGATAGTAATGATTTGGAGATGATGTCTAATAGTCAGGGGATAGTAATGATTTGGAGATGAAGTCTAATAGTCAGAGGATAGTTATGATTTGGAGATGATGTCTAATAGTCAGGGGATAGTAATGATTTGGAGATGATGTCTAATAGTCAGAGGATAGTTATGATTTGGAGATGAAGTCTAATAGTCAGGGGATAGTTATGATTTGGAGATGAAGTCTAATAGTCAGAGGATAGTTATGATTTGGAGATGATGTCTAATAGTCAGGGGATATTAATGATTTGGAGATGAAGTCTAATAGTCAGAGGATAGTTATGATTTGGAGATGATGTCTTATAGTCAGGGGATAGTAATGATTTGGAGATGATGTCTAATAGTCAGAGGATAGTAATGATTTGGAGATGATGTCTAATAGTCAGGGGATAGTAATGATTTGGAGATGATGTCTAATAGTCAGAGGATAGTTATGATTTGGAGATGATGTCTAATAGTCAGGGGATAGTAATGATTTGGAGATGATGTCTAATAGTCAGAGGATAGTAATGATTTGGAGATGATGTCTATTAGTCAGAGGATAGTAATGATTTGGAGATGAAGTCTAATAGTCAGGGGATAGTAATGATTTGGAGATGATGTCTAATAGTCAGGGGATAGTTATGATTTGGAGATGAAGTCTAATAGTCAGAGGATAGTTATGATTTGGAGATGAAGTCTAATAGTCAGAGGATAGTTATGATTTGGAGATGATGTCTAATAGTCAGGGGATAGTAATGATTTGGAGATGATGTCTAATAGTCAGAGGATAGTAATGATTTGGAGATGATGTCTAATAGTCAGGGGATAGTAATGATTTGGAGATGAAGTCTAATAGTCAGAGGATAGTTATGATTTGGAGATGATGTCTAATAGTCAGGGGATAGTAATGATTTGGAGATGATGTCTAATAGTCAGAGGATAGTTATGATTTGGAGATGAAGTCTAATAGTCAGGGGATAGTTATGATTTGGAGATGAAGTCTAATAGTCAGAGGATAGTTATGATTTGGAGATGATGTCTAATAGTCAGGGGATAGTAATGATTTCGAGATGAAGTCTAATAGTCAGAGGATAGTTATGATTTGGAGATGAAGTCTAATAGTCAGAGGATAGTTATGATTTGGAGATGATGTCTAATAGTCAGGGGATAGTAATGATTTGGAGATGATGTCTAATAGTCAGAGGATAGTAATGATTTGGAGATGATGTCTAATAGTCAGGGGATAGTAATGATTTGGAGATGAAGTCTAATAGTCAGAGGATAGTTATGATTTGGAGATGATGTCTAATAGTCAGGGGATAGTAATGATTTGGAGATGATGTCTAATAGTCAGAGGATAGTTATGAATTGGAGATGAAGTCTAATAGTCAGGGGATAGTTATGATTTGGAGATGAAGTCTAATAGTCAGAGAATAGTTATGATTTGGAGGTGATGTCTAATAGTCAGGGGATAGTAATGATTTGGAGATGATGTCTAATAGTCATAGGATAGTTATGATTTGGAGATGATGTCTAATAGTCAGGGGATAGTAATGATTTGGAGATGAAGTCTAATAGTCAGCGGATAGTTATGATTTGGAGATGATGTCTAATAGTCAGAGGATAGTTATGATTTGGAGATGATGTCTAATAGTCAGAGGATAGTAATGATTTGGAGATGATGTCTAATAGTCAGAGGATAGTTATGATTTGGAGATGATGTCTAATAGTCAGGGGATAGTAATGATTTGGAGATGATGTCTAATAGTCAGAGGATAGTTATGATTTGGAGATGAAGTCTAATAGTCAGGGGATAGTAATGATTTGGAGATGATGTCTAATAGTCAGAGGATAGTTATGATTTGGAGATGATGTCTAATAGTCAGGGGATAGTAATGATTTGGAGATGATGTCTAATAGTCAGAGGATAGTAATGATTTGGAGATGATGTCTAATAGTCAGGGGATAGTAATGATTTGGAGATGAAGTCTAATAGTCAGAGGATAGTTATGATTTGGAGATGATGTCTAATAGTCAGGGGATAGTAATGATTTGGAGATGATGTCTAATAGTCAGAGGATAGTTATGATTTGGAGATGAAGTCTAATAGTCAGGGGATAGTTATGATTTGGAGATGAAGTCTAATAGTCAGAGGATAGTTATGATTTGGAGATGATGTCTAATAGTCAGGGGATATTAATGATTTGGAGATGAAGTCTAATAGTCAGAGGATAGTTATGATTTGGAGATGATGTCTTATAGTCAGGGGATAGTAATGATTTGGAGATGATGTCTAATAGTCAGAGGATAGTAATGATTTGGAGATGATGTCTAATAGTCAGGGGATAGTAATGATTTGGAGATGAAGTCTAATAGTCAGAGGATAGTTATGATTTGGAGATGATGTCTAATAGTCAGGGGATAGTAATGATTTGGAGATGATGTCTAATAGTCAGAGGATAGTAATGATTTGGAGATGATGTCTATTAGTCAGAGGATAGTAATGATTTGGAGATGAAGTCTAATAGTCAGGGGATAGTAATGATTTGGAGATGATGTCTAATAGTCAGGGGATAGTTATGATTTGGAGATGAAGTCTAATAGTCAGAGGATAGTTATGATTTGGAGATGAAGTCTAATAGTCAGAGGATAGTTATGATTTGGAGATGATGTCTAATAGTCAGGGGATAGTAATGATTTGGAGATGATGTCTAATAGTCAGAGGATAGTAATGATTTGGAGATGATGTCTAATAGTCAGGGGATAGTAATGATTTGGAGATGAAGTCTAATAGTCAGAGGATAGTTATGATTTGGAGATGATGTCTAATAGTCAGGGGATAGTAATGATTTGGAGATGATGTCTAATAGTCAGAGGATAGTTATGATTTGGAGATGAAGTCTAATAGTCAGGGGATAGTTATGATTTGGAGATGAAGTCTAATAGTCAGAGGATAGTTATGATTTGGAGATGATGTCTAATAGTCAGGGGATAGTAATGATTTCGAGATGAAGTCTAATAGTCAGAGGATAGTTATGATTTGGAGATGAAGTCTAATAGTCAGAGGATAGTTATGATTTGGAGATGATGTCTAATAGTCAGGGGATAGTAATGATTTGGAGATGATGTCTAATAGTCAGAGGATAGTAATGATTTGGAGATGATGTCTAATAGTCAGGGGATAGTAATGATTTGGAGATGAAGTCTAATAGTCAGAGGATAGTTATGATTTGGAGATGATGTCTAATAGTCAGGGGATAGTAATGATTTGGAGATGATGTCTAATAGTCAGAGGATAGTTATGAATTGGAGATGAAGTCTAATAGTCAGGGGATAGTTATGATTTGGAGATGAAGTCTAATAGTCAGAGAATAGTTATGATTTGGAGGTGATGTCTAATAGTCAGGGGATAGTAATGATTTGGAGATGATGTCTAATAGTCATAGGATAGTTATGATTTGGAGATGATGTCTAATAGTCAGGGGATAGTAATGATTTGGAGATGAAGTCTAATAGTCAGCGGATAGTTATGATTTGGAGATGATGTCTAATAGTCAGAGGATAGTTATGATTTGGAGATGATGTCTAATAGTCAGAGGATAGTAATGATTTGGAGATGATGTCTAATAGTCAGAGGATAGTTATGATTTGGAGATGATGTCTAATAGTCAGGGGATAGTAATGATTTGGAGATGATGTCTAATAGTCAGAGGATAGTTATGATTTGGAGATGAAGTCTAATAGTCAGGGGATAGTTATGATTTGGAGATGAAGTCTAATAGTCAGAGGATAGTTATGATTTGGAGATGATGTCTAATAGTCAGGGGATAGTAATGATTTGGAGATGAAGTCTAATAGTCAGAGGATAGTTATGATTTGGAGATGAAGTCTAATAGTCAGAGGATAGTTATGATTTGGAGATGATGTCTAATAGTCAGGGGATAGTAATGATTTGGAGATGATGTCTAATAGTCAGAGGATAGTAATGATTTGGAGATGATGTCTAATAGTCAGGGGATAGTAATGATTTGGAGATGAAGTCTAATAGTCAGAGGATAGTTATGATTTGGAGATGATGTCTAATAGTCAGGGGATAGTAATGATTTGGAGATGATGTCTAATAGTCAGAGGATAGTTATGAATTGGAGATGAAGTCTAATAGTCAGGGGATAGTTATGATTTGGAGATGAAGTCTAATAGTCAGAGGATAGTTATGATTTGGAGGTGATGTCTAATAGTCAGGGGATAGTAATGATTTGGAGATGATGTCTAATAGTCATAGGATAGTTATGATTTGGAGATGATGTCTAATAGTCAGGGGATAGTAATGATTTGGAGATGAAGTCTAATAGTCAGCGGATAGTTATGATTTGGAGATGATGTCTAATAGTCAGAGGATAGTTATGATTTGGAGATGATGTCTAATAGTCAGAGGATAGTAATGATTTGGAGATGATGTCTAATAGTCAGGGGATAGTAATGATTTGGAGATGCTGTCTAATAGTCAGAGGATAGTAATGATTTGGAGATGATGTCTAATAGTCAGAGGATAGTAATGATTTGGGGATGATGTCTAATAGTCAGGGGATAGTAATGATTTGGAGATGATGTCTAATAGTCAGAGGATAGTAATGATTTGGAGATGAAGTCTAATAGTCAGAGGATAGTTATGATTTGGAGGTGATGTCTAATAGTCAGGGGATAGTAATGATTTGGAGATGATGTCTAATAGTCAGAGGATAGTTATGATTTGGAGATGATGTCTAATAGTCAGAGGATAGTAATGATTTGGAGATGATGTCTAATAGTCAGGGGATAGTAATGATTTGGAGATGCTGTCTAATAGTCAGAGGATAGTAATGATTTGGAGATGATGTCTAATAGTCAGAGGATAGTAATGATTTGGGATGATGTCTAATAGTCAGGGGATAGTAATGATTTGGAGATGATGTCTAATAGTCAGAGGATAGTAATGATTTGGAGATATTTGTCCAAAAAAGATGTTTTAACTGTTATCCAATCTTGAATATGGTGGGATTATCAACATATTGTTATGTAAAACATCACATTTGGTCAAGGATATCATATGTTTTTGCTTATTGACATCGGGATATAGTGGTCAGAAATCCTGACTGATAAAAACAATAAAAAACGTTTTATAAATTTACCTGATAATGCCCTGGAAACATTACGCTTTTCAGTCGACTTCACCTTCGTTTCCCCTTCCATGTTGCTGCCGCGTTGAATTCTGTCTGAACCGAAAACATCAGAATAGTTTACCTGGTTGATTTTACACAGCGGTGTTGAGCAGTCTCCAAGGTTTTCACACTGCACAGCGAGGGCCGTTTGAGCAAAGTACAGATTCTTCTTAGATTCAGTTCGTACAATACAGAAAAACAACAGCCATGCCCACTCCAGCATTGTTGTCGCCCTAGTCATATTGTAATGGCGATGGTGTATGTATTACGAACCATCTAGGGTACCGTATTTCCTCTAATACAACCCCAGGGTTCTGTTTCATTCAGCACTCCCTTACATCCCGGATTCTATCAGAGGCCCGGGTTATATTGAAGGCTGGGTTATATCCCTGATATATACCTGATTTGACGTTTACAATCTTCTTGGGATTACTTACTGGGAAAGTATAATCAGTGATCTAGCACTACATATGTCATGGCATTTCTGCTAAAATCCATTTGATAAACAATATTGTTTATAGATGGACGCGCACCCTTATTAATCCCAGCATTATAAAGTCAGTGTGAAATGTTTTCTATCGACTAGCATTGTTAAAGGAGAATTAACTGAACAAGGCGGATATTTGTTATCATGGACCTGTTACCCTGAATTTCATTTCTCTCCACATGAATGTAGAACTGGTCAATGCATGATAAGGTATGCAGGGGTTATATTATTATTTTATATTGCAGCAGGGAGTAGGCCCCTATTCAGTTGTTAGGTACAATCCGGGTTCTATTGGGGACCCGGATGTGCCCGGGTTGTATTAGAGGAAATACGGTATATCACAATCTCCAGAATGTGAGCTCACAATCTAAGAATATTTCACCATTTCGCTTCACAATCTAGGAATTTTTTTATTCGGGGTATAGGTCGATTCCTAGATTGTGAAGCGCTTTTAACTCTTTTCAAATATTATCTACCGACTCTATTGGTCGATACCTAGATTGTGAAGGGTTGTGATATTACATTTACCTGCTGTAGTGGTCGATACCTAGATTGTGAAGGGTTGTGATATTACATTTACCTGCTGTAGTGGTCGATACCTAGATTGTGAAGGGTTGTGATATTACATTTACCTGCTGTAGTGGTCGATACCTAGATTGTGAAGGGTTATGACATATCATTTTCCGACTACAGAGCTCGATTTTTAGATTATGAAGCGCTTTTAACTCCTTTTTCGATCTATACTACCGATTATAGGGGTAGATTCCTAGATTGTGAAGCGCTTTTAACATAATTGATACCCGTTATTATCATATCTACCGACACTAGGGGTCGTTGCCACGATTGTGAAGGGTTATGATATGCATTTGAGCCAGAAAAAATAAACAAATCAGAATAAAGCGAAAACACTACTCAGCCACTAGGTCTAACAACATACCAAGTATCGTGAAAACAATTATTATTCAAACGTCCTTATAAGTGGAATATGGCAATTGTTCTGATTGAGTATGTAGTACGTTCCTACAAAGTCCTAAAACTTCGAATAAGGTCCTCATTGCGTTCTACTCGTTGTTAGAATGTTTGCGAAATTCTCACAAAGTTCTTACTACGTTTGCGGTACGGTATGAAGGGGAGGGTATAAATACACGTGTCAATACGTTTTTCATTCGGGATAGATACGTGACCAGAGAAACATAAACAAAGTTTCAGCTCTCAGTAAGTTGAATGTTGGTTTCCTACAATTTGTGATAGAAGCAGAGCAACTTGGGTAAGGACCTGGCTTAAACCCGAGAGGCGAATAGCTGCCGGACATTACCATCAGCTAATGGAGGTACTCCGCCTTAATGATATTCCTCTGACTACACCTTTTCTTCGTTGGAGGCGTGATGTTTGTAAATTTAGAAGGCTAATGAGAACGGACAAGAACATACTGGGTATTTTTCGATTGATTTTGGAAAGGGTAGGACGTAGTAAGAACGGCCTTGGTGTAATTTAGGCATTAACAAGTTACTTTTGTTAAAAGGCAATTATTATAGTGTCACCACTTCACTTGAAAGAATGACACTAATCACATTACAGCATCAAATATTAACTTTCATTATACATTATAACGGATATTGCATTTTGACTAAACTATTATTGTAAAATCTGTTATGCAAAGACGGTGAACGATTTACAACTGTATATATTCAAATGGTAACCAAATGAATGTATAACGCCGATTTCTTCCTAGAGTTATTCTATTTGCTGCAGCAAATAAGCTTTGAAAATTACGTTGATGTTCCTGATGTGTCTATTCATAAATAAGTTCATAAAATGTTATGTTTCAGAGTCAGGAATACACATGAAAGTATGGAGGAACCACTAGGCCGGTGATGTTGTTGTAAAAAACAATGACCCTTAAAGGTAAGTTAAAAAGAAGATAAAACAAACACATTCATCCACATTGTATTCTTGTGAATGTTTGAGACTGTATACTCAAATCGTGTCCGTATATATATATATATACGCACACATTTGTAAGTATAACTATATATGCATAGCTTATAGAACTAAATCGAACTCATAAAGGTTCAAGCCTTGTAGAATTTTACAGAAAATTAATTTTATACAACTCTAGCATCTTATTTAACTACCAACAACTCCCAAGTGATCACAACATTTTGTTATTAAGTCAAATTTGTACAGTTCCTGTACCGCCAATGGCGGTTTGATTAAAATAAAACTTGACTTGACCTAGCAAATCAACTTGCAAACACTGGGACCATATGGGACTCTGGATCTACACAGGGGTCTGTTTAGTACAAGTTTATACATACAGAGACATTAAATTTCTCTGTCAAAGTCACATTTACAATGAGGTGTTAAATCCTCATCGTAAAAAAAAGAGAAGAAACTAGACACTTCTGCGCAGTACGTTACATCTGACTATATAGTTCAATGTATAAGATACTTTCCATTCACGCGAATCACAGTTGGTCAGGCACTTAGACTGCAGACAGGGCAACAGGAACGTTCCTGCGATCAGCAAACCCCTCACAGACATAACGGACACTCTGCTCTCCCCTACTTCCGGGTCTACTGAGATAAGAGTGTCCCCTCTACAACGGCCCAGCTGTCCTGTTTTGATTGATCACTGACACATGTATGTCACTACACGGTTCTTCCGCGAACTAACTTCAAATAGTATAGTCAGGTAGCGCTGAACTTACAATGACTATTGATTTGTGCTCAGCCTTGTCGTAACTTAATTCTACACAATGACGTAAGTAATATGAAATTGATCGTAATAGAGGGTGATGGGGAAATGAGGGAAGGGGGGGGGGGGGGGGGGGGGGGGGGGGGGGGGGGGGTGCGTGTCCATTTGCGTATCTCATAGATATTTTAAACCTGTGAGGAATTTCTCCAATTCTTTTGTGGTAGTTTATCTTGGAATAACCTCGCAGGCTGTTTTATCGGAAATTAAAATAGAGTCATTGACTCTGTAGCTCATCAGGATGTAAACAATAAACTAAATCCATTTATCAAAATGTAAATTTCCACGATAATTTATTACAGGTATAACGCATTTAAGTACTTAAGTACTTGGGAAGAAGATTTAGAATCACCATTGGCCAAGGAGTCTATACACAACATTTCAGCTTTCTAGACTTTTTTGGTACTGGAAAAGAAGTTGAAAATAGGTGTTTAAGGTCGTGACCCCTGTGAACCTATTTGTGGTCACGGGGTAACCAAATGTACAATTTAGAAACCCCATTGGCCAAGGAGTCTGGACACAGCATTTGAGTTTTCTAGACCGTTTGGTACTGGAGAAGAAGCTGAAAATAAGTTTCTTAGGCCGTGACCCCTGGACCCTATTTTGGGTCATAGGGTCACAAAATCTTCAATTTAGAATCCAAAACACAAAAGTTCAGCACCTTAGACCAAGTGGTTCTAGAGAAGAAGACGAAAAGGCGAAAAGTTTACAGATGGACGGGCGCGGGACGCCATGCCATGTCATTAGCCAATCGGGCCTTTCGGGCATGATGAGCTAATAATTAGTTATTATGTTCACAGTTGAGATGGTGGGAATCGAACTTGAAATCCTTCACTCCTCAAAGCAATACCTCTACCACAACACTACAAGTCAGCTGAAAGTAATAAGATTAGTCTACTATAGGACTAAGACTACATCAGGTGCAGTAAAAAGTATTAGTCACGTGAGTGAGTGAGTGAGTGAGTGAGTTGGTGTTTAACGCCGCTTTCAAGAGTATTTCACTTATATCGCGGCTGCTAGTATTATGGCAGGGAGAAAGCCCGCGACGCCATGTGGCTATGCATTGCGGTGAAACCTGCGAGCAACGGCTGGAACTAGCGAACCATGGGTGGTACTGCACTGAAATTCAGTGTAGCATTGCACCCAAACCTGACTGCGTGTAGAACAGTTCTCTACTGCAGACAAAGTTGACGTGCCTCTGGCGGGATTCGAACGTAATATATTAGTCACGTAAAACTCTATACCGAGACGGGTATTGCTCCTTAGATGAAATCTTTCACTCTTCAAAGCGAAAACTCCAACTTCCAAACGCAAGGCATAACTCTTGCCAGTTTGCATTACTGGCTGCTTTAACCCTTGCGGTATTTCCCTCGCTTTGTTGTGTCAAGATAGTGAATCGTTGCACCAGAAATGCATAGCGGGCCTGGTTTCTAAACACAGATTTTTTAAGGAAATACTGCAAGGCCTATATCAGCCAGTAATGGAGACTGGCAAGAGTTATGCCTTGCATTGGGAAGTTGCGAAAACTCTAGCACAAGACTACTCTGAACTGAACTTTTATTGACACTCAGGCCGCAGGCAGGCAGCGGCATATGAGGATACATCATTTTTATACATAGATACATGGATACATAGATACATACATACATATTGGAAAAAAGATGCATGATTTTAGAATATTAGTGCAGTTACACTTAGCGACATTTAAAAAACAAAACTTATAATTGCGCCACAGAACAAGGCTAGACTTTTTAGTGTACCTATCTTTTTACTGGTAAAAATATCTTCATTTTAAGAAAAGGTGGTCTAGTATATAAATAGTGCTTAAAATATTTCATTCTTGCATTTATAAAATGAGAATAGATAAATAAATAATGAAAGTCATCACCAATGTCACTACCATTACAAAGATTGCAAATTCCGTTATGCTTTGGAATATTATTCCAGCGACCTGTGTCAATGGATAAATTATGGTTAGCTGTTATAAAAAGTAGTAATGCTCTTGAAAGTTTAACATCTATAATATATAAATATAATATCTACTAAACCTTAAGTCTACATGAGATAAGGAGCTATAAATAATCGATTTTGATGATTGATCGACCCTAGAAAACCACACTTGCTTAAATGAATCTAAGTGT
Source organism: Gibbula magus (assembly GCA_936450465.1). Classification (NCBI taxonomy): domain Eukaryota; kingdom Metazoa; phylum Mollusca; class Gastropoda; order Trochida; family Trochidae; genus Gibbula; species Gibbula magus. Next base: position 27,758,821 of record OW388295.1, on the reverse strand, counting down.
GACTTCAAAGATAGAGCCATGTCTTCCCCGTGTACTAATGTATTTATTCTAATAAAATGGGCTACAGTAAGATCACATTACAAACCGATAGAAAGAATTGCTCAGTAAATTCAAGTTGATGATTATACGTGCTGAATGACGCCCAAGTTTAATACGACTACAGCAGTGTAGTCCTGAGCAAATTACAAAATGTGTTAAAGGTGCATCCATTGTGTTTCATAAAATCTTATTTGCCTTTGATACGTTACAACTCACCATGTGTGCTGTTGACAGTAAAAACAAATTCACTAAGCTTGCATATTCATCCCCAATCGCCAAACATATCATATTGAAATTGGCGTGTTATTATTTTAATTCCTCGATTCTTGTTAGCAACATTTAGCCAAAACGGCTGAAGCAAAATGCAACGAAACTTCACATACCGATAGCCCTTACCCTGTAGATACTGTGCGAAGCTTTTGGGATTAAACCATTAAAGGTCAAGTTCGGATCTAAGCTTCGATTTTTTACATGGGAAAATTCTTCAAAATGCAGTTAGAGACTTGCAACTTTTAAAAAAAGAGACGCATTGGTTATGCGAACAGAAAAGTAAAACACGACGAATATGTAGGTCACGTGGTTTAGCCGCCATATTGTTTTTTTGAACTTTTGAACATTTCCCGATCTAATGCACCTTTGACAATCTTCTCCTCTGAAGATATAAACACTAGAGAGCTACTATTTGCACAAAATGTAGCCGAGGCGATATATATATATTGGTTATTCCATCACGGGCTCTAATTCGCAATACTTTTGTAACAGTGAGTGCTTGAAATCTGGCAATTTTGCAAAAACTCCAAACCTCTATAGCTCAATAGTTAAATAAATAATTTCACAAAATGTGGGCAACAACACTTCCCAACGATTAGGCATATATCAGTTTTCGGCTGTAATAATAGATGTTTGGCTATTTCCGAAAAACTTAAAATTTTGAGAACTTTTGCGGTTTTGAGGGTATGCAACTTCATAAATTTCTTCTAAATGCCAGCAAAACATACAGCTGTGTATGATAGTTCATCTGAAAGCTGAATAAATGATTAAAAAAGTGACCTCACAAAATTTAGAATTTCTTGTTTGAACTAAAATTACCTGCCCTTGAATATGATCTTTTTTTAAACTTTTGCTTTTCGCCTTCATGTTCAAAGGGGCATAACTCTGTAACAAATTGACTCATGCCAAAGTTACTGACTGCAATCTCTTTCTTATAACAAGCTTAACAATTCCTTTATTATATTTTTGTATAAAAAATTATAGTTTGGGCACGATTTGGACCAAACAAATAGCGAAATTTTGAGAATTTTCGAGGGATACCGTCTTTGGAGAATGTTCGATCGTAAACCACTAGAGATACCGTTATGTTTAATAGCTCATTTCAAAGTAGAGATGTCATTTATTAAGAATAACACATTGCAAACATGTTTCTATCATAGTTTATGTACGGCTAGTCATAGAACATTGTCAATTTTCGAAACGCGCCATTTTCAGCGAATCTCTAAGGGTCATAAGTGCTTAACTCATTCGGTTATTGAAACTATATCTGCACCATCGTATGCATACTTCCAAGAACAACAACTTTTATGTTGAAATAAGCATTTTGGGGTATTTTCCTGATTATTCAGAAGAACATAACGTATTAGTTATGTATGCAATCCAAATGATGATTACATCTACTTAAGTGGAAATTAAAGCACAGTATTTTCTGTGTTACACCTTTGTATGAAAATATTAACCATTTTATCTTAATCATGAAAAATATAATGTAGTTGTCCATTAATATCTGATTTTTCCATTTACATACAGTGCATTTTTAACATGGGCAAAATTCAAAGTGCAGTTAGAGAGTTGCAACTTCTTGTAAAAAGATGCGCAATAACCATGCGAGCAATAAAGTAAACCATGGTGAGTTGGTAGGGCACGTGGTTAAGCCGCCATTTAGATTTTCTTGAAAATTATGCCATTTTGACATGAGAAAGTTGGGTCTCGATAATCCTACAGACATGTAGAGACTAGCAAAAGAGACTAGCAAAATATACCAAATTACAATAGACTTGTGACTTTATTTACTAGTTCCCAATTAAAATCAAATAACATCATTATGCATGTGTCGAAACCATCTACTTGCACAGTAGTTATATAACCTATTCAACATTTTCAAAACCAAATTTGTTATTTTGACTGTTTTGAAATGTTCAATATTAATAATGCATCGCATCAAAACAACTAAAATCGAAACGAAACGTGTTTTAGGAATGTCGTTTTCTTGACATTATGGACTGGATTGCCTTGGATTAGCCAATCAGTGAGTGAGTTTTTGCGATTAGCCAATCAGAATGACGTCCATAATCATGTGCTTGTCCAATAGTTGACTTTCGTTCCATCCATCTACCACTGTTGCGCCTCTGCAATAGATATCACCCGATTATTACATGAAGATAATTAGATCATTTGATTATTTTTGGGACCCTTTTTAGAAGAAGAAAAATAAGAATCATTTCCAACAATTGTGTGGTTAGCCCAAATCATTATCTCCCTTCTGAGGTTATTCAAGAAATATATTTGGTTTCCCACTTTAAAGGTGCATCCATTGTTTTTCATAAAATTTTATTTGGCTACAATACGTTCCAACATACCATATGTGCTGTTTACAATACAAACAAATTCACTCAGCTTGCATTTTATCCCCCATCGCCAAACATATCATAATTACTAGTTTCCAATTAAAATCGAGTAACACCATTATGCATGTGCAGAAACCGAAAGCGCACGTCCTATTTACATGCACAGTAGTTATATTACCTATTGAACATTATCAACCCAAATTTATTATTATCAACCAAAATTACGTTTTACTCATTGGCGCGCGCCACACGCGGTGCATTGTCCGATTTTCGATCAGAAATCGATACTTTTTCCTTCGTATCGTCAAAATATTGAGTCGAGTGTCATCAAAATGTAAGTTTTCGGTAACAGTTGGTACTTCTCGATAAAATAAGAGCAATTTTAACGTTTGGCATTTTTAGCGAAGACGAGGTCTTGGTGCAAGTAGATAGACCGCAGGGTGGGTCAGGTAGAGCAGATAGACCGCGGGCGAAGTCTGAGGACCTTAACTGGCTTATAATATTTACTTTTAAGGACAAACCTGCAGACTTCACATTTGAAAAATACCCCCCACGCCTCTATAAAAATGACCCGTACAAAATGGTTATAAGGCAACAGAGTTTCAAATAATTTGAGTTCGTTAAAAAATTAATCTCTAGTAATAATTAGCTATTTTAATAAACATTTGCGAAATTGTTTTCATTTAATACTGTATCGTAGTAGTTGACAGTTAATACAAATGTGTCATCTCAGGCGACGCCGGGTATAAGGACGCCGGGTATAAGGACGCCGCGTGTACCATTTTTCACGTGCACTTCATGGCTTTCGCGGACGTATCATCGGGTGCGGCACGCGGAAATGTACACGCTTGCACACTAAACTGCTCGACCAATGTCAACATGATCAAAGTTCTCTCAAACACAACACAATTTCAATATTTACAAGGCTTTTTGCACATAAAACGTAATACTACATTTATGAAAATAAGTATAAACTGGCAATTTTACAAGCGGCAATGAAATAGTGCAATCAATTGGTCATGAACAAATCATTCTAATTTCAACTGGCTCCGTAGCCAAATGGTATGCACACTTGGTTGCAAGCCGAAAGGCAAGTGGTTCGATCCCCAACTTTCGAGTGATATATTTGTAAAATTCTTGTGTTTGAATTCTAAGATTAAATGAATTTTATGATGGGAAATGTCTGAGATTTGAAAAGAATCAGTTTAAAAATTAATTACTAATGTTTGCGGTCTATCTGTGATTTAGAGACCTCATGTATGAGGTCCTTAAATCCCAGATAGAGCTCATATGAGGTCTCTGAATAACAGATAGACCTAACCTAACTCACAGATAGATCCTACCTCCAGGTTACGGAACGGTGCTTAACAAAGGGATGACGTCACAAGAGGTTTATAAAGGTAGTTATTGTCATAAACGAAAGATACAACCCTACCTCACAATAACTATCGTTTAAGTGTGAAAGATACGGTTATGCAGCAATCGGAATCAACCCTGCAACGCAGCTTCCAAAACGTTGAAATTTGAGTTACCGATTGTTCTAGCAACGTGACCAAGTGATTTATGAGTCTTTGTTAATTTTTAGATAGATGTAGAGAGACATATTTATTCAGTATAAGGCCTTTGGCCATAAAAAAAAACAGAAAAATTCAGGGTGTACAATGCTACGCATTTTGCTTATTTACATAGTTTAAACACATGATATACAAACATATTGTATATATTTGTGCCTTTATTGATGAGCTTTAAATACAAATATTAAAACTTTATGTAACACAGTGTCATTTTGAGATAAATAAGGGAAATACAATTTTGTTGACAGTTAGATTTAATGTTTTTACCAATTAGTGTAATACGGAACAAACTTAGGCTTCACATATTAAAAGAACATGATATTCATTTTCAATAAATTGCTTGTTTTTTTATAGAGTTTTCAGATAGATGCTTGTGAACTGAATGAAACTCTCCAAGAACAAGAAATCAGGGACCAATTGTCGATTTTTGAAAGAATCGCGTACATCGTGTTTTCAAATTGCTTTAATTAAGAACTGTTTTCAGGCACTTCACAGCCGATGTCGTGACCATCACTTTGATGTACCGTCTATGACATTATTCCGCTAAAACTAGGCCAATTCTCTTAACCACTTTTAACACAACAAAACGCTTATTTTAAGAATGACATGATATGATAAAGAGATTATTAACCTTGTGTGTTTCGTATCATTAATATCATATATTTGGAATAAAAAATAATGGATAAGGCTCGTATAATACAATTTGTATTCGAAAAATATGATATTAATGAAAAAGAAACACACTTGGTTAATAATATCTATGTAATGACAGGAATACAATTTCCAAAACGTGAACGAATAATGAATATAATGTACACTTACGAGTCCCCAGTCGTTACAAAAATCCTCTTTGTCTTGAATGTCTTGAAGAAACGTATTTGAATGTGGCAATCGTAACTTCCCTTTGGAAGATGAACAATTTCATGACGAGTCATTCGCGAAGACATCTCGAGTGAATACTTTATCATTATTTTTTTCCGACAAGAGTAACACGCGGTTCTCGAACCTTAAAAAGAAATAAGAGGAGATTAGGTACGATCGTATGATGATTCTGATTATGATGACGATGAAAATAATATTTACTAAAGCGGCTGCGGCATATCTTACTAATGTGGCCTTTGAGCTATTATCCAAAACGCTTATGTGAGATCAAGGGATATATACAGTGTAGATATCACTACAATCAAATCGACACAACCCTATTACATCAACAGATAATAGTTTCTGAGTTGTATTGGGGAAATACCAGGCCATTGTCCGAGGCTTTGTCCGAGAGGCCATTGTTCGAGGCTTTGGTCGAGTGTCCTGGTATCTCCCGAGGCAACGAGAAAACTATGGTAGTAACTGACTAACATATCACTTATTCCGAGTGAAATGAAATGAAAAGAAATTAAGTTTTAAAATAATGATTATTTCCACATTATCTTTGGGGAGGGAATCAGACGTACATCCGTGTTGCACAGTGCCAGTGACATTTCGATAGAGGATTCTTAATAGAAATACAATCACTTTAACTGTCACGATTTACGTAACTGAAATGTCCTATTTCTTTATTTGGTATTTATAACTTTTATTCATTATTGTTTCAAACTAGTTTAATCATTTAAATTTTTTTTTTTAATTTATTAAAATTGCGAATGATGTGGATCAAGGTTAATCAGAACCATTTCTTTCCAGCGTAATATCTGCCAATTTCAATAGGTTTTATTGGTAATTGAAGCATTAACATTCATGTTCTTGCATCATGATCTTATTCAGTGAAACATTAAGCTCATTGTTGATGTCTTTATCGTTGACTTTTTAAAAATTTAACCTTGTTAAAATAGTTTTCAGAACGTGTCCGTGTATCAGATATCAGGACTCTTTCACCCAAAATAGTCCGGATATCGATAATGAACAGGACACTTGTATGAATGGTTGCAGCGGACAAGGAGGTACATGTGGGATGCAATTAATGACATCACAATGCTTAGAACTTAGAACACTGCTGACAATGCTTTATGATATCACACAGTTGATTACATAACAATGCCATGATGTCATAATGCTGATTATTCAATCCATTTTTGTGGCCTCGGATATGTGTAGAAACATTAGATATCAGAAGACACTTGGATGAGATTCTCTTTTTAACCTTCGAGTCGATCCTTGTATTACAGGAGAATTAATTCTAGTCACAGTGAAACATGATTGTACACTAATCAAACGTGACTCACACTAAACAAGTTATCACAGTAAACATGTTTGCAAGGCATTTTATCTAAAGTATAATGTTAACTGTATATAGAAGTTTAAAACGTAGAAAATGAAGTTTATATATACATCTTATATACTACAATTGTATCACTATACAAGAGTCGGTATTGCAATATATTGCAGTGCTAAATTTGGTGCTATGTCCCATTTTAAGCTTTTTGATGAGTTTCTACAAGAAAATGTCAATATTGCCAGGTTGGTCGAATGAAATACAAACAGTAATAATAACCTACTTCAATGATGACTTTTATGTACACTAATAAGTTCAATATAGATTTTCAGAATACACCTAAATTTCCCAGGCAAAAATGTATACATATACGCAGGCAAATAATAAAATCAATAATATTCAGTATATTGTTTTAACAATTCTTCTGTCATACATGTATGTCATATTTTACAAATAGTAATAAAGATGTGTTTACCTTCAAATTCCATAAACAACAAATTCTGGACTTTGATTTGGTTGTAGGTTTTTGCAACTTCTCCTTTGTATGTCATTGAGGCAAGTATTTTGCCTACATTCACATAGAATATTATCCTGAAATGCACACACACAAAACAATTATGATACATTGTCAAAATTATTTTAACAGAAACTTGAAATTAATATTCCAAAAGACTAATTATCAATATTTTACTTTTTCGCCTTAAAGTAGTTTTTGATTTGAAGAATATTGTAGAATATTATCCATACATACTCATACCAGTTGTAATGTATACAATACATCTATATTGGCCTCTACTATATATATATATATATATATATATATATATATATATATATATATATATATATAGTTATTGGTAAACACCTGCAGACACAACAACAAATTATTGCTCAAAAACAGCCAAAACAAAAAAAACAGCCCCAAAACGCAGCATGCCCAGAAACACAGAAAACGATCACCTGAACACAGCAAGCAGCCCCAGCCCACAAGTAACAAAAGTGGCCACAAACCAACACAAGCTGTTACTTGAAATTTGCCTTCCGGCATGAAACAATGTTGTAGTGACAAATAATGACTTTATTATTCGGCTTTATTTTCCACATTTTACTTGTATTAACAACTGTAAATGTAAAATACACATTTGAATATGAGCTTGAAATTCAGCAATCAAATGTGTGGGAAGCAGCTTAAATTATGTTTACAGGGGCGCAATATCAATGTTCAAACTCTGTGGTTGCTTAAATAGACAAGAATATGAAGTTGAAATAAGCTTGGCTAACGTTTTCAGTAGGTACATTCTATACCTACCTCTTCAGGCCGTTTAATACAGTAACTGCGTGTATTCAATGTGAACATTTACGGAAATGTATGCCGGTCTGAAGAACAACACGTAAACAAAAAACTAGATAACAATGATGACAATATTTGAAAAAACTTTGTCACCTCTTTTCTTTGTCCAGATACACAGCTTGTGGAATAGCGTTTTGTATATCGTACTGTTCGTGCACTAATCTTGTTTTAATGCTGAAGATACGGATAACTGTTGTTGTAACCATGGCGGCCAATCCACACCTCCCATCGACAGCCAATTTCACGACTTTATATTTGCTAATAGCTGATGAAGTGAGAAACGTTTTAAAACGGTTAGTGAATAATGAAACCGGTTAGATCAAGATAAACAGATGAAGAAGACAGACACATTGAAGATATATTTCTTACCAGAGATTCAGATTGATAACAAATATACAAATACATACAAATATACAGGTGATGTACAATGTACCACCTCATTCTTACTGACATATAGTCCTCGCACTAAATTGGAAAGTGCTTCAGTTGACAAAATAATACTCCTGAATCAAAATGAGTTACAAAACCAATGTTCGTTGTTCGCTTAAGACGAGTGCGTTCAATTTGAATTCGATTTGAAAGCTAACACAACTACAGCGTGCAAGAATGAGACCTTATTCCGAATTAATGAGAGTAGTCTTTTACACGTGAAGTTTCAAGGGGTTGTAGCACGTTTTTCGCAAATTTTATTTTTTCAAATTTCACATTTATAACAATAGTTTATGTCATTTATATTTAAATTGGAGGGTAAGCATCTTATTTAGCAAACCAATTATCCATAGTGGTAATAACGTTGTTGCGTCTAACGCCAAAAACATGCATTTTAATGTAAACACAATTTATTATTTCGAATTACAAATCGATTCCCATGGCTTTACCGAAACATGTACACTCATTTTTTAACTTGCTTGTCCGAAGAGATAAGGGTGTTTTACCATTAGTGAAATTATTTTTCAAATACATTTAATCAATTTATTTGAGTGATAAAACGTGCTCTGCCCTTTAAGGATTATCTGTAAATAGAGGTATCATGAGAGTGTGTTTTGGTATGGTCAATATCATGCATTAGAAATAAACATTGTATTTTTTTAGCCTTTGCGAGCTGAATACATTGTGTTTATTCCTTATGCAGGATATTTACCATACCAAAACACACGAACACACAGTGAAGATTGACGTTCGGTAAATGAATATGTGACTCAAACTGCCTGTGTTATCTGTGAGTATTTATAAATATGTTTGCTTCGTAGATTTCAACTCGCAATGAACATGATATTTTGGCACTTGATCATAATAAATGTTGTCGCGCTATGCATTGAACATTGTTCGAAATGTTTACGCATGTGACGTCATTTTTCAAAAGAAGTTCCCTCATTTGACCTCTGTAATTTGCATCTTTATCCGTACATGAACGCAACGGTTATTGAAAATATCCAACTGCTATATACTGGGTTTGTGATAATTGAATTCTATCCTTGAGAAATATTCTGTAATTTGCTGTTTCTACAAGCGGTCGATATATTCAAGCTTGTTACGTCATCGTAATTTCAAAAAGAATTCAGGGAAACGAGCATTATAATTGACATCAATTCCCGCGTTTGATCCCAAATGATACTGAAAATCACCATTTGATTTATTGTTGAGAACAGGCTCAAATATGTGGGATAAATTGATAAATTGATAAATGATTCGATATCTTGTCTGCATGTCAAGACCATGAAAAAATCAAATCATTGCTTATGATGAATTAAGTTTTAGCTACTGATTATCCAGAAAATTCATTTCATTTCGCCGTAAGATGAAAAGATAAAATAGGTATAGTTGTTTGATTTAAAAAAACATATTTAGATTTACTATCTGAATATTGTAGGGTAAAGAATATACATACCTTTTATATAACGATACGTTTCGAATTTGATGTGACGGTGAGTGAAGATTCCTTTTTTCAGTATTCCTTTCCATTGTGAGTAGAATTTCCCATTGTCATATTCGAGGCATATACTAACATGTTTCTTCCAGCCAGTTATCTGTATTCTTTTGGTGTTCAGTGATGGATCAATGTTGTAAACATACTGCACATCTTTGTCGGGTTGAAGTAAAACTCCTGGTGAAAATTATTTATGAATATATTCACAGGACAAAAAGTGGTGGAATACATTTTCTGGATCCTTCCGGATTCTCCAAAATATTGGCGGACCCTGAGGAATCCTGAAGAATCCGGAAGGATTCGGCAAGCGGATTCCACCACTTTTTGTCCTGTAACGTGACAGGCAAATCAATTAACAATTTTAATACTGTAGAAACTGCGGGCTATTTATCTGGTTATACACCAAGCCGATCATTGCTTAACTTTGACATATATATATTGGTCAACTCAAGATAATATATAAGATGAGTTGCTTCTCACATGAAGTATTGTTATATATATATAAATAGAAAAGAGTAAACAGCAGATGGTTTTGACTGGATCAATCTTCTTTAATACAATACGATGAGCTCATTTCGACTGGTGTATTGGTCTCTTCAAGTATGGTTAACATATGGAAGATTGCATATTTATGTATGAACAAAAACAAGCATGTTGTAATGGTTAAAATCTTTAATTCTTCAATTGGGTGTCACTCCAGGACAATGAGGTCTTTGAGGGTTAACGAGTTCATTGTGTGTCATTGATTACATGTAAAACAATTGAGTTGTAATCAATCAATTTCTCGTATGAATTAACTGTTCAGAGATGGACAGTATTTATTAATGAAAAATGCTTCTTCTCTAAAGTTAAATTTGTATTTGTGAATTGGAGAATAATTTATAAAATGGAAAGTCTTTATTGTTTCAGTCTGTTATATACTTACTTATCTTTAGGTGACGGAGATTAGGATCGTTGATTTGCTGTTTATGCACACGTACCCTAGCTTGAATATTGTTAGTTTGTCCAATATAAGTGAGATTACATTTCGGACAGACGATTGCGCAAATTACATTTTAAGATTTGCAATTCATGTTGTGTTTAACAACACAATGTTGCCCATTTTCAAATTTGAATTATATAAGATATACTTATTGAAATATGTTAGAACACAGGCATCATAAAATAGAAGACACTTTTGGAGTTTGAAAAATTAGAACGACCATCGGTGTTGCAAAATTACACAGCTAGGGGTGTTTTTTAAAAGACGACAAAATCAGTGAATATCAACGATGGTTATCTGGAGAGACATTAGTTTAGATCCTCTCTTCGAAGAGAATGTTCTTACCTTTGAAGCAGCAATCTGAGTGTTTTTGCTATTTTAAACTTGAAATATTAAGTCCAAGCTGGGCAATAACCCCAGCTACATAAGCCTCTAAACAAAAGTTCATTGCAACTATTTTGAATCAAAAGCTAACTGTACACGACAAAAGAAACGGCGACAGCAATACATTAGAGCCCAATGTTACAGAGCCCTATTGAAAAATATTGATGTCAATTGGTATCAACTATTTTAACTCGTTCTACAACATGACATGTTCACAGCAAAAATGACTGAGAATCCTGAAATCTGGAAACCAACTGTAAACTGGGTAATAGGGGTATCCACTTGGTTTCCATCCGCTGAAACTAGCCAAACTAGTTTCCAACTAGAATCCATTTTGGATTCTATAAGTAGTAGTATTTCCATAATGGAAACGAAAAGGAAACTCTGATTATGTATTTCCTGTTGGTTTCCATTCATGAAAATTGCAATCAATGTTTCCATGAAATGAAAACCAACATGAAACTACAATTTGAAGTTTTATGTTAGTTTTCATTCCTGGAAATGGCAATTATTGTTTCCATGAAATGGAAACCAACATGAAACTATAATTTGGAGTTTCATTTTGGTTTCCATTCCTGGAAATTTGCATTCAAAGATTCCATTAAATGGAAACCAACATGAAACTGTCAGTGTAGTTTCATGTTGGTTTTCATTCCTGAAATTTGCATTCATAGATTCCATTAATGGAAACCAAAATATGAAACTATCTAGTACAATGAATGGACAAGCTGGATAAGAAATGAAATGAATAATGAACTATACACGGCTAAAAGAATCACACAAATATAAATTATAAGGTCAAGGACTATTTAATGAAAGTGTCATATTGTGCTGTGCGTATGCCTACTGCCTACCGAATGTAATAGATAATTGTTTGTTTTGTGTTATATATTGGACTACTATTTAACAAATAAGCGATAACAATATCTATGCCAAAGCCTTAATTTCAGTGAGCAACCTTAATTTTACTCAAATAGATGGAAGTCAAATACATGCTCTCCAGTAGTATAACGCCTATATATAGATCATGCTCTAATGAGGCCGTTGACAGTATGTGTTGGTGCTGGTTGAACAATGGTAGGTCGTAATGATAAGAGTCACACATGGTAGTCAAACTCAAGCAGGAACATTACATCAATAGTTTCAGTACCGTGCAGGCCGCCATTTGCTTCAATGGAGGCAGTAACGATGCAATGATGACGTGGTTGAATTATTTCCCTCAGGGCACACCCCATCTCAATTCTTGTAACAGTGGGCTGCAGGCTGTTCCTTGCTTGTGGTATCACAGGTGCTCTACAGATCAGATGAATAGGCAGGCCATGGGAGCACAGGCACACACGACTGTTTAGGAAGGGCCTTTCATTTGTGATGAATAAGGTCTGGCAGTATCCAGTTGAAGTCCTTCCCCTGTGGTTGGTTTTGCAAAAATGAAAGCATAACTAGCTGTAGAACTTGGTCTCAGTACTGCCCACACAATAACTAGCTCAGTCATTTGTTCCCCGCCGCCCTGATGCTTCCCCTATCTATCGGACGCACGTTGGAACGGACTTTTCTCATCTTTGGTGATAAATTCGTTTATTGCATGCCGTCTTTCAGGGACAACATGACAGGACTGTACGTGTTGTCCGAAGACAGAAATTGACGTCATTCCCTTAATGACCAGACGCAAACTAGTCTTGTCCATCGTAATCACTCAAGTTCATGTTGTGCAGCTAAGAAGGATTGTAAGCAGCCAGTAGTTATCCAGGTTGACTATTACAATATCCCGCCGCTGTTGCAACCATTGTTATAATCATGACGAATCGGTAACGTTAGTGATCAGTTCGTGTTCGTCTATCCTCTTGTAGCACGTGGTCTTCACGTTCTAGCCGTGTCATCGGACCTTCCTTTTTGTTGGTAATAGAATGCAAATGAATATTGATTCCGTTATTTGCGAGCACCTGAACTTCCTTGAAATTTGGACCTGTGTTTCCCCCATCTTGTGCAGACCAATCAATTCTCTCGTGTCAGTTTTGGCATATTGTGTTTTCATCAACTGTGTTGGCAACCGACTTGATGAGCTTATTTATACACCAATTCAGCACGTGTTCCTCATGTTTTTGGCTTTCGATGTGATATACCATTTCTGTGAATAGCATGGCACCATCTGTGATTATGCGTCTGCCTTGTACGTGAACAATGACGTTGTGAATAAACTGTGATAACAGGTATCACCTCGGATAAAGGGTGACATTTTCCAACATATACCATCTTTTACGGTATAGTTAAATTTGAAACTTGAACTTGTTTTTTGTCAATACAGTTGCATGAGTAATAGACCCAATGTACAATATCAGTATGGTATTTTCTGGATAACAACTTCTTTAATGTGAAAATACACGACGTTATCCAGAAAATCTTCCTGTTCTTATGTATGCAACTTCTAATGTCCCTCAAAGACCTCATCAGTATGGTAATAAGTTAAATGATGATATCCTGAAGCATCCAACATTTAAATTAAACGTTTAATCTGTCAGTACGACAATGAAAGTAGAAAACTTTCGTTGATACTCATTTGACACTTTATTAATAAGGGACATGACTGTTCGATATAAAAACGTTTACTTTGAGAAGTGAATCTTTTGGACCGATTATTATTCAGAGATGACTATATTCAGAGGGCTAGTAAAATGCAGTTACGAGGCACGGACTCAAATGATATTTTATTATCCCCCGCCACGAAGTGGGAGGGGGATATAGGTTTGGGCTCCGTCCGTCCGTCCGTGTTTCCGTCCGTCCGTCCGTCCGTCCGTCCGTCCGAGATAAAGGGGACAGCTTTTCTCAGAAACCGTTTAAGATAGGGTTACCAAATTTGATGAGCTGCTTGAGGGCATGAATACCTTGATGGAGTTCGAAAATGAGAAGCGTGCACTTATTTTTTCCGGAGTTATTGCCCTTGTTCCGTATTTTTGGACTTTGTTCATGGTATCTCCAAAGGGGACAGCTTTTCTCAGAAACCGTTTAAGATAGGTTTACCAAATTTGATGTGTTGCTTGAAGGCATGAATACCTTGATGGAGTTCGAAAATGAGAAGCGTGCACTTATTTTTACCGGAGTTATTGCCCTTGTTCCGTATTTTTGGACTTTGTTCATAGTATCTCCAAAGGGGACAGCTTTTCTCAGAAACCGTTTAAGATAGGTTTACCAAATTTGATGTGTTGCTTGAAGGCATGAATACCTTGATGGAGTTCGAAAATGAGAAGCGTTCAATTATTTGTTTTGGAGTTATTGCCCTTGTTCCGTATTTTTGGACTTTGTTCAAGGTATCTCCAAAGGGGACAGATTTTCTCAGAAACCATTTAAGATAGGGTTGCCAAATTTGATGTGTTGCTTGAAGGCAGGAATACCTTGATGGAGTTCGAAAATGAGAAGTGTGCAAATATTTGTTTTGGAGTTATTGCCCTTGTTCCATATTTTTGGACTTTGTTCATGGTATCTCCAAAGGGGACAGCTTTTCTCAGAAACCGTTTAAGATAGGAGAACCAAAATTGGTGTGTTGTTTGAGGGCTAACATACCTTGATGGAATGAAAATGAGTAATGCACAATTATTTCGAATTATTGCCCCTTTTCCAATTTCTTGGCTCTGGCGGGGGATGTTGATGACTATGTCTTCTTGTTTTTTTTAACAATGTTAGACTTTTTTCTTATGACATGGAGTGAGCATACATTAAATTAAAAATTACTATCTTGTAATTCTCAGTGTGATATCAAGTGAAGTTTCATGTTGAATTCCACTCCCGAAATTTGTCATTAATGATTCCGCAAAATGGAACCAAGATGAGACTATAAAGTGTAGGTTCATTTTGGATTCCATCCCTGAAATATGCAGCAAAATTGGTGTTGTTTGACATTAAGTAGATGTGATCTATATTACAATGCATATATACTTATCAATCTATTAATTAGATATACATGCCGTTCAAAAAGTAAGAAAATGCAACCTTTTTTTATTATTGGGATCACACCATTACATCAAATATATGTTGTGGGAGCACGCTATTAAAATATAATGCATGGTGTTATGGTGCAAAAATATTCTGGTTTAGATGGTATTTATAGCCAGATGGTACATGGAAACACAGGAAATTGAGAAGACCAAACATCATGCTATAAACAATGTTTATAAAAGTATCCACATCCCTCTATACCAATAGTCTACAGGAGCGACACCACCGTGTTTTGATTTTTTTCAAAACTCCGACTGGACTTCATTCATGGCTTATATATCAACTTATACACATAATATTGCCATCTGAAATAACTTACCATCGATCCTTCACAGCAAAAATGAGCTGGTTTCCAGATCACTGAAACTAACAGGATACCCAATGGAAACCAGTATTTCCAGTTGGTATCCAGACAGTTTTTAACAGTTTCCATGTGGTTTCCAGACTTTTGCACCAGTATCCGGATGGTATCCAGTGCGAATAATTACCCACTCCTCCAAGTTGTATCCATCTGGTTTCCATGAATAACTTTCTTGTAGGTTTCAACTCAGTTTCCATATGATAGTTTCTACTTGGTTTCCACTTGGTTTCCATATTTCTTAGTTTACACTTGGTTTCAACTTGGTTTCCATGTTCAGGTTTACTGTAGGTTTCAGTCTGTTTTTCATGTTAATGTTTACTGTTGGTTTCAACCTAGTTTCCATGTTGAGGTTTACTGTAGGTTTCAGTGTTGTTTTTGTATAATGGTTTACTGTAGGTTTCAGTCTGGTTTCAGTGTAATTATTTACTATAGGTTTCAGTCTGGTTTCAGTGTAATGGTTTACTGTAGGTTTCAGTCTGGTTTCAGTGTAATGGTTTACTGTAGGTTTCAGTCTGGTTTCAGTGTAATGGTTTACTGTAGATTTCAGTCTGGTTTCCATGTTAAGGTTTACTGTAGGTTTCAGTGTGGTTTCAGTGTAATGGTTTACTGTAGGTTTTAACCTGGTGTCCATGGTTGACATTGCATGTTGTGCTAAACACGCATATCAAGCATGTTATGATTTACAATAATACAGTGCAAACACCTACAGCATCAACTGCTATCTTCATCAAGAACAATATTTATATAATATTTCTAGTAATGACAAAAATAATTGTACTTTGTTATAAGGTTTATTACATAAAGTGCCAATAGCAGAGTTATTCTTGGAATATTATTTTAACTAATTGCGAAAAGGAAAAGACATCTGACAATCAAATCTATCAAATGTATTTAGACACACAAGACTATGTGGTGAAACTAATTATGATCATCATAGATACACATTGAAAAATTGCATTATTTATATAAATTACTTCATACATGATGCAGCAAAATAACATCAATTGAAGTTGATGAACAAGAAAAGATGATCCCTGATAAAGCCACAGTTACGACTTTTATTCTGGGTTATTACTGTCCAGCCGGCAAGTCACTATGTATTTGAAGAACAGGTGATTATATTTTCCTAGAGGAAACGGCCCGGTTTAATTACGTCACGAATCTTCCTCCTGGGGTGATGTCAAACAATTCAGCTTCAAACTAGTACCCTGTGTGTCCCACTGGGTATGTTCGTCTTCTGTCGACCTCAAGCTGCAGATAATCTTTGATCTTCCTGGTCTTCTTTTCTGAAAAATGAATGCAAACATAATAAAAATATAATAATAATAAACATAAATCGAAAAACCTTTTTTGATATTTATTTGGTCGTATTTGTTATATATACCTGTTGTAAGTTGAGATAAAAGGATCATTTATCGCCTTTGTAAGTTTTCCATAACTGCAGGGGTGCTGATGTAGTTATTATTAAATTAATTGATAAATTTAATAGGAATGTTCAAAGGACATATTATATATTCTAATTTAAGGTCATAGTATTCATGTGATACAAATAAATAATTAGTACAACAACTGTAGCTGTCGATTTTGAGAATGTAATTTTCATGTAATTATTTATAAATTTAAGTGAATCAAGAAAGGGCAGACTGTTTGTATTGATGCTATAAATATTGAAATAATTATTTATTGGATATGTACTACCTGTGCAATTTTAGGGAACAAACATAAATCGGAGTACATAAACTATTAAATTATTTTACCAAACTCTTTCTGATATATCATGTGGCAGAGTAAATATAAAGAAATGTTTTACATAATGTGATTTGTTTCATATAGTCAAATGGTGCATATTCTCATATATATAATACATTTAGTGTCTGATAATTCTGAACGTAGCATTGTGTTAACTTTTTAAATATATTCGGTCTTGTATATTTGTTAACATTTTGGAAGATCTGTGATTTTTAATTATTATTTTTACATTTGTAATATATAATGACAGAATATAAGTTCTTTTTCTTTTTCATTTTCCTAAATCAATGGATTAGTTTATTGTAATGCTATTTTCTATTATTTTATCATTTTATTCTGCAAGGATGTCATACAGGGTGTGCCCTGATAGGTTTCACAATTATTATATTTTTCAAGCCACAATATTTCGAAGGTAGTTGATAATTTTTACAATTTAATCAGTTATTTCAATCGTTAGAATATGGCGAAAACGATAAGAAAAATATGAGCTATATTTATTACATGAAAATGCGCACTATACCTGCATGGTTGTAGAGACATCATGAAGTTTGGCCTTCTGTGAATGACAACTGTTGTTGGCATTGAAGTTCACTACCCACCAGACATGATTTTGTTCTCCTTGCCATTTCTCCATTGAGTCACAGATCTTGACAACTGAAGTCGGCCACTGGACAAATTTGGCGGCAATTGGGTGAATGGTGAAACAAAGGCCTTTGTTCGGTCAGAAGGGTCGGGCCGTGGCTAGCTTTAATTACCCCCATATGCGACTCCCTCATTAGAGCAGTCATGATCTATATATAGACGTTACTACTGGAGAGCATGTATTTGACTTCCATCTATTTGAGTAAAATTAAGGTTGCTCACTGAAATTTAGGCTTTGGCATAGATATTGTTATCGCTTATTTGTTAAATATTAGTCCAATATATAACACAAAACAATACATATCTATTAAATTCGGTAGGCAGTCGGCATACGCACAGCACAATGACACCTTTCATAAAATAGTCCTTGACGTATAATTTATATTTTTGTGATTCTTTAAGCCGTGTATAGTTCATAATTCATTTAATTTCTTATCCAGCTTGTCCATTCATTGTCCTAGATAGTTTCGTATTTTGGTTTCGATTAATGGAATATATGAATGTAAATTTCAGGAATGGAAACCAACATGAAACTACACTTGACAGTTTCATGTTGGTTTCAATTTGATGGAATCTTTGAATACACATTTCAGGAATGAAAACCAACATGAAACTACACTTGACAGTTTCATGTTGGTTTCCATTTCATTGAATCTTTGAATACAAATTTCCAGGAATGGAAACCAACAAGAAACTTCACTTGATAGTTTCATGTTGGTTTCCATTTAATGGAAACAATAATTGCCATTTCCAGGAATGGAAACTAACTTAAAACTTCAATTGTAGTTTCATGTTGGTTTCCATTTCATGGAAACATTGATTGCAATTTCCAGGAATGGAAACCAACAGGAAATACATAATCAGAGTTTCCTGTTCGTTTCCATTATGGAAATACTAAAAGTTATAGAATCCAAAATGGATTCTAGTTGGAAACTAGTTTGGCTAGTTTCAGCGGATGGATACCAAGTGGATACCCCTATTACCCAGTTTACAGTTGGTTTCCAGGAATTTACCGGAACCTTGCCTTTAGGTTCTACTTCAGGTATTTAATCATATATGAGAAACAGGTGATTTTCCATCTTGTTGGCACAACGCTACTATTGTGCCAATCCCAAAACCTGGGAAGGATCATACAGACCCTTCAAACTACCGTCCTATAGCCTTAACAAGTTGCGTTTGTAAAACTATAGAACGGATGATCAATGGTCGTCTAGTTTGGTACTTGGAAACTAATAAATTACTAACTGATATTCAATGTGGTTTCCGCAAACAACGCAGTACCACTGATTATCTTCTGCGTTTATAATCATTAATTTGTGATCTTTTTCGACTTAGAAAAAGCTTACGACACTACATGGAAGCATTGCATCCTACAAGATTTATTCAAATTTGGCTTGCGAGGTCGTATGCCTCATTTTATATCTAATTTTTTACATGACCGCCAATTTAAAGTGCACGTGGGTTCCAACCTTTCTGATTACTTTGATCAAGAAATGGGTGTGCCACACGGTAGCATTTTATCTGTCACATTATTAAGCATCAAAATCAACAGCTTTGCTAAAGTCTTAAATGACCATACAGATGTTTCACTTTTTGTGGACATTTTTGGAGTTTCCTGCAGAGGTAAAAATATGCCATCAATCGAGCGCCAATTGCAGCTCTGCCTCAATGAAATTCATAAATAGTCGTTGGAAAACGGCTTAAAATTTTCCAAAGGCAAAAGATCCTGTGTACAGTTTTGCAATATGCGCAAAATCACAGAGATCCAGAACTTTTTCTGGATAAAACTCCAATCAAAGTCGTTCCTGAGGCCAAGTTTCTTGGTCTCACTTTTGACATTAAACTTTCTTTTATTCCTCATCTTAAAAATCTAAAAGCTAAATGCTTAAAGGCATTAGACCTTTTAAAGGTCGTATCAAACAATAAATGGGGTGGAGATGAAGAAACTCTTCTTCATCTCTATCGATCACTCATCCGCTCCAAACTGGATTATGGATCCATAATCTATGGATCTGCCCGCCCCTCTTATATCAACATGCTAGATACAATCCATCACCAGGGTCTCAGGCTTTGTCTTGGGGCCTTCAGAACTTCACCTGAACCATCTCTTGAAGATCGGCGCATCAAGCTAGCACTTCAATATATAACCAAATTAAAATCCAACCCTTCTAATCCTGCATACAACTGTGTATTCTATCCAGAATACCACCAGTTGTATAACTTAAAACCTAAAGCAATTCCACCACTCGGTATCAGACTTAAACAACATATTGAAGATTCTGATATCGACCTTACAACAATAGCAGAGCACGGGATTGCTTGCGACTCCGCCATGGCAGGTGGTCAGGCCCCGTGTCAACCTATCTCTAACTACTCATAAAAATCAAATACAGACCAATTAATATTTCAAAAGGTATTTTTTGAACTACAGGATTTTTTCGCAGATAATAAACCAATTTACACTGACGGTTCTGAGGATGGACCCACAGTTGCAGCAGCAACTGTGACCCCTTCAACAACATATGCTTCAAGGCTGCATGATGGCAGCAGCATCTTTACTGCAGAAGCTAAGGTCATCCTTAAGGCCGTCCATCACATTAAAAACTCAACTCCCAATAATTACATTATTTTTTCTGATTCACTGTCTTGCCTACAAGCAATTAAAAACTGTAAGAGTGATCACCCAATTATCAAGGATATTTTATTACTCCATAATTCGTGTCTCCAATGCGACATCGTCTTCTGCTGGCTTCCTAGCCATATGGGTATAAGAGGTAACAACAAAGCTGACTCAGTAGCTAAATCAGCATTAAACCTCAAATAATATTATATTTCTCCTACCAAAATTCCATATACAAATTCTAAACCTGCTATTAAATCTTACATTAAACAACGTTGGAAGTCCCAATGGGACCAACAACAGCATAACAAACTTCACACTATTCAACCTCATTTAGGTTACAAATCTCTATCCTCTTTTGCCCGGCATGAAGCCAACGTCGTATTGGACACTCGAATCTTACACACTCCAATCTTACACACTCATATCTTTTAAAGGGGGAAGATCTCCCGGTATGCATACCCTGTCAGTGTCCTCTCACAATCAAACACATTTTATGTGAGTGTTGGGACACTGCACATATCAGGGAAACTTGTTATCCTTCTATTCAATCAGTCAAGTTTTTACTCACCGAAATATCGTGTTTGCGATTTTCTAAAGGCTATTAGTCCCACAGCCAAACCCTGATTTTCACCCTAGGTGGGAAAGTGCGTCCAAAGAAAATGTTTTTACAGAAATTGAACCTTTTGGGTATATTCTATAGGACAATGAATAATGACACTTTGTCATCATTGAGCATTTTGAATAATTAATGTTTTAATTAGATAGGATACTATAAAAACACAATTTTCAATTTTTATTTTGTATTGAAATGAATTTTATTCACCAAGCAACACATTTATCACAAAGAATTAATTTGCAAAAGACAAAAAAAGGAAATAGTCAATTTCAAAGTTTAGACCCAAGATTCGAACATGAAGCGGGCACTGAAATTTGGCAATTTGAAGGTCAGGTTATTGGTTGACAAAAGTAGTCTCCCTAGAATAAAAAGCTAGAATGTTTCTCAAACGTTAAACGTGTCGCTGCAATGACCTGAAAAGTGACATTAAAAAGTGTGAGCGTGCACAAATTGAAACACTTATTCAGATAACACTAATGGTGTAGGCAAGACGTTGCAACACATTTTTGAATCAGGAACATCAAACGCCTTGTTATTTCATAGTTCATGTGAATTTATTTATACATAAAAACAAAACAGGAAAGACAAGGATAACAGAGACAACAATAAATAAAAACAGTTGCTCTGCTTCTGCGCAGCTGTACGGACGCTAATGTGTTTCATTTTAAGTAACACTGTACTGTCTTTCTGTTGAATCAGCGGAGCATTGAGTTATTTACATTGCTGCAGATGCAGATCCTTTTCAGTCGCTTTGCTGGTTCCACAAGGATGATGACACCTTCACCACCATAGTCATAATCTCCTACAACATCTCAACGCCAAGCATCCAAGAATCAGATTGACCATGGAAACAACAACTATCTACCATCTCCCTTTCTCATATGTCTCCTTGCAAGCTACTTGGCATGGACTGAGAATATTCCATGCCACTGTGGACAAGTGTACATAAGAGAAATGCTGCAGCCTATCAACACAAGGATCAAGGAACATAAAGAGTATGTCAACACACTTGACCAGAACTCCTCCCTATCTGAGCATAATCTGAACAAGGATCACACTATCAATTGGGAGGCTACCACAGTCTTGTCAACAAATAACAACTGGCGCAAAAGAAAACTCCAATAAGCGATTGACATTACAAGGGAACAACCTGCAATAATCCGCAACCAAAGCATCTTCCTAACATACACTTGGGGATTCACTCATCTCTAACATCAATAATCCGTCGGAGGCAAATCCGAGGAGCACCAACCCGTCCATCCATTCACTCTTGTCAGAGGTTATACGAGGATTCTACACCTATCAGAACCATTCACCGCCCAACCACTGCACACCTCAGCCACAATCACTGGCCTCTCCTAATACTCTCAATCACAATGTCTTCTGCATTTCACATCCAATCAACTGTTTTTACATCTACAATAAAGGCAATTGGCTTTCCTCCTTTTGCCAATTTGTATTACTGTTGTCCAATCACTACTTCAATAAAGCCCACAGGCCATTGCTGATTTAACAATCAACTATTAATGCTCCTCATGTTTGTATCACAAATCATCGATGTATACCACTCTCATGCGTAATTTATGTTAAAAACTTAATTTAATCTATCTGAGTTTTCTCACCATTGGTTTCTTTACTACATAAAGGTATACCATTTTGTTAAATCTTATATTTCACCTGATTATGGAGTAAGTATACATCCCGAAACGTCTTGTATATTCACATTAAAGAAATTGTTATCCAGAAAATCTCCTTGTTCTAATGTCAAGTAATCATAACTATGTTGGGTTACATGGAGGTCTTTTTTCAGAATTTATTAAAAGTAAACATATACTAGCTGAAACGTTTTCACTATTTCTTTTGATTATGATTCAATAATCGTTATTATAATCAAAAGTAACATTATTACACCAGTAAATACAATTTTACTTTAAGAAAACCAAATTTGCTTAGAAACTTCGTTTATCCAGACACATTATCAACATTTTGGTCTTTCGTTTTTGTTCAACAAAAAAAGTGAAAAAAGTGTACTTATTATTATAATACTAATAGACAACAATTGATACATAACTGCCTTAATTTTATTTCAATTTTGTGAACACTAAACTTATAGTAAAATATAATTACTTAATGTGTCTGGATAACTGAAATCACGAATGTACCCTATATAATTAAAACATTAATTATTCAAAATGCTCAATGATGACAAAGTGTCATCATTCAGTTTCCTATAGTATGTATCCAAAGGGTTCACCATGAACAAAACTATTTTCTATGGACGCACTTTCCCGGTCACAAGGGCTGACTACCGGACTATATATACCTTATTGACAAATTGTAAATTTTAACTTTTCATTATCAGCTTTTATTCAACCTGTGATAATATGCTGATGTTTTTGCGGCCTTCGTACCGTGTTCTGTTTTTCTTTTGCAATTTTCTTTTTCAAATTAGGAGAATAAATTAAATATCTCGCCGCTAATGGCTGCAATACTGCCGAAGCGGTGTTAAACAATAACTCACTCACTCACTCTTCATATTGTAGAAACCGGAAGTCTGTTCGTTATTTCACGTTAGTATTTTATTCAAATCACACTTTTTTACCAGCTTCGTTTATTCTTGGACTCTGCATGCTTGTTTAAGAAGGAAGAAAAGTTAAAGTGGTCTGTTGAATGTGAATTAAATATACATTTGTTTTCAATAGTACTGGGATCAATTTCTCATTGAAACTGTAAATTGATAACTAGTATCACAAAATAATATATCTATTGAATCGAATGTTTTTTCAAAATCTATAAAATATTGATGTATCCGTAATTATTGCCTATTGTGTTAAACGAATGTAGGGTAAAACTATCGCTTTACTCCACGCAACTGGAAAGCTACCAATCTCATACTTATTGAAGAGGAGGAGGAGAAATGATAATACATCTTATCTGATGAACTTATACTTTTTTACTGAAATGTTATCTTACAAAAACCAAATTGGTTAGCATCAAATAACATAAAATGGCATTCGAGTCAAGAGATATGTGGTTTAATAGATTCGTAAATATCTTCTTTTTTCTCGGTGTCACTCGCTTCAAGAAACATTGGAACCCTTATATTAAGCTCGAATTACGACAGAAATATACACCAACATATACACCAGGGGTGCAAATTTATCTTTGTTGCATACTAATAATGAACCTGTCATTGTCTCTTTATACACTAACGGAAAAAAAGAAAGTACACACCTCAGTTGGTGTCGATTAATTATTTTTATATTTTAAAATGAATGTAATGCACTTTGATTGTGGCACGATGCACTAACACTTACCTGCGGTAGTAGTTAATTCGTGACTGGTAAATTTCCAGTTAAAATATATGTGTTTAATGTAGACAAGGGAAATAAATTAAATTTAA
This sequence comes from Gibbula magus, assembly GCA_936450465.1. NCBI lineage: Eukaryota > Metazoa > Mollusca > Gastropoda > Trochida > Trochidae > Gibbula > Gibbula magus. The sequence continues at coordinate 27,734,359 of OW388295.1, read as the reverse complement.
CCAACGTGACCCCTATCATGTTCTAAACGTTGTACATGAATGCAGAATGAGGCACATTTATTGATTTCTCATAGCATGGTTATGTTTTGTATGTCGATGAACAGTTGTGTTATTTATTTATTTATCCAATTTGATTTTGAAAGAATATTCCCTTTACAAAAAATAAAAACCATGTACTATTTTTGTCGTGACTAAATGTCTGCATTATTCAGTTGTAAAGTACGTTATCTAAAACCTTAGACATTTGTAAATGAAAATCATACATATGATAAAACCAAATGAAGTGTGTACTTTCTTATAGGTTATAAAACATACATAATATAATTGTATAATCCGTACATTTTATTTAGGATTTCAATTTTAGGATGCTTTTCAATTAGAATATCAAGGATAAAATCACCTACAATTTTCGTCTGCATATATAAATTAATGAAATGGCATATTAATTGATATACCAACTCCCAATATGGATTTGGAGATGATGTCTAATGGACAGATGATCGTTATTATTTGGAGACATTTGTCCATACCACGACCATTTCTGAACTGTCCTCCACACTTCACAATGAATATATATGAAGTTGGTATCATTTTATCTGGCCCCTCTGTGTAGATGACAGAACAGAGCAGAATTTATTTCTCATAATTAATATATCCATTCATATATATAGATAAATGTTAGTTAATGCTAAGTTAGTTTGTAATGAAATGAGACATAAACCTTCTATACTGACTTTTGATAATTTTAATAAAAGGGGTTAATATGTAGTTTTTATAAGGGAAATATACTTTTCAACTGAAGGATATTAACAATTATATGATGGTAAATATCTAATTCGTAATTGACTTAAAATTTGGCAGGCCAAAAGGAAATGAAATTCGTCACGGAGGAAACATTACATGTGTTTCAAATCTGCTTATTTTTTCAATTTTACTCCATCGGCCAGTTTCGATTCACAATTAATGATGCGCATGAACATATGCCCCCTTTACCTCTATCATATCACTGATAACAACAACACTGGCATTATATCAGTTTAAATTATTTCTGAAAAAAGTATTTTTGAGTTCACGTTTTTGTAAATGTATTATTTTGTGGGATTTGTCAGGAGGGCTTTTTGTAATATATAGGTATGTTTTATACTTTGTATTTATGTCTAAATTCAATATTGTCCACATCTCAGTTAACATTTTATCAGATACGTTAAGCGTTCTATTTTTGACTTTCATGTTTGAGACGTATAACAATAGAAACACTTAGTCTTGTTAAGATGGTGAATGAATATAACATGAGATATTCGAGAACGAAATGTTGATTTACTATGCATGCAGCGTATTGATTTTACCATTGATAAAGACGGAATTTTACTGGTAATCTTGCAGGATATTCACTTTATATTTTTCTATTGTTGTATGTAATTATTATTATAGTAATGGGATATAGTATAGGATAGTAATGATTTGGAGATATTTGTCCAAACAAAGATGTTTTAACTGTTATCCATACTTCACATGAATATGGTGGGATTATCAACATATTGTTATGTAAAACATCACATTTGGTCAAGCATATCATATGTTTTTGCTTATTGACGTCGGGACGTCGGGACGTGGTCAGAAATCCTGATTGATAAAAACAATGAAAACGTTTAATAAATTTACCTGATAATGTTCTGGAAACCATACGCTTTTCAGTCGACTGCACCTTCGTTTCCCCTTCCATGTTGCTGCTGCGTTGAATTCTGTCTGAACCGAAGACATCAGAATAGTTCACCTGGTTGATTTTACATAGCGGTGTTGAGCAGTCTCCAATGTTTTGACACTGCACAGCGAGGGCCGTTTGAGCCTTGTTTTCAAAGTACAGATTCTTCTTAGATTCAGTTCGTACAATACAGAGAAACAACAGCCATGCCCAGACCAGCATTGTTGTCGCCGTTGTCATATTCTAATGGCGATGGTGTATGTATTTAGAGTGCTGCACATGTGTGATACATTATACAAGACATACCTTTCTAAATGGTCGACAAAGACGTGTATCCTGTATATCCGTTATTGATCATAATGGTAAAAAATTCACGGAAATTATCGTTAATTGCTTAACGAAATGGATACACAGGAATATGAGTTTATGACCATTTAGGGAAGAAAAACCGGCTTTATTCATCGAATATTATAAATTTCCAAGTGAAAGCACTAATTAGTACAATGATACGTGGTGTAATTCTATACATGTTACATCCATTGCAGATCCCTAAAAGCAAGATGTATTTGTGAATAACTGTTATAGACACCAGGAGCATTCTATGTAAGACATAACGTTAAAATATTAAAAAAACATTGCTGATAAATTGCTACAGAAAGGACTACCCTGATAGAGTTTAAGCCACCATTCAATAATTATTTATTTACTATCTTCCAAAAGGTGCAAATCAAACCAATAATTCATTTTCTAAATAGAAAAATAATACTCAAATATGTATATATATATTTGAGTGAAAAATTGGTTGTAGTGGCACAATATCATGCACAATAACATATCTTGTTTATAATAAAAAATAACCCATATCGTCAAACTATGAATTCGATTTGAAACCACCAAACGGGGCTATTATGCACACCGATAGCATAGAATAGATAGGTGGGGAGGGTTTTTTTGCGCTTTAGAATGCATATGTATTTCACAAGCTATTATGCTTAAGACTATTTCTGCATTTATTCTCGACTGTAATTGGTTTTAAAATCATCATTCATCATCATTTATTTTCGTTTAAATCAACATTAGGCCAACAGTTCAACATGTTTAATTATATGACAAGAACATACTGTAATGTACTTTGCAATATTTCATATGCAATTCTTAAACCTTAGATAAAAAATCACACAAAGCATGGTTAGCTACAGAGCCAAAGGTTCCAGTATTGCCATTAAACGTATGTAACATAAAAGCAATATTTATGTTTTAAAGAGAAGATGGTGTTCAAATATGCTGATAAAGTTGGTGGTTTCTGACAAATAGTTCTTGTATTAAGGATATGGTTAGGAATTCCCATTCTACATATGAGATATCAATAACATACCATGATAGAATACCATATCGTGCATTATTACCACATGAAAGACATCGTTCGATAACATACAGTTGTACACCACAATAATCAAAACACAATTTTAAGATATCGTAATAATCATACCTCAATTGTAAAAGGTCGTTCAATATCATATCAAAATTGTATAACATCGGTCAATTCATTTAATGTAAGACATCATTCAATAGCATACCACACGTGCAAGCCATCATTCGATAACACACCACACGTGTAACCCATTATTCAATAACATACTACATGTGAACGACATCGTTCAATAATGTACCACAAGTTTAAGACATCGTTCAATAACATACAGCACGTGTAAGACATCGCTCAATAACATACAACACGTGTAAGACATCGCTCAATAACATACAACACGTGTAAGACACAATTCAATAACACGTGTAAGACACAATTAAAAAACACGTGTAAGATATCGCTCAATAACATACAATACGTGTAATACATCGTTTAATAACATACAACACGTGTAAGACATCGCTCAATAACATACAACACGTGTTAGACATCGCTCAATAACATACAACACGTGTAAAACATCGCTCAATAACATACAACACGTGTAAGACATCGCTCAATAACATACAACACGTGTAAGACATCGCTCAATAACATACAACACGTGTAAGACACAATTCAATAACACGTGTAAGACACAATTAAAAAACACGTGTAAGATATCGCTCAATAACATACAATACGTGTAATACATCGTTTAATAACATACAACACGTGTAAGACATCGCTCAATAACATACAACACGTGTAAAACATCGCTCAATAACATACAACACGTGTAAGACATCGCTCAATAACATACAACACGTGTAAGACATCGCTCAATAACATACAACACGTGTAAGACACAATTCAATAACACGTGTAAGACACAATTAAAAAACACGTGTAAGATATCGCTCAATAACATACAATACGTGTAATACATCGTTCAATAGCATACCACACGTGCAAGCCATCATTCGATAACACACCACACGTGTAACCCATTATTCAATAACATACTACATGTGAACGACATCGTTCAATAATGTACCACAAGTTTAAGACATCGTTCAATAACATACAACACGTGTAAGACACAATTCAATAACACGTGTAAGACACAATTAAAAAACACGTGTAAGATATCGCTCAATAACATACAATACGTGTAATACATCATTCAATAGCATACCACACGTGCAAGCCATCATTCGATAACACACCACACGTGTAACCCATTATTCAATAACATACTACATGTGAACGACATCGTTCAATAATGTACCACAAGTTTAAGACATCGTTCAATAACATACAGCACGTGTAAGACATCGCTCAATAACATACAACACGTGTAAGACATCGCTCAATAACATACAACACGTGTAAGACACAATTCAATAACACGTGTAAGACACAATTAAAAAACACGTGTAAGATATCGCTCAATAACATACAACACGTGTAAAACATCGCTCAATAACATACAACACGTGTAAGACATCGCACAATAACATACAACACGTGTAAGACATCGCTCAATAACATACAACACGTGTAAGACACAATTCAATAACACGTGTAAGACACACTTCAATAACACGTGTAAGACATCGTTCAATAACATACAATTCGTGTAAGACATCGCTCAATAACATTCAACACGTGTAAGACACAATTCAATAACACGTGTAAGACATCGTTCAATAACATATAACACGTGTAAGACATCGCTCAATAACATACAACTCATGTAAGCGTAAAATATCCTTCCACTACATGCCATTATTACATATCCTTGCTATATGCATATATGTTATGCACAGTTTATCATGTACATTCGGTTACCATAACCAATGACTGACGTGTTTACCACTGTAAAGCTAAACCTTCGATAACATGTATTTCTTATTTAAGATGTTTGTTCAAACCTTATGATTGCTTATATTCGCCCATACACAAAACGATGTCAGAAAGGAACCTATAACAGAATAACGATTGATTGAGTGTGTCACATAAGCGTATTGCAATCAATTTGCACGTGTTGTATTGAGCTTATATTTGGACTTCCCTGTCTTGTTGTGTACTGGTTAGCACATAACTTTCAATCAAGATGTTTGGGGTTCGAATCTATAATTTAAAGGTCAGCTGTAATGCATTATTTGAAAGAATGACAGATTATTATCTGTATTTGCATTATATATCGGAATCAAATGAGCAAAATTGGGACAATATGCACTTTAATGTTATTATCAAGACAACGTTTATAACCCGGATTGAGGCGACTGTATTAAAGCGTGAATGGTACATATGAGGAGAAGCAATGAGCAATCACTACAATTACATCACTTTAGGGTCAATCATCTAAAAACATTATGCAGAAATGGTGCTACTTCATACATGTGTGATGATATAATATTGCTAAATTGTTGTTAATAGTTTTTACGAAATCTGTTGGATATCTGATAGGCGTTTCTTATGGCCGACATTATACATTATGATTTTGTTTTTATTCCTGAATTTACATAAATTCATCTTCTTCAGTATCTATTGTCTTAAACGATTTATCATGAATTCATGAATCTTTTAATACTATGAGCAACAATGGATATGTCAAGTCCGCTGTATATTTATGGCAATGTTCACTGGTTCCTTCTCTTCATATGTCACACCAACATTCTTCCAGTAAAGGTCAAAGTCCACCTCACAACGCTGATAGAAAAGTACTTGTGTGATTCAGGGCAACCGTCAAAATGTAATGCTCTCTTGTTAATGAATTAACAATGTTTATTGGATGTTCAAGATGGGATGCGTATAATGTAATTACAGAAATAAGTACATTTAAAAAATAATTTAAATAGGAAAAGCGCTACTCTAACTTAAGCACTCGTTAAATAGTTTAATTTCAGTGAATGCAAGATCAGTATCTCCCAAAGTAAATTGTTACTTCATGAAACGTGATACGGGTGCTAATAATGTGGTCTGTTGGTGTGCCTGTTTTGATGTTTTGCGGTTTCCCTTGAATGACGATTCGAAAGACATTTGTGGAAGAATAGGCTATCTTTCCAATATCGATGTTATCTTTGTCAAACATCCATTTTGTATTTCATTAAATATACGGCCGAATAGCCTATTCATATTTTGCGATTCACATTTTCAATATGTTGAACTTAGCTTTCTTTCACAATGCACGAAGGTGATCGTAAGTCTCTAAGGTAACCTAAGTGTTATGTCAATCAATGGGAGTTGAGGTTAATCTTACGTTGCTTTTCGAAAGCAGGCCCTGTGACCAAACGTGTTATTCGGCGTATCCATATACGTGCCTGGTAGATATTATAAACCTGTGATGAATTTCGCCAATTATTTTGTATGTTAATTGTTTTCTTGAAATAACCTCGTATGAGATGTTATTGAAAATATTAATTATTTTAAATATTCACAATTGAGATGGTGGAATTCGAACATTTAATCCTTCACTCTTCAAAGCGAAAACTTTACTAATTAATCAATCATTTATTCTCTAGAAAACCACGTTGGTGGTACAAGAGCAAAAACGTTATTCCATATACAGTAATAAATAATACAATACAATGTTTCTAGTATATGCATACATAAATATATAATAAGATGATACGGATTTCAAAAACTCAATAATTTGGTTGAGAACTTTTGCATACATGGATATAGTGCTCCGAGTGCTGGAATATATAGAGAATCTCACCAAAGTGTCTTCTGATATCTGACATTTGATAAAAGTTGACCGAGGCTTGCAGAGGATATTTAGAAGATACGAGGGTGAGATTCTATTTATCATCCAAAATCATTCTTATAACGTTTCAATGAAAATAGTGTACATCTGAGCACGGATCTGCCAATGCGGTGATGTAATAGCATTGCGACGTCATCATGTTTATGATGTCATAGCATTGTGATATCATAACTCCATGATGTAATAGGATTGTGATGTAATGTAGTTGACGGTGACAGAGCATGTTCCAAATCTACTGCCAAAACGATTTCTCCTAGGAGATATCGTTTGATCTCACACAAGCAATATCTCCTGTGGAACACAGTTTTGGATTATAAAATTATTCTCGCATAAAATAAACTTTGACAATAAAAAATATAATGAAATTCATCAGCAATAGATACAGATTGACATAATTTACAAGTTCTATCACATCGTGATGTGCTATCCCAGCAGCCACTTTAAATTGGTAGATTGTGGTTACATGTAATAAATCTTAGTAATGGTATGGAGATTCGCTTTTGGGAGGATAAATAAGTGTCAAAATATAGATAATGTTTAAAATGTTGATAGTAGAATCCTTTGAGCTTGAAGATATATACAAGAGGCCGGGTTTTTAAATATATATACGATCAGCTGATACATCCAAAATAACTTTTGCAAGGGTTTTCCTTGGAATTTTCACTTTCATTTTTTTAAAGTTGTGAAAGTTTTGTTATTCCGGTTAGGGATGTTGATTTGTGCCAAAAGGTAATGAGGTGTTTATAAATATGTATTGTAATTGGGAATCTGCTCAGATCGTCACAGAGCATAAATCGAGGGGTACAGTTTCTTAATCCTGTAATGAGTCGTAGATATTTTAGATGGATATTTTCAAGACAATCAACACCAAATATCGGAAGCAAATTGGGGTGATTCATCGAATAAGACGCCATCTTCTGCATATAGCATAACTACTTGGATATAATCATCTTCACCACAATCTAGTCTGAAACTGTTACAGTCAGAAGCTGATGCTAGGAAGTGTGGTTCAATATCATTAACAAAGATTGAAAATAGTAATGGTGATAAGGTTTCTCCCTGTCTTACGCCATTATTGCAAATAAGGTCGATTCGATGTTATTATAGTTCACTAAAGATCTAATACCAGTATACATTGCTTTGACGAGTATCTTCCATCATTAACAAAGGTTTGCATTTTCTGCCACAGGCCTACTTTCAATATAGTGTCGAAAGCTTTGTGAAGTCAATTACATCGGAGCATGAGTTTCGTTTTCTATTTTTCAATATCTAAAAAAAAGTTATAAATGACGAAAAGGTTATACCACAAGACTACGACGTCAGCTGAAAGGGTGGCATGGGTTAAAAATATAGTCATGTCTTATCTGTGTGCAGACAGTACTGTATTGTGTGATTAGCCTACAATAAGACCACATAGCAAACAATTTTGATCGGTAAATTCACGGTGATGACTATACATGCTGAATGACGATCCCGTTAAAATAAAATAGTAGTGTTGTTTTAAACATGACAAATAACAAAATGTGTTATTCGTGTATTTGTTTTATTGAAATCTTCAATGTTAACATTGTGTCACATCAAAACAATTTCAAATGGGTTGAAAATTATGGGGGTTATAGGAATGTCTTTTTCTTGATATTATGAATTGGGATGATTTGGGTTAGTCAATGAGTATGATGTCTACAACCATGCATTTATGCAATAATCGACTTTCTGTCTTTCCATCTACGACGATTGCGCCTCTGAAATAGACATATACCGATAATCACAATATAACTGATAATTAATTTTGATTATTTTGGAACCTTTTTTCGGTACAAAATTAAGAATCGCCTCCAACAAGTGTGTGGTTAGTCCAATGCATGTTCTCCCTTTTGAGGTTATTTTAGTAATATTTTTGGTTTTCCACTTTGATTCCTCCCTGTTACAATACACCAGTATTGCGAAGTGACCGTTTGGGTAATTTCATTGTTTTGGGGCCGTTTTTAAAAATATTATTTAGAATCAGTTCTAACAATTGTGTGCTTAGCTCAAGGCATTTTCTCCCTACTGAAGTTATCTAAATCATGTCTTTAGATTTCCACTTCGATTACCACCTGTTATGCTATATGTCACCATTGATGGTTATCTTCTCCTGGTGTCCAGATGGTTACTGGAAGCTCTGATGGTATTAAAGGGGCAGTAGCACGTTTTTTGCAAAATTTATTTTTCAAATTTCCTATTTATAATGATAGTTTATGTCATTTAAATTAACTTTAGAGGGTAAAACATCTTATTATACAAACCAATTATCTGTAGTTGTAAAAACTATGTTGCGTATAAAGCAAAAGTTGCATGGTGGTCATTTTATTGTGAACACAATTTATTATCTTGTATTACAAAAACGATTCCCATGGCTTTACCGAAACATGTACACTCATTTTAAACTTTATTTTCCGAAGAGAGAAGAATGTTTTATTATTGGTGAAATTATTTTTCTTATACATTTCATCAACTTATTTGAGCGAAAAAACGTGCTACTGCCCCTTTAAAGCGTACAAAGTAGAGATTCAAAATGATCGTCATAAAATTTCAACCTTTCCGACCCTTCTACAATCACAGGTTCTTGCCCTGGAATTCTAAGTCTCTCATCATGTAGACGAACACTTCCGAATATTTTGCCTCTTCAGAACATCATCAATGGCAAATATTATAATTATTGTAGCTAGCTGTAATTATTACTGTATTTATTAGACGGGTATATTTATTTTCTGTTTGACAGTAGTTCCTATGTAGTATATAATATACCGTGTTACTGCCCTCAGCGTGGGCGATTCACTGACACAATTAATAATATAATAAATGCATATTTATATTGTGCTGAATTCATGCTTAGCATGCTCTAAGTGCTACACCCGGGTCTCTGGCGTGAGAGGCCAGCACACTTACCAGTACTACACCACTGAAAGGTGAGTTACTTTTAAACATGAATATGATAACAAATTGAATGAGTTGTGAATATTATGTATACTTACGAGTCCTTATTTGTCACAACAATTGTCTTTGTCTTGAATGTCTTGAAGTAAGTTTGCCTCCTGCAATCGCCAATTCTTTTTGGAAGTTGAATATTTTCACGGAGAACCTTTCGCGAAGACATCTTGATTGAATACTTCATCATTTTTGTTTTCTTACAAGTGTAACACGCGGTTCCTGAACCTTAAACAGACACAAGAGGAGATGAGGTAAGATCATAATGAATGGGATGATGACAATGATGATAATATTACCTTAGGCTACTGCGGCATTACTTACTAATGCAGTCTTTGAATTAACCTTCGCTTTCATATCAAGTTTAAGCCCTGAATAAAATAATGTTGTTTGTCTCAAGCCTTGGCGAGAGACAAACTAAAATTATTTCATGAAGGACATACACTAGATATGAAACGGGAACGATTTATTAATCCTGTTTATAACATACGATTTGTTGTGTTTGGAAACATAATTTTGTTTTCCCTATAAAGTAACGCATCATCAGAGTAATATCAAACTTATCACTGCATCTGAATTAATGATATATAAAGATGATAATATACATTAATACAATATTTTAAAATCTTACCCTTCTATAATTCGTGATATACGGTATGACATAAACAGTTGCACGGGAAATTTGAGTTAAGTCATGTTATTGCTGTTATTATGCAACTTCCTCTTATGGCTGCTGTCAAGCATGTTTCTCTTCATCAAAGTATGTAAACCAGTTAAAACAACCCCTTTAAAGGTGCACTCCGGCATATTTTCCACTTTTAAACTAGAAGGTTTTCCTGCAATTATTTAACACGGATTTGTTCATTTCTACTATTCAGACACTTCCACAAAAAATGGCAAAAATTTGTCGAGGGGTTTTCGAGAAAATCACCGCTAAAATCTAACATCTTAATTATGGAAACGTTTCCATAAATATGGCGGCTAAACCGGAAATGAACGACTCGCGTGTACACCACTTCCACCACCAACTCCTCACAGTGCAGTAAACAAACGTGTAGCGAAAGCACCGACGACAGTCCGACGGAGCCTTCAGACAATCGACGGTCATTTTAATAAAAGATCTACAGCGAGCAACCATCAAAGACACGAATATTTCAACTTTTCCGTAGAACAAACTTGAAGGACGGTCATTTTCTCCCAAACCTCGACGCATGTCACCTGTCACAGTGTCGGAACACCAGTAGAGATACGCGACTCGAGAGGTGAGTGGGACGCTTTCACACTTTATTATTTGATCGTAATTTGTGGATAATCAAATATATTTAGGTTTTGAAATGTGCACGTCAAGCCTCAGGTTTGTAGGAACACGTAAATAGTTTCAAATATAATTTCTTCCGGCCCAAATTTGAAATGTCCATGGCCATGTTAATTTTCCTGTTATGCTTATGCTGGAATTATTTTTGAAAAGGAGATAGCCATTAGTTTATTTACAAATGCTAACTGTAACCTGATGATTATTGAAGGTAGGGGATTATTGATTTAAAAAAGGGCTTAGACTCAGTTATTATTCAAGGCAGGTGATTATTCAAGGATTAACGGTACCTTGAATGTTTGTTTTTAATTAATTTAATTCATACACAATTCCCTCTTCCTAGGCCCTTTGTGTCAAACATAAATACTTCTGTTTGTGTTATATTTTGTCAATGACAAATACCAAATTATTATGTAGTTTAGAATAATAAACACTTCTGAACCATAATTTTGTTGATTGATTAAAATATTAGAAATATGTGTAGTACCAATGGAAAAAGCAGAAATATTTTAAATAGTGATTGAATTTCAAATTAAATAGTAGTCAAATTCAATTACACTTCTTTGCTTTAAAGATTTAATCCATTAATAATGGCATGCTGATTATTTATTTCAGTGTGAAACTGACTACTGCAGATGAGTCTATGAAAGCAGAAAATTCCAACTGCTTTTCAAAACTAGTGTGTACATGCGGAATGAGAAAAGAATTAGATATCTGGAACAAACCCATCAATCTGTAAGTATATATAATTTATTTTTCGGTAATTATTATTAGGTATGTAGAAACCAAAAACTGGAGTAAACAGGTGATAAATTTTACTGATAATTTGAAATATACCATATTTCCTCTAATAAGCTCCGGGCCTCTAATAAGCGTGGGGGGGTCAAGAGTAATTGAGAAAATAAGCGCCGGGCCTCCAATAAGCGCCTGGTCTCTAATAAGCGCCGGGGGGTCAAGGAGTGCTGGAAAAATAAGCGCCTGGGCGCTTATTAGAGGAAATACTGTATTAGCAATTAGGTTGGGCCTGTGGTTTTAATTTTCACTAACCCAAAATAAAAAAAAACACTAGCCCCAGTGCATCATTTAGTATTAAAATTTTAAAATCTGTAACTATTTATTTTTCGGTAATTATTATTAGGTATGTGGAAACCAAAAACTGGTGTAAACAGATGATAAATTTTACTTATAATCTGAAATATACCATATTTCCTCTAATAAGTGCCGGGTCTCCAATAAGCGCCTAGCCTCTAATAAGCACCAGGGGGTCAAGGGTAGTTGAAGCGCCGGGTCTCTAATAAGCGCCAGGGGGGGGGGGGGGGGGGGGGGGTCAAGGAGTGCTTGAAAAATTAGCGCCCGGGCGCTAAGCTAGCTAAGCACTAATAGTTATGTGTCCAATAGGAACAATATTGAACAATATTAGATGGCTGTCATCCTGTTCCGTTATACATTCATAATCATTGCATAATATAGATGTGAAATTTTATATTTTTAATACAATATATGTAACTATTTCAGCAATTCAGCCAACAATGTTGGAGATTATCACATTCTCCTAAGACGTATTGGACATTACACCTCTTCGACATTACGGACACCACTAATGAAAGTGAAGGCATCATGTATGATCCCAGCCCAACAAGAGACTGTTTATTGAGTTACCTGTGCAGATGAGATCCAGGTGGATGAAATGCCCCCTACCTAGTGTTTCAAAGCAAAACTGTTAAACATGCGAGAAGTTGATGAGAGTAAGTTGTAATTATCACATCTTTACTGAAACTGTAATCCCAAATATATAATTATTGTATTTTTTTTCACTAAATAAATGGCATGTAATTCCAACCTGGTAACCGTTCCCTGTCCACTGTCCGTTTATCCGTAACTTTTCGCTTATTACCTCATCAGGGCTGAAAGGCCTAATGTGCTTCAGACTTCTTGCATGGTACGATGTCCATCCATCCGTCTGTCCATGTGTAAATTTTTTGCTTATAGGACTTCTTCTCCAGAACCAATTACTCCTTAGACAAATTACACAATGGATATTCTAAATATAAAATCCTATTCTTGACTTATTTTCCAGTATAAAAAGCTCGAAAACAAGCTGAGAACAATCTATTTGCAATCAATACATATCATGATGAACTACAGAGCCCATGGCTATATTTTTAGCTCATCAGGCCTTGCTATGTAATCCTGCTCCTTGACTGTGTAAAAATAAGAGCCTTTAATACAGTCTAGATCTTTATTCAGCAAGTCTAGATAAACTGAATACACAAACTGGTAGTGTTGAAAAATATATAATCATAAGGATGAAGATACAATAATTAAAAAAATTCCATAGACTAAATTTTAGTCTAAGGGCTATGATAAATGTTCATTTTGTTTTGGTCAGGTCTTTGTGAATGATTTTTCCACTCATAAGTATGATTCATTAATACAGTATACTCACTTGAGAAGGGATTTGTATTGTTTCTCTCCAAATGTTTTTAATTTAATTTCTTTTTTAATTTTAATCTTATCATCAATATGGAATTGTGATACATGGACAATACATTTTAGAAAATTTAGTGTATAGTCATGTTTTTGATATGCACTGCCAATTTCAGGGCTAGGGGTTGTGCATTATATTGAGAACAATCATCAAACAATATAATACCTGATGAGCTACAGAGCCCATAGCCCTTTTTTCTTACTTCCTCTCCAGAACCAGTGACTCAAGAGAGCTGACTTATTTATGTACAGACTCTTTGGCCAATGGGGCTCTAGTTCCAGCCAATGCTCGCAGGTTTCAGCGCAATGCATAGCCACCATTGCGTTGCAGGCTTTCTCCCTATAATAATACTAGTATCCATGATAACAGTGAAATATTCTTGAAAGCGGTGTGAATACCCAAATCAATTCTAAATTTGAAGTTAGTTTATTTTATTATACCCCCCACCAACTGTGTTTTTTTTTTAAATTAGAAAATTAGTTTATGTTCTGTATAAGATTCCAAATATGTTCTATAACATTGGACATATTATTCAGCAAAGTAAAACAGTATGCCAGTTGCACGGTATACCCCAACTTCCAAACGCCAGGCATAACTCTTGCCAGTCTGCATTACTGGCTGATTTAAGCCTTGCGGTATTTCCCTCGCTTTGTTGTGCCTAGATAGTGAATCGCTGCACCAGAAATGCATAGTGGGCCTGGATTTCTAAGCACGGATTTCTAAGCACAGATTTCTTAAGGAAATAGTGCAAGGCCTTAATCAGCCAGTAATGGAGACTGGCAAGAGTTATGCCTTGCTTTGGGAAGTTGGGTATACCCATTTATTGGGATATATCTTAACCATGATGGTTGCTTGTTAATAATTGACATAATGAACATTTAGAACTGAATTGTACAATATTGATGTTTCAATCTTTTCTTATGTTTCAGTTGTCCATGGATGAAGCACCAGTAACTTGGCATCTTACATTGATCTGCAATCCATTCTAAGAATATTATCAACATCAGAAGCTCCTAGTCAATGACGGCTTCATAAATAATGATAATAGGATCCGATACTTCTACCGGCTGAACTCTTCACCACTAAGGGACATGCTCATACTGCGCACACATTATTACCCTGATGTAAAGACCAACATTGTTCTTTTTTCAACCTCAAGTCACTGAAAGTCAATTTTTCCTGAAGTCACTGGCTAATTTAAATTGCTTCAGTTTGTTAATTTTTCTGTGCTAGTGTAGGAGCATACATAGAAAAGTTGATAAAATGCAGCATGACTTAAAATTTGTCAATGATAGACTTGGAAGTTGACTTGGAGCATGCAACCTAGCTGCCAATTAAAGTGCTTGAACTTATGTTACATTGCCTTAACTTTCATACCAGGTACCCAATTGTACTGCTGGGTGAATAAACCATTGTTCCCGCTCATGAATATCAGTGTGTTTTATAAATGTACAAGCTTGACGTGTGGGGTCTAGAAATGGACACCACATTATGACACTTTCCTTTCATTCAACACCAAATTGCAGAGGGGATGAGCTTCTGATGTGCTCGTTGTTTACTCCTGACATAAATATTGATCTAGTTAAAACAAGTTGATTTTTTTTATGGAGTTCTGTCCCTTTAATCTATTATTTAACATCAGTCATAATTCCAGCTTTTTACACTGCTAACAGCAGTTTCAGGGAAACTGATAGGCCTGCATGCTCACTTTTGTCAACACCACTAACATATTAATCCAGTGAATAAAAAAAACATCACTTCAATCATAATATTTATTTGTTATTGTTAATACAAAATTCTCAACCTCTCCACATCATCAGCCTCGTACAGCCAAATGTCTTCACCTGCTCTCTTCTAGTCAACTGCTGTAACAAGCTGGACCCGCCCCTCTTTTCATTGCTCCTTCCGGAGTGTCTTTCTCTGCTTCCTTCTGCAAAATCAATTTTACTTTATTTTTAATAAGTCATTAAAAAATACATGACTTAATTGATGCAAGCATTTAATATAAAATTATGTTTTCATTGAATCTAGTCAATAGCAAATGACAGATGATCAGATAGTATATCACAACATAATACTTGCACCAATTTAAATACAATTTTGCTTTTAGTTCATAATTATTAAGTTTTACCCCTTTGGTAGCCTATCTAATTGGATTTATTTTCAGTATTTCCAAAGAAAAGACAAACGTAGTTATTAATCAAGAATTTGCTGGTAATCAAAACAAAGGAACAGTTATTACCGTAAATCCTTGAATAATCGGGTCGATTTTAAGTTGTAAATATATTGTAAATAAAGCTCTTGCTGTGAGGTTGAAAGTCACATAAATATGCCGGAATTATTTCTAAAAAGGAGACTATAGTCGGAAACTACCATGCACTAGTTTGTTTACATTTGCTAAATATAACTCGGCATGCAATTATGTATATCAACGAGGAATTTATCATTAGACCGGGCGATTATTCAAGGATTTACGGTATTCGGTTGACAAGGTGGCGAAGTGGAAGAGACTTCGTAGATACATAATAAATTTTGCATTCATTTTACACGACGAAGGCTCGTACTCGTACCGGTAGTGTGATGGTACAATTTTACCTTACCGATGTCTTACATAAACTCAAAACAGTATTGTCTTATAAAAGTCATTGTTCAACGAATCAACAGCTGATTCAGCGATTGCGATTCGTAATGCGATTCGTAATGCGCGGAACAGTGAACTACAGATGACCGAACTTCGAACTTACGAACATACATATTCTCAACATGATGACATATTTGAAATGTTCAATGCGTATTCACTTGTTCATCAATCAATATATACACCACATGTACCCATGGAAAACAATATTACGTCCACATACCATGAAAGTTTTCTCAGTCGCTTGAGTGGCCATACCGACCTCCATGATCCACCGTGTTGTCGTGTTACACGCGAGTACCGGAAGTCACGTGACCACTTACTGTTATTGCGTACCACTAAACTTCACACAAAAAAACGTTTTTCAAATATAACTTAAAATTTAATTTTTTATTATTTTTTTTAATTTTAACCAATAGGTAATGTATATTGTTAACGTTTCAGAACAGTTAAGAGTGAAAAAGGTCAAAACTTTGCCGGAGTGCACCTTTAACGTAACTTTTAGATGAATATTACTTTTGAATTGCCTTTCCTTTCAGTTAATTTTCATCTAGTGAGTATATCTTTGTACACTTCAGATAACACGGAGTGTTGATCAAGAGACATAACATGATGTTTCATTGTCATTCTCTGCAGAACGAGTGAGAGCAGTCCACAACTCTTGCTGCATGTTTAACCTTTAGTTTATTAGTTCTGGTTTTGACGTGATATATTTGGTTATTATACATTACAATTAATCAGTGTGGTGAGTATGATTTCAAGAAGTAACTGAAGAATAAGATAATACAAAGGTGTTGTTGTAATTTATTGAATAAATTCATTTTCGTTTTATCAGTGAATAAAGTAGTCCAGCCAGTGTCAAAGTTCATCGTTAGCCAATCAAAATACTTGAAGATGTCATGACACAAATGTTATATAAACGATTGTGATTTAACCGTTTCATCATAAGTATATCTTGAATTGCAGGTTTAAGATGCAAGGAAATAAATGCTATTGATGTTAACATTTGTTTGATTGTTTTTCAATGTTTGGAATCTACTTCCCCAAACAATTTATTTGTCAAGTTCAACTTTTAGAGTAGAGTTTTGTATTTTTAAAAGTTCTTCGAAAGTGTTAAGGATGTCCGCTCCTCAAATTTATAGAATTAAACTTTTTTTCTAACTTACATTTTTTAAAAGATCAAAGTATATGATTGGAAAATCAGCATTAAAAAATAGGGGGTAGTGTGGGTCTTTTCGAGATATGACGCCTGTAAGAAGTACAATTTCAACATGGGAGTCTATGGGAAAATGAGAACAAAACTGCTAAAAACTTTAAAATACTACATTTCTAGAATTAAATTTTTTTCCCTTTTTTGATATGTTACAAAGTTCATTTTACCCTACCGAAATCAATGAAAACATATATATGGTAGTGTGTTTTTTTTTTGAGCTTTGACACAAAATGTACCTGAAAACCCCCTTTTTTTAGTCAAATTTAGGCCATTTATGCTGTTTAAGCACTTTTTAGAGGTTCTAAAGTCACTTTTTCTTTATTTCTTATATTTTTGAAAAGTATGTAGATGATGTAGAATATCATGAAGTAAGTAAAGATGAGTAAAAATCTTTACTTAATCATATTTCATTTTTGAAGTTCAACCGGAAGGAGCGGACATCCTTAAGTTTAATGCATAGGCCTACTGAAGTATATGCCATTTTTGTGAAGTTCAATCAATATAATGCAATGTTGTCACTATATGGGAGCCCTGTATTGTAAAATTTCACAATACAATATTTGGCGCAAGTTCCAGCCAACTTTTAGCTTTTAAATGAGATTTTGCAAGAGCATGTAAACATTTGAGTGAGAAAATGTGTATTAAGATAAGTGGATTCCAACATTTTATTGTACAAAGCTAACTGTTTTTAGTGTACTATTACATTTCCAAAAGTGAGAGGCAGTCATGTGACCTGAATGGCATGGACCTTTTGTATGTTATTATTAAATTAAAGGACAATATTAACTTACTACAATCTCAATTATGATCTTTGTGTGCGCAAATATGTTACATTTAGGTATTTAGAATATATTCAAATTTCCCAAGCAAAGGTGTATACAGATAAATTGGAAAAAATCGAATGAAGATAGATGATAAGTGACATCTTGTTTTGACAATTCACCTGTCATTTAAATATTTACAGAAAGTAAAAATATGTGTTTACCTTCAAAGTTCATAAACAACAAATTCTGGAGTTTGAATTGTTTGTAGGTTTTAGCATCTTCTCCTTTGTATGTTATTGAGGCAAGCATGTTGTTCGCAGCTGTGTAGTATATTATCCTGAAATGCATACAAACAAGGCCCCTACTAGAGAGCAGATATTTATTATTTCAATGTGATCGTTCATCTCGATTCGTTTTACTTTTATTAAAAACTGTAAATGTAAATTACACATTTGAATATGAATTTGGAATTCAGCAAACAAACGTACATGAACATTCTAGATGATGTTAACTGGAGGACAACATATATACATTTGTATGTTAACATTTGTTACATTACACATCATGACGTCATCAAAAAGTTCTGTCGCTCCATTATTTTTCCATAATGGACCGTTGTATACTACAACTTGTTTCCAATAAAGAGATACTCGGGCATTAACCTATCTAGAAGATGTATGTTTGTATGAAGAACAATAGGTAAAAACCTAGATAATACTAACTATTGGGTGACAATATTTGAAATGAATTTATCACCTTTTTTCTTTGTCAAGATACACATCTGGAGGATTCGCGATTGGAAATTTGTATTTTTCATGCGTTAATCTTGTTTTAATGCTGAAGATGTGGACATGTGTTGCTGTCAGCATGGCGGCAATTTCACACCTCCCATCGACAACCAATTTTTCAACTCCATCTTTCCTAATAGCTGATAAAGTGAGAAAGGTTTAAAAACTATTAGTGAATATTGAAAACGGTTAGATTAGATACACAAATGAGAAGACAGAAATATAAGGATTGGCACACGAAGATATACTTATAACCTTAAATTCAGACTGCTAAAACATATAGATTAGAATGAATACACGAAGATACCAAGCAAACGTGACCTTACTGGGCCAGTACTGGGCAAGTAGTGACTGATACAGGCAACCGATACTGGCCCGATTCAGGCATCTGGTACTGGCCCTGTACCAACTTGCACACTGGCGTGGTACTGAGCCAGTACTGGCACACGAAGATATACTTATAACCTAAAATTCAGACTGCTAAAACATATAGATTAACATGAATTCATGAAGATGCCGAGCAAACGTGATATAACTGGGTCAGTACTGGGTCAGTAGTGACTGATACAGGCATCCAGTACTGGCCCGATTCTGGTGTGGTACTGGGCCAGTGCTGTCAAACGGTACTGGGCCAGTATCACGCCGTTACTAAAACGATACCATTCCCTGCACGGCCCAATTTTAGCTACAGTGAAAATAACTTATATTTTCACTGCGAACGGTGACTGATATAAATTGACGTCATAAAACAATGGTCTCACGCGGCGAATTGGCCCATGGGCTGTTCCTAGCGGCCTCTCGGCATGACCTTTTTCGGACGTAATTACATGCGCCACTCGTGAAAATATAACCTTTCTACCTCACTCGATGAGATAAACATGGTATTAGTCAAGAAAAGACAGATATCCTCTATCTCTTCCATTTTCAAAAATTGTTACTTTTCTTAAAGTAAACATATATTAATCATATAGGTTTGTAAAAAAGACAATGCTATGAAATGCAACTTGTGATTATTTTCATACTTAAATGCCTAATTATATCAATACATACAGCAGCAATTGTTAATGTAAAACACACTTGTAGATATATAGTAATATAAATATAGAATGTATCAAAGTTTTATAAATACAACTAAATTAAACTCGCATTGAAAGGATACCAAATCGTTGCTTTCTACTCCTGCCTCTCTAAAGCAGACGACAATTTGATATACTACCCATAATTCCTTAACATGAAGTATCATACCTGAATTGGGCCAATACTGGGTCAGTACCGGGACAGTATGTGGTTTAAACGTATTTTTATTTCATAAACATGAACATTTATGATGATCATGGTGATGATGATGATGATGATGATGATCTATTGACAGAATCCTGACACGCTGTATTTGTACTAATTTAACAACCTTATTTTGATAATAAATCATATAGATTGACAGACTATCCACAAAGTAACAAAAGATTGGTCATTATACTAATCAATAATGTCATGTCATGTCGCAGCGAAGTATTCCCACTCGTAGCACCGATGAATGACTTTTCAATGATTGTTCACTAGTTTTATTTAAGTAATCAGAATAATATTTTGATCCTCAGTAATTTCGTTCAGCTCTATTGTGTTTTAATCATGTATTTATAACACAAAAGGGACTATCCTCTCGAATTTCGTTTCCACAAAACCCTAGAAACATTTCTTTAACAAATCACATTTAAGGGTTAGCTGAAAAAAACCAGATACGGAGTAAATGAACACATGACTCCAATATCTTGGTAAAGAGTGGGCAACATGCGAGTTTCATTTTATGTAAGATACATTGCACATTGCATTTTATGTTAGATATACTGCACTGTTTGGTGAGTATTGAGACACAACTGCAATATACTAGTCTTGTGATTACTGAATGGTATCCTTGAGAAATATTATTATTTTGATGAAGCTGTCCGTTGCTACGAGCAGTCGTTATATTCCAGCTTGTGACCTCATCGTTATATCCAAAATAATTCAGGGACAAAACCATTGTAATTTGCGTTAATTACCACGTTTTCTTTAGTTTCATAATATTATATTTGACTTTAATGTGCGTCAAAATACATTATGTGCTGATTTTAGTTCAAATAAATCCAATCGACTTTCAATCATTCAGCACATTCATCTCCAATCACCAAATATATAATTATTACTAGTTTCCAATGAAAATATTGCAACATCCTTATACATGTGAAGACACCGAAACATGTATATGCCACATTTACATGCACAGTAGTTATTTGATCTATTTGATCTTATTAACCCAAATTTTACTTTTGTTTGTCGTATATAAGTTTCCAAATTTAGGTGTGACTGATTGGCACGAGCATTGTCGATCAGAAATTACTACTTTTACCTCTGTATTGTCACTATACTGATCCGATAACCATTAAAATGATAATTTTGGCTTACTGACCAGCCAGAAAATGTCTTCAATTACGTAAAATAATCAAATAAAATAGGATTTTTTTTTACTTAAGGTTAACTTCCTGGTTATTTTGGGATAAATTATGTACATACCTTTTATATGACGATATGTTTTGAATTTGATGTGACGGTGGGTGTAGATTCCAATTTTCAGTATTCCTTGCCATAGTGAGTAGAACTTCCCATTGTCATATTCGAGGCAGATAGTCACATATGACGTTGTCTTCCAGCCAAACACCTTCACCCTTTTGGTGTTCATTGATGAATCAGTGTAGAATACATACCGTGCATTTTGATCGCATTGAAGTAAAAATCCTGTAACGATCATATAACATGAATTGGAAATGCATAAACCTTTTTAACCCCCAAAAAACTTATGTTTTTTAACGCTAAATACTGCCGAAGAGCGTGTTCCTCATCCATTGAACCACGTCGATCATTGTTCAACTTTAACATACAATGATCCACTTATTGTTCTGCACTGAATAACATTTTACCAGTACTCTGAACAAGTCTATTCTGACTCTTAGTAACACAAAGCTGATTCTCTTCCCACAGAGGTTACTCAACGCGTGTCTCCCAGCGTAAATTATGTTCTTATACGACACATTTCTTGTGTCAGCTATACAAAAAATCCTAATTGGATTTTGCATGGTGTGTAGTCAGTGATGCTGTTTCAAATTGACGCACAAACATCTTTTAAAAGATGCCAGTCATAACTGGTGTAAGAATTTTAATTGATAAAAATAAGAATCCGTGTTGAAAATTCGAAACATTAAAACGAATGTAGGATGAGCACATATGTCTTAAAACACAAAAGTAAGTCCTGTTATGACAACATATAAGACATTTTTTTAATTGTGTAACAAAATAAGAAAGTTATCGGTGTTGCAAATTCTCACCCTTATGGTTGTTTTTGAAAAAAAAAATATTGTCAGCGAAAATTAACAAAGGTATTGTGAGAAGATATTAGTAAAGAAATCTTTCTCCGGGGAGAATGTGCTAACGGGACATTCAAGCGAGGTTTGCATTTATAACTATTAAGCAAAAATTTTTAAAACGGTACGGACGATTTTACCGAGTAATAGTGAAAATGAGCTTAGCCTTAGGAGCGAACATCTTGTTGTTAAACCGCTTTAAATTTGACTGCAAGCTGGGCAATAACCACAGCTGTCAGCAAAAAGTCATTCAAAGTTCTGCTTTTGAATCTCTCCAGATGCCTATGTATGTTTGTTGCAAACACCTACATGATATATAATTTTATCAAACTGACAAGATCGAGAATAATCAGTGTATAATCAATACATTACTTTTAGAGTTTAAATTTGAGGGTGTTTTCATATATGCTTTAATTTTCAAGATTAAATTGACCTGCACATATAGGTTGCATATATATATATATATATATATATATATATATATATATATATATATATATATATATATATATATATATATATAATTAATAATAGCACTTTATTGTGTTCATTACAATGAATTCGGAAATTCGATTTGTGCCAGTGGCACCCGGCAGCCACAGTGCAGCGCCAGTTCAAGCGTTGTTCTATCCTTATAATGCTGAGCGCCAAGCAAGGAAGCAACAACTCCCATCTTTTAACGTCTTTTGGTATGACGCGGCCGGGAATCTAACCCCGACCTACCGGGTGAAGAGCAGACGCTCTACCAACTGAGGTACATCCCCATATATATATATATATATATATATATATAGGTACAGATAAAACATATGATTGATCTATCAACTCCAAATATATGCTACACCTTTATCGACACAATAACTTTTTCCGACTAGATAATATATGTATTTTACATATTATATATATCCATTTCTCATTGAGTGTTGGTATGATAGATGTACCATTTGACAACAAGGCACATTTCTTCTTTACAAAGATGATCTGCAATGTTCCATGCAATATGCATTGCAGACGCCAAATCAGTGACGGGATATAAACATTGATTTATCACTCTTAGATAAATGAGTTCATCCAGCTCATGAGCGGTATTGCTATCAATAGTCACGTAGACGAATCAGAAAGCGAGATTCGTAAAAGAGGTAGGAAAAGGGCGGATGGATTTAGAGGTAATGTCAAATGGACATATGATAGTTATGATTTGGAGATATTTGTCTATACTACGAAGATATTATAGTACGTTTTTGTTTAAACGTAATTATTTATACTTACCTGTTGACTAGACCTACTTTGCCTTACCTCCTATAGGTAATGCTATTTCAACCTTAACACAGACGAACTTGAAGAGTGGAGAAGGGGTGCGTAAAATCCCTTATCCAAGGGGCGGTGAGTCTAGGTGGTCTCGTGACGTCACTACCTGTTCATGTCACTCTCCGAAAGTCCCAAAAGGCAAGACAGACCAAGTGGGGAGGATGGGAGGGCCTAGAGCGTAGGTCTAGTCAACAGGTAAGTATAAATAATTACGTTTAAACAAAAACGTACTATTATTTTAATACCTATCTGTTGACTAGACCTACTTTGCCTAGAATCCCACCGCAAGGAGGCGGGTCAGTAGATACATGGTAGTGACGAGACCAGCGACTAGCCCTGAGTGTAAGCTAACCTACGAGTCCTCCACCCTGTGGTGAGGACAAGGTAAAGCCCGGGAGATACCATCTCTACCGCTTAGCGGATCGAAGAGATAACCCTGCCACTCAACTTCCGATCAACACACTGCCCCCTAAACCCCAACAGGGAGGGGGGTGTTAAAGCGAAGTTAAAGAAAAAACCAACAGACACGAGAGCTAGCAATGTAAACCATGTTATTTACAATGAGCCTTAAAGCTCCTAAGGGGGTTGACCCCTTCTTGGTCTGGTTGGGGGGACCACCTTCGCCTGGGCGAAGACCTGTGGACCCAGCCTAGAGATGCCTTCAAGATCTGCTGTTGAGACATCTCGTAGGTAATGGTTGGCGAAAACCTCTGATGAACGCCAAAAACATACTGCCATGACATCCGAAACCGCGATGTTGCAGTGATACGCCATCGTGGCTGATACTGCGCGGATCTCATGAGGGTTTGAACGCGAAGGCGGAGGCAAATCAGCGGCCTTGTACGCATCAATGACCGCCCACCTCAGATACACGCCCAATGCTCGCTTATCTAGCTCCTTGGTGCTTCTAGGCGAGTGAGGCAAGAAAAGACGACGTCTGCCGTCTCTCAGCCTGCGGGTACGCTGCGTGTACACCTCAAGGCCCTCACCGGACACAGAGAGAGGTCCACATCCCCCGACTCAGAACCCAGAGCCGGGATAGAGAACGTACGGCCAGCCTCATCAGCTGCCTGGTTCTTACAGACAAAATCAGGAGCCAACCTGAGAGAGGCCGAACCCCCCTCCCTAACCTCAAAACGTAGAAGGTCCGCCTGCAACGCATGGATTTCAGAAATCCGCGCTGCGGAGGCCATGGCCACCAGAAAAATGACCTTGATGGTGAGAGGGAGAAGAGGTAAGTCGGAGAGCGGTTCATACGTGTCGGAGCGAAGGTGGTTGAGCACAACCGCTAAGTCCCACTCAGGTGGACGAAGCCTGGACCTGCCGTCAACAGAACGGAAGGTTTTAATGAGGTCCTTGAGGACCGACACATCCAACCCTGGCGATCTCTTCCTGAGCACCGACAGGATAGCTGGCATGTTGGTGTTGATTAAAGACGGTTTAAGATGCCTGGTGTTGCGTACACCAAGTACTCCGCGACCTGAGGAACTGAGGCCTCCGCCGGGATGAAATCCCTCTGAGCACAGAAAGAGGCGAAGGCCTGCCACTGGAAATCATAGAGTTTCCTAGTGGTCTTCCTATGCGAGGTAGCTATGGCATTAGCGACGCACTTGGAGTACCCACTGCTCCTTAGCCCTCTTTTAATACAAGCCAGGCGTGAAGGGAGAACACCTGAGGGTTCTCGTGCAACCTTCCGCTTGGCCTGCTGAGGAGCAGGTCTCTCCGTGTCTGAATCGGAACCGGTTCCCGAAGACAGAACCGTCGGAGAGGAACGAACCACGGTCGGGCTGGCCACCAGGGGGCGACCAGAAGGAGACGAAGAACCCGAGTTGCTCCTATCTTGACTACAACTTGGGAGAGGATGGCCGGCAGTTGAAAAGCGTAGGCGTCCATCCCCTCACACTATAACGAGAGCGCGTTTAAGCCCATTGCTAGTGGGTCTGGCACTAGGGAGACATAGGTTGGCAATTGGTGGTTGAGACACGTCGCGAACAGATCTATCAGAGGGGTGCCGAACTGGAGACACAACCCCCTGAACACCACCGGATTCAGTTGTCACTCCGTCGGGGGAGGGGCATCCGGTCTCGACAACGCGTCCACCAAGATGTTCTTGGCACCTGGAATGTGGACTGCTCGAATGTCCAGATCCACCTCGTCCACCAGCTCGAAGAGCTGGAGTGACACGCGTAGCAGAGACTCGGCCCTGGTGGACCCCTGCTTGTTTATCGACCAAGCAGATGCTGAACTGTCCGTGTGGACTAGCAGACACTGGCCCCGCAGAAGGGACTGCCAGTGCTGAATGGCAAGACGAACTGCATCTAACTCGAGGACGTTGATGTGATGGTTCCGATCTGATGGGGACCAGACACCCGCCACCTGCTCGTGACCCATATGCGCCCCCCACCCTTGAGTGGAGGCGTCTACAAACAGGTGAGCTGAGGGGGGACGAGGACGAAGTGGGACGCCGGCCAACACACTCTCGTCCACCCGCCACCAAGCTAGGAACCGATGGAGGTCTGGGGTCAAAACTATGTTGTGACGGCAACGCACCTCCCTGATGTGGGGATTCAGGAACACCTGTAACGGGCGAAGGAACAGCCTCCCCCTGCGGGTCAGGTCCTGAGCTGATGTTAGTAACCCCAACACTCTTTGCCACTGACGTAGGGAGAGCGATGCGTCGAGCGCGCAGTCCATTAGGCGATCGTAACGAGCCATCCGCTCCCTCGTGACGAACCCTCGGAACAGCTGAGTGTCTAGGATAGCCCCTAGGAACTTCAGACGAGTCGCCGGAACCAAGTCCGACTTCTCTAAGTTCACTGACCACCCTAGACGACGGAAAAGGTCTATCGTGAACCTGAGCTGCGCCTCGAGAACGACCGGAGAACGGTTGTGAGCGAGCCCATCGTCCAAATACATCAGGAACTGAATGTCGGCTTGGTGTAGGAATTGGACGATGGGCTGAGTCACATGTGTGAAAAGCCAGGGGGCGGACGAGATCCCGAACGGGAGCATGCACCACTTAAAATGTCTCCCGTCCAGAATGAATCGGAGGTACCTGCGATCCCGATAGTGAATCGGAACATGCAGGTACGCATCCTGGAGATCGAGAGACACCATGCAGTCTGAGCGCTCAAAGGACCGCATCACAGACGGAAGAGTCAAGAGTCGAAAATATGGCGGCCGAACGAGGTAGGAGCGGTTGAATACCTTCAGGTCGTGGATGAGCTGCCATTTTTTCGAATTCCTTTTGGGTATGACGAACACTGGGGAGTAGAACCCCGGAGTTAGATGCGGGGTCAGGACCTCCTGCACCGCCCCTTTGGAGATTAAGAGCTCCACTTGATTCAAGGTCAATTGGAGCCGGTCCCCTGCCAAGGGACGCTCCCTTGGAGCACATATGAGGGGCGGAGGAGACGAGACGGGGATGCGGAACCCCTGACCCAGAATCCGACAAACATAAGGGTCTAACCCTAACTGTACCCAGTTCCTGACAAAATCTTGGAGTCGACCCCCCACCGAACCCTCCAACACCGGAACGAGCGGAGGGGGGAGCAGAGGGGGTGACCAAGAGTCACTTCCTTTCGTTCCCCTTCTTAGGGATACGACCTCCGCCGCCGGAACGGGGGGACTTGGGGGACTGACCCGTGGATCCGCGGCCACGACCTCCCCGCCGAAAGTCCGTTTTCGCTTTCTTGGGGGAAGGCTGACCTCTACCCTGACCTTGGCCCTGACGATAATTGGTATGAGGCCGCATCGGTGTTGTTTGTCTCTGACTGACGAGGCGATTGGTGAGGTCTTGCTGTTGAGCTTCCTGTCTCGCTCTCAGAACTTCGGGGATACGACCCCCAAACAGAGATTCAGAGTGAGCAGGGGCCTGTCGCAGAAAAGCTTTCTGCTCGGGGTTGAGACCTGACCGGTACAGGAAATTGTCTCTGCGTACCACTGTGACCCCCCAAGAGATCCTAGAAGCAGATAACATAATCTGCGCCAGGTCCGCAGCCACATTGCCGAATGCCTTAAACAAGACCGGGTCACCCGACTCCATGCCCGCCTGCTTGGCACAGGCAAGCATCGCCTGACAGGTGAAAGCCACGTTGTTGCCCAAGCCTAACATTGTGCGAGCCTCTCTGTCGAGATGTGTAAACTGCGCATCAGTAACGCGATGAGGCGCGTCGGGGGCCAACAACCGAGACGCACCCTGATCTAGAGTGGGCGGAATGAGTTGGAACGGAACCGGATACAGAGGCAGCTGCCGTCTGCGCCTGTCCGGCACCACTAAAGGCGGAAGCAGACGGCCGGGAACCGCAGCCGAGATGACCTGCTCCATATCCTCGGTGGCGTCTAGCAGAAGTCTATGCGGCGGAAAAGCGAGACGCGCTGGAAGTGCGTCGCCTTCAGGGCAGAAAGAAGCCCTCCTGGCTGCCGATGACCGAGGACCCGCCACGCTAACTTGACTGACTGGTACCTCCGCGAACGAGGCCACTTCCGAAAGCATGGCGATCGAGTCGATCACTGGCGGATCCTCCGGTGACCCCACATCCTCCCCCTCCGCGTCAATACTGATGAACGGAGGATTCGATACGTGACGAAGCGGACGTCCCGCTCCGGCGAGTCTGGCGAGGGATCACGGGTGGGCGATACCTATGTGACACGACGCGTAGGAGTGTGAGCAGTATGCGAGGAGGCAGCGGACCCGGAGGCCCTAGAGGACGTGGGACGCGAACCCTGCGACACGAGGTCCGCATTGGGTTCATCCGGTAGCGTAGTAGTATGAGCAACGTGAGTAGGTACAGTCAGCGGACCCAGGCGAGCGTCGAGCAAAGAAGAGACCATATCCTTGATGGAAGCAAGTAGGAGGCCCGGATTGACTTTGTCAAATTTGGCCTTCTTGTTCTTGTTCCTCTTGCTCTTGGGTGTAGGGGGTGCGCTGACCTTGAGCCTAAGCGGAGACATACGCTTGTCTGGCGAAGGGGGGGGACAACACGCGTGTCCGCGGAAGAGTACGTGAACGCGAACGGGAACGCGAAGGGGGAGAGAGCGAATCTCTCAACCCCCTAGCGGATTCGGATACGACGGGCGACTCACGGTCGGAACTCATCCGCTTGTTCCGATAGGACAATGTCAACCCCCTCCTCCGGAGACGGATGACGAATGGGAGAGGCCACACGACGTTGAGTTGACGACCCACGCTTCTGAAGCGAAGCCCTATTGGCAACGGATTTCAACCTAAGGCGATAGACTAGAAAAGCGAGTGACTGGCGTAAGCGAGACACTGGCGAGTAGATGCTAGTACAGTAGAATCAAGCCAAAGGCGAAAGACTGGCGAAGGGTCCGCTCGCGTAGTGATAAGCTAGGCGAGTGACTGGAGACGCGTAGGTAGTTGATACGGACCGAAGGCGTATGACTGGCGGACGCGAATGACAAGCGAAGCAAGTCACAGGCGTATGGCGAAGCGAGTCAACAACCAACAGTCGAAGGTGACTGGCGGAGGGTACGCCTTACAAGGCGTGCGAACCGAAGCAGTCAATGAAGACAGGTGAGAGAAACACAAAGACACGAGCTGCACGTGCAAGGCAAGCAGCTACCTCTCGGGCGACCACACATCAAGCACATATCAACAAGGCCCTTGTACCCCAACACCTACTAAAACAGATTGTTAAACAACCTGCTAACGACGAATTGTAGATATAGCAGTTGAAAATATCCCTCAAAATAGTAAGAGATAGCTAGCAAGTTAGCAACCAAGTCGCTAAAAATACCCAGTCTCAGAACAAAACAAACACGTCTGTCTTGCTCTGCAACTAATAGGAGAGTGACATGAACAGGTAGTGACGTCACGAGACCACCTAGACTTACTGCCCCTTGGATAAGGGATTTTACGCACCCCTTCTCCACTCTTCAAGTTCGTCTGTGTTAAGGTTGAAATAGCATTACCTATAGGAGGTAAGGCAAAGTAGGTCTAGTCAACAGATAGGTATTTAAATAATAACTGTTATCCATACTTCACATGAATATGGTGGGAGTATCAAAATAATGCTATGTACAGCATCACATTTGGTTAAGTTATATCATAATGTTATGGTTAATTGACATCAGAAACCCTGATTGGTTAATGAAATAATTACAAACTTCTTTTGATATAGTTACCTGATAATGCTCTGGAAACAATATGCTTTTCAGTCGACTGCATCTTTGCTTTCCCTTCCATGTTGCTGCTGCGTTGAATTTTGTCTGAACCGAAAACATCAGAATAGTTTACCTGGTTGATTTTACACAGCGGTGTTGAGCAGTCTCCAAGGTTTTGACACTGTACAGCGAGGGCCGTTTGAGCCTTGTTTTTAAAGTACAGACTCTTCTTCGATTCAGTTCGTACAATACAGTGAAACAACAGCCATGCCCAGACAATCATCGTTGTCGCCTTAGTCATATTCGCTAATGTCAATGAAATGCGTGTCTATAGAGTTCTGAAAATGTGTGATACTTGATACTAGACATACCTCTTTTTAGTAGATCACAAAGTCGTATTTCCTGTATATCCGCATATGATTACAGTGTTAAAAGATTAATAGAACTTATGATTAACTGCTTAACGAAATGGATATACAGATAGATGAGCTTTGGTCAATTTAGGAAAGAAAACAAGTGATGAGAGAAGGTGTTAGATTTCCAGGTGAAAGCCCAAAGCAATTCATTGACACCTGGAATATTTCTATAAACATTAAATTCATGGCAAATTACTTAAAGAAAAGATATATTTGCGGATCACAGGTATTTTCAGATGCATTCCTTGTAAGACATTATCTTAAAATATTGAAAAGCATTTCTGACAAATTACTAACAGAAAGGACTACCCTTAATAATGAGTTTTAACTAAATAACATAATTCCTTTACTAGTTTAAAAGGGTGCAAAACAAACTAATTATTAATTTTCTATACAGACAAATTTGGTCGATTATATAGATATATTTACGTGAGAAAATGCTAATAGTGACATTAATCATACAATAACAGATCTTTTTTCCAATGAAAAGAACCCATCTAAGATGATGATTTTGGTTTATTTAGAGTTATTAAGCATGTCGAAAGCATAGGGAATATAAATGGGTGGAGGAGGGCACTTTGTATGTATGTATTTCACAAGCTGTGGTGCTTAAGAATATTATTGCATTTATTAGGTCTTCAAGACATAGTCTGGAAGACCTATTGTTATTATGCGATTTGTTATTAAGGATTCAGCATTTATGCTGAATCCTTATTGTTATTGGCGTGTTTTTTTTATTATTCCACGAATTTTGTGGCCAATCTACAGCAAAAACGGCTACAGCTAATTCCACCAAACTTACCAGTCTGGTAGCCCTTACTGTGAACTTGTCAATCGAAGCTTTTGGGCCCAATCGTTTAACCCATTAAAGGTCCAGTTCGAATCCAAATTTCGATTTTTAACATGGGAATTTTTTTTAAAATGAACTTAGAGACTTGGAACTTTTTTTAAAAGATGCGCATTGACAATCCGAGCTAAAAAGTAAATCGCGGTGAAATCGTCAGTCACGTGGTTTAGCCGCCATCTTGGAT
Organism: Gibbula magus; assembly: GCA_936450465.1. NCBI lineage: Eukaryota > Metazoa > Mollusca > Gastropoda > Trochida > Trochidae > Gibbula > Gibbula magus. Next base: position 27,703,028 of record OW388295.1, on the reverse strand, counting down.
TTTTTAACTTTTTCAAAATTTCGGACCCCATGTACCTTTGCGGAAACACCACTCCGAAGATATTAGCACCTAAGAGTTGAAACTTTATTTACATATAGCTGAAGCATTGGGGAATAACAAGTTTGTTCTCTTTTGAGCGAAATCCTAATACTTTTTTCACAGTGACCTTTCAAAGTCAGGCAACTTTTGAAAACCGAGAATTTTCAGGGGCGATAATTCAAAAACCTGACAATCGAATTGAACGATTTTTTCAGGAGAGTGAGACAGTACTATGGTCTTTATGAATCAATAATAAAATCGCTCGCGTACAGTCATTTCCGGTCATAATAAAGAAAAACATTTTACATAGGAATTTTTTTTTAAATGTACTTAGAGACTTAAAACTTTTTGCAAAAGATGCGCAAGAACAATACAAGCAAAAAAGTAAATCACGACCAATTCGTAGGTCACGTGGTTTAGCCGCCATCTTGATTTTCTTTAAATTCGTCTAATTTTGACATGTTAAATTTGGGTCTAAATAGTCCCAGTGACACACTAGAGACTCGCAACTTGTTTTAAAATATGCTTAATAACTAGACAAGCAAAATATGTTGCCATTGCGGAGTCGTAGGTCAAGTGGTTTCGACGCCATATTTAAATTTTAATGTTTTCAAAAGTTTTGACCCTGTGCATTTTTGCGGAAACACCACGCCGAAGATATTTGCATCTGAGAGCTGAAACTTAGATGTATAAACAGTTGAAGCATTGGGGAACAACAAGTTTCATATCTTATTAGCGAAATCCTATTAACTTTTTCACAATTATCTTTCAAAGTATGATAACTTTGAATGTTTACCTAGGTTCTTAAACAAATCGAATTTTCTTATTTCTCCAAAGATATACAATTTACAGAGCAATAAGTCATACCAGTTCGAGTTAAAATCTATTCTACGCGTAATATGAGGTAAAACCTGTTCGAAATGCATATGATATTTATACAATAGTCGATTTAGAAGATTTTGCAAGTGTAAAAAAGCATGCTAAGACACGAATAACCGGACACCAGTCTAAACACTGTCTGGTTCATCGTGGCCTTACTGGAATTCTTTAAAATTCTTATTTCTCCAAAGATACACGTGCTATTAAGCTTTAAGTCATGCCAGTTCGAGTGGAAATGTATTCTACGCGAATTGATATATACATACTGGAAGGAATTCATATGATATTTACACACTAGTTGAATTAGATGATTTTCAAGTGAAAAGACTCTTACTTAAACTCGAATAACCGGACAACAGTATTGACAATGTCCGGTTCATCGTGGCCTCCCGAAAACCTTTAAAATTCTAATTCTCAACAGATATACATGCTACTATGTACTAAATCATACCAGTTCGAGTCAAAAGCTATTCTGCGCGAACTGAGAGATACATCCTGGAAAAAAACTCATACGATATTTACACTGTAGTCGATTTAGATGCACCAAGTCACAAGTCAAGCTCAGAAACCGGCTCCAGATCAGACCTTTTCAGTTAAGCTAAACTGTGACGTCAGTAATACGGCTCGAAACATCAAAGTTTTCCTTAAGTGAAATTGGTGGTTTTGGATCCGCTTTTTGAGTGTTTTTCCATGTTTCAGTTGAAGCCGTGGGGCCTTCTGTTTGGGGTATACCCCCACCCCGCGGTCCCCACCCCGAACCCCCAAGCCATGTCTCTTCACTTCTTATCTTTACTATAATTTATTATTAAAAAATTCTTGCTGTCTTTTGGACTCAAACATTTAATTTACTCACCACCTTTTTATATGTTATTATGGAGGTGTACTTACACTTTGAAATTATCTGTTTTTATATTTTATAGCTTTCAGCTTAAGTAAGTACAACTTCCCAGTGTAAGGCATAACTCTTGCCAGTCTCCATTACTGGCTGATTAAGGCCTTGCAGTATTTCCTTAAGAAATCTGTGTTTAGAAATTCAGGCCCGCTATGCATTTCTGGTGCAGCTATTCACTGTCTTGGCACAGCAAAGCGAGGGAAATACCGCAAGGGTTAAATCAGCCAGTAATGCAGACTGGCAAGAGTTATGCCTTGCGTTTGGAAGTTGAAGTAAGTATAACTTCCCGTCGGCGAAATCACCAATGGGGGAAGCAGACGTTAAACTCCTATCCAACAGCTTTTTTTGCGTTGTACCCTACACATTGTCAATGGGGGTGGTTCCCGATGGCAGATGGGATGAGGATGTAGTGTCTTCATGTACACGTTGGTCTATGTCTTCCAAGTCAGACTTCGTAAGCCAAATGGATTTGTCTGTACTGGTTGAGTGAATGGTACAGTCCATACGGGTAGTTGTTGTTCACTCTAAATGGGAGAATCATAATTATTACGCTAATAGGCCTATACTTAAACAAATCGTTACACCACTCTGAAAATATTTGCATCTAAGTGCTACAACTTAGATTTATCTGCAGCTGAAGCATTGGGGAATAACAAGTAACATTAAATAACTCCTAATGTTGAAGTTGAACATTTGAACAAGTTGGATATGATAACGATTTTATTGAAGCGTCATGTGGATGAGTTGCTTCCCCTTGACCATCCTACGATGCTGTGACAACACTATCTCATCAGAGAGACGCAATATCAACTGGAAAAAAGGGCCATTAGAACGATAATTTATATGACTAATGAGTTTTAAACATAAGTTCATCAAATTTGACTTTCATTTTGATGTGTGAACAGGATATTCACACTTTCGTTTTGGCGTACATTGTGTTGTTGGGGGTCAGGCCTGTTACATATGGTGCTATTGTATCGAGAAGTACTGAAAGTTGCCGAACATTACCAATTTGAAGACAGTCGACTCAGTATAGTGACGATATATATGTAAAAGTAGTTCTGGTCGAAAACCGGACACTGCATCACGATTAACGCACATGTATCAGCCAAAGAAACAGACAAATCTAGGTTGATTATGCTTGAAAGATCTGTGCATGTAAATCGGACTATAGTTTCGGGTCTTCAAATATTTTATATGATTCACATTGAGTGTAATGCACACAGACATTGGTATGCAATTTGTTATCTTTACATAATAGAGAATTATTAAGGAACGTAGCACGAGTCAACGAATTAACACTTCATTCGTTCATAAACAAGATTTTACTATTGTCATAGTACGCTAATTCCATATAAGGCAAGGTGTTTTTTTCATCCGCCAAAAGAGTTCCTTGTCCATCATTCATACATTACGCATGTGGCAATTGATTTACAAACTTATCAATGAAACTGCGCTCGTTTTAAGCAAGTCTTTCACACAGTATACCTATTGTAACCATTCAATGCGTATTCTAAAACCAGCCAAGGGTAACGGATTTGAGACATCATTGTCTCGTATCCACAGACATTTATTCTGCCGTTTCTCACACTTTAAAGCCCTGTTCTATATCTTCATTGTCCGTGCATTTCTAAACTATTTCAAATCTATTCGTTCTCTTTTCCTTTTATTCAAACATTATTATTAAATGGTATTCTACCTCACCAGTACGCCAATTTCTCCCTTTTGAAAATAGGTCTGAAACAACCACGTCCGGTCTATTTATTTACGTAAGTACAGCTCAAACCATTGTATATAGTCACACAATTGTTAGATTTTAACACGAAACTTTGGATCTCAATATTCCTAGAGATATGCTAGACACTTAATTAAAACAATTGAAACGGCTGAATCCGTTTGTCGTCGCTTGCGACTATATTTATTATTATGATTTCCACAAATTTTGTTCGCCGATTCCTGAACTAACGGCTTAACTGATTCTGTTGAAACTTTCAGGGATGGTAGAATTCAATCAGACTTAGACATGTGTTGAAGCGATTAGTTGATCCATTAAAGGTCCAGTTCGATTCTAAATTTCGATTTTTAACATGGGAAAAATATTCAAAATGTACTTAGAGACTTGGAACTTCTTGTTAAAGATGCGCAATGACAATGCGAGCAAAAAAGTAAATCATGGACAATTAGTAGGTCACGTGGTTTAGCCGCCATTTTGATTTTTGTCACTTTTTAAAAGTGTCCGACCCCATGTACCTTTGACAATCTTCTTCTCTGAAGATACTTGCACCACGAAGCTGACATTTATTTTTGCATGTAGCTGAAGCATTGGTGAATACATGGTGTTGTTTTTCAGGAGTGAATTCCCAATACTTTTCGCACAGTGACCTTTCAAAGTTGGGCGACTTGTTACATTGGACCTAATTCAAGGGGACATTACTCCAACTTCCCGATCTCACAATTGCATGAATTGCAGGGCTACTAGATCAATGTAGTGTCTTTAGGAATCAATAATAAAATCGCTCGCGAACAGTCTTTTCCGGTCACAATTAAGGCTGAAAAATGACAGAAAATCACGATTTCGAATTTTAACATGGGGAAAATTTTTAAAATTGAGATAGAGACTTGAAACTTTCTTTAAAATATGGGCAATTACAATGCAGGCAAAAAAGTCAATCATGACGAATCCGTAGGTCACGTGGTTTTGGCGCCATGTTAAATTAAAATTAAAATTATGATTTTAAGATGTTACGAATGGAAGTTTTGACAGAACAATGTTTGTGACATTCCTCGATCAAACATGGAGTTGAGGGTCAAGCAGAAGTCTTGAAGACCTAAGTATTGACGCGTCAATCCTAGTTGTAGATTGTAATTGGTTGTAAAATCAACATTCATCTTCATCCATTTCCATATAAATTACCCTTAGACCGACAGTACAACATGTGGAAATATATATGACAAGAAAATGCTGCAATGAAATGAGTTTTATTTCACATGTTAGTTATAAACCTTAGATAAAAATCCACACAAAAATTTATTAATCCGTTTCATATTCCATATTCGGATTGAGTTAAGTCCAAGCAAAATTCTCGCATTTTGATTGGTTGGCCCTGGTGATTTGACTTGACAATGGAGTATTTTACCTCATATGTCTGTGTCATTATCATAATTCTGTATAGTGAAGTATGATTTCGATATTGCCTTTTTATTTCACAAATATACTGAAATAATAACAGAATACATTTATTTTACCGTATGAAAAAGTGTAACATTCAGCATTAGATATGAAACCTGTCTACTGTCGTTTGTCAACTAACATACAATAATTAATAAACATAAGTTTAATTTTTAACATCAGTATATCGACCAACTTGACCATATAAACTTCATATTTTTTTTTACATTTGTTGGTATAAACTTCATCTCATATCATCAATTCAATGTTTTATTTGGTTGCATTGTACGATTGAACTGAACTTTGTGGCTGTGATAATGAAAGTAGCCGATGCGACCAAGGTTGGTGTCGTGTCGCTGTTCACTTGTAACGTGGTATAGAATTTGTCCCTCAAGTACCACGACATACGGGGTCAACTGCAGTTGGTGTTAAATCTTTTCATGCACGACATGTTCTATGTATATAACTTGCACAAGGTGACTAAAATTAATGTGATCTCTTATTGAGTCCTCGAGTCCCAGAAAATGGAAGCCCTACTGATAACTGACAAACATGTCTTGTATCACTGAATGGTTTGAACTTTCCATTCGATATAAACGAGATTACAAGTTCATTCATCCGTTTATTCATTCATTCAAACATTCGATTTTTTTTCAAAATTCACAAAAGCGTAAAACATGAGTCATGTTCATATTTCATTAAATATTTACAAAGAATGATTTTGAACTAAAATAAATCTTGCGTGTTCTGATATCACATATATCAACTGTCGTTTACAATAGTAAAAATAACCCTCGACAGGGTTCTAATGAGATAAGCATATTCAATTTCAGAGGAGGCCTGCGTGAGGGTGACAGAAGTAATTGCCAATACTACAGTTGGATGAAGGAGAGCATTACAAATAACGGTAAAACGCTTGCATACAATCAACTGTTTTTATTTATCGGATATTAAGTTATATTAAGTTACATATTATTACAACATATGTACACAGATTGTAAACATATTTCAATAACTTACCACAGGTGTATACCACGAAAACCATTGTCAAAACAAATTGTAAGATATCATAACTCAACCTCAGTTCAAAAGGATCTTTTCAATTGCATATCTCAAATGTATGTCGTCGATAAATGTATTTAATATACGAAATAGCATATCACACCTGAAACCATTATTCAATAACACATCAATCATGTAAGACCTCATTCAATAACATACCAATCATGTAAGACATCATTTAATAACATGCCATGCACCAATGTAAATATCGTTCGATAACAAACAACATGGGTAAGACATCGTTGAATAACATACCACACGTGTAAGACATCGTTCAATGACATACCACATGTGCAAGTGTAAGATATGCAATGACATTCAAGTTTAATATCATTGCTACATGTATATGGATTATTCAATAACATACCAATCATCACATGCACTCATGTAAATATCGTTCGATAACATAAAACATGTGTAAAGCACAATTCAATAACAATGTGTGAGACATCGTTGAACAACATACCACACGTGTAAGTGTAAGATATCATTCAATGACATACCACACATGTAAGTGTAAGAATATATCATCCAATGACATTCAATGACATACCACACATGTAGGTGTAAAATATCATCAATGACATACCACACGTGTAAATGTAAGATATCATCCAACGGCATTTAACGACATACCACATGTGTAAGTGTTAAGATATCATTCAATAACATACTAAACGTGTAAGTGTAAGATATCATCCAATGACATTTAACGACATACCGTTTTTAAATATCATTGCTATATGGATATGTTATCATTTTTATCATTTACAAAGGTTACCATAACCAACAACTTACGTGCTTGTCAGTGTCAACACAACGTTCTTTAACATATCTTAATATAGATGTTTGTTCAAACCATATCACTGTTAATAACGATGTCAATAACGAATCTATAACAGAATAACGATTGATTGGTGTGTGTCACCTGTGCGTGTCTACTGCCATAAATTTGCATATGTTGTATTCAGCTTACATTTGATATTTCGCGTCTTATGTGTTGTGGTTAGCACATAATACTTTCAGTCAAAATGTTTGGGTTCGAATCTAATTTTAAATCAATTGTTTAGTGTGTATAGTTGTATTTTGGTGGTTCACGCCTGTCATAAATTTAAAGTTGACATTGAATACTTGTATTGTAATGAGTAGGAGACAACATTGACTGATTTTCGTTCTACAAAAAAATTGACATTTTTCATAGTTCTAAAATCCAGTAAAGAGGTAGTTTTAACCATATGTTCACCTTAAATTCACCCAGTGGAATTGAATAATGTCATGGATCGAGGCACATGTCATCCACTAATCAAATTTGCATTTTCATATGAACAGGCAGATTAAGCGTCATATGTTTTTCAGTTACTCTGAAGCATAATGTCACTAGTTGTCAGCGCTAGGCGTTATAAGGGCGGACAGTATAAACTTTTAAAGGATAAATGTCATGACATATGGTTTTAATACCCGTGTGGTTGGACAAAACCGAGTTAATATTATTGATATGAGCACATGTGCATGTTTGCCTAGAAACCATTGTTTCATCACGACTATATGATGGATACTTTCTTTTGCCCATGAATGCATCTGTTACCGCCAATATGTCACATCAATCAGTTTGCCATATGCCTAAATGTTTCCAGTATTTTGCTAACTGACTAATGTCCCTTGGCATTTAGCTAAATGACTGAAACATAACACCTAGTTCCTTCACTATACACAGAACTGGCGTCTCTAAAAGCCAATGAAACTAATTTTACTTTGTTGAAAATAATGTTTACTTTCTTTTGCCCTTTGGTGTATATCAATAATGAAGTTTAAATTATTCTGACATTGACAGTACTCCATATATATTTTTGCTTCCCTGTTTTTACGCAACTGCCACTTTTGTTTCTCCGATCTACCACATGTCCGATGTACAAGAACCGTAGAGCCAATATCACCAGAAATACTCAGTCCAGTGTAGACATTCCGCAAATACTGCCCATCATATGATCACTCCTGGCATGGGCACCCCCATGACACTTGAACAACAGGACCTCTGTGGAATGGTAACAGTCAAAACAGAATTCGCCGCTTCGCTTCGTACTTCACCTAGTGTATAGCGTATATATATATAGTGTAATTACAGAAATAAATAATTTAAAAATAATTTAAATAAAAAACAAAATGTGTTTGTTAAACACAGATGCCCCCGGATATACAAAAGTTATGGCCAAGGTTGAAGTTTTCTGAAAATGTCCACTGCGGCATGGTCAAGGTCACAAGGTCAAATATGATGACCTCATCTGAAGGTCTCATCACAAGGTATGCACATGACAAGTTTGAAAGCCCTAGCTCTGAGCAATCCAAAGTTATGGCCAAGGTTAAACTTTTCTGAAAATGTCCATTGCGGCAAGGTCAAGGTCACAAGGTCAAATATGATGACCTCATCTGAAGGTCTCATCACAAGGTATGCACATGACAAGTTTGAAAGCCCTAGCTCTGAGCAATCCAAAGTTATGGCCAAGGTTAAACTTTTCTGAAAATGTCCATTGCGGCAAGGTCAAGGTCACAAGGTCAAATATGATGACCTCATCTGAAAGGTCTCATCACAAGGTATACACAAGCCAAGTATGAAAGCCCTATCTCTGAGCAATCCAAAGTTATGGCAAATATTACATATATATACAAAAACGCTGTTCTAAGACTTTCAAATTGTAACTTAAGAACTTCAGTGAGTGTAAGATCACTATCTTATAAAATAAGAAGTAAAAGGTAAATTGTAACTTCATGAAACTTGAAACGGGTGCTTACCATTGGTGCTTTCGGGCCTTTTTTATGTTTTTACATTTTCCCTGGAATGATGATTTGAACAGTGACACTTCGTGAAAGAGATTTGTCAAAGAATAAGCTATCTCTCCAAATATCGATGTTAGCTTTGTCAAACATCCGTTTTGTCGATCATTAAACATTTTGCCGATTTTTCAATATGTTGAACTGAGATTTCTTTCACAATGCACGAAGGTGATCCTAAGTCTCTATAAGGTGTTTTCTTGCATATCCATATGCGTGCATGATATATATTTTAAACCTGTGATAAAATATGTTGATTGTTTTGTATGTTACTTCTTTTCTTGGAATAACCTCGTATGAGATATTGATAAGTTATAATATTCACAATTGAGATGGTGGAATTCGCACTTTTAATCCTTCACCCTTCAAAGCGAAGACTTTACCAATCAATCAGTTATTCTCTAGTAAACCACGTTGGTAGTACAAGAGCGAAAACAATTATTCTATATACAGTAATAAATTAATAAATACAAAGTATATGATACAATAGTTCTGTTAATATTCTAACTATTTCTCATAAGATTCTACCTTTAATACGGATTTTGATAATTCAATAATTTCTTTAGTGTCATTGGTTGAGAATTATTAAACAACATTTTGCAGATATGGATATATTGTTTCGAGTGATGGAATATATTTTGTTCTCGCATCAGATAAACCTTGACATTCAAAAATATAATGGATTTCATTAGCAATAGGTACAGATGGAAATACTTTACAATTTCTATCACATCGTGCTTTGCAATCCCAGTGGCCACCTTCAATTGGAAGATTGTGGTTACCTGTAATAAATCTTAGTAGTGGTATTGAGTTTCACTTTCGGAAGGATAGATACGTGTCACAATGTGGATAATGTTTAAGATATTGATAGTAGAATCATTTTAGCTTGAAAATATATACCATTTCAACACTTTTGAATGAATTGATCTTTGAATAGCTGATCTACCTTGGGGGCTAGCCATTTGGTCGTACAAAAGGACGGTATTTATATATATACGATAAGCCGGAACTATTCAAACAATCTTTAATTTTTGCCAGCCAAGGATTTTCCTTGGAATTTTCACTTTCATTTTTGTGAAAGTTGTGAAAGTTTTTTTTATTCCAGTTAGGGATATTGATTTGTGCCAAAAGTTAATGAGGCATTTATAAATATGTATTGTAATTTGGAATCTGCTCAGATCGCCACAGAGCATAAATCAAGGAGTAGAGATTTTTAATCCTGTAATGAGCCGTAGATATTTTATATTGATATTTTCAGGACAATCAACGCCAAATTTCGGAGACATAAGTCAGGATAGGTAATATCAATGCATCAAAAGCAAACAAGAACCAGGTACATACATATACGATACCAACTATTTACTGTTATGATAACATTTAAGTCTGGAAGTTTTCGCTGGTCAATTTCAAAAATAATTTGTTTAGTTTTATGTATGTTTACATTCAGTAACTAAGTATCAATTTTTTTTCAAAAGAATCTAAGACCTTCTGTCACCCTTGGTGTCATTCATCGAATAAGACTGCTTCATCTGCATATAGCAGAATCAAAAGTTGTATAAATACTTGGAAATATCCTCTTCGGCAAAATCTCATCTTACAGTGTTACAGTCAGAATCTGATGCTAGGAAGTGTGGTTCAATATCATAAACAAAGATTGAAAATAGTAATAGTGATAAGGTTTCTCCTTGTCTTACGCCATTATTGCACTCAAAGAAGGTCGGTTCGGTGCTATTGTATTTCACTAAGGATCTAATACCATTATATATTGCTTTGACGAGTGTCAGAAATCTTCCATCAATACCAATAGTGTGAACGTTTTGCCACAGGCCTACTCTCCATACAGTGTCGAGAGCTTTTGTGAAGTCTATAAAAGCGGAGTATGACTTTTTTTTCTATATCTGTAAAAGTTTATACCATATATAAGGTTATACCACAAGACTACGAGGTCAGCAGAAACAGTAGCTTCACCATTGTGACTATACATGCTGAACGACGACCCAATTAAAAAGAATAAAGTAGTGTTGTTTTAAACATGACAAATAACAAAATGTGTTATTTCTGTATCTGTTTTATTGAAATGTTCAATGTTAACATTGCCTCATATCAAAACAATTTCAAACGGGTTGAAAATTATCTGGGTTAGGAATGTTGTTTTCTTGACATTATGAATTGGGTTGATTTGGGTTAGTCAATCAGTATGATTTTTTCAACAAGCAGTTTACGCAATAATCGACGTTCTGTCTTTCCATCTACGACGATTGAGGCTCTGAAATATAAATATACTGATGATTATAATACAATTTGATAATTAATTTTGACATTTTTTGGGACCTTTAAAAAGAAAAGAAAAAAAGAATCGCCTCAAACAATATATTTTCATTGTGTGGTTAGTCCAATGCATTTTCTCCCTTCTGAGGTTTTTCAAGTAATATTTTTGGTTTCCCAATTTGATTACCCCCTTCTACAATACGCTAGTATGGCGAATTGATCATCATAAAAGGGCACTTTCAACCTTTCCGACCCTTCTACCATCTACAGGTTCTTGTCCTGGAATTCTACAGTTTCTCAGCATTGAGCCGAACACTTTTCTTATCCGAATATTTTGTCTCTTAGCACATCATCAAGGCCAAATATTATAATTATTGTAGCGAGCATTCCATTTGTATTTATTACAGTATTTAATAGACGGGGTTGGGGGTGTTTATGACATAACTACTGTATGTTGTATTACTTCAAACTGTTTATTCAGATACTTAAGATACATAACACATTCATGTATGTGCTACTCAAACAATCTAACAATTTCAGACACTTCAGACACGAAATTTACATCGTAATACATTCAAATGTTACGTTTATCATCAGAATTTGTCAAAAGTGAAAATGTATAGTTCACTTCTTCTCACAAAGTCATTTGCAATGTCTCTAAGGTTGAGGTTATCAGTTTTGTCGCTGTGCACATGAAGAACCATAAGGTTATTAAGACGCCTTTTGGTCATGGTTGATCTCAGATAAGTCTTCAACCGCCTGAGACTGCTGAAAGACCTTCACTTGTTGCATTTGTAGACGGCATCACTTGGATGAGCTTGACAACTTTGACAACTTCATGAGTGATGACTCCACTACCGGTCTCTTTCACATAGGCTATCACGTCTGCGACATCCAACTCCTTCTTCACATTGCTTTTCCGCATATTCAAAGACAGAATATTCAGCTGTGTTGCCAAAGCAGAGCAATCAATGTCTGATCCATAGAAGCTGCACACAGAGTCAGATTCGCTCTTGTATTCTCTTCCACCGGCTGCATTTATAGGAGAGTCTCCAGATTCGTGTAGATCTTATAGCCAGGCTGATTAAACCTGTCTCTTATGAAGTTGGTGACCAAGTCTAGAGCCATGAAATACACCTGTCTGTAATGATCCTCTACTGGCTGGGGAGCATGCGGAGGGGCTCCATCATCCAATCTCTTGGGTGGCTTTTTCTTCCTCGGTAGAACTGGCTTCGGGATATCATGTTGGGTGGCTCTGATTTTCTGACTTTGCCAAAAGAGAGTGAAGTGTTCATCATTTCTCAAAATGCAAATAGCCAGGTTTGCCTAAAGATGAAGTTAAATGTTCTCACGTATGCTGACACTCCTCTAATACGACTTGTCATCTCCGAGTTCTTGACATATTCCAAAGCTTCATCCCAAACTTCCAAGAGCACATTGTAGTTGGACATGACACTTTCAGTGGTGTTCGCTTTCACAGTCCATCTTGTAGGACATAATACACGGATGCCCAGTGAATGTTGAATATTCAGATTTTCCTTGATCTTTTTGAAAAGACCATCCCATCTTGGAGATTCTTTGATCAACTTGGTGATTTTGAAAGTTCACTCACAGGCATCTCAGAGCCAGAATGTCTACAAGTGGAATCATCCATTGATTCACGCTCACTGTCCTCTCCTTGCTGAGCAATGGGGCGGTTTTTTTACACTAGGTTGAAAATAGTCAAACATGCTTTTCCTTGCCTTTTTCTTCACATACTGTTCATCAACCTTACCACTGCTTTTATTCTGTACTTGCAAGAAAGAAAACAAGGGTACAAAATGATTTGGCTGGAAAACGGCTCCAGGTCTGTTATCACTGAACAGATTACTCTCCCGTTCAAAACTGGCCTCATTGTATACTGGACATCAGAATATACAGACATAATCTTGCATTACTCCTTTAACACTTCTCCTAAGGCACACATCTTCAGAAAGGAGCACCATTGCTTGTCACGACAGTTCTTTTGAGCTTCAAATAATATTGCTCTTTGAAGATCCTTCCCTTCATCAAATATTTTCAAACCTTCATCTGACAGCAACAAATTAATGGAAGCTTCGTCCTCTTGGTCTTTATGCCTTAACCTCATACTGGTGATAGTTTCGTCTCAAATAAAGTTCTGCACTTACTAAAATACGCAGACATTTTGAAAGAGATTCGCTGCGACAGAGAAACAGGGAGGCAGAATTATAAAGACAGTTTCCATCTCCTGTACTTTTGTATGCTCTGTAATTTTCAGATTGAACTGAAATTTCAGGAGGAATTAATGTGGTCGAAAGTTCATCAATAATTAACATCAACATTTCTGTTAAGAAATTCTACTTCCTTTTTCTGAAGCTCCAAAATTCATCACCCTTACGAAGACTCCTCCATGTTTTCAATTTGAAGATCAAAGTCTACTTCATAATGTGCAATGAAAGAACTGCTAAGTGGATGTGGGAGACCCAGGTGCAAACAAAAATGCAGCTGATACAGAGGCCGGCTACTTTCGCTTTCTATCTATAGCAGTGATGAAACTTTTAGAGGCACCATGCAGGCAAAGATTTACTTTGATGCAGGACTTAAATTTGCCTGTGCTTTGACTGTTTTTTTAAAAACTAGTTTCTTATTTTCACTCATCCATCAGAATGAAGAGCAAAAAAAAATGTTTTGCCACGGGCATGTAATATACTGTGTTACTGCATTTAGCGTATTAATTTTTGAACATGAATACGATTAAAAATGGAATGAGTAGTGAATAAATATTATGTATACTTACAAGCCATTATGAGTCACAAACAATTTCTTTGTCTGGATTGTCTTAAAATACATTTGCCTCCTGCAATCGTCAATTCTTTTTGGAAGTTTTATATTTTCACGAAGAACCTTTTGCGAAGACAACTTGAGTGAATACTTCAACATTTTTCTTTTTTTACAAGTGTAACACGTGGTTCCTGAACCTTAAACAGACACAAGAGGAGACGAGGTAAGATCATAATAGATGGGATGATGACTGTGATGATAATATTACCTACGGCTGCTGTGGCATTACTTATTAATGGAGTCTTTGATTTAACCTTCGCCTTATATCAAGTTTATGCCCTGAATAAAATAAGTTCGGTTTGACTCAAGTTTTGGCGATAAAAAACTAAAATTATTTCATGGAGGGCGTAAACTATTTATGTATCCAATTTATAAAAAAACGATTGGTTGTGTTTTGAAACAATATTTCGTTTTCACTATAAAGGAACGCAACATCAGAGCAATATCAATCCTATCACTGCATCTGAATTAATAATATATAATAACATAGGTGCAGGAATGGTTTCGTTACTTTATGGGAGCGGGAATAAATCTTTTATCACATGCTGCCTGGCTTTATAACACTCTAATGAATCCTGTATTTTACACCTCGTAGCCAAATGTGGGCTTTATAAATAAGACTTTTGGAGTTGGGTGTAACTCTATATAATAAATAAAACCCTTTTTCACACCACTTTTTGAGAGAAAAATATGCACTTACATTTTGTTCTGGGTTGCTGGGGCTGGAACTGTTTTCAAGTGAATTTTTTTATGGAAGGATTTATGTATGATGGAGCCTTTTAGCTGATGGGGTATTTTAAGCGATGTTTTCAAGTGAATCTTTTATGGGCTCACTTCAGCAATATGTAAATATTTAAAGCTTTGAAAATTCAGATATTTGTAAATACGCTTTGGATTTTTTAAAAGGAAAATGCATTGGCAGTTACTTGGTATCTGATATTGAAGATGACACCATTCTGAAATTTAATTTCAAACGGAAAATGGGGTGTTGAGCTCGTTACATCTCTTTACTTTTCTGTAGTATAAATAGCTTGATCGTCGACTCCATGTGCTTTATAGTCCAATATATTTGACAATACAGGCGCGAAAAAATGTAAAAAAATTGGCGTGAAAGGTGGGGGTTCTGTAAGGGATGTTCTTCCAAAATGTAAAGTAAACTGCAGAAGCCTACTTAAGTATAAGTTGAAGTTGTTTCCTTCTATAGATATTTAGGATTAGTTTTCACACCCAAACTTATCTGGAGTAAAGCCCAGACATGTCTTGCATCTCAGGCTTGTAAAGCTATTATGTCTGTGAATGGTTTTCAGAGGAAAATTGGTAACATAAGTTGCACTGATTTACTTAATATTTTTGATTCAATGATTGTGCCTATTCTTTGTTATGGTTCGGAAATTTGGGGAACTTGTCATTCCAAGATAATAGAAGGTGTTCAAATTAAGTTTTGTAAAAAATATTTAAAGGTAAAGAAAACTACTTTGAATAATATGGTTCTTGGGGAATGTGGCAGACTCCCTTTGCAGCATTTATATATGTCTAGAGTTATTAAATTTTGGTGTAGACTTATACATATGCAACCGAATAGACTTTCTCATCAAAGTTACTTGATGTTAAGATCATTAGACAATTTAGGTTACACTACTTGGGTTACAAAAGTTAGAAGTATATTATTCCAATATGGTTTTGGTTATGCTTGGCTAAGCCAAGAAATTGGAAATGTTGAACATTTTGTTTCTCTATTCAAGCTAAGGCTAGGAGATAATTTAAAGCAGTCATGGTATTCATCAATTAAGGAATCTCCCAAATGTATATTTTACAAGGAATTTAAGTCACTGTTAAATGTAGAAAGGTATCTTTGTTATGATATTCCCATGCATTTAAGGATTGCCATATCAAGATTCAGATGTAGTAATTTTAATATTGCTGTTGAATGTGGCAGGTACAATGGAATAGAATATAATGAAAGATTATGCCCCTTTTGTAAAGGAAAAGGTCTATCATATGTTGAAAATGAGTATCATGTACTATTTATTTGTAGTGCCTATGATAAACTTAGAAATAAATATTTAAGTAAATTTAACAAAGTGCCTTACACACACTATTCTATTGTAAATCTCCTGCAAAGCCAAAACCAGGAGATCTTATATAATATTGGGCTGTATCTATTCAATGTCCAGAAGCTGGTAAATTCCAGGAAGTAAGAATTATTCTTTGCGCACACACAATTGACATTGTCATAATGCCTGTATTTTGGGCCGAAGGCCTCATACTGAAATAAAATCTCTGTCTCTGTCTGTATAAACCATTTTTTGTGAAGTTCGTTCAATATAATGCAATCGTGTCACTATATGGGAGCTTTACATTTTAATGGTGATAGATGATATCTTGTTTTGACAATTCACCTGTCAGTTAAATATTTTCAGAAAGTAAAAAATATATGTTTACCTTCAAAGTTCATAAACAAGAAATTCTGGAGTTTGATTTGTTTGTAGGTTATAGCATCTTCTCCGTTGTATGTTATTGAGGCAAGCATGCTCTTCACATCTGCGTAATATATTATCCTGAAATTCATACAAACAAAACAAGTACACTATGTGTCTCAATTTGTTTTTAAAAAATTGATATTAATACTTTTATTTCCATACATACTCGTACCACTTGTACTGTTCATACTTTGTTTATATTGGCATCTTCTAGATAATAGAAGTTATATCTCTATGGGCCTCTACTTAATACACAGTATATCTATGTGGTCCCGTACTAGATACACTGCATCTCACAAGTCATGTCCATTGGCCTCTACCAGAAAATATTTTTTCTGAAAAAACCTCAACTGGAGACAATATATTTCTATGGCCCTCTACTAGAAACAACATGTCTCAATGGGCCTCCTAAAGATACAATTTATTCCTATGGCCCTCTACCAGATACAGTATATCACTAAATGGACCTCTATCTGATACAATATATCTCTATGGTACTAGACGATATACAAGATATCCACATGGGCCCTTACTGGAGAGCAGATATGTATTATTTCAACGTGATCGTTGATCTCGATTAGTTTTACTTTTTTTAAAAACTGTAAATGTAAAATACACATTTGAATATGAATTTAGAATTCAGCAAACTAAAGTACAGGAATATTCCAGATGATGTTACCTGGAAGACAACATATATATGTTAACATTTGTTAAATTACACGTCATGACGTCATCAAATGTTCTATCATTCCATTATTTTTCCATAATGGACCGTCGTATACTACAACTTGTTTTCAGTTGGAAATGTCTTTTGTCCATTCCATTAAAGAGCTACGCAGGCATTAACCTATCTAGAAGATGTATGTTTGTATGAAGAACAATAGGTAAAAATTGGACTATTGGATGACAATATTTGAAATGAATTTATCACCTTTTTTCTTTGTCAAGATACACATCTAGGGGATCCGCGATTCGAATTTTGTTTTTTTCGTGAGCTAATCTTGTTTTAATGCTGAAGATGTGGACATGTGTTGCTGTTAGCATGGCGGCAGTTTCACACCTCCCATCGACAACCAATTTCAAGACTCCATCTTTCCTAATAGCTGATAAAATGAGAAACGTTTAAAAATTATTAGTGAATATTGAAAACGGTTAGATTAGATACACAAATGAAGAAGACAGAAAAATAAGGATTGACACACGGAGATATATTTATAACCTAAAATTCAGACTGCTAAAACATATAGATTAAAATGAATACACGAATATGCCCAGCAAACGTGACCTAACTGGGCCAGTACTGGGTCAGTAGTGACTGATACAGGCATCCAGTACTGGCCCGATACTGATGTGGTACTGGTGGTACAGTGCTGTCAAACAGTACTGGGCCAGTATCACGCCATTACTAAAACGATACCATTCCCTGTACTGGCCCAATTCAGGTTAGCCTTCACTGTTCCAGTCCGTTAAATATATCGTGTATACCGTAAGTTTCCAATATCCAAATTTACTGATAAATCAAGGTTGAATAAGCTAATATCATTTACTCTTCCATTTTCAAAAAATGATACTTTTCTTAAAGTAAACATTTATTAATCATATCAGTTTGTAATCTTGCAGCTTTTTGTACAAAGACAATGCTATGAAATGCAACTTGTGATTATTTTCATACTTAAATTCCTAATTATATTAATACACACAGCAGCAATTGTTAATGTAGATATATAGTAATATATAATGTATCAAAGTTTTATAAATACAATTCAAGTTAACTCATAAATTGAACTCGCATTGAAAGGATACCAAATCGTTGCTTTCTCCTCCTGCCAACCCATAATTCCTGAACATAGGTATCATGCCCGCTAATCTGTATTGGGCCTGTTCCGGTCCAGTACTGGCTCTTTGAAAATATCCCATAATGCATTTAGACAGGAGCTGATATGCCTTAACTGGGCCAGTACAAGGCCAGTACCGTACTTCAGTTCCGTTTTGCCACTACTGGCAAAGTACAGTCATGTTTGCTGGGTAGATAGGAACAAAATGAATATTGATAATTGATAAAAACTATTTTGAAACCAACATGTAAAAATTGACATTACCATCCTGACTTTGAGTACTATAAAGCATGTCATTCCAACAATATGACTTGCTAAACACGCACAATTCTTTGTTCGTTAATCATTATAAAGCACGACCATAAACAATTCTTATGACATAATTTTTAAAAATCTAATCATTCAGATACTATGTCGTCAATACCTTGATATTAAAGTAAAATTAAAACAAATATACACTATCATACATAAGCAATTCCCAAATTTAAGCTTTAAGATTAGCTGTAATGCATTGTTTTCTTTATTTCTAATCAGCAATTGATCGATAAAATATATCTTGTGAAACACAATTATATAGAAAAAAACTTGAGTACTCGAGGTCCTGAACACACCTCTGATGTATGTCGTGTTAGCAGAAAGAAGTCAGACACATTGATGCTATCACAGAACAATATGCACAACCGACCAAAGGACGTGATGATCATAATGATGATGTTGATGGTGATGATGATGATGATGATGATGATGATGATGATTTTCTATCGACAGAATCCTGACACGCTGCATTTTTACTAATTTAACAACCTTATTTTGATAATAAATCATGGAGATTGACAGACTATCCACAAAGTAACAAAAGATTGGTCATTATACTAATCAATAATGTCCTGTCATGTAGCGAAGTATTTCCACTCGTAGCACCGATGAATGACTTCACTTTTCAACGAATTGAATGTGTACTAACCTTTATCAAATTGTCAAAATTTGAGTAATCAGAATAATATTTTGATCCTCAGTAATTTCGTTCAGCTGTATTAGTAACACAAAAGGGACTATCCTTTCGAATTTCGTTTCCACAAAACCCTAGAATAGTTTCTTTAACAAATCACATTTAAGGGTTAGATGAAAAAACAGATACGGGGTAAATGAACACATGACTCCAATATCTTGGTAAAGAATGAGCAACATGCACGTTTCAATTTATGTAAGATATATTGCACTGTTTGGTGAGTTTTGAGACACAACTGCAATATACTAGTCTTGTGATTACTGAATGGTATCCTTGAGAAATATTATTATGTTGATGAAGCTGTCCGTTGCTACAAGCAGTTGTTATAGTTAAGCTTGTGACCTCATCGTTATATCCAAAATAATTCAGGGACAAACACATTGTAATTTGCGTCAATTACCATGTTTTCTTTAGTTTCATAATATTTTATTTTACTTTAATACCCGTCAAAATACATTATGTGCTGATTTTAGTTCAAATAAGTCCAATAGACTTGCACATTCATCTCCAATCACCGAATATATAATTATTACTAGTTTCCAATGAAAATATTGCAACATCCTTATACATGTGAAGACACCGAAACTACACGCCATTTACATGCACAGTAGTTATTTGATCTATTTAATCTTATTAACCCAAATTTTACTTTTTGTTTGCCCTATAAAAGTTTCCAAAATTAGGTTTGACTGATTCACACGTGCATTGTCCATCAGAAATTACTACTTTTACCTCTATACACGTTTCTATTTGAAGCTATTGTTAGAGTTATCCCCCTTTCTCACTAGAGGCGCTAGGTTCGTCTGCCATTGAGGTGCTGATTGCTGGCTTGTTTACACTGTAGCGTACACGCCCACATTGTATGGAAATCACGAAAAGAGTTATATAAAACATGATTAAATGATCAAATTACCTTGCGCTGTTTGAGTGTATGAGAAAGCTATCCAATTTCATTCATTTGAAGATTTTATTTATTGAAATAACGTATATTTCTTAATTTAAATCATGTCAAATTAGCCTACTGTACCAGAAATTCAACACTGAACATTTAAACAAAACTATTACAACGACATCCTGAAATAAATGTCAATATATTTATTTAAAAAACTACCCTTTTATGAAGAAAGTAATTTTGAGCTTATTACAATTATTTATATGAAAGGAGAATACATCAATTAACCCTCTTGCTGTCCGGCCGTTGACGTTAAAAGATTTTGATAATCGCCCTGTATTTGCGACACTTGTCGCATGACTTCCCGCATATTTACATTTTGTTACGCATTTTCAAATTATACATGGAATTAAAGATAATTATTTTCTCTTTACGATTATGAAAACAGAATAAATATACACAACTTTGTTCAGAAGATATCAAAAGGAAGGCACCCGCAGTACTTTGAGATTTTTTGGGGAAAACCGCACTTTCTGTCTAATCACTTGCTGCATCTTTATTTTTCAGTGCGCATAAGAAATTAGGCCTATAGGCCTAGATGGATCTGAAGACAACTGTTTACTATTTGCGATGAAGAAAAACGATAAAAAGTAACTTTAAATTCAAAAGTAATGAGTAATTATATGTCTCTCTTTGATTGCCTTTTTTGTTTTACGCTTTACGCTTTAAGCTTGACGAATATCCGAAACTAGACCTACGTTTCGAGAGCTTGCTTTGAATTACCTTCCAGTTAAAATTTTGAATATAGCCTACAGCTAGTGTCGGGAAATATAAGGGTCATTCTCAGAAAATGGAGCAATTTGGTGGACGTTATAACAAAAATAAAATCATTCTCTATTTCAATTAAAATTTTACAATGTGAACAAGACACCCATTGGAAATTAAATACAGATTAGCCAATCTTAATATCTTTTAACAAAATATTTATTTACTTTTAAACATACTGAGCTGAGAATTTATGTAGTGATGTTACCAATGCATTTTTAAGATTTCCTTAATAACTGATCAATTATTTTAGTACATAATTCTGCTTGAAAAAAACATGCATGGTGTATTGGGAGTTTTCAGAAGAAAATTAATAATAAAGTTATTTTTTAATTTGTAATTTCATGAAGGTACTTATGAATTTTGGAACTCGAAATTTAACAGGGTACAACAATAATTGTACAGACAGCAAATTAAGTTCAATAAATACTAAATACACTTTGACCAGGTCCACTTGTAATACAGGAGCAGGTGACTTGTATTTCTTCCTATTGTTTCTTTCAAAATAAAGGATTTTGTTGGTGGTAACGTCACTGATAACTGGTAATATCACTGACAGGGAAGGTAACATTACTGACACTATAAGCATTGAAACTGATTATCATTAAATGTACTACCTCACTACCTTCAACAATGACATCGAATCGCGAGTCTTGGTAAATGGATTCCCTTCGTCGCCCTTTAAAATCGAACGAGGTTGTCGTCAAGGAGATCCCGTAGCGCCATATTTATTCATTCTCTCCGTTGAAATTTTAGGCATTCTCATCAGAAATAATGCTGACATAAAAGGTCTAAACATTGGAAATATAGAATATCTTTTGTCACAGTTCGCTGATGATACATCTTTAACCCTAGATGGATCTGAAAAATGCTTATATGCTGTTCTTAAAAACCTTACAGTTTTTTGCCCGATTTTCTGGTCTAAAGGTTAATGTAGAAAAAACAAGACTTCTATGGATAGGATCCAAAAAACGATCTCGACTCAAACTATGTAAAGACTGGAACTTTGATTGGTCGCAAACCGAGTTCAAACTCTTAGGAATAAATTTCGACATTGATTTGGATCGTATGATTTGATCGTATGAACATTTGGTTAGCAAGAAATCTTACACCTTTCGGAAGAAATACAGTTTTTAAATCTCTCCTTCTGCCCAAGTTGAACCACCTTTTCTCCGCCCTTCCCCGCCCACCTGAATCTGTTATAGACAAATTCCAAAGAGAATGTTTTAGATTTATATGGAGAAATAAACCAGACAAAGTTAAAAGAGATATCATTACTCTATATCCTGATCACGGGGGCCTAAAAGTTCCGGTCATTAAACATGTCATATCTTCGCAAAAATTAAAATGGATACAAAGACTACTTAGTAGTCATTCAGATTGGAAACACTTGCTTATGCAAAGGCTACATTTCCCAAATTTATTGTTGATTTCAGATAAAACATATATTGAAAATAGAGTAATATCTTCCATTTCAAATCCATTTTGGATAGAGGTCTTTAGAGACTGGTCAAAAATTATTAGTAGATACAAAAAACACGTTAACAGTGAGTATGATCTACTTTCTCAAAGTGTATGGAATAATGATGACATTAAAGTAGGAAACAAAGTTATCTTATACAAACGCTGGTTAGAACAGGGTATTTTATTCGTAAATGATTTACTGGATGAGCATGGTCGATTCTATTCCAGAGAACTACTGCACACTGTATATTCTCTTAAAACAGACTTTCTTCAATATGAGGGAATAAAGCGTGCAATTATCCATTATGCTAAATCATTAGGCATTAATTTATCCGATTGTAAATTATGCAATCCTATATACCCTTTCATAATTAAATGCACTAATACTCTTTTAGGTCATCAGAAACTATATGATATGTTACTCGACTCGCACTTTGTTAGAATCCCATGCTATGATAAATGGGAACAGGTCACTGGTTCTCAATACACTGATTTGAACTGGAAATGTTTTAGCTCGATTGCAAACAAATGTACTCCTAGTACTGATCTAAAATGGCTACAGTATAGAATCATTCACAGAATATTACCAACAAAACATTTCCTCCATAAGATACATTACGTTGATAACGCAAAATGATCATTTTGCAAAGAATATGAGGAAACTATTTATCATATGTTCTGGGAGTGTAACAAGGTAAAAAATATATGGCACGAATTAAAAATCTGGCTGAACACTGTAGATGTACAGCTCAGTTTTACAATTTCCCAGGTATTGTTTGGAATTAAAGGGAAAAACAATTATGCCTTAAATGCCATGATAATATTAGTGAAAAATATTTTATACACTTGTAGTAAGAGAGGATATACCCCAAATATAGGGTATATCAAAAGACAAATCACGCAATACTATGATATTACAAAATACATCTACGTTAATCTCGACCAGGAAACATATTTTCTCAAGTTATGGTCTATTCTACATTTGTTATTTAGAACCAATGAGTATCGATAATTGATAATCTTCGAACTGTGAACTATGTGTATATGTTTTAGATATATATGTATATGAAACCATGTATGTCCCTGAATGTCACCCTGTATGTATACCTGGAAAAAAAAGTGAAATAAAAAAAAAAAAAAATTAAATGTACTGTAAAAATTGAAGCATTGTTGGAACAGTTCATTATTTAGTGTTAAAAGCCAGAGTGTCTTAAGTCCAAATGTTCTCAAATATGCCTGAAATCATAATTTTGCACAAAATAAGGTAACATCACTGACAAATAAGTAACATCACTGACATTACATTGCAATAAATGTTTTAAAAATATAAATGATACTGTGAAAGACTGGGTGTTGCCAATGTTTTGTATGTTAATGTAATGTTTAGTTGTCAAATGTTAATTGATGAACTCTTAATGGTTATTTATGAATAATTTCATACATCATTAATAAAGGGTAACATCACTGACAGGATTGGTAACAGTGAACACTAATAAGAATTCTGTTAAAGATAAGGCAGTGTTAATATCATTCATATAAAAGGTTGATGGTCAGGTGCTCAAAGATGGATTTAAATTGGAATTTCCTAGAAATTAAAACTTCACCACAAACGATATCATCACAGATTTGAAAGGTAACATCACTGACATTAAATGATGATAAAAACAGAACTTACCATCCCAGTATGGAAAATGTGTTTGTTTACTTTCTATTTATTAGTATATTATCTGATGTTTAAAGATGCACACTTCATGATTAATCAAGAATGCTCTGCCAACAGGAAGTACCTGCACTGTATGGTAGAACATAAAAACTGAAATGATTTAATCAACAACAGGACAGACGGTTAAAGACCATTGCAACTTGTGGATTAACAATACAAGTTATCATTGATGTGTCACAAAATAAATTTATGTTAATAGCAACTGATGTACAGTACATTGTCAAGTTGTATCTCTCAACGATAGAATATTGGCAAAGTTCTTACTATCAGTCTATATGACTGAATTAATAGGTAACTTTAATTTGAAACAATTTTCAATAAAGAATGAACTATGCATATCAGTGAAGCTAATCTGAAATACTATCCCGGCCTCAGTTCCACACAACTGACACTGATCCACTACTGATGAAGTATCATGACTCCTTTTTTTATTTGGGTGTTCATATGTCATACTAACTTAAATTGTCATTGAAATGCACGCACAGAGGTGTCCATCGCGCAAACAGGGTGTTCATCATGAACACCTGCTATAGTCGTGAACACCTGATATGAGAGTACTTTTTATTTGTAAATCCACTTTTGTTTAAATTTCTATCTTTTAAATCCATGTGATGATAATTCATAGAATAGCATTTTTCAACATAAGCAAATCCCAAATACTTTTGATGAAATGTGTGATCGAACCTGCAACCCAATGGTTTCTCGTCAAGTGATCTAACCATTACACCACGGAAACCAAATGAGTTAAGAAAGGCTTTTTTATTACCAAATGAATAGTGTTCTTTGATTTGCATGGATGAAAACTGTCATAAGTTTATGTTATCGATTTTAATCTTCACTGAAAGTTCAAAATGTTTAAAATAAAATGAAAGTGTGTGTCATCTGGACCCGTTGACAATGACTATATCAACCTTTCGTTTTTTTCCCTGCTAATGTTTTCACATAATCGCAGTAACAGTCCAGACTTTTGGGTAGGGGCTGTAGAAATCGACCAACGTTAGTGGGGTTAGTTTTATTTTTTTTCTTCTCTATCCAGTCTCAGATTGTATTACACTGCATATTCTTTGCTTCATCGAGTGTTCCATATCTCTATAGCCAAGTTTAGTTTTGGAGATTTTATTAAATAAATATTTATCGTATAAATACTATCAATCAGACTAAAATGAAGTAAAACTTGTTCAAAACAATAATTAGCATGCCATTTGTATATCTAAGGTAATATGTGTTCATAACTCTTGGATCAGTTAAAATTGTACAAGGTAACATCACTGACTCAAATCTTTGTTACCATGTTCTAACTGAAATATTTTCATAATCAATAGACTTAACATGAATGCAAGGCTCTTACTTGAAAAAATAAACAACTGTTGTTAGATTTAACACATGGAATTTTCATTTTTGTCATGGGCAGTTTCATATCTATAGATGCAAATAGTGACCTGTGACCATTGTTAGTTCAGAAACTTACAAAATTTAAAATACAAAGATTCGAAAAAACACCAAATACTGCAGATATGAAGTACTTTGTAAGTCTAATCCTTGAAATCATGTATGACATAACTGTAGAAATTCCAATTGGGTTTAAAATTTGTCACATTATGAATATAATTCCTTGTTACCATTTTTGCTCCATTTTTTTAGAATGACCCATTATATAAGAGGAATAGGATAGGATTTATAGGATTTGTTTATGATAGTTTCAACTAAATGCATGACAGAATATCGGATTCACATTGAAAGAGGATGGGTCAACCCCATCACAGTTCTTTTTAATATGGATATATTTGTTATAGAATGTTTGTTTATAAGTCAATGAGATTTGTTTCTGGGAATATTTAACGCCATGTATCGTAGTTGTCACGAATTAAACGATGTCTTAAAATTAATTAATTCTACTATTGTTTTAAAACGGTAAAGATTTATGTTTCTTAATATTGATAGAATGTTTTTCAATTTCAAATGATATGGAAATTCTCTTACTTAAAAATACGTTTTTCCTACAAATCGTAAGTGAACGTAAAGCCACAACACAAAGATTATTAAGAGCAATCTGAAGAATAAGTTCGAAATTAATGAACAGACACCATCCCCGAGTTTTTACTTGTTACGTCCGAAATATATATCTGACATTTTAGCCAACATACCCGTACAACGTTATTACAAAGAGTTTATTTATAAAATAATTAACTTACATTAACTATAATATACAGAAACATGATATATGTAATTAGCCGTTACCATGTCGCAATGAAAAGGCCTACTTTTTAAAGTAGCTTTATAACCTGTTAAATACGGAACATGATTTAATAAATTTTACTAAAACATGTTTTATGTTGACAGTAAATGTAACTAGTTCGCCTGTCATTAAAAGGCAAAAACGGAGCATCGTATTCGTAATGAACGTCTACAGTCCAATAGTGTATGTAACAATATTAATCAAGAATATCAATGAGATCAACTTTTCTTTTTCCTTATTAAAGGATTTAACTCCAGGAGCAAGAGAAGCAATACAAACCCGATACAATGCAAGATATATAATTCAAGAGTCCGACTGAAAAATAGTTACATCACGTCTACACAAACAACAAAAATAAATGTTTAATTTTTAAACATTATCTAATCATGTTGTATACGGAAGAGAAATGGACGGTCAACCTTTTTAAAAGTTATTATGTCCTGCAGCAATGATGCGTCAATAAATTAAAGTCAAAGAGAATGCACAATGTCGACATTTAAATTAAAAATATTGGAGAGGTATTCAGATAGGCTATTGCAGCTTGTTTACAAATCCACTTAGTGAACTAAATAAGTTTCAACCAAAACCATTTTGAAACAGCAATTTCTGTACCTTGTGCATATGTTTGAATAGACATTAAATTATAAGCATCCGTATGAATGAAATCGTGTTTAGGGCCTAGGCCTACTTATTTACAATTTTACATGTATTTGCCAAATACATTTAAAATAGACTTTATTTGACAGTAGTATTTTGTTTTCATTCTTTTGAAAATTCTCTTTCATTTGTTTTATCTGGGTAATTTAGTTCGTTGTTTCGACACATTTTTGTGCTTGGTTCAAACAAACATGTCATCGGGGAAACAAAATATTTCCTCTGACCATGGTGCTGTGTTTCACTGTTGGCAACTTATATATAACTATATTATGTTATTATTCGGGAAAAAATCTTTTTATAAATGTTCATTAATAAATCTTGGCCTATATCCACAGTAATAATGCTTGTTGATATTTACGTAGAAACATAGGCCTATAAAACTTATTACGGCCAACATGGAACTAATCTTGTTTTTATAGCGCTCTTAGATTTAAAACAAACAAACTTAATTTCACTTTTAATGAACTAAACACTTTTAGCACTTTTTAATATATAAAAGCAGGAAATCTTGTTTATTTATGCAATCTCTGACGGTCGGAGTAGGCGAGCAAGTGTGACGTTACCGCTTCACACTCATGTCAGGCAAGCTGACGCTTCAGCACCTTAATGGCGGACAGTCACGTGACACCAAGATGGCGGCGCCCATGACTTTGGAAATAGAAACGTCTATATCGTCACGATACTGATCCGATAACCATTTAAATGATAATTTTGGCTTGCTGACCAGCCAGAAAAATTTCTTCAATTACGTAAAATAATCAGATAAAATAGGCAGTTTTTGAATTTTTTTACTTAAGGTTAACTTCCTGGTTATTTTGGGATAAATAATATACATACCTTTTATATGACGATATGTTTTGAATTTGATGTGACGGTGAGTGTAGATTCCAATTTTCAGTATTCCTTGCCATAGTGAGTAGAATTTCCCATTGTCATATTCGAGGCAGATAGTCCAATATGACTTTGTCTTCAGGCCAAACACCTTAACCCTTTTGGTGTTCATTGATGAATCAGTGTAGAATACATACTGCCCATTTTGATAACATTGAAGTAAAAACCCTGCAACAAATTTTAATGAAAATAATTTAATGTATAACATGAATTGGAAATGCATAAACCTTTTTAAACCCCCAAAAAACCTTTTTTTTTAAACACTTAAAACTGCCGGGAAGCATGTTACTCATCCATTGAACCACATCGATCAATGTTCAACTTTAACATACAATGATCCATTTATTGTTCTGCACTGAAGAACATTTTACCAGTACTCTGAACCAGTCTTGAACCAGTTTTGACTCAAAGTAACACAAAGCGGATTCGCTTCCCACAGTGGTTAGTCAAAGCGTGTCTCCCTGCGTAAATTATGTTCTTATACGACACATTTCTTGTGTTAGATATAAAAAAAATCCTAATTGGATTTTGCATGGTGTGTAGTCAGTGATGCTGTTTCAAATTGAGCATTCCGTCTGTTCTCATAATCCTAGCGAAGACATGAGTTTGGACACATGTGTGATGTACAAATATCTTTTAAAAGATTCCAGTCATAACTGGTGTAAGAAGTTTTAATTGATAAAAATAAGGATCCGTGTTGCTAATTCGAAACATTAAAACTATTGTTGGATGAGCACATATGTCTTAAAACACAAAAGTAAGTCCTGTTATGTCAAAATATAAGACATTTTTTTAATTGTGTAACAAAATAAGAAAAGTTATCGGTGTTGCAAATTCTCACCCTTATGGTCGTTTTTGAAAAAAATATAATGTCAGCGAATATTGACAAAGGTATTGTGAGAAGATATCAGTAAAGAAACATTTCTCCGGGGAGAATGTGCTAACAAGGCCATTCAAGCGAGGTTTGCATTTATAACTTTAAAGCAAAATTTTTAAAAACGGTACAGATGATTTTACCGAGTAATAGTAAAAATGTGCTTAGCCTTAGGAGCGAAAATCTTGTTGTCAAACCGCTTTCAACTTGACTGCAAGCTGGGCAATAACCACAGCTGTCAGCAAAAAGTCATTCAAAGTTCTACTTTTGAATCTCTCCAGATGCCTATGTATGTTTGTTGCAAACACCTACATGATATATAAGTTTATCAAACAGACAAGATCGAGAATAATCAGTGTACAATCAATACATTAGTTTTAGAGTTTAAATTTGAGGATGTTTTCATATATGCTTTAATTTTCAAGATTGAATTGATCTTCAAATATAGGTTGCAAATATTTATATATATATATATATATATATATATATATATATATATATATATATATATATGAAATATATATGTTACATGCAATATGCATTGCAGACGCCAAGTCAGTGATGGGATATAAACATTGATTTATCACTCTTAGATAAATGAGTTCAACCAGCTCATGAGGGTTCTTACCAGTTACTATCCATAGTCACGTGGACCAATCAGAAAGCTAGATTCGTAAAAGAGGTAGGAAAAGGGCGGATGAATTTAGAGGTAATGTCTAATGGACAGATGATAGATATGATTTGGAGTTATTTGTCTATACTACGAAGATATTATAACTGTTATCCATACTTTACATGAATATGGTGGGATTATCAAAATAATGTTATGTACAACATCACATTTCGTCAAGTTATATCATACTTTTATGGTTAATTGACATCAGAAGCTCTGATTGGTTAAGGAAATAATTACAAACTTCTTTTGATATAGTTACCTGATAATGCTCCGGAAACAGTACGCTTTTCAGTCGACTGCATCTTTGCTTTCCCTTCCATGTTGTTGCTGTGTTGAATTTTGTCTGAACTGAAAACATCAGAATAGTTTACCTGGTTGATTTTACACAGCGGTGTTGAGCAGTCTCTAAGGTTTTGACACTGCACAGCGAGGGCCATTTGAGCCTTGTTTTTAAAGTACAGACTCTTCTTCGATTCAGTTCGTACAATACAGAGAAACAACAGCCATGCCCAGACAATCATCATTGTCGCTGTAGTCATATTCGCTAATGTCAATGAAATGCGTGTCTATAGAGTTCTGAAAATGTGTGATACTTGATACTAGACATACCTCTTTTTAGTAGATCACAAAGACGTATTTCCTGTATATCCGCTAATGATTACAGTGTTAAAAGATTAATAGAAATTATGATTAACTGTTAAACGAAATGGATATACAGATAGATGAGCTTTGATCAATTTAGGAAAGAACAAAAAGTGATGAGAGAAGGTGTTAGATTTCCAAGTGAAAGCACAAAGCAATACATTGACACGTGGAATACTTCTATAAACATTATTTTCATGGCAAATTACTTAAAGAAAAGATATATTTGCGGATCACAGATATTTTCAGATGCATTCCATGTAAGACGTTATCTTAAAATAGTGAAAAGTATTTCTGACAATTCAAATTACTAACAGAAACGACTACCCTTAATAATGAGTTTTAACTAAATAACATAATTCATTTACTATTTGCAAAGGGTGCAAAACAAACTAATTATTCATTTTCTATACAGAAACATTTGGTCGACTACATAAATATATTTCCGTGAGAAAATGCTAATAGTGACATTTACCATACAATAACATATCTTGTTTCCAATGAAAAGAACCCATCTAAGATGATGATTTCGATTTATTTTGAGTTATTAAGCACGTCGAAAACATAGGGAATATAAATTGGTGGGGGAGCACTTTGTATGTATGCATTTCACAAGCGGTGGTGCTTATTGCATTTATTGTAGATTGTAATTGGTTTTAAAATCAACATTCATCTTCATCCATTTCCATATAAGTTACCCTTAGACCGACAGTACAACATGTGGAAATACATATGACAAGAAAATGCTGCAATCAAATGAGTTTTATTTCACATGTAAGTTATAAACCTTAGATAAAAATCCACACAAAAATTGATGAGCTACAGAGCCAATGCTTCTATTATATTGCCAATAAATTCAGACTTTGACATTTAAGCGATATGCTCTCTGCTGATTGGATTAAACAAGGTCATGTGACCGGTATACATTCTCATAAACACAAGACTGACAGCTGAAAAGGATAACCTTCATAACCTGACGTTTACAAAAAATAACCTGCGGTACTACTTTATCACTGTATCATTGCACAATTATGACACTGCTATTTCATGCTCTTTTCTTGATTAAACTTTTAAAAAACCTTACAACGTGAATTCTAATTGTAGTTTGATTTGAAAGTTTGATTAAACCAGCATATTAGAACCAAAAATTAAATAATTAAATCATATTTCCTGTGTACTACGTTTTGTGCGTGGTGACACATAAGTGATGCGGTATTATTGTGGGCGGAGCTTAGCGCATGATCTAAGACAATACTTAACATTTGTTTTATCATGCACTGTACACTTTTTGCAGAGATTTTTTATATTCAAAAGTTTATTTACTGATTAGAAATCACTTAAAGTTTGAATTTATAAGAAATAGATTTCATAATGTGTTTGTTCACTTGCTTATAAACGGTTGGAAAGTTCAAGTTAAACTGTAGTATAAATGCCGTCGACAAGCTCCGGCATTTATACCAGTTTAACTTGCACCTTTCAAACCGTTTATAAGCCAGTGAACAAACACATTATGAAATCTATTTCTTAATTAAGCGGCTCAAAGCGGTATTCATACACAACATGGCTGAAGCACACATATTTTGACAGCAAAGATTTACGCTTGGGCTGTCAACATGAACCTGCTGAACGTCGTGTATATCGTCGGATAATTCAGGAAAGCCACCCGGGATGAAAGTTCATTCATGTGGATTACTTGTAAGATCACACCTGCCCTATCTGGGAAGCAGTCCCGATGCACTACCGAGTTGCGAAGTCATTTACTGTCTCAGGTGGACTAGAAATTAAATGTCCAGATGCATCAAGGTTTCTGACCCCCCTTGAAGCAGCGCAAAAGAAAGGATTTTTGTGTACTAACGAAAATAAGGGTGTACAGCTGAAAATAAATCACCCATACTACAGTCTGGGGTCAAAAATTCTTCTCCACCCTAGCTTTTCCCATAGACTTACATGTTAATTAACCCGTTCCAAGAATATTTTTCATAATTTAAGTTTAAGTCAAATAATTGTAAAATTTAACAAACATCTTTGAAAATATGTTAGCTGTGCATCTGTAATTTCATTCATCTTTATGTTGACCACTCATCAAATAACATCCGACTGAAGAACGTATACAAGTTCATGTACCAATATAGTTTGCTTATAAGAAGACAATTTTCTTGACACTCAACAGAAACAAAAATGGAAATTATTTGTATGTAGCTGAAGTGATTTCCAATCTTTTGATATATATTTTATAACCATTTCACATACATTTTAATTATGAACATTATTCTTACAACGGTTAATTAACATGTACGTCTATTGGAAATGCCAAGGTGGGGAAGAACTTTTTGTCCCTGAGTGTATTATCAGGTTCAGGGGCAAATGGCAATTTCTGGTAGAACCTGGATGATTTTTTCGTTTGGACACTTAAAGGTGCATCCATTGTGTTTCATAAAATTTTAGTTGGCTTTAATACGTTCCAACACACCATATGTGCTGTTTTCAATACAAATAAATTGACTCAGCTGGCATATTAATCTCAAATCGCTAAATATATCACAATTACTAGTTTCCAATTAAAATCGAGTCAAATCATTATCTATGCGTAGACACCTAAACTGCACGTCCCATTAACATGCACAGTAGTTATATGATCTATTAAACATTATCAACTCAAATTTGGCGTTGTGTCTGTTATAAATAAGATTCCAAAATTATGTTTGACTCATTAGCGCGCGTCAATCGTGACACATTGTCCGGTTTTCGATCAGAAATCACTTCTTTTACCTTCATATCGTCAATATTCTAAATGCACTATCATCAAATTGGTAGTTTTCTGTAACAGTCGGTACTTCTCGATAAAGTAACATCATTTAAAACGTTTGGAATATGTGACCCCCAACAACACAATGGATGTACCTTTAAGGGATATTCTGTTGAAAGAATGTTCTTTGATGAAACGTTATGGAAGTGTCTTCTTGTTAAGCTGACAATGTTCTACAAGTCTGCTGTTATTCCAGAGCTGTTCAGTGAAAGAGAGGAATGCCCTTGTTTACCAGGAAGTAACTTCTCCAAAAAAAAGATGTTAAATTGAAGAGAATGAGAAATGTTTGCATAACAAACTCTTTATTCATGATGTAGACATAGACTCTTGTCATAGCAGATATATAGAGATTACATAACGAGTGAGTGTTGAATATCGAAAATATTCCAACGAGATATGTTTAAATGTTGTGATTTATTCACGAGCGAAATTGGCACATATATTTTTGCTCTGATGCAAGTTTATTAATAGCCAAAAATATTTACAGAAAAAATATATGATGAACTCAAAAATTGAAGTGACAGGTGGGTTTGGCTGTACTCGATCAGCTGATAGCGAAAGTAGTACGGCATTATGACGTCACTATCGTTGAATAACTTGTTTTGGTTACACAACACTCATTGAATAATTTTCAACTGGTTACATTACACTTGTTTCAAATAACCAAAATTATCTCATAAAGACATTCAGAACATGTATGTAATAAATAAAAGTATTGTAGATAGATATTACGCCCATGTCTTTGATACGTATAGCAAAGTGTAATTTTACACTTATTTAAGTACGTGTATAACATGATGATTATCAGGGGTTAAAAGATCTGAGCTATAACTCAACAAGAATGGAATCCCCACGGTCAATAAGGTCAAGTATTCCACAGCGTTTTTTTTATATGTTGGTCACTGATGCTCCCTGTCCATAAATCAGACACATAAGTAATAACACCTGATGGATTAATACCCAACAGGGCTTTGTAACTCATGTGAGACTTATAATGAGAATACATCATAATCTTGTTGACTTGTGACTGTGGTGTTACTGTAAATATCTCAATTCAGTCAATAATGGACCTGCATGAAGGATATCTCTGTTTGAATTTATTTGTCATTGTTCTATAAGTAACTTAGACGGCCTGGAATAAAACATGCCAATTTCACATGAAGATAACAGATCCAGGTATTTACAATGTTACGGCATGTTGCTTTAAATATGTGAAATCGGTCAGCAAGATCTTCTAGAAGTAATCCTAATCTCAAACGCATCAAGACGAGAAAGAATTAATCTACTAATCTCAATATCCTTGGCTTCACAGTACCACAGTTTGAGTAGCCACACTGACTGAAGAGTTTTCCATTACACATGTTTGTTCACCTTTATTGACACATATACTTATGCTTAACCTTTCAACTGGACCACAGTAGTGATGTAGCATTACTGATGCACAAATAGCCCTGCCACTGAATCCAAGAGATGGGTTGACTCCTGTGTCAGATGGCACTGTGACATGATTATCATCCTCAGCAATTACTGTAGTTTGGCCCTTCCTCTGCAATCACCTTTAAATAAATAAATGGTTAATTATATTTCACATTTTTGAAAACTTACTTGGCTATAAAGACTATTTGATTATTTCTTCTACCATCTACTATTGATTTCATCAACTTCTAGAAATCATTTTCTCATCAATAAATTTATAAAATTTTTAACGTATAATTAATTGAATTTTCCGTATAAGTGGAAATGAATGGTGTAGTCAGACTCTGACTATACATCTTTAGCCTACACTGGTTGACAAATGAAAATAGGGTGGTAGTCATCTGATAACTTTCAGCGTCACTCCTTCAAGCATTTCTACTTAAAATTTCTACATTAATATTATTACTAAAAGCCTAAACTTTCATCTTGAAATAGATCTTTACTGGAAAAAAATAGTTAGGAATATTTTAAAATTTTGAATAATGATTTATTTATTACTTGACATACTAATGCATTTTAAATAATAAAACAGCAAATATTCACAACCTATTTTGTCCAGTATAGAGTTTTCATATGTGAACTATTTTGCTGTTATATGTTCCGTTAATTTTTTAGGTGCGTAGCTTTACCCGACATCACTGTTCATGAATCAACTAAATACATAACATTATCACTAAAATAGGACACTATTTATAAAAAGTGTAAATAACTTTAACATCAAGTTATTTAGGAAAACATAATTAGATATTCATTGGTAATACATTGATGTTTTCCCCTTAGAGAAATCTAGTACCGTAAAAGATAATAACAAAATAATTTATGTTAATTTATATATCTAGATCTAAGCCTAAATTCTGGCCCTCGTAAAATTTGGAACATCGTGTTTTAGACTTTTTAAAAGCTGTAAATCTTTTCGACAAATTGTAACTTTTTAACTATTTTAAATCAGTTTTTAACCAAATTGTGATAATTTGCTGTTGTTTTCGTGTCATTACGTTTTGCTTTTGCAATTATTTTTAAACTAATCAATTAACTTAAATTTCTGGCCGCTAATGGCTGCAATACTGCCGAAGCGGCGTTAAGCAATAATTCACTCACTCGTAAAATTTGGAGAAAATTAAAATAAAAAATAATCGATCTTACCTCTGTGCTGAATATCTTTCTTGCTCCATTTTTCAGAATAAATATGGATGGAAAAGTCTTTCCTGGATTGTATTTATTACCAACGAAATGTGCTGAAAACAATCTGTCGTAGTTTTCGTTGAAACAAAACTTCGGACTGACTATTATTCGCCGTAGCCATGCTTTTTGAAGCGTCTTATTAGCTGGAAATCCATATAAAGTCACCACTACACCATCTATAGATTTTTCACGGTAATTGCTGCATATACATTTACAACAGTAGTGTCGCTTTGATACAGTTGAATTTCCCGCATTATGACCATTCATCTCTAGCAACGCTGACGTCATTTGCTCTCCGGAAGTGGATCGCACCATTCTCCGCAGTAAAAGAGTTCTCTAAGGGAGGCTATTTTAAAGGGAGGTAACAACCCTTATTGAACAGGGCTATACTACAGTTGGATGAAGGATAGCATTACAATTAACGGTAAAACGCTTGCCACTGTTATTATTTATCGGATATTAAAAGTTACATATTATTACAACATGTGTACACAGATTGTAAAACATATTTCAATAACTTACCACAGGTGTATACCACGAAAACTATTGTAAAAACACAATTGTAAGATATCATAACTCAACCTCAGTTCAAAAGGATAGTTTCAATTGCATATCTCAAATGTATGCCATCAATAAATGTATTTAATATACGAAATAGCATATCACATCTGAAACCATTATTCAATAACACACCAATCATGTAAGACATCATTCAATAACATACCAATCATGTAAGGCATCATTTAATAACATACCATGCACTAATGTAAATATCGTTCGATAACATACAACATGTGTAAGACATCGTTGAATAACATACCACACGTGTAAGACATTGTTCAATGACATACCACACGTGCAGGTGTATGATATGCAATGACATTCAAATTTAATATCATTGCTACATGTATATGGATTATTCAATAACATACCAATCATCACATGCATTAATGTAAATATCGTTCGATAACATACAACACATGTAAAGCACAAGTCAATATTAATGTGTGAGACATCGTTGAATAACATACCACACGTGTAAGATATCATTAAATGACATACAACACGTGTAAGTGTAAGATATCATCCAATGACATTCAATGACATACCACACGTGTAAGTGTAAGATATCATCCAATGACATTTAACGAAATACCACACGGGTAAATGTAAGATATCATCCAATGACATTTAACGAAATACCACACGAGTAAGTGTAAGATATCATTCAATAAAAAAACACACGTGTAAGTGTAAGATATCATCCAATGACATTTAACGAAATACCACACGAGGAAATGTAAGATATCATTCAATAAAATACCAAACGTGTAAGATATCATCCAATGACATTTAACGACATACCGTTTTAAATATCGATATCATTGCTATATGGATATGTTATCATTTTTATCATTTACAAAGGTTAACCATAACCAACAACTGACGTGCTTATCTATGATGGCTGAGAGGGGCCATTTAACTTCTTATTAACTTTTCAACACGAAATCGCGATAAAAAACTCAAAACGAAATTGCAAAACAAGGTCTTAGCGAAACCCCGAAACAGGGACACGAAATTGCGAAACAGTGACACGAAATCGCGAAACAGCGAAACGAAATCACGAAGTCTCGAAACAGAGAAATACAATCATGCAGGAGCAAAACGTGAGCGAAACGAAATCGCGAAGGAGTGAAATGCGCGCGAAACGAAATCACGAAGGAGCGAAACTCCGTAAAACGAAATCGCGAAGGAGCGAAACTCCGTAAAACGAAATCGCGAAGGAGCAAAACGTCCGGGAAACAAAATTGCGAAGGAGCGAAATGGCGAATAAGCGAAATGACAAAGAAGCGAAATCGGGAAGAAGCGAAAGAGTGAAAGAGAGAAAGAGCAAAAGAGCGAAACCATGAAGGAGCGAAACTGTGAAAGAGCGAAACCGCGAAGGAGCGAAATCGCGTAGGGGCGAAGGAGCTAAACCGTGAATGAGCGAAATAAGGAATTTACCGTTCCCTGTTCATAGTAAGTAAGATTGTGATGTTTGAGCAAATAATCCGATCCCCTATAATTGTTTTGAAATATTATTAGGCGATGAACCGGTATACAAAGCAGAATATGCATGTTATATTTGTCTTTATGTGTAGTGTTATTTGTTAGATATATATGTATCATCCCAACTTCGGATCCGTCCCATCTTAAGATGGGACGCGTCCCAACTTGGGATTCCAAGTTCAGATGTCCCATCTTAGGATGGGACTGGGTGTAATGAAATATGCATGTAATATTTTTATTTAAATATGAGGTTTGGTAATAACATCTTTTTATAGATCATTTAGGTATATAAACTTTAAGAACCTGCAATGAAAATTCACTTTGATTTTTATTTACTTGACTTATGGCTAGGATTCATCTGTCCTCCTCGGGGAGTCAATGAATATATCATACGTTGGTCAAAACAATGATTTAAACACAAATAAATGGGACAAATAAATACAGTTTGCAAACAACTTTATCAAAATTTAAAATGGAATCGCTATTTAAATATTTCACAGTCGTTATATTTATGATGAAACTTCAAAATGAAACGGGGTACACTCAAATCAAATGACATATACGATTTATTGTTCCACAGTTATTCATTTTAAGATACAAACTGATTTAAACACAATTATATTTTTAAAAACATATATTTTGTTCATACTATTTCGACATAAAAAAGGTATTGTTATCTAAAGATTATAAGTGGTTGTATCTATGATGTAACGATCTAAGTTATGGTAACGGGGTATGGCAGATAAAATGTTTCCCCCTGAAAGTTATTCATTTTAGGTATGTTTTGTTACTCTTGAAAACGTTAATGTTAGTTACTTTGGATATATCACGATTCAATTTGACATATACCTGTTATTGACGAACGAAAAATCTTTGTGAGTCCTTTTAAAACAATCCATGTATTATCCAACAACCTGCACCGAACACTGTGAATATGTAAATGTAAACAGCCTGATGTCAAAGAGAACTGACCATCCTGAAGATGTGTGACACTGAGTCCTTCATAAGCCCATGTAATCAGTTATGAATGGACACCAATTAGGCCACGCTCACTGGTGTGAGGGTAAAACAACATATAGAGTATATATTGTCTAAACGCAACGTTACCATGTTTGTTTAATCTTATTTAGTTACTTGATTGATTGAATAAAAGAATACGCGTGTGATTGATTTAAAACTACCAACTCTTAAATCTTATTTGATTTGAAGACTAATATTCTCAAAATATATGATGCTATTATACCTCTAATAAATACTTAATGACACTTTCAATACGTGTCATTGTAAGTGTTATTGACTCCTCACTCTCAGAAATGGCCGTCCTAACTTGGAATTTCTATCAGTTTTTCATCATATCTCATTAAATATGAAAACTGATTTTTTTTAAATTAAAGACTAATATTCTCATGCTATAAGATGTTATTATAACTGTAATAAATAATTAATGACACTTTCAAAACGTGTCATTGTAAGTGTTATTGACCCCTCACTCTCAGAAATGGCCGTCCCAACTTGGAATTTCTATCAGTTTTTCATCATAATTCATTAAAAAGTCAAAATAACTTGTTTTAAATAAAGAGTTATAGTCTATACTATATGTTGCTCTTATAACTGTACTAAATATTAAATTTGCACATTCCAAACGTGTCATTGTTAGTGTTATTGACCCCTCACTCTCAGAAATGGCCGTCCCAACTTGGAATTTCTATCAGTTTTTCATCATATCTCATTAAATATGAACATTGATTTTTTTAAATTAAAACTAATATTCTCATGCTATAAGATGTTATTATAACTGTAATAAATAATTAATGACACTTTCAAAACGTGTCATTGTAAGTGTTATTGACCCCTCACTCTCAGAAATGGCCGTCTAAACTTGGAATTTCTATCAGTTTTTCCTTATAAATCATTAAATATACAAACTAACTAACTACCTTTTAAGGATTGTCCTAACTTTAGGGATTACTTTGAGTTACACAACAACATGTAATTGCGCAGTCTGTGTTTTCCAATAATAGTCTCTCGTAACCCTCAATGGGTGGCTCGTAATTGTGTCTTTTACTGTTTTTTTACCATGTATATATGCACGAGGTGAGACTTAAATAAACTATCTGTCTGTCTGTCTGTCTGTTTTCCAAACAAAATTTTAGATTTACCTTCTAGATTGATTGAACAAGTATTAGGTTGAATTATTCAAAACAATCGCATCTCCAGTTTCCATTAGCTTTTAGGTGAGTGTCGGAATACATATCAAAGTTTGTATTAATAGAATAGCATAGAATGCAACCACCACAACACTAATTGTCTCCGAATTAAAACATTTATGTAGTACAAATTTGGATATTTAACTATATGCTTCAGAGATACATTTCTGAGAGTGAGGGGCCAATAACACTTACAGTGACACATTTTGAAAGTGCCATATCATATTTATTACAGTTCTAGGAGCAGCATAGAGTATAAGAACATTACTATCTTGATTTTAAAAAAATAGTTTTGTAAGTGTCATTAAGTATTTGTTAGAGTTATAATAGCATCATATATTATGAGAATATCAGTCTTTAATTTAAAAATATCAGTTTGTATATTTAATGAGATATAAGAAAAATCTGATAGAAATTCCAAGTTGGGACGGTCATTTCTGAGAGTGAGGGGTCATTAACACTTACAATGACACGTTTTGAAAAGGTCATTAAGTATTTATTAGAGTTATAAAAGTATCATGTAGTATGAGAATTCTAGTCTTTAATTTCGAAAAATCAGTTTGTATATTTAATGAGGTATGATGAAAAACTGATAGAAATTCCAAGTTGGGACGGCCATTTCTGAGAGTTAGGGTGTTAATAACACTTACAATGACACGTTAATATAATATTTATTACAGTTATAGGAGCAACATATTGTATAGAATATAACTCTTTATTTAAAAAAAAGGTAGTTTGAATTTTTAATGAATTATGAGGAAAACTGATAGAAATTCCAAATTGGGATGGCTATTTCTGAGAGTGAGGGGTCAATAACACTTACAATTACACGTTTTGTAAGTGTCATTAAGTATTTATTAAAGTTATAAAAGTATTATTTAGTATGAGAATATTAGTCTTTAATTCAAAAGAATCAGTTTGCATATTTAATGAGATATGATGAAAAACTGATATAAATTCCAAGATGGGACGGCCATTTCTTAAAGTGAGGGGGTCAATAACACTTAAAATGACACGTTTTGAAAGTGTCATTAAGTATTAATTAGAGTTATAATAGCATCATATAGTATGGGAATATTAGTCTTTAATTCAAAAGAATCAGTTTGCATATCTAATGAGATATGATGAAAAACTGATATAAATTCCAAGTTGGGACGGCTATTTCTGAGAGTGAGGGGTCAATAACACTTACAATGACACGTTTTGAAAGTGCCTTATAATATTTATTACAGTTATAGGAGCAACATAGAATAAAAAATATACGCCTTTGATTTAAAAAAGTTAGTTTGTATATTCTATGAATTATACGGAAAAACTGATATAAATTCCAAGTTGGGACGGCCATTTCTGAGAGTGAGGGGTCAATAATACTTACAATGACACGTTTTGTAAGTGTAATTAAATATTTATTG
Organism: Gibbula magus; assembly: GCA_936450465.1. Lineage (NCBI taxonomy): Eukaryota > Metazoa > Mollusca > Gastropoda > Trochida > Trochidae > Gibbula > Gibbula magus. The sequence goes on along the minus strand of OW388295.1, from coordinate 27,661,716 downwards.
ACGTTATAATAGCATCATATATTATGAGAATATTAGTCTTTAATTTAAAAATATCAGTTTGTATATTTAATGAGGCATGATGAAAAACTGATAGAAATTCCAAGTTGGGACGGCCATTTCTGAGAGTGATGTGTCAATGACACTTAAACTGACACGTTTTGAAAGTGCCATATAATATTTATTACAGTTATAGGAGCAACATATATATATATAAATAAAGAATATACGCCTTTGATTTTAAAAAAAAGTTAGTTAGTATATTTTAGGAATTATGAAGAAAAACTGATATAAATTCCAAGTTGGGACGGCCATTTCTGAGAGTGAGGGAAAGTGTCATTAAGTATTTATTAGAGGTATAATAGCATGATATATTATGAGAATATTAGTCTTCAAATCAAATAAGATTTAAGAGTTGGTAGTTTTAAATCAATCACACGTGTATTCTTTTATTCAATCAATCAAGTAACTAGATAAGATTAAACAAACAAGGTAACGTTGCGTTTAGACAATATATACTCTATATGTTGTTTTACCCTCACACCAGTGAGCGTGGCCTAATTGGTGCCCATGCATAACTGATTACTTGGGCTTATGAAGGACTCAGTGTCACACATCTTCAGGATGGTCAATTCTCTTTGACATCAGGCTGTCACATTTACATATTCACAGTGTTTAGTGTTAGGTGCAGGTTGTTGGATTATACATGGATTGTTTTAAAAGGACTCACAACGGGAACGGGACAAAACGGCGATAAACCAAAACGGCGATAAACCAAAACGGCGAATATTTGGCGAAAACGTCGATGAAATGCCTGGCGAAAACGTCGATGGATTTTATATTGAGTGAAATAAACTATAAAAGTATTATTAGGTCTTCAAGACATAGTCTGGAAGACGTATTGTTATTATGCGAATCCTTATTATTATTATTATTATTTCCACGATTTTTGTTGGTCCTGCCCAGGACTAACGGCTGAACCGATTTCCATGAAACTTGGGATTGTAGAATTCAATGAGATCTGGATCTGCATCGAACGGATCTTTGATTGCTGTCCTCATTAAAGGTCCAGTTCGATTCTAAATTTCGATTTTTAACATGGGAAAAATATTCAAAATGCAGCTAGAGACTTGGAACTTCTTTTAAAAGATGCACAATGACAATGTGAGCAAAAAAGTAAATCATGGCGAATTCGTAAATCACCAGAAGAAGATAGCGATAGCCGCGTCCCAGACATCTCCGACATCGACATGTCAACGAGATCTCTACCAGAAGACGATTTTCTTCAAGAGAGGTAATTTACTGATTAATTCAAAAGTAAAAAGTTTTTAAAAAAAAATTGTTCTAAAGTAATTTACTGATTAATTAAAAAGTAAAAAGTAAAAAAAAAAAATTTTGTTCTAAAGTAGTCCATCGATATTAGTTATTAAATAAGAAAATTATAAGAAAATAACAATTACTTAATTTTTCAGATCCCTCTTTGAAGATACACACCTGGCCCCACCAGAGCTACCGGACTTCCCACTTACGTTCGAGGTAGTTGACACCGGTTCTCAGAAGGGGAAGAAGAAACCGGAAAATCTCTGAGAGGGTGAAGACACCAGGTCAACTGCGGGATCTTCTGGACTACTTCCAGAGGCAGTGGGTCGAGCACACCACCTTCCAGCCCAAGACCTGGTCCGCCTACAACATGGCTATCAGAACAAACAACCACGTAGAAGGTAAAATTAAATTAAATTAAAAATTACATAAACTTATACAAATAAAGAAACAACACAAGTAATGTAATATATATAAAAAAAAATTTTTTATACACTATATATATATATATATATAAACAAATAATAATAATAAATTTAATGAGTATCTTATATTTTATATTCTCATATTTTGCAGGTTGGCATCGTCGACTGAATAAAAAGTGCCATGAAAGAACTCTGGGGTTGTACCGGCTGGTACAGCAGCTGCACAAGGAGGCGACACTGCTACCAATACAGATCCGACTCATCCAGGAAGGAAAGCTGCGTGCTTTTGTCCGTCGCCATGCCGCTGCACGCCAAGAAGAGGTTTTCCAAGCCTGGTTGGAATTTAAGGAGGACGATATAAACGTGTCACAACTGTTGACAAGATGTGCGGCTATCCACGGGCCCATTGTCGATTGATTGTGATGTGATACATCAACCTATGTGATGCCCTAACACAAAGACGAGCGGCAATAAAATACCAGAGAACATTAATTTATCAGTGCTATACTATAGACCCTACGAGTGCTTGATTTCTGAGCTGAAAGAAGATAGAACATGTGTAAATAAAATCATGAATGACAACATTGTTTTATGTTATCTATACCACACTTTATAGTTTATTTCACTCAATATAAAATCCATCGACGTTTTCGCCAGGCATTTCATCGACGTTTTCGCCAATATTCGACGTTTTCGTCAGAAATTCCGTAGACGTTTTGGACTGTCGCCGTTTTAGCCAGCACCCGGATTTTTCGTTCGTCAATAACAGGTATGTCAAATTGAATCGTGATATATCCAAAGTAACTAACATTAACGTTTTCAAGAGTAACAAAAAATACCTAAAATGAATAACATTGTATCTGCCATATCCCCGTTACCATAACTTAGATCGTTACATCATAGATACAACCACTTATAATCTTAAGATAACAATACCTTTTTTATGTCGAAATAGTATGAACAAAATATATGTTTTTAAAAATATAATTGTGTTAAAATCAGTTTGTATCTTAAAATAAATAACTGTGGAACAATAAATCGTATATGTCATTTAATTTGAGTGTACCCCGTTTAATTTTTTTATGAAGTTTCATCATAAATATAACGACTGTGAAATATTTAAATAGCGATTCCATTTTAAATTTTGATAAAGTTGTTTGCAAACTGTATTTATTTGTCCCATTTATTTGTGTTTAAATCATTGTTTTGACCAACGTTAACGTATGATATATTCATTGAGGGAAGCGGTCTTTTCGTAGGTGAAACCAGTTCGTAGGAGTGACCTTTTCGTAGGTGAAACCGGTTCGTAGAAGGTCTTTTCGTAGGAGGATTATTTTTTAAAATATATTATGTTTTAGGATATTGTTAAGTGTTTGTTTGTAATTGTTTTACTTTATTTTGTATAAATAGTGTCTTTTCACATTGTGTCTGTTTAGTCAGTACAGCGATACGAAACTGAGGATAGGAAGATCGCATATTGCCTTGGTCGAACATCTTTCTTACATACAACGCATATATAGAGCCATGGTTGAAGAAGAGTGACTTACTGTTGTATTTTGCCGGTTTATATATCATAAGTGTTTGTATAGTTCGTGGATTAAAATAAATGAGTCTTCTCAGTTTAGGAAAGTTGTATTTGTATGTAGTGAGATGTTTTGATTGTTGTAATGAGATGTTTTGATTGTACATTGCATTGTCGGCGACTTACCCGTTTCATCTTCAGCGGCACCAGTTAATCTTCTAGTCGTTGCTGATTAGTCATACTTACCAGATTACTTTATTAAAAACAACATCACAAAACAAATAATATATATTTAATACCAATCATGTTTAAATAAACCTCATCTTCCGCGGCGTATGTTAGGGATTCACTCGCTATTTAATACAATATAAATTGTTAAATTAAATAAAGATTATACTTACCAGATTTATTTATTTATTAAAACAACAGACAATCATAAAAATAACAAATAAAGACTGCAAATCTTGTACATAATACAATTTAATAATCCTCCTACGAACCGACCGTTATATCCTCCTACGAACCGACCGTTTTGTACTCCTACGAACTGGTTCCTCCTACGAAAAGACCTACACCCTTCATTGACTCCCCGAGGAGGACAGATGAATCCTAGTCAATAAGTCAAGTAAATAAACATCAAAGTGAATTTTCATTGCAGGTTCTTAAAGTTTATACCTAAATGATCTATAAAAACACGTTTTTACCAAATTTCATATTTAAATAAAAATATTACTTGCATATTTCAATACACCCCGTCCCATCTTAAGATGGGACATCCCAACTTGGGATTCCAAGTTGGGACGCGTCCCATCTTAAGATGGGACGGTATCACAAGTTGGGATGATACATATATATACACTGGAATTCTAATTTCAAAAACTTGTTTGTGATTTATTTTATCTCTTTAAATTATAAACTGTTATATTTAACGCTTCGTATATTTTATCGAATATATCACGTTTCAACATCACATATCATAGCGATCTTGAGTGAAATTTTAAACAATATATATCACTCGTTGGATTCGAACCTAAACCAAGGAGAAGAATAGAACAGACGGTCAAGGCAGTAACCACTAGATAACACATCACCTCATCTGCTTTTGACACGAATTGTATTCATTAACTATATATGAACAGAAAGAAACTACTGTATTTTCTCACTACTTCTATGTCGTTTAAATTGAAAGTAGGATATTATTTATTATAAAGAATGCGAGGTTTCCTAACTTTCGGTGTTGATAGGCCTGCAAACAAGGCATCTAGTCTATCTATTACAGTTGATCACGAGGAAATGTCGCTTTAATTATTGTAATTATTGTAAATCTGTCATTCGTCATGTCATAAAATTCAACGATATTTACAGATAATACCAGATAAGTACCAACTACTCTGACGTCTTGCGAGTATCTTCAAATTTGAAGATGGTATTCATTTGTTCGATACTAACTATATGCTACAGGAGTCGGTATAACCTCTAAACCATTGTGCATGTTCCTTGATTTGTGAAATAAACTTTTCACTATGTAGCATTGTATTATGATATATTGCCACATTATATTCTGCTGATATATTTAAAACTATTTGGCTGCTATGCTAAGTGCATATATGATATCGTGTCATGATCCTGACATGACCATGTTTATAATATTGAGAGTTCAGCTGAAAGAGCTCTCACATAACGGTGCATTGAATTTATTATTACTCCAGTCAAACTGGAAGCGATTGAGCACTGCAGTGAGTGAAGTTCATAGACGCTGATCTACTTGAAAGCACTATGTCACAGAACCCTTTTTTCAATAACGTAATTCTATTAAGAATACTCAAAACCAATAATCAAGGAACTTTCCGTATAAATAGTTCTCAACATAAGCACGTAATTAGACCACATAATCACATTTTTAAAAATCATATGAATTAATGCAACTCCTTTGAAGTTATCATTTGCAAAGAACTCTCCTACTCCACAATGAATTCTACTTATAGACAGGACCGAGCTTCATAATCAAACTTTCAAACTATAATTGCTATTTTTAGAAACATACGTCGAGTAAACGTTTCTTCTTGTACATTGCAAAACTCGTCGTGTGGTATTTAAATACATGTATTATCATAAACATGCTAACTAAGAAAGAAGACCAAACGCGAGTCAGGAAGCGATTTTTGTTGATTGTTGAATTAATAACAGAGACATTTATAGTTCATATGCAAATGAGAAATACCCTGTTTCAAACAAAGTTAAAAGATTTGAATACACATCGTCGATTTGAATAAGACTATTTAAATTAGTATAACTTGCTTATTGGAAGAGTAAGGCACAATATGCCAATCGAGAAATCACATCATAATGACGTCATTATTTTTTAAACGTACTACAGTTTGTATATTCGGTATGTAGGTCAGTATTAAATATTTGAGACTGTTTAATCGAAATATGATGCCAAACGCGGGTTTTTTCGTTTAATAAAAACAACTATTGTGAATCATAAATGGTATTCCAGATTATGACTATTTTATAAGTATGGCAACCAAACGATTCATGCGCAAAATTATACGCGAAACTTATGAATGTATCCAGTTTGACAGTCATCATAACAATTTTCGGGGTACACAAGGCATAATAAGTCCTGGACTGTCCAAATTACTATCAAGAAGTGTGCTGTACAGTGCCTTTGAGTACTGTACTCAAACTTTTAAAATCTTGGCGTATTTACTGTATTATTCTACGTGTTTAATAAGCTTTAATTTAAGATTGATGTGTATTTTCTGAATATACCATTTATTTCCCACTCCATACAAAAAACTATAACGAAGATTACATGAAATAAGCTACAACGTTTTAAGTGAATAACATTTTTATGGCGTGTCCATTATATGATAAATTACGCAATGGCTTAAAGAATGGTATTATGTCAATCTGTCGACAGATAAATTTTCATCTTTATTGAACGGTAAATATCAATATGTAATTAAAATCTTGCCATGTTTATATACCATGCTATGAACATCAGAAATGATCAGTAAGAGAGCAGCGCATATGTATCCCATTTTTTAAATCAATTTATTTCTTTTTTATATGGTCACAGCATTTTCATATGTATAAATGATGTAAACACAGCAAGTCAAATTTTATCTAATTGAATAGGTTGTGGCTACATAACCAAAATGTGACAAAAGAATCATATTTGCATTGTGAATATGCATTTGATTTATGTAGTTGATAGATGTATTGCAGTTTTTGTTTCAAACCTGCTAGAGTAGGTAATTTGTTTGCCATTTTTTAAAAATATAAATGTATATGTTGAAATAAAGAGGAGATTCACAATATCGTTCCTTCTTTCTTTGAATCTTGGAATAACTGTTTCTGCATTTAATTTCGATTCGGTGTCCGTTTCATTTTTAATTCATTCCAGTAGAACCATTCTTTATAAACCACATAAATATATGTATATATCGTATATGTTAAAGTGTTAAAGCTCTTGTTGGCTGCATTACTATTTTGACATATTCCAAGGTTACTCCTACTTACTCCTACTTCTCTAACAAATGTAAACAATAACAAGTTATCTATTATCCGTCGTTCATATTACCAGTTCGATTTGCTCTTGTATCGATCTTACATTGTCCTCAATTAACGTTACATTTATCATGAAACATGCAGTTTCTATAATATATAACTGCTTTGTTTTGTTATGCGTTGTTTCATAACTTTCAGACACATTGTCATGCTATGTTTAAAAAACAATTATAGGACATCGCATTATTTGCTCAAACATCACGGTCTTACTTTCTATGAACAGGGAACTGTAAATTTCACTCCTTCGCGATTTCGCTCTTTCACTCTTTAGCTTCTTCGCAATTTCGCTCCTTCGCAATTTCGCTCCTTCGCAATTTCGTTTCGCGGACGTTTCGCTCCTTCGCGATTTCGTTTCGCGGACGTTTCGCTCCATCGCGATTCCGTTTCGGGGGCGTTTCGCTCCTTCGCGATTTCGTTTCGCTCATTTTTGCTTTTCGCGATTTCGTTCGCTGTTTTGCGATTTCGTCGATGTTTCGCGATTTTGTGTCCCTGTTTCGCGATTTTGTGTCCCTGTTTGGCGATTTTGTATCCCTGTTTCGCGATTTCGCAATTTCGCGATTTCGTTTTGATTTTTTCCCGATTTCGCGATTTCGTGTTGGAAAGTTAATACGAAATCAAATGGCCCCTCTCAGCCATCAAAGTTTTGCGCATGTATCGCTCCTTAGCAATTTCGTTTCACTGTTTCGCGATTTCGTGTCCCTGTTTCGTGATTTTGTGTCCCTGTTTCGCTAAGACCTTGTTTCGCAATATCGCGATTTCCTTTAGATGTTTTCGTGATTTCACGATTTCGTGTTGAAAAGTTAAGACGAAATCAAATGGCCCCTCTCAGCCATCATACAATGGATCAGTATCAACACAACGTTCTTTAACATATCTTATTATAGATGTTTGTTCAAACCATTTCACTGTTCATAACGATGTCAATGACGAATCTATTACAGATTACGATTGATTGGTGTGTGTCACCTGTGCCTGTCTACTGCCATACATTTGCATATGTTGTATTTAACTTACATTTGGTATTTCGCGTCTTATGTGTTGTGGTTAGCACATAATACTTTCAGTCAAGATGTTTGGGTTCGAATCTAAAAGCTAATCTAGTTTAAAATCAATTGTTTAGTGTGTATAGTTGTATTTTGGTGATTCCCGCCTGCCATAAATTTAAAGTTGAGATTGAATAATTGTATTGTGATGAGTAGGAGATAACATTAACTGATTTTCGTTCTACAAAAAAATTGACATTTTTTCATAGTTCTAAAATCCAGTAAAGAGGTAGTTTTAAACATATGGTCAACTTAAATTCACCCAGTGGAATTGAATAATGTCATGGATATGATATGAAAGGTATATGTGAATGTTTGCCTAGCAACCATTGTTTCATCACGACTATATGATGGATACTTTCTTTTGCCCATGAATGCATCTGTTACCGCCAATATGTCACATCAATCAGTTTGCCATATGCCTAAATGTTTCCAGTATTTTGCTAATGTCCCTTGGCATTTAGCTAAATGACTGAAACATAACACCTAGTTTCTTCACTATACACAGAACTGGCGTCTCTAAAAGCCAATGAAACTAATTTTACTTTGTTGAAAATAATGTTTACTTTCTTTTGCCCTTTGGTGTATATAAATAATGAAGTTTAAATTATTCTGACATTGACAGTACTCCATATATATTTTTGCTTCCCTGTTTTTACGCCACTGCCACTTTTGTTTCTCCGATCTATCACATGTCCGATGTACAAGAACCGTAGAGCCAATATCACCAGAAATACTCAGTCCAGTGTAGACATTCCGCAAATACTGCCCATCATATGATCACTCCTGGCATGGGCACCTTCATGACACTTGAACAACAGGACCTCTGTGGAATGGTAACAGTCAAAACAGAATTCGCCGCTTCGCATCGTACTTCACCTAGTGTATAGCGTATATATATATAGTGTAATTACAGAAATAAATAATTTAAAAATAATTTAAATAAAAAACAAAATGTGTTTGTTAAACACAGATGCCCCCGGATATACAAAAGTTATGGCCAAGGTTAAAGTTTTCTGAAAATGTCCACTGCGGCATGGTCAAGGTCACAAGGTCAAATATGATGACCTCATCTGAAGGTCTCATCACAAGGTATACACATGCCAAGTATGAAAGCCCTATCTCTTAGCAATCCAAAGTTATGGCAAAGGTAAAACTTTTCTGAAAATGTCCACTGCGGCAAGGTCATGGTCACAAGGTCAAATATGGTGACCTCATCTGAAGTTTTCATCACAAGGTATGCACATCCCAAGTATGAAAGCCCTAGCTCTGAGCAATTCAAAGTTATGGCCAAGGTTAAAGTTTTCTGAATATTGTCCACTGCGGCTAGGTCACGGTCACAAGGTCAAATATGAGGACCTCATCTGAAAGGTCTCATCACAAGGTATACACATGCCAAGAATGTAAGGCCTAGCTCTGAGCAATCCAAAGTTATGGCCAAGGCTAATGTTTTTGTGGACAAACACACAGACAGACAGACAGACAGACGGACAGGTGAAAACAAATATGCCCCCGGAATCTCCGATTCGGAGGCATACAAAAACGCTGTTCTAAGAATTTCAAATTGTAACTTAAGAACTTCCGTGAATGTAAGATCACTATCTTATAAAATAAGAAGTAAAAGGTAAATTGTAACTTCATGAAACTTGAAACGGGTGCTAACCATTGGTGCTTTGGGGCCTTTTTTTTATGTTTTTACATTTTCCCTGGAATGATGATTTGAACGGTGACCCTTTGTGAAAGAGATTTGTCAAAGAATAAGCTATCTCTCCAAATATCGATGTTAGCTTTGTCAAACATCCGTTTTGTCGTTCATTAAAAATATTGTGGAATGGTAACAGTCAAAACAGAAGTTGCCGCTTCGTACTTCACCTAGTTCCGTAAATTCCCAAAATTGGTTTCCTCTCTGTCCATGGCACTCAATGATAGCCACTGTGCTGTGTTCATATCCTGTGTCTGTACATTTGTTATTGAAGAAAACACTTCTAACCTCTCCAGTATATATCCCGTCTACACATTACACATTAGGGTGTTAACTGTGTGTTTTCTGAGATACTCATGACATTGGTCCAATACACAGCTTTGAATCGTGATTAAATAACATTGTTTTGTTTGCTATATAAGTGTATCATGTTTTGTTTGCTATGTAAATGTATCATGTTTTGTTTGCTATATAAATGTATCATGTTTTTGCTATATAAATGTAAAAAAAATTGTTATGCCCTTACATCTTCCTGTTCTTATGTATACCACTTCTAAATGCCCTTCAAAGACCTGACAATGGATACTGAAGAAGATGAATTTATGTAAATTCGGGAATATAAATACAGTCATAATGTACACTGGCCAAGAGAAACGCCTACCAGTTATGTTAACACATTTCGTAAAAAAGTAAAATGAACAGTTTAGCAAATAGAACAGGAAGATATTCTAGATAACAACTTCTTTAATGTGAAAATACACGACGTTTCGGAGTATATACTCATTCTTCATCAGGTGGAATGTAAGGAAATAACAAAATATGATACATTTATATAGCAAACAAAATAATGGTGAGGAAACTCAATCAGGGAGATTAACATGCATGAAAATGGTATACAATGGGGATTTGTGATATAAACATGAGTGGGGGTAAAGCATGAGAATGGCATACAATGAGGATTTGCAATATCCGCTCATCATAAACTCCCAGGTGAAAGTTGTTAAATACTGGCTGAGACTCCTAAGTATGCCCTCTTATCGTTTACCAAAAAAATGTTATGAAATGATGATTCTACATGACGGTCATGGACACAAAAACTGGGTATCGGACATTAAAGAGCTGTTATATAAAACTGATTTTAATCATTTGTGGTATGAACAAACTGTTGAGTGTCCTTCGAAGTTTATAAGTGATTTTACGCGAAGACTAAAGGATATATACCAACAAAACTGGCTCAGTAAACTTACACTTTCTTCTAAATGTGACACTTATTTGGGTTTTAAGCCATATATTTACACTGAGTACTATTTATCATGTATTACCATTAAGAAATTTAGAGTAAGTTTATCACGTTTCCGATGTTCATCTCACGATTTATTGATTGAAAAGGGCAGATATTTTAATATGAAAAGAGACGATAGATTATGTAAATCATGTACTACAAATGTAATAGAAAATGAATATCATTTCTTCTTGCTCGTGTGTCCGTTATATTATTAAATCAGAAGACAATACGTTAAGGAATTATATTATGTTCATCCCTCGTTGGAGAAATTTTCATCCTTAATGAAATGTAATAAGTATGATGTTATTAAAAATCTTGCAATGTTTGTGTACCATGCCATGAACATTAGGAAATCCAAATGTTAGTTATGATTGTCGACATGATTGCCATATATTTTGTATTTTGTATTTTTGTAAAATGTACTATAGGCCTGTGGCCTTTCAGTATTGAATAACGATTGTGATTGTGAATACAAATATGAGGTACTTGAGTGGTGGATAAACAATGGTCTGTAGGCTTTATTGATAATGTAAATAAACACACATGATGAAACAGCAGAGGCCAATTGGCTTTATTGAAGTTGTAAAACAAACAATAATTACAGGTGATTGGAAGAGATTCCAATTGTTGATGTGGGTGGCTCTGAAGTTGTTGCATGGTGAATTGAGCTGATAGGTGTTGATGGGTGTTGATTGGTGGGGACTCCTCGGATAACTGCTACGACAGGAGTGAATGGATGGTAGTGATACTTGGATTTGGTTTGGTGCTCCTCGGATATTTCCTCCGACAGGAGATAGAAGTTCTAGATAAGTGAATCCTAAGCACATGGTAGGAAGATGCCTTGATCGCGGTTTATTGCAGGTTGTTCCCTTCGAATGTCAATCGCTTCTTGAAATTATCTTTGTTTCCATTGTGTTAAGTGATTTATCATGAATTCGTTAATCTTGTCCACCTCAAAACGCTGATAGAAAAGTACTTGTGTGATTTGAGGAAACCGTCAAAATGTATTGATCTCTTGTAAATGAATGAAACAATGTTTATTGGATGTTCAGGATATATATATAAGTGGCATAGTGTGTGTATATATTTAATATATTTAAATATTCGAATTTCAGTGAATGTGAGATCACTATCTTCCAAAGTATAAAAGGTAAAATGTAACATCATGAAACGTGATACGGATACTAACCAGTGGTTTTTTGGGGCATTTTTGGATGTTTTTACATTTTCCCTGGAATGATGATTTGAACAGTGACCCTTTTTGAAAGAGATTTATCAAAGAATAGGCTATCTCTCCAAATATCGCTGTTATCTTTGTCAAACATCCGTTTTGTAGTTCATTAAAATTTTTGCCGAATAGTCTATTCATATTTTGTGATTCACGTTTTTCAATATGTTGATCTGAGATTTCTTTCACAATGCACGAAGGTGATCCTAAGTCTCTATAAGGTGTTTTCTTGCATATCCATATGCGTGCATGATATATATTATAAATGTGAATGATGAATTTTGTCGATTGTTTTGTATGTTACTTCTTTTCTTGGAATAACCTCGTATGAGATAGTATTGAAAATATTGATAGTTATAATATTCACAATTGAGATGGTGGAATTCGAACTTTTAATCCTTCATCCTTCAAAGCGAAAATCATTTATTCTTTAGTTAACCACGTTGGTAGTACAAGAGCGAAAACAATTATTATATATACAGTAATAAATTAATATATACAAAGAATATGATACAATAGTTCTGTAAATATTCTAACTATTTCTCATAAGATTCTACCTTTAATACGGATTTCGATGATTCAATAATTTCTTTAGTGTCATTGGTTGAGAATTATTAAACAAAATTGTGCAGACATGGATATAGTGTTTCGAGTGATGGAATATATTTTGTTCTCGCATCAGATAAACCTTGACATTCAAAAATATAATGGATTTCATTAGCAATAGGTACAGATGGACATACTTTACAATTTCTATCACATCGTGCTTTGCAATCCCAGTGGCCACCTTCAATTGGAAGATTGTGGTTACATGTAATAAATCTTAGTAGTGGTATTGAGTTTCACTTTCGGAAGGATAGATACGTGTCACAATGTAGATAATGTTTAAGATATTGATAGTAGAATCATTTGAGCTTGAAAATATATACCATTTCAACACTTTTGAATGAATTGATCTTTGAATAGCTGATCTACCTTGGGGGCTAGCCATTTGGTCGTACAAAAGGACGGTTTTTATATATATACGATAAGCCGGAACTATCCAAACTATCTTTAATTTTTGCCAGCCAAGGATTTTCCTTGGAATTTTCACTTTCATTTTGGTGAAAGTTGTGAAAGTTTTTTTTATTCCGGTTAGGGATATTGATTTGTGCCAAAAGTAAATGTGGCATTTATAAATATGTATTGAAATTTGGAATCTGCTCAGATCGCCACAGAGCATAAATCAAGGAGTAGAGATTGTTAATCCTGTAATGAGTCGTAGATATTTTATATTGATATTTTCAAGACAATCAACGCCAACTTTCGGAGACATAAGTCAGGCTAGGTAATATCAATGCATCAAAAGCAAACAACAAGTAGGTCCATGCATATACGATACCAACTATTTACTGTTATGATAACATTTAAGTCTGGAAGTTTTCGCTGGTCAATTTCCAAAAATAATTTGTTTAGTTTTATGTATGTTTACATTCAGGAACTAAGTATCAATTTTATTTCAAAATAATCTAAGGCCTTCTGTCACCCTTGGTGTCATTCATCGAATAAGACTGCTTCATCTGCATATAGCAGAATCAAAAGTTGTATAAATACTTGGAAATATCCTCTTCGGCACAATCTCGTCTTACACCATTACAGTCAGAATCTGATGCTAGGAAGTGTGGTTCAGTATCATTAAAGGTGCATCCATTGTGATTCATAAAATTGTATTTGGCTTTAATACGTTCCAATACACCACATGTGCTGTCTATAATACAAATAAATTCACTCAGCTTACATGTTTATCCCCAATCGCCAAATATATCATAATTACTATTTTCCAATTAAAATTGAGTAACATCATTATGCATCTGCAGAAACCGAAACCGAAACCAAACATTATCAACTCAAATTTGTCATCTTGTCTGTTATAAATAAGATTCTTAAATTACGTCTTCTATCGTCAAAATGAAAGTTTTCGGTAACAGTCGGTACTTCTCGATAAAGTAACAACATTTATAACGTTTGCAATATGTGACCCCCAACAACACAATGGATGTACCTTTAACAAAGATTGAAAATAGTAATGGTAATAAGGTTTCTCCCTGTCTTACGCCATTATTGCACGCAATGAAGGTCGGTTCGGTGCTATTGTATTTCACTAAGGATCTAATACAATTATATATTGCTTTGACGAGTGTCAGAAATCTTCCATCAATACCAATAGTGTGAATTTTGCCACAGGCCTACTCTCCATACACTGTCGAAAGCTTTTGTGAAGTGTATAAATCGGAGTATGCCTGAAAAAGTTTATACCATATATAAGGTTATACCACAAGACTACGAGGTCAGCTGAAGCGGTAGCTTCACCGCTGTGACTATACATGCTGAACGACGACCTAATTAAAAAGTATAAAGTAGTGGTGTTTTAAACATGACAAAAAACAAAATGTGTTATTTCTGTATCTGTTTTATTGAAATGTTCAATGTTAACATTGCGTCATATCAAAAAGTTTCAAATGGTTTGAAAATTATCTGGGTTAGGAATGTCGTTTTCTTGACATTATGAATTGGGTTGATTTAGGTTAGTCAATCAGTATGATGTTTACAACTAACAGTTTACGCAATAATCGACGTTCTGTCTTTCCATCTACGACGATTGCACCTCTGAAATAGAAATATACTGATAATAATATAACAATATAATTTGATAATTAATTTTGACATTTTTGGAGACCTTTTTAAAAAAAAAAAGAATCGCCTCAAACAATATATTTTCATTGTGTGGTTAGTCCAATGCATTTTCTCCCTTCTGAGGTTATTCAAGTAATATCTTTGGTTTCCCAATTTCATTACCCCCTTCTACAATACGCTAGTATGGCGAAGTGGCCATTTGGGTAATTTAATGTTTTCGGACCGTTTTTAAAAAGATTATTTAGAATCAGATCTAACAATTGTATGCTAAGCATTTTCTCCCTATGGATGTTATCTAAATTATGCCTTTGGATTAACAGTTTGATAACCACCTGTTATGCAAAATGTCACCATTGATGGTTATCTTCTCCTAGGTCTGGCGTCCAGATAGTTACTGGAAGATGTGATGGTGTTAAAGCCTAAAAAAGTAGAGGTAGAGGGGTGTGTGTGTGTGGGGGGGGGGAGGGGGGGGGGGGTGTTTATGACATGACTATGTTGTATTACTTAAAACTGTTTATTCAGATACTTAAGATACATATCACATTCATGCATGTGCTACTAAAACAATCTCACAATTTCAGGCACTTCAGACACGAAATTTACATGTAATACATTCAAATGTTACGTTTATCATCGGAATGTGCCAAAAGTGAAATTGTTTTGTTCACTTCTTCTCACAAAGTCATTTGCAATGTCTCTCAGGTTGAGGTTATCAGTTTTGTCTCTGTGCACATGAAGAACCATAAGGTTATTAAGATGCCTTTTGGTCATGGTTGATCTCAGATAAGTCTTCAACTATGGAAGGGGATTTGTGCCATACATGAAGACATGTTGACTTGTAACTTGTAAAGTGTAACTTGTCGTTCTCAACCATACAAGTCTCGAAAAGACAAGTCCAACCATGCAAAACTAACATTTTAATCCTGTCAATCATAACTTCCCATTCTCAACATTACAAAGTTGAAATGTAATTCTAGAAATCGTCAAAGTCGAAAAGTCAACTTGTCATTTTTAATTATTAAATCTAAATAATGTACACATTTTGTAATGTTACGTTTGACAAATTAAAAAATGGAAAAAGAAGAGTTGCGAAGTCAGCTTTGTAAAACCGACTTTTGCATTTCGAGACTGACATGACTTGTATAGTTGCGAATGCAATGTTTCAAATTACATCTCTACATGAATTCGCATTGACCATATTTGGAAGTTTCCCGAACATTGCCGATGTTTTCCGAGGACGAGAGGCATTTGCAAAAAAACGAGACCTCCCTTGCCACTGTCCCAGATGGGGAATCCCTTAGTCTATTTTGAGGCCAACGTTGGACGAGTTGACCACGCCCCTTGAAATCTAGGGACGTAACTCTTGTTATGTCCTACAAACAAACGCACGTTGTCAGTTCATGGAGCGCTAAGTACTGTCACTTACATTCCGTGTGATAGTGTCGCTTAGTTATTAAATGCCAAACGAAAATACCAATTGAAACTTAATATTTACTTATTCTAATTAGTATTTCAATAAATTTTAAGGACACTTGACAAACAATTATTTTTGTTGCAACGCAAAACGAATGCGGAAGTAATGTAAATGTGGGATAACACTGACAGGCATACAGGATCGCATAGCTTGTTTGGCATTGATGCTATGCTAAATGTATCCGATCCGTTATCATAAAACTTCTTTCACTTACATATAAAACTGCAGATTAACAAACCATATATAGACATCCTACACCCGGAAATATTAATTACTTTCTGTGCGTTCATTTACACATTACCTTCTCTCAGTTAAATCATGTCAACATTCACTTTTTTATACTACAATTTTTCGTGTATTCAGTAAAGTCTTTTGCATTCAGAAATGAATATCCAAGTTTTGAAAAAGAAAATCTTGATATTGAAAGTATATAGACGTTAGTGGGGAAGAAATTGGAAGATACATAAGCCAGTGTTGACAACCTTATTATTAATTTTAAAATATTTTAAATGTACCACAACGCAATGATCTAAATCAGGGAACTTCATATACTTCTTTAAAATAAATTTTTAAAATGCATTGCACTTTAATTATAACTGAAAACTGTTCTGAGCATTAATACTTCTTATTCTTACAGACAGATAATCAAGGGGAAATGTTCTTTAGCTGACTTCAATTTATCTCTTTTAATTATTTTACAAACTTTTCTCAACTAGTTTAAAGTATTTATTGGTTTTGAATATGTTAATTTATCTATTTTAATTTACTTATCAAGCAACCTATATTTTTAGAATTTGAAGCAGTGAAAAGTGTATTGTTGTGGGACAGAAATATATTTGTCCATGATTAATATTATTCATTAATTCTATATAAAGAATCAATTAAATTACTGAATTCAAGTATGAAATGTAAACCATAAGCCTAGATCAGTTGTTTCACACTAAACACTAAACATTCAACTTCTACATGCCAAAACATGAAAATAATTATGAATAAAGAATGCAAACTGAAAATAGAATTGTATTACTGGTAATTTCAAACATATAATTGCACTGTTGAATTTAAAAATTGAATCGACTGTAACATATACAGGATATACAAACATTTTAAAACGTACAATTTCAATAAAATTATCATTCATGAATACATTGACATGCGTATTGTTTTCAATAAATTAAATATGTGTTTTATTAACTCATATGAAACGATGATATTTTTTATTTAGATAAAAATTCCGATAATTAATGTTTTACAACAATATGTTTCCCCTAAACATACGTCTTTGCCGTGTCTATTTAACACTTTTGTTTGTTAGTCATTAAAGTAACAAACTCATTGTAGTAGAAATATATATCAAATTATTAATCTAAAAGTTGAAAGAAAAGAAATGTTCATTCCATTAATGTGTTGTCAAGGAGAAACACAACACAATCCGGCCCGAAGTTGCAGAATGGGCTTCTTTACACATATATTTCAAGGATTAATGTGTTTGAAAAGTCCAGAAACTGTACTCAGAGTGTGACATTTTTAGATGTTCAGTATATATTTATAAATAGAGGAATCTACACAGGAAGAGAGCTGCTGAAAATGAAAATAAGTCATTCAAATATTTGTTCTTTCTGTAAATCTGAACCAGAAAGTTTCCAATATGTTTTCATAAATGTAATCACGTAAATGAATTTTGGGGGAATCGAAAGTTTCATGAACAATCGTCTTTTATCACCCAAAACTGTCTCCCTAAGTAGATGGTGCTTGTGTGAGATCATGCGATATCAACAAGCGATATCTACATTGTAGATAAGTTCTGCCCTAGAAAGGAATCCAAGTTGCGTTTCCATGGAAACGGGGAAAACAAATACCGAACTGTGACCAGTGTTACGACGGTCCAAAAGCTGAGACAGGAATTTTGTGGACCCAAATCAAAGCAGTCCGTGACACTGACAATAATTTATGTTTTGAAACCACTTGAAATTACGTAAGGTTTATTTTGAAATTATTTATCATCATGTATTTATTTCCAAAAGTCGATAAAATATCTAACTATAATCGAATGTGAAAAAATGTCCCGACCAACTGTTTTGTTTTTTAAAATTTTTTTTACAAAAGACGCAATTTTTTCTTCATACCCAATTGATACAGACTGTCCTACTTATGAAGGTATTAAACATGTAGTTTTATATTATGCCAACTCATTATACAAGTACAGCTATCATTATACCCGAGTGTAAGCTGTGCAATTCTGTATACCCTTTTACAATAAAATGCAAAACAAAATAAAATTTCAACACCCTTCTGGGTCACAACAAAATGTACGATCTAATACTTGACTCACACATTTTGATAAACTGACTTAAATGGGAATACGTCACTGATTCAAAATACAATGATCTGGATTGGGAGTGTTTTAGTTTATACATATACAACTGCGTCTATAGCAAGAAAGGATTTACTCCAACTATATATATATATGTATATATATAAATATATCTTGTATATCTAAAAAAAACAAACAAAGCATACATTAAAATAGTATAATATCACAAAATACATATATATTAATCTTGACCAGGAAGCATATATCTTAAAAGTGTGTTATTTAGAACTGAATACTAAATGAATAGACAATTTACATTTTTTCTCTAAATGTGTTCAATTATTTATGTTGATTCTGCTTGCATTTCTGGATCCGTCCCTGACGAACATTATAGTGACCAGTAATGCTGCCTTTAAAATGTGTGAGATATATATATATATATATATAGTTACTTTATTATGTCCATATGATCAATCTACATATATATATTATTAATATACCTGATTGAAACGAGAGCAATATAAATTACGTTCCATTTCTATTTGAATAAGATATTCCTGTTTGCTTTGTTTCAAAATCAGAAAATGAATTTCAGCACAGATAAGAGGTAATGATTACACATGTGACATTAAATATGTGCCATACCATCGGGCTGGTGTAACACAGTAATGTGTACTTTTTGCAAGCTCGCAACAGAAATAACCGCGTCTCGGGCGTTCGGGTGGGCAAAGTAAAATGCGATGGTGTCCTTAATTGTTTTAGTCAATGTGCTTTCGTCAACAGTATGCTTATAATGGGAAAACTAGTATGCAACTTTAAAATATGTGTTATAGATCTAGTAGTTGCTGGGAGATGCTTGCCAAGGGAGAAGTCATTGTTGAACATTGTGTTTATCGGATCGGGATTATTCTTTGCTTTCCGCTAATTGCCGTAATATTCCAAATATGGTCAATGCGAAATCGTGTAGAGATCTGATTTGAAACATTGCAATCGTAACTATGCAAGTCATGTCAGTCTCGAAATGTTAAAGTCGGTTTTACAAAGATGACTTTGCTACTCTTCATTTTCCATTTTTCATTTGTCAAACGTAACTTGTAACATTACAAAATGTGTATATTATTTAGATTTAATAATTAAAAATGACAAGTTGACTTTTCGACTTTGACGATTTCTAGAATTACATTTCAACTTTGTAATGTTGAGAATTGGAAGTTACGATTGACATGATTAAAATGTTAGTTTTGCATGGTTTGACTTGTCTTTTCGAGACTTGTATGGTTGAGAACGACACGTTACACTTTACAAGTTACAAGTCAACATGTCTTCATTTCTGGCACAAATCCCCTTCCATATTCAACTGCCTGAGACTGCTGAAAGACCTTTCACTTGTTGCATTTGTAGAGGGCATCCCTTGGATGAGCTTGACAACTTTGACAACTTCATAAGTGAAGACTCCACTACCAGTCTCTTTCACATAGACTATCACGTCTGCGACATCCAACTCCTTCTTCACATTTCCGCATATTCACAGACAGAATATTCAGCTGTGTTGCCAACGCAGAGCGATCGATGTCTGATCCATAGAAGCTGCACACAGAGTCAGATTCGCTCTTGTATTCTCTTCCACCGGCTGCATTTAGAAGGAGAGTCTCCAGATTCTTGTAGATCTTATAGCCAGGCTGATTAAACCTATCTCTTATGAAGTTGGTGACAAAGTCTAGAGCCATGAAATACACCTGTCTGTAATGATCCTCTGCTGTCTGGGGAGCATGTGGAGGGGCTCCATCATCCAATCTCTTGGGTGGCTTTTTCTTCCTCGGTAAACTGGCTCTGGGTTATCATGTTGGGTGGCTCTGATTTTCTGACTTTGCTAAAATAAAGTGAAGTGTTCATCATTTCTAAGGCTTTCTAAGAGAGATAATGTTGCAGCGGCCATCTTCTGTCCATGTGCAGCTGATATGTTTCCCTGAAGAGATTTGCCGAGACTGTCACTATTCCTCAAAATGCAAATAGCCAGATTTGCCTAAAGATGAAGTTAAATGTTCTCACGTATGCTGACACTCCTCTAATACGACTTTTCATCTCCGAATTCTTGACATATTCCAAAACTTAATCCCAAACTTCCAAGAGCACATCGTAGTTGGACATGACACTTTCAATGGTGTCCGCTTTCACAGTCCATCTTGTAGGACATAATACACGGATGCTCAGTGAATGTTTACTTGATCTTTTTGAAAAGACCATCCCGTCTTGGAGATTCTTTGATCAATTTGATGATTTTGAAAGTTCACTCACAGGCATCTCAGAGACAGAATGTGTACAAGTGGAATCATCCATTGATTCACGCTCACTGTCCTCTCCTTGCTCAGCAGTGGAGCTTTTTTTACACTAGGTTGAAAATAGTCAAAAATGCTTTTCCTTGCCTTTTTCTTCACATACTGTTCATCAACCTTACCACTGCTTTTATTCTGTACTTGCAAGAAAGAAAACAAGGGAACAAAATGATTTGCCTGGAAAACGGCTCCAGGTCTGTTATCAAGCATGCTGTCACGAGTCCATAGGATGTACAGACATTGATCCACACTGATGTGAGGTACTGAACAGATTACTCTCCCGTTCAAAACTGGTCTCATTGTATACTGGACATCAGGATATACAGACATAATCTTGCAGTACTCCTTTAACACTTCTCCTAAGGCACACATCTTCAGAAAGGAGCACCATTGCTTGTCACGACAGTTCTTTTGAGCTTCAAATAATATTGCTCTTTCAAGATCCTTCCCTTCATCAAATATTTTCAAACCCTCATCTGACAGCAACAAATTAATGGAAGCTTCGTCCTCTTGGTCTTTATGCCTTGACATCATACTGTTGATAGTTGGACTGGAGAGAGTATAAGAATTTCGTCTCAAATAAAGTTCTGCACTTACTAAAATACGAAGACATTTTGAAAGAGATTCGTTGGCACAGAGAAACCACAGGAACTCGATATCGTAAGTAAAACATGCGTAAAACGTATGTAAAACAAACCTACCCCCTATACAATAAAGAGTAAAGGAGCAAGGGCAGCCATGTTGCCGATCTAAGGGTCCATTCACCATTAGGTCAAGCTTTACACTAAGAATTGGTGACATACACAAATGAACGCCCGTACTTATTAATTATACATTTCTCCGCAAAACCCGGCTGATTTTCACCATATGTCACCCCTAGAATAACTTTAATAGCTCTCCAAACTCGAAAATCGACAACAAAAACCTCTCCCGTGAACGTTAGTCCGTTATCGGATAGGTCCGTACTTTCCCGTGTCCAGATACCCATTTAAACAGCTAGATGACCTGAGTGCATTGTGGATGAAGTGCCTAGTCCAAGGACACAACACAGTAAGAGATCAAGATGGCACATTTTTGGTGTCTCCACTGGGATTCGCACCTGGGTCTCTGGCGTGACAAGCCAACAGGCTAACCACTTCACCACTGTGCTCCACATTTATTGGAAAGTGAGCTTCTTTTGAACATGAATATAATTAAAAAAGGAATGAGCAGTGAATAAATATTATGTATACTTACAAGCCCTTATGAGTCACAACAATTTTCTTTGTCTGGATTGTCTTAAAAGACATTTGCCTCCTGCAATCGTCAATTCTTTTTGGAAGTTTAATATTCTTATGAAGAACCTTTCGCGAAGACAACTTGAGTGAATACTTCAACATTTTTCTTTTTTTACAAGTGTAACACGCGGTTCCCGAACCTTAAACAGACACAAGAGGAGACGAGGTAAGATCATAATAGATGGGATGATGACTGATTGTGATGACAATGATGATAAAACTACCTACGACTGCTGCGGCATTACTTACTAATGGAGTCTTTGAATTAACCTTCGCCTTATATCAAGTTTATGCTCCGAGTAAATTAATTTCTGTTTGACTCAAGTTTTGGCGAGAAAAAAACGAAAATTATTTCATGGAGGGCGTAAACTAGATATGAAAACAGGAACGATTTATGTATCCTATTTATAAAAAAACAATATTTCGTTTTCACTATAAAGGAACGCAACATCAGAGTAATATCAACCCTATCACTGCATATGAACTATTAATATATAATAACATAGGCGTAGGAATGGTTTGGTTACTTTATGGGAGCGGGAATAAATCTTTTATCACATGCTGCCTTGCTTGATAACACTCTATTAAATCCTGTATTTTACACCTCGTAGCCAAATGTAGGCTTTATAAATAAGACTTTTGGAGTTGGGTGTAACTCTATATACAAAATACAGCCCCTTTTCACGCCACTTTTTGAGAGAAAAATATGCACTTACTTTTTGTTCTCGGTTGCTCTTTACATCCCTATGCTTTTCTTTAGTATAAAGGGCTTGATCGTCGACTTCATGTGCTTTCTAGTCCAATATATTCGACAATACAGGCGAGAAATAATGTTAGAGATATTTTTCTCTCAAAAAGTGGCGTGAAAGGTGGGGGTTCTGTAAGGGATGTTCTTCCAAAATGTAAAGTAAACTGCAGAAGCCTACTGAAGTATAAACCATTCTTAGTGAAGTTCGTTCAATATAATGCAATCTTATCACTATATGGGAGCTTTACATTTAAATGGAGATAGATGATATCTTGTTTTGACAATTCACCTGTCAGTTAAATATTTACAGAAAGTAAAAAATATGTGTTTACCTTCAAAGTTCATAAACAAGAGATTCTGGAGTTTGATTTGTTTGTAGGTTTTAGCATCTTCTCCTTCGTATGTTATTGAGGCAAGCATGTTCTTCGCAGCTGTGTAGTATATTATCCTGAAATTCATACAAACAAAACAATTACGCTATGTGTCTCAATTTGTTTATTAAAAGAAATTATATTAATACCTTTATTTCCCTTACATACTCGTACCACTTGTACTGTTCATACTTTGTTTATATTGGCATCTTCTAGATAATATAAGATATATCTCTATGGGCCTCTACTTAATACACAATATATCTATGTGGTCCCGTACTAGATACACTGCATCTCACAAGTCATGTCCATTGGCCTCTACCAGAACATATTTTTTTCTGAAAAGACCTCAACTGGAGACAATATATTTCTATGGTCCTCTACTAGATACAACATGTTTCAATGGGTCTCCTCAAGATACAATTTATTCCTATGGACCTCTATCTGATACAAGATATCACTATGGTACTAGACGATATACAAGATATCCACATGGGCCCCCTTCTAGAGAGCAGATATTTATTATTTCAACGTGATCTTTGATCTCGATTAGTTTTACATTTATTAAAAACTGTAAATTTAAAAAACACATTTGAATATGAATTTGGAATTCAGCAAACTAACGTACAGGAACATTCCAGATGATGTTAACTGGAGGACAACATATATATGTTAACATTTGTTAAATTACACGTCAAAACGTCATCAAATGTTCTATCGTTCAATTATTTTTCCATAATGGACCGTTGTATACTACAACTTGTTTTCAGTTGGAAATGTCTTTTGTCCAGAAGATGTATGTTTGCATGAAGAACAATAGGTAAAAACTTAGATAATACTAACTATTGGATGACAATATTTGAAATGAATTTATCACCTTTTTACTTTGTCAAGATACGCATCTCGAGGATCCGCAATTGGAAAATTGTATTTTTCATGTGTTAATCTTGTTTTAATGTTGACGATGTGGACATGTGTTGCTGTTAGAATGGCGGCAATTTCACACCTCCCATCGACAACCAATTTTTCCACGTCAACTGTCCTAATACCTGATAAAGTGAGAAACGTTTAAAAACAATAGATACACAAATGAAGAAGACAGAAATATAAGGATTGACACACGAAGATATATAGAATTCAGACTGCTAAAACATACAGATTAAAATGAAGATGCCCAGCAAACGAAACCTAACTAGGCCAGTACTGGGTCAGTAGTGGCTGATAAAATGAATACACGAAGATGTCAGCAAACGTCATCTAACTCAGCCAGAACTGGGTCAGTATGACTGATACAGCCATCCAGTACTGGCCCGATTCTGATGTGGTACTGGGCCAGTGCTGTCAAACGGTACTGGGCCAGTATCACGCCATTACTAAAACGATACCATTCCCTGTAATGGCCCAATTCACGTTAGCCTTCACTGTTCCAGTCCATTAAATATATCGTGTATACCGTAAGTTTCCAATATCCAAATTTACTGATAAATCAAGGTTGATTTAGTTAATATCATTTTCTCTTCCATTTTCAAAAAATGATACTTTTCTTAAAGTAAACATATATTAATCAGTTTGTAATCTTGCAGTGTGTTGTCAATTTGACAAGTGATGGAGAGAAGCTTTCAAGGCAGAGAAACCTTAAGATTTACAAACCTGTATGTTCTTTTTTATTAAAATTTGTGTTGTCACGTAATAATCATATCTGAATATGAATGAACTATTAATTTCACTGTTTATTCAATTTCTACAGCATCGAAAACAACGGAAATGTGATGAGTCATACCTGAAGAAAAATGGGTTCAACCGATTACCGCATCACTCAGTTCACTTCCGCAGCGTCAAAGAAACACGTTTAAAATACGCTGATAACTCGTCATGGTAGAATGGAGATAAAACTACTGTGTTTTTAACTTTTTGTGAGTCTAACGTAGATTCGATACCGTTTTTTATCATTCGGAGCCGAACGCGTAAATTAATCATATCAGTTTGTAATCTTGCAGCTTTTTGTACAAAGACAATGTTATGAAATGCAACTTGTGATTATTTTCATACTTAAGTGCCAGGTTATATTAATACATACAGCAGCAATTGTTAATGTAAAACGCACGTGTAGATATATAGTAATATTTAATGTATCAAAGTTTTTATATACAATTAAAGTTAACTCATAAATTGAACTCGCATTGAAAGGATACCAAATCGTTGCTTTCTCCTCCTGCCTCTCTAAAGCAGGCGACAATTCGATATACAACCTTTAATTCCTGAACAGGAAGTATCATACCTGATAATCTGTATTGGGCCTGTTCCGGTCCAGTACAGACCCTGTACCGGCACAGTACTGGCTCTTTGAAAATACTCCATAATGCATTTAGACATGAACTGATATGCCTTAACTGGGCCAGTACAGGGCCAGTACCGCACTTCAGTACCGTATTGCCAGTACAGTCATGTTTGCTGGGTAGATGGGAACAAAATGAATATTGATAATTGATAAAAACTATTTTGAAACCAACATGTAAAAAATGACATTACCATTCTGACTTTGAGTACTATAAAGCATGTCATTCCAAGAATATGACATGCTAAACACGCAAAATTCTCTGTTCGTTAATCATTATAAAGCACGACTACAAACAATTCTTATGACATATTTTTTAAAAATCTAATCATTCAGATACTATGTCGTCAATATCCAGGTATTTAAGTAAAGTTAAAACAAATATAATTATATCATACATAAGCAATTTCCAAAATTAAAGCTTTAAGATTAGCTGTAATGCATTGTTTTCTTTACCCAGCAAACACACATCGTTGGTACAACGTTGTGTGGAAGTTGTTTGGTGTTTTTTTTCACAACGTAACCTACACACAGCGTTGTGACAACGTTGCTTTGCAACATTCATCTTATGTGTTCACGTATTCAAAATGAACTTATATACTTATAATAACACGTATAATATAAACATATGTATTTAGGATTTTCCAGCCCATCATCTTGACAGATTTTCACTGGTGTAATTCTAAGTTCTGCGAAACTGAGTCAGTGAGTGGCTCTATACATTCTCTCCCACGCCATTTTCTACCAGCTTGCAGCGTTTTGTTTGAGAAGTTTTGTACAATCTAGAACGCTGTTAAAAGACCATAACGGTAAAACAATTCATATGTTCATAGTTGGTGGTAGACTTTGTGTTATGTGCATCACATTTAAATAATAATTGTTCATATTGTCATTGTTTTCTGTTTTCACTGCACATTGCCGCCGTTTCTTTGTTCTTTTTGTAATATGACACACCCCAGCAGTTAGCCCCCTTTTACTTTTGTCATTAGGCACTGGTTTGTGTGACCATAGATAACAACAAATTTCAATATGCACCATCTGCATTACATTTTTTTCACACTATGTATCTCGAACAATTCTGTTTGTCGCAAGACAAATGTATTGAACTGGTCTCTCTAACTCACTCTGCATTCAATGTAATCCACATGTGAAATGAATGTAAGTCTGCCCCTGAATCACATTAAAGGGGAAAAAAACCTTTAGTATTTTTAAGATCAGAGAACTGAATGTCCTTCTAGTAACTGTAGTGATTCTTATTGAGATGAAGTCTTACAATTCAGAGCCACTTAACAAGCATTATCACAAGAATGGCGGACAGGGTAGTAAATTATCACTGTAATCACTGAAGCAACAGAAAAGGGAGCGAAAATTAAACTTCCTATCTGAGCTGTCCGTAGGTCCTACCGAGAAGTAGTCATCTGGTATTACAGTCACAATCCTTTGATGTTAAAAGGCAGACGGGTTATATGGTATTTTACGATTATCCCCATGTTCAGCTCATCCTTTTCACAAACATCACAAATGTCTGCTACAAATTAATAAACCTTACATCTGAGCTTGTTTTTTGTGTGTGGTGTAAATAAGCAAATTACATTGAATGATAATTAGATTATAAACATATGTTTACTAGTCCCTTAAACTTTGAATTACAGTCGTAATAGTAACATAAGTGAAATTGTTCACAGTTAGGCGCAACTGTTTTAGAAGTGAATTCAATTTGTACCCCTGCAGATGTGATAACAATTGGTAATTATGCTATTATCTATATTTCATCGAAGTATTATATTTACAGATATAACTTTGCTTTCCCACCCAATACCTGATTACAGAAGAATGTAGGAGACGATTAGTGAAGCAATTAAGTATTTCCCTTTCAATGATAGAAAAGGGAAGAGCTGCAAAGTAAGTATGACATGAAATTTTCAATATTTAAATGGGTTTTTTTTTACAAGAAATACATTCGTAATATGTTTGTTTAACTGATTTATCACAAACTATTTAAATTATTTGTTATGTTTTGTACAGTTGTATGAAGGTAAAACAATATTTTAATGATAAGAAAATGATAAGGGGAACAAACAAGCTATTGCATTGAGTATTCAAAACATGTCTTGTTTGCAGGAGAAACCTGCGGAACAGTAAAGGGAAGTAAGTGCCAGCGACAAGGTTTAGGAAAATGCCGTGCCATCGCCAACTGCACGACATAACAATGTCATGACATCATAACTATCTTGTCATATCGACATGACATCACCACAGTGCTGTTTGAAGTTGTCATTTTCTTTAAAAAGGAATTAAAAAATGATGTTTGATGATAACAAAAATTCCCTTTATGTTTTTTATAGTGAGATTCTAAATAACCATATCCTATTCAACCTTACAAACCACTGTAAATAATGAAGCGTAGGTTTAGTCTAATTTAAACAGTAAGATGTATAACCACTATGGGAAAGGGGTGATGATTGAATGCAGTATAATTTAAGAGAAATGTTTTTGTAAATGAAATAAAAGTTTGCGACTCTTCAACTTGTCTTTGTTTAAAAAAAAAGAGATTCCATCGATTTAACTTTGACTAACAAAGATTGTATACTGACACACTGTGAAAACTAAACAAAAGTTTTTTCTTTTCCGAAAAGCAACGTGAGGTTACCAGAAATATACCAGTATGTAAAACATCAGTATTGAACTGATTTTGTTTGTTAAATATTTGAAGTTGTAACTTGCTTATGTTTGTTGTTTCTCTTTCAAAGTGTGTCAGTATATATGATTATGAAAGTGATGACTACAGATAAAGAGAAGTATGAGGAATTCATCTTGGAACAGACTTGAAACTAGTTAGACTGACAGAGAGCCACTGTATGTACCACCCTCAAGGTTACACATTATTTTACCTGTGGTAGTACCTGATATACAGGTGCTAATAAATAATGAAAGTTGCATTCTAGTTTTGAGCAGGTATTTTCTCAACATTGCACCCAGGTTGTGTGTAAGTTTCTTTACAACGTTATTTTACAACGTTGTCAAAACGTCAACACAACCATACACTTTTAAGTTGTCACTACGTTATTTTACAACGTTGCCATAACTAAATTACAAAGTTGTCGCAACGTTGTCACAACGTTATTTTGTTTGCTGGGTATTTCTAATCAGCAATTGATCGATAAAATATATCTTGTGAAACACCATTATATAGAGAAAACGTGAGTACTCGAGGTCCTGAACACACCTCTGATGTATGTCGTGTTAGCAGAAAGAAGTCAGACACATTGATGCTATCACAGAACAATGCACAATTATCGACCAAACGACGTGATGATGATGATGATGATGATGATCTATCGACAGAATCCTGACACGCTGCATTTTTACTAATTTAACAACCTTATTTGTATAATAAATCATAGAGATTGACAGACTATCCACAAAGTAAGAACAGATTGGCCATTATACTAATCAATAATGTCCTGTCATGTCGTAGCGAAGTATTCCCACTCGTAGCACCGATGAATGACTTCACTTTTCAACGAATGTGTATTAACCATTATCAAATTGTCAAAATTTAAGTAATCAGAATAATATTTTGATCCTCAGTAATTTCGTTCAGCTGTATTAATAACACAAAAGGGACTTTCCTCTCGAATTTCGTTTCCATAAAACCCTAGAATCATTTCTTTAACAATGTATGTAAGATATATTGCAGTTATTGCAATATACTAGTCTTGTGATTACTGAATGGTATCCTTGAGAAATATTATTATTTTGATGTAGCTGTCGGTTGCTACAAGCAGTCGTTATATTCAAGCTTGTGCCCTCATGTTATATCCAAAATAATTCAGGGACAAACACATTGTAATCTGCGTCAAGTACCACGATTGCTTTAGTTTCATAATAATATATTTGACTTTAATATGCGTCAAAATACATTATGTGCTGATTTTAGTTTAAATAAGTCCAATCGACTTGCACATTCATCTCCAATCACCAAATATATCATTATTACTAGTTTCCAATGAAAATATTGCAACATCCTCATACATGTGAAGACACCGAAACTACACGCGATTTACATGCACAGTAGTTATTTGATCTATTTAATCTTCTTAAACCAAATTTTACTTTTTGTTTGTCGTATAAAAGTTTCCAAATTAGGTTTGACTGATTGACACGTGCATTTTCCCTCAGAAATTACTACTTTTACCCCTATAACGTCACGATACTGATCCGATAACCATTTGAATGATAATTTTGGCTTGCTGACTAGGCAGAAAATGTCTTCAATTACGTAAAATAATCAGATAAAAAAGGCAGTGGTTGATTTTTTTTTAATTGGTTATTTTTTTATAAATAATATACAAACCTTTTATAAAACGATATGTTTTGAATTTGATGTGACGGTGAGTGTAGATTCCAATTTTCAGTATTCCTTGCCATAGTGAGTAGAATTTCCCATTGTCATATTCGAGGCAGATAATAAAATATGACTTTGTCTTCAAGCCAAACACCTTCACCCTTTTGGTGTTCATTGATGAATCAGTGTAGAATACATTCTGCCCATTTTGATAACATTGAAGTAAAAACCCTGCAACGATGTTTAATGAAAAGAATTGAATGTATAACATGAATTGGAAATACATAAACCATTTTAACCCCCAAAAATCTTGTTTTTTTAAACACTTAAAACTGCATTGAACCACGTCGATCAATGTTCAACTTTAACATACAATGATCCACTTATTGTTCTGCACTGAATAACATATTAACAGTACTCTGAACCAGTCTATTCTGACTCTTAGTAACACAAAGCGGATTCTCTTCCCACAGAGGTTACTCAAAGCGTGTCTCCCTGCGTAAATTCTGGTCTTATACGACACAGTTCATGTGTTAGCTATAGAAAATCCTAAATGGATTCTGCATGGTGTGTAGTCGGTGATGCTGTTTCAAATTGAGCATTCCGTCTGTTCTCATAACCCTACTGAAGACTTGAGTTTGGACACATGAGCGATTCACAAACATCTTTTAAAAGATGCAAGTCATAACTGGTGTAAGAAATTTTAATTGGTAAAAATAAGAATGATAATCCGTGTTGCAAATTTGGAACATTCAAACTCATGCAGGATAAGAATAGTTGTGTAACAAAAATAAGAAAAGTTATCGGTGTTGCAAATTAAATTCTCACCGTTAGGGGTCTTTTTGAAAAAGAAAAAAAAGTATCAGCGAATTTTAACAAGGGTAATGTGGGAAGATATCAGTAAAGAAAATTTTCTCGGGGGAGAATGTTCTAATGAGGCCATTCAAGCGAGGTTTGCATTTATAACTTTAAAACAAAATTTTAAAAACGGTACGGACGATTTTACCAAGTAATAGTAAAGATGAGCTACGCCTTAGGTCATTCAAAGTTCTGCTTTTGAATATCTTCAGATGCCTATGTATGTTTGTTGCAAAAACCTACATGATATATAAGTCAAACAGAAAAGATCGAGAATAATCAGTGTATAATCAATACATTAGTTTGATGTTTAAATGTGAGGGTGTTTTCATATATGCTTTAAATTTCAAGATTAAATTGACCTGCACATATAGGATGCATATTTATATATATATATATATATATATATATATATATATATATATATATATATTTATATATATATATATATGAAATACATATATATAGGTACAGATAAAATATATGATTGATCTATCAACTCCAAATCACCTTTATCGACACAATAACTTTTTTCCGACTAGATGATATATATGTTTTACATATTATATGTATCAATTTCCAATCGAGTGTTAGTATGATAGATGTACCATTTGACAACAAGGGTCATTTCTTGTTTACAAAGATGATCTGACATGTTCCATGCAATATGCATTGCAGACGTCAAGTGAGTGACGAGATTGATTATCATTCTTAGATAAATCATTTCATCCAGCTCATGAGGGGTCTTACAAGTTACTATCCATAGTCACGTGGAACAATCAGAAAGCGAGATTCGTAAAAGAGGTAGGAAAAGGGCGGGTGAATTTAGAGGTGATGTCTAATGGACAGATGATAGTTATGATTTGGAGATATTTGTCCATACTACGAAGATATTATAACTGTTATCCATACTTCACATGAATATGGTGGAATAATCAAAATAATTTTATGTACAACATCACATTTGGTCAAGTTATATCATAATGTTATAATTACAAACTTCTTTTGATATAGTTACCTGATAATGTTCTGGAAAAATTACGCTTTTCAGTCGACTGCATCTTTGCTTTCCCTTCCAAGTTGTTTCTGCGTTGAATTTTGTCTGAACTGAAACCATCAGAATAGTTTACCTGGTTGATTTTACACAGAAGTGTTGAACAGTCTCCAAGGTTTTGACACTGCACAGCGAGGGCCGTTTGAGCCTTGTTTTTAAAGTACAGATTCTTCTTAGATTCAGTTCGTACAATACAGAGAAACAACAGCCATGCCCAGACAACCATCGTTGTCGCCGTAGTCATATTCGCTAATGTCAATGAAGTGCGTGTCTATAAGAGTTCTGAAAATGTGTGATACTTGATACTAGACATACCTCTTTTTGGTAAATGACAAAGACGTATTTACTGTATATCCGTATATGATTACAATGTTAAAAGATTAATAGTAATTATGATTAATTGTTTAACGCAATGGATATACAGATAGATGAGATTATGAGAACAAAAATGATGAGAGAAGGTATTGATTTCCAAGTGAAAGCACAAAGCAATATATTGACACGTGGAATAATTCTATAAACAGAAGATTTCTGGCTAAAAAAAAGAAAAGATATATTTGCTCATCACAGGTATTTATGCCAGACGCATTCCATGTAAGACGTTATCTTAAAATATTAAAAAGCATGTCTGACAAATTACTAACAGAAAGGACTACCCTGAAAAAAGAGTTGAAACTCAATAAAATTATTTATTTACTTTTTTTCCAAATAGTGCAAAACAAACTAATTATTCATTTTCTTGAGAAATTGCTGAGAGTGACATTTATCACACAATAAGTTATCTTGTTTGTAAAAAGAACCCATTTAGTCAAACTATGTTGATTTGGATTTGAAACCACCAAACAGGGCTTTTAAGCATGCCGAAAACATAGGGAATATAGATAGATTGGGGAGGGGACTTTGTATATGTATTTCACAAGCTGTGATGATTAAGAATGATTTTGAATTTATTGTAGATTTGTAATTGGTTTTAAAATCAACATTCAATATCATTTATTTCCTTTATTTAAAATGTTTGATGTAATTTGTTTTATTTCATACGTAAGTCTTAAACCTTAGATACAAATTCACACAAAAATTGATGAGCTACAGAGCCAATGGTTCTATTATATTGCCATTAAGCAGCTCAAAGCGGCATTCATACACATATAGTTAAGACTTTAAATTGATGTTACAAACGACTGATTTAATTAGTTAAGAACAGTTATCACCTACGTAATTACAATATCTATGTTTACAAAAAGAGGATGCTGATGAAGTTGGTGGTTACTGAACATATTTTCTTGTATTTATGAATCGTTAGAACTTTCCATTCGACATATATATATAAGAGATTACAAGTTCATTTATCCGTTTATTCATTGAATGAACAATCCGAGTTTTTCAATATTAACAAAAGCGTAAAAGATGAGTTGTGTTTATATTTTATTAAACATTTACAAAGAATGATTTGGAAACTAAAATTATAATTTTGCGTGTCTGATATTACATATATTAACTGTCGGCAAGGTTCGAATAGATTTTATTTCATCCAAGAGATGAGCATATTCAATTTCAATAACATACCATGCACTCATGTAAATATCGTTCGATAGCATACACATAGTGAAAGACACAATTCAATAACACGTGTAAGACATCGTTCAATAACATACCACACGTGTCAGTTAATTATCATCGCTATATGGAAATGTTATAATTTTTTATCATTTACTTTCGGTTGAAAGGTTGCCATAACCAGCAATTGACGTGCTTATCAGTGTAAACACAACGTTCAATAACATGTATATCTTATATATATATATTGTTCAAACCATATCACCGTTAATATTTGCCAATACATAAAACGATGTCAATAACGAACCTATAACAGAATAACGATTGATTGATGTATCACCTGTAGTGTCTACTGCAATAAATTTGCATATGTTTAGATTCGAATCTATAAGCTAATCTAATTAAAGATCAATTGTTTAGTGTGTATAGTTGTATTTTGGTGATTCACGCCTGCCATAAATTTAAAGTTGACATTGAATAATTGTATTGTGATGAGTAGGATGCAACATAAACGGATTTTAGTTCTACAAAAAACTGACATTTGTTCATATTTCTAAAATTCAGGGAGAGGTAGTTTTAAACACATGTTCACCTTAAATTCACCCAAGCGGAATTGACTAATGTCATGGATCGAGCTCGAGGCTTCTGTTAACTATTTAACAAATTTGCATTTTCTTATTAACAGGGAAATTAAGTCTCATATGTTTAGTCAGCCTGAAGAAAAATGTTACTAGTCAGCGCTAGGCGTATATGGGCGGAAAGTATAAGCTTTCATTTAAAGACTGAGATCCATCACTATACACAGAACTGGCGTGGTCTGTTGACCTCTATTTAAAGAAACTGAACATGGATACCTTCATGATCAGTAAAATAATTCAAAATCTTATAACCAGAAATATTCGTGACTTTTTAAAACCAAATTGTAACTGAAACAATACTTTGAAATTTAAAGGGGCAGTAGCACGTTTTCTCGGTGATATAATGAAATGTATTTGAAAAATAATGTCACGAATAGTAGAACACCTGTCCGTCTTCTTGAAATCAAGTTATATGAGTGTACATGATTCCGTAAAGCCATGGGAATCGTTTTTATCATTCGAAATGATAAAATGTGTTCACAATGAAATGGCTGGCATGCAATTTTCACCGTTTTTACAAATACGGAAAATTGGTCTGTGTTATAATATGACTGTACATGATTCCATAAAGCCATGGGAATCGTTTTTATCATTCGAAATAATAAAATGTGTTCACAATAAAATGTCCGGCATGCAATTTTAACCATTTTTGCAAATACGGAAAATTGGTCTGTGTTATAAGATATTTTGCCCTCTATAGTTAATATAAATGACATAAACTATCAATATACATGTAAATGGGAAATTTGAAAAACTAAAATTTGCAAAAAAACGTGCTACTGCCCCTTTAAGGTAATGTATTTTCATAGTTTGAATTTTCAACAGAAGCAGGTGGTGATTTCAGGTGAGAATGTAACCTCCAGGGTTGCTGTGAAACTGACACCTCCCCATCTCCCTTTCCTCAACCCCCAGTAGGGCTGTAGAAAACAACTGCACATTCTAAGTATGCTGGGTACAGATAAGGGAAGAAACATATCTGTTTTTAACACTCCTATCTGATTACTATACTTATTTATTTTTATTAGATATTCAAACATTTAACTCCATGATATAATGTTACTCTAGTACTTTGTTTACATTGACAAATAAATGTTTCTATAATGGGGACTTATCAATATTAAGTTTGCAGTTCCGTATATAACCAAAGGAATGTAATCTACTGTAAGTAATAAAAAATAGTGGTAAAGTCAAAAAGTGTGTTCATTTCTTCAATTTATAGTGACAATTGCCTGTGTAGAATTCAGTTAACTAAAGACCAGATGTGGACAATGCGGGTCGTTATCCCTAACTACACTCGAGAGCAAAAGCGACTGAAACTGAGTAACATTAGGTCTCTAAAAGCCAAATAAACTAATTAAAATACATTATTCAGATATGGACAGTGCTCAGTATGTTCTCGCTTCCCTGTTTTTACGCCACTGCCATTTTTGTTTGTCCGATCCATTGCATGTGCGATGCACAAGAACCGAAGAGTCAGTTTCTACAGAAACACACAGTCCAGTGTAGACATTCCGCAAATACTGACCATCATATGACCACGCCTGGGCACCCCCGTGTCCATGACACTTGTACAGCCTGACCTCAGTTGAATGGTAACAGTCAAAACAGAATTCGCCGCTTCGTACTTCACCTAGTTCCGTAAATTCCCAAAAATTGGTTTCCTCTCTGTCCATGGCACCCAATGATACCCACTGTGCTGTGTTCATATCCAGCGTCTACACATTTGTTAATGAAGGGAACACTTCTCATTTCTCCAGTATATATCCCGTCTCCATGAATATACACCTCAGGGTGCACGTTCTGAATATACCACTTAAAAGGTTTGCACTTCAACTCTTCCCGAAGCTTCTTTCTTTGTGAAATATCACCAAGGGGAGCCTTCCCACCACCCCAGTTGCTTACAAACTCCTTATATTCATCTAGCCACACGTTTGCAACTCGTCCTATGTTCCGTGGATAGCTGAAGGAGGAATTGAGGTCCCCTTGGTTGTAGTTGGCATGGGAACGAAACACATGACCGACATGAGAACAGGGAATGATTTCCAGTCTTCCACCACATGTCCAAACTTTAATGGAGAGTTCTGTGTTTTCTCCACCCCATATCAAAAGCTCTGGATCATATTTGCCTATTTTCTCAAACCATTTTCTATCCACCGTGAACAGGCCTCCTGCCATAGCTGGCGATCTAATAGGATCCGTTGGAGATTTCACACGCTTCAATTCTCGATCTGGAACCGACGTCCATTCAAAGCCAAGATATGGCCAAGTCATGACTGCAACATACAAGGGTAGAGTACTCTCAATTCGGAAATCTGTCATGTTGATGTCTTCAATTACAGGACTTACGATAATTTTAGGATAAAAAACGATCCTGTCCAGCAAAGGTTCTAACCAGCGTTCAAAACACTCACAATGACTATCAAAGAAGGTTACAGTCGGTGCTGAGGAAGCATCAAATCATATGATTCTTGGCTTGATGAGACCAACACGTTCTGTGGACCGTATCAGCTTAACCTTAGGATTACCTTGAAATGTACTCTTCTAAAGGTTTCCCAAGATGGGCCTTTGAAGAAAAATCATCCACAAGAATGATCTCCTTCAACAAGCTCTGAGGTGTGTGGTCCAAGACACTATGGATAGTCCTAAGGAGAGTGGTCCAAGTCTCATTCATGAAGATGATGACAACGCTTGTCTGTGGAAGTCTTGTAATGGTGTAAGTAAGTTGATCACATTCTGGTATTACAAGTCACGGAGGACGTCGATGGAGCGATATGAGGTTGCTGATGTAGTTGTGGTATCCATTCTCCTTTTTACTCCTCGTATATTTCATTGGTTCGTCTTTTGTAAGCAGATGACTGTCTATATTCACTGGTTTTCCAAATTCACCAGGATGTGAAAGGTTGAAGAGTTTCCTCACCAAACTCACATTGGGCATGTCTGGGATGAACACACGAAACATGGGAAGTTGGCCATCAACCAACTTATTAACGCTCAGTTGCGAAGAGATCAATACGTAAAATAGAACCACAATGGCTCCAATGGGGCTGATACTTTTGCAAAATCTTCTTTTCACACCAAATTTCCCCATGTATCGTCCTGCCATGATTGATATGAATGTGTACTGTGAGAGTGTTAAGACTGCTGTCTTAAATACTCATTACTGGTTCAATACACAGCTGTGATAGCGTATATGTGAATCAATGTTCCTGATGTTGAATTGTGATTAAATAACCCTCTGCAGATATTCTGCAGTTTTTGATAACAAATTGAATTATATTTACATTGAGAAAGGTGCAAAATTTGAAGTTGAAAAACAATTGCATTGCCAGCCAATATTTATATTGTTATATATGTTGTTGTCAGATTTTTTCCTGCAGATGAATTGAAACCGGTTGATGAAGAAATACGTGTGTTTTTCGATTTTAATCATTTATAGACATAGAGCCGACATTTGATTTTGTATGTACACACACATATATATGTTTAATATTATTGGTGCTCCTATCATTGTTTTCGACTTTACATTATATATAACTATGTAATTGCCATTGTCTTTCTTTTACATTTTGAAGGCGTGTGATATATCCTCTTCAACAAGATATCTAGTGATATGAATTTTATTTCATCTGGTTATAGGCTAATTACAGTGGACTCTGGCATCACTGGCAAAAATAGTACAATGTTGTTTTCAAGATCATGTGAACCATTTAAATCATTTTATCAAAATGTAATCAGATTATAATTGTTCAATATTATAATTATATGTGTTTCGTGTATTTGACATTGTTTACTCATCTGAGGAGAAATTGGGCTCTGGAAGACGAGTTTAGGACACTTTCTATTACATGTATCTTGATTTACATTATGCAAATACGTGCTAAAACTATATTAACCATTAATGAATGTATATCTATAATATGTGCATCTGAATATAATACAATATAATATAATATAATATTACTTACTACCAGGTTAAACTTTATACATTTAAAAACACTTATTGAAAAGACACCTGAATACTCACTGGATTGGGTGTTATTTACCAAGCCAGGCACTCTTCTATATATACTCATGGTCAAAATGGTTGACACCCCTAAACAGAAAACGGATTGCAGCAAATTAAATGCACTGGACAATTAATACTGTTCGATATTATGGTACTTTTGAAGTTAAATAACACAAACACATGATGTAAACGAAATGCTTCTTGAAAATAAATGGAACTAAATGAAAGATTTTGTGTATATTTGGTTTGAGTAGAATTTTTCAAATGCAATGTTTCATTATTTATTATACCAAATATGATAACACTCAAATACTGTAACAATGAACCAATACCAAGATCTCAAAACAAAAGGAATGAACTCCTTTAGAATAAATTTCATTTTTCTTATATTCAGTTTGCTTTGGTATTTTAAAGTACAAGTGGAGAAATAGCAAATGCTCAAGGACACTATTCACAAAAAGACGTCCAGTAGTAACATTTTTACTAAAAAAAATCGACACTGACACGTAACGTTGTTTATATAATATATCATTTCTATAACAATAAGGGGGTGTCAACCATTATTACCATATGTATATAAGGATTCATCACTGTTGACAACGAGTAGTTAATGGTATCCTCCGACCGATCTGATGACGCGGATCCTATGATGCGTATATTCTGTCCATGGGAGACCTCCCTTATCCTCGATCATGGCACAACTTTATTCAAAGTGATTGTCTTATTTTGTTTAATTTGTACTGTTGCAAACATCATTATATGTGTTACTAAGGTAATATATTTGTATAATTTCTTATCCGATAATTGACCAGTTTAACATATAAACGAAATCAAGGCCAAAGCTACTAGCCTGAATGTGTATACCTCGAATGATGACAACATTCTTCAACCTAACTTTATAACCTTATGTAATGGTATTAAGTAGAGAACTTCATGTATATATCGTTAACTATTTTGTTTAATTACACTGTTTAAATAGCATATCAAGGATATCAAAACATGTCGTATTTAATGTCAAAAATGGACATTACACGTCCCGTTTTCATACACAAAAGTTTGATGACCTATTAAACATTACCAACCGCAATATGTCTTTTAGTCTGTTGTAGATAGAATAACAATTAATTTACGCTCACCAACCGAGGTGCATCGTCCGATTTTCGATCAGAAACCACTAATAGCACCTTTTTATCGCCACTGTACTGAGTCGACTAGCTCCAAAATGGTAATTTTCGGCAAAAGTCGGTACTTCTCGATAACAACACCATTTTTAACATACATATATAACATATTTTTTGACATATGTGACTCCAACAATACTTTGAATGTCCCCTTCAAACTGATAGAAATTTCAAATTCATTATGATGTTTCCACAATTTGGAACTTAGGATATTGAAAGTATTTAAAGGAAAGGATAAAGAATAAGTTTATATTTCAGTTGGATTATAAACCATTGTTTTGTCACGAAACATGATCATTCAACATGTCGGTTAAATGAACATTGAATGTCGAACATTGGAGTTGGAATCTTAAAAAAACAATTAAAACAATATATAATGTTCAAACAAAACATTATTGTATCAACTAATAGATAGTTTAATTCCTTTTACAACTAATACAAATCATAGTCTCTATAACAGCACATTAAATTTAAATTCTTCAGTTAAGTATGTTTATTATCATGACCGAATAAAATGTAAAAGAAATCAACTAAAACCGTTTTTCTTTAAAATTAATGGTTTTTAAATTGAAAGAAATGAGCAAAATACTAAGTAAGCAAAATAAATACAGCTATTGTATTAAAAAAAGGGAGAAACGGAAATCATCCTTAAGCCAATTTACATTTGTTCATGGTGTGGCAGGATGAGATGAAAGTGTTCCTACTGGTTCGATTCCCACAGGAGGTGATCTCACAATCACTTCTGTTACAATGGTTACCTTATCAATCGCAATATCTGCTTTTTCAAATTTAAAACAAAAAATATATCAATTCCATTTCAAATTCATCTACTTTTATTTGTAACAAATATAAACCAAAAGCCATCTCAATGAGGAACTAATGGGTGTTTTACAATGGCATTAAATCAATTTCAAATTACCTTTCCTCATATAACGTATATCTTTTC
This sequence comes from Gibbula magus, assembly GCA_936450465.1. Lineage (NCBI taxonomy): Eukaryota > Metazoa > Mollusca > Gastropoda > Trochida > Trochidae > Gibbula > Gibbula magus. The sequence goes on along the minus strand of OW388295.1, from coordinate 27,621,505 downwards.
TTTAATTTCTTTTTTACAAATATCAGCTCCCGTGAGCTATTTCAAAAGTAAGATGAGATAGGAAATTTCGGTTCATCAGAATTTGGAGCCGGTAAATAGATTTTCAAATTTGTATTAATGTGCCACAATATATCAGTATAAGCAAGGGTCAGGAATTGTGTTATGGAGAGCCTGATTTCCTGACAATGGCAGCTATCAGATATTAAACTTAAGTACAAAAGAAAGTACACACCTGCGTACATAAAGTACAACAAGTTGTGAAAATTATTTCAAAGGACTTAAATTAATTTTCTAAGAAGCTTAATAATAATGTAATGATATGTATAATGTATCTGCGTACACCAGTGAAATAAGTTAACATGTAACAGTAGTTGTCAAGTTGGACTATATCTCTTCTGTTCTAAGTCAACCATTCTGTTCACTTGTGAATTCAAAGTTATCTACATTTGGACATTATGCTTCATTGCTTATCAATACGAAATTGAAATTTGATTTTTAAATTATCTGAGCATAGAATAAATCAAATTAAATTGTTAATGATGGAGGTTTGATTGAACCATTTTGAACCTCATTCTGAAAGCGAAGAAGCGAATACACAAAGTGGAAAATAACCATTTAACAGATTTTTTCACACCATTTTTCACGGAAATCGACAAAGTAGCATTAAAATAATGTGATAACTGTAAAGGGCTGAAATTATATTTTCGCAGACGTTTGCAAAGATTGGGAAATGTTTTCTGTTTGAATATGTTGCAAAGCGAGTTCTTGAACAAAAACAAATACAGTTATACAAAACTTTTAAAACTACTTTTACTGAGGAAACATTTGTTTAATCACCAATGCAGATATGCCTTGCCTTTATTCAAAACAGGTCAAATTTCTCTATGATTAAAGATAGGAATACATAAATAATAGTAAAGATAGTATCTTGGATGTAAAGAATAGATTGCATGTGTGTCGTTTATATACTCACATCAACAGAGACCTTTTATCTAAACCAATTATATTTCACCGAGATTTATGTTTTACCTGACACTGAGACATTACTACTCCGTTTTAGATATGTACACCTTGTAAAAAATACATGCATAAAGCTGATTTATAATACCTTTTATGTGTAAAAACATATTTGTATAAATAACGCATAATAATTGGTATGGGTTATTTCAATGTACATGTATTCGTTGTCGTTTTTCATAATCATTGATGCAGTCCTTCCAAGTCTATCAAATGTCCTTAAAAGTTTTTAAAATTAAGACATTTTTCAAACATACACCTTAACCTCATTCATACATCCTCGGTTACCCAGGGTTTTATATATGCTCCGTTACCCTCACTTTATCATCCCTGGGACACTCTATCAGAGACATCCGCCCTTGGACTGTGTGCGCCAATCAAACTGCTACGCCGCTTTAACCTGCGAGCCAGTGAAAATTCATATCACTTCGTTGCCAAGCAGGCACCTCCTTTGTGCAGACATTTTGTTAATCATCAGTCGCCGGTTTACTCCTTTGATCCTTTCCATCTTTTCCTATCGAGCTATCCTTTGTTACTGATTTCGTCAAGTCGGCCGAGGGCGGGTAATTTGGATACCGATTTCTCTGATAGAGTGTCCCAGGGGTGATAAAGTAGGAAACCGAAGATGCATTTATATTGAGAATACAGTTATTTACATTTCATATAGATCCCTCTCCCTGACGTAAGGTTTGGCTATATATCTGCATTATTAGACAGAGTGTACTTAATTTGGAATTTAAATTCAAACTAGATAATTAACGAAGATCCTCTTTGTTTCAATATCGTGATTCCGAGCAAACTGCAGAAAGTTCGCAGAAAACTGCTGATGTTGAAAATTTTCGATTTTAGGGATTTATAAGAATTGATTTGTCCCTCATCACATTAATAAACTGGCAATAAGAACACAAGAATAAATTTATGAGTTTACAATTCAAAGAGTGCCAAAATGTTGATATTGCCAATAAATTTAGATTGCAACTTGATATATACAGGGTTATAGTGTTGATCAGTAAAACTCTCATTTGCAATAATTGATATTTTAAACAGCGTACATTAAGAGATGGGACGAAGAAATCGAACTCACTTACAGCAACATTTTGCAACAACAAATTATTGTGGAAGGTGCCTAAATTTACCACAGCGACTTTTTAACAGCCATTTTACGACATGGCGCATAACGTTACTGTCACATTTATTCACTAAATATGTAACTATAAGTTTTATTTTAATTACATACCTATGTCCAGTAAGTGGTGAATATCAATCGCCTTGTAATAGTATATTCAATAATAATTTCAGGATAGGCGTCAGAGTTACACTTACGTTTTTGTAGATAATTTAATTTAATGTTTAAGTGATAAAATACTTTCGGCAACCTTCTATTATTATTTCTAATTTGTTTGTTCATTTAACTGCCCAGGTCATACTAAAGTTTTACGATTTCTAAAATATGTGTGTAGGTGAAAAATCCTGTTTAATATGCGAAAAAAGTGATAAAAATACCGTTTTTATCTTTAAAATGCTTAATAAAATATTATTATTTCCTTGAGCAGTGTCAATAACTTTCAAAATATATTGCTATGTAGTCGCGTATGGGATACAATTGAAAGGTTGTGCACTAACTGAGGATATACGACGATATTCATGGATTATAAAGCTAATGATGAAAAAAGGTTCATTATTCTAATCTTTGGACACATTGCAGGATGTTGTAATGTGCTTTGATTGTCGATGGTTTACAGTAAGGCCCGCTTCTGCTAATCTCACGTTTGTTGTTTTATTTTAAATACAAACATTATCAGCATAAAATAACAACAACACCGAAAATCTGATTTCGTTGTCTCAACTATACTTCATTCATATTATCATATCTTGGTTTCATTTTGTCATCATATATCTCATTAGCATTGATTTCATCCTGTGTCTACGAACGTATATGAATCCACCGTCTTCAAAAATTCATATCAATTATATTTAATATATATATTTAACGATATTTTGGGACATTTGTAAAGTCAAACTTGATAACCAACATTACTCGAACAGTTTATAGCAGAACAGCGATGTGGCATTGTTGCAAAACGTAGATATAACAAATTGACTGACTGATTCCCCAGTGTTTGCCATTGTAAATAGTAAGCGAATGTTTACACCCAGTCCCTTCACGTACGTCACTTCCGGTTACCTTCCAACCCTCTAAGCCTCGCCCCATTTTTCGTTTGATGCTTGCGGGTGAAAAGCAGACGATTTTTATGCAAAGTTTAAGTCGCTTTAGTTGAAAATAGAAATTTTACTCGATGATGTAAAAACACCGTGATGTTATGTAGTTGATTGTGACAGGGCATTGTCCAAAATCTACTGCCAAAACGGTATCTCCTCATGTGGAACACAGTTTTGGTTGATAAATGCATTTACAAGTAAAAAAAATGATCAAAACGTTGATATGGCCTGTAAATCTAACTAACAGTATGATATATTCATCGTTAAAAGATGAAAGGTCGTCAATCTCTGCTTCGCATTTTATGAATAATTTACATTTTAAAGTTCGTTGTTAATTTCTTTTTTTATGACCAGAATCCAAGGACTTCGTTAATGTTGAAATTTGATATCTTGAATTGATTTACTGTTGTAACATACATAAGGAGTAAAGCGTTCACAGTGTACAGTACATAAGCAAAAGCAACTATAATGGTTTCTCGATGGATGTTGCTCCTATATTTTGTAGTACGAGTTGAGTGCAAGCATGGCTTGTATGTTGAAAATAGAGTTGAAACGACGCTGGCTGCACAATGTCGGAACCTTGAACATTGCTCACCATCCTTATGTGAGAAGGTACATACCAATCATACAGATCTGAATACCTCAACATCAAGCAGAACTACCAGCAGCATGGACGGGACATCATTGATGGAGTCAACTCTTAAAGAGGGTGATGCAGTCAATCATACCAAACCATTTTCAGGTAAAACAGGGACATTCACAGTTAAGCAGCTTGGGTTCCATTAAGAATTAAGACGACAAAGAAAGAGAATCATTCTGTTTTAGTTGTACTGAGGATTCTTTTTCCTTGATCAGGCACACAAAATGTACAGATGAAAGTTCTATTGATATTTTTCGTCTCTAATTTAAACTCACGATCAATTTAAAATCAAACAAATATCACAAAAAGTATCATAATTTCTGAACTTACATATTTTTTTCAACCTGATGTAAATTTCATTTCTCTGACATAAAATCATATCTGTTCGTCAACATTTTCACAAATCAATTAAATGATAAAAGCGGAAGTCATTTTGAATCTTTGGGAAAGATAACCTGTCAATATTTGGTCTTATGATGTATAAGGTACACTAAACGCCCAAAAAACGTTACCCCACATCTTTTTATAATAACTTTTTAAGTATCAAAGATATTTCAGAAATGAATGGTTCCGATAGACAGCTGAACAACTTAGCTTTATGCTAATATCACGTTTAAAAATTGTGATGGATTCATATTGTGACAAAATGCAGCTTGCTTAAGAAGTTTAATATTGTTCGGTTTTCTACCAGGCTGGTAGTAACCAATAAATGTGATTTAGATGTCCAGTAAACTTTCACTTTTGTTACTAGACAAAAAGGTTGTATGCTTTACATCATAACCCCTAAATGAGGAAAAATACGGTTATTGAGTAAGTTTAAGTGTGAAACTTAATATATTTTTCTAATCATTAAAGATCTTTTCTCGTATTTAACTTTAGTGAAAACGAGTTTACTGTGTTGCAAAAAAACTAAATAGTATTTAGGAACACAGACGATTATTTATGTGAAATTTTGGCTTGAAAATGAAAATTTTATTATTTATTTTTTTTATCACCAAAACGCATTATCACTCATATGAAGCAAAATTCAAGCAGCATTTGCATGAACTGAATGCTTCTACAGGGAATAAAAGGTGCCTACTTTGCATGATATGGCACACATGTACAAAATCATGCCGCGATTGACAAGTGGAGAAAGAGAAAGAGCTCTGGGGATGTTGCAGATTGGTGTCGACCAACAACGATGTTGCCAATGTGTTTGGATATCACCGTATAACAATCATCAGGTCTATCAGGCCTGTCAGCGGTGACTCCAGTCTGAAGATAGCACTGGAGAAGTCGCAGTCTGATTAAAATCGACGGTTTTCCGTGGAATAAAAATTGCAAAATAGAGCATCTACCGGGATACGAACTCGTATCGTTCGTGGGTTTCCACGCCAAACCGTCTGAAAGCACCCCGTACACTAGCGTGTTCGGGCGCAATTCAGCTAGCCAATCAAAAGATACCCAACAAATGCTTTCGGTGCGAGAAACTAGGGGCAGATAACTCCAAACAGCTATCCTTTTGTCTGTTCCGAATGCTTTCAAAACAGCAACCAATTAAATACTATGATGTGATTGGTCAGCTATTTGACTGGGTTTTGGCTGCGCTAAACTGGTTCTGAACACACGCCTATACGGGGTGTTCTCAGACCTTGTGGCGAGGAATTTACAGAACCTGTTCGTATCCCGGCAGATGCAAAATTTTGCAAATTTTATTCATCGGAACAAGGTCGATTTTAATCAGACTGGGAGAAGTCGTATAATGGTAATACGGTGACATCCAAAGTCATTGGCAACATCGTGTACTATTATATCTATTAGCTAAGTGTCTGACCAATGCTCGATAATAATCTAATTAATATGCACTCATTGGTTATTGTCTGATTTTTATAGACCTATATTGGACTATTTACTCATCAATCTTAATTCTATATTTATCAATCTGTTGTATTTTTATTATAGAAGTCCTTCTTCGAACTTGGGGAAATGTTTTCTACATTGACCCCACAATGCACACATATAAAATCAGAATGCAGGGATTGAACCTAAGTCCTAAAATCTCGTGTTTAGCATTTGACAATGGGAAAATCTACTCACTTATTCAAGGACAACTGAAAATTGGACTCTACTCTCATCCTTATATCAAATTCAAACCACATTACCATCGTTATATCACACGTATGTATAATAAGTTACCTCTTATAATTTAACATGTTACATTACAGACGTTCAATAAAAAGTTACCATTTCAAGAAGTCCATTCGAATCTATCAAGAAAATCACTGAAACGGATACTTTCTTTTGTGTTAAACTTTATTTTGATAATTTGACAAATACTAAAGCTTGTGTTTTTTTAAAACACGAATCCCCCAAGAAATCGTTATATCATGAAATTATGTAGCTTAATATATGAAAGCATGGAGAGAATGGATGAAAACGAGTAGTAAAAATATGTTATTATTTAAAAACCTATGCATGTGGTTTTTTATGCAAATATTTATATGTTTCAATTGATAAACTATTTATGGTTCAGTCCGTCAGATAACTGTGGAAGGTATAAACCAACATATGTAACATGAAGCCTAATAATCTTGACGTATTTTACCTCTTAAGCAATGCGTAAACAGACTCTGTATACTCTACGAGTTGATGCAAGAAATGAGTTAGTGGTCGCGTGTACAAAAGACTTTGAGATTCATATCTTCAAAACCACAAGACGGACAACACACAAAGCACTGGCGGTCAGGAAAGCTGAGGCTTCAGATGCGTATATGGACAAGAACAACAGGTGATTTTTTGCCTAAAGATCAAATATTGATGGCAGGTAGTATTAACAAAGCTGTGAGAGACTTCATATTCTCAATTTGAGAACAATGTTATTTCCCTTTATAGCTAAAATGGATGGAATTATCATGAAACCGCCCTCTTGTTATCAGAAATGAGCGGGCCACTGCAAATGATAACGGCCCTCTCAACGATGACGACGGGCCATTATCACTTCGTTTCTAAGTGACGTCACTTTAGAATCTTGAAATTTCAACAAATATGGCGACCAAATGAGCGTATCGACTCGAACATTTTAAAACGTTTTACATGTCTTTCTTTCAAACGACGACACTTAATTTTGCCAAATAACATCATAAACCCGATGTGACAACATAACCGCACTGATTCTTAAGTGTTTCAAACAAAATAAAGAAGAATGTCATTCTCATTCACCGTCGGTAGACCTTCAATGTTAGATTTAGGTAGCCTAAGTACGCATGCATCCTAAACTTGCTAAATATGTAATGATTTGTTGATTTTCATTATTTCACTGATTGGTTATATTATAAAACACGTCTATGCATCAGTATAATAATCATTACATATAGACTACTTAAGTTTTCCCGATAAACGGCTGACATTCCGTTCATCAGCCGTAAAATACAAGCGACTGTGACGTCATTCTTCACTTGTGACGTCACAGTGGTTCTCGGCGGCAAAACGATGCAGTTTTTGCTGTTTTGGTCATATACAACTGTAATTAAAACACAAATCCCATCCATTTGAGCTATAATAGGGGTAACGTTGTTTTTCATGGGATTATCATTTGCAGAAGCCCTCAGTCTTCTTCAACTGCCCTCCTTCATCGGGCAGTTAATTGAAGACCTCGGGCTTCTGCAAAAGATAATGTCCTGAAAAACAACGTTACCCCTATAGCAATCACACATTAAAACGGCTCCTTGAAGGGAAATGGACTGGAATGGCTTAACCGAAACATGTATATTCGTTTTTTAAACTCTTTTTATTGAGCTATTGGTATTATTTGGCCATTAGTGACACTCGGATTACAACAGGCTAGTGAATGTACAGTTGAAATTACAATATGCACAGCGCTTTTCATGTGGTGTAAATTCGCTTTTCTCCAATTCACCTAGATATTCAACAAATGCGAACCGACTCATGTACAGATTTTGCTGACATAATAAAACAGTTATGAACCAGTCGAAGTTCCTTCAGGATAGTAAAGCATATTGAAACATACGTTATCAGGATAATAAATTAGGTTTTAGTCTAGATCAGTCTATTTCATCCTCGATAATCCAGCGCTTTCGTTCCGATAAATCTACACATAAGATTTATCGGAACGAAAGCGCTGGATTATCGAGAATGAGTCTATTTTAGCCAGTCTCTCACATATCATTGACCAGGAAATATTCAGGAGAGCCATAAAGTCAAGAAGTATTGGCAAGTCAAGACATCTAGATCTACATATGCTCTAAGCTGCAGTTAATGGTTCTCATGACTTCTTTTCATCATTTTACCATGGAATTACCAAAAATTCAGATGTCAACAACACCCGTTTTCATGGAGCAATGCAATTTCTTCCCACAGATTTCCGGTTTCTCAGATTTCACAGGTTGTACTCTCTTCAGATATCCTAATCCCTGTTCTATATCGTTTTAAAACGAGGGAAGAAATGTAGTGTCCTTATTGGTTGCACTTGAATCTAGTTGTGCATTCAGCAACGCCGTTGTAAAAGTGACAGTTGACAGTGACAGTGACACGTCATAATGATAAGAATATGATAAACGTTTTCTGGTTTAATGTGTTTTCCTCGAAATATGCTATTTGATTTTGTGAAAACTATTGATCATAAACATGCTAGATAGAGAAGACCAAATCAGAGACAAATACCCAAAATAGTTCATTTGTGTTATTTACATCAGACATTTTGGAAGGACAAATAGTAATGAGCAAGAAAAGAGTCAAATCCCTAGAGCTTTGTTCAAGTCACTCGGTCGTCATGGTCGCTGAGAGATAAGTTTTCATTGGTTTAAAAGCAGGAATACAGTAAAAGGTTTTGGGACCACTTCCCCGCTATGGAATTTTGCTGGAGTCCTCGATTTCAGGTGATATAGAACTGAGGTTAGGATCGGAAATATGAAGGGAGTAACCTCTGTGAGATAAGAATGTGCAATCACATGCAACATTTCTATCGACTTACTGTGGAGATAAGAGCACCTGAAAATTAGCAATTTGTCACTTTTTCAATAAACATTGTGCAATGGCCGGTTCTACGTTAACTGAAACAACGGTATGAACTATGAAGTCAATGGCATTGAAGGTCCTCATTCAAATGAATTAGGGATGGTAAATAATAATAATAATAATAATAATAATAGTCCACTTGTATCACGCACTAACTCCATGCGCAATGCATGCTCGAAGCGCACAACGTTCATTTCGAGAAGATAGATTTGAAAAGATGAGTTTTTAGTCTAGATTTGAAGACGGATAGTGAGGGTGAAGTTTTCAGATCAATTGGAAGACTGTTCCATTCTTTTGCAGCAGAGAATGAGAACGATCGATGGCCATAGTTCACTGATTTGACATTGGGTACGACCAGTAGATGTTGTGAATTTGAGCGTAGGCTTCTTGATGGTGTATATGCCTGAAGAAGTTCGGCAAGGTATTTCGGTGCTGAGCCACTGAGACAGTTGTAAATATCCTGCATTGGAAATAAACACAATGGAAAACACTCATACAAGCAAATTTGCTTTTAATTAATTTGTAATGTATTATGAGACATAAACTCAATTAATTTCAATTGGTATGAGATAAAAAGAAACATTCTTTATTAGTATATCAGTTGATCAAGCTTTTAACTAATTCAAAACATTTTTACAATATTGTATCATAAAAGTTAGATATAATATAGATTCCTCTTTATTTTTAATTTGCTGACTTTTCCTGTCGTTTCCTTGAATTTCCTTGAGTAGACTGAAGTTTACTTCAGTTTAATGACGTGAAAAGGATACATTTCTTGATCAGTATATGTCAGTAAACTAAATAAACATATACGAGGTCAGTAAACTAGGGATTTTCTTAGGGAGAACTGTGCCAGCCCTGGAAAATTATCTGACGTCTCTGACTATGATAATGTGATATGGCACGATGATATGTTGTGAACCATATTTCTGGGCATATCATTTTTGTAAAACGAATTCTCACAGCTTAATAATAAGGTGATACGAGTGGACTATTAAATAATGTGCAGATTTGTGCCTTTTACGAATTTTGGTATTCGTGGTCTTTATTCAGTTTGATAAAAGTTGACTAAAACAGGTGTGTGTACAATAAAACATACACAATGGTAAGAACGGGAAGAGTTTCTGGATAACTAACACAAGAAATGTTCAAACTCACATATATCAAAATAAAAAAGATGAAGTTGAAATAAGTTTGGCTAACGTTTCAATTGGTACTTCTTCAGGCCGTTTAATGCAGTAACTATATATATATATATATATATATATATATATATATATATATATATATATATAAATAAGATGAGTTGCTTCTCACGTGAAGTAAGGTTATATATAGAAAAGAGTAAACATCAGATGGTTTTGACTGGATCAATCTTCTTTAATACAATACGATGAGCTCATTTCGACCCTTATATCGGTCTTTTCAAGTATGGTTAACATTTGGAAGATTGCATATTTATGTATGAACAAAAACAATAGCATGTTGTAATGCTCAACATCTTAACACGTCAATGTATTGAGATGTGAGATAAGAGATATGGTACCTGTCCAATTATTATTGAAGGTCAAAAATTCCAATTTGAAAATGGACAACATTTTATTGTTAAACACAACATGAATTGCAAATCTAAAAATGTAATATACGCAATCCTCTGTCCGAAATGCAATCTCACTTATATTGGACAAACTTCCAACCTTCAAGCTAGGGTACGGGTTCAAAAACAGCAAATCAATAATCCTAATCTCCGTCACCTAAAAATTAGTAAACATGTAGCAAACTGCAACAATGGAAACTTTCTTATTTTTCCATTTTATAAATTATTCTCCAATTCACAAATTACAAATTTAACATTAGAGACTAAAGAAACATTTTTCATAAATAAATACTGCCCATCACTGAACAGTTAATTCACACGAGAAATTGATTGATTACGACTCCATTGTTTTACATGTAATCAAGGACACACAATGAACTCGTTAACCCTCAGAGACCTCATTGTCCTGGAGTGACACCCAATTGAAGACCTCGAGGCAATTCACGAACATGATTGAAAGACAATGACTGATTTTGGTGTCAATACATTGACGTGTTAAGATGTTGAGCATTACAACATGCTATTGTTTTTGTTCATACATAAATATGCAATCTTCCAAATGTTAACCATACTTGAAAAGACCGATACAAGGGTCGAAATGAGCTCATCGTATTGTATTAAAGAAGATTGATCCAGTCAAAACCATCTGATGTTTACTCTTTTCTATATATATATATATATATATATATATATATATATATATATATATATATATATATATATATATATATATATATATATATCCTTGAAAAAATGACACATTTAGGAATAATTCAAAATTCAAAATAATGGCAAATATGTCTTGCGCCTCTAGAAATCTAATATATGTAATAACATGCGCTGGTTGTGGTGAAGAGTATATTGGTCAAACGGGGGGTGTACTAAGAGCGAGAGTGCGAGTACATAAACAACAGATTACAACCCCAATTTATAGATGTATACCCCTTAGCGCACATATAGATGAATGCGCAAAGAATTGCAATCCCTAGTTCACAATCTGTCCAATTTACAAAATGCGCACAAAGAATGAAGAGCTGAGGAAAATAAAAGAACGATTCTTTATTGAAGGCTATGCCCCTAAATTAAACCGTACATGATATGAAATCGTGTTGACGTCGCATTTACTGTATAACTTTTTAGTGGTATGCATATGACGTCATGAATTACGTCCCTTGCCGTTGCTGACGCTACATCATTTGCAACACAATGTACATCTACCGGGGATGTAGCTCAGTTGGTAGAGCGTCTGCTCATCACCCGGCTGCGTCATACCAATAGACGTTAAAAGATGGGAGTTGTTGCTTCCTTGCTTAGCGCTAAGCATTATAAGGATAGAACAACGCTTGAACTGGCGCTGCACTGTAGCTGCCGGGTGCAAAATACACAAACCAAATTTCCTATGCACTTTGTATTGCGGACAATAAAGTGTTATTATTATTATTATTATTATTATTATTATTATTATTATTATTATTATTATTATAAGCTACCCTGATGATCACTATGTTGTGAAACCGGTTGGTAATGAACTTATATGAAGACCCATCTTCAGTTTGTCATTTTTTCAAGGATATCTAACACATAAACCATGAACATTTAACTTTTACATCTATATATATATATATATATATATATATATATATATATATATATATATATATATATATAGGTAGATAGATAGATAGATAGATAGATAGATAGATAGATAGATGACATGAGAGGGGTATGTGATTTTCTGCATGATTTAAATTGCAGGTTAATATTCTATATCAATAGACATTCAAAGCTGGCTTTTATGACCTACACTGGAGAAGAGACGAAAACATACAAAGGCATCAGCATTGTGGCTGTTTACTTTATGGAGTTTGAAGGTAAACGTTTATGTCTTCAATAAGTGCCTGGGCCGACCTTAAAGGGGCAGTAGCATGTTATTACGCTAAAATAATTTGATGTTATGTATTTGAAAAATAATGCCACTAAGAGTAAAACACCCTTCAAGTTCAATAAGTGTAAATGGTTCCCTAAAGCCATGGGAATCGTTTTTGTAATTCTAAATAATAATATGCGTTCTAAATAAAATGGCCGCGATTTTTGCTTATAAATGCGCAACACTGTTATTAACACTGCGGATAATTGGTATATGTAATAAGATGTTTAACCTTTAAGAAAATATAAATGACAAAAACTATCATTATAAATGGGAAATTTTTAAAAATTTAATTTGCAAAAAATGTGCTACAAAATTTCAAATCAATTATATTGTAATATTCTCTGCAAAAAAGGAAAAGGAAATTTTACGGACAGTAATATGCTCCGTTACCCCTGAGAAACTCTATCAGAGAAATCTGTACTGAAGTTACCCGCCCTTTGCCGGCGTAAGCCAATCAAACTGCTACGCAGCTTGGACCTGCGAGCCAATGACAATTCATATCACTTCGTTGCAAAGCACTCGAGGTCATTTTGTTAGCCATCCGTCACCGGTTATCTCTCTTGACCATTTCCGTCTTATCCTATTGAGCATTTTCTTTGGTTACTGACTTCGTCAAGCCGACCAATGGCGGGTAATTTTAGGACGGATTTCTCTGATAGAGTTTCCCAGGGGTGATATAGTGGAGAATACGCAGCATACATAAAACCCTGGGTAACCGAGGATGCCACCAGGTTGAACAAAGTACTTATTCAATGTACCATTCAACCATGTCATTTTTTTATCATAGGCGTGACGTTTGTTGTATTTTTATTCATATGAACCTTGTGAACAAAGTCAACTGTCAGTTTTACATTTAACACCCTCTTCAGTTGGTATGACTCAAGTATTGCATGTCATGTAATCATTGTTTTAAGGTACAGTGACCTCATGTTACACCTGCAAGAATTCAAAATTTGTCAAGTATGTCCTCGATATGTCTTCTGGTGAGATTGCCTACACAACTATTCCTCGATATGAAAAACGTCAGAATTGCCGGAGAATGGACATGATGATCAAATTGCAAACCAACATGATGTACAGAATGAAAGAGAGAAGGTAAACATAAATCATTATTCTTTTCTGTGTAAGATATCACAGTATTACTTTTATAGCATTATTACATTAGGGACATACTCCTAAAACATATGACGCCATAGAGGTTGCAATGTTATGTAATGTATTGCCTACTTGCACTTGTTTAAAGTTCACACATTTTACCGGAAACATTTAAGTTCTTGTATTCTAACAACCTAGCTGCAGAACTGTAGCTATATAACCTCTTCCCCTTGTATCATCGTGTTCAGGTTGTCAAAGAGCCTATTTTGGCGAAGTAACTCCGTCTCCAGCTACTAACAACCCTGTCTGACAACAAGTCTAAAGAATGTGCATCATGGCGTAAGATAACTAAATATACTCGCTAGAGCAAAATTCAGAACTAATGATATTCAGGCTGAAGTTTGAACATGATAGAAGATATGAAACCTGACCTAGTTTTATGAAAGGTAAAGAAACTCATTCACAAGGGCAAACCTTTAAGGGGGCAGTAGCCAGTTTTTTGCAAATTTTATTTTTTCTAATTTCCCATTTATAATGATAATTTATGTCGTTTATATTTACTTTAGAGGAAAAAACATCTTATTACACAAACCAATTATCGATAGTGGTAATTACGGTGTTGGTTATAGAGCCAAATTGCATGGCGGCCATGTTATTGTGAACACATTTTATTATTTCGAATGACAAAACCAATTCCCATGGCTTAACCGAACCATGTACACTCATTTTTTCCTTGATTTTCGGAGAAAAGGGTGTTTTACTATTGGTGAAATTGTTTTATCAAATACATTTCATCGACTTAATTGAACGAAAAAACGTGCTACTGTCCCTTTGAAGGAACATCGCGTCGAGGATAAAAATGAGATGGAATATATCTACCTATGCTGATTAGCGTTTCTGCAAACGAGTTAGCTTCGCTTCACTGTTTCAAGCAGGAGTTTTTATTACCAATTACATCAATTGTCTAACCATAGGAATACACTTGAGTGGGATTTTCCTTCTGAACATAAACGTTTTGTAGAATGTTATTTGGTTGTTATATATTTTAATAAAAACAATGATCTGTCATTTTTAATCCATGATAATTAATTGTCGAATTACGATACTAACATCGTACAATGTATATTCATTTTCCATAACTAGTCGTTATTATTTCTATGTAAAATATCAAGTGACAGTCCTGAATTTAACTTTATTAAGTTGCAAAAACTCGTTCATGTCTGTTTCAGAGGTGTATTCGTGTATGATGGAACAACGACTCGTCAGCTGGCGCGTAAATTGCACATAGAGGAATTCATTCCCTTGACTTAAAGGGGGCGTTCTTTCGGCAAAATCCGCCATCTTGGATTCTTTGCATTACCTTAAATGAAAACATGCTTTATTGCACCCAGTTTACAAATGTTCATTAATGAAAGATATACACTTATATAATGTTCACATAGTAACACACAACGTGTCATAATACCAATAAACCATTTATTGTTTAGCCATAGCGGTCTTTTCCCCACTCGAATAGCCGATGAATGGCTTCAGTTCTCATTGTTTTTATTTTTCAACAAATGTGCGCTTGTCTTTATCAACTTGTGAAATGCAAATTCATAGAAATATTATCTTCATTTTGACTGTGTTTAGTCATGCATTAGTAGCAAATCGTGTCGACAGGGAAATCTTTCGAATTTTGTTTCCACCAAAAAAGACCCCAATAGGACCATCATTTTAAATGATCTGGAAGGTGGTTTCACTTTGAAATTGCCCATGCCATTCTTATGATCAAATACAAGTTATTCCTAATGAAATACATTGATTTCCCATTATGTTAAGAATCAGCCCCTGAAACAATAATATATGGTTATATGAATGTCCATATAGCATTAATGTATGGAAGGAGGTGTCAAATTGACTTGAAATATTATCTGGAAGAAATAATGACTATTATCATTAGTTTTAAAGATAAAACTCATAAAACAACATTGTGTAAAATAAGACTTAAAATAAAGCGAAATTTTACATTTTTCCAAGGAGAAAATACTGAAATATTATAATAACACATCTAGTCTTTTATAATGCAAAACCCGCATAATTGTGTACCTTAACTTTATCTCAACCTTCTATATATTTTAACCAATATTAGCAATCATGAATAAACTTAGGATCTGCATAAAAGCATGAAAGTGCTCATTCCATTACTACCTGACCATTTGTATGTCATCTGTTGTGAATATCCATAACAGCTCATGATGTTATCCTGTAAATTGCATTGTGTAGTTTGCAATTCAGTTGCCAGTTTGTTAAATGTATTCTGGAAAATAAAGATAAATGTACATTATTCCATACAGGACTGTGTGGTTTCATTTTATTTAGTGAATGGTCAAGTAAAGAGCCATTTATTATGTTGATAGAGAAATCCAAAATTCATCTCATTGAAATCATTTGTTTTCCCCAAGCAAAAATGAACATAGCAATTGAAGATGTTTATCAGCCTAAATGTGATCACGTCAATGTTTTTTTCTAGCACGCAGTATTGTGGTCTTCTCGCACTATGTAAACAAACAAAGGAAAGACAGTCTGATTAAATGTCGATAAAGACTATTATCAGGATTACCTGCACCCTTTATGTCATATATAAAGAACAATTTCCGCGAAAACGTGTCCCCATTACAGCACAATAGCGGATAGTCGTACATAACTCAAATAATGTGTCAGAAACTCCAAAATTATTAATATGTTAGCACTTTGTATCGCCTGGTAGATGCAATATGTCATGAATAAAAATTTAAAGGAATCTTTTATATATCATGTGTGATGTTTTGCACCCTCTTTAGCTTCCATTCGATGAATAAGAACTCTCAATGTAATGAATGTATATTTCTATTCCTACATTAACATAAACGCATCTTATTGAGTGGCCATTTGTTTAAGTAGTTTCATTAATCTTTTAAATGTATTACCATCAGCATATGTCAATAACAATTATCTTTGTCATCTATTTTCTAACTAATGTGTTGTGTTAAAATAGCATAGCATGTGTGTAGCATAAATCTATAAACCTATATCTCAATAATGGCAATCAACGTCGCCATTAGAAATTATGACAGCAACAGGACGAAACTATTCATTATACAATGAAAATTATTTTCGAACATTCGTGAATTGTTTGGGATTAGATATTATAACTTCGATAAAATGAATTACACTTCATACTGAATAAACTGATTGATTGATATTTTTCTTACTTTGATTTTGAGATTTAAAAAAAAGTAGAACAATAGAGCCATGGGCTCTGTAGCTCATCAGGGTTTATGTTGTTTAACGATGAAGACTGAAATAGATTTTTTAGGTCATGGACATTATTTGGGGCACCACAGGTCACAAAATCTACAAGTATGAAATCCATATTAGACTCTGCACACACTATTTCAGCCTTTTAAGTATATTTGTTCTTGAGAAGAAGATGAAAATGGGTTTTTAGGTCATGGCCTGTAAGGCCTTTATTTGGGGCCCCAGGGTCACTAAATCTTTAATTTAGAATCCCCATCCGCTAACGAGTCTGCACACAATATTACAGCCTTCTAGGTCTTTTTTATATGTTTTATTTACAAGAGTAGGCACATTCAAATACATGTCACATATATTCACAGTGCAATAGTATTGAGTATCACAGTTGAACATAGTTGTTGCTACATAATGAGTATAAAATCAATCAAGTGCATCTTGTAATGGTAGCCATTTTCTCATAAATTGATTTGATTGTTTTTTCATTCTGGCTATGTATCTTTCAACTTGAAAAATATCTTTCAGGATAAGAATGAATGTGGTTCTACAGTTTGAAATCTGCAGTCTCCTGAATACCGAAAAGGATATCTTTGAGACTAAATTGGATGTCATAACACAAGTGTTGTCTTAAAAAGCATTCAATTTTATTCCAGAAAAGGGCTGAGGATGGAAATTCAAAATAAACATGTCCAATAGACTCATTTTCTTCGTTGCATCTATTACAAATACTGTTGTAAATAAGTTTCATTTTAAATAGTTCATTTTTAGTACATGTAATGCGATGCATGAATCTAAATTGGAAGTCTTGTAGCTTAATATATTTACAACATCTCCTGGGGAGTTTAAAAATGTTGGTGCAGTCTAGGTCAATTAGGAACATTTCTTGCCATTTATAGCAGACGATTGGTTGTTGGTTGCAAAAAATGATCATAGATCTTGCGTGAGCCATTTGAAGATTTGAGCCACTCCATAAGGAAATTGTTGATCATAAGATTATAGATGTGTATAAAGGACAATTTATCTAATTTGTTTTTCCATTGTGTAGGAAGATTGCTGATAACACGATAGTGGTCCAAATATGTACCCTTCAAATTAATTTTTTCTTTTAAATCTATGAAAGATAAAAGTTCTTTTTCATCACACAAATCTCTTACGTTATATACTCCCTTCCGAAACCAGTCTTCTATAATAAATATTGAATCTGCACATTGGTGGTTAAGCCATAACGGTTCAGCTAAAATGGCATTATGTCTGCAAAATGTAAGTTATAGTAATTGCTCCAAATATGTATCAGATCTTGCCAATATGAATTTTTAGTTATGCAAAGTCTAAATGTAGAGATATTAGCACCCAAGATAATTCAGTCGAAAATAGCTATTGTATAAGTTTTTGTTCATACTTTTTCAAAGGATATTAAGCTTCAGAGATGCAATAAATTAGCTATTAGCTTTCAGGTCTGATGAGCTAAACATGAATAAACTGTATCACTGGTAAACATTACATATCAATCTACGAGGGGCGTTCAATAAGTGTTGCAACTTCAATATAAAACCAACTCGCGTAGTCAATTTTTTACTTTTATTTTTCAATATAGTTACCCTTCACCTCAATACACTTATTCCATTTCTCTTTAAGACTTTTGATGCCGCTTTTGTAGAAGTCTTCCGTTTGCCCCCCTAACTACGCCTCTGTGGCAGCTTTGACGTCTTCGTCATCCCGGAAGTGCCTTCCACGTAGGGCGGATTTCAGGTTTCTGAACAGGAAGTAGTCACTGGGGGCTAAGTCTGGGCTGTAGGGTGGGTGGTTAAGCTCTTCGAATCCACAATCACGTATAGCGGCCTGTGCAACTCTTGACTTGTGGACTGGAGCGTTGTCATGCAAAATCAGAACACCACGTGTCAACATTCCACGGCGTTTCTGTCGAATTGTCTTTCGCAATTCTTGCATTAGGTTGGCATAATATTGACCATTCATTGTAGTTTTGGTTGGCAAGTAATCAATTAATAATATGCCTTTTGCATCCCAAAAGATTGTCGCCATAACCTTGCCAGCTGATGGTTGAGTGCGAAACTTCAGGGGAGGCGGTGAACTCGGGTGCTTCCATTGCTTGGATTCCAGTTTAGTTTCTGGGTCCCAGTGGTGGATCCAGGTTTCGTCACCTGTCACAAGACGAGACAGAAACCTGGCTTCATCCGCATTTAACCGATCCAGGAGCTCCATGCAACTTTCGGTTCTTTTCTGGCGATCTTGTGCTGTGAGGTTTCTGGGTACCCATCTTGCAGATACCTTGGACATACCAAGATGGTCATGAATTATTTTTTCAACACTTCCAACTGATATCTGAAATTCCAAAGACAGTTCAGAAACTTTAACAGGGCGGTCAGCTAAAATTCGCCTTTCGATAGCGGCAATAACTTCCGGTCGGGTGACTTCAGATGGCCTGCCTGACCGTGGGTCATCGTCTAAGGACTCCCTGCCCCGCTTGAACTGAAGAGACCAGCGACAAACTGTTGAAAAATTAGGAGCATCCTTACCCATCACATTACACATACGATTATGTATTTCTGTAGCTTTGCATCCCTCTTTAGTAAGGAACTTGATCACAGCGCGTTGTTCATGTTTGAGAGAATCCATGATTATGGAGACCCCTAGGTCAGCGCAGCTATTATATCTAAATAATTGTTATGTCTAGAAATTGTTTTGACATGTGTCAATGTTATGTTTTGACTATAGTAACACCTGCTATAAGCTGACACTGTTTATGTAAACACCAATGCCCCGCTTGCAACACTTATTGAACGCCCCTCGTATATCCATCTTGGTAAGGTTATAAGATTGTGTACGAGTGTTACCACACTAAATGTGCATGAATTTTTCCCTTTGTGGATTCGCATGTGTACCTTGAGGTGCTTTGATTTTGATGATATTGAATGTAAGAGACCAATGACCTGTCACCTTCAAACACATGACATCAAAATCATTTTACATCATGAAGTAATGACTCACAATGGCACGGCGTCAAAAACATGATGATATCAAAATGTCATAACGTCAAAAACAGCCTAGGATTATGTTACGGTGCTATGACAGGACATCGCCGCACTTGAAGTCTAGTGACAGTGTTACGTTCAGTGGTATTACTTTTTTTCTGTGGGGCACAGTTTTGGATGATGAATATAGACTCTCACCCTGGTGTCCCTGATATCAAATATATCAACACTCGGTGATATAAGTACCATTTTTAACGATGACAACAGAGATGACTGTATGAGATCTTGTCAACTTCTAAAGATACTTGTCTGTGAAACAAAAAGCCGTCACCAAAACGTGACATATATCACACAATATAAAACACCCTTCTTCCATCCTACGTCACTGACCTCCGCTAGATATACATTAACAATTTAAAAACCATTCCTGTTTACGTTCGAAACCAATTCCAGGAAAAATAGAGTGATTAAAACATGTTAATAGAATTTACATTAAGTACATTAAGTACATCCGGTTCGTCCAAGCAGTTATTTTATATACTCAGGGCTTGCGTCATGAAGATTTCTATAAACAAACACAACAGTTTAAATTCAATTCTTGATTGGATGGGTAGCCATTGGAGGTCCTTCATGACAGGTGTTATATGGAAGTGCTTGGGGGTTCTGGTGATAATTCTAGCGGCTGTCTTTTGGACATATTGTGATTTGGAAAGAACCTTCTGTGAAATACCAAAAAGAAGACTATTGCAGTAATCGAATCTTGAGATTACCAATCCCTGAACGGCCGATTAGATGGCTTATTCTACCAATGGCTCTCAGATGAGTGATTTGAGATTCCATAGTCAGTCAAGGTCTTATACACAATAAACTGGTTGTATCTCTGAGTCTGCTTCAGAGATTGTGCTCAAATTCATCTGATTTTTTAGATGTCTTGATCCAACAAGCAACACTTCGGTCTTGCCGTCATTCAATTTAAGCATATTGTTGGTCATCAAAGACTTGACATATTTCTTGCAGTCTGTGATGTGGTGAAGATTAACGTCGAAGTCTTGAGGATATTGACTGACTGTATTGGGTGTCGTCTGCAAATGAATGATTGGGAATGTCACGTTTGTAAAATACATCCACCACATCAGTTGTGTAGGCAATGAACAGAAGAGGACCAAGAACGGATCCCTGGGGCACACAACAGTGGACCAAAGAACTTCGTGAGTGGTTGTTTTCTAGAAGCACAGCCAGACTTGTACTGTCATGGTATGACTTTAACCAGATTGTGGGCACACCATGAATTCCGAATTGTTTATTGAGTCGATCCAAGAGAAGTTGATGGTAAATGTTATATCGAACGCTGATGACAGGTCGAGCAAGATCAGAGTTGCTAGTTTGCCTTCATCAACAGTTGTGAGCAGGTCATTCGAGACTCTGAGCAGAGCTGACTCTGTACTGTGGTTAGATCTGTAGGCCGATTGGAATGTATCTAAGAGTGCAAATTCGGATAAATGGTCCCTGAGACGAGTGTTAACAGCTCTCTGATTTTGGATATGAACTTGAGGAGACATGTCTGAAGTTTTTAAAGGATAGATGAAATGACAAATGTTCAAAATCGGATTCATTAAGGGATGTCAATTTGACATTTGCTCGATTTTAAATTTCTGAAATCAGTCCATAAATTATTTAAATACGGCTTTTTAAAAACCATCTAATTTAGCCCTGGCGACCAGAATGAAATTCTGCGGGGGTGTGGCCCCTGAAGGGATGACTTCTGTGACGTGACTGGAGTAACCTCATTTTCGTCGATAGTCATAATTCAACGTAATTTCGCAACGTTTTGATTGTTAATATCAATAAAAAAAAATCTTCAATCAAACAACTTAAATGTTCCATATATCGAATGTTTAGATATCCAACTAAGTAATTCCGCAGATGACTATTTCATTATTATTTCATAAACATGTGTTTTGGGCGATTTAAAACACCCCATAAATTCATCTAGCGGCAGTGATAGTCATCATTAATTAATTAACGAGGCTGCACGGAGCGTGTCGGTCTTGTGGTTAATCAGTCACGCCTCAATGATTCTTCTCAAAACTTTCCCGGCAGAAATCGCGGTATTGTAAAATGGGTAAATTAAAATCGTCTTAATAATCAATTGCAAGTGTATATTGTCTCGATTTTATGCTCAATTGATTCCGATATACAATATACGTAGATATATTCATCTGTCATTCTTGAGAAAAATGCATTTCACCGGATCTTTAAGAATGTTAATTTAGGATCAATTAAGGTTATCTTTCTTGAGCAAAGGGATAACAACAGCATGAATTAGGGAAGACTCCATTTGACAAACTAGTATTTACAAGTTTTTTGATCACTGGGAGTAGCACATCAATGAATTCCGTTAACAAAGTTGTAGGAATTGTGTCCAAAAGACATGTTGTTGGCTTGGATTCACAAATAATCTTCAATATATCCTGTTCAGAAAATGGTTGAAATTTTGCAAGTGGTGTGCCGGAAAACACCTTGGCATTTAGGGATTACCAGACTTGACCACAGCGTGTTTTAAAGAGGAATGAATTTTGTCAATCTTAGACAGGAAGAAATCATTGAAGAAATCTGGAAGTTCCTCAACGGATTGAGTTGAGGGAAGGACTGAATCATTCTTTTTACCAAGAAGATTATTCATGAACTTATGCATCTTCCTAGGATCCTTCCTGCTCTCATTGATAGTAGACAAACAGTAAGTTGTTTTAGCGTGGGCTATGGTTTTAATCAACTCAAATTTGTCAACTCAAATTTGTCTTTTTGTCTGTTATAAATAAGATTCCAAAATTACGTTTGACTCATTGACGCGCTCCACACTTTGTGCATTGTGCGGTTTTCGATCAGAAATCACTACTTTTACCTTCATATCGTCAATATGCGAAGTCTACTATCATCAACCCAGATAACACACAACTGGTGGACCACTGGTGGGCCACTAGTACCTGCTCCAGTGGCCCACTAGTAGTTTGTCCAGCTGATAGAAGGTGGGCCACCGGTGGCAGCCACTAGTGGCTATCGGCCACCAGCGGCCCACCTGCTACCACGCTTGTGGGCCACTTGGGCAAGCCACTACCGGTGGGCCACTTGCTACCCACCAGTGGCAAGCCACCAGCTATCTGCCACCAGTTGCCCACTAGCTATCACACCGGTGGGCCACTTGCTACCCACCAGTGGCAAGCCAGTAGCTACCTGCCACTAGTGGCCCACTAGGGGGTGTGTTATCTGGGAAATTGGTAGTTTTCGGAAACAGTCGGTATTTCGCGATAAAGTAACACCATCTATAACGTTTGCAATGGATGTACATCGATGTACACGGTATTCCAGGGACATATACATGTGTCCACTATAATCTAAATACAATAGCATGAATAATTGCAAAAGATCAATAACTTGATTTCGTGGAACTCAAGTAACCGTCATTTTCACAATTTTTCCTAAATCGAGCATCCGCCATCTTGTTTGAATATCGCGCCGATGTTTGCGACTGGTTGTCGAATGGAATTGGTCATTTATACTATTTCTAAACATTGTACCCTCAAATAATGGCAGATATGGATTCGTCACTAGTTTTTATTGAAAGTACATTAATATACATAACGTTATGAGTTAGGAATACTCGTCAATTGACCACGAAAAGTTGGCTTTCCATTTGCGGTTCTGCGGTCAGTGAACTTAGTGATTTCCCAGCATGCTCAGCGAATCTGGCACTGACGGCCCCCTACAGCGTAGGTAAACACGAGGCGCGCATGAAATTAGGGTCCTGCTAGCGTTTCTTATCCTTGTGATATACGTCCTTGGTGGAATACAACTTTTTAATTACTCCTGATGAATATAGTATTTATAATTTGCGTTATCTCGCCGTGACATATATGCTGAAATTATACCCGCATTCAACCCGATGAAGATACTCCGAAACATCGTGTGTATTCATAATAAAGAAGATGTTACCCAGAAACTATTTTTTCAAGTATGTAGAAATTCCCTTCAAAGATGTACCTATTATTTCAATAAAGAACATGAATCTATACCATCAGATTATTTAAAAAAGAAATTGAAATTAATTTTGAGAATATTTTAATTACTTAAGTTCATTAAAGTGATTCTTTTTAAAACCAACAGACATTTTTAATTTTTATTTGTAAATCGTCATCATGAAACTGATCGTTCGAAAATAGTAAGATGGAGCCCAGTCACTGATGCGTAGCGTAACGGAGCCAAATAACCATGTTAGGGAGAGTTACTTCCCTTTGACCAGTTGACGAGTTTCTACCATCTTAATTTGTTTTGACATCTTGTGGTGGGTTAAAGTTTGTTTACGTTTCATTGCAACACAGTTACATAATATTTGCTGTAATTTGTCCTTAAGTATGTACATGATATTAGCTGGACGGATTGGGGTTTTGTCTGATGGTCAATTATGTCAGATTGGTAAACTGTAAACACTCAAACAATTGAAACAAACAGTGAAACACTGTCTTTGGGAGTACTGCACTTTGCTAAATTGATCAACAGTATCTTGGTCTGGTGACAGTGTTGTGAAAAGCATTTACCATAAATCCTTGAATAATCGCCCAGCGATTATAATTTTATCCTGCGATTATTCAAGGCAGGCGATTATTCGAGGCAGGCGTTTATTTTGTTCGAATCCATAATATCATGTGAACATTTTTAAAATCATAATAAAAACATCATTGCAGTAGACCTATGATTTAAATTATGAATATTGTAAACAAAGTGGATGTCATGAGGTTTAACTTTCAGTAGATATAGACTACTTATGCAAGAATTATTTTTTAAAAGGAGATAGCCATTAGTTTATTACATTTACTAAATTTAACCTGGTGATTATTCAAGGCAGGCAATTATTTATTTCAAAGAGGGCTTAGACCTGGTGATTATTCAATGCAGGCGATTATTCAAGTATTTATGGTAACTACTTCATGTGACTACCCATCGACGACTACTAACATGAATCGGCGTTCTCTTGTTTTTCAGGGATTGGTAATCTTGCGTTATTTTAAGAGAACACGTGAAGGGTCAAATGTCAACATGCAAATATTTTTACATGTGGTCACGGCAACCTGACCTTGAAGTAAATTTTTCAAATATGGAAACCATTAAGGCGAGAGTACCAAGAGATATGATTACATGTACAAAATAGCCTAATATTCTAAATCCTTTTTTTTTTCACTCCAAAAAATAAAACTCTACAAAAAATTACGGAGTCAACTTTCAATTTTATTTTCAATCGTCTTCCAGCTATTGACAAACACTATGTTTGTCAACCACATATCACATGATCGGTCATGTTAGAAGCCACTCGATTAAAAAACTACGGCAGGATTTTTGGGTCATGCAGTTTGAACAGTTTGAAATTAACAATGAATGTAAAACAAGTTCTTTAGTTTGTTAATGCAGTCTGATTAAAATCGACCTTGTTCCGAGGAATAAAATTTGCAAAATAATATATCTACCGGGATACGAACAGGTTCTGTAGATTCCTCGCCACAAGGTCTGAGAACATCCCGTATAGGCGTGTGTTCCGAACCAGTTTAGCGCAGCCAAAGCCCAGTCAAATAGCTGACCAATCACATCATAGTTTTTAAACGGTCGCTGTTTTGAAAGCAATTGGAACAGACAAAAGGATAGCTGTTTGGAGTTATCTGCCCCTAACTTCTCGCATAGAAAGCATTTGTTGGGCATCATTTGATTGGCTACCTGAATTGCGCTCGAACACGCTAGTCTACAGACTGTTTCCAGACGGTTTGGCTAGAAATCTCCGAACGATATGAGTTCGTATCCCGGTAGATGCACTATTTTGCACATTTTTTCCGCGGAATACCGTGGGTTTTAATCAAACTGTTTGTTAATGAGTTTTGATACAATGTGTCAATCAAGTTAAATCAAGTCTTATACCCATACAAAAAATATGTATGGTAGCGTTGTTCCTAGAGGGGGTCCTGGTGACATTCCCCACCCTTTAGGTTTGGTGTCCCTAAGAATTTGGGGAACTGGGATACTTTTACCATTGCAGAGGTCCAATCTGCTTAGAATTGGCTTAAAAATTACCCTCTTCGCTGCACAACGCTGTATGATATGTGGTACAAACCAAAAATACACTTTGATGCATCCAATCGAAAGCAGTTAATTTCATGTAATTGTAGTTGCTTCTTCTCTGAAAGAACAGAAATGTTTCTGTCAGCTTAGTTAATTTTTATATTTATTTATTTTTATAGTTAAGTTAACCTATCTATTGCCAAGAACATCAAAAAGTTTGTGCCCTGTTGAATCAACTGAACTGTATAGACAAAAAATCAACTGGTATTGCAAAATACGTCAAAGAGTGATATTTTATTGAGAACGGGAATCAAGATGATCTTTTGAAGTTTTGAGAAAACTGGCCTTTCTCAATGTTTTTGACAAATATCTAATTTAAACATTCTCAGTTGGGAAATAGACTGAAACGGTGTACAAGGCTGATGGTGGACTAATGGATATGTATTGCGGTACAGAACCCTCGGTTCAATACATTTTTGGTTCAGTTACGACCCAAGAATGCAACACACTAAACTCACAACTCACATTTTTCTTGAAAATAAATTGTAATGAACCTACCAAAATTCTGAAAATATGTATGAAATTTTATGAAATTAATAATGGTATATTGTACAAACCCCAAATTACACTTTGATGCACAGAGCACCAGGAATTGGGTAAGGCATGCACCATGGGCCATTTTGCATATTTACTGAAAAAGTGGCCCCATTAACATTTTGATGTTTACTATTGGCATAAATGCAATG
This sequence comes from Gibbula magus, assembly GCA_936450465.1. Lineage (NCBI taxonomy): Eukaryota > Metazoa > Mollusca > Gastropoda > Trochida > Trochidae > Gibbula > Gibbula magus. The sequence continues at coordinate 27,594,882 of OW388295.1, read as the reverse complement.
GCCCATTTAAGATTCAGAAAATGACTAAAAATCATGAAAATGGCCCATTGTCAACTGTGTCTTTCCCAATCACCAAAATCAAAATATTGTGGTTCAACTTTTGTAATTGTGAATTTTCACCCTTTGCCTTAAAACTTGATTTTAATTTTACTATTTTATCTTCATCATCAAATCTTTATTTGTTGCATTTTTCTTTTCAGTCAGGAGATTTGATGGAACAGCTTTGAAAGTGTCCACCATCTTTGTGACATCGAAAAGAGCAGCAATACAACATCATTGAAGGTGAAATTAATTCGATGGATTTGATAGTGTTGTATTTTTTTACAATAACTCTAACATTCTCTGTTGAAGATGAACTAGGGCTGGGACGGGTAACCGGGATACCCTGGGTGAATGGGTACTGAGTGGGACCCGGGTAACCAACTAACGATCACATTACCTGGAAATGGTCTTATGAGACTAAAATAAAATAAAAATATTAAATTTTGCAATTAAAAGATTGCATAATATGATAAGATTCCAACACAATATTAAAATCAATTGTTATTCGTAAGTAAATATTATTCAAATAGCGATAGAGCTCTATACTTTACCTTTCTAGTTCCATACCTTAGCCTACTCGGGGATTGGGAAAGGTAAGAGCCATGAGCCATTTTGCACTTCAATTGAAATTTTACTATTGCAACAAAGGGGGATGGCCCATTTAAAAACCCTGAAAATGACTACAAGCCATAAAAATGGCACATTGTCAAAGTCGTCTTTCCCAATCCCTGTGTCTACCATTAATTGAAAAACAAATATTACAAAATCATACAAATAATTTTACAGGAACACCTGCAGTATAAAACTAGAGAGAATTTAACACTGTAGTTACTGTTGAACAAGACATCACACAAACTACAAATATTTCTAACCATATCTACCCGGCTTGATATTGTACTAAATTTGATATTGCCATATTACATAGTCTCTGTATTGCAATAATATTGTTAAATATTGAATGAACATTATTATGCAAGTTTTAGCGCTTATAAATGCTGTTTAACATTATATATTTTAGATAAAATACTTGCAGAACTTTAAAATTACAGGATATTCCTTTAAAAAATCAAAAACAAATTTATTCAAAGGATTCCAAAACAGCAACTTTCCCTTCTAATACTGCCCAACAAATATTCTTACACATCAAGAGCATTTAATTGCATCTAAAACCTGCAATTATACATTAGTACAAGATAATCTTATGATATATGCATATATTTCACTTGAAATTGTTTGGTGCGATATATTGTCAAATTATAATAATTGTATTGCACAATCTAAAAACGGTATACTAATAATATACCAATATACCGGTTATATTGCATAGCCTTAGTATGTAAGGGTCACCAAAAGATCTTATTCCCATACACTCCACAGAAATCTTGAAGGTGTTTCAACATAAACAAATGTACTTATCATATATCTAAGGGCTGGAGGCATGTCTGATATAGAGGATATCTGTCTTTTCTTGACTAATACCATGTTTATCTCATTGAGTGAGGTAGAAAGGTTATATTTTCACGAGTGGCGCAGCCACGAGTGAAAATATATACCTTTTCTACCTCACGAAATGAGATAACATAGGCGTAGGAACAGGGGGGGCCCGGGGGGGCCGGGCCCCCCCACTTCTGAACCTGGGGGGGCACGGCCCCCCCACTTTTCACCCACGAAAAAAGTTCAATAGCGCCTTCTAGGAGCAACAAGTCTGTGTCAATTTTGAAGAAAATTTCTTTTCTCATACTATTTTTTCAGAAACAGATAATGTGACGAGTCCTCACCCTATTTTTAACACTAATATGGATGAAAATTTTGATCCTACAGCATCTTCTAGTGAAAATACGACATGGCAACCCCAATTTTCAGACGAAATTGAAAAGAATGTTGTTCCTATAGCTGTGTTTGGTGGGAGGAGGGTGCTTTGATACGTTTTTAATACGTTTCAAAAATCAAAAAATGGGGATCTTAAATTGCCGAGTTTGTGGCCCTGGTGGTCCTCAGATGCCATGGCCCAAAAAACCTATTTTAGGCTTTTTCTCCAGAAGTAAGAGCTAGAAAGTTGAAATATCGACTCCCAAGACATTTGGGATTGAAATTGTACATTTGGTGACCATGTGACACCTAGTAAGGGCAACATTGGCCACTCCTGAAAACGTTTTTAGCTCATCAGACCTGACCTCAAAAACCTATTTCGTCTTTCTACTCTAGAATCAGCTCTGTAGTGACTACAGACAGTTGGCATCTCGTGTACATACTCCTACTGTCACTCCTTAGATCATGGATATCTTGATTAATAAGGGCCCAAGGAACCACAGCATTAAAACCTATTTTCGTCTTATTCTCCAGAACCACTGATTCCAGAGAACTGGAATCATTAGTACAGTTAGCTTGGCAAGCGGAGATTCTGATTCATATGTTTGGTGACCTATTGATCCCTAATAAGGTCCTCAGGGGCCACAAACTCAAGGACTATATTTGTCTTTTTCTCCAGAACCAGTAACTCTAGAAAGTTGAAGTTCTGTGTACAGGCACCTTGGCAAGTGGGGATTATAATTAATAGATTTGGTAACTTTTGGGTGTAATGGTTTTATGACCTTCTACAGAATAAAAAAGTCTTTGTATTGGTCTCTTGGATTATGAATTGTAATTTTTCAAAAAATATGTCATTTTGGATGCTATTTCAGGATTAATTCTGATCGAACTGAGATATGAATGTTCTTTCTCCGTTTCTGGAACAAGTAAAACTTGTCGACTTTATTTCAATCCTATTTTATTTCTATTTTATCGTGACTTCCGTTGTCTTGTCTGCAAATATTGAAGCTCATACATATCCCTTGCAATTACAACTATATGGTCCTGAGTACCCTAACACACGCACTCAAAAATTCCAAATTGTTGCGATTATGGACTAATCGTGGCCTAGTGTAAACGTAGCATATGCAGACTAAACATTTGTAATGATTATTATCCGAAATATTAAGAACAAAAGAACTAGGAATATGATACATGCTAACTTTCAACTATCTCGCGAGTATAGGTCTCTGTCCCTTTCACAGCTAGGACATACTGTCCTTTCTCTCAAAATGAATGATTTCTATTATAATTTTTTAAAATTTCCGCCTTTAAAAATGTGTTAACGGTGCTTATTCTATTCAAGTGCATGTTTCAGTTCAAACACATTTTCAAATGTTCATTTCTGATTTGATCTAGGTACAATTTGGTGTATTTTCTTGACATAAAATCGATTTTTTACAGCCACACCTGTGTCAAGTGACTTTTTTTGGCCTCAAAAGCAAGGTCACGTGACATTTTTGGCTTCCAAAGCAAGGTCACGTGACTTTTTTTGGCCCCAAAGTAAGGTCACGTGACTTTTTTTTGGCCCTAAATCAAGGTCACGTGATTGTAAATTTAAATAATAAGTGAAACACGCTTTAAACCCCATCAAAAATGACTAAGATCCCCCCGTCATCCTGAGAAGCTAATTCGCTCCCCCCCCCCCCCCAATCAACACAGATTCTGACCCAAGCTCGATCCACCCCCCGCTCTCAAGAAAAAAAATTGGGCCCCCCCACCCCAAAAACCGTTCCTACGCCACTGGATAAACATGATATTTGTCAAGAATTGATGGATATTCTATTTATTATATGATGTTATCCTTGTAATTACATCTGAAAAGGGTTGCTTTCACGCCGAGTGGCCGCTAGGAACAGCCCGTCATCACAGTAACACTGACGTCATAAACCAATTTACTGTGTCAGACCATTGTTTTATAACGTCAGATTATATCAGTCACTGGTCGCAGTGAAAATATAAGTTATTTTCACTGTAGCTTGATAGACAGTTTATTTCACTGATAAATCCCAGTATTTCATTGCTCGTCATATAATAAAAGTAGTTCTCATAGATAGATACATACTGATAATCACAACCATGAGAAATTTCTTTGCATTGCAGTGGGCAGGATATTAATCCAATCCATGTTGAAAGGATTAGATCTTTATTCAAATAAGTAAATGCACAAGATTCTTCAGTATGGATTCTTGCGAGCATGTTGAGTGTGTTGAAAGCGATATGATATCAAGAAACAATATTCTACATGCGGAGAAAGCAACTGATGCTGATGTCCCTAGTGAAGGATCTTGTGAGTTATATAAGCATGAGAAGGATGTCAAAGTACAAACTTGTGAAGAACCTTTTAGATGTAGTGAGTGCGGTCAAACATTTAAGCAGGCATGTGACGTGAAGAAACACATGTGGGTCCACAGTGGAGAGAAACCATACAAATGTGAAGAGTGCGGTAAAACATTTGTACAATCAAGTGGTCTGTACAAACACTTGAAGCTTCACACTGGAGAGAGACCATACACTTGTAGTGAATGTGGGAAAGGTTTCACCGAGTCGACTGATTTGAAGAAACACAAGACAACTCACACAGCAGAGAGACTGTATGGATGTAGTGATTGTGATAAAGCATTTACAAAACCTAGTCTTCTTAAAACACACATGAGGATTCATACCGGAGAGAGACCTTTCAAGTGTACTGAATGTGATAGAACATTTGCACGCAAATGTCAACTTGAGATACACATGAAGATTCATACTGGAGAGAAACCATTCACATGTACCGAGTGTGGTAAAGGCTACATACAAGCCGACGGTCTTCGCAAACACATGAACATTCACACTGGAGAGAGACCATACGAGTGTGGGGAGTGTGGAAACACATTCACTGAACCGAGCAATTTACAGAGACACATGCAAATTCACACGGGAGAGAAGCCATATAGTTGCAGTTTATGTGATAAATCTTACAAAGATTCCAGTAGTTTGCAGTGTCACATGAGAATTCACAATGGAGATGTCTATCAGTGTAGTTTGTGTTGTAAAACGTTCACAACATCTGGCCACCTGAAGAGCCACATGCGGATACATACAGGCGAGAAACCTCACGAGTGTAGAGAGTGTGGTAAAACATTTACAACCTCAACCCACCTGCACTCACACACGAGAGTCCACACTGGAGAGAGACCCTTCATGTGTACAGTGTGCGGGAAAACATTCACTGGGTCCAGCAATCTGCAGAGACACAAGAAGACTCACACTGAAAAGAGTGAATATAAGTGCAACAAGTGTGAACGGACCTTTGTGAGATCAGGGAATCTCGAGAAGCATATGACACTGTGCAACAAGGAGACTCAATGCACTGAAAATCCTGAATGAAGCTGAGGATGTTTTGAACTGATAAAATGTAAGTGTGACAATTTATTATCGCGGTAAACTATATCACAATTCATGTTTAATTCTTAATGTGTTATTTCTTAAAATGAATATTTACAGGTGTTGTCAGGGTCAAATTCTTTTATTGACGAAATTTAAAAAATTGCCAGGTCTGTCTTACGTTTTCTGGCCTCTGTAGAGGCCTGTAGGGCTGAAAGGGTTAAAAACTTATGAGTTGCAGAGCCAATGGCTGTATTATTTAGAGTCAAGATAGCATGCTGACTTGAACTTTTGGCTTCACATGTAAGAGATATATCCCATTGGGCCTTATTTTCAGTCATTTATGACCACCCTCACAAAGCAGTGGGGTATATAGAGCACTGAGTCTATCAGTGTATTTGTCCCATTTCAAGTTCATCCCTAAACTAAACTTTGAAACTCTAGTCCTCAGATGGTTTAGTTGTACATCTGGTCGAGTTGTACATCTGGTCTAGTTGTAACTCTCATCAATGATTGTATATTATACATACTTTACAAATCACTACCAAGGTTTGTAAATGAATTTTGTTTTTCATCAGTTATATTGGGCAACTATGAGACATTTGCTATCTAAACAATGAAAGGATGGATTTTGTTTCAATTTAGTAATAATTGCAGCTGCCATCTGGTGGTGTAATGATAATTTTAATAGTTGCAAGGATGAGTGCAATAATTCAAGAACCAAGTTTGGCATTTAGTTTAAACCTTGCTGCATTTGTGAGGTTGTCTGTGCACCTGGACTTGGTAATACTGTAAGTAATCATGGCACAAAAAAGGCAGCAAAATACAGCAAGGCACTAGCCAGTGATAGAGATTGGCATTAATTACTTGAGAGGAAGCTCATGTTCATCAACTAACACCTGGAAATTTTGTAACCTTTCTCTTATAAATTTTAGGGTTTGATCATAATTTTTGAAATATCTCAAGAATCAACGGTTGAATTTGGTTGAAATGTCATGTCAATACCTTTGTTGGAACTCACTAACACTAACAATTTTGGTGATCTTGACTATCAAGGTGATGGTTTGCTATATCTAAAGATACCAGGGTGTCATTGCACAAAACATCCTTAACACAAAGGTTGATATTAGTGCCCTCCTTAACATTGCACCAAGACCACATTAATGAGTTATGGTTACCTTTGTGTTTTTTGTGGTTAGTGTCCTCTTGAAAGCGGCGTTAAACCCCAACTCACCTCACCTCCCCTTTGTGGTTAGTGTGCTGGCCTCTCTCGCCAAAGACCCAGGTTCGAATCCCAGTGGAGACACCAAAAATTTGTGACCTGAGTCTCATACTTTGTTGTATCCCTAGGTAAGGCACTTCATCCACATTGCACTCTTCCATCCAGCTGTTAAAAATGGGTTCCTGAACACAGGAAGTATGGATCTATACGGTCACATGGAGCGCTTAGTGGTGGCACAAAGTACAATTCCAACAATATGAGAGTAGTGCCTTGAACAAGCTAAATATAATGCTTGAATGTGTGCACTATATAATCATCCACTGTTGTGTAACAGCACCCACAGATCGAGTTTTGTTCAATTATGGTAATGAAAGAATATGTTTAATTTGACAGTTGACTTATTTCAGGGTGTAATAGTCATGTTAGTTCAGATAACATAGGGATTGAAATAGTGCATTTGGCTTCGGATCCAGGGGCTTGTGGTTTGTATCGAGCCAGGGGTTTGGCAAATTTGTCAGCTGCGAACTATTTTACACGCAGTAAGGTTTGGGTGCAATGCTACGCTGAATTTTAGTGCAGTAACACCAATGGTTCACTAGTTCATCCAATGCTCTCAGGTTTCACCCCAATGCATAGCCACCATGGTGTTGCAGGCTTTTCCCTGCAGTAATACTAGCAGCCATATGGAATATTCTTGAAAGCGCCACATCACACCTTTTAAACGTACTTGTTTTTTTGTCCCCCGCCGCAACGCGGAACGGGGGACTATGTATTCAGCGGCGTCCATACGTACGTACGTACGTACGTCCGTCCGTACGTCACATTTCTTGTTTACGCGATATCTTATGAAGCGTTGCATCCAAAGTCTTCAAATTTCATGTCTGCCTACATTGTGGGAAGACGCAGACACCAGTCACTTTTGGTGACCTTGGTCTTATTTTCAAGGTCACCACAACACTTTGACCACTTTTTGAACTCTTGTTTACGCGATATCTCATGAAGCGTTGCATCCAAAGTCTTCAAATTTGGTTTCTGCCTACATTGTGGAAAGACGCAGACACCAGTCACTTTTGGTGACCTTGGCCTTATTTTCAAGGTCACCATGAGTCCATGACACTTTGACCACTTTTTGAACTCTTGTTTACGCGATATCTCATGAAGCGTTGCATCCAAAGTCTTCAAATTTGGTTTCTGCCTTCATTGTGGGAAGACGCAGACACCAGTCACTTTTGGTGACCTTGGCCTTATTTTCAAGGTCACCACGACACTTTGACCACTTTTTGAACTCTTGTTTACGCGATATCTCATGAAGCGTTGCATCCAAAGTCTTCAAATTTGGTTTCTGCCTACATTGTGGGGAGACGCAGACACCAGTCACTTTTGGTGACCTTGGCCTTATTTTCAAGGCTACCATGACACTTTGACCACTTTTTGAACTCTTGTTTACGCGATATCTCATGAAGCATTGTATCCAAAGTCTCCAAATTTGGTTTCTGCCTACATTGTGGGAAGACGCAGACACCAGTCACTTTTGGTGACCTTGGCCTTATTTTCAAGGTCACCACGACACTTTGACCACTTGATGATCTCTTTTTTACGCGATATCTCATGAAGCGTTGCATCCAAAGTCTCCAAATTTGGTTTCTGCCTACATTGTGGGAAGACGCAGACACCAGTCACTTTTGGTGACCTTGGCCTTATTTTCAAGGCTACCATGACACTTTGACCACTTTTTGAACTCTTGTTTACGCGATATCTCATGAAGCATTGTATCCAAAGTCTCCAAATTTGGTTTCTGCCTACATTGTGGGAAGACGCAGACACCAGTCACTTTTGGTGACCTTGGCCTTATTTTCAAGGTCACCACGACACTTTGACCACTTGATGATCTCTTTTTTACGCGATATCTCATGAAGCGTTGCATCCAAAGTCTCCAAATTTGGTTTCTGCCTACATTGTGGGAAGACGCAGACACCAGTCACTTTTGGTGACCTTGGCCTTATTTTCAAGGTCACCATGACACTTTGACCACTTTTTGAACTCTTGTTTACGCGATATCTCATGAAGCATTGTATCCAAAGTCTCCAAATTTGGTTTCTGCCTACATTGTGGGAAGACGCAGACACCAGTCACTTTTGGTGACCTTGGCCTTATTTTCAAGGTCACCACGACACTTTGACCACTTGATGAACTCTTGTTTACGCGATATCTCATGAAGCGTTGCATCCAAAGTCTCCAAATTTGGTTTCTGCCTACATTGTGGGAAGACGCAGACACCAGTCACTTTTGGTGACCTTGGCCTTATTTTCAAGGTCACCATGACACTTTGACCACTTTTTGAACTCTTGTTTACGTGATATCTCATTAAATGTTGCATCCAAAGTCTTCAAATTTGGTTTATGCCTACATTGTGGGAAGACGCAGACACCAGTCACTTTTGGTGACCTTGGCCTAATTGTCAAGGTCACCACGACACCTTGACCACTTTTTGAACTCTTGTTTACGCGATATCTCATGAAGCGTTGCATCCAAAGTCTTCAAATTTGGTTTCTGCCTACATTTGGGAAAGACACAGACACCAGTTCATTTTGGTGACGTTGACCTTATTTTCAAGGTCACCGCAACACTTTGAGCACTTTTCTAACTCTTGTTAACGCGATATATATCTTTACCAGTTGGACTCAAAGTCTTCAAATTTGGTGTCAGTCTACACTTGGGGATGACGCAGATACCAGGGGATTTTGGTGACCTTGACGTTATTTTCAAAGTCACTACAACACTTTGACCACTTTTCGAACTCTTGTTATCACCATTTATTATGACCGGTTGGACCAAATGTTTTCAAATTTGGTGTCAGTCTACATTGGAGGATGACGCAGACGCCAGTCGATTTGGTGACCTTGACCTTATTTTCAAGGTCACCACAACACTTTGACCACTTTTAGAACTCTTATTAACACGATATAATATCATGAACCCAAGTAGCTCCAATGATGTGTCTTACTAGCTCAATGTCACCGGCGGGGGACATTGCCATGTTAGTGGCAAACACTTGTATAAAATAAGTTGTATGCTTCTCAGGAGGGTAATACGGTCTCAGGCAAGGGTATTGGTACAAATATGATACATGAGACCGTATTAGCTGAAGGAGAAGTATATGACATATTTATCTTTCCGTCATCTCAATAAAATGAGTATTATTATACGGTAGTTATTGAGTTTCGATTCAAATGCCAATGATTGATCAGCTGTTATCGCCTGAAAACCTTGACCCTAAACGTAAACAAAATGGCGTCATTCGTCTCGACTGAAATGTTAAACATATTACTACAAGTATTAAAATGCCTCAAATCGAGTTAATCCTAGTTTAATTGAGTGTGCAAGCAATGCAAAATAAGATTTATTTCCAAACCAAGCAGCAAATAAAGCGAAATTAAGTTTGTGATTAACAGCTGATAGAAAGGTTTAAAACTGTTCAAAGATAATAAATAATGTAATATGTGATGAGCCAATGGCTCTGTTTGACCTGATGGTAAGTTTATGTTTCTCTCTCCAGTACTACAGTCTGATATACCATCTTTATAGCAATGTTGTTTCTCGCTTGACGGCTCGGTTGACACTGCTATAAAGATGGTACATTAGTCAATATTTTCCACTAAAGAGATGCATGCAATGTTTAAGGTTTTACTTCTGTCTTTGTCTTTTATTTGTAAAATACCCCTTTGACACTATTCCATGATGGTTAAATTATGTTACACTGGAAACAAAAAGTATCCTCTATATCACATATGATTATTAACATCAACATAATCGTAAAATTATAAGAGTGAGTTAATTTATTATCATTCCATAATACTTGATGCTATAAATGATTAAATGTTCATATTTCAGATGTATTGCATGTGTCATGACAAACAGTGGACACTGAGTGGAAGAACATCATCCATCTGAAGGAGAGTAACAATGGACCAATATTGGAATGGTGAATGTGAAGAAGGGATTTGATGTTGGCACCTTGTTACAATTCAAGGTTACATCCTGAAGACATGTCAGCTGAAAGAGGTGAAACATCTTCAATATCATGTGAGATGAACACACGCTGTACACTTCGTCCTGAGAGACCATTCAAGTGTATTGTGTGTGATAAAGATTACATGAAATCTGCTCATCTCCGGGTACACATGAGGATTCATATGGCAGAAGGACCTTTCAAGTGTAGTGTATGTGGTACATCATTTATTGACTCAAGCAATCTCTGGCAACACATGAGAATTCACACTGGAGAGAGACCCTACAAGTGTGAGGAGTGTGGCAAGGCATTTTACAGTCCTGCTCTGTAAAATACCCACATGAGAGTTCACACTGGAGAGAGACCATTCAAGTGTGGCGAGTGCGGTAAAACATTCAAACAGGCACCTTATCTACGGCGACACTTAGGCATTCACACTGGAGAGAGACCATACAAGTGTGAAGTGTCTGGTAGATCATTCGTCAACTCGGGGGGGACACTCGAGGATCCACACTGGAGATCTTATTCTATGCACTCTGTGTGATAAAAGCTTTACAAGACCAAGTCTCCTGAAGACACACATGCCAGTTCATACCGGAGAGAGACGGTTCCCCTGTCGTGAGTGTGGTCGAACATTTAAACAAGCAGATAGCTTGCAGAGGCACATGAAGGTTCACCTTGGAGATTGGTATCAATGTAGTGTGTGTTGTACATCATTTGCTCGAGCAGACTTCTTCTTCTTCTCTGGAATGCAAAGGTCTATGAATAGTTAATTTTGTGTTGACACACCTTGAGCACCTAGCTTATAAATTGTAAATTTGGTGAATGACAAATGCCTTATTATTTTATAATATAAGTTGTATGCTTCTCAGGAGGGTAATACAGTCAAGGGTAATTTTGGCAAGGGTATTGGTACAAATATGATACATGAGACCGTATTACCCGAAGGAGAAGTATACAACATATTTATCTTTCCTTCATCTTAATAAAATAAGTATTATTATACGGTAGTTTAAGTTATTGAGTTTTGATTTTGAGTTTTGATCAGCTGTTATCGCTTCAAAACCTTTACCCTCAACATTAACAAAATGGCGTCATCCGTCTCGACTGAAATGTCAAACATATTACTACAAGTATTAAAATGCCTCAAATCAAGTTAATCTTAGTTTAATTGAGTGTGCAACAATGCAAGATATCTGCAAAATCTCAAGGAACACATGCGAAATCATACTAGAGAAGCATGAGATGAATGAAGTGAATGCTGTCAAACATCTTTTCAAGTCAAGTTCTTTTAAGACACACATGAGACGTCATGCGTGTGAAAAACCTTTTAAGTGCATGGAGTGTGGTCATCCTTTTATTGAGTTCATTGAGCTGGAGGTGCATATGAGGTATCATAATGACACTTGACAACTGAAAAATCAGCTCTTGAGTCCATTAAAAATGGGTTTTTAAAATAACACTCGACTGAAAAATGTCTCTTGAATCTATTGCACTGACGTCAAAGAGAGGTTTTATAATGACACAACTTGACTAGGGCTTTTACGATTGACACAAAATTCTCCATTATTATTTTTATTATACTTCGAACTCTCTTGGATGGGTCGGGGTGCCACCCTGTTTTGCCTATGGTTTCAATGGTCATTTATTATACTTGGACGCCCCCAACAAAGTTGGCGGGGAATAGAAATGAGCTCCGTCCGTCTGTCTGTCTGTGCGTCCGGGCTTTTCCATTCCGGCCTTAAACTTCAAAACTATTCAATATATTTTGCTGAAACTTTGCACTGGTATCAACCAAGTAGTCTAGATGTGCCTTTTGCCATATAGAAATTTGAGAAATTTATTCATTTTGTTTACGAATGCAAACAGTCTGGACTTAGAACCAAGAAGAGGGAAAACTATTTTCCGGCCTCAAACTTAAAAACTATTCAATATATTTTGCTGAAACTTTGTACAGGTATCAACCAAGTAGTCTAGATGTACCTTTTGTATATAGAAATTTGAGAATATATATTTTTTTTTTACGAATGCAAACAGTCGGGACTTAGTTTTCCCTCTTCTTGGTTCTATATTCCGGCCTCAAACTTCAAAACTATTCAATATTCTTCCTGAGCGACGTCTAGAGGTGTAACGATACAGAGAGGTTGCGATACAATACATATACCAATATTGGGGTCGTGACATGATATGTATCCCCATACAATTATTTACAGTACAACTTAGAATACAGCCAAGGTATATTTTAAACTGGATGACCTTATTCTTCCCAATTTAGATGAGATTGAGTTATAACAATTTTCAAGAAAGTAAATGCATTATATATTCAAAATGCATAAATATATATTCAAAATCCCTCTGTCTGCTTGTCTTTTCTTAAACTGATGTTTTAATTGATTTTGTGAATATATTTTAATATAACCTGCTTTGATTGTTTTTATAATACTGACTCATGTGTGCTCGGATTTTACATGATACATTGTGATGAAGAATGTATAAATATTTTTAACAATGAACATGCATGTTGTTTTGTGATTTAAAGAGAAAAGAGAAATTAAATAGAGAAGGTGTCTATTTAAAATAACCTCATCATTCAGTCCATATTTTCGATCTAGATACAGAAAAAAAAGACGATTTTACCAAGGTACCCACTTCAAATAAAGATCAGAATCGTTTTTGTGCCATCATTGTTTTGAAATATAATTTTGTACGCTGTTAGTATTATTGCAGCGAGAAAGCCTGCAACACCATGTGGCTGTGTATTGCGGTGAAACTTATGAGTAATGGCTGGAACTAGGTACCATGGGTGGCGCAGCACTGAAATTCAGTGTTGCATTGTACCCAAATCTTACTGTGTGTAGAACGGTTCTCTACTGCAGACAAAGTTTTAGTGCCCGGTAGCGGAATTCAAACCACATACTTCTTGATCTGAAGCCAAATGCGCTTCCCACAGTGGTCATGATCTGAAAAACTTTTTCATCTTCTCCAGTCAAAAAAGGGCCCAGAAATCTGAAATATTTAGTACAGACTCCTTAGTGAATAGGGATTATTAATTGTGGTTACCCAATGTCTTCTGGCCAGTGTTACAGGGACCACAGGCTAAAAACTAACATAACTATAGTAAGGCTCATATGGCCACATGCGCTTTTGGCAGGGGTCTAGCATCCATTCACATTTGACATAATGTCATCTTCTCCTCCACAACCGCTGCAACCGCCAACACTGAACTTTTGTAGGGAGGTATTCTGCACCTAGAGGATCAAAGTTTGTTCATTCGGTTCTGACACCCCCTCAAATATGGGCATACCAAGCGTTTTACCTAAAACCTTCTTCTCTGAAACCAGTTGACATAGAAAGTTGAAATTTCAGAATAACATTTCTGTTATGTACACCCATGGTTTGCTAGTTCCAGCCGATTGCTCGCAGGTTTCACCGCAATGCATAGCCACATGGCACTGCGGGCTTTCTCCCTGCCATAATAGCAACCGCGATATAAGTGAAATACTCTTGAAAGCGGCGTTTAACCCCAACTCACCTCATTGTTCATTTGGTCTTGATCTTCCCTCTAATATGGGCGTGACAGAGTGTCCGTACTGAAACCTCCTTTAGAATTATCTCAGGAACTGACATAGCTACAAATCTGAAACACTGAAAATATAATCTTTGATGGATTATGTTTGACTGTTCACCCAGAACAAAACCTCCTAGAAAGCTTAACAGATGGAAATGTTTTGCCATTTCCTAAAACAGATATAGGTCTTCTCAAAAGATCAATGATTTTTTCCAAGGAATGAAAATTTCGAAATAGTACATCTAGTCATAGTGGCAGGCATAATATTGCAGTATTGTGGCTATTCATTGCAATGACACTTGTTAGAAATCAGCTGAAACTGAGTGGTATTGCGCTGAAATTTAGTGCAGCATTGCACCTAAACTTGTTACATGTAGGGGTGTAACAATACATCGAACTATCGATGCATTTGCAATAGTTGGCTTGTCAATAGTACTATATCGATAGTATATACAAAAACACTATCGCTATCGCAATAGTAAGGTTAACTATCGATACTATCAAAACTATTAAATATCCCTTAATTATGAATGATTTACACTGCATTTAATTCAAGATTTTTAATTTTAGAATGTCAAAAGGGAAATACTAGAGATAGGAATAGCAAAATTACAAAAAAAAATTTTATTTATGATTTCTTTACTGATTCTGGTTCCATAGTCCTTACATCAATTAAACATTTCTACTAAAACCTATAAGAAATCTAGCTGATTATTGCGTATTTGTACAAAAAACCCTATTGCAATAGTTATTGCAATAGTGAGTTACAATAGTCTATCGCTATCGCAATAGTAAGTGGCAATAGACTATCGCTATCGCAATAGTCTCTTTGGGTCAATAGTCACCCCTAGTTACATGTAGAACAGTTCTCCACAGCAGACAAATTTCCCGGGATTCTTGCAGAATTCGAACCACAGACCTCTTGAAGTGATGCCAAATAAGCTTACCACTGCACTATCCCACCTTAAAAAAGTAGAAATGTAAAGTTGTCAAGCAAAGATACATGCTGCGTTGATTTGTATTACATTGTCTCCCTCGCAGGGATTTCAGAGACAGGGTCAGCGCCACCTATCGTCCAAAGAGTTACGTCCCCTCTATCATAGGCCCTCCCACTTTTTCACAGTCTGAAATTTTGTTGAGGGACCAAAATCAAGATTTAAACGTAAATCCAGATATTAAATAACAAATATAGATAGAAAAACTTTGATTTTGCAAGTTACCTCGAAAAAAATGACAGTTTTGGGGTCTTTTGGACCACAACGGCATTGTCAAACTCCCTAAATATGGCCTGGTATTCAATCATTTGGCAAATTATAGTAATATTATTATAATTAACATTAGAAACACCATAGCTCAATAATCCTGTTCCTTCTTGTCTCAGAAATCCTCTGACGCAAGGGTCAGTATGCATTTTCTAAAAGTGCATATATATGGCCCAATGCGTGCAAAAGATGGGGTGAAACCCAAGGGGGTTATTGTCCGTCTGTCGGTCCGTCCGTCCCGAAAAGGGTACTTGTGTTCTGAAATCAACTCCTCCCATAGTTTTTGACAAATCTTTCTGAAACACATGCTTTGAATACACATCAGTGATAGGCATGTGCTTTTTTGGGACCTATCGGATTAATATTTTCAGAGTTATGGCCCTTGACTTAGAGCACTCTGCTTTTCAATTTCAGAATGACGGTACCTGTGTTCTGAAATCAACTCCTCCCACAGTTTTTGACCAATCTTTCTGAAACTTTACACATGCTTTGGATATACATCAGTGCTATGCATGTGCTTTTTTTAGGACCGATCAGATTGCTATTTTAAGAGTAATTGCCCTTGACTTAGAGTGCTCAGCTTTCTGATTTTAGACTTTTAATTTGTCAGCATTTGAAATTGTTATGTATGCAAGTCACACACTGAGGTTATAACTTTTGACCTTGTGACCTTGACCTTGATGTAGGGTCCATTTTGTGAGAAAACCATGGCCATAATTATTTATTCATTGGTGATAGGCCTTAGATATTTGACATGCTTATTTGTTTTTAAATGCTCATTAAATTACCCTTCCATTTAAAATGCTTTTTTGGACAACAAGGAACCCGGGAGGTTCTTATGCTCTCAGAGCACTCATCTATTCTCTTAAGATGAGTCTATTAATTAAGTGTGTATATATATATATATACTCATGCACAGATATAACTCTGCTTGCTTGTTAGCTCATCAGGCCTGAAAGGCCCGATGGGCTTATGGCATGGCATGGTGTCCGGCGTCCGTCCATCCGTCCATCCGTCCATCCGTCCATCCGTAAACTTTTCGCTTTTTTTACTTCTTCTCCAGAACCAATGATTCCACAGAGCTGAAATTTTATGTGCAGACTCCTTGGCCAATGGGGATTCTAAATTGTAGATTTCGTGACCCCATGACCCCAAATGGGGTCACAGGGGTCACATCCTTAAAAACCTATTTTCATCTTCTTCTTCAGTTCCAAAAGGTCTACAGAGCTGAAAAGTTGTGTGCAGACTCCTTGGCCAATGGGGATTCTAAATTGTAGATTTCATGACCCCATGACCCCAAATGGGGTCACAGGGGTCACATCCTTAAAAACCTATTTTCATCTTCTTCTTCAGTTCCAAAAGGTCTAGAGAGCTGAAAAGTTGTGTGCAGACTCCTTGGCCAATGGGGATTCTAAATTGTAGATTTCGTGACCCCATGACCCCAAATGGGGTCACAGGGGTCACATCCTTAAAAACCTATTTTAATCTTCTTCTTCAGTTCCAAAAGGTCTAGAGAGCTGAAAAGTTGTGTGCAGACTCCTTGGCCAATGGGGAATCTAAAGTGTAGATTATGTGACCCCGTGACCCCAAATGGGGTCACCAGGGTCACATCCTTAAAAACCTATTTTCATCTTCTTTTCCAGTTCCAAAAGGTCTAGAGAGCTGAAAAGTTGTGTGCAGACTCCTTGGCCAATGGGGATTCTAAAGTGTAGATTATGTGACCCCGTGACCCCAAATGGGGTCACTGGGGTCACATCCTTAAAAATTATTTTCATCTTCTTCTCCAGTTCCAAAAGGTCTAGAGAGCTGAAAAGTTGTGTGCAGACTCCTTGGCAATTGGGGATTCTAAAGTGTAGATTATGTGACCCCGTGACCCCAAATGGGGTCACAGGGGTCACATCCTTAAAAACCTATTTTCATCTTCTTTTCCAGTTCCAAAAGGTCTAGAGAGCTGAAAAGTTGTGTGCAGACTCCTTTGCCAATGGGGATTCTAAATTGTAGATTTCGTGACCCCGTGACCCCAAATGGGGTCACCAGGGTCACATCCTTAAAAACCTATTTTCATCTTCTTCTTCAGTTCCAAAAGGTCTAGAGAGCTGAAAAGTTGTGTGCAGACTCCTTGGCCAATGGGGATTCTAAAGTGTAGATTATGTGACCCTGTGACCCCAAATGGGGTCACCGGAGTCACATCCTTAAAAACTTATTTTCATCTTCTTCTCCAGTTCCAAAAGATCTAGAGAGCTGAAAAGTTGTGTGCAGACTCCTTGGCAATTGGGGATTCTTAAGTGTAGATTATGTGACCCCGTGACCCCAAATGGGGTCACTGGGGTCACATCCTTAAAAACCTATTTTCATCTTCTTTTCCAGTTCCAAAAGGTCTAGAGAGCTGAAAAGTTGTGTGCAGACTCCTTGGCCAATGGGGATTCTAAATTGTAGATTTCGTGACCCCGTGACCCCAAATGGGGTCACAGGGGTCACATCCTTAAAAACCTATTTTCATCTTCTTTTCCAGTTCCAAAAGGTCTAGAGAGCTGAAAAGTTGTGTGCAGACTCCTTGGCCAATGGGGATTCTAAAGTGTAGATTATGTGACCCCGTGACCCCAAATGGGGTCACTGGGGTCACATCCTTAAAAACTTATTTTCATCTTCTTCTCCAGTTCCAAAAGGTCTAGAGAGCTGAAAAGTTGTGTGCAGACTCCTTGGCCAATGGGGATTCTAAATTGTAGATTATGTGACCCCGTGGTCTTGATCTTAGAACCTATCTTTTGCTTGTAAACAATAACTTTAATAACTTACATATTCAACTTTAGATAGTAAATCAATGAAATCCTGATGAGCTACAGAGCCCATGGCTCTATTTTTTCTAATTCACTCAATCTTGAGATTGTTTTTTTTTGTAAGTTTTATAATGCATGTGACCTTATTTTGACAGACATGATACTGAAATTAATGTAAAAAGTTGGAATATCTGATGAAATGTTAAAAAGGCTCTACTTTTTTCTTTGCTTTTTTTCCAGATGTTTTGCAAGCATCATTGAATGAAACAGAAGATTGGGGCAACCATTGGTCTGGTAACATGACTGCTTCAGTGAGCTCAAAAACACAGTTCAATGAACTATCTGTCATTCACATTTCAATCCTCACAGAACGTTATCGACCACTTTGGTCACGAATCAAGCAATGAACCAGTTTTGTTAAAAAATCCTTTGACTGTCTGTTGACTTTGACTGTGTGATTTTCAAACTGAATCAAGACACATGGAGAGGCAACTGATTAGTGACATTGTAGATAGATCATTCAAAGAACGTGAAAAAAAATTTGAGTGCAATGAACATGAACGACAAATCGAGTGCAATGAACATGAACGACTAATCGAGTGCAATGAACCAGAACAACAATTTGAGTACAATGAACATGAACTAACATACGAGTACAATGAACATGAACAAACATTCGAGTGTGATGAAGATGAACAAACATTCGAGTGTGATGAAGATGAACAACCATTAGAGTGCAATGAACATGAACAAACATTGGAGTGTGATGAACATGAACAACCATTAGAGTGCAATGAACATGAACGAACAATCGAGTGTGATGAGGATGGTTTCATGATTTCCCATTCAGCTGACCTCCGGGTACACATGAGAACTCACCCTGTAGAGAAACCATGTAGGTGTAGTGTGTGTAGTAAAGCATTTAGAGATGAAGGTAAACTGAACGTACACATGAGGGTTCATACTGGAGAGAGACCATACAAGTGCAGTGAGTGTAGTAAGTCTTATACAACCTTGGGTAGTCTGAAGACACACATGAGAATCCATACTGGAGAGAGATCTTACAAATGTGGAGAGTGTGAAAAATCATTTTTTGCCTCGCATGTTCTTCAGAAACATATGAGAGTTCACACTGGAGAGAGACCTTTCAAGTGTAGCGTGTGTGAAGAATCGTTTACTCAATCAAATAACCTGCAAACACACATGAGAATTCACACCGGGGAGAGACCATTCAAATGTAGCGTATGTGAAGATACATTCACACAATCAAATAACCTTCAAACACACATGAGAATTCATACTGGTGAAAAACCATTCAGATGTAGTGAGTGTGGTAAATACTTCAGAGCAGTGGGTATATTAAAGGCACACATGAAAACCCATACTGGAGAGAGACCGTACCAATGTGGCGAGTGTGTAAAGTCGTATTTAGACTCGGCTGCTCTTCAGAAACACATGATGTGTCATACAAGAGAGAGACCATACAAGTGTAGCTCATGCAGTAAAGCATTTACCAAGTCTGCTAACTTGCAAACTCACATGCTCATTCATACTGGTGAGAGACCATACACATGTGATGTGTGTGGTTCAAAATTTGGACAGCCAAGTAACTTGAAGAGACACATGAAAGTTCACATAAGAGTTCTTAAAAGTGTTGTGAGTGAAATCAAAGAAGTTCAAGCACATACTAACCTGTAGAAACAATGATTCATATTTCAGTATTGTGCAAACTGAGTTTTTACCAACAGCTTCACCTAAGAACTCACATTTACATTTAAAGGTTCAAATTATGAGTAAATATTGTGAAACCATCCCTACATATTCCTTGTGTTGCAGACACTGTGCATACCCCTTTGTCACACAAACCAAAAACAGTCACTTCAAACTATGATCGTTTGTTAAACAACTTTTTAGCTCATCTGGCCTGAAAGGCCTGATGGGCTTATGGCATGGCATGGTGTCCGGCGTCCGTCTGTAAACTTTTCACATTTTCGTCTTCTCCAGAACCACTTGGTCTGTAAAACTGAAATGTTGTGTACAGACTCCTTAGCCAATAGGGATTCTTAATTGTAGGGAGCGGGATAGCGCAGTGGTTAGCGCATTTGGCTTCGGATCAAGAGGTCCGGGGTTCGATTCCCGCCAGGGGCACAACAACTTTGTCTGCAGTAGAGAACTATTCTACACGCAGTAAGATTTGGGTGCAATGCTACACTGAATTTCAGAGTAGTATCACCCATGGTTCGCTAGTTCCAGCCCTTGCTCGCAGGTTTCACCGCAATGCATAACCACATGGCGTTGCGGGCTTTCTCCTTGCCGTAATAATAGCAGCCACGATATAAATGAAATACTCTTGAAAGCGGCGTTAAGCCCCAACTCAACTCACCTCACCTCTAAATTGTAGTTTTCATGACCCTGTGACCCCAAACAAGGTCACAGGGATCATTACCTGAAAACCTAGTTTTATCTTCTTCTCCAGTGCAAAGAGTTCTAGAAAGGTGAAATATTATGTACAGACTCCTAGGCCAATGGGGATTCAAAATTGTATTTGTGACCTTGTGTCCCCCGACAAGGTCACAGGGGTCACATCCTTAAATACCTTTATTCATCTTCTTTTTAAGTTCCAAAAGGAGATTCTAAATTGTAGATTTGGTAAATGTATTACTTGAGATAACTTAGATATTCAACCTTGGATAATAAATCAAGGAAGCCATGATGAGCTACAAAGCCCATGGCTCTATTTTTATCCTACCGGTAGGTTGCAAATAATTCTAAAATTAAATGTCATTGTTGGGGTAAAACTATCAGGATTCGCAATTTCCATTTCATCGTATTGAATTTGCTTTTTTGTTAAACTTGAAATTCATCAGGTACGTTTTCATGACAAATAGACTATTCTGGCAAGGGAAAATTCTTTAGCTGGAGAACTATTAATTTATGTCTGCAACATCAAACAGTTAAATGCCTGATAAGCTAAAGATTCCATGGCTCTATATTTTGTGATTCATATCAAGTTTCAACATTACAGTAGACTGTTGATGAGTGTCACTAAGATATACCGTAAGTAGGGGTAACATCTCCATGGATGTTTATTAAAAGTCTTATGTATACTTAATTATTTATTAGAGTGTGTATAGATTGTCATATATAAAGCTGTAGAAATGTTTGTGTGTTTGAGAGTTTCCACCATCATTTTCTATATTAAATATGCAAATATTTCATCCTTTTTGTTATTTTTAGCTCATCAGGCCTGAAAGGCCCGATGGGCTTATGGCATGGCATGGTGTCCGGCGTCCGTCCATCCGTCCATCCGTAAACTTTTCGCTTTTTCGACTTCTTCTCCAGAACCAATGATTCCACAGAGCTGAAATTTTATGTGCAGACTCCTTGGCCAATGGGGATTCTAAATTGTAGATTTCGTGACCCCATGACCCCAAATGGGGTCACAGGGGTCACATCCTTAAAAACCTATTTTCATCTTCTTCTTCAGTTCCAAAAGGTCTAGAGAGCTGAAAAGTTGAGTGCAGACTCCTTGGCCAATGGGGATTCTAAATAGTAGATTTCGTGACCCCATGACCCCAAATGGGGTCACAGGGGTCACATCCTTAAAAACCTATTTTCATCTTCTTCTTCAGTTCCAAAAGGTCTAGAGAGCTGAAAAGTTGAGTGCAGACTCCTTGGCCAATGGGGATTCTAAATTGTAGATTTCGTGACCCCATGACCCCAAATGGGGTCACAGGGGTCACATCCTTAAAAACCTATTTTCATCTTCTTCTCCAGTTCCAAAAGGTCTAGAGAGCTGAAAAGTTTTGTGCAGACTCCTTGGCCAATGGGGATTCTAAATTGTAGATTATGTGACCCAGTGACCCCAAATGGGGTCACAGTGGTCATGATCTAAGAACCTATCTTTTGCTTTTAAACAATAACTTAAATAACTTAAATATTCAACTTTAGATAGTAAATCAATGAAATCCTGATGAGCTACAGAGCCCATGGCTCTATTTTTTACATATTTCATTTGAAACAAAGCTGCATCCCATGACTGATTCTTCAAATTTAAATGGGGTCGGGACAGCCAGACTTGAATTTAAGACTGTAGGACATAGCAGTGGTCAGTTCATTCGGCTTCGGATCAAGAGCTCTGGAGGGATGGAGGAGGGTAGATGAAAATTTTCAGGTAAGCAAGACAATCTCAGAATTTATTTAGATTTTTCCACTAAGTTCTGTGGTAAAATCTGATGGCATTGTTATTAAGAGGGAAAATATGGCAACATTTTATTTAGGAGAGATTAGGAGTAGCATTATTTACCAAATTGATCAAAATCATGTTAACCAAATAAAATAAAGTACATTTTGCCTTAGTTAAGTGTTTCTTTCTTCCTGAGGTATTTCAAGAGGACTTTAATCACCTGGATAGATTGTAAGGCCATTTTAGTAGTCTCAATCTTCAATTGACAGTGAAGGAGTACCTGGGTAGTCTATAATCTGTTTTCAGTCTGACAATTAGGATACAGTAACAAACAGTTTGCAAACACATAGTGTGTACACCATTTACAGACACTAATTTCTAAATTTGCATAAATGTTTTAAATGCAGATAACCATTGTTTTCTTTAGACCCATATACACATGCTTGCTAGTAGTCCAAATAGGTCACGCGTCACTGAGTTCAAATAAATCTTTTTATACAATGAGGGGCGGGATAGCGCACTGGTTAGCGTGCTTGGCTGCGGATCAAGAGGTCCAGGATTCGAATCCCGCAAGGGGCACGGCAACTTAGTCTGCAGTAGAAAACCGTTCTACACGCAGTCAGGTTTGGGTGCAATGCTACACTGAATTTCAGCGTAGTACCACCCATCATTCGCTAGTTCCAGCTGTAGCTCGCAGGTTTCACCACAGTGCATAGCCACATGGTGTTGCGAGATTTCTCCCTGCCATAATGCTAGCAGCCACGATATAAGTGAAATAATCTTGAAAGCGGCGTTAAACCCCAACTCACTCACTTTTATACAATGTGATAGTTTACAATAAACTAGAGCTATTTGCTGGAAATATAGATCGCTGAATGTATAGTCAGCGACATTTTTATAAAAGTAACTAATCTACAGAATTTGTTTGTATTAATGTTAGAGGTTGGTATGAACATTGTTTCCAAAAGCAAGTCAGATTTCTTGATATCCCAAAAATGCATCAATATCCACATATGGTCTCACAAGGACACCTTATACATAAATTTATCCTGCCAAAAACACTCTTATAGTCATATACATATACATAAGTCAATTCTTATAAATAAATATACTTGGTTCCTAATGTTATGAAGGCATAAAATGTCAAATCAAAACGTCATTGAGTACTAGCCCCGCCTCCAACGCGTTTATCAGCCAATGAAAATCCACAAGACCACGAGCCACGAACCTCAAGTCATGGGGGCGTGGCCTAAATGTGAGGTGACGTAACAAAATTAAGTTTATGCAGGTATGAACTGAATCCCTGTGTTCAGCGAATCAGATCCACGCAAAGCAATTGCTATTTATTTATATAAATTTATCCTGCCAAGAACACTCTCATAGTCATATACATATAAGCTACATATTATATATACATACTATCAACTCTTTTGAATGGTTTTAAAAGTGGCATACAGAGATCAGAAAGACTTTCTGGATGACTACTTTTAATAATGGGAAAATAAATGGGGATTCTAAATTGTAGATTTTGTGACCCTATGACCCCAAATGGGGTTACAGCGGTCACATCCTTAAAACCCTATTATCATCTTCTTCTCAGGTTCAAATGTTCTAGAGAGCTGAAAAGTTGTGTGCAGACTCCTTGGTCAATGGGGATTCTAAATTGTAGATTTCGTGACCTCATAACCCCAAATGGGGTCACAGGGGTCACATCCTTAAAAACCTATTTTCATCTTCTTCTCCAGTTGCAAAAGTTCTAGAGAGCTGAAAAGTTGTGTACAGACTCTTTGGTCAAAGGTGATTTTTAATTGTAGGATTGGTGACCCTGTGACTCCAAATACGGGTCACTGGGGTCATCATCTAAAAACCTATGTTTTGCTTGTTAACAATGTATTACTTGAGATAACTTAGATATTCAACCTTAGATAATAAATCAAATCCTATTGAGCTACAGAGCCCATGGCTCTATTTTTTTTCTACTATATTTTGACGTCTCTTGGGCGCGCACACCCCAAATCATCACTCGTTGCTTTGATCTGTGTCACAAAAGTGTGACAGTTGGGCATCATATCAGAGATGTATTTTTCAAGTATATACAGTTACCGCCTGTACATCGAGCTCAATGGTATCATCCTCAGTGAATTATTAATGAAGCACATTTACTCAGGACGTTGACAACACACAGGTTTGTCAATCAAGGATATCCGTTAGATTTTGTGTTTTTTTTTCACTCAGTAATCACTTTCAACGCCGAATAATGGACATGTCTGTTACTTGCAAGCCAATTATTTTACTTTCAATTTTGATTATATTATGTGTAGCTATGGAAGACATTGTTAAATTCACCTGGAAGAGACAATGTCAGCAGAACCAGGTGCCATTTAGGTACAACGAGGACACATTGAGATGCATTGTTCGCTGCAGCCCAGATGAAGGAGTAGACACAGCACAGGTTGGAGGCCACAGAAAGGACATGGCATGTACGTGTCTCAACTTAGAGGGTAATACGAAAGACGTGCTGAAACTTGGATGTTTATTTGTCCGTGAAAATCACCATAAACAGCCAGAAATGGTGACCGATGTTTTAAAAGAAATGCGACACGCTGGTCCCTTGATATTTGTGTTGAATGTGGACAAACTGTACAGTCAGGTTAACCTCTACACACAAGACACTGACAGTTTTGTAAACCTGTATGATGTGCCCTACAAATGTTTCGATGCTGTTATCGAGTTAGCAACGAATCAAGTGTTCTTAGGAGGATCCAGCATCAAAGCTGGTACATTGGCGTGGAAAAATTTCATTGAAATTTACACGTGTGAAAATAAGAATCATGTCACCAACCTTGGGCTGAGCGCGGAGAAAAAACAACTTTATTTTCTGGAAAAATTTGGTTATTATAACTATTTTGTAAAAGTACTCATGTTGGAGAACAATAGCACATACAATAGATTGGAAGTTAGGATTTATCAAAAATACCAGGTTCTTTTCAACGGAGTTCGCTCGGAGCTATTTTATATGGATTTTTACAAGATGTTGAAATACTACAATTACATAACACAGGAACACAAAAACATCAATAATTTGAAATTTTATACTCTTTCAAGGATTCACATCTTCTTCAGAGCACAGACGATTTTACACGGGATACCCTATTCGACTGAGCTTACTTTATTGAACCTTAATACCATGAAGAAGAGGGTGTTTACTTACCCATATAACTGGTTAGGCAGCATTGGTCACATTGACAATGACACGTTATTATTTGCCAAAGACGACAGTCTTGTCAAGACCCGCATGACAGGTGAAGTGATCAGAACAATACATTACACATCAGAAATGATGACTGGCAAGTCGCAGGTTAGTAAATTCAAATACCACCCAATAGTGGTTCATTTCAATTGATGCTCCGATGCTGTCCAACAAGCATCCTTTCCAGTTCCCATCTGTTAAAATAGAAATGGGTCAGCGGGAAGTATGGCGAACTGTAAAAGATTATCAATGGGGAAAACTCCTATTCTGAGAGCAAGTTTGGAAATCCTAAAAATATCGGACAAAATCAATTTTTGCACTCTTTCAAATAAAGGTCTATCTATAGTTTTCCATTTATTTCAATTGCCTGTTTATTCAAATATGAATAGGATGATTTATCTCATCCGCTGATATTAAATATCAATTTCAAGGTTATTATCCCAACTATGACTTCACGATTTGGTGACCCCAAATAGGGTCACAGGAGTCACAACCTTACAAACCTAGATTCATCTTCTTCTCCAGTTCCAAAAGCTCTAGAAAACTGAATTGTTGTTTACAGACTCCTTGGTCGATGATAAGTAATAGTTACTTCCATAGTTTCCGAGTTGTATCGGGAAATAGCAGGACAGTTTGTACGAGAGGCCTTTATAGGCTGAGGACCGGGCTCGAGGACAACTGTCCTGCTATTACCCAATGCAACGAGGAAACTATGGTAGTTACTGACTTACATCTCACTTATTCCGAGTGAAATAACATAAAAAATGAATAGTTTTTAAATAATATAAAATACTTTAACCTACCTGTGGCCCCTTCTCTAATGTATGAAAGAAATGTATGTTCCGCCTGACCGATTTTAGCACGTGATTCTCGCGTGTAAAATTAGGCGCACGAAACAAATGCTCCAAGATTGTGCAGGTTTGTGCAATTTAACAACATACGGGTAATTTGCGACGAACAATCACAATTTGTCATTTTTAGCTCATCAGGCCTGAAAGGCCCGATAGGCTTATGGCATGGCATGGTCTGAATTTTATGTGAAGACTCTTTGGCCAATGGGGATTCTAAATTGTAGATTTCGTGACCCCATGACCCCAAATGGGGTCACATGGGTCACATCCTTAAAAGCCTATTTTCATCTTTTCGAGTTCCAAAAGGTTTAGAGAGCTGAAAAGTTGTGTGCAGACTCCTTGGCGAATGGGGATTCTAAATTGTAGGATTGGTGACCCTGTTACTCCAAATATGGGTCCCAGGGGTCATTATTTAAAAACCTATTTTTTGCTTGTTAACAATATATTACTTGAGGTTACTTAGATATTCAACCTTAGATAATAAATCAATGAATTCCTTATAAGCTACAGAGCCCGTGGCTCTATTTTTATAGATTGGTTTGGAAGAATGAGGACGTCTTATAAGCGTGGCTCTGCCACAATGGACTTTAAAAACCTATTTTCATCCTCTTCTCCTGTACCAAAAGGTCTATAAAACTGAAATATTGTGAACAGACTCCTTTGCCAATGAGGATTCTAAATTGTAGGTGGGCGGGATAGCGCAGTGGTTAGCGCATTCGGCTTCAGATCAAGAGGTCCGGGGTTCGAATCCCGCCAATGGCACAACAACTTTGTCTGCACTAGAGAACTGTTCTGCACACAGTAAGGTTTGGGTGCAATGCTACACTGAATTTCAGCGTAGTATCATCAATGGTTCGCTAGTTCCAGCCATTGCTCGCAGGTTTCACAGCAATGCATAGCCACATGGCGTCGCAGGCTTTCTACCTGCCGTAATACTAACAGCCGTGATATAAGCGAAATACTTTTGAAAGCGGTGTTAAGCCCCAACTGACCTCATCTCACCTCTAAATTGTAGATTTCATGACCCTGTGACCCCAAACAAGGTCACAGGGGTCATTACCTGAAAACCTAGTTTTATCTTCTTCTCCAGTTCCAAAAGGTCTAGAGAGAGCTGAAAAGTTGTGTACAGACTCTTTGGTCAAAGGTGATTTTTAATTGTAGGATTGGTGACCCTGTGACTCCAAATACGGGTCACTGGGGTCATCATCTAAAAACCTATGTTTTGCTTGTTAACAATGTATTACTTGAGATAACTTAGATATTCAACCTTAGATAATAAATCAAATCCTATTGAGCTACAGAGCCCATGGCTCTATTTTTTTTCTACTATATTTTGACGTCTCTTGGGCGCGCACACCCCAAATCATCACTCGTTGCTTTGATCTGTGTCACAAAAGTGTGACAGTTGGGCATCATATCAGAGATGTATTTTTCAAGTATCATACAGTTACCGCCTGTACATCAAGCTCAATGGTATCATCCTCAGTGAATTATTAATGAAGCACATTTACTCAGGACGTTGACAACACACAGGTTTGTCAATCAAGGATATCCGTTAGATTTTGTGGGTTTTTTTCACTCAGTAATCACTTTCAACGCCGAATAATGGACATGTCTGTTACTTGCAAGCCAATTATTTTACTTTCAATTTTGATTATATTATGTGTAGCTATGGAAGACATTGTTAAATTCACCTGGAAGAGACAATGTCAGCAGAACCAGGTGCCATTTAGGTACAACGAGGACACATTGAGATGCATTGTTCGCTGCAGCCCAGATGAAGGAGTAGACACAGCACAGGTTGGAGGCCACAGAAAGGACATGGCATGTACGTGTCTCAACTTAGAGGGTAATACGAAAGACGTGCTGAAACTTGGATGTTTATTTGTCCGTGAAAATCACCATAAACAGCCAGAAATGGTGACCGATGTTTTAAAAGAAATGCGACACGCTGGTCCCTTGATATTTGTGTTGAATGTGGACAAACTGTACAGTCAGGTTAACCTCTACACACAAGACACTGACAGTTTTGTAAACCTGTATGATGTGCCCTACAAATGTTTCGATGCTGTTATCGAGTTAGCAACGAATCAAGTGTTCTTAGGAGGATCCAGCATCAAAGCTGGTACATTGGCGTGGAAAAATTTCATTGAAATTTACACGTGTGAAAATAAGAATCATGTCACCAACCTTGGGCTGAGCGCGGAGAAAAAACAACTTTATTTTCTGGAAAAATTTGGTTATTATAACTATTTTGTAAAAGTACTCCTGTTGGAGAACAATAGCACATACAATAGATTGGAAGTTAGGATTTATCAAAAATACCAGGTTCTTTTCAACGGAGTTCGCTCGGAGCTATTTTATATGGATTTTTACAAGATGTTGAAATACTACAATTACATAACACAGGAACACAAAAACATCAATAATTTGAAATTTTATACTCTTTCAAGGATTCACATCTTCTTCAGAGCACAGACGATTTTACACGGGATACCCTATTCGACTGAGCTTACTTTATTGAACCTTAATACCATGAAGAAGAGGGTGTTTACTTACCCATATAACTGGTTAGGCAGCATTGGTCACATTGACAATGACACGTTATTATTTGCCAAAGACGACAGTCTTGTCAAGACCCGCATGACAGGTGAAGTGATCAGAACAATACATTACACATCAGAAATGATGACTGGCAAGTCGCAGGTTAGTAAATTCAAATACCACCCAATTGTGGTTCATTTCAATTGATGCTCCGATGCTGTCCAACAAGCATCCTTTCCAGTTCCCATCTGTTAAAATAGAAATGGGTCAGCGGGAAGTATGGCGAACTGTAAAAGATTATCAATGGGGAAAACTCCTATTCTGAGAGCAAGTTTGGAAATCCTAAAAATATCGGACAAAATCAATTTTTGCACTCTTTCAAATAAAGGTCTATCTATAGTTTTCCATTTATTTCAATTGCCTGTTTATTCAAATATGAATAGGATGATTTATCTCATCCGCTGATATAAAATATCAATTTCAAGGTTATTATCCCAACTATGACTTCACGATTTGGTGACCCCAAATTGGGTCACAGGAGTCACAACCTTACAAACCTAGATTCATCTTCTTCTCCAGTTCCAAAAGCTCTAGAAAACTGAATTGTTGTTTACAGACTCCTTGGTCGATGATAAGTAATAGTTACTTCCATAGTTTCCGAGTTGTATCGGGAAATAGCAGGACAGTTTGTACGAGAGGCCTTTATAGGCTGAGGACCGGGCTCGAGGACAACTGTCCTGCTATTACCCAATGCAACAAGGAAACTATGGTAGTTACTGACTTACATCTCACTTATTCCGAGTGAAATAACATAAAAAATTAATAGTTTTTAAATAATATAAAATACTTTAACCTACCTGTGGCCCCTTCTCTAATGTATGAAAGAAATGTATGTTCCGCCTGACCGATTTTAGCACGTGATTCTCGCGTGTAAAATTAGGCGCACGAAACAAATGCTCCAAGATTGTGCAGGTTTGTGCAATTTAACAACATACGGGTCATTTGCGACGAACAATCACAATTTGTCATTTTTAGCTCATCAGGCCTGAAAGGCCCGATAGGCTTATGGCATGGCATGGTCTGAATTTTATGTGAAGACTCTTTGGCCAATGGGGATTCTAAATTGTAGATTTCGTGACCCCATGACCCCAAATGGGGTCACATGGGTCACATCCTTAAAAGCCTATTTTCATCTTTTCGAGTTCCAAAAGGTTTAGAGAGCTGAAAAGTTGTGTGCAGACTCCTTGGCGAATGGGGATTCTAAATTGTAGGATTGGTGACCCTGTTACTCCAAATATGGGTCCCAGGGGTCATTATTTAAAAACCTATTTTTTGCTTGTTAACAATATATTACTTGAGGTTACTTAGATATTCAACCTTAGATAATAAATCAATGAATTCCTTATAGGCTACAGAGCCCGTGGCTCTATTTTTATAGATTGGTTTGGAAGAATGAGGACGTCTTATAAGCGTGGCTCTGCCACAATGGACTTTAAAAACCTATTTTCATCCTCTTCTCCTGTACCAAAAGGTCTATAAAACTGAAATATTGTGAACAGACTCCTTTGCCAATGAGGATTCTAAATTGTAGGTGGGCGGGATAGCGCAGTGGTTAGCGCATTCGGCTTCAGATCAAGAGGTCCGGGGTTCGAATCCCGCCAGTGGCACAACAACTTCGTCTGCACTAGAGAACTGTTCTGCACGCAGTAAGGTTTGGGTGCAATGCTACACTGAATTTCAGCGTAGTATCATCAATGGTTCGCTAGTTCCAGCCATTGCTCGCAGGTTTCACAGCAATGCATAGCCACATGGCGTCGCAGGCTTTCTCCCTGCCGTAATACTAACAGCCGTGATATAAGCGAAATACTTTTGAAAGCGGTGTTAAGCCCCAACTGACCTCATCTCACCTCTAAATTGTAGATTTCATGACCCTGTGACCCCAAACAAGGTCACAGGGGTCATTACCTGAAAACCTAGTTTTATCTTCTTCTCCAGTACAAAAAGCTCTAGAAAGGTGAAATAGTGTGGACAGACTCCTAGGCCAATGGGGATTCTAAATTGTATTCTTGACCGGGTGTCCCCAGACAAGGTCACAAGGGTCACATCCTTAAATACCTATATTCATCTTCTTTTTTATAAGTTCCAAAAGGAGATTCTAAATTGTAGATTTGGTAAATGTAGTACTTGAGATCACTTAGATATTCAACCTTGGATAATACATCGAGAAAGCCCTGATGAGCTACAGAGCCCATGGCTCTATTTTTTCCTAGGTTGCATATAATTCTGAAAATTAAATGTGTATTTGGTAGGGTAAAACTATCAGGATTCGCAATTTCCATTTCATCGTATTGAATTTGCTTTTTTGTTAAACTTGAAATTCATATGGTACGTTTTCACAACAAATAGACTATACTGGCAAGGGAAAATTCTTATGCTGGAGAACTATTAATTTATGTCTGCAACATCAAACATTTATAATCCTGATAAGCTAAAGATTCCATGGCTCTATATTTGGTGATTCATATCAAACTTGAAAGTGTTTTTACCTGTAAAAACAGATGTCTCCCCCTTCCTCAAATGCTCCAAACCTCTAAACAATACTATCATAAAGCACCATTAATGTTCTCTGTATAATTCAACTTGAATAAATAACTTATCAGCTCCACAATTGTAGCATACAAAATATTCTAAATTCTAAATTCTGACAAATCTTGTTATGTTGAGTAAGTAAACAACAAACCAGTGCTTGTATTATCAGAGGTTTATTACTAAAGAGAAACAATTAAGACAGTTTAACATATATGGTGATTATTGGTCAAATAGTTTTAGAGATCTGCTCCGGAAACTAACACTACCCTTGAGAAAGACTAAGTTCAAATTGTTGCATAGAAATAAAAAATAATAATAAAATTTAAATTATCTCTAACCCCCAAAAGGCACATCTGCATGGTATGGAGGGGCAGCATACCAAATTTGGTGATGGTTGATCACATAGTTTTAGAGATCTGCTCCGGAAATGAATACACCCTTGAAAGACTAAGTCCAAATCGATGAGGTGGGACAAAAATAAAATAAAATTTTAAAAATCTCTTACCCCCAAAAGGCACATCTACATGATATGGAGAGACAGTATACCACGTTTGGTGATGATTGGTGACATAGTTTTAGAGATCTGCTCCGGAAACGAAATGGGAACGCCGATGCCAACGCCAACGCCAACGCCAACGCCAACGCCAACGTCAACGCCAACGCCGACGGGAACTCAGCTAAAACCAATATGTCTCCCGACCCTTAGGGGGGAGACATAATTTGAACATTACAGTAGACTGTTGATGAATGTCACTAAGTAGGGGTAACATCTCCATGGATGTTTTTTAAAAATCTTATGTATACTTGTTTATTTATTAGAGTGTGTATAGATTGTCATATATAAAGCTGTAGAAATGTTTGTTTATTATGCAACAATTTAGAGTTTCCACCATCATTTTCTATATAAAATATGCAAATATTTCATCCTGTTTTGTTATTTTTTACATATTTCATTTGAAACAAAGCTGCATTCCATGACCAATTCTTCAATTTGAAATGAGGTCGGGACAGCCAAACTTAAATTAAAGACTGTACGACAAAGCAGTGGTCAGTTCATTCGAAGAGAACTGTGTACACTCAGTAAGGTTTGTGTGCAATGCTACACTGAATTCCAGAGCAGTACCACCCATTTATTAGCCAGTCATGTTCGTTCAGTCATTGGCCAAAATAAGATCATTTATCCGTGACGTGCTGGTTAAGGCTGGGCGCACACTACGTCTGATTTTTTTTGCGATGCATATAGACTACACGCGTTAAGCACGTGCGTCAGATATTGCGTTTAATACAAAGTTCATATAATGTGCTATACATCTCTAGTGTATTGTAGTCTACAGATATGGAAATCTCTTAATATCCAAATAAAAGTCTTACCAAACATGTTTAAGACATATCAGTATCATCTTCAAAACAAACAACATTTAGATGTCAAAAAGCGGGATTTGTAATAATGGATCACGACATATTGATGGTTCGCATGATACATAGGTCTGTAGACACACTTTCCTTCCATGTTGTTTGAGTGGGGAAACCCCCTCGAGAAGTGTAAAATATGACGTAAGATAGGGATTTGCGATCATGTGATTTCGTTTGCGATGCAATAAAATAAGTGCAGCACCTCATGATTTTCATCACATCGCATCGCATCGACAAATGCATCGTATTGACGCATCGGACGTAGTATGCGCGGACTATGAAAAATACACTGTCTGCGTTTTTTAACAAGTTGAAGTATTTCACTCGACTTGAATACTTATACGAATATATGAAAATCACTTGTCTTAGATCGAACTTTTAAGGCTTTGATTTCCCGCGGTGGACTGTTTTCTTTACCGTAGGATGCCTGTAGACTAAAACTGTCAGGCAAAAGAAAGTTCACACCTCAGTAGGTTTCCATTAATTAAATATTTTAAAGAAATCAGCTGCATTTAACTATGGCAAGATACAATAATACTAACCCGCAGTAGTTTGAATAATTTTAATTGGTGACTGTTGTTAAATTTTAGTTTAAATATCTTTGTTTAATGAAGACAGGGGTAAGAAATTAAGTTCACACTTTCATGACCCCTAGCATGTTTAAAGTGCTGTAAGTGTGCAGAATCAGACACATTTACTAATGTTCACATAGAATATGTCTTATTTGTCGATGAACAGTTGTGTTGTATAAAAAATAAGTTTTGAAGGATTTTTAAATGTAAAATTCCATTTTCTTTTTTTTAATTAAAAAAAACAACAACACATATAGAAGTATTTTTTTAATGCTGACTAAACGCCTGCACTAGTCAGTTTTAGAGAATGACATCGAAAACTTGAGATATTTTCAATTGAAAATCATTGATATGATAAAACCAACAGAAGTGTTAAATTTATTTTGCCTGGCAGTTTATATCTGTTAACCCTTGTATCCATGTTTACGATAATTTAGGGTTAATTTGTCAAGCGTAAGGGTTTGTAGTGCAGTGGAGTTGATTATTAATAGCGCCCTGGAAACTGTATCTGTGCGTACTTCTCGATAAAATAACACCACTTATAACGTGATGGCCTATGTGACTCCAAAACATACGAAATGGTTTTTAAATCGCTATACCAATTTTCTCATTGAGGTCAAATCATGATACATCCTTACAAGTTCTAGGCGTTTCTCGCAGGTTTCACTGCAATACATAGCCACATGGTGCTGCGGGCTTTCTCCCTGCAATAACACTATCAGCCGCGATATAAGTGAAATATCTGGAAAGTGGCGTTAAAAGTAGGGTTCTATCGGGGTATTTTTTGTGGAAACGAAATTCAAGAGGATATTCCTGTTAACACATATATGTTAATAATACATGATTAAAACACAGTCAATTTGAAAGATACTAATGAAGGTAATATTGTGATGCGTTTATGTTTCACAAACTGATAAAAACAAGCGCACATTTGTGAATAAATAAAACCAACGAGAACTGTTCAAAGTCAGAAGTAGTGATATCTTGTAAGCTAGGATTTTGCTTTTACATGACGTAAAATACTCTTTTTTTATTTTTTACTATATTTAATTTGGACTTCTCTTGGGTGCGCACCCCCAAACTCATCACTTGTTGCTTTGATCTGTGTCACAAACGTGTGACAGTAGGGCAACATATCAGAGGCGTAATTTTCAAGTATCATACAGTTACCGCCTGTGCATCAAGTTCAATGGTATCATCCTCAATGAATTATTGATGAAGCACATTTACGCATGACGTTGATAACACACAGGTTTGTCAATCAAGGATATCCGTTAGATTTTGTGCTTTTTTGACTCAGTAATCACTTCCAACGCCGAATAATGGACATGTCTGTTACTTGCAAGCCAATTATTTTACTTTCAATTTTGATTATATCATGTGTAGTTATGGAAGACATTGTTAAATTCACCTGGAAGAGACAATGCCAGCATGACCAGGTGCCATTTAGGTACAACAAGGACACATTGGGATGCATTGTTCGCTGCAGCCCAGATGAAGGAGTAGACACAGCACAGGTTGGAGGCCGCAGAAAGGACATGGTATGTACGTGTCTAAACTTAGAGGGTAATACGAAAGACGTGCTGAAACTTGGATGTTTATTTGTCCGTGAAAATCACCACAAACAGCCAGAAATGGTGACTGATGTTTTAAAAGAAATGCGACACGCTGGTCCCTTGATATTTGTGTTGAATATGGACAAACTGTACAGTCAGGTTAACCTCTACACACAAGACACTGACAGTTTTGTGAACCTGTATGATGTGCCCTACAAATTTTTCGATGCTGTTATCGAGTTAGCAACGAATCAAGTGTTCTTAGGAGGATCCAGCATCAAAGCTGGTACATTGGCGTGGAAAAATTTCATTGATATTTACACGTGTGAAAATAAGAATCATGTCACAAACCTTGGGCTGAGCGCGGAGAAAAAACAACTTTATTTTCTGGAAGAATTTGGTTATTATAAATATTTTGTAAAAGTACTCATGTTGGACAACAACAGCACATACAATAGATTGGAAGTTATGATTTATCAAACATACCAGGTACTTTTCAACGGAGTTCGCTCGGAGCTATTTTATATGGATTTCGACAAGATGTTGAAATACTACAACTACATCACACAGGAACACAAAAATTTCAATGATTTGAAATTTGGTTCTCTTTCAAGGATTCACATATTCTTCAGAGCACAGAAGATTTTGCACGGGATACCCTATTCGCCTGAGCTTACTTTATTGAACTTTAATACCATGAAGAAGAGGGTGTTTACTTACCCATATAACTGGTTAGGCAGCATTGGTCACATTGACAATGACACGTTATTATTTGCCAAAGACGACAGTCTTGTCAAGACCCGCATGACAGGTGAAGTGATCAGAACAATACATTACACATCAGAAATGATGACTGGCAAGTCGCAGGGTAGTAAATTCAAATACCACCCAATTGTGGTTCATTTCAATTGATGCTCCGATGCTGTCCCAACATGCATCCTTTCCAGTTCCCTTCTCTTAAAATAGAAATGGGTCAGCGGGAAGTAGGGTGAACTGTAAAAGATTTTCAATGGGGAAAACTCCCATTCTGAGAGCAAGTTTGGAAATCCTAAAAATATCGGACAAAATCCATTTTTGGACTGTTTCAAATAAAGGTCTATCTATAGTTTTCCATTTATTTCAATTGCCTGTTTATTCAAATATGAATCGGATGATTTATCTCATCCGCTGATATAAAATATTGTAACATGATTACGTAGGATCCTTGATTCTGATTGGTTGATTTGCCTTTGTTGAATGACAATGAATACCCGCAAATTACTTGGGGCGAATCACCGCGAACATATACATCATGTTCACAAGATCCGGCCCGACTCAAAATTTTATTTTTCTACTTCTCTTAATATGTGCTCCTTACTCAAATTTGACAGGTGGCATTGTCATTTTCTAACTTGTGTATAGCAGTGTAGGTAACAAATAACTCTCAAAATTAATTAGTTTCAAGTAACTAAAATGTTTTCAACTAGTAAGATTTGACGCCTTCTTCCATGCGGTTGTGTTTACCGAATGCCGTTGCCATGGCATGACGTCATAGTGATCAACCGTTTTGACGTCACAATGCTAGCGTCATTGTCACAATGGGTTAGGGCAAGTTTAAGATTTTTGTTCCTAGGTCATTTGCTGTGTTGATGTCTTAGATAAATGTTTATCGCATCTAAAAGGATAAGTGAATATTGTGATGTGAACATAGTTGAGTGACACTGTTTGAGCTTATGTGTAAATTGTTGCTAATGTACATATTACGCCGAGTATTTACATTTGTTTTGACCTGACTACACCTCTTACAAAAATGGAACAGTCGCAAAGTCCTTTCCACTCCATCACCCGCAAATTTCAGCGTTTAAAACCTCCGGCTAACGCCGTCGGTTTTAAACTAAATTTGCGGGTGTTGAATAGCAATGAATCCCGGAAATTGTACAAACGCAACTATTTATCTTATAATCCATTTCAAGGTTATTATCCCAACTATGACTTCACGATTTGGTGACCCCAAATAGGGTCACAGGGGTCCCAAACTTAAAAACCTAGATTCATCTTCTTCTCCAGTTTCACTGTACTGAAGGTGATGCTGGTAACGTGCGTTACCAACATCCCAACGTGGCGGAAGGCAAGATCGCTTCGCGAGTATTTAACACGAACTTATAGTTTTCTCGGGGTATATAATCAACTGTAGTTTGCACAAACATGCATGAACATTGTTGGTGTGAATAGATTTGATGCACTGAATCTACATATAAATGTCCACGTCATGAATAATACGCAATTTTAAAATCACTGTGTGATGTTGGTAACTCCCAGTCAAGATGTTGGTAACGTCTCTTGTTTTGAAATAAATGATGCTGGTAACGTCAAAATCATAGTAGCATACTTTAGACGGTTCATATATACGTTACCAGCATCACCTTCGGTACAGTGAGTTTCAAAAGCTCTAGAAAACTGAATTGTTGTTTACAGACTCCTTGGTCGATGATAAGTAATAGTTACTTCCATAGTTTCCGAGTTTTATCGGGCAATAGCAGGACAGTTTGTACAAGAGGCCTTTAGGCCGAGGACCGGGCTCGAGGACAACTGTCCGGCTATTACCCGATGCAACGAGGAAACTATGGTAGTTACTGACTTACATCTCACTTATTCCGAGTGCAATAACATGAAAAATTAATAGTTTTTAAATCATGTAATATACTTTAACCTTCCTGTGGCCCCTTCTCTAATGTTCCGCCTGACCGATTTTAGCAGGTGATTCTCGCGTGTAAAATTAGGCGCACAAAATAAATGCTCAAAGGTCGTGCAGGTTTGTGCAATATAAGAACATACGGGTAATTTGCGACGAACAATCACAGTTTGTTAATTTTATAGATTGCTTTGGAAGAATGAGGACGTCTTATTAGCGTGGGTCTGCGACAATGGAAATCGAAGGTGACTTCTTAATAGTTTTAATATCGGTTGGATTTTCAATATTTAGGTAACTTAAAACTTCTTATAAATTGTTTAATTTTTATATTTCCTTAATGGTATATTATTTTCTTTGCTTCAAACTACTATATTTATCATTTCTAACGTAACTTTCTAAACGGTTATTGTGAATTTGTGGTAGAAAATAAGTCAAAGTCATGTTTATATTTTGGGTCTATTATTTCTAGTTAAATTTTTTACTGAAGTCAATCAACTGATTCAAGTATTTTATTGAGTGTTACATCAAATAAATTCGTTTTTTTACGCCTTGATCTTAGTGAATCAAACGTTTAGCTGAATCGTTATGTCATTGGCGTTGATAAACTGTAACTTATTTTGTTTAAAAGTGTTTTTTAAAGTATCCGTGTATTTGGACGAAACAGTCTTGATATCGATAATGAACAGGACCCTATCTTTTAATTGTTGCTACGGGCAACGAGGTCTAAGTGGGATGTAATTCTAATTTGTAGATGTGGTGACCCTGTGACTCCAAATATGGGTCACAGGGGTCATGATCTATTTTCACCTTTATTTCCAGTACAGAAAGTTCTAGAAAGCTAAACCTTTGTATACAGACTCCTTGCCAATGGAAATTCTAAATTGAACATTTGGTGACCCGTTGACCAGAATATGGGTCACAGGGTCATGACCTCAAAACTGATTTTCATCTTCTCTAGTACGAAAAGGGCTAGAAAGCTGAAATGTTGTGTACAGACTCGTTGATTAAAGTTACATTTACACTGCTTACATATTGTACGTCATATATTTGCTAATTGCATTGATTAAATTATTCATTGGATTTATCCTGACATGTATAATATTCATTATGCGATTGTTTGGACAGTTCAACTATATATCAGTTGATACAATGATCCAACACTAATATGGTACTTTTATGAACAGTTCCCTTTCAGTAATCGTTTTCGCATTTACCTCCCAGCTTCCTTCGTTTTGGTGGTTTTCATTTCATTTTCATAATCAAATGATATGTAACTCAATTTTTCTTTCATGTCTTCATTTCGCAGGGTCTTGAAAATGTTGCATAGATACAGTTACGGTCGAGCCAGTAACGTCAGTCCTTCTGGCCGAATATTTAAGAATGTTACCATCTGTTATTGCTACTGCCCGTGAAACTACGTCTCAACTTTCAAAGACCAGTCCAGATTTCATACCAGAGCCATAGAGTGATAATTCCGCCGATGGAGTAAGACAAAGGGAGGTAACTTGGAATGTCCCGAACGTGATCCTAGCAATTTCGTTCACGTCCTCTATGGGTTGCTGTGGACTCATGATCACAAGGACCGGATGTTCTTCAATGACAATCGAAAACGTTTCGAAGTAAAAATCCCATAGCATCTCCATATCCTCCCATGATGAATAGTTACCCAAAGTGACTGCATGAGTAAGTCAACTTCAAAAGACCTTTTTCTAGTGCATCTCTTCCGTAACATTCCTCCCGCCAACCTGAGAAAGTCACATCTGCCTACTGTTTTTAACATCTTATCAACTCACCTCGCATGGCATTTCTAGCAGTTTAAGCATTACTGTATAACTTTTACTTTTCTGTGCTAGCATATCAAAGCGCACTATGAAGTGCCGATAAAGGTACGCTAGCACAGAACCAACAGTGGCAACTTGCTATCAGATAATTGGAAATATCGACTCAATTAAGATGCAATTCAGTCTCCATGTCTTCTGCCAACTTCTAAACGCAAGGCATAACTCTTGCCAGTCTGCATTACTGGCTGATTTCATTCTTGCAGTAATCTCCATCTTTAAAAGAGCCCATGTTTGTGGATATCTTCTATTGTTTGTTCATGAGAAGAAGTCGTTTGAAGCTTTAAAGGTTAGACGAAATGACATATGGTCACATTCGGATTCTTTGAAAAGGGGTTTCAATTTGACAATTGCTCGATTTTAAATTTCTGAAATCGACCCATAAATTACTTATATACGGCTTTTTTTAAAAAGTGCCTAATTAAGCCCCGGCGACCAGAATGAAAGTAGGTGGCCTGTGGTCACTGAAGCGTATCGTGCTGTGACGTACGTGGAGGAGTCTCACTATGGCCGCTAATCTTAATTTAACGCGTTTTCCCAACTTTTAAACTGCTCATATAAGACAGAAAACTTCATCAAAACCACCCAAATTTTCGATAAACGGATTACTTAACTATTGAACTAGCGGTTTCATATGGTTACAAGGACTGGGACCTGCTGAATTGGAGTGCATTCTGCGCTTATGTATAGTATGTTTGTAGCAATTAACCACGAAACTGCTGTCATATCACTTTCCATGGAGTGTTTGTCTTCAAGCTCCGTCATTTCAAGTGACGTGGCCGATGCCTTGCCTTACCTGTATGAACCAGAAGTCGTTTTAACCCCCTGCAAAGTAAATATTTCATAATTTATCTCAAGCATATTTACAAACTTGTATCTCCATCCCACAAAGATGTTAATGACAAAATTTTACATTTCTATATCAAGCGCTTTCGGAGAAGAAGTCGTTTAAAGGTTCTACTTTTAACGTCTCTGGCGGCCATATTAGTGGGCGTTGGAATTCGTGATGAACAAACTTTGACCCCCTAGGTGCCAGGTACACACCCAGCCAATTACAGTTTTGGGGATGCAGCGGTTTGGAGAAGATGATAATTTGAAAAGTTTACGGACAACGGACGACGGTCGGACGCCGGACGACGGCCCATGCCATAGACAGATCCGGTCTTTCAGGCCAGATGAGCTTAAAATTGTGCATATACTATTTAGCCAATGGGGATAAATTATGTCTCTTCCCAAAGGGTCGGGAGACGTATGGTCTTTGTTGGAGCTATTGTTTCCAGATAAAACCTCTGAAACTTCTCCACCAATCTTCATCGAATTTAGTATACAGCCTCCCTATAGCGTGTAGATGTGTGTTGTGGGGGTTTCAGCTTTTTAGCTCATCCATCCGTCCGTAACTGTTTCGCTTTTTCGACTTCTCGAGAACCAATGTGACTCTAGAGAGCAGACATTTTATGTACAGACTCCGTGGCGAATAGGGATTCCAAATGTGGGTCACATTGGTCATGACCTAAAAAAACAATTTCATCTTCTTCGCCAGTACCAAAGGTTGTGTACAGACTCCTTGGTCAATAATGATTCTAACCTGTCGAATTGGTG
Organism: Gibbula magus; assembly: GCA_936450465.1. Taxonomy (NCBI): domain Eukaryota; kingdom Metazoa; phylum Mollusca; class Gastropoda; order Trochida; family Trochidae; genus Gibbula; species Gibbula magus. The sequence continues at coordinate 27,553,719 of OW388295.1, read as the reverse complement.
ACCATGTGACCTCAAATGTAGGTCACAGAGGTCATTACCTAAAAACCTATGTTTTCTATATATTACTTGAGATAACTTAGATCTTCAACATGGCTCTATTTTTGTGAGAGCACTTATTAACTCATCAGGTCAGAAAGGCCTGATGGACATATGGCATGGCCCAGTGATTAATCTACAAATATATCTTTTAGAGTACAAGGACTCACTTTCACAATCTTTTATGAGTCCCAGAAAATAAAAGCTAGTCCCTCCATAGTAATCTTATTAGTATAAATAAAAACCTTGCATCTCAGGGACTCGCAGTTTAAATTTCTATGAGTCCTTTTCAAATTTTGTGAGTAAATGAAGCAGGACTCGCAGGTAAATTTATCCCTGATGGCCTCTGCCGTCTTCTACTTCTTCTTCGACTTCTACTCCAGAATCAGTGACTCTAGAGAGCTGAAATCTTATATGAAGACCCATTGGTCAATGGGATTTCCAAATTGTAGATATGTTGACAGGGGTCATGACCTAAATACCTTTTTTCATCTTCTCCAGTACAAAAGGCTCTAGAAAGCTGAAATGTTGTGTACAGAGTCCTTGGCCAATGGGGATTCTAAATTAAATATTTTTTTACCCTGTGACCCACATTTTGGGATCACTTGGGATTATTTGGGAAATAGGTTTACACCATTTGAATTTAAAAAGTCACTTTTTCCTGAAGATCATTGCAAGAATTGTGATACTTGGCAATGGACAACCAATATCATCAAAATGTAGTTTCCAATCATATTTTCTGTATGCACCGACACTGAACTTTTTTGGTGTCCATGGGGTTATTCAAGGTCATTCTAAAGGATCATACTTAATCTGGAGAAACAATCTTTTTCAGGCCTCAACATCAAACAATATAAACTCTGATGATCTACAGAGCCCATGGCTCTATTTTTATTCAAATCAATTTAATTAAAACCAATTTAACAGATTATAGAAAAAAGAAACAACTTCAGTTAATATGTCAATGTGTTCTTTCCATATCTGATGGTAGCCTTATGTTAGTCCATGCTGGTTTTCAATACAAGAATACTCCTGTGCACACCTCTGATTGTTAGATGTTACAACACTTACGACCCTCCCCTCTTTCCATTCCTGTATGAGTTCTACTGTAAAGATGAACCAATACTGCTACACATCAATACTGCAGAGATCACTCCCCAGGTTGAGTTTTCATGTGTATCTGCCAGTTACCTCATTGTGTTAATGTTCTACCACATTCACTAAACATGTACAACACTTACACATTTGGCCTCTTTCCAGGGAGGTAGGTCCTGCAAAAAGAGAGTCCGATTGTGCAAATTTTACTGCACTGGTATGGTCACTGCAGTTTGAATTCCCATGTGAATCTGAAGGAAAGAAGATTGTGTAAATGTTTCATCACACTTGCTAAACTTTTAGGGTCTCCCACCAGTGTGAGTTTTCCTGTGTGTCTGCAGGTTATCTGCTTGTCTAAATTTGTTATCATCTTCATCACACCTGTAATATTTCTAACCAGTGAATGTTCATGTTTGCCTGATTATCTAAATGTTTTATCACACTCGCCACACTTGTATGGTCTCTCTCAAGTGTGAATCCTCATGTGAGTCTGAAGGTTACCTGACAAAGCAAATGATGTTTTACCACATTCGCTACACTTGTATGGTCTCTCCCCAGTGTGAATCCTCATGTGAGTCTGAAGGTAACCTGACAAAGCAAATGTTTTACCACATTCGCTACACTTGTATGGCTTCTCTCCAGTGTGAGTTCTCATGTGACCCTTAAAGTTACTTGCTCCTGTAAATCTTATGCCACATTCAACACATCCGTAAAGTTGTTCTCCAGTGTGAGTTCTCATATGTTTCTGCAGATCACTTGATAGTAAATATCTTTGATCACAAATACTTCACTCAAATCCTTCTCCAGTGTGAACTCTTCTGTGTACAGTGAGAGTTGTTAAGTGCCGAAATGTTTTATCACACTCACTGCATTTATATGGTTTCTCTCCGGTGTGGATTCTCTTGTGTTCCTTGAAAGCAAATGATTGCCGAAATGTTTTATCACACTCACTGCATTTATATGGTTTCTCTCCACTGTGGGTTCTCCTGTGAATTTTTAAAGTACTTAATTGTCGAAATGTCTTATCACACTCACTGCATTCAAATGGTTTTTCTCCACTGTGGATTCTCTTGTGTACATTTAAAGTATTTAATTGTCGAAATGTTTTATCACACTCACTGCACTTATATGGTTTCTCTCCACTGTGAATTCTCTTGTGTACATTGAAAGTATTTAATTCTCGGAATGTTTTATCACACACACTGCAGCTGTATGGCTTCTCTCCAGTATGGTATCTCATGTGAATTTTCTTAAAATGTCTATGCTTAAAGGTCTTACCACAAATATTGCATTCACATGGTCCCTCTTCAGCGTGAACCTTTGTGTGTTTCTGGTAAGTGGCTTTTTCTGTGAATGATCTACCACATAAAGCACATTTGTATTTTTTATCTAAAGTATAAAATCCCATGTGCGTTTTTGGCATACCTAATTCAGTACATGATTCATCAGGAACACCACTGTATGATCTTTCCTCAGTGTGGATCTTCATGTGTGTCTGTAGGGCGTCTGATGAGGCAATTATTTCTCCACATTCATTACTCTTGCAGGTTTTCATCTTTATGTGAGTGTTCATATGATTTACCAAACTGGTCTTTTTGGTAAATATTTTATCACATTCACAACAAAAATGAAATGTTTCAATGGTCTTAATGTCTACATCTTGCTGAAGATCAATATACTCCATGTTTCTAGGCATTCTTGTACAGACACTCTAATGTGATTCCTAGTTTTACTTTGGTTAGACCATTTAACATTTCAGTATTAGAGTCATGTGTCTGAAATAAAGTAGATCCCTATTAGAATGTATTCAATTATACCGTTGCCCTCCATTCAACGTCACATATTGAAGACTTCTTCTGTTAATATACCAATGATGCTAGCAAATCATCTGAAATGGAAAGTTATCAATGAAGTTTTCACTTAAGAAACATGTAAAACTGTCAACAACCACTAATTGAAGTGTACTTGTCTGGATAATGTTGGCCTAGATAAATGGATGGAGGATACTATAACTAAGCTCGTACAACATCGTCAAAAAGAGGTTACAATAAGCATGGATGCAGAATGATGTGTCTTGCCCTCAAAAAGATATTCATTTTAAACACATGATATGTACTGTAAAACATTGAATTAGCTGGTCCTTATCAAGTTATCAGCACACGCAATATTGATGCTGGGGTAAAAAGCCTCTCTAACTACAGCAGGTTATATTATTACGTATATGTGACGTGATTCCCATTGACATACATGTTAATTAGCTGTTGCAAGAATAATTTTAATGAAATAAATGAAAGTCCCTTTGCTGTGATACTTTGCGGACAGATTGGTAATCATCTCAGCTCCAGATACATACTTACCTTTCAACAATCATTTGATTAGTTTTCGAATGACACTTGTTTAAACATAGAGGAAACCGGTTCGTAGACACCGATTATTCGTAGAGGCAACAGGTTCCTAGATAGGCCTACTAGTTTCGTAGAGACTTGTAAAAAGTACATTTCACACATTCATACAACAAAACATATATTAATATAACAATAGTGATCAACATCAGCACGATATCAGGTGAATATCACTGAATATTCTCTCCTATGTAGCATTTCTCAGGAAAGGGTAGGTCCGTTGATGCGGGAGACCTCATGCTGTCTCGGTCTAACTTCTTTCGTACACGCAAACACATAGAGCAGTGGCCATGGTGGATGATATCAGTTTTCCATGCAGAATGAATGTTTACGTGGTCAACTTGTGGTTTATATATACAGTACCGCTGTGGATTACTTTAATTTGTATACTCAACACCGGAACAGATTATAAGCAATAAGCTGGTAGTGAGATGTTTTGATTCCACATTACTCTGTCGGCGACTTACCCGTTTCATCTTCTCCGCATCTATCATCGGCAATTGTAATCCTGCAATATAATCATACTTACCTGTTTTCTTTATTTATCTCAAATGAACTTTAATTACTGTTTGTTAACTATTTTTTTTACTCTCTACGAACCTGTTTTTACTCTCTACGAACCTGTCTCTACGAAACCGTAAAAAAATCCCATCTACGATAAACCTACACGCAACGGAATGCTCAATTTGAAACAACGCACGTTCCTGTTTGCAACACTTACTATGAATGCAGGCAGTCAGAATTCTCCATATATAGTCAAGAAAGTGTTCGATACGCAGCAGAGGTTGCAAGGAAGAACTGAGGGAGAGAATAATACTGACCTGGGCTTTGTGAAACACGCACAGACTTTGTGATGAAAGGGACGCAACTCTAAATACACGATCCAAAAACAGCTACACACAAAATGAAAGGAAAAGATCATTGTAAACGGCAGTTATCGAGTCATATTTTGTGCATGCAGTTCGTTATGGTCTTAGTGTAATTTATTATTAAATTTAACACCCATATAGAGCCGTAGAACGCTATTTGGCCCCCTCCACTTAACACCTGTTATAAATCATCAGGCCTGAAAGGCCAGATGGGCTTATAATTATGGTATGGACCATTGCCATGCAGTCGTCCGTCTCAGCCTCTCAGGGGTCTGCAAACTTTTCATATTTTAGACTTATATCCTCCTGAACTGCTGCATCCCGAAAACTGAAATTTTGTGGGGGGTTACCTTGCACCTTCTTGATTAATGTTTGTTCATTTTGTCCGGAACCGCGTCAAATATGGACGTGGCGGACATTATTACCAACATATTTCAGATTAACAGTTGTTACATATATACATGTATTTAGAGAGAGAGAGAGAGGGAGAGAGAGAGAGAGAGAGAGAGAGAGAGAGAGAGAGAGAGAGAGAGAGAGAGAGAGAGAGAGGGAGAGAGAGAGAGAGAGAGAGAGAGAGAGAGGGAGGGAGGGAGGGAGGGACGGACGGACGGACGGAGCAAGAGACAGACAGACAGACACACAGACACTTGTTAGTGTCATTCTTCTACTCCAAGAACTTTTATATGAAAGATTTCCGTTTTGTCCCTTACCCTTGCTAACATGCCACAGGTGTAGTCAGTGAATTGCATAGAGGATATGGGCTGGGTGAATTTTATAGCTACAAGCTAATGTGTGTTCCCTTGAACCATGTAATTGATGTGTGCCTTTAGATAACTATATGCGAGCCAACAGCATTTTAACTGTATCTAATTGAATGAACCTCCTATCCTCTGAATCAGCCATTAGTGCCTGACAAGGCCTGTATATCATAATGTTTTGTGACCGTGGTTTTATATGATAAATTATCTTAGTCTATAAAGCATGCTATAGGCTACAGAGCCCATGGCTCTATTTTTAGACCTTCAATCTTAGATGTTTAATCATGCAACTACTGATGAGCTACAGAGCGCTTGACTATTTATCCAAAACTTGTTATATCACAATAATAATTCGTACATTTAATAAATTTAATGTTACAGAAAAAACAATGAAAGACAAACAACCAAATTCACCAACATAATTCACATGAATGTTCAATACCATTTTTATTAAAGATAATATCATCTCTCTGTTTTTTTTCGATGTTCATTCGTTTATTCATATAGACAATACTTTCAAGTAAACAAAACATCAAAGATTATTTCGAAGCGTCACCTACTTAAATGATCTTGCCATTCAAAGTGAGTAAAATTGGCCTGCTAATTATCCAAATCCTTAAACAGTCTGCCGAGCCGCCGTTAGCTTTCGTTAGCGATGTGACGTCATACTCAGGAGTTGCTCAATGAAATCCTTAGACGATTTAGATTGTCGATTTTCGTCGATAATTCGTGTAAAACATAATCAGAAAGATTCGACATTACAACTTTCCCATAGAATAGGTATTCGCGCGTCCGTAGGGAGTAATTTCGGAGTTTTAGGAGCATTTTTCGATATTCAATCACTGATTTTAGATTTGTTCTTTTCCCAATCGAGTCATCCTCGGTTACCCATGGTACAGGTTACCCATGGTTTTATGTATGCTCCGATACTCTCCACTACATCACATGTATGCTCCGATACTCTCCACTACATCACATGTATGCTCCGATACTCTCCACTACATCACATGTATGCTCCGATACTCTCCACTACATCACATGATGTAGTGGAGAGTATCGGAGCATACATAAAACCATGGGTAACCGAGGATGCAATCGAGTGGACTGTTAGGTTATCTTATAGGCAACAATATGTTTTGAAATGAATAACTGACAATTCAAAAATAAAAACGATCATGCAATTTATTTTATTATAAACGTAATTATAATAGAATAGTCGCATTATACCTAAAAAAAACATATAGTTTTCATCACTGTTACTGGTTTACACTTTTTTGAAAAAAACTATTCAGGCTATCTTTTAATCTTTAAACATTTACAATTACTTAGATTCAGTGTAATACCAATGACCTAACATAAACATTCATTAGATATAGCATTGCATGAGCTTTACGGAAAAAAATCATTTTCCTAATGTAAGGAACATATATGTTGCAATTGGACGAATCTGAAAACAAAAATTATTCAACATACCCATGAGTCAATGAATGAGGCGTGTTAACACCGTTATAATCCTATTAAATGTGAAATAAATCTCTGTGACGTTTTTTCATCATCTGACATGCGTGCCGCCGCCATATTGGGCAACAATAAGAATTGTTCCAAAACACGTTGCAGAATTACGGGTCCCGCAATGGTCACACCCGGTATTAAACAGTGTTGACATCAGCTGCCATTTGTGGTACGTTTTACGGGGCGTGTATATATTTAATTTTTCTCTCGATCTACAGGATGCGTACATGCACGTTCCAATTCACTATCGGGACCGCAGGTACCTCCGCTTCATTCTGGACGGGAGACACTTTCGGGATCTCGTCCATCCCCTGGCTATTCACACGTGTGACTCAGCCCATCGTTCAATTCCTGCACCAATGCGACATTCAGTTCCTAATGTATTTGGACGATGGGCTCGCTCACGACCGTTCGCCTGTCGTTCTCGAGGCGCAGCTCAGGTTCATAATAGACCTTTTCCCTCATCTAGGGTGGTTAGTGAACTTAGAGAAGTCGAACTTGGTTCTGGCGACTTGTCTGAAGTTCCTAGGGGCTATCCTAGACACTCAGCTGTTCCGCGGGTTTGTCATGAGGGAGCGGATGGCTCGTTACGACGCGTCGCTCTCCCTAAGTCAGTGGCAAAGAGTGTTGGGGTTACTAACATCAGCTCAAGACCTGACCCGCCCGTTACAGGTGTTCCTGAATCCCCACATCAGGGAGACGCATTGCCGTCACGACATAGCTTCCTAGCTTGGTGGCGGTTGGACGAGAGTGTGTTCGCCGGTGTTCCACTTCGTCCTCGTCCCCCCTCAGCTCACCTGTTTGTAGACGCCTCCACCCAAGGGTGGGGGGGGGGGGGGGGGGGGGGGGGGGGGGGGGGGGGCGCATATTGGTCACGAGCAGGTGGCGGGAGTCTGGTCCCCGTCAGATCAGAACCAACACATCAACGTCCTCGAGTTGGACGCAATATCTTGCCATTCAGCACTGGCAGACCCCCTTGCGAGGCCAGTGTCTGTTAGTCCACACATACAGTTCAGCAGCTGCTTGGTCGATAAACAAGCAGGGGTCCACCAAGGCAGAGTCTCTGCTACGCGTGTCGCTCCAGCTCTCGAGCTGGGGGACGAGGTGGACCTGGACATTCGAGCAGTCCACATTCCAGGTGCCAAGAACATCTTGGCGGACGCGTTGTCGCGACCAGATGCCCCTCCCCCGATGGAGTGGCAACTGAATCAGGTGGTTTTCAGGGGGTTGTGTCTCCAGTTCGGCACCCCTCTGATAGACCTGTTCGCGACAATTACTGTCTCAATAACCAATTGCCAACCTATGTCTCTCCAGTGCCAGACCCGCTAGCGATGGGAGTCGACGCGCTCTCGTTAGGGTGGGAGGGTATGGACGCCTTTGCTTTTCCCCCTCCGGCCATCCTCTCCCAAGTTGTAGCCAAGATAGGAGCAACTCGGGTTCTTCGTCTCCTTCTGGTCGCCCCTTGGTGGCCAGCCCGGCCGTGGTTCGTTCCTCTCCGACGGCTCTGTCATCAGGAACCTGTTCCGATTCAGACACGGAGAGATCTGTTCATCAGCAGTCCAAGTGGAAGGTTACACGAGAACCCTCAGGTGTTCACGCTTGGCTTGTATTAAAAGAGGGCTAAGGAGCAGTGTGTTCTCAAGGTGCGTCGCACATGCCATAGCTACCTCTCATAGGAAGACCACTAGGAAACTCTATGACTTCAAGTGGCAGGCCTTCGCCTCCTTCTGAGCTCAGAGGGATTTCATCCCGGCAGAGGCCTCAGTTCCTCAGGTCGCGGAGTACTTGGTGTACCTACGCAACACCAGGCATCTTAAGGCGTCATCAATTAATACCAACATGTCTGCTATCCTCTCTGTGTTCAGGAAGAGGTTGCCAGGGTTGGATGTGTCGGTCCTCAAGGACCTCATTAAAACCTTCCGTTCTGTTGACGGCAGGTCTAAGCTTCGTCCACCTGAGTGGGACTTAGCCATTGTGCTCAACCACCTTCGCTCCGATTTGTATGAACCGCTCTCCGACGTTCCCCTTCTCCCTCTCACCATCAAGGTCATTTTTCTGGTGGCCATGGCCTCCGCAGCGCGGATTTCTGAAATCCATGCGTTGCAGGCGGACCTTCTACGTTTTCAGGTCAGGGAGGGGGGATCAGCCTTACTTGGTTTAGCTCCCGACTTTGTCTGTAAAAACCTGGCAGCTGATGAAGCGTTCTCTATCCCGGCTCTGGGTTCTGACTCAGGAGAGGTGGATGTCTCTCTGTGTCCGGTGAGGGCTTTGAGGGTGTACGCACAGCATACCCGCAGGCTGAGAGATAGCAGGCGTCGTCTGTTCTTGCCTCACTCGCCGAGGAGCACCAAGGAGCTAGATAAGCGAGCGTTGGGCGTGTATCTAAGGTCGGCGGTCTTTGATGCGTACAAGGCCGCTGACCTGCCTCCGCCTACGCGTTCCAACCCTCATGAGATCCGCGCAGTTTCAGCCACGATGGCTTATCACTGCAACATCGCGGGTTCGGATGTCATGGCAAATGTTTTTGGCGTTCATCAGAGGTTTTCGCCAACCATTACCTACGAGATGTCTCCACAGCAGATCTTGAAGGCATCTCTAGGCTGGGTCCACAAGTCTTCGCTCAGACAAAGGTGGTCCCCCCAACCAGACCAAGAAGGGGTCAACCCTCTTAGGAGCTTAGAGGCTCATTGTAAATAAACCTTGTTTACATTGCTAGCTCTTTTGTCTGTTGTTGTTTTTCTTTAGCTTCGCTTTAACACCCCCTCCCCGTTGGGGTTGGGGGGCAGTGTGTTGATCGGAAGTTGAGTGGCAGGGTTGTCTCTTCGATCCGCTCAGCGGTAGAGATGCTATCTCCCGGGCTGTGCCTTGTCCTCACCACAGGGTGGAGGACTCGTAGGTTAGATTCCACTCAGGGCTTGTTGCTGGTCTCGTCACTACCATATATCTACTGACCCGCCTCCATGCAGTGGGATTCTAGGCAAAGTAGGTCTAGTCAACAGATAGGTATTTAAATAATAGTACGTTTTTGATTAAACGTAATTATTTATACTTACCTGTTGACTAGACCTACGCGCTAGGCCCGCCCATCCTCCCCACTTGGTCTGTCTTGCCTTTTGGGACTTTCGGAGAGTGGTTTATCCCGGTAGTGACATCACAAGACCATGCAGACTTACCTGCCCTTGGATAAGAGATTTTACGCATCTCTTACTCCACTGTTCAAGTTTTCGTCTGTGTTGAAGTTGAAATAGCATACCTAGAGAGGAGGTAGGCAAAGTAGGTCTAGTCAACAGGTAAGTATAAATAATTACGTTTAATCAAAAACGTACTATTATTTCCACTTCACTCGATGAGATATACATGGTATTCGACGACACATATCAAATGTTCTATTTATTAGATTTAACAAACCATGCATAAAGTTGGTAAATGACGTTCATTTTACAAACGGAGCCTTCCTTTCCACGGCAATCCTATGACGTCATCCTATTGTTACGTCATATGATTGAAAGTGTTATTTCACTGAGTAGAATAACATGTTATTTCACTCAGTGAAAATACGGATTTTATTCAAACAGATAAATGCCGTATTTCACAACTGAGTTATGCAATTTTATAAATGTAACGTTGTACATACACTTCCAACGTTCACCTCTCACGTTTCTACAGTGAGAGTAAAATAGTATAGCTACGCGAGTTTATTAATGTAACGTTGTACAGACACTTCTAACATTCCCCACTCACATTTCTACAGTGAGAGTTAAATATTATACCTATGCGAGTTTATAAATTTAACGTTGTACATACACTTCTGACATTCACCACTCACATTTCTACAGTGAGAGTTAAATAGTATAGCTATGCGAGTTTATAAATGTAACTTGTACATACACTTCTAACATTCACCACTCACGTTTCTACAGTTAGAGTTAAATAGTATGTAACTTGTACATACACTTCTAACATTCACCACTCACGTTTCTACAGTGAGAGTTAAATAGTATAGCTATGCGAGTTTATAAATGTAACATTTTATTTACACTTCTAACATTCACCACTCACGTTTCTACAGTGAGAGTAATATAGTATGTAACTTGTACATACATTTCTAACATTCACCACTCACATTTCTACAGTGAGAGTTAAATAGTATAGCTATGCGAGTTTATAAATGTAACATTGTATTTACACTTCTAACATTCACCACTCACGTTTCTACAGTGAGAGTTAAATAGTATGTAAGTTGTACATACACTTCTAACATTCACCACTCACATTTCTACAGTGAGAGTTAAATAGTATGTAACTTGTACATACACTTCTAACATTCACCACTCACGTTTCTACAGTGAGAGTTAAATAGTATGTAACTTGTACATACACTTCTAACATTCACCACTCACATTACACATTACGGATCTAGGTCAGCAGCTTAGAGGACAGTAGGGTATAGGTAGAATTTGTAGGAATATTTCTCTCTTTTGAAATCATTGAATAACCATTACTAAGAAACTGTAAATCCTTTATATTTGTGAGATGCAATGTGTTATCCTTTCATATATTACTACGTTATTGAAACCTGGAGTGAAGGGACATTGAGACACGCTAACAATCGAAACTACTGACCTGACTAACACTTCCCTGTAGGCAAATCGTCATGAGTTCTGTTCACTAGTCTCGTGAAATAACTTTATCAAATCTCTGATCAGTGACACGTAGTTGGTCATTTGTTTATCAGCAGAAATGTGGCAAATTAATGTTTGTGTGATCCATACACACGTGCGAGTTGAAAATACCAGGAAGCTGACAAATTTACATGAAATGATGTATCAGAGTTTGGAGTGAAAGATCACTCTTTGATGCTGCTCGCGTCGATCGTGTGAAACGATTAAACTGTGATTCATAACTAACAAACACATCATTTAAAATGACAGTTCCCTGTAGTTGGACAACAACAGTATGTAGGAAAGTGCTGAACACAATTCCAATGATTCAGGCGAATGAAAATTTGATGATTCAGCTGAACAAAACTTCATTGATTTAAGGGTCATCCAAAACACAGCTTCAATGATTTGTGGTCGTCGAAACCACAGCATCAATGATAAAATACCACTCAATGATTAAAGGTTATGGTTAACAAACATTCCATTATTTAGGCTTTAACATAAACATGATTGTTATGGTCTCTCCTATGATGAACTTTCTGTAAACAATTTGCCACGCCTTGGGCCGAAAGTCTCTCGGACTTTTCAAACACATTATACCTGCTAGAAAACACATCCTGATTAATTTACATGTTATCAGGTGGTCATGCTGCTCTAGACACAATTCACATTTCCTCTAGTGTTGAATATGTGCATTAAGAAAAGTTAATCAATTTCCTAGTTTCAATAAATGGAACTTTTAAATAAAACATCTGCTATATAGATTGAAGTTCTGCAAAAAAAATGTTTTCTGTTACATACAATTTTGAAACTGCATCTCATTTGTCACATGTCAATCTGATGATGAAAACTCACATCGATGACATGTATGCCAGTGCAATACTTTCCTCTAGCGGACGTGTAAGGTCGTTGATTCTATTGAAGTAACGTTGGTAACTTCATAGCGATGCATTGTTCTTACATTAAGTATTGTTTGTAGTTGAAACTACCGATGTTTCAATTCGAACTTATTTTCCTGTCACATCTACCAACCAAGCAATGTGGTTTAGAAAAGAATGGATGGTGCAGGAATACTGTAACTAAGTAGCCTGCATGACCTCACTTTAAAGTATTTTATTTTCAGGTCTCTTGACCACCCGCAATTCTGTTTGTAGTATTGGGCCCAGGTCCGTCAGTCTGTCACATATTTCAGTCAAATGGTCACGTGACTTCCATAAGCCAATCAGATAACAGTACATGTATCGTCAAATGGTCACTTGACTTCCATAAGCCAATCAGATAACAGTACATGTATCGTCAAATGGTCACTTGACTTCCATAAGCCAATCAGATAACAATACATGTATCGTCAACCCTGTCAATGCTACAGCCTGCTGGAAAACGTTTTGAACTTTGAGTGACAAGATCGCGTGACTTCCTTTAGCACTGCCATATTTCTTCAGTGTTGCAACTCGCTGCAAACCTACCGTATACACTAGATCATTGATTGCAGGCAGATACACATTAGTGACATTGTCAGTCAGTTGTATTGAATCTTTAGAAGTTGTTACAATGAACGTTACCAATGTTGATGTATGTCCTCTTTTCAGTTTTCGCGCTTCTTGTAGCTACGTGTGGGTGTTATTGATATGTGCTAGTCATATGTTCGGGCAGGCAAACCTGCGTCAAAAGTTCAGTGGAAATGAATATTCATTATGTTAAACGAGACTAACTTTATCTTTTGAATTAAGTGAATGCATGTTCAACTGTAAACCTGTACTATTTGAAATCCTTTACACTACAACAATCTACCCTCCAGGTGAAAATATCACAGACCGACAGTATTTCTTAGGAATAGATCACTCATATGATAACGACTAGAAACCAGTGCAGAGAGAACAAGCAGTGCAGCTACACAAAATACTCGACCATGTGGGCGTCGGTTATATCTACTGTATCATTGGTTCCACATCATTCAAGAACAATTTAGTGTTGGCCTACACATACTTGCTTTCATAATTGTGTATACTGTAGACATAAGTTACCAATCATATTCCATCCTGTTGTTTGTTCATGTTTACATGCGTTTAAACATTAGACATTGTCAGACTCAACACATTATGCGTTGTTTAAAACAAGTATGTGTTTTGCCCGTTCCTCCGACCATGCGTCAGTATTTCGTTTCCCTAACAGAAGACGAAGTTCGCCATTAAAGGATATCTCAAGAAACATTTTGTGATTCCATGAACAAATGTTAGTCATTGACCAAGAAATAGAATGGACTTTTTATTAGACACCATTCAAATAGGTACTAGCATCAAATACTAACCCTGAACGTTGACATCAGAACAACAGCTAATATTGGCATCATACCAATGAACTTATGTTTACAATGTTCCATTCACATTTGCATATTGACATCAGATAAATGGATATGTATACATGAATGCTTAAAACCTTCATTCAATATCTGAATACTGACAGTAGTAAAAAAAGAACATGTTTAATTAAACCATTCTCTTCCAGATTGCCATCACACCGATTCTAATCCCTGAATTTTTACAAATTCATGTCACCTGACATCTCATCTGGAGACATAGCTCATCTCAAAATGTACCTAAGATTTGTACGCGAGATGGTTATCACAGTTATTCACGAGGTCGAGGTCATTATTTCACATACACTACATGGTTATGATTGATAAAGTGGCACGTCGTTTTTATTTTCATTAATTTAAATACGAAATAGTTACTTTACTTGCATTGAACGTTTTGAAATAGTTGTAATGTTGTAATGCTTGAGTGAATTCTACTCCGAACATTGCTTCACGTTCACGTGTACACTCGGCGAATTCACGTGCAAATCAATTCGTGTACATTCATTGTTGTCAAACAGAAATTCCTAGCAAGTAACAAACTGTTTCTTTTCGTTTTTACTTCAGAGACTACATCACCTTTTCTTTGAATATATATGCAATAAAGATGATTTACATTTGTTTTTAAACAAACATGTATAAGATTGTTTTTACAACGTATTCTGTTTTAACAAGCCATTCAGTCCATGACCAACTATCTGCTGGCGTTAAGCGAAAACCGTGGCTGCACGGACGTTGTTCATTGCATCTTGTGATGCACGGACATCATGAATGTCATGTTGCCAAGCTAAGTTTCTAACTTAACGTGCTGCACACAATCAAAAGCGCTTTGTTGGGAGGAAGTGGCCAAAATGGAGTGGTCTGATGTTTCAAACAATAGTACATATAATAAGTGTTTCAAGGTCTGTTCGGAGCGAAACTAAGGTGAGTTACATTGTATTTGACACTAATTCATTTGCTGTTTAACCGTATTTGATAGGTTAGCTCATGTATTAATAGGGCGTTTTCAAGTGACCAAACGAAATTTAAACATGATGTTCTGATTGTTCACGATAGTGTTTCAACTTTCATTGACAGTGTCCTACAACTTTGCTTGACAAATCTTAATAATGATTTTCAACAGGGCGTGGGATGATTGTCTTTACTATTTTGACATTACCGTCTCATATACTTTTGCATGTCATTTTCATTGACTTCAACAACGAATAGCTCGTTTTCGATAATCAATATCGAGTGTTAAATTGATGTCTTTGATTTTCTTGCTATCAAAATTTGTATCACTTAGATATTTCGTAAATATTCTGCTATTAAAGATGCATCTAGTATTGTTCCATAATATTTGATTTGCCTTAATACGTGTCAACATACCATAAGGGCGGATTTAAGTTCAAATCTTTTCACTCAACTTGCATACCAATCCCCAATCGTCAACTATATCATAACTATACTAGTTTCCAATTTAAATTGAGCAACGTCCTTATACATACGTAGAAACCGAAACTACTAGTCCCATTTTCATGTACAGTACTAGTAGTCATGACCTATTCAACATTATCAACCATAATTTGTCGTGACGTTGTGAGTCGATTATCACAAAAATGGCAATTTTCGTCAACAGTCAGTACTTCCTGATGAAATAACACCCTTTATAACATTTGGCATATGTGACTCCAAACGACACAATGGATACATCTTTAAGTAAAGTAAAAGTAAGTAGCCTATATCACACATACACAAGTCTACAAAATTAATACAAGATGAGACATCATAACCCCCCTGGTTTGTTACTTATGTGTCACTTTTGCTTGTTTCAGGGACAACCAAACGAATTAAGCTGGAGTCGTCATTAATAAAACACAGCATCAAAGTTGACGATCAAATGGATTGCTTGAAAAGGGATCTTTCCGTGTTACTGACCATTGTTCTGTGCCATTTCCTGCAGTTGCAGAGAGCACCACCGTCGATATTATGTGCTGAATTACGGAATATTAACAAACTAAGTGACGCATTTCATTGTACTTCTAAAAAGGATAACAAAAACGTGTGTGTGAACATGTAATGATGGTAAATAAATTATGTGGATTATGTCTCATATTTTCTTTCATATACACGTATTTGCGATCTTTGATATTCTTTAAATGAGCTTATTTGTCATATTTTATGTAAATTAAATGAAAATATTGGCATGACAAAACTGACTGAAAAAAATGATTTAAATAATGTCGAAAGTCACAAATAGAGGCAAAGGGTCATTTAGACCCGCAAGCCGAGGGTAAGTTTTTTTCGAGGTGCGATATGGTGAATATGGCGAGGCGAAGCCGAGACATGTTCACCATATCGAACCGAGAGATCGGTTATCACGAGGTTGGTTATCTGATAACTAACCTTGATAACCGACCTCTCGTTGCTTGCAAGGGCGGTTATCCAAAATAACTACCGCATATGTATTGACCTGATAACCACACCACGTGGTGTATAACTTATTAATAACAGGTTTTGTGGCGAAGATGAGTTCTAAGTTTGACAGATTAGTGTTCGACGGCGATGAACGAAAATACGAGCAGTGGGAGGTCAAAATAATTGGTTATTTGAAACTGAAGCAGACGATTTTCTTGCCCCACGATGACGAGGTACCGCATGGTTTCCCGGCGAAGAATGTAGAGGCTTTTGCCGAACTTGTCAAGTATTTGGATGACAAAGGTCTTGCGCTTATTATGCGCGAAGCGGCCGATGATGGAGGAAAGGCACTCAAAATTTTGAGAGAACATTACACCGGTAAAGGCAAACCATGTGCTATATCTCTAGACACAGAATTGACATCGCCGCTAATGGCTGCAATACTGCCGAAGCGGCGTTAAACAATTACTCACTCACTCACTCACAGAATTGACTTATCTTTCACTTGATGATATTATAAAGACTGAGAAGATTGTGACAGCTCTACGAAATGCAGGTGAAACAATAAGTGATGGTTTGATGGTTGCCATGGCATTGAAGGGGCTTACAGACAACTATGAGCCATTTGCACTTGTCATCACACAGAGTGAAGCGGAGTTAAGCTTCCAGGATTTCAAGGTTAAATAAAGAAGTTATGAAGAAACAGAAAAACAACGTAAAGACTCTGATGGAATCCTGAATTAGAGGAGTGAAACTGAATACAACAAAAGTACCTGGGTTTAAGGGACAGTGTTATAAGTGCAACCAATTTGGACACATGGCAAGGCAGTGTTATTCGAAGGGCAAAGGTCAAAGTCGAAAGAGGTATTCGGGACAGAGATTTTGCAAGATTAGCAAGATGTACGGACATGCTGAAACAGCATACAGAAAGAGGTCAAAAGATGATGTGAAGAGAGTGAGTGAACCAGAACCAGAACATTTTTTGGTCTTCAAGGTGGAAACAGATCTATGAAGTCTATGAAGGACAGTATTTTGGTTAATTGTGGAGCTACGACCCATATAAATAGGAGAAATCTTTTTTTTTTATTATTTTATTTCTTTTTGAGGTACATATACATTTAGGTTCAAACTACAAAGAAGTGACATTTTACATATCAACATTTACATATAGGCGAATTTTGCATACATGCAAGTATGCACAGGTTGTATCAAGTTTTCAATTACAATGGTAACAAAGGCATATAAAGAAGAAGTGATTAGTGTTTGAATAGTAAATGGCAGGATGACCAAAATTTCATATATTTTGAGTAGTTGCAATTCGAATAACAGTTGTATTTATCAATGTTATATATTTTCTTCAGATCGTTTTGAATGTATGTGAAGTTTGGTTTCAAACCAAATTGTTTTGCTTTGAAAATGGTGTATTTCACATTTGTAATTATCATGTTCAATACCCGGTTTCTGTATTCGGGGTAACCAAGAAAAATGTTTCTTTTGGAAAACATTATGTTCGCTTCAGTGTTCGTCTCTATCCATTCTTTAACTTTGTTTCATAAGTTTTTAACAATTTGACAATAAAAAAATAGATGAATTATGGTTTCTTTCTCTTTATTACAAAAACTGCATTTATTTTCATCTTTCATTTTCATCTTTTGCAGAAGATCATTTGTCGGCAAAATTCTATGAAGTATGGAATATTGAAACCATTTTGTTTTGGAATTTACATTAGACATGAAGGGTATTTCATTTATGTTATTCCATTCGCTTTCATTAATTGAACATTCAAGATCTAATTCCCACTTTTTTCTGTACTTGCATTCTGTCATAGTGTTTTCTGTCTTTTGTAATATATCATAAAAGCTCCGACATCCCTTTTTCTTAGTAGCTATATTTTCAATAAAGTATGGGACAAGTGGCATTTCTAGTTTTTTTTCTATTTTGATTTTGTATTTTTTTTAAATATGCTTTAATTGCCTGGATAATGCCAGTATATTCTAGGAAATTTGTCTTGCATTTGTATATTCCAGTCATTTCTAGGTAATTTAGAAATTCACCGTCACTTTTGATTATATCATTTATCAGGTAAATACCGGATTTTGACATATTCTTATTATTTATAGACTTGTTGTTTTTTTCTAACATTGTCGTTATTCCATATTGGTTGGGATAAGATGTCAGATTGAGTTTTGACGGTATTCCCCATTTGTTTGTTAAAGCATCCCCATGCCTTTAAAACATCTTTCCAAAAATCGTTTGGTCTTGGAGTACAAACTTTCTCAATGAGGGATGATTCAGTGTATTGATAAAAATCTCTGTGCATTGGCGATACATTAATATAGAAAAGTTTCTTTAATTTTGAGTTACTTTCAGAATCGAAGAGCCTTTTAACCCAACTTATCTTTTGCGAAATGACTGTATTTCTTATATCTGGAACTCTAATCCCACCCTCTTTGAAGCTTCTAGTTATTATTGTACGTTTAATTTTATCAGGTTTACCTTTCCAAATGAAACTAAATGCTAGCTTTTCGAGCTCTTTTAATATATTTTCACTTGGGTTTGGAATACAACAAAAGTACCTGGGTTTAAGGGACAGTGTTATAAGTGCAACCAATTTGGACACATGGCAAGGCAGTGTTATTCGAAGGGCAAAGGTCAAAGTGGAAAGAGGTATTCGGGACAGAGATTTTTCAAGATAAGCAAGATGTACGGACATGCTGAAACAACATACAGAAAGATGTCAAAAGATGATGTGAAGAGAGTGAGTGAACCAGAACCAGAACATTGTTTGGTCTTCAAGGTGGAAACAGATCTATGAAGTCTATGAAGGACAGTATTTTGGTTAATTGTGGAGCTACGACCAATATAAATAGGACAAATCTTTATTCACATCTTTCGACAGTACGTATTGACAGTGTTAGCAATGTGAAGGAATGTGATGTATACACCTTGCACAAAGTACTTGGCCACTGCAATCAGCCTGATGTGTTAAAACTTGAAAATGTTGTTTCGGGTAAGAAAGTGAAGGGCAGTGAGGGTTTCATATGTGAAACATGCATAGTAGCTAAACAAACTAGGTCAAAGAATGTTGTTTGTAGTGAGAAGGCTGACAAGCCTTTATCTTTAGTCTACACTGATTTAGCAGGCCCTATAACACCAACTGCCAAATAAGGTTTTAGATATGCAGTTTAAATCTTTCACAGATTCATATTCAGGTATCAAATTTGTGTATTTTCTGAAATCCAAAAATGAAGCAGCAAAGGCTTTAAAGACGTTTTTAGCTGATTCTGCCCATACGATGAGGTTTTGACCATTAGGAGTGATAATTGCACAGAGTTTACATGTAAAGAATTTCAGGAAGTGTTGATTAATAACAAAATCAGACATGAGAAAACTGCCCCATATTCCCCACATCAGAATGGAGTTGCTGAGCCAGGTTGGCGTACATTGTTTGCAGTGGCCAGATGTTTGTTGGAGTCCAAATAACCAAAGAGAACTGGCCAAACCCAATCGAAAGGTCGGTTTAGTGATTTTGGTTGATTCAACAGAGAGTCATTTGACAACACAGTAAACTCGTTTTCACTAAGGTAAATTACGCGAAAAGATCTTAAATGACTAGACACATATATTTCATAAGTTTCACATTTAAACTTACTAAATAACAGTATTTTCATCATTTAGGGTTATGATGTAAAGCATACAACCTTTGTGTCTAGTCACAAAAGGAAAAGTTTAATTTCGACTCCTTCTGGACATTTTAATCACATTTATTGGTTACTTCTAGCCTGGTCGAAAACCGGACAATTTTAAACTTCTTAAGCAAGCTGCATTTTGCCACGATATTAATCCAAAAGGAATGTTAAACGTGTTATTGACATAAAACTAAGTTATTCAGCTTTCTTTTGCATCATTCATTTCTCAAATATTTTTGATACTTAAAAGGTTATTAAAAAAGGAAGTAGGGTAATGTTTCTTTTGCCGTTTAGTGTATGTGAGAACAAATGACTTCTTGAAAACGGACGGTTTATTTCTTAACATGAATTTCCCCAAAAAATATTTTACCTGAAAACTAACTTCTTGGAATAAACAGGTCTGACAATCTGTATAATTCACTGGCTATTGATAAGAAACATGATATGCATTTTATTCCTGACAACATGAAACTACTGTTTAAGGCTACCAAAGGATCTATGGAATTCTACATGAATTTAATCAAATCAAATCTGATAACAAATTAAGATCACATATAAATAAAGAAGAAAATATATATATAACTAACATTCCATTTCGAAGCATTGTTAGTTTTAAACTAAGGTGGTTTCAATACAGCATTACTCGTAGAATATATATAACAAGCAGAAGTCCTTTCATTTACCAATTACAAACTTGTCAATCATGTACATTTGTATAAGTGTTCAATTGAAACTATAAAGCATCTTTCATTTGATTGTGAACATGGATGTGGCAAGATTTACTTGAATGGATCAAATTGTAAAACTGACATAACTTTAGAAACTAAGACACACAGTTGGACAATAAGAAAAAAACTTTCTAAATTTCATGTTTATTGTTACCAAACATTATATATACTGTACACACCTGTAAATGTCAAATAGCTTCTGTAGACAAAATGTTACACTGTTTCCGTCATATGAAATGCTCTTTGGTTGAAGTATCTTGCATTTTGTACGGTGACGAGTTTATTAAAAACTATTTGATTTGTTTGAAATGGATAGGTGGTTTGGAATCCAGTAATTTACATCACTCTGAAGAGCAGTAGGTGTTGAGTTATTCCATTGCATTTTATTGGATGGAAACGATTTATTTTAAAGTGTGTGAGTTAATTTTTGATACGATGTAAATGTGGTATTTGTGGTCCCAACAGTTTTGATTTTTGAAGAGGTGTCATGTGAGGTTAACAAAATGAAATATGCTTTACTGTGCGTGGAGTATTTATTTTCGGAGGAATAACTTTGTAGACGTTTGCATCGAAACAAGAACAAAACAGTAATTTCCTGTATGTTGTAGATTTACTACTTATTACTAATCAACGTTAATCACCTGGGCGTTTTAGGGTACCTTACTTCAAGCTAGCCCTTCAAATCTAATATTGTTAACTGAGTGCTAAAACAATAAAAACTGTTTCATCATAAGTTGTGGTTTTGGCAAATTATCACTCATAGTTCTTAAAGATTAAATCGTACATTTTGAAGAATAATAGCTAAATAGTTAATGTTTTCGAGGTATATGTGATATTTTTTGTCATATCTATATAACTAATGCACAGATATCGGTCAGATGTTAAGAAATTATGCTTGAAAAGATCGACTTGATCCTACACTCATATAAAGGTACATAGAAAGTAGACTTTACCTTGAATTCAAATGTTTTTTAACAACTGAAACTTTTCCCAAAGCACGGCCTCAGCCTACCTGGGTGAAGCAGCGTAACCAATACCCGTTAAAAATAATTCCTGCCATGCAGGTCCATTCAGTGGTCACTTGTTTGGCAAAGTGTGATGAAGCAGTGTCAAAACAGATCCATCCGAAGTTTAAACCTATAGTCGACAAAACCATTTTGTTGAAAGTTAACGAAGGCAGTTGAATCACATGTTCATTTATGTTATATCCATCTTCACTGTTCTGTACATCCGACTTGTGTAAAGGAGATAGGAGAACTAATAAACTAACATTTAGTTTACCGTTCTCTGTCTTACGCAGGTTGCCATTTCAGTACGCAATGTGCCTGCCCTGAAAGGGAAGCAACTCTCATGCAATTGAGTGGATTAGTCTCGATAATATGAAGACAAAAGAACACAAGTTTAGTTTTGTCATCAAAACCATACATATTTTTCATTTGAGAGTTATCTCGCCGTTCAATGTTGCATTTGAAGAAAATTTTAACTTTGACATTGCTGCTGTAGTGAAGAATCCATAAAGAATTAAATTGTATGATAAAGAAGTTATCATACGATTGTTTTGGGGGATCGTAAATATTCTGCATTAAACACAAACACAATGTGTGCAGCCAGCCAAGGCTCCCAAACTGCAAAATTCATTTCTAATGCAGGATATTGACCATCCCAAAACACACTAGCATGGTACCTTCTATCAAGTAAACACTAATGTAAAGGGGTTAGAGAAACTGCGAAAGAGAATTAAATCATTTTGGACTCTTTAAGTATATGGATATGAACAACTGGGTAAAAAAAATATTTTATTTTGTCAAATTGTCTTTAAAGAACACATATGGCACACATCAGACAGAATTGTACATTGTAAATGATTTTGTCATAATCCAGTATATCCACATAACGCACTCCAATAATGAAAAGGAGTATCTGAATATATTAGCAGAAAATATGTGTTGACCTTCAATGTGATGTTGATATTTGTAGGGAAGAAGGTTTATTGTTGAGCACAATATGTGAATTTTACTCCTCTCGAACTTTCATAACTTACCCGTCTATGAAGATTTACTGGTAGGAAAGTATGTTATGATTTAGTTTTCCTGTTAAAGATGAATCCATTGTGTTTCATAAAATTTTATTTGGCTTTAATACGTTCCAACTCACCACATGTGCTGTCTACAATACAAATAAATTCACTCATTTTGCATTTTTATCCCAAATCGCCAAATATATCATAATTACTAGTTTCCAATTAAAATTGAGTAACAGCATTGTGCATGTGCAGAAACCGAAACAGCACGTCCCATTTACATGTACAGTAGTTATGTGACCTATTAAACATTATCAACTCAAATTTGTGTTTTTGTCTCGACCAGAAATCACTACTTTTACCTTCATATCGCCAATATGCTAAGTCTACTTTCATCAAAATGGTAGTTTTCGGTAACCAGTCGGTACTTCCCGATAAAGTAACACCATTTATAACGTTTGCAATATGTGACCCCACAAAACACAATGGATGTACCTTTAACGTATACTGATGTGATTACATCAACAGGTGCAGCTGCCTATTTTATTTCTAGTTAATTCATGTTAAAGGGTAAACCATCTCATTACACGATCCAATAAGTTGAATCTATGGAAACTGTTTATCCATGTAAGAAGAAAATGGTGCGACGTATAAAGCGACACGTTTTAGGAACTCTTCAGTGAGAGGGGAAAAGTTGTAGGTCTTGCTATTTTGAGAGTTATGACAGCAAGATGGTTGACCATACCATCATTATATTGATTTCAAAACTCTACTCTTGAGTGTTTAGGTATCGCTGCATCAGTCATAGCATTGAACTATCTTCTAGTGACCATTTTAAAGTGAACAGCTTAAAATCTCGGCTCGATGGGAAATGGATTCGCAAGGCTTAATCGACCCATTTACATTCGTTTTAGAACTCTTTTATTGACAGAATAGTATTATTTAGACATTGGTTGCAATTATTTACTTTATCGCGAGAGTCCTTTATTACAGTAAGACCAGCGTGCTACAGCGCCTTTAAGGAAGCTCAAAGGAACAGTCAGTTTGTTGTTGGAGTCACATATCATCATCATCATCATGACAACAATAATAATAATTTTCATCATCATCATCATCAGCAACAGTTTGACTGTGCCCTTGGTATATATTATCACACAGATATATTCTAAGTTAAACTATCAACTGTGGAAATGCGGTGTGGAACGACAAAACAGATAACAGAATCATGTTTATACGCTTTTGTTTATTTTTGAACAGCGCTGTTCCACGTTTTTCGGTCGAAAGGGAGAATGTGCATCAGTTTACTCTGAAAAAAAATCCCAATAAAAATCAAGTAATTCAATAAAGTGATTAAATAAACATGTAACTTTAAAGTTTCTATAATTTCAACGAAATGACTGTTAGCAGTAAGCCTATCTATGTCTGACAAGTCGTGTGTTGCCAACGCGAATTTTTTGTCAGCCTTGAAAGACAGAATAAGCAATAAGAATTTGTCAAATATGCAGGTAACTGAATCTTTTAGCGAAAACATGATTTATTGTGTTCATTGGTTTCTAGTTTTTAATTCAACTGCATCCATTTGCTATCCATTTTTATAAATATTTCTATTTCTGTTTGTAGTGTCAAGTTTGTTATGTTTAAAGTCTTGCTGATCTAACCGTGTTCAAGGATGCTGACATCGGCAACACTTCGGGCAGTCTCTTCATATTTCGGTAATTCTCGTACAAGTCGTACAAGATCGTACAATTCTATTTCGGCATCATCCCTTTGATCATCTGCATCAACATTGTCAGTAGGCAAGGCATCTGAAATTGAAAGAAAATGTCACAATAAAACGCTGCATTTAATAACAGCTTATTTGAGTAATTAACATTCTTTTTAGAATTAGTGTCGTGAACACGTAAGGGATCTTATATGTTTTTGCCGAATCACAGTAGATATATATAATTGGCTAAATAATCTTCTGATTTAGTTCAATCTGGTTTGAAGTCTTCCCTGTTAAATAACTACACATTCCATATGTGACGTCATCACAAATGTAGCTCTGTTAGTTTGGAATTTTGTTAATCACAACTTACACACTTGAAGGACTTCTCTGATTCTGGTTCAAATCCTGGTAACGAAATACTCATGTAAGTTCACAATAAAGAAGTAGTAGCCCAATAATTGTAATTGCAATGAAGACAGGTCAACAACAATTGTTCCAGACCGTTTCCCTATCAAGTGTAATGACATCAACTATACTATTCGTCAATTCTCACTGGTCTGTAGTAAATGACAGTAAAATCACATGTAATATTTGAATAAGCTTGTTTTTCTGTTAGCCTCTTAATGTATTATGTCTTTAATGTGAAAATATTTGATAAATCAGCCTCGTCAACACAGTTTATTTCATTCATAAATATAGTTTAAGATTTTGTATTTTAATTATTCTTAATTTCCTTAATTCATTTATTGTGTCATCATTCAGGAAGAGTATCTCCACTAAATAAGTTTGTAAATGCTATCCTGAATACAGGAAGGTTATCTGAAAAATATGTATAGTTACATTATTAGACTATCAGCCCATAATTTTTCAAACAACCACCATTTCCCCATTTATACAGATATTCTGCTTTTATTTCCACACGAATAAAATAAGAGAAAATGTGTTATCCATCAAATTTACCACTTAAAAACGTTCAATGTTAAAACTCACATACATGATTTATGAATACATATTGCTTAACTTCATTTATATGAAATCCTTGTATTATGAAGCATTAGGTGAACGTCATCAATTATGATGAAATAAATAGAGAAATAAATACCTCTCTTTCGACTGGGAAAGC
The DNA here is from genome assembly GCA_936450465.1 of Gibbula magus. Classification (NCBI taxonomy): domain Eukaryota; kingdom Metazoa; phylum Mollusca; class Gastropoda; order Trochida; family Trochidae; genus Gibbula; species Gibbula magus. The sequence continues at coordinate 27,528,368 of OW388295.1, read as the reverse complement.
TTACTTTCTTCCTCCTCCACCATCCATTCCACGACGAAATGGTTTCTCCAACCAAGCATGTCATCACTAGCACTAAAACGAGCTTCATCTTGGACTCTTGGTACTACTGGAATTAATTAAAAACAATTATAACTTTATTCATTTTTGTTCATGTTCATACACATTCAAACATGTAAATCAATAAATCAACAGTACAGTATATTCAATGCAGTGAAAAAATTGTTCGAGAAAACAAGGGATATGAACAAAAACATCTGTGTAATTAAAGAACAATTCTAAGTTCTGGTAATAAATATCCCTAGGATGTACATGATTAGTTTTTATATGATTTCAGAAATGGGTCTTTGTTTCTTTTTATTTCAATTTGTTGAGAACAATTTGTGGCATGGTGACTAGAATGACATGAATTTTGAATAATTACATGAAGTATACGCAGAGAATTTGTCTATGTTATATATGTTGCGAATATCGTTTTTCATGTATATAATGTTTGGTTATATAGTTTGTTGTTTTGCTTTTAAAAAAACTATATTTTTTTTATTATAAAAATCAGGTTTAGAACATTATTTCTGCTTTCAGGGTAACAGTTCCTGGAATTAATGAAAGCATAATTCAAAAGAAATGGGGTCATCTTCCTAAGATGGTGACTACTGGAATGTCTGAAACATCTGGTAGCAATCACCGACTATTTTCTTAGTTTTCTTCTGTTTTCTTCACCCTAACAATAAGAACAAGAACTTATCACTAAGGTGACATCCTCCGCCCAAAATTAGAGGTCATAGTTAATAAATAGAAATTAGATGAAAACAGAAACATTATCCTGTTTGATTTTGTTTTATCAACATGTTTCAGTGTAGTTTATGAAACTGCAAAACAAAACCTGACTAATACAAAACAACTTGATAAAAAAAATCCATTTAGTACTGACAAGCTTAACAGGTAAGTCCCACCTAGCACTGAGCATGGGAGTCTTGGTTATGCTATACAGAATGATCACCTACACATATATAAAACCTATCAAAACCAGAACAATGATGTATGAAAGTGACAAAGGACCTTCTTACCTTGCTTGCAAAACCGAAAGTGATTAAAGCTGTCAGGAGTGGTGATCTTATATAACGTAAATAAAGCTTGAGGGAGGATCACAGATGATGCATGCGTTGGGTGAGGTGAGAAAAGCTTTCAATACCATAACCTGTGATTACTTATCAGATGATAATAATAGCAAATGCTATCACAAATCATAAAAAGTCTCACTTTGTTCACCCTTTTGTTGAAAAGGAAAGATGCTAAATTCAAGAATAGAAAACATTGCAAATTTAGATTGTCTGTCGACGATGTCAATGGTGTATTCTTAAGCAGAAATAAAATAGAGTTAGTTCGTACATATACAATTGAATTGGATGTGTGTCAATACATGCACAAGCTCTGTTCATCAACATCGTCCGAAAAATTACCTTGAAAATGTAGTTTCGTGTTCACAATGGTACGAGGGGTCGAAAAGAGTCGAAATAACGTTTCAGGTTACAGATGTTGCATGCCGCGGTTAACGTGATACATATCATTCCATGTAACACTTAGGCTGCAAAAAGGTGATAACTGATTTCAAGTGTAGTAGTTCATAAACATGCATTAGCAATCCCCCAGGTTGTTGATGTATATCTAACTAACGATGATAACAAAGCTAATCATAAAAATGTTCGTTCAAATCATTTCTAAATCTTCTTAGTCTAAAATTCCTGATAATAGCTATTATAAATAGACTATAAATCTATAAAATATTGCAATTTTCAAGTTTCACTTTTCTGTGCGCAGTTTGCGCAATGATTTGATTATAAACAGAACATTAATATTATTCCAAATTCATAAATAAATTAGATTTGTGGTCTTCCTTACAAAAATAGTCATAGTACTGCTAATATCAACTAATAATAAACTATTAGAGGTATATATATATATATATATATACCCTTAAAACTGGGTACCACATCAACTTCATGTTCAATATGTATTGAACAATACATAGGCAATCAAATAATCTATAGATAGCATCATGACAGGAACACTAAACAAAGTGTGTGCTCAAACGTTCAGGGTCAAAGGAAACAAAGGCATGCATTAGACATATTTTTGTTTTAAATCGCAGATTAAAGACACTCCCTTTACTATGGAAACAAAATCAAACTGGAATGGGGTTCCCCAAGAATCACAATTTAATTTCTTTTGAAGTCAATCAAGAGGAGTGGCTATTTTATTTAGAAATACTTTTGAATTCAATTTCTTGGATGCAATTAGTGAAAATGGAACTTACTTCATATTGAAAATGAAAATAGACGATGCGATATTAGGCTTACCCTGCGTATATAGTCCTAATGCAGATTTCTATGCAAACGTTCAGAAAATAATAAAAAGTCTAGAAACAGATCCAGTATCTGTTGTAGTGACTAATCTAGCGCATGATCAACGGAAAGATACATTCAACTATAAACATATCAATAATCCTAATTCGAAGCAAATGGTCTTAGATATGATGAAAGAGCTAATTAAGACTGATCTTTGGAGAGAAGAAAATATTGATTTAAAAAGAAAATCATTAAAACAGACACTTAAGGTTTTTTTAAGCTCATCTGGCCTGAAAGGCCCGATGGTCCAATGACATGACATGGAGTCCGGTGTACGTCCGTCCATCCGTCCGCCAGTCCACCCATCTGTAAATTTCACTTCTTCTTCTTCTTCTTCTTCTTCCCCCCCCCCCCCCCCCCCCCCCCCCCCCCCCAGAACCTTGGCCAGTGGGGATGCTAAATTGGAGTGTTGGTGACCCTTTGACCCAAACTATGTTTTACATGGGTCCATGACCTAAAATGCTTTTTTCATCTTCTTCTGTACGAAAAGGTCTAGAAAGCTGAAATGTCGTGTACAGACTACTTGGCCAATGGGATTTCTAAATTGTAGATTTGGTGACCACTTGACTCTAAATTTGGGTCACATAAGTCATGACCTAAAACCTATTTCCATCTTCTTCAGTACGAAAATCTCTAGAAAGCTGAAATGTTGTGTACATATTCTCTGGCTAATGGAGATTCTACAATGTAGATTTGATGACCCTGTGACCCTGTGACCAATATCTGGTCATCGGGGTCATGACCTAAAAACCTATTTTCATATATGCATCTTCTTCTCCAGTACTTAAAGCTCTAAAAAGGTGAAATCTTGTGTACAGACTCCTTGACCAATCGGAGTTCTAAAATATAGATTTGGTTATTCTGTGGCCTCAAATACGGGTCACACGGGTCACAACCTAAACATCTATTTTCATCTTCTTCTCCAGTATGAAATTCCATAGAAAAGATGAATGTTATGTACAAATTTCTTAGTCAAGTGAGGATCTATATTATGTATTTGGTAAACCTAACGCCTTCACTACTGGTCAAAGGTACCACTAATCAAAGACCTATACATTTTGAAACCTATTTAGTTTATTGTTTAAAGCCTGATAGCCTGATCAGCTACAGAGCCAATTGCTCTATTTTTCCTTGACAAGTACACATTTAGAGAGGTCAATTAAGACAACGATTATAACTACATATAGCTACATATCTGACCGCCCTTTTCACTTGAAATAGAATTCCCTAAACTGAAAAGTGTCAAAGCTTCTACACCGCCTGGTCAGTAGAAACACTTGATCTTACCCAATACTGTTTTAAATGTTATAGAAATGGGATCAAATATCTAAGAAGGTGTATTATACCAATTGTACGAAATGTTTTCTGGAACGCATGGGCAACATTGCAAAGTAAAAAAAATGACTGCTTGAAAACGGACGGTTTATTTCTTATATATCCAAACCAATTCACTTACTATTGATAATAAACATGATATGCCTTTTATTCCTGACAACGTGAAAACACTGTTTAAGGCAACCAAAATAACTGAGGAATTTTTATTCAAATTTTTTATTTTTATTCAAATTTTCCTTCTTTAAGACGCATTTAGAAGTTGGTAATATGGAGAATTAATAAATGTATGGATTTACAACTTCTTTATTGCACTGATATGCACGTTTTGATGTAGATACTAACACGGTGATGATTTACGGTGTTAGTATTTACACTGAAACGTCGCATGTCATTGCAATAAAGAAGTTGTGAACCCATAAATGTCTTAAAAGGTACATTCCAAATGATTTAGTAAGCTCACTAATTCATTTAGTAAGTTTATCAAATAGCGATTAAAGTCCCGTTTGGCACCCCATAAAAACCAAGAGACTGAAGAGAGTCGTCCGTAGATTATAGCAGTTGGTTTTAATACCGTAGGTTTAAGTTGACTTACGAACCAACTACAATAAGCACAGCCGCTATTGTATAGTGTTAGGGTCAGTTTGGTGAGCAGGGGTAGGCCTATGAAGATTCAGGTTCAGGATTACCTTTCGGCAAAACATTTACATACTGTATTTGACTCTATAGTTATATTTTAATAGAGTTACTCATTACAAACTTTCACCGTGTCGTGAAATCTCAGCATTGAAATATAGACATCTGAAGAGGTACATTATAAAGATAATTGCCCCGGTAATTACCGGGATAATGCAGTCCTTTGATATATTTTATGTATATTGCGTAATATTATATGCAGCATAGTGGCGTAACGTCACGAGGTTTGTAAAGCAAACTAAAATTTAAATCATAAAACAAAGGGTGATTCGCATACATACAATGCAAGGATTTAATTTTCCTATTCCTACATACAACATAAACTATAATTTAATTGTTGACACACAAGTTACAAGGCTATGCACATCTAATTGAGGATATGCAGAAACAAGGGTATCCTAGTTCCTTAATAATTGCACAAGAAGTCAAATGCCTTGATGGTGGTGGCTTTACAGATAAATAAAAACTACTACTAGAATCGCTAGAAATCACTACATTTAACCTAGGGGCCAGAGAAACGATACTTTGAGTCAAAAACAAAATATTTCTACCGAATTAAATCGATGTTCAATGTCTCTCATGAGGATATATCTCGTAAAATTACATTCATGAGAGTATGATATTCATTATCTTGTATTCAAACACTAATGGGGTGCTGAAATTGTTATTTCAAAGAGGCTTTGGACACTTAGAATTGGAAGAAAGGAAACATTACGTGATGGGGGAAATAACCGCTTCACGTCCTATCTTCCCTCTCAAATCCACCAACAGATCTTGTTATGAACGGCTTCATATGCAATGTCAAAAGGGACGAAATTGGAACGTATGAAGGCGGAGGTCTCAAGATCTTTAATGTCAAAACGTTTGTTTTTTCATTGGGATTTCTGTTAAGAGCAAATATTAACAAACAATGCAAACTTGTTTCACAATATACAGGGATATGCCCCACGCTGAGACATGAGTGGAACGACTTATGGTGTCATCCTGTGTAAGTGGCTTTATTGAACGTATGCCTCTGTTCACCCAGCAGTAAGTGGGTACCTGGTGTAAGATGTGGAGGAGGTGACCTTTAAGCACTTTGCGGCAACTTACGTTAGCCAAGGGTAATTAAGTTGGAAGCGCACTGAGTCCACAACGTGGAGATTTGTGCGCTATATAAAAACCATCCATTGTTATCATATTATCGAGAAATACGTTGCAAATATATCAATATGAATGATTTTCAGAGAGGATACTTAAGAATGTCATTTAACGATTACGAACTACTGAATCTCGTCTAGATTGTTTTCGTTATACCTTTCCATTTACTCTTATTCACGCTGGTGATTGTAAAAAAAGCCATCTGCCATGTTGTATCTTATCAATGTATCTATGTACTCTATAACCCACTGACGACTGTATCTATATGAAGTGAATATATAAATTAATGAAAAACTAATCATGTCCATTTACGCCCTGGTATCGAGGGTTGACTCCAGCTGTCACTATGCTTCTTGCATAAACGTGTATTCCTCACTTCGAAAACTCGAATAGTGTCAAAATACTCTTCCACAATGTGTAAATTATCTAATTGGTGATGTTGATAAATTTGTATCTGTTCCATTAATGACACCTGTTATTGCATTTACAATTAACGTGATTGTCAATAACGCCCTGTAATATAGGCGTGAAAAGCTTTTACACTGCACAATTACCTAACTGTTAGGTAGATCTATACCGTATTCATCTAATAAACGGTGCCCTTAAATAAGCAATTGGTCAAGAAATAAGCGTCGGGTCTAAACTAAGCACCACTAGCACTGTATTTATTTAACTACGTTATGAATCTTGTATTTTACGATATGATGAACATTAATATTTATGTTCGTTAATGAAACAATTTGCTTTGCAGAAAACTAACTTTTGACACACATTAACTTATCTCAGGTCTAATCTGTAAACAGCTGCCTACCGAAAGTTTGTTCACCTACATGTGTACCGTAGTGCAAATATCATGTAAATTAACGTTCATTGTGACGTCAATAAAAGTTCATCACATACAGTGACAATGAATCATCATATATCCTTGAGTGAAATAATCATTCACAAACATATTCTGTGATCGTTACGTCAGTAGTGCATGTTTAGGAAATTTGACATGATGAAATAGACAGAAGCGGTAGAAATTTAATTAAGTTTCAATCAAAAGTGTTCATATTGACTAAATGAGATCAATTTCATCATAGATACATTGCATGAGAATGATAGACAATATATGATGTATGTTTGACCCAGTTGATCCTATACTGAATATTTTACAGAAGAAAATAAGAACTGTAGTTTTGAGAAAAATGACCCCTGGTCACTTCTAAGAGCTGCCAAAACTGTAACTGTTTACTATGCGGTATCAAATTAGGTAATGTAATGGAACACTTAACTGTCTTCTTATAATGTAAAAATGCAAAATTATCGGTCTAGTTTTCACGTTGACACGATGACTCATAGACAGGCCAAATTACATGATATGTTCACTGAAAAAACAAAAGTGGGTGAACAAACTTTCGGTATGCAGCTGTACCTCAAACAGTAACGGTTAAATGAAATTGCAACATTTACGCAACGTTTACGTTTTATATAGTGGCCGTCAGTGCTGGCGGTTGGTGTCTCACTCTGAGGGTGTAGGTTCGAATCCAGCAAGGAACTCGTTCCGAGAAGGTACAACAATTTGGACTATTTCAGATGGTGTGATTCCAAATATAGCAATGTTGACATGTACATGTATGTCTAAATGTTTTGCACATTTAAAGACATCTTCGAATTTTCAGATGTACATTATTACAATTTTTTTTTAAATATCAGGTTTCAATGCAGTCACTTTGTCACATTGTTTGTCAGCCCAACATGAGACGGGTAGCGCGTTCAAACTCCCCTGCACGGCATACGTCACAGGCGTGTAGCACGTGCAGATAGCGGCTGTACTCTCTTCGCATGACAACTGATCCCAATAGTAGTAAATACCACTGAATCCATGAGGATTTTAAAATATTAAATTCATATTAAATATAGCTTCGATCGGTTCATAAGTTAAGTGAAAACCTCCCTTCGGTATTGTTTGCGAAAGAAAGTCCTCGGGTTCGGGAAATTGGGTCGGGCCTCCGGGTCGGTTTTGATTCTTTACATATATTTGAGAAAAGTCTTTAGACCTATGCTTTCACATCATCTTCTTGGGATACATAACAAGGTTTACAATCATTGTATTTCTCCAAACAGTGTTTACAATTGTCTCTGTAAACCCTCCTGGAGGGACTTACAACGTTGTAAGTCCCTCGTATCGAGTAATACAGAAATGTAAGCAATACTAACCAAATGATACGATCTTGAAAATATCTGAAATCAACGATTATACGGAGGTCGGTTGATAACTATTGTTCACTATGTTAGGAGGAATTACAATGATTGTAAACCCTGATCTATTTTCCCAGAAGATGGTGTGAAAGTAACAATCATAAGAAACTATCTTACACTAATTTTGATTAATTTCTCATGTCTGTATAAGAATGAAAACTGCAAATGTTTTGACAAAGGTGCGTCTTGAACTCTTTTCAAATATCACCTGTTATATGTAAGTGGAGGCTCTAGACATTGCCCCATCGAGGCATATGGAAATTCTTGCATGATATATATCGAAATGTCTAATGGCTTAGTTTCAACCACAATATACCTTCCATATTATTGTCCAGAATGTCAACATTATACATATCAAGTACCGTGTTCTTCACAAGGAAACCCACCCTACCCGAACCACGTTTGGCGTCTCTATGTAAGTTGAGTCTTTTGTGCCCGAACCATGTATAATAATCAACACTGAGTTTACACTCTCCAACAAGATGTGATTCTGCAATACCAATAATGTCAAGATGAAGGAAGTTAATGAGAGATTCGCGCAAAGTAAAATTATCAGTAAGAACGTTACTTGTCCAGCCAGCAACGTTCCAAAACCAACAGTTTATTCAATAGTTACAGTCAAGTTCATCTCGTCGCTGACCCCGTTCAGAGTGCCATGACCTCTGTCCCCGGCTGTCACCTGGTCCTTGATGTTGATTGGTCCGCATCCAACGTTGCGATTGTTTGTAGACACCGGCACGTGCTTCTCCTTCGTCTCGGTTGTTGTCAGCGTTGTTTCCACGTCGTCGTTCTTCACTGTCGTTGCCGATCCAGCGGTTGTTACATCCTCCCCTGCTTCCTCTATCCCGTCGCACTGTGGTCCACGCGCCGCCCCGGTTGTCTTGTCGATCAGAGTCGGCATGCTGGATATCCTGTTGTATCGAAGGTTTCCTCCAACTGCATTAACCAGCATCCTGATGTTGGATTCCTGGATACGTTGTTGTATAGGTTTATCACTTTCGATGTACACATTTTTATAGTTCCTGCTATCTCTAAGTGCTTTCTTCTCTCTCAAAATGCACTTTTTATCATCTAGTGTCCGACACCTAGCCACAACAACACCATCATACCGGCTGTTTGGTGATGGTTTTCTCTCTGTACTTGCTATATCAACATCTCTAATGTTCAGCCCTTCTCTAATCATAGCATTTACCTTACCGACCAATTTTTCTGTCTGTGACTCCGGCAAGTTTTTCTCAACAATGTTAAATTGTGAAGAGTCATTTTCACCTGAGTTAGTCCGTGCTTCCGCTGAACGTAGATCTTCAATATCACGCGCAACTCGTTCATTTATTGTAGATTGTTGATCTTGGTCACTTGCCTATTTACATCTCGCACCTGACTAATTCTTCTCGAACTTTCTTCACTTCTTCCTTAACACAAACCTTCATTTTAGTCAATATTCTCTCTTCCATGGAATTAAAATGTTCATTCATACTTTCATTTAACTTCTTTACTGCTTCGAGTACATCGGCGACAGTTCTCGTGCAAGATGATGAACATGTCGATTTCAAGTTTTCAATCACAGGCATCACATTATTCAGATCCTCAGCTTTTTTCTGTTTGTGTGTTGTGTCGGTGACACTTTCATCCGATGAAAGGTGTCTTTTGCGGTCCTCTGTCGATGACTTGACACGTCGGCAATGGCGGGAACTGCCATGTCCATGAAGTCTTGTGAGGACACACGATCCATGGATGAGTCACTTTCTTCACAGTTTTTGCATTAAAATCCACTATCGACTTACAATTAATATATCTATTCAGTCCTAGGTATCAGATCACATTCAATTTGGTTAACAATCTTCTTTAAAATTCTTTAAAATTCAAATTTGCGAGAGCCGAGGTGAGACACGTCTTATCAATCTTGCGCATGCGCACAACAGATCCAGGTAACAAGTTTACAGGACCGGTTCAATTGCATAACAACTTGCACTTCGGTGACCAGCATGTCATATATGTTTATTGTCAAAGGTCCTGTCTTGGTGACACAAAGCTGATCATAAAAAATAGGAAGCGACATTCAGTCTAGATATTGTCAGCCAATGAAAGTTAGGAACATATATTTTCAACCAATGGAATTTAGGAATAGGATGATAGATTTTTATTCTGTAGCTTCTCCTATGTCGATGCACTCATTTGAAAGAAAACATAACGTTGTGCAATAACTGAGGATATACGACGATATTCATGGATTATAAAGCTAATGATGAAAACAGGTTCGTTATTCTAATCTTTGGACACATTGCAGGTTGCTATTCGTTTGTGAAATACTTGCAAAATCATCACAATGTATAAAACTGATTATATGTACTTTCGATATGGATTATGTATATGGATCGAGGTGGATTCGTAAAAGGTGAATTCGTAGACGAATTATTATCGTTGATAACCAAGTACTTTTGATGTTTTAAAATATGTGGTGAGTTACTTTGATTGTTATGTACTTTTAGTAAATTAGGTTGTCGGTAGATTAACGACGTTAAAAAAAAACAGGATGTTGTGATGTGCTTTGATTGTCGATGGCTCACAGTAGGGCCTACTTCTGCTAATCTCACGTTTGTTGTTTTATTCTAAACACAAATATTCTCAACATAAAATAACAACAACACCGAATATCTGATTTCGTTGTTTCAACTATATTTGTTCATATTATCATATCTTGGTTTCATTTTGTCATCTTATATCTCATTAGCATTGCTTTTATACTGTGTCTACGAACGTCTATGAATCCACAGTCTTTTAAAATTCATATCACTTATATTTTATAATTCGCCGTTTTGGGACTTTTGTAAAGTGAAACTTGATAACCAACATTACTCGAACAGTTTACAGCAGAAAAGCGATGTGCCATTGTTGCAAAGAGTAGATATAACAGATTGACTGACCGATTCCCCAGTGTTTACCATTGTAATTTGTAAGGCGACTGTTTACACCCCATCCCTTCACGTACGTGACTTCCGGTTACCTAAGCCCCACCCCATTTTTCGTTCGTTGTCCGGGTGAAAAACAGACGATTTTATGCAAAGTTTAAGTCGCTCTAGTTTAATATAGGAACAACATATTGATTTTGTTGGGGTCTCGTTTTTCACAAAATAGACTAATGAACCAATTGCAGTTAAGAATTCAATAGAAAATAATAAAGTTCTAAAAACGAAATGTACATCAAAGCCATGCGAGTCAATTTACCATCGTGCGGCATTTTCACATTTTCACAACTTCGACTTCTCCTCCTGAACCGCTGCACCCCCAAATCTTAAAGTTTGTGGGGAGGTACCTTGCACTTGTCTGTTTGTCCAGGAACATTTAGATGTTTCGCATCCTCGGGTTTTCCATCCTATCAGGGTTCACAACCTTACCATATCCTCGACATCATGGTTTCTCCTTATAAACGTATAAAACACTTTGGTGAACTTGTCACCCGGCGTCAATATTTTTCAAACAGTCATACCCGCTGTGAGTATTCAAGGAAATCCATAACACCTTTCTTATTTATGTTTTTATTTCAGATGTTTCCATGTACAGGTTTGGTTAGAAACATCAATACACCTGTCTTAGTATGCATGTTATTGAAAAATACACAGGTACATATATAACATTTCAGATTGTATAAACGATCCAGTTTGCACGTATTAGAGCCACTTGGTTGAAACCACATCAGTTAAAATTTGAGACACTGAAATCATAAAACAATGTCTTGATATCCTCCCCAAAAAATTCGTGGACATGTGCATGTTTATCAATTTAATATATTCATCTAGATATACCATTTTTTAATTGTTGCTGATGTCATATTTATGGCGACAAAATAGTTTGAAACTTACTAATGTCATCTATTGACACATTGTTGCTAATACAATCTATTGACAGAACAGTGTTGCTCATGACATCTATTGTCATCAGGATCTATTAATGATGATTTACCCAAAACGGCACGTTCATATGAAGCTCCACTGTCTTCATCTGAAACAGTTTTACCCCTCACTTCAGTTTCTTTGAAGTATCTATCAAGTTTGAACGACAGGCCACCAACTTCTGAAAATGGTGTACACACTGATTGTACGCGTTTCCTAACGTCAAACATGCTGCACTTATGCGTTGAAGTAGACTACTTATTAACATATTTGAGTTTTCATGTGTATCTGCCAGTGACTTAATTGCGTTAATGTTCTACCACATTCACTACACATGTACAGCACTTACTACACTTATAATAAACTTGGCCTCTTTCCAGGGAGGCATGTGTTCTTAAGTGTTGCAGGAGAACTTTGACTGTGCAAATGTTACTACACTCACAGAACTGTACAGTATGAATTCTCTTGTGAGTCGGAAGGAAAGAATATTGTGTAAATGATTTATCCATTCACCACACCTGTAATATTCCTAACCACTGTGAGTTTTCCTGTGTGTCTGCAGGCTACCTGCTTGTGTAGATGTTTTACCACACTCGCTACACTTGTATGGTCTCTCTCCAGTGTGAGTTCTCTCTCCAATGTGCGTCTTCAGGTTACATACTTGTGTAAATTTTATGCCACATTCAACACATCCGTACAGTTTGTCTCCAGGATGAGTTCTCATATGTTTCCGCAGATCACTTGAGCATAAACATGTTTTATCACACTTACTACCCTTATAATATACTTGGCCTCTTTCCAGGGAGGTATGTGTTCTTAAGTTCTGCAGAAGAGTCAGATTGTGCAAATTTTACTACACTCACTGCCTGGTATGGATTCTCTTTGTACAGTATGAATTCTCATGCGAGTGTGAAAGAAAGAATATTGTGTAAATGCTTTATCACAGTTTATGCATCTGTAAGATTTCTAACCAGTGTGGGTCTTCATGTGTGTCTGTAAAGTATCTGCTTGTCTAAATGTTTGATCACACTCGCCACACTTGTATGGTCTCACTCCAGTGTGGATTCCCATGTGTCTCTTAAGGAAACTTGACAGAGCAAATGCTTCATCACACTGACTGCAAATATAAGATTTATAACCAGTGTGAGTTTTCCTGTGTTTCTGCAAGTTACCTGCACGTGCAAATGTTTTATCACACTCATCACACCTGTAAGATTTCTCACCAGTGTGAGTTTTCATGTGTGTCTTTAAAGTACCTGCATCTCTAAATGTTTTATCACACTCGCCACACTTGTATGGTTTCTCTCCAGTGTGAATCCTCATGTGAGTCTGAAGGTTTCCTGACAAAGCAAATGTTTTACCACACTCGCTACACTTGTATGGCTTCTCTCCAGTGTGAGTTCTCATGTGACCCTTAAGGTTACTTGCTTGTGTAAATCTTATGCCACATTCAACACATCCGTAAAGTTTTTCTCCAGTGTGAGTTCTCATATGTTTCCGCAGATCACTTGGGAGTAAAAATGTTTGATCACACTTACTACACTCATATAATCCTTCTCCAGTGTGAACTCTTCTGTGTATGTTTAGAGTTGTTAATTGCCGAAATGTTTTATCACACTCACTGCACTTATATGGTTTCTGTTCAGTGTGGATTCTCTTATGTACCTTGAAAGCATGTAATCGCCGAAATGTTTTATCACACTCACTGCATTTGTAAGGATCCTCTCCAGTGTGGATTCTCTTGTGTACATTGAGAGCATGTGAGTGCCGAAATATTTTATCACACTCACTGCATTTGAATCGTTCACCAGTATGGTATCTCATGTGTATTTTCATAATTTTTCTGTTCCTAAACATATTACCACATTTACTGCACATACAGGGTCTGTCTTTAGCGTGAATCATAATGTGTTTCTGATAAGAAGCTTTTTCTGTAAACGATCTACTACAAACATCACACTTGTATTTTTTATCCAAAGTGTAAAATCCCGTTTTGGGCATACCTAATTCAGTACATGATTCACCAGGAACACAATTACATTGTATATCTTCAGTGTGGATCTTCATGTGTGTCTGCAGGGCTTCTGATGAGGCAATTATTTCTCCATCTTCATTACACTTGCAGGTTTTCATGTTTACGTGAGTTTTCATATGATTTATCAGACTTGACTTTTTGGTAAATATTTTATCACATTCACAACAAAAATGAAATGTTTCTATAGTCTCAATGTCTACATCTGATGGAAGATCAATACACTCCATGTTTCTTGGCATTCCTGTACAGACACTCTAATGTGAATCCTAGTTTTAATTAAATTAAACCAATTTAACAATTTCGTATTTGAATCATGTTTCTTGAATACCGTATTTCTTCTAATACAACCCTGGGGTTCTATTTCATTCAGCACCCCCCTTACCCCCCGGGTTCTATTAGAGACCCGGGTTGTATTGGAGGCCGGGTTATATTTCTTCATACATGAATTGACGTTTATAATCTTCTTGGGGTCAATTATTGTAAAAGGAAAATTAACTGAACAAGACGGATAGTTGTTATCATGGACCTGTTATGCTGAATCTGACATGGTCACACCAATATTTCTCCTCAAAACGAGCGTATAACTATTTTATATTGCAACACGGGATATTCAGTTGTTACGTAAAACCCGGATTCTAAGACATGTATTTACCTTAGCACCCCTTACCCCCCGGGTTGTATTGGAGGCCCGGGTTCTATTAGAGGAAATACGGTAAAAATGTATAATCCCTATCAGGTATTCTGTATCTCTGCCCTCACATCAACATCACAAATTGAAGACTTGATTGAAAATTCTTCTGTTGATGTCAATGATGATAACAAATCATCTGAAAAGGAAAGTTTTAATTAAGTTTTCTCATAACAAGTATATAGAACTGTTTTGAAATTGAATAAAATCAACAACAACTAATTGTGTTCTAGTCTAAATAGTAAGTGTTTGCCTAGAGGTGAGGTGAGGTGAGGTGAGGTGAGGTTTAACACTGCTTTCAAGAGTATTCCACTTATATCGCGGCTGCTAGTATTATGGCAGGGAGAAAGCCTGCAACGCCATGTGGTTATGCAGTGGCTGTAACTAGCGAACCATGGATGGTACTACGGTGAAATTCAGTGTAGTATTGCATCCAAACCTTACTGCGTGTAGCCTAGAACAGTTCACAGACAAACTTGCCGGGCACCTGGCGGGATTAGAACCCTGGACCTCTTGATCTTGATGTAAGATAAGTACTTTAACCTTTGGCCTTTAACACATTCATACTTCGATACTACAAAGCCCTTCATTCATGATGCTGTGCTCAAACCATCAAGCCTGGATGCAGAATGATGCACAGTGTCTGTAGAGTTGTGTTTACTCTACAAAGCAAGATAAACTCTCACACAGAATTGTGGTCTTGGTCAGCCTTACCCTTAGACAGAATATGTATAACCCTACACAGCCTGAGCTGCAAATCCAAAGAGGTTGCAGGTACAACATGCCCTAAACAAGATAATCGTTTCTGACACATTATCATATATGTAACTCTAAAGATAGATTGAAGGCTTCATTCATGATGGTTCCAGAAATGTTTGAGGTTTGTTTTCAAATATTTTGTTCATCAAATGTAAAAGTATTCTGGTACATACTATTCATCCATCCATGGAGTAGTGCAGTTACTAGCGCCCGGTGGGTGTAGGTGATTTCGTTGATAATAAATTGAATAAATTGAATACATTGAATACATTGAATAAACAATTTTTGTTCTGTTAAACAGAAAATAATACATGGTAATAATGAATTAAATAAACAGTATTTCCATTATATCGAAATAAAATGACAAAATCGTAATTAATTACTTCAGTTACTTCATTATAAATATCCTCCTACGAAATCGATCCTCCTACGAAATCACTGATTCTCCGCCCGGTAAAGTGCAGTACTCCCCAAAAGTAAAAGTAGTTCACATATGATATCAGCAATGTAAGTTGTACTAAGGGGTGTCCAGTATGTAGGCCTACATCAATGGCATCCATTTTCTACAGAAGAGATTCAAGGTTTGTGATTTCTTAGCAATAAATTTCTCAATAATTTAAATGTCTTTAATAATTTTCAAACGATTTTCAAACGTGATTTTTTTCTTGCTCTAAATTTGCGGGAGAGGTTTGCAACACTGGCCTACTGGCACGGCCGCGGAATAATCACTTGGAAACAAAGTCGCGAGTTGCAAAACCATTATTACACTGCTTTAATACATGCACTCTATTCTTTCTATTTTTCAGGTTTTCTTTGCTTTTGTTGACAAAGGGTACCACTCTGGGTCCATCTGGCGTATCTGTAAACTGTACATTTAAGATAAATGTAGTTAATAGTGGATAATGATATAAACAAAAGCCATTAATAAATATATCATGTCATTCTATATCCTGAAAGAGTGTTTTTCTGCTATTATTTAAGACAATATGCATAATTTTATGGTGTCTTCCAAAGTTAATAGACATTTCTATCTTGGGGTACCTTCCCGTACATGAGAATTCCGCACTGTTGCGGCAAAACTGCGGCGGATGCGGGAAAGTGTGGAAAAAGTGCGGCTAAAGTGCGGCTTTCTTAAATGCTGCACTTTTTCCGCAAAGTCTTTGCGGCATTTGTGCGGCATTCATGCGGCTTTTCGACTTAGAATATATTCTGTGCGGCTTTTTCCAGTCTTTGCGGCATTTTTGCGGCTTTTTCAACTTAAACATTTTCATGTGCGGCTTTTTAACCAGTCTTTGCGGCATTTTTGCGGCATATTTTGACTTAGAATTTTCTTGATGTCTTCAACTCTAAACTGAAAATTTCACCAAGTCCAAAATTGCCGCAATGCGGCATTTATGCGGCAATTCTGACTTAGAATAGTTTCAGAAATTTTGTTTTGAATCATTTGAAATTGTTCTATAAAACCTAAACTTGACAAGGCATAGTTGTCAAATTCATTAATTATTATTTACCCATGGTTACACCATATTTTATTGATTCCTATCCTAAAACACACTATTATATAAAAATATACACATATAAATCTGACTGAACTGATACTGATAGTCACTGAAGTGGCAAAATATTTCATCAATAGCTTTTGTATTAATATATTAAGCTAATCCTTGCAGATTATAAGTTCTACACAACTACATGTGATGATTTCTAAATAAAACCACGTTTGGTTAAGTTAGGCCTAACAGTTTACAAATTTCGGAGTTGCGTTTCCATGGAAACTGCCAAAACAAAAATTCCAGAGAGTTTAAAGCCCAAAAAGCCATAACTACATGATTGTTATGATTACTGGTAGTCAAGATAACAAATTTTGTTAAGAAACACCCAATGGTATTTAAATTCTGCTGCCGAAACAAATTTTAATTCGCATCTAAAAAAATTTCAGAAATATGAAAACCCAAAAAGGCACAACTACATGTGATGATTAGTCAACATACCAAGTTTCGTTCAGCTGGGGCTAACGGTTCTCAAGTTCAGCTTTGATAATGAAATTTTTAACTTGCTTTTCAGTTGAAACCAATAAAAAGGAAAATTCCAGAAAGTTGAAAATCCCAAAAGGCACAACTACATGTGATGATTAGTATATAAAACAAGTTTTATTAAGCTGGGTGTAACAGTTTACAAGTTCTACTCTGGAAACAAATCTCTAAGTTGCGTTTCCATGGAAACCACCAAAGTGAAAAATTACAGAAAGTTGATAACCGAAAAGGCACAACTACATGTAATGATTAATCAACATGCAAAGTTTCATATACTAAGTGTAATAGTTTTCGAGTTCTGCTCCAGAAACAATTTCTATGTTGCGCCACCTTGGAAACTGCAAAATGAAAAATTCCAGAAAGTTGAAAGACACAACTGTCAACATACCTAGTTTCATTATTTTTAGCTAGGCCTATAAGGCCTTTTATTTTGTTCTGCTCCGGAAATGATGTGATCACAGACAGATGAACAGACAAACGGACGGATGCAATTAAGTTTATAACGTTTTGTCCAACTAGAAGGTTAGATGCAAAATGAAATGTACTGAATTCATAACATAATTCTTTTGAATTTCCATTACCACTTTACTATCCATACAAACAATTGCAGAAACACAGTTTTTTTTACAAATTTTGTTCTGTTTGATTGTTTAATTAACTAATAATCAACTTAATGTCTTATTCTTTACACTTGCATTAATTGAACATGTTTTATTGACCAATTTATTAGCAAGTTGATAATCACTTGACAAGTACTAATAAGTACAAATAACATATATTCATATTTTTTTACAGTTAGCAATCATAAATATATCAATTCATGAAAGATAACTGTCAAATGGTGAACTGGCATCCAGCATATAAAGATGTCTAGTATACAAAGGTGTGATTCTATGATTTATTCCTTTGAAGGAATATGAATTTATACTAGATGAAATTTCAATGGTGAACATATGTATATTCTATTATATTCCAAGTAGATGTTAAGTTTTAGTTGATAAGCTGTTAATTGTTTTAATTTATTTTGGTTGACCTTTTATCAAATACATATATGTATTTTTTTAAATTTCACACCAAAGAAAAAAAAAGTGGAGTAATGTCAGAAAATAAATAAAAAACAAGCACCCACAGTTTTCCATGAATTGTGGACATGGACCACTATTAAATGGAGGGGGTGGGGTGGGGGACCAACAGGTTACTATGCTGATATTAATTTGTTTTAATTGTAAATTTAGGAAGGATTAATAAATAGTATGATCTACAGTAGTTATGATATGAACGATAAAGATTTTATTCAAGAAAAGTGATCGTTTATCATTTATGGAACTGTACAAACGACCCATTCCCCCTCATATTGAATATAGATTTGCCCAAGCTGAGAAACGAGTTCACAAAAGACAAGTCATGATATATTTATTGTGAAGGCGTATCAAAAGATAATGGCCTTGGACATAGGCATGGGAGATGTATTGCCAAAATTATTGGGGTCAAAATATTAGTTAAACCAGAGCGAATGATTCAAATCTGAAAGTTCTACAACTCGACATCTTACCAGTAACTTACTGTAACTAAGTTAAAACGAACATGCAACATGTACCTGTTCACTCTTTAAATAAATACAAACTACATACAGTGTGACCATTCTTCTTCCATGTATATTTGTCTCCTGTATCGTTAAATGGAGCTGAAGTAAAACAACTTTAACTCGCGTTTCCAACAAAACATTACAACCGGAAGTATGTGCGCTGTCTGCTTCGTCTTGTATTTCACTGCAGGGCCGGTAATTGGCTTTTGTGTGTTGAGGGGGATCGCTTTTCGGTGTAAGGAGTATTGATCAATCTGGGATTCGGTAGATTCGTAATCAAACGAAGTCATACGTTAAGTTTACAAATATACATGATTAATAGCATTTTAAGATTTCCATTTACGCAATAAAACACGTTGTGACTATTTTTTCCCTTTTTAAAACGTTTTTCAGAACGAGATGTATTGTGTGATGATTATGATGAATACTTTAAGCACGAAATATTATAACCGGAAGTGTTCTATTTCTTGTAATCCACAGCAGTGCGCTGTGTATAAACGAGATCGCATTTCGGTGTAAGGAGTAATTGTTAATCTGCAATTCGTACCCAAACGAACAAGGCCATATTTTCCAAAAGCGATTTTTATTGAAATAAACATTCTTACACTTTTGTATTACCTTATCTATTTATTACCTAAGCCAGTAAGGTGAATTCGTAGACCAGACAGGTTCGTAGAAAAACATGGGGCGGATGATTTGGAGAGGTTCGTAGACCTAGAAATTTTCACCAGTATAGACAAAAAAAAAAATACATTAAATATAAAATAATAGTGATTTGTTCCATTAGCATGTTATTAACCTAAACGAAAAATAACAATAAAAAGTTTGTATCGGTCCGCTGTGTTATGGTTTTTAATATTAATAAGTTCAATAAAGTAATCGAATACTCAGTGTTATTGCTTTAATCTATGAATCAGATGAATATGATTATATTCATTGTTCACACTACACCTATTCAGCATCATTCAACCAAGGATTTATATATCTATCTAAGTCCTTGATTCAAGGAGGTAAGCAGACGTCGGGAAAGATGAAAAAGGCAAGTCATCGACAATCAAAACGTCATTATTTACATTACTATCTCTTTATATAAAATACACCGAAAAAGTAATACAACATAATAATATTTAAAGCAATAAAGTATTGCATCAACAATAATTTGAATTTGACCTAGTTACTATTTTGTACGGTCTTAGATCACTGCATCTCTTACCTAAAATATATGTTAAAGTATCTCTAGTATCTCTAATTTGAACACGTATGTATTTCCTCTCAGTTCAGTACGCCAGTGTAAGACTCGTAATGCATTGTAATTATACCCTTAGAATGTATACATAAGACTGAAATCAAAATATAAAATAGACATTGATTCGTTAAATAACAATATCTCTATATACAAATCAAAAGCTGACAGTGTCTACGTGTAACAGTACATTAAACAGATCGAACATTATTTGCCAAATAAAGGAATTACACATTTTGAAATTTTGAACATCATTAAAGATTCACATGAAAGAGAACATTGTAACTGTTTGTTAATCTTCAATACTAAAAAAGTCAATTTTGAAGATTTATAGACCGACGATTCACCCTGAGACGCTAAAGAAATCAACATTTTGCTTTACAAATATATATGTTAAAAACGTTTTCGATATACGACTTGACGTCTCACAACTCCTTCAAAGTGCAAGTGCGAAGTTAGTTTCATTTGAACGATCATAAATGCGAACATGCATTGATTGATTGACTTAAATTAGAATGGTAAACCAAAATCTCAATTGCCTCTAACAGTTAATGATAACTAAAATGGCGAGGATTTGATTAAAGATTTGTTTATTTTGAAAGTTCTTCATCAGTAATAAATACGTTTTGTTTAGGTTATATACTACAATGAGTATAAACTGAAGAGAAGCGTAGGCCTATATATTTACAATTTTAAGACTTGTAATGATTCTGGAACGTAGGAACGCACAATAAACTGTTAAATAAAAAAGGATTAACATGAGGTGCATTGATAAACCTAATTTATGTAAATTACATTAAAAAACGTTATATATTGACGATTTATCATTTGATGATGGTCACAGCTCAAATCACTTTCCTGCATCGCCAATTATATATATTTCAGTTATATTCAAATATAAGAAAACCAATAAGCAAGATTTCAAAATAGGTAATATACATGTAGTGACAAACACGACATATAAACGGAATATTCACTATCAAGGGAACATATCGACGATGATGGAGTAAACATCTATGTCGAAAGGTCGTTTTCAAAAGAGAAACATCATCTCGAAATCCTTTGCTACATATTGCGATAAGTTAAGAAAACCAAAAGATTAACGAACAAATATACGCAGAATATATTAAAAATGCGTAATGGTTCGAAACCGCGTTTTAAAGGGTCATTGGTATGCAAGCATATTGTCTGTGATAAACGAGGAATGATGCTAAAAGTCTAGACAGCTAGGCATCTTGAGTTTAGGTAAGTTGCGCAATAATGAAGAGATATACGGTTCAGTTTACTCCAGTAATTACATTTTGGTCTAATATCATTTAGGGGATTTGTCATTGGTTTGACATTGTCATGTTCTTATTTTGTTTCAGAATTATTCTCAATCATTGTCATCATTACTTGCATCAAAGCAACTGCAAATGCATGTACATATACGTGAGAATAAGTGCAGAGTATTTGATAAAACTATTTCGCCACTTTGACTTGAAACTTTTTTGGAATATTCAGTTGCTACTTGGAGGGAGTTTTATCTTTCGTTTTAAACACCCTGCCAAGATTATTCCATTTGAAAAAGTTTTTATGATCTCTCTTCATCGAAGCCGTACGAACGCACTTGCATAATATGCGTCTTACCGATAAACAATGCATAACAAATTGTTTCTAATTTAGCTGAAGTTAAAATAGAATTGGTCAAACATTTGTTAAAATAACATATCTCAATAAAATGATACAAGAATAAAGGTTTTAACAATAATTTTATTTCCGTAGCTGAAGGAATGTACATACTACAGGTACGTTTATTAAACAAGTCTTTGTTGGGAGGGAGTTGCATTTTCGATGGATTGTAATCCTTTGAATAATATAATTTATAGCAAGAAACCTTTTCATCATTTGCCTTTATAGATATATTTTAATTAAATTGTTTTAGTTTATATACTAGGTCGGCCTAATATTTCACTGTTAATATTTTAAACACATCCTTAATAAATTCACGGCATGATCACTCATGTTGCACTTGAAATCAGTGTCGACTCATTAATTAATTTGTTAAACTGTATTATAATTACGATTATAACTAAATGCTCAAAGGGTGGTCAACATGCATTCAGTGGAATATGATCCCAGCAGGAAGTGCTTTCTGCGCATGCCCAAGAATATCGGCGCCACATTATGAAATGGAACCAAGCATGGAATCGGATTCATATTGTTGTCAAAAGTATTACTTTGCATCGCCGAGGGTGTTCTGGTCCTCTGGACAGTGTGTTATCTTGGAGACATAAGTATTTTAGTTTCAAAAGAATGAATTATTCTTTGAAGAACAAGCAGCAAACTCTCAGATGACGTGACCTAGTCTGTAGTGTCGATAAGGCAAAACAATATGGACGATTCCGGTATAAACGAAGACGATAGGGACTGCCGTGATTCCATCACCTCTAATCGCATCGTATATTGACGTAAGTATGTATTTATTTAATGTAGATAATAAGTGACATCGATCTTTTGGGGTTTAAAACTTAATTTGTCTATTTATAGTTCGATTAACGATTATAAATGCTCACAGTCAACAAAGTTGAACAAATTATTTATTGTTCACTTATGTTTCACACCTTGTCATTGATAATATTGTATTAGAAATGTTATATTTGTGAAAGGGAAGTGTACCATGACACCATGATTAATGCATCTATGACACAATGCTAGTGGCAATTAAATAACTAATTTCTCTGTTGTGCAATGACTGTTGACTCTAGCAGTCTACAGTTCATTGATTAATATTGTTTGAAGTCTATAAATAATGTAAATTAATCATAAACATCCTTGTAGATGCATGAACTTACAATTTATGTAACCTAGACTTGTAATTATGAAATCAACATAACAATATAATTTATTCAGCCTGGAATCACCTGCATTAAATTTATTTAATACTGCCCATCCTAAAATTCAGTCCCACCCTGACAAAAGAAAAGTAAAATAACTGGCCTATTTGTTGTAAGAAAATTGTAAGAAACAGTGTGTACATTCACCAATTTTTGTATGAGTTTCACTACTACTTATGCCTTTTGATTATATTAATACAAATTACTAATTTAATTAATCTAGGGCTAAACCATTTAATCCTAGATCTACAGCAAAGATGATATGATTATAATAGTAAAAAAAAGTAGCATTTGAAGCAGAGATACAGAATAATGTCTTGTCAACATATAAATGGTCACATAACTGATATTAGTCTTTGTTATAATTTCTAAAATGTGTCAACTTCAAGTTATTTTATAGCGTTTTGATAGATTAGTGATATTATATTTTATTAGGATATATTAGGAATGCAATAGTAATTTCTATTTCTTTTAATTTTTCAGTCATTTTGGTCAACTTGCAAGGGATGCAAAGCTGGACATTTAGGAAGAGCTGACTGGTTCAATTTGTCCTGACGATCAGAGGTAATTATTGTCAATTATAGTTGGTTAAATGAATTTGAGGAAGAGCAAATAATAGTCATTCTTTGTTCTTGCTCACTAGACAGGGTTATAGCCCATTACCCCTACATCCCATATCCCCTACACTCCATTTCCCCTACAATTAGTTAAAACAACACAAGCAGTTACCTGTCTGACATAATGAACTCACCCTTACGAGTGATTAAGTATGGAGTAGGAAGTAGGAAGGAAGGAAGGGTTGGAGAAGGAAACGTTTTTTAAACACAAAAAAACAACAGTTTCACTAAAACAGTTTGAACATCATAACCATTGATACAGAGGATATGTTTAATGAATTTTTTTCCAAGTAAAATCACAATAATCAAATATCTACGGAAGTGTATTAGTGTCACGATGAAAAATAAAATTGTGATACTATCTCCTACGTAGGACTTAGTATCTCCTACGTATCAATGTCAATAATAAACTTCCAATATATCATATATCTAACCTATTTTGACAATTATATTTACCATATGGGTAAATTAACCATCTGAAGTGACGAATTTTATAATCTACCTCAGTTGTTAAGTGTTCTTATTGTCATTTATAGCATGTCATCATTAGAACGACAGCATTTGCTATCTTGAAAATTCATATTGCTATTTTGCTATTTTGAGAATAAAACTTAATTTTGTTGAATATACAACCCTTAAATTCAAGATTATTAAGTTTTCACTTGTCATTACAAATTGAATATACAATAACAAATCCTCATGTTTACGTAACTTTGTTTTAACTAAGATGAAATTGGATGCATATTTAAAAACACACTTTGTAAATACTTTTGATAAACAACTTGTAAGTGAAACAGGTCGATAATTGGTACAATTTTGAACATCGTTTTTCTTATGTACATTTCCATATATATATGAATGTGAAACATGAAATTCCTTGATAAGTTCTTTAAATATTTTTGCTCACACTAACAATCATGACAATTGTGTCTGTTTTTAATCTGGGCTGTTCCATTGCATAGTAAGAGGTAACAAGCTAGGGATTAGGAGTGCGGTGGACCGTTGACTTGTTTTGATAACCTGTAGGGATTATGCTGTGTAGGGGTTATGGGAGACTACCCTAGACAGTATAACTCACAAATGTAAGTATGGATGTTGTCATACAAAATGTTAGCAAAATTCAGCAGTATAACACTAGTGTAATATTTCCATTACACTGCAGTATCTTCCATGGGCGAAGGTGAGTTGTAAATGTTTAAGATATATTAGAAAAGAAAAGACTGAACACAAAATTTGAAAATAACTTTTTTCTGGAAAACAACTTCTTAATTGTGAACGTTCAATCTGAAAAAATCAGAGTGATTAGTAGACTGTCATGACTCATAACAATCTGAAGAATGAAAGCTTTTACAAATTAAATGTTATTCAATTAAAGACATTTTTTTGTTGTCATATTGGAAGAATTCATATATATTTATCATAACAAATTGTATGAAATTATTTCATCTCCTACTTAAGATTTTACCATGTTAAGGATGTTACATGGAGTCTAGAAAAATGTGTTTTAATTATTATTTGTATTTATATCTCCTCCAGGACCAACTCAAGTCTTCGGCTGAAACAAAAAACATAATCCAAGTTAATATCTGACTTTGAGCAAAGCATGGACGTCAACAAGATGAAAAAGTAAGTAAAATAAAAGTATAGAATTCTGTTAACAGTGTTTTAAGAATTTGAAGCAAGCATGATAAACATTTGGTAATTTGAAAGAAATTTATGCCAATATATTCTCAAATCTTAGGCAATTTCTAATTTTCATATCACTGTTATTTTCAGATTGCAGTTTGCAATGAAAATAAAGACCAAATAATCCATGATCCTTTTCTACATACTGAGTTTCTTAAGGTAAGTTTGCATAAAATATGTTTTTAAGAATCTGCATTTTATAAAGTTTGTTATTGATAAAATAATGTCTATCAGATGATAAACATTAACACAAGTTCTTATATTTAAAGAGTTTTAATAATGAAATAATGTTGTGGATTCTGTTTGAGTATCACTTAGTGTGTAATATTATAACATCCTTATTCTCTATTGTACATGTATGTGTTGTGACTGGTATTGTAATAAATATCAATACATCATGTACAGGGGCAATCCTTATTTCAATGACTGATTATTTTTAGGTATTAATTACCCATTGCTAATTATGAATAAAAATATCCTCAGGGTTATTTCAGAGTTGAAACTACAATACTTTTGAAACAAAACTGCTTATAAGATAAATAATAATAATTTCACTTTCTGAATTAAACTTTAACAGGTGCCTGATACTGTACTTCAGTATTTAAAAAAAAAAAGAACAATATCAATTGTTTATTTCATCCTTATTTTCAGATATCAGTGATTTCCTGATACCGCTGAATCATCAATAGCCAGGATGCATCAATCTTGAAACTGTTCCAGAGAATAATGAAATCTACTCATTCAGATTGAAGAAGTGAACCTCTTAATGATTTATTTTCTGAAAGATGTACAAACTTTGACTCACCATGTAATGTTTGGAATAAACATTTGTGTCGTTCCAATTAAATTTCTGTGGTTTTCTTGCAACATTTTGCATGGCTTTCTTGAGAAATTTATGCGGCTTTTACCTCTTCTTAATTCCGCAAAAATGCCGCATGTTGCGGCTTTTCACAGCCTATGCGGCATACTTGCGGAATATATGCCGCTTTCTACTCTTTTATTAATTCCGCATAAAAGCCGCATCATGCGGCATTTTTGCGGCTGGTATGCCGCACATGCGGAGTATTGGACGCCGCATGTTGCGGCTTTCTTGCGGCATTTATGCGGCTGTCGTGCGGCATCTCTGCGGAAAAATATTGCGGCATTTATGTGGCCTTTTTTTTCTTAATTCCGCAAAAATGCCGCAACATGCGGCGTCCAATACTCCGCATGTGCGGCAATTTTGCGGCATTTCTGTGCGGCAAATTTTGCGGCAAAAGTGCGGATTTCCGCAAGAGTTGCGGAATTCTCATGTACGGGTTTGTTTTAACTACATAGTGGGAATAGGCCTACACCGTAAGTCCTTTGTGTTTTCTGATACTATTCTTGTTAGTGAAGGTCAGTAGAACATTCTGTAAACATTTATTTATGTATAACTTCATTATTAAACGTGAGATGGAGTGAGGTTATGTTTCCACCAAAGTCTGAAAATGTTGTCTGTTTTAGCTTTCTTTTTCGGATGCTGTAGTACTCATTACGTGAAATACAGGGCTCCAAATAATATTCATATGCACTAAATACAGCTTAAACAAGAGAAAACAAATATTTAAAAAAATACATGTTGACTTAGTAAAAATGCCTGGATGTTGCTACATATATATTATAGTACTGACCTGGGCTTGTATTGGTGAACAGGGAAACAGCGGCTCCTGTGGTGAAAGGGACGCAACTCTAAATACACAATCCAAAAAACAGCTACACACAAAATGAGGGAAAAGATCCTTGGAAAACGGCAGTTCAAAAAAATATTGAATTATACATCAAATGAATAGTCATACGTGTTGTCACCTTTATTAGTAATGCTTATAAGTTCATGTCATACCCAAAGTCATTAACAGCATTATGAACAAAGAGCCAGTGTCTCCGAAGTTCGTATTTGTTTGTTATGAGCTGTAGCAAAAACAGGGGAACCAGTGATTTCGTAAGCAAAACGGGTTTTTTGACATCATTTTTCGTAGGCAGAACGGATTCGTCGAAATCCCTTGTTCACAATTCCTCTATGACCATAAAGAAACAGGGTTAAGGGTTCATATAAACAGAAACCTTTCTATATTTTTTCACGAAACTTGATCTGTGGTTAGACCTAGTGGTGGTGTGTTGTCTTCTGCTGCTTAAATTATTCTGATTTGAAAAAAGGGATTCTGATTTCCATAGAAACAATTTGAATGAACATAGTGCTAATGGGGGTAGGGACCTTTTCCGACCTTTATCTTTAAAATATATTCAGTATATATTATGACACTTAATTTGGTATGTGCTTAGACTCAGGCGCCAGTCTTTTGCTACTTTATAAATTATTCTGATAAACGTTCTTTTATCAAAGAGGTCAGAAAAGGAAACCAATTGAATCAATATAATCACTCAGAGTAATATTTTAATTATGGCACCATGATTGAATGGTCAACCACCTTGCTGTCTAAACTCTCAAATTCGCATCAGACCTACTAATCTACCTCTAACACTGAAAAGTACCACACAACTATCGCTTTATACGCGTCGCACTTTTTTTTCCAGTACAGATAACCATTTTCTATGGATACGCTTTATCGTGTCGTGTAATGAAATGTTTTACCGTCTAACGTAACAAAATATTTTATAATTAATAATAAGGCGAAACAAAATGTATTACCTTGGAAAGGAGGAGCCAGATGGACTTCTTATATATGTGATGAGCAATGGAAGTAAATTATATACGGAAGCCCAAGTCTCACATTCAAGAGAGGAGAATCAGAAGATGTTATTATCATGAAAGGAGGACAGTCAATGCAAGTATACTCATTATCTCACAGTTCGAGATTTTAACCTACCTTCAATTGACTGGGGAAATAGCACATATGAGAGGAAATATGAACACTACTTCATAGAGGCACTACGAGACTGTTACTAGAACCAACATTTCCAATGTCCTACCAGGTGTGGAGCAAGAAGATGAACATAACTGTGTAATGACAATCTTATCACCACTGGGGAAGAGTGACAATGCAATGATTGTTATAGATCTGAAATAATATGAGGATAATGTTAGGGAGAAAAGCAGACTTGATTATAGGAGGGCGGATTTCATGGGAATGTCAGATGATCTTGATATCGACTGGGATACACTGATGGAGGGTAAAGATGTGAATGAGCAATAGAAACAAATGAAGCTGTTGAGAACCACATACTCAAGAGAAAAGTCAACACAAGATGTTTAAAAGCATCCCGCTGACAAGCAAACTGAGGAACAAGTTGCGTACAAAAGAGAGACTATGGAAGAAATGGAAAGAGAGCGGAGATCAAGAAATACATAAACTTTATAAGAGGACAAGAAATCAAGTAAGAAGACATCAGGAATTCGGTCAAGGAATATGAGCATTATAAAGATTCAGCAAAGGACAACCCAAAGAAAGTGTGGTCTTACGTAATAAGAAAAGGTCATCTAAAGTATCTATTCAAGACACATTTAATCTGTCTGACAGTACCAAACAATATTATCATGACATTTGACACCAACCTTATGGCAAGTAGAAGACCTATAAAATAAAGTATCAGTTGTAACATTTCTAATGCAAATAGACTGAAAGGAATGGTAGACAAAGATCCAAAGTTATCTGATCCCAAGTTGAACTACCTTTCTTGTCAAAATATTGAATACATCTCAGAGGACACCAGAACAGTTGCATGAGATACGTTATTTGCGAATGTTGTATGTAGGGGCACCTCCATTGGTAATAAACAAACAATCCACCATTGCTTTGGAACCTGGGAAAGTGGCATATCAAAGTTGGGCGAGATATATCCTAGATAGTAGATAATGCTACTATTCTTAATCCTTGCAATCAGATATAATCGTGTTATCATTAAAATGCAAAACCATCATGACATCTTGTAACTTGTACCTCGACATCATAGCTGCGGCAATACGAATGACCTGGGCTCTACTTTATAGGTTGTTGACGTTTAAGGTGTTATGGCCATTGTTCCTAGGGATTTCAGTAACAATGTATTTCACATTTCGCTTCTGACATGATCAGAGAAGGGCTTTTGCAAAGGACCAAAGAGAAAATTGCTTCGATGTGTCCACAATCAGTCTGATTAAAATCGACCTTGTTCCGAGGAATACAATTTGCAAAATAATGCATCCACCGGGATACGAACAGATTCTGTAGATTCCTCGCCACAAGGTCTGAGGACACCCCGTATAGGCGCATGTTCAGAACCAGTTTAACACAGCCAAAGCCCAGTCAAGTAGCTGACCAA
This sequence comes from Gibbula magus, assembly GCA_936450465.1. Classification (NCBI taxonomy): domain Eukaryota; kingdom Metazoa; phylum Mollusca; class Gastropoda; order Trochida; family Trochidae; genus Gibbula; species Gibbula magus. The sequence goes on along the minus strand of OW388295.1, from coordinate 27,498,864 downwards.
TCACATCATAGTTTTTGAACGGTCGCGGTCTTGAAAGCATTCAGAACAGACGAAACGATAGCTGTTTGGAGTTATCTGCCCCTAGGTTCTCGCACCGAAAGCTATTGTTGGAGGTCTTTTGATTGGTTAACTTAAGTGCGTCAGAACATGCAAGCCTACGGGCTGTTATCAGACGGTTTTGCGAGGAAACCTCCGAACGATATGAGTTCGTATCCCTGTAGTGTCACTATTTTGCAATTATTATTCCTCGGAAAACCCGTCGATTTTAATCAGACTGTGTCTACAAAGAAGGTGATGCGACCTATACACCATGGTATACAGCTTCGTACTTAAACTTACTCATACTCTAAAGGTACTTTGCGTAAACGTTGCAATACTTCTCTACGCAGTATGCGTTATACTCAAACATCCACTTGCACTATCAGAATTTGCCCTGTTGCTACGGGCATGCTATGGCTGAAATAATTAATGTGCTGGATTTTTCTGTACAATCAATAGAATTCAAAAGGGGTCAGTCGGGCTTTGCACTTAACGTTTGTCGATTTAATTTTCATTATTACATGACATTAACAGTTTTAATATTTACATTACCACTTTTTAAAGTTTCATGGGATGAACATCCTAACTTATTTGGGGAGTACCTGAACATCCCATACCAGAATATGAATATGATGTAGTTTTCATTTTATTTAACTGCAAATTCCATTTCGGACTAAAAAACGGTTGGTTGGATAAGGGTTAAGGGACACAAAGCCCACAAATATTCACAGGATCCCCTCTAGGAACAACTTAACATTGCAGTTGAGCAGCTAATGTTTAAGTCATACCTAAAACATTTCCCTCCAGTGTGAGGTTTCATGTGTGTCCATAAATGTGGACATGTCAGACTGAAGTAGCAATTCTTTTTCTTCTTTTGGAGATTTTACGAGCGTTTCCAGTGGAGCTTCTTCTTCTTTTGGAGTTTTTAGGAGCGGTTGTCTGCTGAGCTTTGATGATGATGATGATAACGGGGATTTTACGAGCGATTTTCAGCGGAGCAGTTCTCTCACTCGGGCCACTAGGGCCTTTAATAAAGTTCCGAATTTGTCCAGGCTTGCTTGCTTTCTTGAAGATATTACGAGCACTTTCCAGCAGAGCTGATTTCGCACTCGAGCCACTGTGGCCTTTAATAAAGTTCCGAAAATGGATAATTTTGATGCCATGGTCGATAAGGTTTTTGAGGCTAATTTTGAAATTTTAAAATTTTTCCAAGCTGATTTATATACTCTATGGCTGGTCACGTGACTCCGGTGGTCGATGGGACTTCCGCTTCCGATGGAGTTTCGGTGGTATTTTTTCCGGTGGGAGAATGGTGGGAATCCGGTGTGTTACCAATTATTCTTCCGGTGCAAAGTAGAGAGTAAATTGTCTGTCTATGTTATAATACAATGGATTTAATATTATAAAGCTTGTGTGTTTCAAATGATGGCTGTGTCCCCGTGTGCAGACTTTTATGTTTTGTCTGTTAAAAAGAATAATTTAAAAACTATGTTGTGTTTTCTTTGAATATTTAGGACTTGTTTAGAAAATACCTAGATTAGGCGTAATTGGTGATCAGCTCTAAAGAATAGAAGTATCTTCAAGCTAATACCTTGTGATCATACCGTAATTGAGCATTGAATTAAAGCCTAAATCTTCACTGTGAAGATAGGCTCGGGGGACCCGCGTTCTTTCAGTTGAGTGAAAGGATGTGGCCTCTATAAAGGACGAGTAAGTGATTTGTGAAGAGTATATTTTTATTGAAAGACAATAAAATAAAGTAGTGGTTACTATGAATAGACTCATGAATGGTTCTTCCTGTTTGGAACGCATAGATATACATGTATGTGTTAATTCATATCTAGCGGTGGCACATTTTGTTGTACCTCCTGGCACCACCCATGGTAACTCCTGTTCCACAATAAGCAATAGTAAATAATATTGCCATAGTTGACAAGGACATGTGAAGGTTTATATGCTTTATCGTGTGTTTCTGCAATTCCATTGATTGGATAAATGTGTTACAAATGTATGGCCTCTCCGGTGTGAATTCTCATGTGAATCTGAAGGTCCCCCATTAGACAAAATGTTTTCCCACACCCACTACACTTGTGAAGGTTCTCTTCAGTATGAACTCTCCTGTGTGCCTTCAGACTTTGTGTCTGTGCAAATGTCTTACCACATACACAGCACATGTATGGCCTCTCTCCAGTGTGAGTTCTCATGTGATTCTTCAGTTTAGATGATTGTATAAATGCTTTATCACACTCACTACATTTGTATGGTCTCTCTCCAGTGTGAATTCTCGTGTGTCTTTTAAGGTCAGTAAGCAGAATATATGTTTTATCACACTCACTGCACTTGTATGGTCTCTCTCCAGTGTGAATTCTCATGTGAGCCTTCAGATTATTTGATCGTGAAAATGTTTTATCACACTCACTGCACTTGTATGGTCTCTCTCCAGTGTGAATTCTCATGTGAGCCTTCAGATTATATGATTGTGAAAATGTTTTATCACACTCACTACAATTGTATGGTCTTTCTCCAGTGTGAGTTTTCATGTGGTTCTGAAGGTCACATAATTCAGAAAAGGTTTTATCACACTCAATACATTTTAATTGTGTCTCTTCAGCGTGACTTCTCATGTGGTTCTGCAAGCCATCTGATGTTGTAAATGTTTTACTACATACAGTGCACTTTTGAGGTTTCTTGTTGGTATTAAAACTTGTGTGATTATTCGAATTATTTGAGTGTGAAGATGTTTTATCACACTTACTACACTTGTGAAAGTTCTCTCCAGTATGAATTAACATGTGTGTCTTCAGGTTTTGAAACTGAATAAATGTCTTACCACATTTACAACACATGTATGGCCTCTCTCCAGTGTGGATTCTCATGTGAATTTGCAGTTTCGATGATTGTATAAATGTTTTATCACACTCACTACACTTGTATGGTCTCTCTCCATTATGAATTCTCATGTGATACCGAAGTTCACTTGATGATTTAAATGCTTTATCACACTCACTACACTTATATGGTCTCTCTCCAGTGTGACTTCTCATGTGAGTTTTCAGATTACTTGATTGAATAAATGATTTACCGCACTCACTACACTGGTATGGCCTCTCTCCAGTGTGAATTTTCATGTGTCTCTTAAGGTCATTATGCAGAACAAATGTTTTATCACACTCACTACATTTGAATGGTCTCTCTACAGCGTGAGCTCTCAAGTGAGACCGAAGTTCACTTGATGTTTTGAATGTTTCATCACACTCATTACACTTGTATGGTTTCTCTCCAGCGTGAGTTCTCATGTGAACCTGCAAGTTACCTGATGTTGTAAATGTTTTACTACATACAGTGCACTTGTTAGGTTTCTCTCCAGTGTGAGTTCTCATGTGAATCCTCAGATTACTTGTATGTGTATATGTTTTATCACACTCTCTACACATGTATGGCCTCTCTCCAGTGTGAATTCTCATGTGATTCTTCAGAGTACTCAATCGAGTAAATGTTTTACAACACTCACTACACTGGAATGGTTTCTCATCTGTGTGACTTCTCATGTGTGTCTCAAGGACACCCAATCCAGCAAATGTTTTACCACACTCACTACATATGAATGGTCTCTCTTCAGTGTGACTTCTCATGTGATACTTCAGAGTATTTGATTGCATAAATGTTTTACCACACTCACTACACTTGTATGGTCTCTCACCAGTGTGTACTCTCATGTGATTGGTCAGATTACTTGATTTTATAAATGTTTTACTGCACTCACTACACTGGTATGGTCTCCCATTAGTGTGACTTCTCATGTGTCTCTCAAAGGCACCGAATTGAGCAAATACTTTATCACACTCACTGCACTTATATGGTCCCTCTTCAGTATGAGTTATCATGTGTGTTTGAAGGGAACCTTTCTGGACAAATGCTTTACCACATTCACTGCACATGTAGGGTTTATCTCCAGTGTGAAAACTCATGTGTGTTCTCAGGCTCTGTGATTTTGTAAATGTCTTGCCACATACACAACACATGTATGGTTTATCCTTAAAGTGAACAGAATGTTTGTCTCCAGATTTAGTACTCATGTCTATCTTTGTTTATATTCTGACATCCAGTGATTACGAGCACAGAAAGAACTAGTGAGTCTGCAATAAACCAGGAGCAATACAAACGTTCAACACCCAACTACCTGATTCTATTCCAGTGTAAATAATGATCTGTTTCAACCTCCAATGTTTCACCAGTTTCCTTGCTGTAGTATAAATTATTATATAATTTACTTGGTCATATACATTTTACCAAACTTTCTCATCAGTCATCAACTGTGCAGCCTCAATGATCCCAAAACATCCCTGTGATCTTCATCAAGTTGAAGTACGAAACACATCTGAAAAAGTATTTATAATAAAGGTTAGCTAAAATACAATTCACACCGTTTTATAGCATGTAAATTTGATGCAAAACCAAGGTGAAGCCCTCTGAATTCGCCTCGACAATCTGACAACACTGAGAAAACCAGCATTGTTAAATGGAGGGTTCTATCGGGGTATTTTTTGTGGATTCGAGAGGATATTCCCGTTTACACATATATTAATATTATTATATTATTAATACATGATACATGATTAAAACACAGTCGAATTAAAACATATTAATGAAGTGCACATTTTGATGAACTTATATTTCACAACTTGATAAGACAAGCGCACATTTGTTGAAAAATGAAAACAATGAAAACTATCACAGCCCTAACACACTGACAATCATTACGATCTTATGAGTGCATGTTTGCAAATTATTATAGTACTTAGGTATCGATATAGGCCCTACCAGATGTACATCAAAACATGTCTCTTCGGTTGTGATTGAGTATACTTGATTTGGACATCCGCTTATCAGCCATGACTCTTGGGTGGAAGCGCCTGAACAGTGAACAAGGCTTGAGGCATCGACTGTCGGCCGAATGAATCGGTTCAGTGGGGCTCATGTATTTTGCCCGAGCCCGAGGCATGCATTGATTCTCTCACGTGTTAGTGCATTCGGCCCAATCAAGTGTAACCTTTAGGTCTGCTCTTGTCGCTGCCTAGTGTATGTTCCAAACATCCGGAACATGTGCGAAGTGAAAGAAGTGGCTCCGAACACTGTCCTGGGCGTGTGGAACATGCTCTAAAAAACAGAAGCAAGCCGCACGGGAATAGAACATGTTACTGACACCAAGAAAAGTGTTCGGAGTCACCCATTTGAAGTCCCTTTTCTTCGCTCATGTACCGGACGATCGGAGCAATGTTCGATAAACTGAAAGGAAACAGGCTGGACGGCCACGTGTTAGTGCCTGTGGCCCAATCAAGTGTAACCTTCACATCAAGGGACGTAACTCCATTTAAAAGAAAACCACGAAACAGAATGGTTGTCACAAAATGAGAAGTGTACACGATTAAAGAACGGAGACTGATATTTCCCCAATTTAATTTTGTTTTTTAACTCCTTTCCAGAAAACAAATATACACAATATTTTTAGAATATAAGGAAGACAATTCAACGATTTGCAAGCTCAAAACACTCAAAACAGGGCATGGCAGTGGTTCATTACAAACAAATAATTTAAAGTGACAGTATACGTATATTTAAAGGCAGACTGGAGAGTCTCTGAGTTAACGTCCTTGAAAGTTAGTTCATTCTCTTCCCGAGGAGGTTACTCGAGTCACGTCTTCTTAGTAAATATTTGTTATACAGTGCGTAAGGGTATTCCGGATCACGGATATTCCGGATCACTTGGACGTCTATTTAAATCTAGGGAGTGCAAACCTGGATGGATTTCTTCACTCAATGTCTTATTTTAAAGCTGTGTCAATGTTCTTCAAGAGGACATAATTTGATTTACTTCTTGGTAGCCGGGAGTTTACTTGCGCGCCCTGTAACGAGCATACCTATTATTGCGGTCAGCTGTCGCTTGTGCGTCAGAAATAGGTCACTCATTGAGGTCATCCTATTTTAATAAACAATAAAATCAACTTGCTAAATTTTAATATTTCTTTGCTTACCTTAACACTTCACCTGTAAATTACAATGAAAATGATTTTTATATCTGCCATATATTTTAAGAAATAAACAATTGATCGGACAACATAATACGGGTAGTTTCGAATCACCATAATTTAGGGACCGTTATTATAACTTCGAAAACTGCCGAAAAAATTAATAACTGTTGATTTGACGAAATATATTAACAATGTTGTATAATTTTTAAATATCTACAAATAATAATGTCTTTCTGGTCCGAGAACGCCATTTAGGTCTACACGGCAGTAAATGTTAAATTTGTTTACAAGAAAAATACTGTTTTGAATTGCAATGCTTGTTATTCGTAATATATTCATCATCATTAATATTTCTCACGCAGGTGTGTAATTAATCTAGTGTTTTTATTTGACAATTACCCCTTTTTGTCCTAACAGGCATAATTGCCGGGCGCGACCTCATGTTGTCACGTGATCCGGAATACTTAAATGATCCGGAAATGCCGTAACGGCAGAGGGTTTTATTTGTCAGTTTCCACTATTAAATCCTGATCGCCTGGGTCTCTTATTTTGATATGAGTTAGATGAAAGATAGCTTATACCGAAATTGTCTTTTGATTTTCTTAAAGTGTCTTTGAGTACGCACATGCAGTCGCTCTTTCCTTAGTGATCCGGAATACCCCGACGTACTGTACATATCTTGCCTAGAAATTATATAATATTTTGGAGTTTGGACGTTCGGCAAGTTAATACTTTTACTACAAAAAATACTACAACAAACACAAAGTTGGTACGGAAACTTGTCTGTTCAAAACAAAAACAAATTGGCAAAAATCGTTAATACGGCTTCTAAAACCATTGGGCTATGGGCAGTTGTTATGAGCAGCAGTTATAAAAAAAGCAAACAAAATTGTAGGTGATTCTTCGCATCCTCTTTTTTCGGAATATTCAATACTACCTTCTGGATGAAGACTGCGAATGCCGACTTTTAGAACAAACAGGTTCGCCAATCATTCATTCCTTGCAGCATTAGAGAAATACATTCTGATAAGTGCAATGTTACAAGATAAACACTTTCATGTATACATATCATATTCTAGTCTCTGTAAACTGTGTTAACGTATGTATTGTTTTGAATGATATGTGTATGTTTTGTATGCTGGAGAATTGTAACACATTTCCCTTTTGGGGCAATAAATATTATCTTATCTTATCTTATTTTTGACACACAAGACCCAAATGGTGTCCGTGAGGCTGTTGGTTCTATTCTGGATGATAAAATGATCAAATTCAACAAGGTTTTGAATCGGAGGTTGTTTAGTTTAAATATACAGTTACTATAAGGATGATTTCGCAATGACCTTCGAAATCCATTGGATTATCCGATTTTTATTATAATTATGGCGACAGGTATGAATTAATGACATTTATTTAGTTTGCATCTAATAAATATTTATTGGCATGCTTAAGACATTCTCTATTCATATATTAAAAGAGTTGGAAGAAGGCAGAAATTAAACACGTATGGACGTAAAATAAGTTACTTTCTCTCACATGTGTTTATTACTACTATATGTGCAAACAAAATTATGTATAAACAGGATTTTAGACCTTTATTCAAAGATGTAACAAGTACAGTTTGAAGGTGTGACCTCTATCATGTCTCGCTGAGAAGCGAGCTGACACAGAAGTTCGATAATAGCATGAAATATGCTTTCTTCAACCAGAAACCCCTAAAAAAACCAAACCCAAGCAAATCCCCTCTCTACCTGAACCTGTGGTCAGCCCATAGTAGCCCTACCCCAAGTCATCCTGGCTCCAAATTCTTAAGTCTCCGTTTAACAAAGACGACAAACAAATAAGTTAATGATCTCAACATGCTTCAATATTTAATAAAATAAAATATTCTATCAAAAACTATGTATGAATAAATGAGGTAAAACAAAATACATAACACAAGATATGTTGGATACAAGTATCATATGCAACTAGATCACAAAAATATAGCCATTGGCTCTGTAGCTCATCAGGCTAAATAATAAAACATTAATTATGATTTATGTGAAATATGATAAAAGTATTTACAAAATAAATATGACATACAGTTTGTTAGACCCTCAATTCTTAGTTTTCAAGTCTAACTTCTCTTTTTTACATGTACACATTTACTCCTAGGAGTATATTTACTCCTGTGAGTAAATATACTTACAGGAAGCAAACGTGTCATGTAAACAGTCCAAAACAAATATACTTACAGGAGTATATTTACTCCTAGGAGTTAAATACTCTACCCCAAGAGGTAAAGTAAAAGTATTTTTACCCCAGGAGTATTTTACTCCAGTGAGTAACCGTGTCATGTGAACAGATTTTCGGTTTACTCCTGTAAGCAAACTGAATGTAACTGAATGTAACTGAATCCCAAAAATTTGACATAATCCATGGACATTTTATAAGTTATTTTCTGCATTAATGTTTAAATTAACTATTCACTGCCTTGACCCTCTGATTTGTATCCACAAATTTTGCGTGAGCTATCGGATTGTTTAATTAATGAAAGTGTTCATATAACGTCAATTTAAAACCATGTTTCAATTTGGCGTGTACAAATAGGTTCCTAATATAGGTCTCTTCCTTAAGTTCGATGTTTGATTAAATTTAACGTCCATTCTAAATACCTAGCAGTAACTTACTGTTTAGAAAGTGTTTTTGTCTTAGAGAATCGTTGTATTTCTGTTGTTAGCTGTCATTAATTAAGTTGAAGAATATCAAAACAAAACACTCTCGTTTTCATTTTGAATTTAATGATCAAATTGAACAATACAAGGACACGGTGATAACATTAGTTTGCTTTAATGACTATAGGCATGTCATGTAAGAATTGACAACTTAAGCAGCCATTTGGTTGCGCAGGCCTTAAGCACCCTGCAACGGGTCATCTATATTGTAACCATCACCATCAGCGCATCTTGGTCATCCGTTGGTTCTATCTGCATGTCATAATAATTTTCATTACATTTAGGAATGTTTATGTAGCACAACACATTTATGCAGTTATAACTGTAACAGGTATACTTCATTCTACATCCGAGCTCTTCTGTATGTGTCGCGAAAATGTTTTCAATAGTCACTCGGACTCTTCTAAGCTTGTCATTTAAAATTATACTTGGTTCGGACATAATCGTGAGCAATTACATAAGCGCGCACCCAAAACCTCTGGAGGTGTGGGTTTTTTAATAAAGAATAAACTTTTACTTGAATATGAGATAAGCATAGAGAATAACTCTCATGAAGGTATATTGTGGCTATCTCTGTGTAACAAAACAGACGAAACGGTTAGTTATATATGTATTTGTTACTTACCACCAGACTCAACCAGGAATATATGTGCCGAAACCTTCTTTGACACTTTACTATCACAGCTTTATGAATATAAGAATATCATGTATATATGTGGCGATTTTAATAGTCGCTGCGGTAGTGAGGCAGACTATATTGAAGGTGTGGACTGTGTGCCGGAGAGAGATGTCGTAGACTACACACTGAATGCAAGTGGTAAAATTTGTCTTGACTTTTTAATTAGGTCCAACATGTGCATTTTGAATGGACGGTTTTCACTTGATAATGATTTTAGTTATGTTTCCAATATTGGTAAATCAGTGGTTGATTATTGTTTTGTACCACATGAATCTTTAACAAAGTTTAAAGAATTTCAAGTCATTCGCCCAAGTGAGCTGGTTGAGAAAGCGGGTTGTGTTGGATCAGTTGATGGCGATGATTTATTAAAGATAGATCACTCTATGCTTGTATGGAAGATGGAGCTTCGGTGGAATGTTCCCCAGTGTGATAATAATGATGACTTTATTGACATAATACTGACAAAAAAGCCACCAAAATATTTTTTGCAGAGTCCTGAAATGACAAGCCAACTGTGGGATATAATAGATAAGTTAGAGACAAGTGAGAAGACCCAGGACGATATCAACAAGTGTTATGATAACTTGGTAAGTGTTGTGCATGGTGAAATGAATAAGCGACTCCCAAAGAAACGACTGTATCTCAATGACAGTGTCAGGAATAACAAGAAACGACGATCCCGACATCCATGGTGGAATGAAGACCTATCAGCGAGATGGAATGCAATGTGTAAAGCGGAAAAGGACTGGTGTAGTAGCAAGATAACAGAGGACAAACGAACCCTGAAACACAAGTACATTCAACTGAGGAGAGAGTTCGACAGATGTGTGCAGAGAGCAAAGAGACAATATCGTGGACATCTATACGAGGAGATAGAAGGGATGTGTGAGCAAAACCCAGGACAATTCTGGAAATGTATTGGTAAGATAGGAGTTGGCAACGAAAGACAAAGAACAATTCCATGGGAGATGGTAGATGAGAACGGAGAGATCTGTACAGACAAGGATGTCGTGCTCGACCGTTGGCGGTCAGACTATCAACAGCTGCTCAACTGTGACGACTCCCCAGACATAACAGACACTCTGAGTGAGCCCGCGACTGTACAGGAGGATGACATGAGCGGCGTCATAACATTGGATGAAGTGAAGAAGGCCATACGGAAGGCAAAGAACGGGAAAGCCCCAGGAGTAGACGAAATTCCAGTACAGTTGCTAAATGGAGAAAATATACCACAAATACTTCAAAGACTATTTAATACCTGCTTCTCAAGATCAAATGTGCCCTCGATATGGAACAAAGGGTTAATATCCCCAATACCCAAGTCTTCAACTTTGGATAAGAGGGATCCTCTCAGTTATCGAGGACTAACCCTTGCTCCAGCAGTGTATAAACTTTACTGTAGCGTTCTTAACGACAGACTCAACTCCTGGGCTGAAAGAAATGATGTAATCAGTGATGAGCAAAACGGATTTCGCTGCGGTCGCTCCACACAGGACCACATTGGAACATTGACCACTATCATCGAGACAAGGAAACTGTTGAGGAAACCTACTTTTGTGGCCTTCATAGATTTCAAGAAAACTTATGATGGAATCAATCGAGAGAAATTGTGGGAAAGATTGGGGAAATGTGGTGTCCAAGGACGAATGTTGTCTGCAATTAGATCCCTTTATAATAACGTGCAGTGTTCAGTCAGAGTCAATCACCTTCAGACAGACTGGTTTAGTGTTAACAAGGGCCTTAAACAGGGTTGTATACTATCCCCTTTGTTGTTTAACATGTACATAGATGACTTGATAAGATGTATCAACGCAGTTGGACGAGGAGTGACGTGTGGAGAAGAGTGTGTTAGTGTACTTGCCTATGCAGACGACATTGCTTGCTGAGAATGAGGACGATCTCAACCTGGTACTCTCCACTCATTGTTGGAAGACGCAGACACCAGTCGATTTTGGTGACCTTTACCCTATTTTCAAGGTCACCGCGACACTTAGACCACTTTTCGAACTCTCGCGATATATCATGACCAGATGGACCGAACGTCTTCATATTTGATGCGAGAGTACATTGGGGGATGACACAGACACCAGTCGATTTTGGTGACCGTGACCTTATTTTCAAGGTCACTACGACACTTTGACCACTTTTCGAACCCTTGTTAAGGCAATATCTCATGAACCCAAGCACCCAAAGTCTTCAAATTTGCTGATCATCATGACACCAGTAATACAATATATGAAGTAGCTCCTTTTGACCAAATGATGTGTCTTACTAAACTCAATGTTGAAGGCGGGGGACATTGCCATGTTAGTGCCAAACACTTGTTCATCATTGGAGTTATTACTAATATGTTGAAACATCACTTGGGTAAAGTTTTTCCTTAACAGGGCCTTAACCAATATCTCATGACCTTGACCTTTGACATTTGACCTTCAAGGTAATAAAATCAAGTATCACTTTTCATTGTGTATAACCGTCAGTTTATATAAGGCATATTCACAAATGCATGCTTAAGTTGTGACCTCGCTGTGACCTTGACCGTTGACAGATTTTAGCTGAAACGTTTACAAATTTTGGTCTTTCTCCATGGATAATATGTACCAAGTAAGAGCCTGATAGCAAAAAAACTTTTGAAGACTATGGTCGAATGGTCGCCAAACTTCCCGTGTTTACAATGATTTCTGTAGTGAAATAAAAAATAACTGCCCAGGTGTATTAGAAGGCAGCTTTGAAAAAGAGGTCTTAATACCTTCTTGGAAAAAAGTTATTTAGTGATTTCAGAACTGGTCACCTTCACCATATCTTGTGACCTTGACCTTGCTTTGAGCATCAATGTCAAACAATCAATGATCACTTTTGAGATTTATCCCTAGGCTTATTTGCTGATTTGGTTGTCACTCATGTATGATCAGAGTTCATGCTTTTCAATTCCTTAAAGTAACTTAGAAGTTCAAACATGGTTTTTCTGAGTACAGCTGCGAAGAGAATACCTAAACGAAAATTGCAGAAAAATTACAATATAGCGGTGCACATGCAGCCCTCAGCAGGTTATCTCTATGGGCGGAAACAGTGATATATCATGGCTGCAATCGAATCTGAAACATATGCACTGTTGCACAAATATTAAGTGTGTTTTGGCTTTTGTGGATTTTCATTTATTCAGAGGTAAACTCAATATAAACCGGAGTGTCCAAGAAAGATGGAATCTGATTGGCCGTATAATGGTCAGCTCTGCCAGCTGTTTGGCTATTGATTTCGGGGTAATTTCCTGTAATAACTTCCTGTTGAAACAGAGTTCTACTGGATTCCGTCAGATCATAGATGAGTGACAACCCAAATTAGCAATAAGCTGAGGGAATGAATCAATGATTTGATTTTAACGAGATTGATTGTTTATATTTTTTGGTGCTAAAATTCATACAAAGGCGAACCAACACTAGTTTTTATCTGAAATTGTTAGTGACTCAAATCTATTTTATGGAAACACAACTTCTTTATTATTTGTTTGCAATGTTTCAACATGTATATCCATAAAATCGTCTATTCTTCACCCAACACTAGTTTTAAACAAAGATTCACAGATTGAACTATTTTTCTCAGAAGAGTTATTTATCTATGAAGCAGATCCTTAACAATACAGTTTCAGCTATAACTTAATTTGTCTGATCTTGTTTCATGTCAATGATATACAACATCCTTATTAAACTTTTCATAAAGCCTTATAGCTTGCAAGGACTTGTTCAAGTGCCACAAAGCTGTCAATAAAATCATCCTCCGTGAGACCATGTTTCTTATACTGATGGACGTAAGCTCGAGATGAGAACATATTCCACGCCTTGCCGATCATGTGATCCAGTGGACCAATCGGTGACTTGCTGTTACTGACAAGCACTGCTGACTTGTCGTACTGGTTAAATGTTCGTGGCTGTCTGAGCACTCTCAGTGTACTATCTTGAGGCATCCAATCAGCATACAGCTTTTTGTCGCTGAAGGAGGACACATCAGCAGAGTCCACTTCCTTTCCGCGGAGAATGAGCGAGTTGGCGAGGCAACGGTTAGATCGGGTCGTTCCACGCGCAGTCTCTGATCCTGCTTTGATGTCCCAGTCTATACCTGCAGAATAGCATCATAGGATGTCATGGGAGTTCAAAAGTATCATTTCTGTTACAGAAACCAAACCCCATTTCATTAATCTTCCAATAAATAATAAAATTTTCAGAGAGGCATGATGAATGATTTTCAAATGCATACTTGAGGTCAGATAAACAGAGAAATAGTTGACTTTGCGAAATATTATATTCACCCAGGTGAAATAAAACCTAATTATAAGTGAATTATCATAACATCCTAATCTAATTACAAAGAGGATATCTGTCTTTTCTGAAGTAATACCATGTTTATCTCATCAAGTAAGATAAAAGTTTATATTTTCATGAGTGGCGCAGCCAACAGTGAAAATATTTTACTTTTCTACCTCAGATGATGATATAAAGATGGTTTTTTACAAGAACCAGAAAAAATAGAGCCATGGGCTCTGTAGCTCATCAGTATTTCATTGATTTATTATCTAAGGTTGAATATCTAAGTTATCTCAAGTAATACATTGTTAACAAGTAAAATAATATGGGTTTTAGATCATGACCCCTGTGACCCACATTTGGAGTCACAGGGTCACCAATCCTACAATTAAGAATCACCTTTGACCAAAGAATCTCTACACAAAATTTCACCTTTCTAGAGCTTTACATATAAACTGGAGAAGATGAAAATAGGTTTTTGGGTCATGACCCGTGACCTAGATTGGGGTCACAGGGTCACAAAATCTACAATTTTTAAAACAAAGTTACGTAAACATTAGGATAGTTCTATGATCGTAGTTTGGTAACACAAGTCTCCAATAGTTTACTAATTTACGAAAAGGCTCCAATAGTTTAGACACCGAGACCAAGAATTGTTCTCGTAGGATTGAATGCGTTTGAACACAGCCGCCTGAATCCCGAGAAAAGTGGTATAATACAAAAGCCCGTGCTAAACTATTGGCGACTTCACGTAACCCTTTTGAGGTCAATGAAAATCGCAACAGTTCACAGATGACCGTAAAGTCGATAAATCACGTTCCGGAAGACAGAAATAGCTATATTATACTACCGGCAAACATATGTTAGATATCAAAGCAAAAATGCCCCCGTTCGATTAGTAAATTATCTTATTAAACCCAACCTGGTAACATATACACTGAGAACAAAATGATTCAGAAACATTTGTTTTACTTCTTGACTGATTGATTTATCCGGCCTTATGTACAAAATTATAATACTTTATTAATCAAATTTAAACGTGAATATAGAAACCTCGAAGTGACTTAGATGAAAAAATAGTAGTTTTGCCAAATTGTAATTTCACATCCTTTTTATACATATTATGACAAAAGTATCTACTAATTTGGATCAAAATGTACGAATTAAGATATGACATCGTTAAAAACTGATAATGATGTCTTTGTGAAGTGATAAACATGTATATAAATATAGTAACTGCTAAAAACGAATTTTGATAAAGAGATATGTTAGGAGACATCAGTCCTGAAAAATACAAACAGATCTGTCCGTCTGTCGGGAAAACTTTAAGAGAATTAAGTATCGTTTTATCTTGAAAATTCAACTTAGAATCTAAAAATGAAACTTAGTATTTTGAAAATTCAACTCAATGTCATACAAATTCAAAATTCAACTTAGGTTCAGCACATTTTATCTTGAAAATAATTATTCAACTTGCTAAATCGACAATTCAAGATCCTATCTTAACAATTGAACATAGAATCTTGAAATTGAACTTGAAAATTGAACTTTGTATCTTGAAAATTAAACATATGTTCTATATATTCAACTTTTTTCTTTGAAATTGAACTTGGTATCTTGAAAATTCATCTTAATATTTTTTTCAAATCATCTCAATATCTTGAAAAGTCAACTTATTATCTCGAATGTTTACAATGCAATGCAAATGGTTAAAAACTTGTAATTACAAGATTTAAATATTGTACATATTCAAGTTTTAAAGTTGAATTAAAAATATTAACAAGTATACAATGTGTTATTGTTGTACATTCAAGTTTTGAGGTTGTAGTTAAAAGTGAAATATTAACTATCTTGAATTTTCACGATACCAATTAACTTGAATGTTCAAGATACTAAATTGAATATTCAACAAAATTAAGTTTAATTTCCATAATAGTAATACGAATTATTTTCAAGATACTAAATTAAATTTTCAAGATACTAAGTTAAATTTTAAAGATATTTATATAAAGTTATAAGATGCAAAGTGGAATTTTAAAGATACTTACTTGAATGTTAAATTTCAGCTTAGTATCTTGAATTTCAAGATAAGACCTTAAAATTCCAAGATAAAAGATACTGAATAATAGGATAGCGTAGTCCTAATAGGTTTTATGAATCTGTGTAATCTAAACTTTTGAAAATCAACATACATTCGAAGAAGTGTCATAATCATAAATAAGTAAAATATGAATTGCCCTTTAATTTTCAATTTAACAGAATCAATTATGCATGGCGGTTTTGATGTTCTAATTCGTAAAGATTTTCTGTTAAATGTTTCGTCATGTTTTACTTTATCATTTAAAAATATAACATTTACAAACTCACCTTTCACTAGGAAAAGGCCTGATGTTTTTACATGTTATAACTTGGCAGGAGAGGGAATGCAACTGACAATTCGGAGAAGATCATGAAATACATATAGAGCACAAGTCGCCATTAGTTTTGCCCATGATAAGGTGCGTTGTGGCGTGCATTTCAGTAGCAAGAACATGTTTACTAAAACTTTGTTTTAAGTAGGAGAATGTCCTCAAACTGGCCATTAGTTTTGCACGTGGCGCATGTTTTCGGCCTAACGGCCTCAAACATGGTCCACGTGCAAAACTAATGGCCAGTTTTCAGACATTCTCCAACACAGAATCCCCATTGGCCAAGGAGTCTGCACACAACTTTTCAGCTCTCTAGACCTTTTGGAACTGGAGAAGAAGATGAAAATAGGTTTTAAACATGTGACCCCTGTGACCCCATTTGGGGTCATGGGGTCACGAAATCTACAATTTAGAATCTCCATTGGCCAAGGAGTCTGCACACAACTTTTCAGCTCTCTAGACCTTTTGGAACTGGAGAAGAAGATGAAAATAGGTTTTTAAACATGTGACCCCTGTGACCCCATTTGGGGTCATGGGGTCATGAAATCTACAATTTAGAATCCCCATTGGCCAAGGAGTCTGCACACAACTCTTCAGCTCTCTAGACCTTTTGGAACTGGAGAAGAAGATGAAAATAGGTTTTTAAACATGTGACTCCTGTGACCCCATTTGGGGTCATGGGGTCACGAAATCTACAATTTAGAATCCCCATTGGCCAAGGAGTCTGCACACAACTGTTCAGCTCTCTAGACCTTTTGGAACTGGAGAAGAAGATGAAAATAGGTTTTTAAACATGTGACCCCTGTGACCCCATTTGGGGTCATGGGGTCACGAAATCTACAATTTAGAATCCCCATTGGCCAAGGAGTCTGCACACAACTTTTCAGCTCTCTAGACCTTTTGGAACTGGAGAAGAAGATGAAAATAGGTTTTTAAACATGTGAACCCTGTGACCCCATTTGGGGTCATGGGGTCACGAAATCTACAATTTAGAATCCCCATTGGCCAAGGAGTCTGCACACAACTTTTCAGCTCTCTAGACCTTTTGGAACTGGAGAAGAAGATGAAAATAGGTTTTTAATATGTGACCCCTGTGACCCCATTTGGGGTCATGGGGTCACGAAATCTACAATTTAGAATCCCCATTGGCCAAGGAGTCTGCACACAACTCTTCAGCTCTCTAGACCTTTTGGAACTGGAGAAGAAGATGAAAATAGGTTTTTACACATGTGACTCCTGTGACCCCATTTGGGGTCATGGGGTCACGAAATCTACAATTTAGAATCCCCATTGGCCAAGGAGTCTGCACACAACTTTTCAGCTCTCTAGACCTGTTGGAACTGGGGAAGAAGATGAAAATATGTTTTTAAACATGTGACCCCTGTGACCCAATTTGGGGTGATGGGGTCACGAAATCTACAATTTAGAATCCCCAATGGCAAAGGAGTCTGCACACAACTCTTCAGCTCTCTAGACCTTTTGGAACTGGAGAAGAAGATGAAAATAGGTTTTTAAACATGTGACTCCTGTGACCCCATTTGGGGTCATGGGGTCACGAAATCTACAATTTAGAATCCCCATTGGACAAGGAGTCTGCACACAACTTTTCAGCTCTCTAGACCTTTTGGAACTGGAGAAGAAGATGAAAATAGGTTTTTAAACATGTGAACCCTGTGACCCCATTTGGGGTCATGGGGTCACGAAATCTACAATTTAGAATCCCCATTGGCCAAGGATTCTTCACACAATTTTTCAGCTCTCTAGACCTTTTGGAACTGGAGAAGAAGATGAAAATAGGTTTTTAAACATGTGACCCCTGTGGCCCCATTTGGGGTCATGGGGTCACGAAATCTACAATTTAGAATCCCCATTTGCCAAGGAGTCTGCACACAACTTTTCAGCTCTCTAGACCTGTTGGAACTGGAGAAGAAGATGAAAATAGGTTTTTAAGGATGTGACCCCTGTGACCCCATTTGGGGTTATGGGGTCACAAAATCTACAATTTAGAATCCCCATTTGCCAAGGAGTCTGCACACAACTTTTCAGCTCTTTAGACCTGTTGGAACTGGAGAAGAAGATGAAAATAGGTTTTTAAGGATGTGACCCCTGTGACCCCATTTGGGGTTATGGGGTCACGAATTCTACAATTTAGAATCCCCATTGGCCAAGGAGTCTGCACACAACTTTTCAGCTCTCTAGACCTGTTGGAACTGGAGAAGAAGATGAAAATAGGTTTTTAAGGATATGACCCCTGTGACCCCATTTGGGGTAATGGGGTCACGAAATCTACAATTTAGAATCCCCATTGGCCAAGGAGTCTCTGCACACAACTTTTCAGCTCTCTAGACCTGTTGGAACTGGAGAAGAAGATGAAAATAGGTTTTTAAGGATGTGACCCCTGTGACCCCATTTGGGGTCATGGGGTCACGAAATCTACAATTTAGAATCCCCATTTGCCAAGGAGTCTGCACATAAATTTTCAGCTCTGTGGAATTATTGGTTCTGGAGAAGAAGTCGAAAAAGTGAAAAGTTTACGGACGGATGGACGGACGCCGGACGGCATGCCATGCCATAAGCCCATCGGGCCTTTCAGGCCTGATGAGCTAAAAAGTGAGCATGGCTCACATACCCCCGCCATCCGCTATCCGTCCATTGAGAATTATAGATCTGAAGGGTACTATGTTTAAAAAACAGCTTTAAGCATCATAATATTGTCAAAAATAATTTTGGGAACTGACTTTCTTATTACAAAATTTCATTCACCCAGATGTAATATTTTCAGGTAACTTAATTTTTCCCATTAGAGCATCACACCGGTAATTTGTACCAAGTTCAATTACAGATTAAAGGGCTTCATAACTCCGTAAAAAATAATATTTCGGAAGAGGACTGTGAACTCGATGAAGAGTATCATCTGGACTACCTACATGTTAAATTTCATTCACCTAGATGTAATAGTTGCCGAGAAAACTTGTCCCAATTGGAGCATCACAGCTGTTTTGGTACAAAGTTCAATTTCGGATTCAAGGGCCATAACTCCGTAAAAAATAATATTCCGGAAATGGATTTTAAACTCGATGAAGAGTATCTGGACTACCTCCATATTAAATTTCATTCGAGAATATGAAACGAGTTACAGATCTAGAAGGAATGTAAATCTATAAGCGGTTTATTTCTTAGTAGGGATGTGAACAAACGAATTATTTACATTGAATAACTAGTATATTGCTAAACCTATGTACATGATGTAAGATAGTATTTTAAAACTATTTTTATAATAAATCACTCGCCGCTAATGGCTGCAATACTGCCGAAGCGGCGTTAAACAATAACTCACTCACTATAATAAATCTTGTTTGTTTATTATGTCTTAAATATTAATATTAAGTATCTAAATCCCAACCAATTTTTAGTTTTAGTTTTATACTTGCTACCCTTCATGAAATGATCAAGACCATTCTTTGCCTATAAACTTGGCGGGAAGTTTGGCGACCATTAGACCATATTCTTATGTATACACTGCAATGATTTTCAAGATTATCGATTATGGTTTTGAATATACACACATTAGATTTCAAATTCCATCCTTGCTATTCCATATCTAGATTTATTACAATTGATGTGAAAATAAGAACAACGACAATCTGTCACACATTTATTCAACGGTACCCATTTCTGTCATCTGTACTGTATGCCTTCGTCACAGAAGTAGAACATATAAAGTAAATATTACTTTATTGGAATTTTCCTTCTCTGCCATTTGCATCTTTATCACTATGACAAAAAAGAAATAGCTTAAATATTGTTTTATTTGAACCTGAAAAAGAGTTAAATTTATCAAGTGTAGTGCTGAACGTTGTATGGGTACTGTTTATTTTGGGAGACATATGCCCATATTGTATAGCAAAATGGGCATTACTTTCGTGGTATATCAAGTTCCACTACGTATGCATAACCTAAAACCTCAAAGACTCATAAAATGTTATTGTGACATGCTGCCACTTTAAATAGCTAAAATGTCTTAATTTTGAGTACTCGAGTCCGAGTCGAGTCCAACCCCTCGAGTACTCAATTCCAATTTTTTTTACCTCTGGAAGCCCTAAGAGCGAGTGACGTTCGTTATTTTTTGTCACATACCTCTAACTGTAAGTTTTTCACGAGTCGAAGAACTATTATGCAACATACCAACAATAAATGATGTTCTGCATGTTAAGAAATATTGAATATGATATTAACACCACAAAAGGTCAACCGTCATTGACTGAAACGTCACAAGATCGTCGTTCACCGTAACACGTGGAAAGCAAGGGAGGTAATCAGTTTTCAAAGGGAGATAGTTTCATTTCAAAAGGAGATAATCATGAAAAGTAATTCCGGCCACACGTTAGTCACTGCAGTGAAAATATAAGTTATGACTTTCTACTGCTTACATGCAAATATGGATTATATTTTCATTATATAATCACATATTTCATTGCTAGTTATATAATAAATGATGTTTTCATTGCAATATTGCCAGAAGAGGATTGTTTTCATGTTGAGCAGCAGCTAAGAACAGCCTGTCACCGCAGTAACAATGTGACATCATAAGTCAACTCGCAACGTCAGACCATTGTTGTATGACGTTAAATCATATTAGTCACTGTTCAGAGAAAACATCAGATATCTTCACTCTATCCAGAAAATCTTCATGTTCTTATCTTCACTGTAGCTAGATAGACAGTTTATGTCACTGATAAAGCCCAGTATTTCACTGCCAATTACATAATAAATTAAGATTAACAGTTCTGTTACATTATAAAGATGATTATAAAAAGTTAAGCAGAGCTGTTGATCTAAATTTATCTTAATTGCAAAGTTCCCTGGAATTCAAATTTCAATTTATTTTATTTTTCGATTTTAAACTTTTCCTATGATATCGACAAATTTTGAAAATAAATTGTTACTCAGAATCCCTCCCAAATAAAAATGTTGCCAAAATTTCCCTCCCATTTAAAAATTTTGCCAGAGTTTACTAACAGACTAAATTTACACTAAGTAAAAAACATGATTATCTTATTCAGATCTGCACCCGCTTTGCTTACCAGAACACATTTCATCTAGTACACTGGAGTGAACTTGCTCTAATTTTTGGCATCCTGCCTGATTTAATTTTGTCAGGCCTTGTTTGATATTATAATCGTATTGACAAACACTTTCAGGCTTTATAAATTTAAGCAAATTTTTATATCATCTTGCTCCATCAGAGCATTTGTATCCGTAAAACTTCTTAAATTGCCTGATTGTTCTTTCAGCTTTTGCCCAGTATGGCACTATAACTAGCCAATAAAATTACTTAAAATTTAGCATTACTGGCAGTGCCCCCATGAGAAGACAGATCAAATTTTAAATCATTAATATTTCATTGGCTGATAAAATACATAGAGATTATTACCCGAGGAAGTGTGTCATATGACTTTTACGAAATGAGTGTGAATTTTTGTATTGCCCAACGAGAGTGAGGGTTATACATAAATTTGCACGAGTTTCGTAAACGTCATATGGCACACTTTCGAGTGTAATAATTTCTGTATTACCCATTCTATTCCATTTGATTCGCGTAAAATTAGCCAGGAAATGGCCCACTTCCTTTGCGACGGCAAGCTACAGTGACGCCACGAACAATCATTTTATGACGTCACAGACGACGAAATACGGGAAGCCACGGTGAAAAAATGGTTGCTAGGCAAACGTGATGTGTGAACATGTGCTCATATCAATAATATTAACTCGGTTATTTTCAACCATATGAGTAATAAATGCTATAATTACTGATGATAAACCAATTGTCATGTTACTTTGCGAGGCAAAAGCTGAGTAGATAGTCAGCAATGTATAAAACTATATTTTTACCATGAAACTTGACAAAAGCAAAGAACAAGCATGCTCTGAGAGCACAAGAACCCCTGGGGTTTTTCCTATTGATGCACAAACTATTCTCCAAGTTAGCAGTTTAAACATAAGAGTAAATTATGAATATCAGATCTTATCATCTGGATCTGCATTTGAAATGAGACAGTCTCTGATCACCTTGAAAATTAAGACATGTCTAAATGATCAAATGACAATGAATAATTAGAGGATATATGTCTTTTCTTGACGAATATCATGTTTATCTCATCCAGTAAGGTAGAAAATATTTTAGTGAAAATATAAAACTTTTCTACCTCACGAGATCAGATAAACATGGTTTTTGTCAAGAATTGACAGATATTCTATTTATTATATAATGTTATTCTTGTAATTATGTCTAAAAAGGGTCATTTTCACGCCGAGCGGCCTCGAGGAACAGCCCGTCACCACAGTTACACTATGACGTCATAAGCCAATTCGCTGCATTTGTTTTATGACGTCAAATTATATCAGTCACTGTTCGCAGTGAAAATATAAGTTATTTTCACTGTAGCTTGATAGACAATTTACTTCATTGATAAATCCCAGTATTTCATTGCTCGTCATATAATAAAGATGTCACATATCCAAGGTAAATTACTGACCAATCAGAAATTATGGTCACGGTTAAGTTTTTCATAAAATGTATGCTACATATAGGTCAAGATCACAAGGTCAAAGGATATGACCTCAGAATGTGATGTGGGAAATGCAACATTTTCAAAGGCCTATGCTAATGACTTAAAAGACATGGTCAAGATTAAATTTCCAACAATCAAGTCTTTTATCAAGGACAAGGTTAGAAGGTCAAAAAATATACCGGTAACTTTATTTTTATGGTCTAAAGTCAAAAGAAACACATATATATTAAGTCTCAAAGACATATCACTGATCAATCAAACGTTTGAGCCAAACTAGGGTAAAGTTTACCAAACATATGAAAGCCAAGCCCTGTAAGCGGATGCAGCGATATACGGACTTGTCCCATAACTTTTGAAATCCATGATCCAATTTTGACCATTTATAGCTCATTTTGTAGGGAAATCATTTAGCTTTCGTATCGTAGTCATCAACTGTGAAATATTGTTTTTGATGCGAAATATGACTTTGAATGAGCATGGGGTGGTTTCGTCGTTATATCCCTTTCCTTTTATATAGTAATAGGGTAGGGTCTATATAGATATATATGTCTTTCAAACACTATTCCTAAGCGATACACGCCCCTGCGATTTATCATCCACATAATAACCACTTAGGCTTAGGATGTGATCAAATGATAAACTAAAGATGAACACACCTTCTTCCATCGCAGCATCAGCGACGAGCATCTGACGGAGATGTTTGAGCAGACCGTGCCACTGGTAGGTGTTGAACTCAAGGGAGCGGTCCGACATCTGGGGAATGTTCCTCAGGGTGAGGAGCTTGTGTTCGGGGTGGGGCACCAGGTGGTACAACAGGGACCCTGTAGAAACACTGGGAGCTTTTAATTCCTGTAATATTACACAAATGTTATTATGATGGCTGCCCTTACTAACAGTGATCCTGGAAAGACATCACATACTAATCATTTCTTTGGTTATCCAATCTTTTCAATTAGCTTGCTTCTTTCACAAGGGCATACAGTGATGTCACGAACGAACTTTGAATATTTATTATTTAATCAAGACAAAAGTGGCAAAGTGGTTTACAAATACATTAGATGAATATCAGTATTTTCATTTAGGTTAGGTGCACTTTCTACAGAAGTGTATCTTTACTCAGTAAATTTGAAATCTTACATATAAATTCAGTACGTTTAATCTTTTTAACTGTGAATTTTGTTGTGATTTGTTGCATGATGGTATTCTTGGTCATGTACCAAGTTGAAAACACAACCAAACAAAGCACTACGTAAGAGTGTAAGTCACTAAGGTAACTTAGTGCAATGTTAAAGAATTGCCATTGAGGTTACCTGGTAACCTTAGAAAAGATTTCTTTGTGAGAGGAGTTCTGTATACTGTTTCACCTCGATTCAAATTCAACTATAGCAGTTAGTCTTAAACGTACATCCATTGTGTTGTTGTGGCTCACATATGCCAAAATGGCAAATGTTACAAATGATGTCAATCTTTCGAGAAGTAATGACTGTTACCGAAAATTGCCATTTTGATGATAGTCAATTTAGTATATTGACAATATAACGGTAAAAGTGTTGATTTTTTATCGAAAACCGGACAATGCACTGCGTGAGGCCACGTCAATTGGTCAAATGTAATTTTGGAAACTTCTTTTCACCACACAAACAGATAACTTTTGGTTGATAGTGTTTAATAGGTCTTATAACTACTCTGCATGTAAATGGGACGTGTAGTTTAGGTTTCTGTCATGTATAATCATGTTGCTAAATTTCAATTAAAAACTAGTATTTATGATATAATTTGCTATTGGGGATGAATATGCAAATTGAGTGAAAGTATTTGAAATGAAATCAGCACATCGTATGTTGGTACGTATTTCAGCCAAATACAATTTAATGAAACACAATGGATGTATCTTTAAGTAAGTCAGTAAGTAGCTTCCTCTACCAACCTAGATCATTAGAAGCTGTGTAACCGTGATCATCAGCATGGGCTGGTTGAAGAAAGCTGGCTAGTTTGTGCGAGACTACTCTGTTGATGTCGCGGAATGAGATCTTCTTCAGGTTGAGGAGTTGACAGCAGATCTTATGGAGACTATCATTCTCCATCACCACGATCGCGTCAGCTGTTGCATACAGGTGCGAGAGTGTCAACATTGCGTTGTAATTCTGCACGATTACCTCCCCTGTATTGTAAGGCCACACAACTTGATTCAGTATAAACGAGTGGGGGAATTGGTCCCGGAGGCCCTCTGTGATATTCGCCCCAACTCCTGAACCTGTTCCCCCTGCTAGACTCTGTAAACACAAGAACCCGGATAAATTGTCACATTTCTCTGCCTCCCTCTGAACCATGTTCAAAATATCGTCACGAACTTGGGGCCCGTGGAGACAGTACCCATGAGCCCAGTTGTTTCCTGATCCTCTCTTCTGACAGAACTGCTGTTTATCAGGATACCTCCATTTTCCACTCCTCTTTGCCTCAAGACATGTCTGTGCTATTGCCTTTGGTTCCATGTCTACCATCACAGCCCGAGCTTCAACAATGTCAGCAGACTTTTCTTGTCGTGAGAAGAATCGTTCAACTGTCTCTTCAATGTAATCTTTATTTCTATTTGGAGTGACCCCTGTTTGGGAAAGCTTGGCGTAAGCATCTTCTATCAGAGTTGAGAAGAACTGGCCTCCAATCTGGTTTCCGCATTGACCGAGTTGGACAGTTATCACAGACATTGTGGCCGGAAGAACTTTTTCAGTTTTTTGTTTTCATAGACTTTAGGACAAAGGAGGATCATTCCTGAAATGAAATCAAAATTGAATTATTTTCTTTCTTAACCATATCAACTCAGCTGACAGTTTCATCTTCTTTCGGCATTTAATCAATATATAGAGGATATTTGACATTTCTCTTCGAATACCCTGTATATCTGATCGAGTGAAGTAGAAAAGCATATTTTCACGAGTGACGCAGCCACGAGTGTAAATATATCATTTCTTCTTCATGAGATGAGATATACATGGTACTCGACGTGACATGTCAAATGTTCTATTTATTAGATTTAACAAACCATGCATAGTTGGTAAATGACGTTCATTTTATTAACGGAGCCTCCGCAGATCGCCTTCCTTTCCCGACCATCCTATGACGTCATCCTATTGTTACGATGATGTCATATGATTGAAAGTGTTATTTCACTGAGTAGAATAACATGGTATTTCACTAAGTGAAAATACGGATTTTATTCTAACCCATAAATGCTGTATTTCACCACTGAAAATCGAATAAATAGACTTTTTCATTTGCTAATATATTTGAGGGCTCTATTATTTGCAGTTTCATCTGATTAGTTGCAAGTATCGCTTCTTCGACAATACAAACCCAACCGATTGATCATCCCTCTCAACAGGGTGGGACATAAAGTCCAATCGCATGTTAGTGTAGACAACATGTTGTCATAAGTAGACCAGTCACATCACAGCATTAACAGAACAGAGAGATCATTGACATATCCAGAAATTTTCAAAGGAGGGGGGATTAAATTTCAATGTTTAAAATTTCAAAAGTGAGCAGTACCCCCCACGCCCCCTGTACCTCAGCTTCTGGATATAATGCTGACCAAGGTTGCCTCTTTGAATGCAGACTTGGAAGTGAATTGTTTGTGGTTGTTCTTGAGTAAACTACCATCAGAACATGCTGAGATATGTAGCATTCTAAGTTCATATGGGGTCCAGGATCAAATTTGGTGACAACGAAAATTCAAATTAGAGGATATATTCCCTTTTGTGTGTATCAATGATATAAGCTTAAAGCACACATTTTGACAATTGTTATGATGTTTAATTATTCTTATAAGCATTAATAACATTTACATAACTGCAGGAATTAGAATATCCAATCAATGTGTGTCAACTGTCTTTGAAGTTTGATATTGAAATACTATCCTCGAGTAACCTGTTTTCATGGGTCACCTGTTTTCGTGGTATTTACATATGACATTATTCCTCCCAAACTGCTCACTGGTTCCTGTCAGTTAGAACTTATTTATTCAATCAGATGTTCTGCCTTGATCCAAGCAGCAAATCATCACTATTTCATCAATGACCTCAACTCTAAACTTCAGTAATGAAAATCAATGGTAATTTCGTGCACTTTTAGGACAATCTTTATTGATGATTTTTAAAATTATATTCACCACTAAAGTTTCTCAATGGTGATATTCAGCAAGCTGACGGGACACTTATTCCCAGTCACATAACCTTAAAAGGGAATCACTGATCTATTTTCATATCTTTGGAATCACAGAAAGGGTGTCTCTTATATATTTTAGCCATTTTGTTGGATTTCCCAGTGCAAAAAAAGAGATGTATCGCTTGAACTGTTCAACTGTACTTGGATTGCTTGTGTACAATTTTAGGTAATAATATCATTCAAGCTGTTTGTCCGATAGAAATTTTTCTGTTCCCAATTAACCACTTCTTGTCTGAAAGAATTCTTCAATTTATCCGAAATAAAAAGTTTGTGCTTAATTTTGGTGACATAGTTACATAATTACATACTGTAGGAATCTAAAAACTTTAAACATTTGACAATTTCAGTTTAAATGTAGTTGTACACTATCCATCGATTTGTGTTTGGAAATCAGTAAAAAATCTCATTGTGGCATATGTTGTGTTCTTATAATTTGACCTAAGACAAATACCATGAAAACAGGTGACACCAAAATAATGGACTACAAACTGTCATACTGTCAGAATATTGAGTACCAAAATCAACAAAACAATAAAATAACTGTTTAGGCCTATTTGGCATCAAATATTTAAAATATATGTTGTTTATCACTTTATGATGTTTATATAATGTTAGAATACTTTGTCATTTTCATTTAAAAATTCGAAGTTGAATTACTTTTCACTGATTTGTGTAAAACGACCGAATAAACATCTTCCATTTATGTGATTAGCTCATTTTCTCAGATTAACCTGCATAAATCCTGCGGGCCTGACAACTTGTTAGGGATTGTACTTAAGGAGTGTAGAGTGCAGCTGGCTGTTATCTTCCAAAAGTTATTTCAGTTATCGATCAATTCTCATGAGGTTCCCATTCTTTGGAAAAGTTCTAAAATTATTCCATTGCCCAAAAAGAAAAATCCATCCGTTAACAATGACTACAGACCAATGGCTCTAACCTCTATTGCCATGAAATGCTTAGAACGTATAATTAAGAATGTATTGCTTAGTGAAGTGAGCCATGTGATTGATCCTTTACAGTTTGCTTATAGGGCAAGACGTGGGGTAGAAGATGCAACCATCACACTGTTACACAATATTTATCAGCATTTGGAAAACTATGGTACATATGTTCGAATAATGTTTGTTGATTTTTCATCTGCTTTTAATACCATTCAGCCTCATCTACTTATTGACAAACTTTCCAAAATGAACGTTAATTCTAATATCCTTAGATGGATAAATGCATTCCTGGTTAAGAGACAACAATTTGTACGGGTTAACCAAGTTGAGTCTTCAATATTAAATACATCCACTGGTGCACCCCAGGGTTGCGTGATCTCTCCCATTTTATTTATATTGTATACAAATGACTGTATATCCAAAGTAAAAGAATGTCTCACAATAAAATTTGCTGACGA
This sequence comes from Gibbula magus, assembly GCA_936450465.1. NCBI lineage: Eukaryota > Metazoa > Mollusca > Gastropoda > Trochida > Trochidae > Gibbula > Gibbula magus. The sequence continues at coordinate 27,470,505 of OW388295.1, read as the reverse complement.
TGCTGCATTGGTTGGCCTGATTAGAGAATCAGAACTGAGTTACAGAACAGAAATTTCAAAATTTGTAGAATGGTGCAAATCAAACTATTTTTGAATGTGTTGAAGACCAAAGAAATGGTCATAGATTTCAGGAAAACTAGGTCTATTATAAATCCTGTGACTATTGATGATAATGAAATAGAAAGAGTAACGGAATATAAATATTTGGGTACTGTCTTAGATTCGAAACTTTCTTGGAATGAAAACACTGACAAAATTTATAAGAAAGGACAGTAACGATTGCATTTTTTGTGGAAGTTGAAACATTTTAAAATAGATCAAACTATTTTGAGGTTATTTTACCAAACTTTTATTCAAAGTGTAGTAACATTTAATTTTTTGAGTTGGTACGGAAACCTGTCTGTTCAAAATAAAAATAAACTCTCTAAAATTGTTAACACCGCTTCAAAAATTATTGGCCTTCCTATTGAAAGTATCGGCAGTTTTTATGATCAACAACTTTCAAAAAAAGCAAATAAAATTCTAAGTGACTCAACTCACATACTTTTTTCGGAATATTCTTCGATGCCCTCTGGACGCAGACTGTGTATGCCGACGAGTAGAACAAACAGGTTTCGTCAATCTTTTGTACTGAATAGCATTTATGCCTTTAATAATAATGGAAAATTTTTGGAATGATTTTTTAATGATCAATTTACACAAGTGTATATAATGTTTATAATATTGTTAATATGGCTGTTGTATTTTATTTTTTTTAATATATACTGGAGACTGTATTAGATGTAATGTAAATTTCCCTCGGGATAATAAAGAATTATCTTATCTTATCTTATCTTATCTTATCTTATCATATTTTATAATGGTCGGACATTTCACTTTCATGTTTTCAAGTTCGATCACATCAAGGCGATTAGAGTTACTTCCCTTTCGTCGTTTCATATAAAATATTACTTTAACGAAAATGGAATGTGAACACTAAACTTTATGAATTATAAAATTAATAACATTTTAATGTTTTCTATATAAATTAAATACCCACTTTTTAAATTTACAAATGCTTTACTTATCAAGTGATTTTAGTTTATAATTTTCATCATAACGTTTCCTCATTTTTCGTTTCCGAAATGTAATAAAATTTGGATTTCAAAATGGCTGCGCCCTTGACTATCATGCTGAAATCAGTTTTGTCAAACGGTGGTACAAAACTTCATAGATATACAGCATCGGTAAGCATGAGGTGGAATGGCATCCTTTGAACATGTTGAAACTCTTACTTTTTTAATTTTGGAAAACAATGAGTTATCTGATCAAGGTACCCAAATAAGCTGAAGATAGCGACAGGCACCAAGATTAAAAATTTTGGACTAAAATTCTAAAAAACATTTTATATGTATACTTTCAAGCTTCAATAACAGTAAAATAGCTTTGGTACAGGTTAAACATTTCTTTGAGCCCGAATAATGAAGTGTGTTTCATTGCTATATGTCAGGTATTGCAGACCCCATTTTTCAGGAGCAACCAAAACATGTCACCTCTGAATAACACAAATACTTTTGAGTTCCTTCCTTAAACTAAAAGACCACAATTGTAATCACTATGCCCAGCATATAATTACCACTGCTGAAGTTATTTTACTGGAATTCTTCCATTTTAATTTTAACTTTGAATGACCCTACCATCATACTTTCTCACACAATAATGTCATAATTTTGTATCTAATGATAATAGGTAAGTAATGAAATGACTTTGGTATATCCCAGTTTCACCTGTTTTCGGCGACATAAGAGCGATTCGCCGTAAAAGTTTAATCGTGGTAAAATAATAAAAAATAGTTTTCATTCATGTCAATCTACGTAACTTTGGGAAAATTCACTATTATGAATTATGATTCTATCGGCATCATCGGCCGAGAAAGTCCGCCATGAAGAGAGTGACCTATATTTGGCATCCTGTGCATTACGTCACCTGTTTTCGGCGGTGATGTTCTACCGCAAATAATATGGTGTTTCGTTTTTTGCGGGAACCCGAAGAGGCAAAAAGACATTGTCTTATTACTTAGAATCAACCAGAATTAAATACAATTGTCAAATGTGGAAATATTGAAAACTTATGACAAATAAATGAGAACTTATCATTTACACTGTTTATGAAGTCACACTTCACACTTCTCTTCAACTGGGCTCTATTCTCAATATGGCGAGAAACACTGATACATTATCCCGTGTCTGTAGACATTATGAAATTGATAACAAGGTCATCCCCATTTTAATTTAACCTAAATCAACCCGCACATGGCTGTATTTGTCTGAAAACTTTCCAAAAATTGATGAAACGTTATTATTTATTCAATAAGCATGACCAAAAAATCCAGCCGTATTTTTTTTATCGAGCGGCATCTCACATGACTGATCACGTGACATGATGATGCAATCATTGTCAGCTGGCAGACGATAGGAAATAAAAAATGAAAGTCGCCTCGGTAATTTTTTGTAGAATTTTATTGTGAAGTGAAAAAAAGTATTAAGAATATAAGGCTATTTTTTTATATGTAATATATCTCTTGGTACTCTCGCCTTCCTGTTTTTCATAGTTGAAAATGTTGCGTCCAGGTCGAGTTGCCGTGACCACAAATAAAAATATTTGCAGTTTGACATTTGACCCTCCGCCCGTTCTCGTAAAATAACGCAAGATTACCAATCGCCGAAAACAGGAGAACGCCGAATTCATGTTACGGTGGGATACTTAATCATTTCAAAATGTGAAAAATGCAATAAGGACATTATTAAGAACTCAAAAGCTACTTTAAACAACAATTAAGTGTAGCCAAAGGGTGTTTGAAAGTATCAGTGCTGTAAATATTTATGCCACAATTGATGGCATATTAATTTTCTAAACATATGACTTTAGAAAAGAAGAATTTGAGTACAATGTTAATATTACAGTGAGAATCACTACATAAAATGAAGAAATATGTTTATTTTTTGCTTTGTTATTTTTTCAACTGTTCTAATAAACATGGCTTTGAAGTCATGCACTCAGGATAATAACCCGGGCAGTCGATTTAGTCAATTATTATTTCACCATATCCCTTCAGCGCTTCCGTAAAATATAGGTTTACTTTCATCACAACATTTTTACTGAACTTACTTATTTCATTGACACTAGACTAAGCAAAAGGATTAAAAGAAAAGAAATTCTGAAAATAATCCAATATTTGATGAGGTTTTTGCAGTATTAAAAGACAAAAGAAAAAATAGGGGTAAATAGGAAAAGATCAACAAACTACAATAAAACAAAAATATTTAATTACATATTATTCAAGTAAATAAAATAGTACCGACAAACAACAATGAAATTTGGTGAGGAAAATTTTAAAGGATAGATGAAATGCATTTTTCTCAAGAATGACAGATGATTACCTCTACGTATATTGTATATCGGAATCAATTGAGCATACAATCGAGACAATATACACTTGCAATTGATAATAAAGACGATTTTAATTCACCCATTTTAACACTATCGCAATTTGTTCGGCGAAACCTTTTGAAAATGCTCACTGAGGCGTGACTGTGATAAGCGATAGACGGGGCGGCTAGATAGCTTCTCCGCCGATGTCTCGTTAATTAATTAATGATAATTATCACTGCCGCTAAATGAATTTATGAGGTGTATTACATCCCCAAAAAGACATGTTTATGTAATAATTGTGTAATTGTCATCTGCGGAATTACCTAGTTGGATATCTAAACATTCGATATATGGGAAATTTAAGTTGGTTTATTGAAGATATCTTTGTGAAATTAACAATCAAAATGTTGCGAAATTGCGTTGAATTGTGACTATCGCTGAAAATCAAATTCCTCCACATGCATACGTCACAGAAGTCATCCCTTCACGGGTCACACCCCCGCAGACTTTCATTCTGGTCGCCGGGGCTAAATCAGGCGGTTTTTTAAAAAGCCGTATATAAGTAATTTATGGACCGATTTCAGAAATTTAAAATCGAGTTATTGTCAAATTGACATCCCATTTTAATGAATCCGATTTGGACCATATGTCATTTCATCCATCCTTTAAGGGACAAATTGGGCAAAATAAGCTAATTAGAAAAAATATCAGAGAAAAACAATCACATTTAATAATTAACAAATCTGTTTATATCAATAACAAATAAGGACAAAATTAATTCGCAATATTAATTATCAAATTACAGAGAAAAAAAAGGTTAGAAATGATTAAATTCCTAACTGAATTTGAAAAGGATATCAATATCACATCAGTAAGACATGAGGGAAGTGTCAAACTTCATCAAAACATAAGTAGAAACGGGAAGTATCAACAGTCGAGAGTATCGTGCCTGTACACCAAGACAGAGTTAGGTCCTTTGTATCAGTACGCTCAGTGACAAACAATTAAATTTTAGATACTTAACGGTGCATAACAATTATGATTCACATATATTAATTTTGAGTATTGACTAGGCAATAAAAAAACATGGCATATATTCCTGAACCAGCAAGGTATGGTGGAGAAATTACTTAATCATCTTTTTAGAACAAAGTTTTGCGGTCTTGGAGCATGCTAAAATCGCGGGAAAAGAGGAAATCACATGCTTCAGTCAATGACCAATCCAATGCCATTCTAAATTTAGCTCATTTCGTCATTCTGGAACAACACTGGCACGGAACTCAAACCCACTATAAACAGTACATGAAAATCTCCAACTTGCAAATGGTGACAAGAGTTAACCGCCCTTTGGTGCCTGTTGCTACTGAAGAGTGGGTCATGACTGGAAATAACACCAGAACACTGGCACTGCCACTGGTTTCCTCAGTACTTAGACCGAAACCTCTGTCGTCCGAATGCTCTACCTCACACAGCGAGCCGCATACTAACTATTGGGGTTGCAGGTAGAGCCTCTCGACCTACTCAGTACTCAGCTTGAAAAACAGTTTCAGGACGAGTAGCTTAGTCAGAAATGTATTATATCAAAGTGAGGAAAGTATGTTTATAGAATACGGCTTCAATGAGTCAATCATTTCAAGATCATAAATATTAAATAAAACTACAAATGTAGGAATAAACTCAAGAAAAGTTGTTTACAAATTTCGATGTGTTTTCCAGTTAGCATTTCCACTTTTGAAATACCCTAAACAGGTAGAATGACACAGATTAATGGTACAGACAAGCCGCGATAGTCGGCCACCGATAATCCGAATCTCGCAGTTTCCGAACGGTAGCAAGCTGTAACCAAACTAATCTCTATATAAACTCATTAAATGTTGATTCCGTTTCTGAATCTGAACGCCATTAGCCATAACAGATTAGCTAATTAAAACTATTACTGCTTCATTAATCCGGTGGTTCATCAAAGTGTTCGGGTAATCCTCTTGACAAGCGATCACCACACTGATTGGATTGGTAAACTTCAATGACAGTTGATTGACACGGGAGTAGAGCGTGTCAATAGTTTGTGATTTTAATAAATTGTAATGTCTTACACTGTGTGTCGGTATTTTGTGATTGCAATAAATTGTAATTTATCATTTTGTGTGATAGTTTTTTAATATCCAGCGTGTCAAACTCATGTGGTATTCTAAATATGTTCTCATCTGTCTGTAGATTCAAAGGGAATCAACTCCATCTTGTTTGGTTCATTTCAGTAGTCCGAACATTTCGCTATCCGAACGTTTTTGATGAAAAACGGAAGCGTTCGGATTATCGAGGTCTGACTGTATTCTTGTATGTCAATCTATTTTCAGACCATAACACAGAAAAGGACGTTATTCTGGCGAAAGAAAGATAAAAAAGTTGACGAAGCTGATGTAAGAAAGGTTAAACCCAGGGATGGACCCACAACTCAAGATAGACTGCAATCCCTGAAGAAGAAAACGTAATAGCTATTTTTATCCCACCGGTATGTAATACCGAAAATCAAGAAATCACGAAAATTGCAATTTTTCAGGGCTAGGAGTTGTGCATTATTGGCAGTTCCGGCTCGGGACTGCTATAAGATTTTGGCACAGTTTCCGTCGTCGCCGCCGCGTTTATTGGCTATAACTTTTTTCCTAGAAGGTTTTGAGAACTCATATACATAACTTCTTACTTATACCCCTGAGGAGGGGGCGGGATAGTGCAGTGGTTAGCGCGTTCGGCTTCGGATCAAGAGGTCCGGGGTTCGAATCCCGCCAGGGGCACGGCAACTTTGTCTGCAGTAGAGAACTGTTCTACACGCAGTAAGGTTTGGGTGCAATGCTACACTGAAGTTCAGGATAGTACCACCCATGGTTCGCTAGTTCCAGCCGTTGCTCGCAGGTTTCACCGCAATGCATAGCCACATGGCGTTGCGGGCTTTCTCCCTGCCGTAATACTAGCAGCCGCGATATAAGTGAAATACTCTTGAAAGCGGCGTTAAACCCCAACTCACCTCACCTCACCTATACCCCTGAGGACTTTTTTTGACATGTTCACCTTCAAAGTCAAAGGTCAAGGTCACGAGTTTTGAAATCGCTAATAAAATCCTTGTTAACACGATAGCTTGAAAACTATTTGTGCTATCAGGCTCTTATTTGGTGTATATCAACTATGGAGAAAGGCCAAGATTTGAAAAGGTTTTCGCTAACAACCGTCAAAGGTCAAGGAAACATCAAGGGCAAAACTTAAGCATGGACTTATGGCATGGCATGGCATGGTGTCCGGCCTCCGTCCGTCCATCCGTCTGTCTGTAAACTTTTTGCATTTTCGTCTTCTTCTCCAGAACCACTTGGTCTACAGAGCTGAAATTTTATGGGCAGACTCCTTGGCTAATAGGGCTTCTAAATTGTAGATTTCATGACCCTGTGGCCTCAAATGGGGTCACAGGGTAACAACCTTATAAACCTATTTTCATCTTCTTCTCCAGTACCAAAAGGTCTAGAGAGCTGAAAAATTGTGTGCATACTTCTTGGCTAATGGGGATCCTAAATTGTAGATTTCGTGACCCCTTTACCCCAAATGGGGTCACAGGGGTCACAGGGGTCACAACCTTAAAACCTATTTTCATCTTCTTCTCCAGTTCCACAAGGTCTAGAGAGCTGAAAAGACTCCTTTTCTAATGGGGATTCTACATTATAGATTTCATGACCCCCTGAACCCAAATATGGATCACTAGGTCACAGGCTATAAAAAAATACCATTGTAGCAAGCTTTGAACAGTTCTCTTAAGATTTTATGTGCTCTTCACTTCAGACTAACGGAGGTAATCTGAAATGTGCAAGTTCTAACTTTTAGAAATGGTTGTTGAGAAAGAAGTTGAGACTTGAAAATTAAGAATAGAGGATCTAACAAAAATTGTGTGTAATATTTATTTTGTAAGCCCATAACTTTTATCATATTTCATATGTAAATATTAATAGTTTATCATTATGTAATGCCTGATGAGCTACAGAGCCAATGGCTCTATTTTTCCAAGAAGGTATTAACACCTCATATACATAGCTTCTTTCTTATAAACCTTGTGAATGATTTTGACATGTTCACATTCAAGGTCAAAGGTCATGAGTTCTGAAATCACCTAAAAAAAAATCCTTGTAAACACGATAACTTGAAACATATTTGTGCTATCAGGCTCTTATTTGGTATAACTATGGAGAAAGACCAATATTTGAAAAGGTTTTCGCTAAAATCTGTCAAAGGTAAAGGTCATAGTGAGGTCACAACTTAAGCATGCTTTTGTTAATATGCCTTATTTTAACTATGAACAGTTTGAGTCATTGCATGACTGTTATGCAAAATGAAAAGTGATCATTGATGGTGTGAAGGTCAAAGTTCAAGGTCATGAGATATTGGTTAACCCTTACGTTGCGTATATATATTTTACCCTTTTTAGCCCCTGTGGCGGAATTTACAGGCTCGCAGCTCGCAGCAGTAGTTTGAGCTTAGGCACTAACGAGCTCTGCTGGCGGAATTTCCAGGCGGCGATTCCGGTACCGTTTTTACGAAATATACCGCATCTACATGGCGAATACGGGCTATATACGGGCGTTGAATACAAATTCAAGTCGCGGCACCCGTACACAAATGGTTGCTTTATATCCGCATCTTTGAATTATTATTTTACGATTTTTCTTTACTTTTCTATTACTTTGTAAAGATTGTCTTTAATTCGGGCCTTATAACATCATGAATTTGGAGCGCGCTACTGAAATTTTTTTATGGACTTGAAGACCAGATGTTTGTCTTTACAATGATATAAAAAATATTAGAATGCGACCTATGGTTATAATTCTATTGTCATCTAAAGTTTGTCTTTATTTCCAGCTTCATGAAATCAAAACTCCTGAGCGCGCATATTGCGAAATTTATATGTGCTTGTAGATAGTTTATTCCTCTTTACAATGACGTAAAAATTATTAGAATACGACTTATGGTTCAGAAAATATAACCAACCAAAGGAGAGTGACGCTACCCCGACAGTACCACGTGAATGGTCCCGACGCGCACCAAGTTACTGGCACTGCTTGGTCCCCCCGGGACTGTGCTAATTACAGTACCGTTACCTCCTCGAGACCTCCTCGAGACCTCCTCGAGGGTGCCAGAGCGGAGCGCGCGTGGAACTAATGGGTACTAATGAGCACAGCATGCACTAATCACCGCGGCGAACGCAATACATGTTGCGCGGTGTAAAGTTTGTCTTTATTTCCAGCTTTATAAAATCGTAAATTATTTCGCGCGCATGCGAAACACGTATGTACTTGAAGACAATTTATTCCTCTTTACAATGATATAAAAATTATTGGAATACGTCAAACGGTTCGCAATATATGAAGAGCGTCGGGAAGGCACCCCCAGTACTTAGAAAATTCATTTTTGAAAAACTAACTTTTTGCGACATCTGGCGCATCATTTGCCGCATGTTTATTTTTCGCTGCGCATATACATATGATACATGGAATTGAAGACAATTTATTGCTCTTTACGATGATGTAAAAAGAAAAAAAATGCGCAACTTCGTTCGGAAGCTATAGCGGGCCAAATGAAGGTACCCTCGGTACTTTGAGGCAACTTTTTGACTATCGCGCATATCGGGGCACGTGCCGCAACTTTAGTTTTTCGTGCGCATGTATAAATTTTATATTGAATCAAATCCGAATCTTTCCTCTTTACCCCATGTAAGTTTTATGAAAATCGGCCACCCGGTTCAGCATTTATGGGTGTTTTTTATGATGCGGTTCTGGCTGAACTTCCAATGAAAGCTCGCATTCACTTTCTCTGTCTCTTTGATAAAATAAAAAATATTTTATTTGCAATGACATGTATTACAATGAAATTACAATGCATTTACGTACAAATATACACAATATTTACCTGCGGTTGTGCGCAGAACAGCTTTAGGGACCTAACAAGGTATGTATATAATGTGTATATACTGGTTGTCCACACTTCGGCTCTCTTTACTTTCAATTTTCTTCTTCTTCATTCCCTTCTTCATTTCTTTCTTTTTCCGTGGCAGTGATGTAAGCCCTGGAATAGTCAGTGGCGGTGTGGTACAGTTTGAAGCATGGTGCGGCGCACAGAGAAACATTACAATCTGTACATTCATAAGAAGACTCTCTGCCTACTCGTTTTTTCTTCCTTGCTGGCCCATTGCCTTCTTCAATCTGTTTTGCGAGGACGGCGCCTTTTGCCTTAGAGCATACCACACACATCCTTGTGACGTTTTTCTTCCTTCCGACAGGCTCAATCTTCGTCGGAAAGTGACGTCCATGAAGACGAGTGACACTCTCGTCGCTCGTGCTCGGCCGACCACGGGGACGTCTGCAAAGTGATGGAACTTGTTCCTTGTCCGCAAATGTTACTATATGTTGCGCCAAAGCTTTCCTGTATTCCCGACTTGTTTTTAGAGGTTTATCTTTGCTGTATTCTTTATAAACGATGTAAGAGTTCAACATGGCAACGTTGAGAACGTGAAACCAAACCCGTTTCCACCACTTCAGGGTCTTCACTCGGAACGGCGTGTACGACAACATCTGGTCGGCCCGATCAACACCTCCCATTTACTTGTTGTACGTTGTTACAATGCGCGGCTTGAGAACTGGTTCCCCTGTTGCCCGGTTCTTCTTCCCTGTTTGTTCAAGTTGTGTATCTTCAACAGTTGACATGAGAAGCACTGATTTTCTATCTTCGTAGCGAAGAACGAGTAGGCCATGGTTGTGAGAAACTGTCATGTCCCCTTGCTTGGCTTTCTTTTTAGGTTTCTTGACTGAATCAGGAAGTCCCTTTCGATTGGCTCTCAACGTCCCCGTGGCACCTATTCCCCGCTCCCACAAATTTATGTACAGATTTGTGGACGAATAGTAGTTGTCCATAAAGATGTGATGCCCCTGTCCAACGTAGTCGTTCACCAAGTCCATGACTACATCATAAGTTTTGCCACCTTCAGAAACCGGTTCATTCGTTTTTCCAGTGTAGAGTTTGAACTTGCAAACGTATCCGTTGTGCGAGTCACACAACATGAAAGCCTTTATCCCATACTTCTTAGGCTTGTCGGGAAGATAAACTTTGAAAGATAAGTTACCTTTCCAGGGCACCATGCCCTCGTCGACTGAAATGTTTTGATGCGGTTTATACACTCTTGAAAAACGGTGAACTATCCGGTTATACAAGTGTCCCAGTTTATTTATTGGTGAAAAGCACGGGGTGTTACGGCCCGGCATCCTCCTGTTGTCAGCCAAGTGTAGGTAGGTTATAAGAAGCCAAAACCTGTCTCGGGGCATGCACTTGGCGAAGAAAGGCGTTGAGGTAACATCACTTGTTGACCAGTAATCAGCAAAGTTTCTCTGCACAACCAATGACATGGCAATTGTCATGGCTACAAATACCTTCATCTCTTCTGCATTAGTGTCTTGCCACTGTTGCATTCTTGAACGGGGTCTTAGAATTTTGTCCTCCATTGCTTGTTTGAAATATCTATTGGTTTCCGTTGCCATATCCTCATAGTCATCATTATGTATAAACAAATTGAAAAAGTCAATAGGTTCAGGGTTCTCAGGAAGTTCTATGAACTGGCGCAACCCAGTTTGACCAGTGAAAGGCAAGTTTACACGTGGCCGCGGACCATCCACCCACTCATCAAACGTCTGTGAATTATCATGATTATATTGTGGTATTTCGGCAAACTCCTCCTCAAAACCACTAAAGTCTTCTTCGGTGGAATTACCGGCGGCTAGAATCTTTCTGGCAATCTCTGTCTCTATATCACTCAGAGCATCTGTGTCACCATGTTCACTATCTATTACAGTGTCCCGATCATATGCATCATCACTGTCTAAACCACTGCTACCATCACTGTCAGTTGACTCCATATCAGAGGCTTCATCAGCATGGATCTCGTTGATGAAGTCGTCGTCGCTTGAAACGGCTTCAAAGCTGCGTGTCCTAGTATGCAACGTCCTAGGCCGTCGCAGGGCCTTGCGTCCACGTCCGCGCAGCATTCTGCTTCAACCTGTAAATGATTGAAAATGCGTTAGATGTATGCAACATATAACATGTGATAAGAGACAATAAACATACAGAGATAATGAATGTGAGCTTCATGGACGTTCATTTGCCAGTTTCAGAACCTCCCGGCGCATCTAGGACGACTGCGCCGCAAGCGCCGACGGCTTCTGACATCGCGCCGATTTTTCCGACGCATATGTCAAACGGACCATTTTCTGATTTCCTCGGCGACGTGTAGCACCAGGCGCGAGGCCCGGAAAATAAACTACTATGTCAGGGAAGCTCGGGTTGTCAGTTGCCGAATGACTTCTCTTTTCGAGAAGCAGAGCATCCAAGGAGCGGTCTCTCGAGGCGGAGCCCGGACCCATGGGAGCATACTCCCGTGCTCTCCGGGAATTCCCGTCCCCGTCTTCCGCGGCGGACCCCGGATTCAATCGCGGGACAGGTTTCCCATGTTCTCTTTTGAGAACGAGAGACTCCGAGGAACAATCCTATGGGACGAACCCCGGATTCTATTGGGAATGGGTTCCCATGCCCTTCATACCTCGGAATGACACGAACCTTTATTTCAAAGTAGAAAAAAAATAATAATTTGCACAAAAAGTTTGGGGGGTGGCGACCAAAAGCGGGGGGGTCCGCGCACCCCCCGGTAGATATTTATACTTGTGGGTCGGTCCCGAAGATGACGGACCACGCCCATGTTCATGGGAATTTTTTCTCATTATGTCATGGTGAATCCCGTCGGAAATTCCCCTGCTCACGAAAAAACTAATACCTAAAAAAGTAATTGTGATACAAAAGAACTTTGGTAATAAAAGTGGTGAGGAATCAAATTCTCCATCTGCTCAGTTCAGTCCGCTACACATATAAATAATTCTTCAAATCTTATTGAATGAAACGTCTTTTATTCAATAATGTAAAAGATAAAATAATAAATTCAATTCAAATGGTTTGGAAAGGTGCGCCCTCGCATTTGAATTTTAGAAATAAAAACCTTTCGCAAATGGCATCAGTAACAAAAATGTTCACGCATTTTTAGAAACTCCGAAAAGTGAAATATTTTCCTGAGAAAATATTCCCACGAAAAGGCTTTTCCCCGAGCGGAGGGTCCCGTACTCAAATATATTTTCACTTTTATGTTATAATTTTTTTTCCAAAACTGGAAACAAAATTCCGTCATGACAGTTGTTCATCGTTTATAAAGCTCTATATTTGCGTATCAAAAGAACAGTATTTTAGTTATATATTATCATACTTCTTCACTTATGCGTACATCAATATAGCGGCTCTTCGCGCATGCATAGTTCTTCCCAAAAACATGCGCATTATATCTGGAATTAAAGACAATGTTTTTCTCTTTACAATGATGTAAAAATTATAAAAATCGGACTTGCGGTTCAAAAGTTATGAAGTGCGAAAATTATACCTTTTGGCGCGGCGCTTTGCGCATGCAGAGTTCTTCCCGAAAACATGCGCATTATACATGGAATTGAAGACAATGTTTTTCTCTTTACAATGATGTAAAAATTATAAAAATCGGACTTGCGGTTCACAAGTTATAAAGCCCGTAATGATGGTATATGCTAAGAGCGCCACTTATTCAAAGCCGAATATCACCTTCTGCGCGACACCTGGCGCATCAAAAGTTATTGCCGAAAATACACGTATTTTATATGGAATTGAAGACAATTCTTTTATCTATATACTGATAAAAAAATTATGAAAATATCCCAAGTAGTTTCTTAGAAATAGAGCGCCGAGGCATGTTGGGGTAAATGCGCCACATGTATCAAAATTCAAAAGTGCGAAAGTCGGCTATCTCTGTGCGATTGCTGTATTTTCAGTTATGTTAGCGCAATTGCGATTTTTATATGGGAATAAAGGCCATTCTTTCCTCTTTATTTTGGTATAAAAAAAATGAAAACAACCAATTGGTTCATATGATACGAAGTGCGAGAGAAAGGTAGCTTATCGCAATATCTTCCCGTAATTAGAAGCTATCTGCCCATGTGGCGAGATGCGAGACAGATAAGCATAGGCTATCTGCCCATGTGGCGGGATGCGAGACAGATAAGCCTGTACGGGCCATCTCACCCCGGGGCAGTGCAGACACAGGTGCTAATTAGCCGCCGGGCAGTGTAGCCATCGGAGCGAAGCAGGACAAAATTGGCCTTTTGTAAAGCTAATTATCGATGCGTTACGGGTCAACAATGCACACGCAAATTGGTGTGAATTTTGCTGGACGTTCTGACCAGACACTGAAGAAAGTTTTATTCTCATTGCGGGCTGCGAGGCATAAATACAGCCATTCTCATGCAGCGAGTCGCGGAAACAATCGACTCGGGACCCGGTATGGAGGCTAGCCCAGTACATAGACAGGCGTGAATTCTTCTAAGTAAGCGATCCGGGATCCGTACTGGAGTACCTACGAATCGCTTATAGCCCGCCCGGATTATTCCGTCGCCCGCATGTTAAGGGTTAAGGCCACGTTAATCCTTGATCCAATTTGGAGATCAGAAATAGGTTTTAAGAACAAACTTGTGAAAAGTGACCCCAATGATGATTCAACTTGTTAGTAATAACTCGAATAATGAAAAAATAATTGTTGAAAAAAATTCCCCTTTTATTGATGCTGACGAAAAGGCGGAACAGGGAAAGGCGAGACCCTAAGTTTCGGGGCTGCTCTGCTTTTGCGGTGTCCCGCAAACGCTCATTTGGTATTTATTACTTTAGATGAACAAAAAGCACTAGAATGCTGAAATCTTGTGTAGACATATCTTTTGAAGCAGTTATTTAAATAATTACATAATATTAATCTCTTATTCTGATTTAAGCAGTTGTTTAACAATTCACTCACTAAGTCATCAACCTGAGATATTAAATCATGCAATGTCAGATGAGCTACAGAGCCCATGGCTCTATTTTTAAAAAAGAAATTCTGGGGGGCGGGTTTAGGTGCAATGGTAGACTGAATTTCAGCGCAGTACCACCCATGGTTTGCTAGTTCCAGCCGATGCTCACAGGTTTCACCTCAATGCATAGCCATATGGCTTTGTCGGCTTTCTCCCTGGCATAATACTAGCAGCCGCTAAAAGTGAAATACTCTTGAAAGCGGCGTTAAACCTCAACTCACCTCACCTTTTAAAATTCTGTTGAATAATTTGAATTCCACTGTAAACTGATTATTCTTTTGAATCAATATCGCAATTGACATGTTCATTATGTCTCCCCCCGAAGGGTCGGGAGACATATTGGTTTTAGCTGAGTTCCCGTCGGCGTTGGCGTTGGCGTTTGCGTTGGCGTTGGCGTTGGCGTTCCCATTTCGTTTCCGGAGCAGATCTCTAAAACTATGTGACCAATCATCACCAAACTTGGTATACTGTCTCTCCATATCGTGTAGATGTGCCTTTTGAGGGTTAGAGATTTTTTTAAATTTAATTTTTTTTTAATTTCCATGGCAAAGATTTGTACTTAGTCTATTTCAAGGGTAGTGTTCGTTTCCGGAGCAGATCTCTAAAACTATGTGACCAATCATCACCAAACTTGGTATATACTGTCTCTCCATATCGTGTAGATGTGCCTTTTGGGGTAAGAGATTTTTAAAAATTTTATTTTATTTTTTATTTCCATGGCAACGATTTTGGCTTTGTCTATTTCAAGGGTAGTGTTCGTTTCCGGAGCAGATCTCTAAAACTATGGGACCAATCATCACCAAACTTTGTATTATGTCTCTCCACATCATGTAGATGTGCCTACAATTGTGGAGTTGATAGGTTATTTATTCAAGTTGAATTATACAGAGAACATTAATGGTGCTTTATGATAGTATTGTTTAGAGGTTTTGAGCATTTGAGGAAGGGGAGACATCTGTTTTTACGGGTAAAAACACTTTCTAGTTGGATATTGTAATGAGAAGTAATCTACCGGTATTAGTGAACAAATACCGAAAAGCATTTATTAGACAAAGAAGTGTCAAGGTTGTTGTCAAGATTATTATCCAAATCTTGAAAGTGAATGTCAGATAGTAATTGACATTTTTCTGCCTTGAAGGTCGGTGCGGACGAGGAAAGCGTATAATCCCCCGGGGGACCTGGAGGCGAGGGTTGGGACGGTCGTGACTGAGGTGTGTGGGGAGGGGGACTGGAAACACCTTCAGCTTAAGGATCCAACCAACAAGTTCAAGGTATGCACTTCATTATAGACCCATGTAACCTTAAGACAGTAAAACAAACCTACAATACAGTCATGGTTGATTTCCATATTGCACAGCAAATTCTGTATTGCACGGCTGGCGGTTCTACTTTCTCTAAACTTTGGCACTTCTTTGAAATCCCCCAAATAAACAATGTTTTCCCAATTCAATCTTCGGAGTTGATATTTTAACACTGCTAATAACTTTTCAATTGATCAAAGAATTTGCTTGGATTTAGATAAAATATTAACAGCACAAGTAGGAAAAGAGTCACTCAAATTATCATTAACAAGGCAGAAAAGCACCATGCTTATAAGAGAAATTGACAGCATTTCGAAGGTTTTGTTAGTGATGCTGCATCATTGTGACGTCACAACCATTTACTATTGTGACGTCATATCCATGGTTACTTTGGTAACGTCATTCGAAAGAAAAACGAAAGCCTGAATGTTTCTAAATTTTCAGTTCTTCGTAATCAAATGAGTTTTTAGCTCATCAGGCCTGAAAGGCCCGATGGGCTTATGGCATGGGATGGCGTCCGTCCATCCGTCCGTCCGTCCGTAAACTTTTCACTTTTTCGACTTCTTCTCCAGAACCAATAACTCTAGAGAGCTCCTTGGCCAATGGGGATTCTAAATTGTAGATTTGATGACTCTGTGACCCCAAATAAGGGCCCCAGGGGTCATAACCTTAAAAGCTATTTTCATCTTCTTCTCCAGAACCAATGACTCCAGAGAGCTGAAATTTTATGTACAGACTCCTTTGCCAATGGGGATTCTAAATTGTAGATTTGGTGACCCTGTGACCCCAAATAAGGGCCACAGGGGTCATAACCTAAAAAGCTATTTTCATCTTCTTCTCCAGAACCAATGACTCCAGAGAGCTGAAATTATATGTACAGACTCCTTGGCCAATGGGGATTCTAAATTGTAGATTTGGTGACCCTGTGACCCCAAATAAGGGCTTCACAGGCCATTACCTAAAATCCTGTTTTCATCTTTTTCTCCGGAACAAAAAGACCTAGAAGGCTGTAATATTGTATGCAAACTCTTTAGCCAATGGGGATTCTAACTTGTAAATTTGGTGACCCTGTGACCCCAAATATGGGCCACAGCCTAAAAAACTTTTGAAAATGAATTTTGAACTGATATTTTATGACACTTCAATCACTTTATTTGAAATGTATGTCGACTTGATATAACAATCTATGAGAACTATTGCCTATGAACTGAAAATTGTGACAAGTCATAAAGGACTAATGTGAAGAGGAGTTAAGAATTCTATTATTTTACATGAGATATGTGAACTGCATATGACTGGTTATGAAATGATAAGATAAGATTATTTTCATCTTCTTCTCAAGAACGAAAAGACCTGGAAGGTTGTCATGTTGTGTAATGAGTCTTTAGCCAATGGAGATTCTAAATTGTAGATTTGGTGACGCTGTGGCCCCAAATAAGGGCCTCATTTGTCATAACCTAACATCCTGTTTTCATCCAGAACGAACTAGAAGGAATATTGTGTTCAGAAATTTAGATGTTTGGATGAGGCTTAGAACCAATAAAATTGTGCAGAGATTATTTAGCCAAGGTGATTCTAAATTGTACTACCGGTATGTACCATGAGATTCATCACATTGCCTGTTCTCTTTAAACCTTATCCAGTTAGATCAGTGCTGCCAGTGTTTAGTGCAAGCATGAGTCTATCACATAATTTGGCGGTAAAACACAAAAAACACAGCTGGCTTGTAACCAGAGCCAAGGCGTCAGAATATTGCATAATCTCCTGTGTGTTGACCTTGCTGAGTGCTCTCTCTCAATTTCAAGACTAGATTTGTCAGGGTTAGGAATTGTGCATTATATTGAGACAACATATTTCTGTCTTCATCATCAAACAAAATAAACTAAAATAAATGAGCTACAGAGCCCATGGCTCTATTTTTGAAATTTGAAAATTCATGTCTTCTTGTTCATTACAAATAAAATTGCCTCAGTGGCTTAGTGGAAAGGCTGTTGGGACAATCAATGATTTCAGTTGGTGACTTACACTGCTGGTTTGAGTTCGAATCCCACAATGGACTTGCTCTGAAAATTAAAAGAATTTATACCATTACAGATAGTGTGATCCCAAATATAACAATGTACCTAAAATTGAAAGTATTGATTTATAAAATACTGATATACATGTATCTGTACATTCATGTAATATTCCAAAACACTGCCAGTTTCTACGTATGGGAAACCAAAGCACCCTAAAACAATGTAACACTTGTCCCATGAGTTTTTGAACCCCCATTTCCAATCTAAATCAAATGTTTTCAGATTGTGACTCGCCTGATTAGAGAATTAGATCACGATGTCCCCAACCTGGAACTGCACAACATGAAATCAGTCAAAGATGTTGTTACATATTTTGCTACGCCAGTTCGAGACACGTCGTCGTACGAAGATATGTCGAAACTCAATCTGCCCAAGAACATGCACATTCAGATGGAGCCACTGCGGTTTGATCCAGAGACAGACACCATGTTTGGTGGGAGGACCGCCTTCCCGGGATCACAGACAATCGTGTCGGGTCTACGCTATAAGAACAAATATGGGAAGAAGCGTGCATAGGATAGAATATTGTTGTATGTATGTGTGTGTGGAAATAAATGTATATAAACAAATTTTTTATGATGAATGATATTCTGTGAAATCTGGTCAAACTCGAATGGCGGAATTAGTGGGTTGGGGAGTTGGATGTTTGATTTGATTTTAAAAACTTCTGTATGTACTTTGATTTAGCCCCAAAGTGAACAGACCAAGAACATCACAACTCCCTCTTCAATCATTAATCCTGTTGGTCACACTTAAATGTAGCAGATCAAGTTTGGCAATATAGTGACAATATTAAGTCGTGGTTTTGTATGGAAAACTGACCAATACACTGGGCCTGGAACTCTCGAATTTCTCAAACGCAATTTTGAAAACTTTTTTACAGCAGAAAAAACACAGATTTTGGTTGGTAGTGTTTAATAGATCACATAAGTTATAATAACTGGTATACATGTAAATAGGAAGTGTATTTGTAGTTAATGCATAGGGTTATGATATATGGTTATCTTATATTTGGCACTTAAGGATGAATATGCAAGTCGAGTGAGATGGTTTGAACTGAAATCAACACATATGGTATTTTGGCAAGTATTAAAACCAAATACAATGTATAATTGTTTGAAGGGGTAGGAAGGTGCAATCAGCTTCGGATGGAGAGGTCCAGGGTTTGAATCCTGCTGTAGAGAACCATTCTACTTGCAGTAAGGTTTGGGGCAATGCTACACT
The DNA here is from genome assembly GCA_936450465.1 of Gibbula magus. NCBI lineage: Eukaryota > Metazoa > Mollusca > Gastropoda > Trochida > Trochidae > Gibbula > Gibbula magus. The sequence goes on along the minus strand of OW388295.1, from coordinate 27,451,509 downwards.
AAATTTCACTGCAGTAGCAGCCATGGTGCGCTAGTTCCAGCCAATGATTGCAGGTTTCACCGCAATGTCCAATTACTCTAGCCAATTGGTAACAAGGCTAGAAAGTAACAGAAAGCCATAGACCGACTTGAGTTAAATTACGCAACACCACATTCAAGTCGTATGATTGTCTAAGAATGTCTCTGATTTGCTCAATTTATTGAAGGTGAAAGGTCACCTGATATGACCTCTGCCAGGTAGTACTGAGATCGACGAACAAGATAGGAATGTTATGTTTAACCAACCACAGCCCTGGTCAGATACTGAATCTGAAGGTTACCCCTAGCCTCGTCAGTGATTGGTTGGAGAGAAAGGTCACTTCACATGACCCCTGCCGAACAGTATTCTGATTTTTAAAAATGCAGCGAGGCACAAGTGTTATGCTCAATCTCATTTTAATTAGATTGTTATGAACAGTGTGTTCTTCACAAGACGGTTAGTGCATGAAAAGCACATGCATGACATGACTATGGAAGGGATTTTGTGCCAAAAATGAAGACATGTTGACTTGTAACTTGTAAAGTGTAACATGTCGTTCCCAACCATACAAGTCATGAAAAGACAAGTCCAATCATGCAAAACTAACATTTTAATTCTCTCAATCGTAACTTCGCATTCTCAACTTTACAAAGTTGAAATGTAATTCTAGAAATTGTCAAAGTCGAAAAGTCAACTTGTCATTTTTAGCTCATCAGGCCTGAAAGGCCCGATGGGCTTATGGCATGGGATGGCGTCCGTCCGTCCGTCCGTCCGTCCGTCCGTCCGTAAACTTTTCACTTTTTCATCTTCTTCTCCAGAACCAATATCTCTAGAGAGCTGAAATTTTATGTACAGACTCCTTGGCCAATGGGGATTCTAAATTGTAGATTTGGTGACCATGTGACCCCAAATAAGGGCCACAGGGGTCATAAGCTATAAAGCTATTTTCATCTTCTTCTCCAGAACCAATGACTCCAGAGAGCTGAAATTATATGTACAGACTCCTTGGCCAATGGGGATTCTAAATTGTAGATTTGGTAACCATGTGACCCCAAATAAGGGCCTCACAGGCCATTACCTAAAATCCTGTTTTCATCTTTTTCTCCGGAACAAAAAGACCTAGAAGGCTGTAATATTGTATGCAAACTCTTTAGCCAATGGGGATTCTAACTTGTAAATTTGGTGACCCTGTGACCCCAAATATGGGCCACAGCCTAAAAAACTTTTGAAAATGAATTTTGAACTGATATTTTATGACACTTCAATCACTTTATTTGAAATGTATGTCGACTTGATATAACAATCTATGAGAACTATTGCCTATGAACTGAAAATTGTGACAAGTCATAAAGGACTAATGTGAAGAGGAGTTAAGAATTCTATTATTTTACATGAGATATGTGAACTGCATATGACTGGTTATGAAATGATAAGATAAGATTATTTTCATCTTCTTCTCAAGAACGAAAAGACCTGGAAGGTTGTCATGTTGTGTAATGAGTCTTTAGCCAATGGAGATTCTAAATTGTAGATTTGGTGACGCTGTGGCCCCAAATAAGGGCCTCATTGGTCATAACCTAACATCCTGTTTTCATCCAGAACGAACTAGAAGGAATATTGTGTTCAGAAATTTAGATGTTTGGATGAGGCTTAGAACCAATAAAATTGTGCAGAGATTATTTAGCCAAGGTGATTCTAAATTGTACTACCGGTATGTACCATGGGATTCATCACATTGCCTGTTCTCTTTAAACCTTATCCAGTTAGATCAGTGCTGCCAGTGTTTAGTGCAAGCATGAGTCTATCACATAATTTGGCGGTAAAACACAAAAAACACAGCTGGCTTGTAACCAGAGCCAAGGGGTCAGAATATTGCATAATCTCCTGTGTGTTGACCTTGCTGAGTGCTCTCTCTCAATTTCAAGACTAGATTTGTCAGGGTTAGGAATTGTGCATTATATTGAGACAACATATTTCTGTCTTCATCATCAAACAAAATAAACTAAAATAAATGAGCTACAGAGCCCATGGCTCTATTTTTGAAATTTGAAAATTCATGTCTTCTTGTTCATTACAAATAAAATTGCCTCAGTGGCTTAGTGGAAAGGCTGTTGGGACAATCAATGATTTCAGTTGGTGACTTACACTGCTGGTTTGAGTTCGAATCCCACAATGGACTTGCTCTGAAAATTAAAAGAATTTATACCATTACAGATAGTGTGATCCCAAATATAACAATGTACCTAAAATTGAAAGTATTGATTTATAAAATACTGATATACATGTATCTGTACATTCATGTAATATTCCAAAACACTGCCAGTTTCTACGTATGGGAAACCAAAGCACCCTAAAACAATGTAACACTTGTCCCATGAGTTTTTGAACCCCCATTTCCAATCTAAATCAAATGTTTTCAGATTGTGACTCGCCTGATTAGAGAATTAGATCACGATGTCCCCAACCTGGAACTGCACAACATGAAATCAGTCAAAGATGTTGTTACATATTTTGCTACGCCAGTTCGAGACACGTCGTCGTACGAAGATATGTCGAAACTCAATCTGCCCAAGAACATGCACATTCAGATGGAGCCACTGCGGTTTGATCCAGAGACAGACACCATGTTTGGTGGGAGGACCGCCTTCCCGGGATCACAGACAATCGTGTCGGGTCTACGCTATAAGAACAAATATGGGAAGAAGCGTGCATAGGATAGAATATTGTTGTATGTATGTGTGTGTGGAAATAAATGTATATAAACAAATTTTTTATGATGAATGATATTCTGTGAAATCTGGTCAAACTCGAATGGCGGAATTAGTGGGTTGGGGAGTTGGATGTTTGATTTGATTTTAAAAACTTCTGTATGTACTTTGATTTAGCCCCAAAGTGAACAGACCAAGAACATCACAACTCCCTCTTCAATCATTAATCCTGTTGGTCACACTTAAATGTAGCAGATCAAGTTTGGCAATATAGTGACAATATTAAGTCGTGGTTTTGTATGGAAAACTGACCAATACACTGGGCCTGGAACTCTCGAATTTCTCAAACGCAATTTTGAAAACTTTTTTACAGCAGAAAAAACACAGATTTTGGTTGGTAGTGTTTAATAGATCACATAAGTTATAATAACTGGTATACATGTAAATAGGAAGTGTATTTGTAGTTAATGCATAGGGTTATGATATATGGTTATCTTATATTTGGCACTTAAGGATGAATATGCAAGTCGAGTGAGATGGTTTGAACTGAAATCAACACATATGGTATTTTGGCAAGTATTAAAACCAAATACAATGTATAATTGTTTGAAGGGGTAGGAAGGTGCAATCAGCTTCGGATGGAGAGGTCCAGGGTTTGAATCCTGCTGTAGAGAACCATTCTACTTGCAGTAAGGTTTGGGGCAATGCTACACTAAATTTCACTGCAGTAGCAGCCATGGTGCGCTAGTTCCAGCCAATGATTGCAGGTTTCACCGCAATGTCCAATTACTCTAGCCAATTGGTAACAAGGCTAGAAAGTAACAGAAAGCCATAGACCGACTTGAGTTAAATTACGCAACACCACATTCAAGTCGTATGATTGTCTAAGAATGTCTCTGATTTGCTCAATTTATTGAAGGTGAAAGGTCACCTGATATGACCTCTGCCAGGTAGTACTGAGATCGACGAACAAGATAGGAATGTTATGTTTAACCAACCACAGCCCTGGTCAGATACTGAATCTGAAGGTTACCCCTAGCCTCGTCAGTGATTGGTTGGAGAGAAAGGTCACTTCACATGACCCCTGCCGAACAGTATTCTGATTTTTAAAAATGCAGCGAGGCACAAGTGTTATGCTCAATCTCATTTTAATTAGATTGTTATGAACAGTGTGTTCTTCACAAGACGGTTAGTGCATGAAAAGCACATGCATGACATGACTATGGAAGGGATTTTGTGCCAAAAATGAAGACATGTTGACTTGTAACTTGTAAAGTGTAACATGTCGTTCCCAACCATACAAGTCATGAAAAGACAAGTCCAATCATGCAAAACTAACATTTTAATTCTCTCAATCGTAACTTCGCATTCTCAACTTTACAAAGTTGAAATGTAATTCTAGAAATTGTCAAAGTCGAAAAGTCAACTTGTCATTTTTAGCTCATCAGGCCTGAAAGGCCCGATGGGCTTATGGCATGGGATGGCGTCCGTCCGTCCGTCCGTCCGTCCGTCCGTCCGTAAACTTTTCACTTTTTCATCTTCTTCTCCAGAACCAATATCTCTAGAGAGCTGAAATTTTATGTACAGACTCCTTGGCCAATGGGGATTCTAAATTGTAGATTTGGTGACCATGTGACCCCAAATAAGGGCCACAGGGGTCATAAGCTATAAAGCTATTTTCATCTTCTTCTCCAGAACCAATGACTCCAGAGAGCTGAAATTATATGTACAGACTCCTTGGCCAATGGGGATTCTAAATTGTAGATTTGGTAACCATGTGACCCCAAATAAGGGCCTCACAGGCCATTACCTAAAATCCTGTTTTCATCTTTTTCTCCGGAACAAAAAGACCTAGAAGGCTGTAATATTGTATGCAAACTCTTTAGCCAATGGGGATTCTAACTTGTAAATTTGGTGACCCTGTGACCCCAAATATGGGCCACAGCCTAAAAAACTTTTGAAAATGAATTTTGAACTGATATTTTATGACACTTCAATCACTTTATTTGAAATGTATGTCGACTTGATATAACAATCTATGAGAACTATTGCCTATGAACTGAAAATTGTGACAAGTCATAAAGGACTAATGTGAAGAGGAGTTAAGAATTCTATTATTTTACATGAGATATGTGAACTGCATATGACTGGTTATGAAATGATAAGATAAGATTATTTTCATCTTCTTCTCAAGAACGAAAAGACCTGGAAGGTTGTCATGTTGTGTAATGAGTCTTTAGCCAATGGAGATTCTAAATTGTAGATTTGGTGACGCTGTGGCCCCAAATAAGGGCCTCATTGGTCATAACCTAACATCCTGTTTTCATCCAGAACGAACTAGAAGGAATATTGTGTTCAGAAATTTAGATGTTTGGATGAGGCTTAGAACCAATAAAATTGTGCAGAGATTATTTAGCCAAGGTGATTCTAAATTGTACTACCGGTATGTACCATGGGATTCATCACATTGCCTGTTCTCTTTAAACCTTATCCAGTTAGATCAGTGCTGCCAGTGTTTAGTGCAAGCATGAGTCTATCACATAATTTGGCGGTAAAACACAAAAAACACAGCTGGCTTGTAACCAGAGCCAAGGGGTCAGAATATTGCATAATCTCCTGTGTGTTGACCTTGCTGAGTGCTCTCTCTCAATTTCAAGACTAGATTTGTCAGGGTTAGGAATTGTGCATTATATTGAGACAACATATTTCTGTCTTCATCATCAAACAAAATAAACTAAAATAAATGAGCTACAGAGCCCATGGCTCTATTTTTGAAATTTGAAAATTCATGTCTTCTTGTTCATTACAAATAAAATTGCCTCAGTGGCTTAGTGGAAAGGCTGTTGGGACAATCAATGATTTCAGTTGGTGACTTACACTGCTGGTTTGAGTTCGAATCCCACAATGGACTTGCTCTGAAAATTAAAAGAATTTATACCATTACAGATAGTGTGATCCCAAATATAACAATGTACCTAAAATTGAAAGTATTGATTTATAAAATACTGATATACATGTATCTGTACATTCATGTAATATTCCAAAACACTGCCAGTTTCTACGTATGGGAAACCAAAGCACCCTAAAACAATGTAACACTTGTCCCATGAGTTTTTGAACCCCCATTTCCAATCTAAATCAAATGTTTTCAGATTGTGACTCGCCTGATCAGAGAATTAGATCACGATGTCCCCAACCTGGAACTGCACAACATGAAATCAGTCAAAGATGTTGTTACATATTTTGCTACGCCAGTTCGAGACACGTCGTCGTACGAAGATATGTCGAAACTCAATCTGCCCAAGAACATGCACATTCAGATGGAGCCACTGCGGTTTGATCCAGAGACAGACACCATGTTTGGTGGGAGGACCGCCTTCCCGGGATCACAGACAATCGTGTCGGGTCTACGCTATAAGAACAAATATGGGAAGAAGCGTGCATAGGATAGAATATTGTTGTATGTATGTGTGTGTGGAAATAAATGTATATAAACAAATTTTTTATGATGAATGATATTCTGTGAGATCTGGTCAAACTCGAATGGCGGAATTAGTGGGTTGGGGAGTTGGATGTTTGATTTGATTTTAAAAACTTCTGTATGTACTTTGATTTAGCCCCAAAGTGAACAGACCAAGAATATCACAACTCCCTCTTCAATCATTAATCCTGTTGGTCACACTTAAATGTAGCAGATCAAGTTTGGCAATATAGTGACAATATTAAGTCGTGGTTTTGTATGGAAAACTGACCAATACACCGGGCCTGGAACTCTCGAATTTCTCAAACGCAATTTTGAAAACTTTTTTACAGCAGAAAAAACACAGATTTTGGTTGGTAGTGTTTAATAGATCACATAAGTTATAATAACTGATATACATGTAAATAGGAAGTGTATTTGTAGTTAATGCATAGGGTTATGATATATGGTTATCTTATATTTGGCACTTAAGGATGAATATGCAAGTCGAGTGAGATGGTTTGAACTGAAATCAACACATATGGTATTTTGGCAAGTATCAAAACCAAATACAATGTATAATTGTTTGAAGGGGTGGGATAGTGCAATCAGCTTCGGATCGAGAGGTCCAGGGTTTGAATCCTGCTGTAGAGAACCATTCTACTTGCAGTAAGGTTTGGGGCAATGCTACACTAAATTTCCGTGCAGTAACAGCCATGGTGCGCTAGTTCCAGCCAATGATTGCAGGTTTCACCGCAATGTCCAATTATTCTAGCCAATTGGTGACAAGGCTAGAAAGTAACAGAAAGCCATAGACCGACTTGAGTTAACATACGCAACACCACATTCAAGTCGTATGATTGTCTAAGAATGTCTCTGATTTGCTCAATTTATTGAAGGTGAAAGGTCACCTGATATGACCTCTGCCAGGTAGTACTCAGATCGACGAACAAGATAGGAATGTTATGTTTAACCAACCACAGCCCTGGTCAGATACTGAATCTGTACGGTTACCCCTAGCCTCGTCAGCGATTGGTTGGAGAGAAAGGTCACTTCACATGACCCCTGCCGAACAGTATTCTGATTTTTGAAAATGCAGCGAGGCACAAGTGTTATGCTCAATCTCATTTTAATTAGATTGTTATGAACAGTGTGTTCTTCACAAGACGGCTAGTGCATGAAAAGCACATGCATGACATGACTATGGAAGGGATTTTGTGCCAAAAATGAAGACATGTTGACTTGTAACTTGTAAAGTGTAACATGTCGTTCCCAACCATACAAGTCTCGAAAAGACAAGTCAAATCATGCAAAACTAACATTTTAATTCTGTCAAGCGTAACTTCGCATTCTCAACTTTACAAAGTTGAAATGTAATTCTAGAAATTGTCAAAGTCGAAAAGTCAACTTGTCATTTTTAATTATTAAATCTAAATAATATGAACATTTTGTCATGTTACAAGTTACGTTTGACACATGAAAAATGGAAAATGAGGAGTTGCAAAGCTAGCTTTGTAAAAAGGACTTTTGCATTTCGAGACTGACATGACTCGCATAGTTGCGAATGCAATGTTTCAAATTACATCTCTACATGAATTCGCATTGAGCATATTTGGAACATCCCGAACATTGCCGATGTTTTCCGAGGACGAGAGGCATTTGCGAAAAAACGAGACCTCCCTTGCCGCTGTCCCAGATGGGGAATCCCTTGGTCTATTTTGAGCCCAACACTGGACGAATTGACCACCCCCCCTGAAAATCAAGGGACGTAATAATAATAATGATAATAATAATATACATTTTAACGCCTAATATCCAGTACAAGCACTGCTCAATGGCGGTACAATTATTACCCTGAAGAAACTGTACTTTAGGTGCAGCTACTAAGCGCTCCGCGCGACCATATATAGGTACTATATGGTCCGTACCTCCCGTGTTCAGGTACCTATTTAAACAGCTGGGTGGACTGAGTGCAATGTGGATGAAGTACCTTGCCCAGGGGCACAACACAGTATAAGACCAAGGGCACAAATGTTTGGTGTCTCCACCGGGATTCGAACCCGGGCCGTTGGCGTGAGACCACTACACCACTGTGCGCCACGTAACTCTTGTTATGTCCTACAAACCACAGGGGTTCGAATCGCCGTTTTGACAATATTTTTCAAAATTCAAAATCTCGATTTTTGCTTTCATATACTGTTTATATACGATACTGTGAGCTCATGTTCCAAATTTGAGCGAAATCGGTTAAGAAATAAAGATTTGGGATAAACATACCCGCTATTGATATAAAGACACAAGGGAGGACACTTGCTCTACGAACTTCTGATCGAAAACTGGACTGCCAAACTATTCTAACGTGCGGTTCGATCAATCTTTGCTTTCCTCATGAAATGAGGCATTGAACCTATAGACAAGCATTTTGGCTTTCTGTGGATCCCAACCAATGTCTCCAACTTCACGCCACATTTGACCACTGACCCTCGCAATGACCCAACCCTCCTTTTTGTACATATATGTGGACGACATCGGGAAAACATCGGTTTTTCCGGAAATCATACACGTCTCTTCGCAATCGCTCGGAAATAGAAAACGCCTCCCATTGGTCAATTATGACGTCAGTTAACCACGCCCCTTACTCAAGGGAGATAACTGTTACCAGTTTGGCCAAGGCGAGTCACTTAGATTCCGAATGATTTGCTCAGTTATTGTCTTCGAAACGGAAATATCGAATGAAATAATGAAATAAATCATTAGGTTTTCTAATTATTAGTTCGATAAATGTTTAACACATTTGACAAGCAATTATTTTTGTTGCACCGTAAAACGAATGCGGAAATATTGCAAATGTGATCCATGACGAACATACAATGACCATCGTGCCGATTGATAGGCAACGATCATAAATAAATGTATCCGATCCTATTTACAAACTATATAAGCACCACTTCCCATGAAAATAATATTTTTTATAAACATTGTGTCCGTTCACTGTCACGTTATTTGATCTCACTCTCAGTTCAATGATATTATGCCAACATTCACTTCCATTTCCATTGCAATTCTACGTTTATTAAGTAAAGTTTCATTATTTTGATTTAGGAAATGCAGTGGCGGATCCAGGAATTTTGAAAAGGGGGGGGGGGGGGGGGGGGGGGGGGGGGGGCTAGATCCGCCACTGAAATGAATCCCCAAATTTTTGCGTGAAGTTTTGAATAACAAAATCGTGATATTGAAAAGAATTATCGTTAGTGGGATACCATTAAAATAGTCAAAAACACCAGTGTTGACAAACATCTGTTTGTTTTTTCAATAGTTGGAAATGGATCAACAAGCAATAATTAGAAGCAGGGTACAAAATTCATTTCATTTTTTTTTTTTTAAACCTGCATTACACTTCAATTATAATTGACTTATGTTCTAATTAAAAATACGTGTTTAAAAACGATTATCCATTTCTAATTTAATTTATCAAGCAAAATATATAACAAGTAGTTGGGGCAGTCAAGGGTGAATTGTTATGGGACCATATTTTCCCATGATTTATGGCATTGGTAAAACGGTTATATTGATATGTTTCAAATAAATGTAATATATACAGTAAAACTTGCATTAAATGAACTTAAAAGTAGTACGTATTCGAAAGGAATATTTCTGAATTCAATACATTGAATTTAAATACAAGTAAATTCTAGATCAGTTGATTTACATTTTAACTTCAACAAATCCCAAAACATGAAAATACATATGAATAAAGACTGAAAACTGATAAACACAATGGCACTGGTAATTTCAAAAGTATAGTTGGACTGTTGAATTTTATAATAGAATCGACTGTAACAGAATATGATGTTTCTCTAAATCATAAATATGTACTGTTTAGGAGATAAATCCATTCTGTTTTATATTTTGGGGTTGTATGTTGTGCAATTTTTACCCCTAAATTTAATTTCAAACCGAGCTTGCGAGGTTTGAAATGTTAATTTAGGGGTAAAAAATGCACAACATACAACCCCAAAATATAAAACAGAATGGATTTATCTCCATTCTAACATGACTAATTAGGAAAATAATGAGGAACTCTTTCGTCTTGCGCCAAAGCGGTGTGCTTGGGTCAAACCAGTACAGACCGGTTTCACTCGCCCGCGACCCTTCGGTGCAGTTCACTTTTCAAAGAACATGCTTCAATCAAAATATCAAAACAAACACTAAAACTCATTTCAATGTAACTTATCTTTATTCGATTGATGACAATATCAACAGTAAACCCATGTTGGAAGTCATCAGACTCACAGAAGCGATTTTCATGTAAATACATAGTCCGACCTATCTCCCCTACAAGGCCGACAAGAACCAATCCCATTCAAGGGGCGCTACTCTGAAAGTAGTTATTCACGTTACGGTTACGGACAAGAACGCTTTTTTATTATGGTTGAGGACATCGTGGAAGGAAATGGGGTCATTTGGGATTGTGAACTGGAGGCAGTGGAATAATTTTGCAAAATAGAGGAATAACGCCACTTCTGTTCATTGGATGAATCGCTGTTGTATGAAGCGAGCGACTGTTGATTTTTGTGTCCTTTGATTTTCATGATTTCACGCGATTCTACGCTAGCCTGTGACAACGTCCGCGGAGCAATGTGAATCGGTCGCAAATATTTAGAGGTGATTATCGGTAAAATAATTACTCCAAAATTGATACGAGGAACCAATCAGATAGCTGTATTTTCATTCTAAATATAGTGTCATGTTAGAATTTGGATTAAAATGGCCAGTCATTATTACATTGATTGGAACGAGCATTGTTTCAAAGAGATTGTAATTTCAAAACATGACGTGTCCCAACTGTATTTTCTGGTTCACATTTATTTATGTATTTTCTTCACAAGTCCCGTTCAAGAATAAAAATTAATGATAATGAACCAAACATGATAAAACTTGTAGAAAACGTACCGCTGAAGAATTATATATGATGAACAAAAAATAAGTGTGATGGACCTATTTTCTGAGTACTTTGATGCTGGAAGTTGAATATTTATTAAAAGTATTGGCAAAGGGAGATAACTCCTCACTGGGTAAATTGAAATATCAGTACATAATTCTTTTATATAAGGTTGCAGAGCAGTTAAAAGATATACCATAAAACATAAACTATTTCACACAATCATAATACCATTACCTTTCTTTATTAGTATCCAAAAGTAATTTGATTTTTAATGTTTTTCACAACACATGAACAGTATTGGCAAAGGGAGATAACTCTTTACTGGAAATTGAATTTTTTTTATGACATACTTATTTATATAAGGTTGTAGAGCAGATGATATTTTACCATAAAACACAAAGTATTTCACATAACCATAACACCACTACCTTTCTTTATTAGTATCAAAAGGTAATTTGATTTTTAATGTTTCTCACAACACACTGTTGATGAAAAATGGACCTAAGCTATTAAGTTCTAAGAGAGTAAACCTGACACATCGGAGATGTGCGTGGACAGTTGCTACGAACTTTTACAATGATTCTTCATATGCACGTCGAATGAATACCTTAAATAATATCACTCACAACGAAAGAATGTCTAACCCATAACATATACGTTTGTCCGATATAAACACATCAAACTGTCAAACAATATCCTCACACGTCATAATTGACCAATGGGAGGCGTTTTCTATTTCCGAGCGATTGCGAAGAGACGTGTATGATTTCCGGAAAAAACGATGTTTTCCCGATGTCGTCCACATATATGTACAAAAAGGAGGGTTGGGTCATTGCGAGGGTCAGTGGTCAAATGTGGCGTGAAGTTGGAGACATTGGTTGGGATCCACAGAAAGCCAAAATGCTTGTCTATAGGTTCAATGCCTCATTTCATGAGGAAAGCAAAGATTGATCGAACCGCACGTTAGAATAGTTTGGCAGTCCAGTTTTCGATCAGAAGTTCGTAGAGCAAGTGTCCTCCCTTTGTGTCTTTATATCAATAGCGGGTATATTTATCCCAAATCTTTATTTCTTAACCGATTTCGCTCAAATTTGGAACATGAGCTCACAGTATCGTATATAAACAGTATATGAAAGCAAAAATCGAGATTTTGAATTTTGAAAAATATTGTCAAAACAGCGATTCGAACCCCTGTGATCCAGTGGATTACTTGGAGTTCGAAACGAATGATTTCAAAAGTACGCAGAGCAGATTCTGATAATAGATTTTACAAACAAAACGTCGGAACTTTTTCTCAGTTCTTCGCCCTCAGGGACATTTCACTCTGTTAATATATACCCTGAATGTGTAATACGGATCATGTTCGTAAAGGTAACCAGCTGGTTACGCATCAATATCTAAATTATCTATAGAATGCATATTGTCAACCAATAAAATATTGTGGTTTGAAAGTTGATGATCGCTCATTGGTCTCCTCATCCGGGGATTGTAAACATTACTTGATTTCATTGGCTGGCTATTTTTAGCCGTTACCAGCATTTTCCCTATTACACAATCGGGGTACATAGGATGCTTTCTCTCTGTCTTAATTCATGGTCATGACGTCACTCGATTGTGTTTTCAGTTGATTATTATTTAGGAATCAACTGTTCATTGACTGTCCCTGTCAGGAGGGGTGTTAGGTTTAGACATTTTCAGTAATGCATGAACCTGGATTCGAACATGCAACCCTTTGCTTGGTAGTCAGCGCTTCTAACCATTAGGCCACAAGAAGCTGTTAGAAACCTTAGGAATGTTTATTAGTAAGAATCCAACGTTCTATTCAAGGCACGGAAGGCATGGAAAGGCAGAGTTTCAGCTGTCAGAAGAATCCATTTCATGAGGGCCGCGGCTACGTGTACCATATCCGATGAATGAGCACCGAAATTTGCAAAATAATTGATTTTGGTATTCCATAATTGAAATTTATTGTTTCAAATCTAAAATAATCACATATGCATGTTTCGTGAAGTCATGCATGGATTAAGATGGAGAATGCATTCGGAGCAGTGGATTCATTAAAAATAATCAACTCGCCTCTTCGGGGCTCGTTGATTATTTTTAACGAATCCACAGCTCCGATTGCATTCTCCATTACATAACTAAAACTCTTGGATTACTAAAGGGTTTTGTTCTTAACAGGCGGGTGCTGTATGAAACTGGGATGGATCTCAGCCCAGAAGACTGGAAGAGCTTGATATTCCTTTTTGGAAAGGAGAACATCCCAAAAAGTCGTCAGAAAACCTTTGAATGTGCATTAGACTTGTTTCTCCATCTTGAAGAAAAAGATATCATATCTAAGGAAGATACGAAAGTCTTACAAGCTAATCTAAAACTTATTGAAAGGCACGATCTGTCTAATAAGTTAGAGGAATTGACAGTCCATGGTGAGTTGAACTTCTTCCTTCTCAGAGAGAGATTCTCAAAGCTTTAAACTACTATTGAGTCCAGCACTCCAGAGGATACAAAACTATCATCCATGTAATGCTGTTTTAATTAAAGGAGTTCATGATGCACTCATTCACCAGGGAAAGTATGGACATTTACATATTTACAGTGAACTGTATTCACATCAGGGAGTTATTGATTGAACAGCGATATCGTGAATGGGTGTGTAGTTAAACAGTAGTACATACCGAAGTTCTAAATGTCTACCAAGTCAATTGGAAATAAGACATTTTCTTGTCTGAATATCAAGAACTGACTTTGCGACGGAGCCAGGTGCTAATTATGTGTTGCATTGTGAATATTGCATTTAGTATTTCTCTGAGGTATTTTAAGAGGTTCTTCACTTTGTTTCTCTAATTTAATTTTCGAACTGTGGCAGTTTTTGGCTGGTTTTATGTCAACGGTGTTTGATTTTATTTATAGATGGCTTACCGGTACGAGATGAAGATGTTGGTCCCGAGACTGTAGTTAATGTATGTATCACCTTTACAGTACATTATTTAATTACATATTTAGTGCAATTTAAGTTCAGTTATCGAAACATATAGATAATTGAGCTTTCTCGAAGAAATGTGTTTGAAATATATAAAGAGTTCAAACCACACAGTTTTCTAATGTGCACTATTGTAAAATTTTAAAAGTTAAGTCAACATACACTTACACTCAGTATTATGTTTCAGCTGGAGTGTATAATCCTATATTCATATCATATATGTATATAAACAGAAAGGTCCCCTCGAATTTCTGTTCCACCCCGATGAATACATTGAAAACTGCTGTATGAAGCAATGCAACGGTTATGACTTATATTGCAATATAATGAATGTGTGTTGCAGGTAGCTCCCGCATATGGCAGAGAGGGGATACACCCTGCGCTAATGAACACGTTCTCTGTTACGTTGAAGAATTCCGTCATCAAGGGAATACACGTTTATAGACGGAACCCACCTGTTGACAAGCAACTGTTAGTTTGTCACGAAGCGGACAATATGCACGACCCGAACGCTTGTATCGTCTCTGTGCCGGACTCCAGACGCCGGAAGTGCATGACGGTGGAGGGGAAGCGGAGAATAATTGAAGACATCACCGACCGCACCGTCGGTTCTGTTCCCATGGAATTAAGCGAAGCAATGAGGTATGTTCTTGATAGAGACTGTAATGTCACTGCTGTGAAAACCGGAAAGCCATGTCCCAGTTCTGCCCCATGGCCGCCTATGTTTCACAAAGGTGGTGGACTTGTCCTTCCTTGCGATTATATTTTCCATTGTCACGATGATGTCCGGAAAACTGAGGTGGTGATGAAACTGAGAGACGCGTTGAGCGGACTGGAGGAGGACGGGGGCATGAGTCTGATAACTGATCTGTAGTTGAGAGATGACAAAGAGTTTGAAACAGTTACTCTTCTGCTCGACACCCGGTTTCCTTATTCTACTGGCTTCAAACAGCGCCCTGGAAAGAAGACAGGATAAAATCACGACATATTTATGTTGGCCTGTTTGAGAACTGTGTTACTTGTACTTGTGCAACTTGTTTTGCAATGCAACCTTGTGATTGGTTTAACTTGATCAACAGTCTCGATTGCTTGAGATCCACCAATATGTGTGGAATGATATGGCGATGTCGGCTCATTTACTGTCCGTTTGAAATTTCATCTGTTCTGTCACCTTTGTCAATGACATATGACATATGAAAATTTGGTGACTCATCAATTTTGGTTTCTTCTTCAATGCGAAAAGTCCTTGAAAAAAAAAATGTTGTGTGCAGATTTATTGGATATTATGTGGATTAGTACCCGAACCTTCATACTTCTGTAATTTCTAAATCCCACTTATGGCATGGCAACTTTATCTGCAGTAAAGAACTGTCCTACACGCAGTAAGGTTTGGGTACAATGCTACACTGAATTTCAGCGCAGTAGCACCCATGGTTCGCTAGCTCCAGCCGATGCTCGCAGGTTTCACCGCAATGTATAGCCACATGGCGTTGCGGGCTTTCTCCCTGCCATAATACTAGCAACCGCGATATAGGTGAAATACTCTTGAAAGCGACTTTAAACCCCAACTCATCTCACCTCTGTAATTTCTCGAATTCTTCCCTTGCATCTATGTCGGGCTCATCACCTTCATAAGTTGGGCAGGACAGAGCCCTCTTAACTTCAAACAAACAGTAACCACGTGCAACATCTGCTTGACAACTTCATTGGAATATCTGTCAAAACGTCGCCCAAAAAAAACAGGCTCTGTAATAAAAAATAATCGTATTTTGTTGTTGTTGACGTTGTCAGTTACATGTTTGATACTACAAACCTTCGGCCCTTGACCAAAAGGAAACGTTCTTCCTTCGTCAATAGAATTACAACTTTTAACATAAATGGCCACCCGAGCCTTATAGAATCGAAGTAATGGTTAGCATGTGCATCAAGTTTGGTGCTCCGGACAAAATTGCTTGATGGACGAACGAGTGATCACTATCACTCTTTATACGGTATTTAGAAGGCCACATCACATACCAATACTCACGTATTACAAAAACTTGCAAATAATATGTAATGTGATTTACCCATGATTGTACTACAGGTCTGTGGCCTTCTAAGTACATGTACCGTAATAAAGATTGATATCATTGATCATTGTAAATTCCCAAGGCATGCTTATGGTGTAAGGAGCGGATATAACAACTGTGTTATGAACTTACTTTTTAGCGGGGAAGTCTAGGTTCACATTCCTTCTAAGAATAATTTTAAATTTGTTTTATTGGAAAAATCAACAGTTCTGTTAATGTTATGCTGGTCAAAATACGAATCTCTTATTGACTGGGATTCATAAATATGCAGTCGCTATGTTTGATCAATACATAGAGCAAACATTAGACAGCAAGTGTAAAGTGCTTAAAGTAATGTTGGGTCACATTGTTAATGCATTAGTACTAACTAGTTCTCGTAGAGAAAATTAGTTTAATCAATAACAGTACACAATAATTTACATTATTCGTTGCACTGCTGAATCACCCGATGTTTGGCTCATCAGACTTGAAAGGCTCGATGGGCTTATGGCATGGCCCGGCATTCGTCCGTCCTTCCGTCCATAAACTTTTTCGCTTTTTCGACATTTTCTCCTGAACCGCTGGCTCTAGGCCAATGGGTTCACAGGGGTCCCATCCTTAAAAATATATTAAACATATTTTCATTTTCTTCAAAAGGTCTAGAAAGCTGAAATGTTGTGCACAGATTCCGTGGCCAATGGGGATTCTAAATTGTAGATTTGATGACCCTCTGACCCGAAATGTGGGTCACAGAGGTCATGACCTAAAAAGCTATTATGTTTCTTATGCCCTTTTTACATGCACACTTTACACCCAGGAGTATATTTTGTTTGCTTACATCTAAAACGTCATGCTGGTGAGAACTCATTATGTGTAAACTGCGTATCCAGAAGTTAAGAAGATATTATCAAGATGAGCTGTGTACAGGCTTAAATTTTTGCTTGGTCTGTTAAACTGACAACAATAAGTGGTCGAAGCATTCTCAATTATGGTGAAATGACAATGTAAGATGGAGTATGTAATGATGAAGAGTGAAACGAAAACTGAGACCTGAGACTCTGACACAGTTCAGAGAACCAATAGATCTACATCATAATGTTGCTATCGTCCTGTATTGGCTTGCATCTATTGCTTAAAACCGAAATATTTAATTTATTTGAAGTATTTGAATCTTCTCAATAGATACGTTAATTTCCCAAATGGTGTAGAATTGCAGGTTGTAATCAATTGATATGAAGATCATTGGAGATTTTCCAAATGTGGAGGTACCATAGACTACACCCACATTTCAAAAGTAACACCAGTTTAAGCTGACGGCGACTGCCTCGATAGCAAGGGGTTGTATTCTGCTGTAACTAAAGTACAGCACTTAAAGCAACCAAAAAAAACAAGAATGATGAAATTGTTTATACTGTTAGTGTATACCTTTATCAAGAAGCCGTAGAGCCACATACAGCATCTCACAGCATCTCGGAGGCTGTACAATAACAAGCTTAACAGAACCCGGCTGAACAAAAGTTTGTTTAACTGTTCCCCCAAATCAGTGCAAATATCATGTAATTCTGTGTTTATTTAAGTTTGATATATTCCTTAAATATGCCCGCAAAAGTTATGAATCTTTGTTTAGACGTAGAAAAATCATTTCTGTATCATATACTTAAAGATGATACTTATATTTCTACAGGAGCTAATATGGCAAGAATCCGGGGTCCAAAACTTTATATTGTTTTATAAAATTGTCATGTTTTAATCATTTAGGGAAAAATACATAATTCATATCATCACATTGACCAATATCTTCTATTACTGTCGAAAATTTACCGACATTATGTTTAATTACTATTTTATTGCAGAGACAATGAAATCTAAATTTTCAAATGTTGACCCCTTGTCTCTATTGTTGTACGCCAAAATAGTTTCTGGCGTGTTACATATCTGTCCCTTCTATATGTTGTGTAAAACACCTCTTGTCCAAAAATAGTATCCATACTGTGTTCTGTTTAGAAATTGTGCCAAATTGAATTTCTTGCATAGTTAAACTTTTGTTCAGCAGCTGTAGAATGTACCTGTATAGTTATAACTGTGTTCTGCTATACAACCTTTGTTAAATGAGATGAAAACCCTTATGACATGCAGATAGAACCTTAGGATGGCCCAATGATGTTGATGGTTACAATAGTGATGATCCGCTATGTGTAATGCATTTTTCTCAAGAATGACAGATTATTACCTCTACGTACATTATATAGCTTGTCCGCAAAGCCTAATTAATCAATTAAAGATGATTATCACTACTGCTAGATGAGTTTATGAGGTGTGTTAACTCGCCAAAAACACATGTTTATGCAATAATTATGCAATTGCAATCTGCTGAATTACCTAGTTGGATATCTAAACATTCGATATAAGGAACATTTAAGTTGTTTTATTGAAGATTTGTTTGTAAAATTAACGATCAAATGTTGCGAAATCGCGTTGAGTTATGACTATCCCTGATAATGAGATTCCTCTTGTGACGTCACAGCTAGGAGGAATCTCTTCAGAGACCACATCCCCCGCAATTTAGTGGCCGATTTCAGAAATTTAAAATCCAGTAATTGCCAAATTGAAATCCCATTTTAATGAATCCGTATGTGACCGTGTGGCGTGAATTTAACCTTTAAAGCCTGCGCAATCACTTGGCTGATAAATTTGTCAATTCTTAAATGGCATGCCTCTCTTGAAGCAAACTAATGTTTTTTCTATTCCCTGTTATTGTTCAATGTGAGAATAGTTCAAAATGAAAACCAGAGTAGTTTTGTTTTGATGTGCTTCAACTAAAATAACGGTAACTATTAACAATGGAAATACAATAAATTCTAAGAACAAAACACTTGCTACAAATATACGAAGTAATTTTGAAATACGTTAAATGAAATCAAACACCTAAGACACACATATTAATTAGGAACCAAGTTGCACGCGCCAAAATGAAAGTTAATATTAAAATGGATATATAAAATATATAGCTCACAGAAATTTACAAAATAAAAGACAGTTAATTTTAAGTTTAAAAATGTAAAATGTCCTCGGATTATGTAAAATTCTAGGATGTTGCATTCAGTTTGTTAATAGGAGTAAACAGAAAATCTGTTTACATGACACAATTACAGGAGTAAAATACTCCTGGAGTAAATATACTTTTACTTTACCTCTTGGGGTAGAGTATTTTACTCCTAGGAGTTTATATACTCCTGAAAGTAAATTTGTTTTGGCCTGTTTTCATGACACGTTTACTCCCTGTAAGTAAGTTTACTCATTTACTATTACACATGATTCAACATCTCAAAAACATTTATCAATTTTCGAATATCGGGTCCAAAGCTTCAAAATCTAGAACATTGTCACAGCAAAAATAACTTCATTTCTGTTGTCGTGGCAATTACATTACAATTACGTGTACTCAGATTTTGAGTAATATAGATTTCCGCAACGTTACCGCTGTCCTCAAATAAAGTTATCCGTTTCAGCTTCATTTCCGTAATGAAAAAAAAAGTAAATTTCCGTTGCGTTTTAAGGTGGAAACTGTAGTTGAATATTTCCATTGTGTTTCCAACAGGAGTAAATTACAAGATTTGAGATAGTACGTATTTCCACATTGTTTCCTCATCCGGAATTACAACGTCATTTCCGCAGTTGGCAATAGGCGAGCCTCGGATATTTGTAACTTTAATCAACACATGTTAATAAACTACCGGGCAAAAGAAAGTATTCGCCTAAGTTTGTTTCGATTAATTCCATATTTAAAAGAAATCAGATGTATTTGACTATGGCGTGATACAATAATACTTATCTGAAGTAGTTTGAATGACTTTGTTGGTGACTGTGGTTAAATTTTAGTTCAAATATCTTTTTGTAATGAAGACAGGGTTAAGAATGAAATTTACACCAACATGACCCCTACCCTGTTTAAAATGTTGTGAATGTGTGCAGAATCAGGCACATTTATTTATTTTCACATAGGATATGTCTTATATGTCGATGAACAGTTGTGTATAATCAAACATAATTTAAAAACAAAATTAAATTTAAAAATTCATTTTTAAAAAAATAATCAAAAACATGTAGAAGTATTCTTTGACTGCTAACTAAACACCTGTACTTATCAGTTTTGGATTATGACATCGAAAACATGAAATGTTTGCAATTGAAAATCATACATATGGTAAAATCAACTGAGGTGAGTACTTTCTTTTGCCCGGTAGTTTATATTTGATATCAAAAGACACTGGCATAAGATTCTCTATATGCTGAATAACCATTCCTTTTTATTTTCAATGAAACTTGCAGCAAATGTTTCACACCTAAAATAATTAATTAATTAATTAATTAAAAAAGGTTATCATTTACAAAACACATCGCACAGTTTTCAATAAAATCCTAATTATGTTGATCAATAACATTAAACGCAACAATAAGGTGTCTTATTAATTACATTAAATGTTAGATACAAATGTTGACAACGGCGTGACATCAAATAAATCCAGAAAGCGCAGAGTATGGCAACATAGCTTTGTAGATTGAATACGTTCAAGTGGTTTTTTAACAGGGTGTCATCATTAGGTTTGTTATATGGCTAATGTCGTCGAGGACCGAATCACCCGTTTTGCAGTGCATATTAAATGAGTTATGCATAGTAATGAAGAAGTTCAAAGGCATAAGTCAGCATTGGTACCGATAGTCACGGCAGTGAATCAATGAAATTTCCACTCTGATCTCCTTCAACCAATCATTCTCAACAGACCACAACGCGAAGAGAAAACAAAAGCAATTTGCAACTGGTTGACTCCGATCTGGAACACGAGGATGAGTGAGGTGGTTCTATCCACAACATGTTAATATACACACCACACTTTTATGACAGAAGACCGTTCTAAGGTTAAGAGTGCACATGGTTAGAAATAGACACAACGCATCAGGGTTTCGACAAAGTTAGCTTCATCTGCAATGATCGGAAGCCTGGTTGTATATGCTGTTTGCCTGGCAACATCCATAGGTGGTAAGTAGATGACAAATTATTCTTGTTGTGATCACAACTGTATGTATTACTTTTCATTGAGTTCAGACTTATCCATGTACTGAGAAAAATAACTTCATTTTATTTAGATTTTCTACTATTTCGCAAGCATATATGATTATGTATAAGAAACTTGTACATGTACATCAGAGTGTGTAACATTGTACAGAAGCATGTGTAACGTGTACGTAAGAGTGCGTAACATGTACGTAAGAGTGTGTAACATTGTACAGAAGAGTGTGTAACATGTACGTAAGAATGTGTAACATTGTACAGAAGAGTGTGTAACATGGACGTAAGAGTGTGTAACGTGTACGTAAGAGTGTGTAACGTGTACGTAAGAGTGTGTAACATTGTACAGAAGAGTGTGTAACATGTACGTAAGAGTGTGTAACGTGTACGTAAGAGTGCGTAACATGTACGTAGGAGTGTGTAACATTGTACAGAAGAGTGTGTAACATTGTACAGAAGAGTGTGTAACATTGTGCAGAAGCATGTGTTACATGTACATAAGAGTGTGTAACATATAAGTAAGAGTGAGTAACATTGTACAGAAGGATGTGTAGCATTGTACAGAAGGATGTGTAACATTGTACATAACACTGTGTAACATTGTACATACGAATCAACAAACATTAACCAATTTCATAAGGTGTTGTAAATGTTGTTCATTTGTTAGTATTAGTGTATAGTTTATATATTGTATAATTGCACATTTGATATATACGTTATGGTGATATGTAAACAGACAGGCAAAAGAAAGTATCCACTTTTTAAAATGAAATCATGGAAAATTTATATTATTGATGTTGACAGTAAGCATCGGATAAACAGGGACTAAACATTAACTTTTGTTTTTTAAAGTTGAACTAAAACCAGATTTACACATTTTGGAGAAAATATTTATAATCGCGTAACCTTCATACTTGTTTAAAGTCACGTAACACATTGGTAAACACGCTACACATTATTGATGTTGGCCAACCGATATGCGAATGTACACATAAAACTCGTCAAAAGTAACACCAGAAAAACGTGAATAACTTCTGAAATTTGGCAAAAGCTGGGCAACGGATACCAAAGCTACAAGAATCGCCCTTGTTCCGGCATTCCTAATTTCAATGTGTTGTCAAATTACAACCGAGTTGGGGAGACATTTGACAATCCCAGATCACAAAAATGGTCTTTTTGTACCATGAAATCTGATATCTGTTTGCGTTAGACCGCCAACGCTATCTCTGAGTGACGTCATTGATGGCGACCACCATAGATCGGCGTGTCACAATGCACACGTGCACCAGAAGACCTTGAACTGGTAGAGTCGAAGTCTTTCGACTGGTCAAAAGAATAATATCATTATGGCTGTGGCAACGTCGGTTTGACATGCAAGGTTACATCTTTACAATAAGTTCTATTTTCTCAAAAGTTGTCGCTGATTGGACAACCGTCAGACGGTCCACAATGGCGTGTTAGAATCAAACCACAATCTCCAGTTAATGAACAAGTGTCGATGCAGGTTTTGCATGAACACAGAAACAGCTGTCAGGTGACGTCATACGTCATTTTTACTTCTCGATCAGACAGGGCATTTCAAAATGCGTTGACACACAAATCGACCGCATTTGGCATCCATGTGGCACATTTTACAAATTGGACGACTTAAGGGATTAGAAAGAATTGAAATTAACGTGTTTTGGTTGTGATTTTAACCCTTCATCTTTTGAATTTCTTGTGTGCAAAACTGGCTAATTAAACGTTAAACTTTAGGATTTTGATGTTTTCCGAAATGAATGAACTATCCAATGTAACTGATCTCAAACTTCTACCATAATTAGATTTTTAATTATAGTGAAATACAAAGAGATGTTCACTTTCTTTTGCCTGCCAGTTTATTTATCATCCAAAGCTATCTTCTACAGTAGATACCGCATGTGTGAGATCAAGCGATATCCACAGGCGATATCTTCATTGTATATATCGCTACAATCAAATCGTCATTATCCTATTACATTAACTGTAAATGATATCACAAGACTTTGACATCACTGAGAGTATTACTGACTATGTTATGACGTCATAAAGTTGATGATGTAACAATGCCATAATGCTGATGACGTCACGATACTAATACCTCACTGCTGAATAATCTAAATTGCAGGTTCTTTTTTTTAGATATATGCAAATAATTGATGTTTTTTAATGTTAAATACAATCTCACCTTCGTGTATTCTGATATCAAATATATCAATAAGCCTCGGATAGTTGTAACTGTAATCAACTCGTATTGATATATTTATATCAGAAGCCACTTGAGACAGATTCTCTATTTATTAAAGTTTTAAAATGCCTACAATGACAGAATAGGCATAAACAATGCTGTTTGTGACAGGATATGTTGTTACCGCAAGAGGAAAGCCGGTGTCGTCTAGTTCTCGATACCATCACAGCAATGGACCAGAAAAGGCTGTAGATGGCGACACCGATTCAATCCACCCTAACATATTCCACTCAGCATTATACACATCTTCAAGCTGGTGGAGAGTGGACTTGGGCGAGGAGATCATCTCTCCCCGTGTGACTATCTACTTCAGAACGCCTAGTAAGTGAAGGAGCATAGTCTAAATATAATCATAGTATAAAGATAAATAGATAGTTATGTTGGTTTAAAGTTCGAACGTAAACAATGTTATACAATACAATGTAGGTGCCTTCAGATGGCATCAATGCATCTTTCTAACTACAAAAGTATAATACTGGCACCAGATCATGTTCGTTTTATGAAAAAATGATAGCATTATTAACGTAAATTAAGTGAAGAAAGGCATGTTTATTTGAATCGATACAAATTCACAAAGGTCACAATGTCACTAACGCTTATTTTGACATCATGAGAAGTTGAGTACTGAACAGTAACACTCAGGTCCAAAGCAACAGACCCGGGTAAGCATTCATTGCGATAGTCCAAATCCAGATTAATTTCAAGCACCGACGTTAGAGCATCAGTTCTCAAGTCTTGCAGTTTTAACAACTCAAAGACAGCATGCTGTTAGGATGGCATATTCCTGGCTCTAGACAAACCATATGAAAACAGATAGCTTACTGGTTAATGCATATATTAGTTATCCACAAATTTGGTGTTGATATAACTTTGAATCTTTTTGATTTTGTTATTTATTTATTTTAAATTAGATATTGAACTATATCAGTAATCACCAAGGCAAAATTTTTTAAAATAGTTCCGTTCTCATTTAATCTGAATGTGGCTATATTTTAAAGGTGAGGTGAGGTCATGTGGGGTTTAACTCCGCTCTCAACAGTATTTCACTTATGTCCCGACTGCTAGTATTATTGCAGGAAGAACGCCCGCAACACCATTTGGCTATGTATTGTTTTGAAACCTGCGAGTAACGGTTGGAATTAGCGTACAATGGGTGGTAATGCGCTGGAATTCAGTGTAGCATCGCACCAAACCTTACTGCGTGTAGAACAGTTATGACAGTTATAACTGCAGACAAAGGTGTCGTGCTCGTGGCGGGATTGGAACCACGGACCTCATGATCCGAAGCCAAACGGGCTAACCACTGAGCTATCCCGTTCTTCTATTTTGAATTGTTGTCTCTTTATAGGTACAGGAAGAAGGAACGGTGTTCAGATTTCACTCGTACCGATGGAGGGCGATACGACTGATTTCTGTGAGGTTGTTACCGGCGCTGCAGATGGGTCCAACATTCCAGCCGTCTACGAGTTTACATGTGATACAAGGGGGCGTTATCTGACCCTGTCTACTGTGACAATCAGCGATGAGTATGGCGCCGTTCTGAACTTTGGTGAAGTGGAAGTGTATGGTAAGTACACCGGTTCAGTCAATAAATATGATGTAACAATTTGCTTTTTGTCAATTTGACAAAATATCCGTAACATGTACATATGTGTTATACACTCTCTCTTAGATCGTTTATATTATGAATCTGTGAAAAGATGTTGTTAGGTTACATATGTTGATACCTACCCATTGGACATTGCATAACAGACACCAGAACAATATTGGCAGTGCCTGCTCTTTTAATATCGCATTTACAGACAGAAAACTATTGAAGATGCCTACCTCTGGACAGAGACATAGCGTAAGCAGACATAATTCAACTATTGGCGGAGCCTACCGTTTTAATATTGTATAAGCAGACATAATCAGACAATTGACGATGCCTACCCTATAGACATTGTATAAGCCGATATCATAATAATATTGACGATGCCTACCCTATAGACATTGTATAATCCGATATCATAACAATATTGACGATGCCTACCCTATAGACACTTGTAAGCCGATATCATAACAATATTGACTTGCCTATCCTATAGACACTGTATAAACCGATAGCAAAACGATACTGACGATGCCTACCCTATGGACATTGTTTAAGCCGATATCATAACACTGATGGTGATACCTAACCTTAGCTATTGTTTTCGCAGACAACGTGATACTAGTAACTATGCCTACTTTTTAAACATTGTACAATCAAACATCGTAAAACTATTGGCGATACCGTCCCTTTTGGTGTTGTTAAGCCCAGTTGAATATATATCAGCAGACATCATAACACTATTTACGATTTATTTATAGATATGGTTTACCTGATATTTTAACACAATTAACGATATTTACTTTACTCGAGCATGACCTTTCTTCGGAAATACTTTCAGTTACATTTGCCTCATATGAAACATGTTGAATCTTAATCAGGTTTGTGGTAATACACCCCTGATGTTAGATATGGTTTACCCTATATCTCCTTTAACAATATTTAAGTTTTCGAGCATGACTTTTCTTCAGAAATACTTTCAGTTACATTAGTCTCATATGAAACGCATGTAGCCTGTTGATGAAATAATTAATATATTGACACAATTTATCGAAGGATTAAGCTCTTAGGTAGGGGTGATCCCAATCACCACTGTGGTGTCTTAATCAGGTTTGCGGTAATACACCCCTGATGTTAATAACAGTATATCAACCTACCAACAATGTCCAATACATGAACGTATTTCTCTTCATTACTAGCATGTTCCCAGTACACATTCGGACCAACTTGTTCCTCCGCGTGTCACTGTGCTGAGGACCCCTGCGACTGGAGACTGGAGTCTCCTGTATGTGCTGCAGGATGTACCCCAGGCTGGAAGTCAAGTGCTTGTGATAAGTGTAAGTTTCACTTGATCGGTATGATTTCGTTTTCTTGTATAAGGTGCAATGTGGACATGTAAAATATTCAAAAGTAACCTTTCGTAAATAGTGACGTTATTTGAAACGCTTACATATTTCTTCTATGCAGTCTACAAGTGTAACTGAATATATAATATTGATTTTAGTGACGTGGACATATGCAATATTTAAAAGTAACCTTTCCTAAATACTGACGTCATTTGAAATACCTTACATACTTTACCTGTCAATGTCTTCAATTATATCCATGTATATTCACCGAATATATGATATTGATTTTAGTGTTGTCGGCCAACGACGTGAGTGCCTACATGAAACATCTTGATATTTGTGATGTCCCTGTCTCCATCACACTGGAGACTGTTGCTCTGATGTCTGTTCTCCAAATGGAGAGCCTCGATCTGGAATATCGCATGGAATGTTTCCATAAATGCCTTGCCTTGGTCCTGTGCGTCAGTTTTGAGTACGAAACAACCACCTGCACTCTGTATAGAGCAGGCAGCTCAGGACTGTCCGGGTCACGTGACATGTGGAAGAAGTAGGTTTGGTGATCAAGCGATTTCCTATTGTCAGTTGTTGATGGGAGAATTAGGGGAGAAATATTGTGTTTCATTGGAAATCTCAAACAGTTGTTTTGACTTTACATACGTAGACTTTACAAATGTTATATTTACCTGATGGTCGAGGTGTTCATTTTTTGAGGAATTCATTAACGGAGTTAATTTTCATATTTTATGTAAATTATTCTATAGTTTTTCGAGAGTTTTTCAGAGACCTGCATTGGATATCTTGAATAGTTTTCATTAGAAATTTAATATTCAAAGACTGTATCCAAATGATGGCCTACATGAAGCTGTACCTTTTCGAGGATTTAATCAGTTACTTTGTTGGAATGGTGTTTGTTTGTTTGAATTTTGTCTGCATTTTATATGTCCGTGAGTTTTCATGAGAGACCGTTTCAGTTTTGACTGTAGATAAGTAGACTTGTTTGTTTGGAAATGTACCTTTCATAACTTTAGCATTAGGATGTGTCACTTCACGTGTTCTATTTATCTTATTTAAGAAATAGAAGACGAGTTGGCGTGCTTTATCGTTGAATAAAACATAGCAGGGAGCATAAAACACGAAGGGTTTTTTACGATAAAGAACAACAACGAGTCTTCTATTTCTTATATGAGATGCCCTTAAATAGTTACTCGCTTTTCTATAAAAACCGCGGAGATATAATGTTGTTTGCATAAACTATATTTTGAAAATATTAATGCCTCCCGTCGTAGAAAACATTCTCTAGCATTGGACAATCAAAGTGACGTAAAATATGACGTCATTTGCTAAGCGACGCTCTAACTGTCGTGAAAAATCACGAGCATGTTCTATTGTCTCATAAAGCACGCTGTCGGTCTCATTGACCGCCTGTGTTTCATTGCCGTAGGTATCTTATATTGTCAATTAACAGGTAAGGGTTAAGAAGTGTTACTAAGTTTATGATTCCTGGTTTAATTGGACCGCAGAAGCTATTACGATTGACAACCATTCCTTGGATGGGATGTGAGCTCAGCTCACTTTTGTCTTATTGTTCATTAATTTCAATGAAAAATGTATGCCTTTGCTATAAGACCTCCAGTGCGGGATGGCATGTGACGTACAAGCACAGTGGTGTAGTGGTTAGCATGCTTGCCTCTCTCGCCAACGGCCCGGGTTCGAATCCCGGTGGAGACACCAAACATTTGTGACCTGGGTCTTATACTGTGTTGTCCCCCTGGGCAAGGCACTTCATCCACCCAGCTGTTTAAATGGGTACGGGAGGTACGCAGGCGCGGAGCGCTTAGTAGCAGCACCGAGAGTACAATTCCTTCAGGGTAATAATTGTACCGCCACTGGATATTAGGCGTTAAAATGTATATTATTTATTATTATTATTATCATGACGCCTTGGCATGTTGTACTCAAATGGGTTTTTTTATGCCATAGTATTTTGAGTCATTACTTGATGACGCATTGTGATGTGGTTGATTGCGACCCAGTATTGTACAAAACGGTACGTCCTAGGAACAAATTGCTTGATCTCACACAAGCGATATTTCCTGAGAAATACATTTTTGATGATAAATGTTTATTTCAAAACCTGCATTCATATACATGGATTTGTCCTACGTGTATATACACAGTTGAAAAGTGTGACACCCCCAGAGTTTTCACCATTGAAAGTTGTTTGATAAGAAAGTAGACAATGTATCATAACAAGTAACTGTGTGATATCACAGAAACATTATTTACCAGCATAACAAATCAAATTTCACTCAGATAACGTTCCACTACTTTGTGATATTTTCATGTACTTCTTCTCTTTTGATATCTAGTTATTGTAGTGCTACATTTGCGATATTTCCTGAGAAATACATTTTTGATGATAAATGTTTATTTCAAAACCTGCATTCATATACATGGATTTGTCCTACGTGTATATACACAGTTGAAAAGTGTGACACCCCCAGAGTTTTCACCATTGAAAGTTGTTTGATAAGAAAGTAGACAATGTATCATAACAAGTAACTGTGTGATATCACAGAAACATTATTTACCAGCATAACAAATCAAATTTCACTCAGATAACGTTCCACTACTTTGTGATATTTTCATGTACTTCTTCTCTTTTGATATCTAGTTATTGTAGTGCTACATTTGTGTTGTAGATATTGTTACACTGAAAAATGAAAGTCAATATTACGAGTAGTTGTTGGTATGTGAGTAATTTCATTCTTTCACGTGAACTGATAAACCTTTAGTAACTGCTTTCAACAAGAGTCACTAGTTAAATCTGTATATGAACATTCAAAATAAGAATTTTTTAGAAAAAAAACAATTTGAAATTTGAATACTGACGAAATACTGTCTGTATGACTGTAATGACAAGCCATAGAGAAGTATAAGATTAACGAATTGAACTCAATACGATCTCAGATTAAATCCAAACAGTATGATTATAGCATTTTTGTCACTTATTGTTAATAATTTTGAAAAAGAAGATGAAATTTCAAAAACCAGTTACCTCAATTTTAGGCATGATAAAAGATGTTTTGGAAAGTCGACTTGGTAACGGCATTTGTGTTTTAATCCTCTGAAATCTAATGTTTATCTCATAGTTTCGACATGGGAACAATAATTGTTTTGGTTGAAAAAACAGTATCAATGCAGCTTCAGTCGTAATTTCTTAAAATGCCAACATAAATAAAGCATAAAAAAAATCTTCTTTGGGCAATTAGTCATATAATATCCTATCTTCATGTCGTTTGTGTTTAACTTAATTGCTTTATCCTAACATTAGCACCGCACATTTTCACATTTTAAGTATAAATTTAGGAGTTGGGACACTTATTTTACTATCTATGTATCTTATACTTGCTTTAAATGTCACAATATCAGGCATTCATGTTCTGTTCTAAATTACATGACCTTTAATTCTGAATAAAAGGAAGTTCTCAAACCTTGTTTTTCTTTTAACCTCTTATCCCCGGAACCGGGCCTCTGAGGTCCGTGACTGAAAACAGTGTATTCTGACACATACATTTATAAGGAGAGGTGACCAGAGACTAATTAATATGTATCAGATAAGCGTCTCCGTGCATTATATTGCTTCAAATAGTGTTTTATTAATATCTTTACTGTTTTCCTGTATCCAATTAAAACATGTGTTTCTATGGCCGAATTGTGGAAATACATTTGATAAAATAAACTCTTATTTGAGTTAATGTGTTTCGGAACATCATTCCAGTTTACTATATATATTTATATTCTCTACTCTTACCGTTATAGGACTATCGTGCTTGATCTTAATCCATCAATCAGACGTATATATACGCTGGGAAATTGAGCTAACAAATAAAATGTCGTCAAAATAGCATAACTCCATTCCCCCAGTACAGCTTGTCGACTGTGACTTGTTAATGTTGTTTCTATAGTAAATGATCTAATATCAGGAAATTAAAAAGAGAATCTTAAAAAAATTATTATGTTGTCATGTTACGCGAATAAAAAAAATCAACCGGGCCTCACAGGCCCCGGCAGAGGTTTACTTTTAATAAAAAAAAATTTTTTTTGTAAAATGCAAGATTCAATGTAAGTAATAAATAAAGACCATGTTAGTTGCGGAATATATAGAAAATCAGACAGAAAAGTGAAATCGTAAAGCTATATGAGGAAAAGATTAAAGTATCTCTTGGCCTCACAGGCCCCCTTAAGGTAAACCGTTTAAGAGTTAATAAGTGATGTGATAATTTGACCAAAAAGACATTAAAGTCTTGTTTTATTGATTATACATTTCAGTTTTATTTTCACCAAACATCGCACCAACCACATAGCTAACGTGTCCGCGGCTGCCTGTCATACAGTATTGCTTTCAGTAGTGTTGCCTGACAAATGATGCGCTACGGGTAGCGCTGATAGTAAAGATAGAAGCTCTTTTGATCTTTAATTTCACTCACTATTTATTTATTCATTGGAAGTGCAACAGAGTGCGTGTGAGTGTGATTGTCAGTCACTCCGTATTCTTGTGTGGCAAATGATGCAAGAAATGTGGCAGCCATAGTGAAAATAGCAATCATGTGATCTTTCATTTCACCAATTCATATTTATTTATTTATGTATTTATTAAAAGGACAGAGGTACATGTCGGCTTACTCTTTCAGTTACTGCTGTGGTAACACGACCAGGTTACTGCTGTGGTAACACGACCAGGTTACTGCTGTGGTAACACGACCAGGTTACTGCTGTGGTAACACGACCAGGTTACTGCTGTGGTAAGACAGCCAGGTTACTGCTGTGGTAACACGGCCAGGTTACTGCTGTGGTAACACGGCCAGGTTACTGCTGTGGTAACACGACCAGGTTACTGCTGTGGTAACACGACCAGGTTACTGCTGTGGTAACACGACCAGGATACTGCTGTGGTAACACGACCAGGTTACTGCTGTGGTAACACGGCCAGATTACTGCTGTGGTAACACGACCAGGTTACTGCTGTGGTAACACTGCCAGGTTACTGCTGTGGTAACACGACAAGGATACTGCTGTGGTAACACGACCAGGTTACTGCTGTGGTAACACGACCAGGATACTGCTGTTGTAACACGACCAGGTTACTGCTGTGGTAACACGACCAGGTTACTGCTGTTGTAACACGACCAGGTTACTGCTGTGGTAACACGGCCAGGTTACTGCTGTGGTAACACGACCAGGTTACTGCTGTGGTAACACGGCCAGGTTACTGCTGTGGTAACACGACCAGGTTACTGCTGTGGTAACACGGCCAGGTTACTGCTGTTGTAACACGACCAGGTTACTGCTGTGGTAACACGACCAGGTTACTGCTGTGGTAACACGACCAGGTTACTGCTGTGGTAACACGGCCAGGTTACTGCTGTGGTAACACGACCAGGATACTGCTGTGGTAACACGACCAGGTTACTGCTGTGGTAACACGACCAGGATACTGCTGTTGTAACACGACCAGGTTACTGCTGTGGTAACACGACCAGGTTACTGCTGTTGTAACACGACCAGGTTACTGCTGTGGTAACACGGCCAGGTTACTGCTGTGGTAACACGACCAGGTTACTGCTGTGGTAACACGACCAGGATACTGCTGTGGTAACACGACCAGGTTACTGCTGTGGTAACACGGCCAGGTTACTGCTGTGGTAACACGACCAGGCTACTGCTGTGGTAACACGGCCAGGTTACTGCTGTGGTAACACGACCAGGATACTGCTGTGGTAACACGACCAGGTTACTGCTGTGGTAACACGACCAGGTTACTGCTGTGGTAACACGACCAGGTTACTGCTGTGGTAACACGGCCAGGTTACTGCTGTGGTAACACGACCAGGTTACTGCTGTGGTAACACGACCAGGTTATATTAACTCGGATCTAGTGTTGCCTAGTTTGAAGTTCTGGTTAAACAGCTAGACTTCGCGCCCTTCTGACTCATGTCAAATGTAAAGCAATATGGAAAAGGAAAGCACTTTGTCGGCGCCCTTCTGACTGCTTTCATGTCTAATGTAAAGCAATATGGAAAAGGAAATCACTTTGCTAGCGCCCTTAATTCTGACTGCTTTCATGTCTAATGTAAAGCAATATGGAAAAGGAAATCACGTTGTTGGCGCCCTTCTGACTGCTTTCATGTCTAATGTAAAGCAATATGGAAAAGGAAATCACGTTGTTGGCGCGCTTCTGACTGCTTTCATGTCAAAAGTAAAGCAATATGGAAAAGGAAATCACTTTGCTAGCGCCCTTAATTCTGACTGCTTTCATGTCTAATGTAAAGCAATATGGAAAAGGAAATCACGTTGTTGGCGCCCTTCTGACTGCTTTCATGTCTAATGTAAAGCAATATAGAAAAGGAAAGAACATTGCTAGCGCCCTTCTGACTGATTTCAGGTCTAATGGCAAGCAAATAAGGACAACGGAACCACTTTGTAAACACGTGAAACGAGTGTACGTTTCATTATTACATTTTAAACAAGTTGTTGAAGGGTTTTACAAGAGTAATGCATAAACAGATAAAAACAGACTGTCCTCAAAAGCAACTTCTTTATTTGGAACATACACGACGTTTGTAAGAAAAACGTGCTATGGCGACATTAAGATACTTTTAAATCGTTCATAGCTATCCTTCTGTGATAATTTAACCAGATGCAGAGTCAGTTATATACTCATCATTAACGTGTCAGGTGTTTTCAATTCAATCATATGAATTTATTGTATAAAGGTCTTCAAAACAGTTTATATATTGTTGTCATCGAAACAGCGTGATATCTTTAATATTCAGCTTCTCGAAAGCATTTGCTGACAATTCAAAGATGAGGTTTATTAAGTATGTGGTATATAATCAGTGAAGGGTGAATCTTATATTAAGTGGACAGTCCTTCATCTTCTCCTGGTAGAGCTGATCAAACCACTCGTTCTGAGCCACAGTGAACCAGTTCCTCCAGTCTCCCACTTCACCTTAAACACAAGAATAATGTTAAGATGTTTCACAGAGTACAATTGATGGTGAGTGGACACTCCGTCATCCTCTCCTGGTAGAGCTGATCAAACCACTCGTTCTGAGCCACAGTGAACCAGTTCCTCCAGTCTCCCACTTCACCTTAAACACAAGAATAATGTTAAGATGTTTCACAGAGTACAATTGATGGTGAGTGGACACTCCGTCATCCTCTCCTGGTAGAGCTGATCAAACCACTCGTTCTGAGCCACATTGAACCAGTTCTTCCAGTCTCCCACTTCACCTTAAACACAAGAATAATGTTAAGATGTTTCACAGAGTACAATTGATGGTGAGTGGACACTCCGTCATCCTCTCCTGGTAGAGCTGATCAAACCACTCGTTCTGAGCCACAGTGAACCAGTTCCTCCAGTCTCCCACTTCACCTTAAACACAAGAATAATGTTAAGATGTTTCACAGAGTACAATTGATGGTGAGTGGACACTCCGTCATCCTCTCCTGGTAGAGCTGATCAAACCACTCGTTCTGAGCCACAGTGAACCAGTTCCTCCAGTCTCCCACTTCAACTTTAACACAAGAATAATGTTAAGATGTTTCACAGAGTATAACTGATGGTGAGTGGACACTCCGTCATCCTCTCCTGGTGGAGCTGATTAAACTACCTGTTCTGAAACCAGTAAACAAGTTCGTCTTGACTTTCTCCCTCTAGCCTGAATAAGAATTGCGGGCAAAGAAGACAAAACCAGAATGTAAATATGTATAAGGCTGCTGTTCCAGTATCTAATTTAAACCTCGTTGTCACCAATGCTTGTATAACATATACATGGATATATAGGCCTACTTGATCCTACTTTTATTGGAGCTGTTTTTGCTACGGCGTCCTGATGACATTACCCCTCCCATTGTTATGATCTCAGGTTGGCAGTTGCCATTGGGCGGACCTCTGTTGTGCATGCGTCTGTCAACAGGACTAGATTAAACTATGACACGGTGTTATTGCGACAACACTATTCTGCTTATCTTGTTAAAATACATACATGTAGTGAGGATATACACGGATCAATACAATGATAAATCAGTTTAATACAATAACAGAGTATTACAAACGGACAGTGAAATAGGTATGTTAAAATTACAAAATTGAGGTGGGAGAGAGTAAACTCTAGCCACCTGGGCTATCTTATATCTGTTCTATTTGAAGTTATCAGTTGAAGCGCTGACAACAATAGTTGTATTTGATAATATGAATGATTTTGAAGTGTTTTCGTACTTTTTAAGACTTTAAAAAAACAATAATGGACACAACATTGTCGTGTATAAATGAATAGATAAACATATTTCAGCTCTGTCAGCTTTTCGATTCGGAAACGAAACAAGATTGACAAAATGACAGCATGCTTTAGGAAACCATGAGTGTTAAAAAACACTTGCAACATCACCAGAAAGGGAACGTCGGATGTGGAAAAGGTGGGTGGTTTAAGTAACTCTGGAGCCAGTCTGACATGGAAGACAATATGGATTATACAGGCAGTTGGAGTCAGACTAAAGGCAGTTGGAGTCAGTTTAGAGGAACCAAGAGTCAGTCATGGGGCACTTTGGGTCAGTCTAGAGGCACTTGGAGTCAGTTTAGAGGAACTAAGAGTCAGTCATGGGGCAGTTGGAGTCAGTCTAGAGGCATTTGGAGTCAGTTGGTGTCAGTCTAGAGGAACTAAGAGTCAGTCATGGGGCAGTTGGAGTCAGTCTACAGGCAGTTGGAGTCAGTTGGAGTCAGTTGGAGTCAGTCTAGAGGAACTAAGAGTCTGTCATGGGGCAGTTGGAGTCAGTCTAGAGGCAGTTGGAGTCCATTATGGGGCAGTTTGAGTCAGATTAGAGGAATTAAGAGTCAGTCTTGGGGGAGTTGGAGTCACTCTAAAGGCAGTTGGAGTCAGTTTAGAGGAACTAAGAGTCAGTCATGGGGCAGTTGCGGTCAGTTTAGAGGAATTAAGAGTCGGTCATGGGGCAGTTGGAGTCAGTTTAGAGGAATTAAGAGTCAGTCATGGGCCAGTTGGAGTCAGTTTAGAGGAATTAAGAGTCAGTCTTGGAGGAGTTGGAGTCACTCTAAGGGCAGTTGGAGTTGATCTACAGCCAAATAAGGGGCCAATACGAAGTAAGATTTGTTGGGACTTGTATCACTAAAACGTGTGTTACCTCTATACTAGTACCACAACAACAGTAACTATAAATGTGTACACGTGGTAATCACGGGGTATGCGAGTATTTTACTGTAAGGCTATAACCGTAGTGATGTTGACCATAACTGAAACAGTTACTACAGCTCTGCCATCAATGTTTTAGTACCACTACGAATACCACTTCTATATTCGCAGCTTGTAAAGTTACTCGAGTTCAAACAGAGTTACCTTTTCTGTAGACACCTGTGGCCATTTCGTGAGACTCCTTGACTTCCTTCAACTTCGTAAAGCTGCATCTCTCACAGACGTCCCTCACAAATTCGTCACTTCTTTCAAGCTCAAGGAAGGCACAGATTTTCTTGGCTTCTTTTACTGGGTCCTGCAATGACATGAAGCACTTTGGGCGAGGTGAGTTGGGTATAACGCCGCTTTAAACAGTACATCACATTTATTACGGCTGATAGTATTAATGCTGGGGAAAAGTCCGCAGCAGCTAAGAATTCTGGTGAAATATGCGGGCATCGGCTGGAACTAGCGAAATTATAAACCTATGGATATATTTTACGACGACTCTTTTGCCTTTTCGCGTTATCAAATAATTTGACGTACTTTGTAACTAGTTATCGGTTAATAGGTTAGATAGAATATGACCCATGGGCATAATT
The DNA here is from genome assembly GCA_936450465.1 of Gibbula magus. Taxonomy (NCBI): domain Eukaryota; kingdom Metazoa; phylum Mollusca; class Gastropoda; order Trochida; family Trochidae; genus Gibbula; species Gibbula magus. The sequence continues at coordinate 27,415,226 of OW388295.1, read as the reverse complement.
GAAAATAAGCTTTCTCTCTCCTGCCGCCGGAAGCGGGATTACTTTTCAATAATGCCGCGGGTCGTGTTTTATTCTACGCATATTATCCCATGCAACTTTACTATCACAACCATCATTACCATAGTTTTCTCTACCACCATTGTCTCACGGAGCTACACATTTCCAAGAAAGAGCATAGAGATCTTCTGAAATTTCGGGAACAAAGGCCAAAAAGGCCCTATCACTACCACCAATACGTACCACGGTTGTCTCTACCAGTACTACCCAATGGAGATAAAGCTTGTTTAAGATGTTCCCCTCAATGTTGATGACACCCCAGCTCACCTCGTGCATATCCTCGTAGAACAGCGACAGCATGGGCACATCCGATGTTTTCATCACCGACTCCCAATCCTTCGTGTAATCAAACCAGGAGCCATAGTCAACTTCATGGGGAAACAAATAGGATAGGCATTATTGAAAATACAGGATAAAAATCAAGAAAATATATTTCACATGGTGGATTGTAGAATTATTGTAATCCGACGTTATAGCAAATATTTCGTCAATAACAATGATTTACCAGGAATGTTATTTAATTATCTCCGTTTGCACAAATAGGTTTAGAAGGGAAAGGACATGAATGTTATTCAGACTTTCGTTTTGGTCCTCATCATCCACCCTTGACATGTGACTAAATAAATGGACATGTGACGACGCAGATAATGTAAGAAATATCCCCGGGGATGAAATCGAAATATTGTTTGCTGATGTTTTATCAGCACTTTTTACTTTGACGAAAGCACACTTGGTTGCACTTTCACTATCATTTCAAAGTCACTGTGAGATACTGACAGTTTACCATTGTCAGCGGGATATCTCAAGAACTAATCTCTGAATTATCCTCATATCAAACACAAAGCTTCTGTTACGGAATACGTAGGTCTGCGTAAAATTTGAAAACCTTGAAAGCATTTCCAAGGGCACGGCGTACCTTTCAGATGTTCAGCTTAGAAGCGTACATTGACTATCTCAAGAACAGCCCATTAGCTTCTTTTCATATTATCAAATAACTGTTCAAGTGAATGTGCGGATGGATTTTGATAACCTTTACATTCGAAAAAGACAGCATTTTCTGACAGAAGTTCACCGTCAGCTGTGAACACATTTTTCAACAACAACTAAAAAAAGTTACGAAAATCAAACTAGATCCCGTTCCTAGTTGACATTTAATAATCAGACTACCACTAAATTGTTCTCTGTGATTTTGATTTTGTTTGCGGTAGAGGGTTATGTCAACTTACAGCCAATTTGTAAAACGTTTCTGAATGTCTAATTGGGAAAAACAAAGTTATTTCAAATTTTGTTTGAGATCTTCAACCTTATATAACCAGTAATAGATAGTATGCACCAAAACATGTCTATTTCAACGAGTCCATAGTTAGTCACTCACACTTGCCCTGCATCAGGGGTCTCACGTAATTATCCCACTGCCCGTTGTACTCCATCTCGGGTAGACTCCTGTTAAAGTTATAGTACGACACGGCCATGTCCTTTGGATTTCGGGTCATCCGGATGGTTTTAGGCTTCTTCTCGCGAAGATCTCGTGGCAAATTCCGGAAAAGCACATGACTGTTGAGAATTCTGGGAGAAGGGCTGTCTCTGATGACTTCCTCTGGAAACCAGTCCATCATCGTCTCGCATTTACTCACGTTACTCTCGTCCAACTTCCCCGCCACCAGCAACCGGGTCATCTCGTACACCCAGTGGGTCCCTAGGAAAAGAAAAACGTCCTCCCCAGGGATGTAAAATCTTCTACCTCCTTCACAGAACAAAAAGCGGTGGAATCCGCTTGCCGGATCCTTCCGAATTCTTCCGCATTTTCAAGATCCGACAAATGGATTCCTACACTTTTTGGCCTGCGCTTTATTTGAGTCGAAATTTGTCATTTTCTACAGAGCAAAGTAAATTGGAGACAACTTGTTGAAATATTATGTATAAACCTAAGTGCACAATTTATATGTCTTATACCCAGGAGCAAAAGAAACGATATCATAAACAATACAAGATATGTCAATCCACGAGAGAAACATACGCCTGAAATGGAGTTACACTATGTGTTCAGAAGCAAACTTTAACAACACTTGAAATTTGAAAACATTATTTTTTCCTATTTATGAGATACAAGTTTTAAGAAATAGAGGATATCTGTAAACATGGTGTTTGTCTAGATTTGACAGATATTCTATTTATTATATGATGTTATCCTTGTTATTATGCCATTACAGAGACGTTTTCGTGTTGAGCGGCCGCTACGAACACCCCGTCACCACAGTAACAATGTGACGTCATAAGAGAATATATAATATAGATATAAGTTATTTTCACTGATAAACCCTAGTAGTTCATGACTCGTCATGTAATAAAATGATGTTTTCGAATCTCCTTAACTGGCGTCGAACAGTGATGAAGGGTCAACAAATTAAAGTCAAAGAAGGTACAATATTCAGACAACATCTTATACTAACATAATTTCCATATTTAATAAATTTTCACCTCAAATACCAAACATTATGTCCAGAATACCCCTCTGAAACAGCAATTTCAGCACCCCATGTGTGTTTGAACATAAAATATATGAAATTTATCATATCAAGTATCATGAATGAACTTTTGTATACTTGTATCTATTTGCCAGATATATGCTCATCCCACACATTCAATATTGACTTTATTTGTAAATATTTTGTAGTTGACCCCGATTTTTTGTATCGTTTCTTTTGCCCCTCTGTGTATGTTGTCTTGAGGACAATATCATCACACTATACTGGGATAATAATAATTTGGAATATTTGTAATTTATGTAATTTTGATTATTGATACATTTATAAACTGACTCATTAATATTAACATAAAAATTACATTTTGTCCAGTATATTTGCGAGTTATTTTCACGATGTGCAGTCATCCATTATGACTTGTCATTGGCAACTGTTACTTGTAACAACGACGTCGCTGATTACACAACTAACTTCCAATGCAAGCTATCACGATTCTCCATTTCTAGCCGAGAATATGGTTCATTTAGAACAGCAAATCTGAAGGGACTAACTTCTGTGGTAAGATAATTGCAGTCATCAGACAAGACATATTTCACCAACAGACCTGATTTTGGATAAGTACATATGAGTATATCCTCGGGTCTCAGTCGCACCGAGGGAAGGTCCCGTAGAGCCTTGCAGTCATCATCGAACGGAGGAAAGAGCAACCCGTCCACATCCGTCAGTCTCATCTCATCACCCCCGGCATCAGCCACCCGTACTTCCGGCATATTTAGCTCTGTTAGAAAAAGGTTCAACAGTCACACATGTATACGGCTCAGCTTGTTAAGATCTCAGACAGCGAGCGACGGTCCCTATTTGAAACCTTTAACTTACTGAATTGGTGTGATGACTGCCTTTGTTCTCTGAATAATAAACTGCCAGGGAAAAGAAAGTACTCACATCAGTTGATGTTATCAAATGTATGATTTTCAATTGCAAGTTTTCAATTTCATAATCTAAATGTACAGGTGTTTAGTCAGCAGTCAAAGAATACTTCTACATATTTTTTAATTCAAAACAAAACAAAAACGCAACCGTTCGTCGACGTATAAGCCATATTATATGTGACAATTGCTTGATTCTGCACACATTTATATGATTTAAACATTGTAGGGGTCATGTTGGTGTAAGTTTTATTTCTTACCTCTGTCTTATTTAAAATATATCGTAACTAAAATTTATCCACAGTCACAAATTAATTCTTTCAAACTACTGCAGTATTATTGTATCGTGCCATAGTCAAATGCATCTGATATCTTTTAGATATTGAATTAATCGAAACCAACGGAGATGAGTACTTCCTTTTACCTGGCAGTTAACAACACGGTGAGTATGCATGCTAGCTCTTGTTACCTATAAGTAATATTAGTGTTTAATGGAGACTTGTTGATGGAAATTACATCCCATTTTCACCTTGTTGTCAACGTGTTATGTTTATGTTTATGGTTATGGTTATGGTCATGGTTATATGGTTTATGTTTATGTTTATGTTTATGTTTATGTTTATGGTTATGGTTATGGTTATGGTTATATGGTTTATGTTTATGTTTATGTTTATGTTTATGTTTATGTTTATGTTGATGGTTATGGTTATATGGTTTATGGTTATGGTTATGTTTATGTTTATGTTTATGGTAATGGTTATATGGTTATGGTTATGGTTATGGTTATGGTTATGGTTATATGGTTATGTTTATGTTTATGGTTATGGTTATGGTTATGGTTATGGTTATGGTTATGGTTATATGGTTTATGGTTTATGTTTATGTTTATGTTTATGTTTATGTTTATGGTTATGGTTATATGGTTTGTGGTTATGTTTATGTTTATGTTTATGTTTATGTTTATGGTTATATGGTTTATGGTTATGCTTATGTTTATGTTTATGGTTATGGTTATATGGTTATGGTTATGTTTATGTTTATGTTTATGTTTATGTTTATGGTTATGGTTATGGTTATGGTTATGGTTATATGGTTTATGGTTATGGTTATGTTTATGTTTATGTTTATGTTTATGGTTATGGTTATGGTTATATGGTTTATGGTTATGGTTATGTTTATTTTTATGTTTATGGTTATGGTTATATGGTTATGTTTATGTTTATGGTTATGGTTATGGTTATGGTTATGGTTATGGTTATGGTTATGTTTATGGTTATGGTTATGGTTATGTTTATGTTTATGGTTATGGTTATGGTTATGGTTATGTTTATGTTTATGTTTATGTTTATGTTTATGTTTATGGTTATGGTTATGGTTACATGGTTTATGGTTATGGTTATGTTTATTTTTATGTTTATGGTTATGGTTATACGGTTATGTTTATGTTTATGGTTATGGTTATGGTTATGGTTATGTTTATGGTTATGGTTATGTTTATGTTTATGTTTATGTTTATGTTTATGGTTATGGTTATGTTTATGTTTATGGTTATGGTTATGGTTATGGTTATGGTTATGTTTATGTTTATGGTTATGGTTATGGTTATATGGTTATGGTTATGTTTATGTTTATGTTTATGGTTATGGTTATGGTTATGGTTATAGTTATGGTTATGCTTATATGGTTTATGGTTATGGTTATGGTTATGTTTATGTTTACGTTTATGTTTATGTTTATGTTTATGGTTATGGTTATGGTTATGGTTATGGTTATTGTTATATGGTTTATGGTTATGGTTATGGTTATGGTTATGTTTATGTTGATGGTTATGTTGATGGTTATGGTTATGGTTATATGGTTTATGTTTATGGTTATGGTTATCTGGTTATGTTTATGTTTATGTTTATGTTTATGGTTATGGTTATGGTTATATGGCTTATGGTTATGGTTATGGTTATGTTTATGTTTATGTTTATGTTTATGGTTATGGTTATGGTTATGGTTATATGGTTTATGGTTATGGTTATGTTTATGTTTATGTTTATGGTTATGGTTATGGTTATATGGTTTATGGTTTATGGTTATGTTTATGTTTATGGTTATGGTTATGGTTATATGTTTATGATTATGTTTATGTTTATGTTTATGTTTAGGGTTATGGTTATGGTTATATGGTTTATGGTTTATGGTTATGTTTATGTTTATGTTTATGGTTATGGCTATGGTTATGGTTATGGTTATGGTTATGGTTATGGTTATGGTTTATGGTTTATGGTTATGGTTATGGTTATGTTTATGTTTATGTTTATGTTTATGTTTATGGTTATGGTTATGGTTATGGTTATATGGTTTATGGTTATGGTTATGGTTATATGGTTTATGTTTATGTTTATGTTTATGTTTATGTTTATGGTTATGGTTATGGTTATGGCTATAAGGTTTATGGTTATGGTTATGTTTATGTTTATGTTTATGGTTATGGTTATATCGTCATGATTATGTTTATGTTTATGTTTATGGTTATGGTTGTGGTTATGGTTATGGTTATGGTTTATGTTTATGTTTATGGTTATGGTTATGTTTATGTTTATGTTTATGTTTATGGTTATGGTTATATGGTTATGGTTATGGTTATATGGTTTATGGTTATGGTTATTGTTATGGTTATGGTTATGGTTATTATTCATGGTTATGGTTATGGTTATGGTTATATGGTTTATGGTTATGGTTATGGTTATGTTTATGTTAATGTTTATGTTTATGTTCATGGTTATGGTTATGGTTATGGTTATATGGTTTATGGTTATGTTTATGTTGATGTTGATGTTTATGTTTATGTTTATGGTTATGGTTATATGGTTTATGGTTTATGGTTATGTTTATGTTTATGTTTATGGTTATGGTTATGGTTATGGTTATGGTTATATGTTAATGTTTATGTTTATGTTTATGTTTATGTTTATGTTTAGGGTTATGGTTATGGTTATATGGTTTATGGTTTATGGTTATGTTTATGTTTATGGTTATGGCTATGGTTATGGTTATGGTTATGGTTATGGTTATGGTTATGGTTATGTTTATGTTTATGTTTATGGTTATGGTTATGGTTATGGTTATATGGTATATGGTTATGGTTATGGTTATATGGTTTATGTTTATGTTTATGTTTATGTTTATGGTTATGGTTATGGTTATGGTTATGGTTATGGTTATGGTTATGGTTATGTTTATGGTTATGGTTATATCGTCATGATTATGTTTATGTTTATGGTTATGGTTATGGTTATGGTTATGGTTATGGTTATGGTTTATGTTTATGGTTATGTTTATGTTTATGTTTATGTTTATGTTGATGGTTATGGTTATATGGTTAAGGTTATGGTTATATGGTTTATGGTTATGGTCATGGTTATGGTTATGGTTATGGTTATGGTTATGGTTATGGTTATGATTGATTGTTATTGTTATGGTTATGGTTATATGGTTTATGGTTATGGTTATGGTTATGTTTATGTTTATGTTCATGTTATGGTTATGGTTATGGTTATATGGTTTATGGTTATGGTTATGTTTATGGTTATGGTTATGGTTATGGTTATGCTTATATGGTTTATGGTTATGGTTATGGTTATGGTTATGGTTATGTTTATGTTTACGTTTATGTTTATGTTTATGGTTATGATTATGGTTATGGTTGTGGTTATATGGTTATGTTTATGGTTATGTTTATGGTTATGGTTATGGTTATATGGTTTATGTTTATGGTTATGGTTATCTGGTTATGTTTATGTTTATGTTTATGGTTATGGTTATGGTTATGGTTATGGTTATGGTTATATGGTTTATGGTTATGGTTATGGTTATGGTTATGGTTATGTTTATGTTTATGTTTATGGTTATGGTTATGGTTATATGGTTTATGGTTATGTTTATGTTTATGTTTATGTTTATGTTTATGGTTATGGTTATGGTTATGGTTATATGGTTTATGGTTATGTTTATGTTTATGTTTATGGTTATGGTTATGGTTATGGTTATGATTATATGGTTTATGGTTTATGGTTATGGTTATGTTTATGTTTATGTTTATGTTTATGGTTATGGTTATATGGTCATGATTATGTTTATGTTTATGTTTATGGTTATGGTTATGGTTATGGTTATGGTTCATGTTTATGGTTATGTTTATGTTTATGTTTATGTTTATGTTTATGTTGATGGTTATGGTTATATGGTTATGGTTATGGTTATATGGTTTATGGTTATGGTTATGTTTATGTTTATGGTTATGGTTATGATTTATGGTTATGGTTATGGTTATATGGTTTATGGTTATGGTTATGATTATGTTTCTGTTTATGTTCATGGTTATGGTTATGGTTATGGTTATATGGTTTATGTTTATGTTTATGTTGATGTTGATGTTTATGTTTATGTTTATGTTTATGGTTATGGTTATATGGTTTATGGTTTATGGTTATGTTTATGTTTATGTTTATGTTTATGTTTATGTTTATGGTTATGGTTATGGTTATATGTTTATGTTTATGTTTATGTTTATGTTTATGTTTATGTTTATGTTTATGGTTATGGTTATATGGTTTATGGTTTATGGTTATGTTTATGTTTATGGTTATGGTTATGGTTATGGTTATGGTTATGGTTATATGGTTTATGGTTATGGTTATGGTAATGTTTATGTTTATGTTTATGTTGATGGTTATGGTTATATGGTTATGGTTATGGTTATGGTTATGTTTATGTTTATGGTTATGGTTATGGTTATGGTTATGGTTATGGTTATGGTTATGGGTCTGGGTCTGGGTCTGGGTACGGGTTCGGTACGGGTACGGGTACCGGTACGTTACGTTACGTTACGTTACGTTACGTTACGTTACGTTACGTTACGTTTCGGTATGTATTTATGTATGTATGTATGCATGTATGTATGTATGTATGTATGTATGTATGTATGTGTGTTTTTGTGTGTACGTGTGTAAACTTCAGTAGAATCGATAGAACATTTCTTATATCAAGAATTACAAGATTTGAGACACTGATTTATTACATCGGAATGCTGAATCACTGTCTGAGAAGACCTTATTTATATATTAGTATTTGAAACACGTGTTGTGTAAATTTATTCAACGACTATGTTACCAAAACAAGTTTCTATTTCTTTTGCATTCATCTGATCGTGTGCCACAGACTTCTCCGGCCCCTTCAATTTTCAATTTGTTATGCATATATTTTTTTAAAAATTTTACATATTTTCTCATCTTAATAAACTTGCATCATAGCAGAAAGTAAATGTGCACTTTTTAAAATAGAAAATTTATGTTCCAATGTCGCATATCTGTGAACCAAAACACAACAATATTAATAATATGTTTTCGAAGCCCCTAATTTAGTTTAGATGAGATGTAATGTTATACGTCCCATAAGTCCGTCATGACAAACTTACGGGACGTATAACATTACATCAGGTTTGTTTTTTTAATTTCTAAGTAATGTAGTGTAGTTAATGTAGTTCTAACTACATCACGGAAGAGTTATCGCCCTTTTGTTTACACATTGTCGTGTTTTGTCACGAATAGATAGGGAAAGCTGACAATTAAACAAAAAAGTTTGTTTAGAATTGTCTTGCAGAATCAGTTTATGCTAGTTGACCACCGTCCAGACGTACAACAGAATAAGATGGTTGCGCGTAGAAAAGTTCAGCATGTTTTGATCGCTATCGACTTACGTAAATGATAAGTATTATCACAAACCTCATGATTGTTGAATATCGATAATATTCCAACTCAATATTGTCAAAGTTTTGATTTATTTCATCACTTTCACTAACGAATAAACCATAACATTCAAACGTATCGTGTTGGAATAGTTTTGATATTCAACACTCATGCATGGTTATGTAATTTCACATGTATGTATAATTAGTATAATGTATATAATGAAGTCATTCAGTCGCAATGCTGTATTTCAAGTCTGGGGGATGCAGGTTGCGTTGACGTTGTAAATGTCTATCTTTATTTCTAGAGCAATAATTTTAAACGGGCTCCCCGAACTATGTATAACCTACTTTGTTTGTGACCCAAGATGAGCAGTGGTGTATCCAGAGGCTAGCTTCAAGGGTGTCGAATTCGCCTTCTCTAACTCTTACATGACATGCATGTATATGTAAACCACCGGGCACACCTTACACTTCAACCAGAAGCCTCCTGTCCAAATCCCCACCTTCTCGGGATAGTGACTAGCTGATCCCTCCACAATGGACGAATTTTCTCCCCGTGTTAACTTCGAGTGCAGGCTGCATCGAATATAGGTCACAATGCTGTAATTATGTAGGGGGTTGCTGAAAAGTTGTGTATGTGAGCGCAGACTATCCTGTTTCTTCTCCCGCACACCCTCACCATAGGTCTTGCTATATACATCTATATGTGTTGTATACTCAGCCGGCAATATACTGTAATATACTGTAATGTACTACAATATACTGTAATATACTGTAATGTACTACAATATACTGTAATATACTGTAATGTACTACACTACACTGTAATATACTGTAATGTACTGTAATATACTTTATCATCCAAAACTGTGTTCCACAGGAGATATCGCTTGTGTGAGATCAAGCGATATCTCCTAGGAGATATCGTTTTGGCAGTAGATTTTGCACAATGCCCTGTCACCGTCAACTACATGACATCACAATGCATTTACATCATCGAGTAATGACATCACAACCCTATGACGTCATAAACATGATGACGTCAAAATGCTATGACCTCACCGCACTGGAAGTCAAATGGCAGAGATGTGCTCAGAGATGTACACTATTTTCACTGAAACGTAATAAGAAAGATTTTGGATGATAAATAGAATCTCACCCTCGTGTCTTCTGATATCAAATATACCAACACTCGTTGATAAAAGTAAAAATATCCTCGGCAAGCCTCGGATATTTGTAACTTTTATCAACTCGTATTGATATATTTGATATCAGAAGACACTTGGGTGAGATTCTCTATGTAATATACTGTAATATACTGTAATATACTACAATATACCATAATGTACTGTAATGTACTACAACATACTGTAATGAACTGTAATGTACTACAATAAACTGTAATATACCGTAATGTACTGTAATATACTACAATATATGTAATGTACTGTAATGTACTATAATATACTGTAATGTACTGTAATATACTACAATATATGTAATGTACTGTAATGTACTATAATATACTTTAATGTACTGTAATATACTACAATATATGTAATGTAATGTAATGTACTATAATATACTGCAATGAACTGTAATGTACTACAATATACTGTAATATGCCGTAATGTAGTGTAATATACTACAATATATGTAATGTACTGTAATGTACTATAATATACCGTAATGTACTGTAATATACTACAATATATGTAATGTACTGTAATGTACTATAATATACTGTAATGAACTGTAATGTACTACAATATACTGTAATATACCGTAATGTACTGTAATATACTACAATATATGTAATGTGCTGTAATGTACTATACTATACCGTAATGAACTGTAATGTAATGTAATGTACTGTAATGTACTTCAATATACTGTAATGTACTATAATATACTGTAATGTACTATAATATACTGTAATGTACTACAATATACTACAATATACTGTAATGTACTACAATATACTGTAATGGAGTACAATATACTGTAATGTACTACAATATACTGTTATGTACTATAATATACTGTTATGTACTGTAATGTACTATAATATACTGTAATGTAGTACAATATACTGTAATGTACTATAATATACTGTAATGTACTACAATATACTGTAATGTACTACAATATACTGTGATGTACTACAATATACTGTAATGTACTACAATATACTGTAATGTACTACAATATACAACAATATACTGTAATGTACCACAATATACTGTAATGGAGTACAATATACTGTAATGTACTGTAATGGAGTACAATATACTGTAATGTTCTGTAATGTACTTCAATATACGGTAATGTGCTATAATATACTGTTATGTACTGTAATGTACTATAATATACTGTAATGTAGTACAATATACTGTAATGTACTATAATATACTGTAATGTACTACAATATACTGTAATGTACTACAATATACTGTAATGTACTACACTATTCTGTTATGTAGTACAATATACTGTAATGTACTACAATATACTGTAATGTACTGTAATGTAGTACACTATACTGTAATGTAGTACAATATACTGTAATGTACTTACTGTACTGTAATGTAGTACAATATACTGTAATGTACTACAATATACTGTGATGTACTACAATATACTGTAATGTATTGCTATATACTGTAATATACTACAATATATTGTATTATTATGTTAGCATATTTTTCCAGCGATCTGATTGGTCGAGAGGCGATGACGTGGCCGTCGACAGAAATGCATATTGACTCCACCCCGAGTCCTACCAAAATCCGTATTGACTTGAGTGACGTCAAACGATTGTTGTATGACGTCAAACGATTGCAGCATGACGTCATGCACTTGTTAACATGACGTTATTTGACCGTAGTCCCAGCTGTTCAAACCAAATAGCATTTTGTGACTGTATTTCATTGTTTTCCTTTCGTTTCTGTATTAAATACATAATAAAACAATTATGGACTGGTGAATTCGGTCAATACCAGTATTTATGGACCCAAGAAAACAATATTGACCAAGGACCAAGTCCGCGGTTAATATTGTTTTCTAGGGTCCATAAAAAAAGTTATTGACCTCATCACCAGTCTATAATTGTATACTGTACTACAATATACTGTTATATACTACAATATACTGCAATGTACTACATTATACTGTTATGTACTGCTATATACTGTAATGCACTACAGTATACTGTCATGTACCATATAATATACTGTAATGTACTGTTATATACTGTATTATTATATGATCGAATGTTTTTACCTGCTTGGTCCAAAGGCGGTCACATGACAGTCCATAGAAAACGATATTGACTTCAACAATGGACACATCAATCAACTTATATATTGACCCATTGTTGATGTGATATCTTTGTGACGTCAAGGCAATCTTTGTTACGTAATGCATAGCAACGTTTACGTCTCATTTGATGTTGGCGTTTTGTGCTGAAGATGAATCGTTTTGCCGACGTGAATGTTGAATAAAATGGGTTTTTTTGTAAAACTCGTATAATATAGTAGTTTCTTCTCAACATATACAATGTACTGTAATATATTACAATATACTGCAATATAATGCAATATCACACCCCACAAGGAAAACAATGTTGGAAAATATAAACGTTGTTATCAATACACTTTATTGCAAATGAAGGATATTTTGTAACTATAAATTGATATACAATCATACTTTAAGTTGTGAACAAGCGAAGCACAGCGACATAAAAATAGTACCTTATAAAACATATATGCCTCCAAATCAATGGAAAAAAATACAATAGCTATCAAAAGAGTAATTCTTAACTAAACGGGCCATGGAATGATGTTTGTTAATGTTTAATGGTCTTCAGAATTAACTTTTTATTTCTAAATTGAACTTGAATTTCGATCTGTCAACATCACCATAAACTGTAAAAAAAAATCGATTTAAAGTTAAAACACAAAAAAGAACAATTTCAATGTGAAAAACACATGTAAGTAAACATCAAGCTGATGTTTCCAAGTCAACATGTTTAAACCAAACGATCAAGGCAAGGCCGTATGCAATAGTCTGTCCTCAAGAACCAAGAGCAAAATATTCAATTGACGACAATCCCAGTCTAGATCACTTTAGCAAGTCTAGATTCCTTAGCTCAGAAATCAAGGTATCTTTAGGGCTCAATTTTGTATAACTATTTGAATTGTTCGTAAAATGTTTTGATAAAAAAAAATCATATTTCTGAGACTAAATGTTAGTCTATAGTCGTAGCTGAACTGCAAGTTCATGAGCCTTGACTTCACTGATTTGTAACGTAATTAACCACGTCATCAACTCTTTAAATAAGTGTATTCATACCGTGCATTATAAAGGATCACCCTCCCATAAGATACTTTGTCAAACACTTTGGAGTTTATTTGAACTAGTAAATCAATAAGATAATCTATAATTCCGCTAATTGTACTCAAATTCTCTCTTCGTCCTTAACACAGTACGTACACTAAGCTACTACGTACAATTGATAAACCCCAATAAATTGATAAACTAGTTGATAAACTCCTGTCGAGGAGCCTAATATGTTTCTATGGTTTCTGGGTCTAGAGGAAGTCAACAAAGGAGCTTAAAGCTTAAAGACCTCAACATTCTTTTGCAGCATTTTCCTACGAAGAAGTCAATAATATACACTTAACACTGTGAAATGCAAGGACTCGAGACCTGACTCCCGAGGAGGTCTGACGTGACCGAGAGCACGAGTAATTAAGTGTTTTATTATACCGAAATTCTTTTTTTTTTTACTTCAGACTCTAATATATTTTTTCTTATTTGTCAAATCGGGGAACCCATCAGCTGACGCCATCTTGAAATCGAACATCAAAACAAACAGTCACGTGACAAATCACGTGACGAGTCAATATCTCAGGTCAGTGACAGAGATTTCTGTCACAAAACTGACCTCATCACTAGAATCGGAGGTCAATGTACACATATATTTTTCGATCACTTGTTGTGAACTGGCCAATGATATTCTTACAACTTTAATACAGGTATAATAAAAAGGTTTAAAGTGCACCGCTTTGTCCTAATTGTGCACCACACGGCTACCAAATCAACAATTACGACGTCAATTAGTCATTGAGCCAGTAAACTAAGTATCCCTTTTCTCTGATCTTGTCTCTGATCAATCGCTTGCTATATGACAGTTATTAATGTGCAGAAACGAAAAATACACGTCACATTTACATGCATAATTACAAACCAAATTGTTTCTCGTTAACGTTCGACTAATTGACGTGAGCAATCCGCGTTGCAATGTCCGGTTTTCGATTAGATATAACTACGTTTACTTTTACCTTTCTAATAGTTCAACAATCCTTCTCGATAAAGAAACATAATTTATAATGTTTAGCATATGCAACTGCAACAACACAATGAATGTCCGGACTTCTTGGTCAGAGGGGCATCATATCTACAAAGTTCTGCAAACTGGAATTCAAGTCTCTTTCTCTAATCCTTTTCTGATCTAATGTTTTCCTTATCTCTAAGACAAAATATGCCCACACTTATATCAAAGCAAATATTATATTCTAGAGCTTTATAGACTTTCTAAAATATAATGCATTCTTGCCATATCGATGGCTAAAAATAATCAATTTTACATTCATAATTCATAACCAAACAATACATAATTTAAAGGTAAAAAGAAACGGGTATGACACCTAAAAATTGCTGCCGGAGAAAGTTGATTTAGAATACGTTTTGAAAAGGAACTGTTTTGTAAAGAAGTAATACAAATTCCATTCATCAGGGTGTGGTCTGTTCAAACACGTATGGGGTGTTGAAATCCTAATTTCATACATAAACGGTTTTTTGACATAATGTTTGGTATTGTGGTTAAATTTTATGAAATATGGACTTTATTCTAAGAGCTTATGGACATTACATTCCCTCTTGGACTGTATGCAATAGCAAACCAATCAAAGACTCATCACAAGGATGGGTAGTATCAAATGCCAATAACATACCAATCAAGGTTAAACTTTTTCAGACGGAAACGCAGGCAGTGTACATGTGTACAATATACATTGAATTCTCCTGTTATGGAGCATTAAAACAATAACTATCATATTAAACATATAGGAAATAACATAATGTTTAAGAAACAAAAAAGCAGAAAATTATACATTATACTGTTCTTAGAAATAGACAAGGAAACTTTCTTCAATAGTTTAAGGGAAAACACCCGTGTGATAAACGTTATAATTGTCAAAATATCTTGAACGAAAATCCTACTCTGACGACACACCTAATTAAGATCGGTTTCAGTGTTTTGGGGTTTTTCTTGATACAACGTGGGTCTTGGATTTTCCCTTCTAACCTAAAGAATTACTATAAAGCATAGGAAGAAGTTATTTCTGTAGTGAAGGTCGCATTGTCAAGAGTACAACATAATGCACATAACATTCTATATTGATCAACAAATCTAATAAAGTGTGCAATGCAAATATTATCTTTCATAGTCCTGCAAGATGTTCGCCAGTCCCGTCCTAAACAGAGGTCGTGGTCAGAGCGGTGTTATCAGTGGTTTTAGTGGGAACCTTTGACGTGGAGAGATCCTTGCTCCGTTCTTGAATCAGATGGTCCTGCTTCTTCTTGCAGCAGAGTCTGCTCCAGAGGTGTCTGACCTCCTCATTGCGGGCAGTGAAGAAGATGAAGATGAGGAATCCCTGGGTGGAGGAGGTGAGGCAGAAGAGGTACTGGAACACCACCTTAGCATCAGAAACAGCCAGGAAGCCGAATATCCAGCTCAGTCCTGCAACCAGTAAATCTTCCGTAAACATTGCAGTGTTTATTCTAAAATGGTAGCTGCGGTTGTTCTTTGTAGCAGGAGTTATGAAGACATTTCCCAAAATTTGAACATACAAATGTTGTTCGATTTCCTTGAAGTTGGATATTGGTTTTGTGCATTTACTTTATTCAAATTGTGTTGGAGTCTATAAACTAAGTTTCCTTTTCCTCATAGACAATGTTTAGACAACGTCAAATCAGTGAGAATAGCAAGGAAAGTGTATCTAGCTTAGTTCTGCGTTAGGGAACATGACACTATGTCAAAAGAAGACTAAAATACGACTATTTAGACATCTATGACAAATCCAAGCCCGACATTAAGCTCTGTCCGGCATTAAAAAACCCACTGTCAGCATTCAAAGAACGATTGCTAGATTTGTAATCTGACTGAATAGAAATTGTACCTGACTATGTATATCAGTGTATCTATGAGCAATACGTCATTCCAAGTTTCAGGCCATATAGAACTTAAGTATGACACAATATACACTGAATTGTGCATAACACAAATATTATTGAATGGTTCTCGTAGTTTAATTAAAATCATGAACAAGATATTGTGTAAGATGTTTAACAGTATGTTTACATTTAGAAGACATTAGATAGGAAGTGACGTACATGGCGATAATTAAGCAAGCGTGTATCCGTATGATGAATATCATATATCTGGAATCAAAATTGCATTATGGGAGCCTTTTGCAAGTACCCATTTAATAAATTAGCATACATCTACATCTTGACTACTTATGTGCAAACTCAAGTACACCATATTGTAGGTTTAACCTTGTTATTAAAACGATAATAAAACTTTTACCATTAAAAGTGTATGTTACAGGGTTTTCACATGAGCAAACACTAAACCTCAATAACTCAAAAACTAGTCCATATATTTTCATCAAACATTTGCATCGATTTGTATCCAATTGCATGTTAAATATTTCATGTATTTAACATTTAACATCCTCTGAAATGTGGCCATCTCGATGATGAACTTGCTTCGGAAATTCGGAAAGTGTGACTGAAAATTTAAGAGGTAAAAATAACTGGCATGGGATCTCTTCTCAAATCACCAATCGTGAATGTGAAAGTACCTACCAAAGAGGAAGAAGCAAAGGACTGGAACGCGAATCTTCAAGAGTTCTCTTTGCCTGTTTCCCTTTGTTCCTTGGGCCCGACCCTTGGACATCTTGAAGATGCTTACGACCACCATGATGTAGATGATGATGTTGAAGAGGATGACAACTCCAACAGGCAGAGCGAAGGCATAAAGGGAAGCAGTCAGTGACATCCAACAGCTGTGGGGGAATGTTTAAGAAAAGATAATACTTTTATTATCCCGGACGAAATTCGTTTTATATAAAACAGGCTTTCATTTATACATTGACAGATAATATACAAAGTAAGTCAACTTTATTTTGTTGTGATCAGACAAACCTCTATACAAATTATAAGTCAATACACTTTGTATTAAAGTTTGGTAAAAGAACTGTTATTATGGATTAAATTAAGCTTTTTAATCAGCAATTACACAAGCAAGAGCAGCAACATTTGCGAATTTTCAAATCATTAACTGATAACTGTCATTGATGTACACAAAGAAAAGCAAAGGGGACAGAACACAGTCTTGTGGAACTTCAGTAGAGGTTGTGAGAATATAAGAACGACAGCCATTGGCACTGACATACTGAGTACGATTTACCATAAATGCTTTAACCCATCCGATAATTTTGGATTTAACACAAAGGTGAACTCATCAAAAGGTGAGGTTGCATGGGCTGAAGAGAAATCACTAATCCTGACAAAGTTGTTACATTTTAGATCACTTGTTATTAGCCGTTCCAAACGTCAAGCCAACTGGGCGATAGTCATTATGTTCGACAAGATTAGTCTTTTAGAAACATGAATTATATTGGATGTTTACATAGAGTAGTGAAAACAGCTGAGGTTACTGTTCATGACCATTGAAACATTTTCTGAAAAAATGGCACAAAGTTGCTCTCAGGCATTTATAGA
The DNA here is from genome assembly GCA_936450465.1 of Gibbula magus. NCBI lineage: Eukaryota > Metazoa > Mollusca > Gastropoda > Trochida > Trochidae > Gibbula > Gibbula magus. Next base: position 27,397,170 of record OW388295.1, on the reverse strand, counting down.
AAAATTCAAGGTAGGCATGACATACTTTAATTTTCAGGGACACGTTTTTTACCTTCAAATTCGTCACGATTGAATGAAAATACCATTTTATTGAATGACACTGGTATTTAACATTTTTATCATTATCATTACTACAACCATACTCTCTCATACGGAATATACAGACATGAGTTCTTCATTCATCATTGTTAATAGTGTTTACAATTGTATCATATGGGATCATCTTATCTGAAATAGTAAAAGATATTCGCCTGATAACACTGACTGTATCAAGAGCTTATCAACTCGACCACCTAACCTCGACAAAAACGAGGTCCAGACAGTACAGTTAGTAAGCTATTTTTACATTCAGTTCCCGTTTGGCAGTGTGATCCAAAATATACATTTATTGGAGTGGACTGATATATATCTTAAGGACAGTTTTCTCCTAACACAGAGATGGTGATTGGTTCAAATTAGAACATAGTCTAATGTAAGAATAGATCTGATTAAATCTTACTGTGCGTCACTTCCTCGATATAGACCCGGATCCACAGCTAGGACTATCATCACAGGGACAAGAGGGAGTCCTGCATGCACAGAGGTATGCATCATTCAACCATTAACAGTACATGTTGGTTACTAATGTACATGTGCAATACATGTTTAAAGGGACACTGCGTAGAGGATAAAATGAGTCCCATCTTTATCTCACTAGGCTGATTATAGTGTCTGCTAATAAGTTACGTTTCACTTCACTGTCCACATACAGTAGTTTTTATTACCAATTACGTCAAGTGTCTGAAATTCGGTATCTGTGACTTGTTTGTAGACATGTTAATCAGCATAGGTAGATACACATGATCTGATTGTTATTCTCGATGCGGTGTCCCTTTAACAAACGAGTTGATGAATTGGTACTAAATATTTCACGAATATCATTTACTGTCATATTTCAAGTAACATTTAGACTACATTCAAACGTAACACTGTGTTTTCATTGTTAATTTGTTGATATTCATTTTGTTTTTGGCAAACTTGAATATCTCTCATGAATGTTCATGAATTTTTAAAGATTTTAATAAACTGGATATATGTGCTTGTGCATCTTCCGGGTCAGTATGCATTTTCTAAAAGTGCATATGTGGCCTGATGCGTGAGGAAGATGGTGTTGTGCTGCACTGTGATGTCCCCCGCTCCAACTTTCAATCAAACCTTGTCATCTTACCCTTATTTTAACTTATGCCAGAGACGATCCGAAAAAGGACAATCAAAAGGTTAATCTGACTATTAGAATAAATTAACTTGTTTCCATGTAGTCTCTTAGTTCAAATTGTGTCTCTTATCTGGTCGCTTTGTTGTTTCCATGGAAACCAGAATAAATTCAGAATGATTTAACTAGCAATAGATTTTGAGATGGAGGTCGGAAAAGTTCAAAGTGTTTCTTTGGAAATCATAAAAAATATAACAATCAAAACAAGAAAAAAGTGATCAGTCAGTGAAAAGTCATCTGCTATCCGTCCATTGAGAATTATAGATGTGAAGGGTACTGTGTTTAAAAAACAGCTTCAAGCATCATAATATTGTCTAAAATAATTTTGGGAACTGGCTTTGTTATTACAAAATTTCATTCACCCAGATGTAATATTTTTCAGGTAACTTATTTTTTCCCATTAGAGCATCACACCGGTAATTTGTACCAAGTTCAATTACAGATTCAAGGGCTTCATAACTCCGAAAAAATACAATTTCGGAACTGGACTGTAAACTCTATGAAGAGTAACATCTGGACTACCTCCATGTTAAATTTCATTCACCTGGATGTAATAGTTGCCGAGAAAACTTGTACCAATTGGAGCATCACAGCTCTTTTTGTACAAAGTTCAATTTCCGATTCAAGGGCCATAATTCCGTAAAAATAATATTTCTGAAGTGGTTTTCGAACTCGATAAAGAGTATCATCTGGACTACCTCCATGTTAAATTTCATTCACCTAGATGTAATAGTTGCCGAGAAAACTTGTACCAATTGGAGCATCACAGCTCTTTTGGTACAAATTTCAATTTCCGATTCAAGGGCCATAATTCTGTAAAAAAATGATATTTCGGAAATGGATTTTAAACTCAATGAAGAGTATCATCTGGACTACCCACATGTTAAATTTCATTCACCTAGATGTAATAGTTGCCGAGAAAACGTGTCCCAATTGGAGCATCACAGCTCTTTTGGTACAAAGTTCAATTTCCGATTCAAGGGCCATAACTCCGTAAAAATAATATTTCTGAAGTGGTTTTCGAACTCGATAAAGAGTATCATCTGGACTACCTCCATGTTAAATTTCATTCACCTAGATGTAATAGTTTCAAACAAACTCACCCCAAGCCGGTACCCCTGTCTTGAGCATGTAGCGTGTAGTGAAAGTCCCTTGAGCCTGAGCCTTGACCAGGAGCACATAGTGGAGGAAAGCCTCGGCCAACATCCATAGGAACGAGGCTAACAGGAAGTAGTGCAACAAAATGGCGACCACCGTACATCCGACACGGCTTTGAGTCTGCGTGATTCCCGCCAGGAAGACTATCCATGAGCAGAGCTCGGCCAGGGCCAAGTTGAACATTGTTTGTTGTGGGTGTTTCTCTCGCAGTTTCCTATGAAATAGTACAACGGACAAAGTATCAACTCCTTGAGCTACAGAAAAAAATGGTATATGGTGTATACGTTGCTTCCAGTTCGTGTATTAATAATCATATCAATGTATGCATATGTCAAGTGTAAGGGACTAACATGGACAGATCAAATGGTTAATTTTTGTGTCCTATAATAAGGTCTAAGTCGTCACAACCTCAAAAACTTATACCTCGTTTTAATGGTTTTGTGATACTAGATACATCTGTTAAAGGGGCATTAGCTGAAATATGTCGATGAAATGTATTTGAAAAATAATGCCACCAAAAGTAAAACACCCTTCTTTCTTTGGAAAAATAAGTTAAAAAGTGAGAGTACATGGTTCTGTTAAGCCATGGGAATCGTTTTTGTCCTTCGAAATAATAAAATAGAGCCATGGGCTATGCAGCTCATCAGAAATTGCATGATTTAATATCTCAGGTTGATGACTTAGTGAGTGAATTGTTTAGCAACTGCTTTAATCAGAATAAGAGATTAACATTATGTAATTATAACTGCTTCAAAAGATATGTCTTCAAAATATTTCAGCATTCTAGTGATTTTGTTCATTCAAAGTAATAAATATAATGCACAACTTCTAGCCCTGAAAAATTGCAGTCTTGAAATTGTCAGTGTTTAACAAATAATGACTCGACACTAAATTGTGATGAAATGGGTTGTCCAGGTATCACAATTCTTGCAAAGATATTGAAGAAAAAATGATCCTCCAAATTGAAAAAGCTATAGAATAAACATATTCCCCAAATCATCAAACAAAATGGTATAAAATTTGGAGAGAAACAATTCAAATCCCTTTTTAAGTGAATATACCTTATTAATGAATCATACAGAGTGATGGAAAAGGAATAGGACTGTGACGTTATTTCCATAGATTTGCATGTTAATGTAGTCTAGGATAAATATTTTCAATAAAATAAATTCTGGTTGGAACACTGTCAACATTTTCAGCTTCATATGAAATCATCTCAGCATGAAGTACATAATTTGGATTATATTTTCTGACGACAATTTAACAAGTGTTCTCCAAATTACCTGTATATATGTACATTAACTAAAAGCAGTTCCCATAGATCGCCATGTTAAATGTTTTTACAAGTATGTATATATGTTGATCAGATTTGTGTCATTCCCATTATAGAAAACCGAAAATTAAACATAAATTATGAGGCTGTAGTCAAGATGATTCCTCACAAACTTGATAAATGTGAATAGGATCGGACAATCGGGTAGGTCTTTTTGTTCTTAAGAAGAAGATGCAAATAGGTTTTTAGGTCATGGCCTGTGAGGCCTTTATTTGGGGCCCCAGGGTCACCAAATCTATAATTCAGAATACCCATTTGTGAAGGAGTCTGCACATAAAATTTCAGCTCTCTAGAGTCATGGTTTCTGTAGAAGAAGTCGAAAAAACAAAAAGTTTATAATTACGGACGGATGGACGGACGACAGACGCCATGTCATGCTATAAACCCATCGGGCCTTTCAGGCCTGATGAGATAAAAAAAAAAGGTGTTCACAATAAAATGGCCGCCATGCAATTTTTGCTTTATGTGCAACACCGTTATTACCACTACGGGTAATAAGTTTAGTGTAATAAGATGTTTACCTCTCAAGTAAATATAAATGGCATAAACTATCATTATAAATGGGAAATTTGAAAAAATAAAATTCGCAAAAAACGTGCTACTGCCTCTTTAAGTATCAAACAATCAGATAACTCCATAGGGTCACCTTTTTCTTCACATTTCACATGTATTTGAATGATTCTAATTGCATTCAAAATGAAACCGAAAATGGGATTGGTCTGCTTAAGATATGGTTTTGCCTACACTTAAATGGCCATAAAACAATGGCTTATACGGGCCATGACCAAACCACGTAGGGAGAAAACATAGAAATTTGGTCGATATTAATCAAACTGACTACGCCCTATACAGGTGCCCTAGTCTGAAATGTTGAAAGCTCTTACTTAACCAAGAGCCATACATGTTATCTTTCGACAAATGTTGTCTACTTTCGATAGTCACTTCAATGGTTTTATGCCCAAAGCATGAGAAGCATTTCGGAAGCATTGATCGATAAGTATGGGAGGAGTTTCACTAGGTAAGTACGCCTTGGACGCAGGGACAGAAAGACTACACAATAACATAAACCCACTTTGCTTTTGGTGGTAAAAAATTGATTATGATGTCAATTTTAAAGAAATAAATATTGACTTTGATGATATTACGACATTGAAATAAAATGCGTTTGATTAACAAATCACTTTGACAAAACCTTACACTGTTTTTTTAAAATGATTTTTAATATAATTCTGATGCTCACTTGAACATGATGAAGGACAGCAGAGTTCCCGAGAGACCGAGGATGGAGAGAGACAAACCTATGATGGTGATCACAGAGAGGGGAAGACTGTGTACGGAGTTCTCATCAGCTTCTCCATCAAGGTTCTGTCCACCAGAATGATATATTTAAGGTATACTTGCCCACTTGTGAATTTGTCTTAATAGAAAATAAGTAAATACATTCAACGGTTTACCTCTTAGTGTTCGCTGATTTCGATGTTATAAGGTTACTGAAATGAAATGATTTATAACAGAAGAGTCTTCAGTAATGTCTGTGGTGTTACCGAATTGGTTTCAAGATAGAATTTTAAAGTGTTACTTGTTGTCGCTAAAGGTGGCCATCTACATGTGTAATCAAACAAATGCTGCTTATTTCATTATGTATTCTCCTGTGTGAATGTACCCTTACCAGCAGTACAGCAAAGTTTGTGAGATGATCACAGGTACACACATCCCGGCCCGATTCCCCTTGTGAGTGAACACATCCATCAGTCGACCATCCACTCAGACTGAAATTCCAGTAGCCACACGTCTTGCCTTCACCTGTATCTACCTGAGTGTGAAACATATCATTGGACTTGATAAGACATGAATTGCCATGAATCAACATGTTTTAGAACGAGTGGATATGCATAACCATTTTCAGTCATTACTGAATCTCACTAAACATGTATGAACGTGAGACATTATTAAACCTCGTCAGACGAGATCGAGCATGAACAAACACATTAAGACATTACCGAATCTCATTAAACATCACTGAACAATACGATATATTAGATGTATTAAAGGTAATATTAATCCTTTCGTGAAACTGCTTTCAATATGACGTTAACCTTTTCCAAATGAACTGGCTCAATCACAATAGTAATCCTTTCTTGAAGAACTGCTTTCAATATGACGTTAACCTTTTCCAAATGAACTGGTTCAATCACAATAGTAATCCTTTCTTGAAGAACTGCTTTCAATATGACGTTAACCTTTTCCTAATGAACTGGTTCAAAAACAATATTAATCCTTTCTTGAAGAACTGGTTTTGTCATTGTCTAAATTCGTTTGTGAATAACTGAATTCATCATGATGTCAACTCTTGTGTGAATAACTGAATTCATCATGATGTCAACTCTTGTGTGAATAACTGAATTCATCATGATGTCAACTCTTGTGTGAATAACTGAATTCATCATGATGTCAACTCTTGTGTGAATAACTGAATTCATCATGATGTCAACTCTTGTGTGAATAACTGAATTCATCATGATGTCAACTCTTGTGTGAATAACTGAATTCATCATGATGTCAACTCTTGTGTGAATAACTGAATTCATCATGATGTCACCGCTTGTGTGAATAACTGAATTCATCATGATGTCAACTCTTGTGTGAATAACTGAATTCATCATGATGTCAACTCTTGTGTGAATAACTGAATTCATCATGATGTCAACTCTTGTGTGAATAACTGGTTTCATCATGATGTTAATGCTTTCGTGAAAATCTTTTTTCATCATGATATTAACCAGTTTGTGAAGAACTGGTTTCATCATGATTTTAACCTGTTTGTGAAGAACTAGTTTCAACATTGTTAACCCTTTTGTGAAGAATTTGTTTCAGCATTATGTTAACCAATTCTTGAAGAAACGGTTTCATCATGATGTTGGGCTCATTACTGATGGCAATTCATGTTATTTTTAGAAAATGGTTGTCAACTGAAATGACATTCTGTTGATGATTTTTTATATGAGTTTTCCTCTTTGAATTTACTTATATTAACTAGCTATAGGATTTGGTAAAGGTATTTTCAAGTAACCTAGAAACCGAAAAAGTTTACTTAGAAAAAACCCAGTAATATGACATTAAATACCTTTGTTGAAGAGAAGATCATAGTTACACTGTCCGTGCCAAGATCCACGATTTCTACGCCACTAACAACGATTTTAGCAGCAACAACCTTGCTGTTAAGTTTGTATTTCGCTTGAGTCGTGGAAGCTTTTATGAACAGCAAAGGTCGTTTGTAAACACTCAATGACATTCGAATGTCCGCCCCTTCAGAATCTATATTATTACAAGAGAAATAAACACGTAAATTGCATAAATACAGACATTATATACACACTTATTGTATTTATACAAATACGTTCAATACTGTGTATTAGATATTAAATTTTTTCATTATCCTTAATTCGAAGGGGTGATTCTTGGCAAGTTTGGTTTGGGGTTTTAATCCACACTGGCATCTGTAAGGAACTGTTCTATGTGCATGATGTACTGCAGCACCATTAATTGATCAGTCATTTCGAGCTGATGCCTCCGCAAGACACAAGAAGAAAATGAGATTTTAAAGGATGAAACAATTGCTTGTCAAGAACTTGAAATTGTAGGTATAGAAGAAAACATATTCGAAAGACGTTGATATCCTCATTTCCAGATTCTTCCCCAAATGCCAAAAGGCGGATACAGGAATTTAACAATTTCGAAACGGGTGGTTGGGTTCATTCGACTTCCTGGGAGGGGTGGTCTGAATATCATCAGATCTTTACACATGAAATGATTCTGAAAACCAACATATACGTCTTCATCTGAAGTGTGACTAAATCTAAACAAAGAGTGTGTCCTAAATTCATCATAGAATAGAATAAATAGAAGGAAACAGGAGTGTCCTACCATTCTGAAGATTTCCCAGAAAGTTCCTGGGAAGCAGAATCATGGCTTCTGTTTGCGAATAGTCCACAGATTTGTTGTATACCGAGTCGGTCTGGTTATCAACTGACGTTGAGAGGAGAAGCCCAATAGGCAGGTTTTCATTGGTCACATTCTGGTTGGTGAGGTCCCACACTTGAGACACAAATGTCTCTGTGCTCACCAGTGCTGTCCCAGTCGGACCAGGGTCGATCTTCCCTGTGATCACATCCACTGAACGAAGAATCCTGAAGGCAAATGTGTAGAGTTTCATTATGTTTAAGAACATGTTGAATGTTTGTTATTAGGGGCGACGAAGAAGGAGAAAGAGAAAGAAGGGGAAACAACGAGCTATTATGTATTACATTCCAATGTAAAGGTTATACTTCATAGTAATCTACAAATATCCACGTATATGGATCTGCAGAGCACATCGTTGTTTCGTATTGATCTTTGACTATAAAGCAAAGTAGTTAAGGTTACTCCTAATTTTAGCTGATAATGATGTTTGTGAAATATTAAGATTATAAACGGTCATTAGATCAAGATATAATAGGTCATTTGTGTTGATTGTAATCAAAAAGGTATTCCCATTTATAACAATATAAGTAACCTGTTAGAGACATCAGCTTTTGCTTGTGCATCAGCCAGGATGGAATCAGGTGTTTCGCTAACTTTACTAAACATCGACAATACCGCTTCTGCAACCTGAAAAAATCAACCAGTATATGGGATAAGAAAACCATATATGATCACACATTTTCGTAAACTATCTCCTATGAATAATGGCTACTCTATCTATATTTCTCTTCTTTACATATTCTCATAAACGTTCTCCTATAAAGAATAAATGCTAATTGTTCACCATCTAGTGATCCCCAAGATCAATTTGATTTAATGCTATTATTAAACACGAAATTGGGAAATCATGGAATGATGAACAGATCACAACAAAATCGCAAAATCACGAAAAGGGGTGAAGAAAAATCATGACATGAAATTGTGAAACGTATGCAGTGGTAAAGCAAAATATGGGCATAATAAAATCATATAACAATGTAGGGGAACATGAAATTGCAAAATTATCAAGGCGAAATCACAAATCCATGAAATCACGATGACATAAAGTAAAAAACTGTAAAATCACGAAGCCGCGAAATAATGTTACATACAGAACATTCAATTCAGGCAATCTACTGTGATCATATGCGGAAATTTATTAGGAAAAGATAAACAATGTTCTTTATGTAGTTTTAACATTTATTTAGCTCTTAATGTTTTAAAAATGTTCCTTAATTGAAATTAAGAATGAAGAACAATTTTATGGATACACAACTTATTTATCCTGTGTAGAAATTGTTTGATGCAAACACAACTTAACTGAATAACAATTCATCATTTCATGTAGTAATAAGACAAACACACACACACACAAACAATAAACAGTATGCAGGTACACTTTTGCCAATAATGGTTGTCAAGATACTTTGGAAAGTGGAAAAAAGTGGGAAATCCGCATTGTTTGATTCGTCCGGATTCACAGGGAATTCGACCCTTTTTGTCCTGACTACGTACCGTGGAGATGCGAATTTCGTACACACACCCGCTAACAGAACTGACAAGCGACCAACCAAGCCATCCGCGTTGTGAGACGCTAATCCAATATAACCATGATTTTAATATTGAAGATAATTCACTGTTAATTGACCATGAAGCCCATGTTGCTCAAAGTTTATATAAATATGTGTATGTCACAACGTTTTTAGGTTTTGCCACAAGATCAACAGGGAATATGTGAAATCACAAAATAGGAAACAACAAAAGAGACAATTATTTCTTTCGATCTTCCCGATTTCTCAGGGTTTTTATTTAATTGTTTTGCCATTTCACCATGGTTTGCTTCAACTTCATTTGAGCATCATTGGTGAGATTTACGATTTAGAAATTTCGCCTCCTTGATACCAACATGAAACTAGAAATGTATGCATTCCAAGACAATTCAAAAAGGTTAATGCATTAGAATAAATGACCTTGTTTCAATATTGGGGTTTCCTCTTAAAGCCTCTTAGTCAAACATGTGTCCCGTCTCTGGCCAGAAACAAATCAGAATAATCTAAGTAGCAAAATACTAGCAAAATTCCATATTTGGGTCCAAACACATGTCAGATCTCATTAAATAATACTGCATAGATTTTGAAATAGACCTGAAAGGTCCCTATCCCACATTTGCACAAATTTCAAATTCTTTCCATGGAAACAAGAAAAATATATAGAAATCAGAATAACCTAAGTAGCGAAAGGCACCACTCCACCACTTGGTCTAACCACATACCAAGTTTCGGTTTTGTAGATATGGCCCATAAGACGTTAATAAACGGAGGCGTATTATGTCTCTCACAAAGTTTTGGTGGGACATGAATAAAATGGCCGGTCTTGGCCTTCATAGCCTCCTTATACATCGGGCTATTGAGAAGAATTAGCAATAAGAGATGCACATCAGAGACCAGGAGCTCGGGAACATGGAGTGCTGTAGAGAACTGTTCTACGTGCAGTAAGAATGCAATGCTACACTACCAATGGTTTTCTAGTTCCAGCTGATGCTCACATGCTTCATGTATAACCACATAGTGTTGACGTGTTTCATCCTGCAATGATACTTGATAAACGATTATAATAATATATATATAATTATAATATCGAAAGCAGCGTTGAACCTTAAAATACATTTCCCAAAGAATCAGAATAATGAATCACTGACCTGACTGGAGACCTCGGATATGTTCGTGGTTTTCTCCATGATGTTGGTGATCACGAGAACGTCCAGCTGGTTCAAGGTTGTGTTCGCGGTGATGTTAACTGTCCTGTACACCACCTCATCGATGTCGTCAACATCCTGTATATATAAAATACAACAATATCAGTGTAAATTAAATATCCCCCAAGCCGACATTGTAAGTCCTGTTGAACCATGGGGCATGCAAATGAGATCGTCCTAAAGCAGGAATGTGTACTATTCAGTCTGTATCATGAGTTGACTTTAACATGTATTATAATTATTAACTTTGTCACCACTTTCGAGAGTTACCAAAGCATGCATAAAGAGAGATCAAGGAAATGTAAAACATCACCTTCATTTAATCTTATAATATTTTAGAATTATATGTGTCTAGTTCAAGGTATTGGTTCCAAGGAAAATTGTCAGCACTTTCCCCATCTTCTACAAAATGATACTAAATGATGTGAGAACGAGGTTCACGTATTTCAGTTACCTGCAGTAGGTGGGTCAAAGTATCTGAGATGTCGGACGCGTTCAGGTCTGAGTATTCACAGGCTATGTCATTTGTGAAGCTGCTCGAGTTACCTCCCCCTTGTCCATCAACAGAACACTTTATTTCACCAAAGCTCTGTTCGCCTGGGAAATGACACATTTATAAAGGCAACTACAATATTTAAGAATAACATGCCATTTAGATAGTGAACGAGTGTTACATTGCTATATTTAGATAGTGAACGAGTGTTACATTGTTATATTTAGATAGTGAGCGAGTGTTACATTGTTATATTTAGATAATGAACGAGCGTTACATTGTTATATTTAGATAGTGAACGAGTGTTACATTGTTATATTTAGATAGTGAACGAGTGTTACATTGTTATATTTAGATAGTGAACGAGTGTTACATTGTTATATTTAGATAGTGAGCGAGTGTTACATTGTTATATTTAGATAGTGAACGAGTGTTACATTGTTATATTTAGATAGTGAACGAGTGTTACATTGTTATATTTAGATAGTGAACGAGTGTTACATTGTTATATTTAGATAGTGAACGAGTGTTACATTGTTATATTTAGACAGTGAACGAGTGTTACATTGTTATATTTAGACAGTGAACGAGTGTTACATTGTTATATTTAGACAGTGAACGAGTGTTACATTGTTATATTTAGATAGTGAACGAGTGTTACATTGTTATATTTAGATAGTGAACGAGTGTTACATTGTTATATTTAGATAGTGAACGAGTGTTACATTGTTATATTTAGATAGTGAACGAGTGTTACATTGTTATATTTAGATAGTGAACGAGTGTTACATTGTTATATTTAGACAGTGAACGAGTGTTACATTGTTATATTTAGATAGTGAACGAGTGTTACATTGTTATATTTAGACAGTGAACGAGTGTTACATTGTTATATTTAGATAGTGAACGAGTGTTACATTGTTATATTTAGACAGTGAACGAGTGTTACATTGTTATATTTCGGATCACACAACCTGCAATAGTGAAAATCTTGCAGATAAATGTGTGATACAAAATATAACAATGGTACAACTACCATATTGATATTTAAGGTCAAAGCCTTCGGAACATTTTTCGTGATGAACGTTATAACCACAAAATCCCCCACCTTGTTAAAATCCAAAAGGAGACATCCCCCGACAAGTGAAAAACAAATAAATTCAGTTGTGATTTCATGGAAACATGAAGTTTGGCTGTGCTATGCTAAACGGTTTTTGAGATCTGCTCCTGGAACTAAAGCCCATGTTGCGTTTCCATGGAAACAGCTAAAAATTAAAATATTCGGAAGAAGTTGAACATAGTAAAAGGCACATCTACACTTGACGATTGCCACACACACCAAGTTTTGTTGTGCTATAAGGTTTTTGAGATATTCTCAGGAAACGAATATCCAACTTGCGTTTCTATGGAAACAGGGAAAATTAAAAATGTGAAAAGTTGAAAATACCAAAAGGCACATCTACACATGGCGACTATTCCATATACCAAGTTTCGTTGTGCTAGGCCTTATGGTTTTTGAGATCTATTCCTGAAACGAAAGGCCATTTTGCGTTTCCATGGAAACTGCTAAACGGCTAAATATGAAATCCAAAAAAAATGGAAAATACTTTAAGGCACATCTACACTTGATGATTATCCTTTTCAATCGTTGAAAACAAAAAATTAAACACCGCGGTTGACAGACTCTAAAAACATTCAACAACTCCTTACACACTAACTAAAGTGGAACAAAGTCTCGTATGGCATTGACTTCTACTTCACAGAAACTTTCGGCATACGAGTTATTATATATATCTGAATGACGTTAGCTCAAAAATCACATTTTCATGAAAATTAAGTAATAGAAAATGCTGATACATAATTTTTCAAAATAGCCGAGATGATAGTATATTATGTAAGATTTGATGTCTGACATCAAAATATGTTTGCAGGACTGAAGCATACCTTGGATGTTCTATTACTATCAAGCATTGCCCCAATAATGTAGTGGCAGAGAATAGAATAGCATGTTTAAAATTAATTCAAAACCAATTTGAGTGCATTGGTGCTCAAATTTACCTACTTCGGCGTAAAAATGAATATATTAATTTCGACAGGCTGCTTCTAGAAAATTATGTGACGTAATGCAAGCAGTAGTTGTAACGCATCTCCCATTGGCTCGTTCAATATAAGCCATTTCTTACAAACTTCTAAAAGTTCATAATTAGAAATTCGGTTTCCTTGTATTCATGTTTCTAGACAGCATCGGCTCATTAAAGTTCCTTATTGCTGTTTTCTCATAAAATAAATTTGCAGGTACAGGTTTCTGTGACAGTCGATGAACATTTTTATCAGATATGACAACAATTCGAATTCGCCACGCTGTAAACAGAAATGGAAATTCGTGGATTAATTTGGACACAGAGTCAAAAGTACCTGCCAAGACTAAATATTACAAATGTTAAATGAAACATTTCAAGGTTAGTGAGTTTCCATCAACAGTATATCATATTTTCCTTCTGCATCCAGATTCAAGGTTAAGTTTGATGACAATTTCCCTTTTGATGGTTTGAAACCTTTTGTTACTAAACTTGAAAATGATCTGATTTCCATGTCAATTCTGCAACCAAATAAAAAAAGGTACTTGTAACATATAATAACATTGATAGTTCGTAGGACCGTCGAGGTCACACAACAATCCAGGGCAAAATCAGTACTTCCATTGGATTCGACCAGTCCTGAAAGAAAATTTGTCGAGCGATCATAGGCCTATTACTATCAGGATAACACCTGAAATGATCGTAAATTATCAGCTTCTGATCAAACGCAGCAGTGTCGGTCTTCATACGTTATTATACTGTGTATTAGAAGTCTTTAGGTAACTATACCGTAGAGGCTGCATAGAAATGGAAAATATAAACTAAGTAATGGCCGTTTTACCCAGATGTGTTTATCTCGAGGTCAATGAAATGAGACTATAGAAGAACAGCCAACTGACAGAGTGCAAGACTACACACTACAGCATAGTATGGGTGAGAACCGGCTATCATCTACAGACAAGGTTCGATTCTCGACTAAACGGCTAGTTCCAGAGCAAATACATATAATCTGTAGCATTTTCTCATAACATGGCCTTCTGATTTTGACTTTCCCCTTTTCAGGAGATGTTTACTTACTTTCATCACAGTTGTCTCCAGTAAAGCCAGGTTTACAGTTACAACTTCCATCAACAGAGTTACATGTGCCGCTGCATCCCGTACTACAACTTCTGCTGCAGTCCGTCCCGTAACTGCCCTGAGGACACGCTGTAAGATTGATAATCAATTTTTCATTAAGAGCACATTCATTAGAAACAATACATATAATATGATGCATTTTAACAAGTCAGACATTTTTTTATTTCGTCTTCTCCTTTTCAGGAGATGTTTACTTACATTCATCACAGTTGTCTCCAGTAAAACCAGGTTTACAGTTACAGCTTCCATCAACTGAGTTACATGTTCCCATGCATCCTGTACTACAACTGCTGCTGCAGTCCGCCCCGTAACTGCCCTGAAGACACGCTGTAAGATTGACAAACAAAATTTCATTAAGAACGCATTCATTAGAACAAATACATTTAATCTGAAGCATTTCCACAGGTCAGTTCCTTCTGGTTTTCACTTTCCCCTTTGCAGGAGATGTTTACTTACTTCCATCACAGTTGTCTCCAGTAAAACCAGGTTTACAGCTACAGCTTCCATCAACTGAGTTACATGTGCCGCTGCATCCCGTACTACAACTGCTGCTGCAGTCCGTCCCGTAACTGCCCTGAGGACAGTCTGTAAGATAAATATAAGAAATGCATTAAGAACGCATTCATTAGGAAAAAAACATTCTAAAATCTGAAGCATTTTCACATGACATGCCCGTCTCATTTTCACTTTCCCCTTTTCAGGAGATGTTTACTTACTTCCATCACAGTTGTCTCCAGTAAAACCAGGTTTACAGTTACAGCTTCCATCAACTGAGTTACATGTGCCCCTGCATCCCTTGCTACAACTTCTGCTGCAGTCCGTCCCGTAACTTCCCTGAGGACATGCTGTAAAACAAACCAAAAAGTGTTCATTAAGAAAACCTTCATAAGAGCAAATACATATCTTCTGATTCAGTAGCATTTTCACATGACATCCCCTTCTGTTTTTTACTTTCCCCTTTTCAGGAGATGTTTACTTATTTTTCTCACAGTTGTCTCAAGTAAAACCAGGTTTACAGTTACAGCTTCCATCAACTGAGTTGCATGTGCCGCTGCATCCCGTACTACAACTGCTGCTGCAGTCCGTCCCGTAACTGCCCTGAGGACACGCTGTAAGATTGACAATCAAAATTTCATTAAGAACGCATTCATTAGAAAAATACATATAATCTTAAGCCTTTTCACAGGTCATACCCTTTTGATTTTGTCTTCTCCTTTTCAGGAGATGTTTACTTACTTTCATCACAGTTGTCTCCGGTAAAACCAGGTTTACAGTTACAGCTTCCATCAACTGAGTTACATGTGCCGCTGCATCCCGTACTACAACTGCTGCTGCAGTCCGTCCCGTAACTGCCCTGAGGACACGCTGTAAGATTGACAAACAAAATTTCATTAAGAACGCATTCATTAGAACAAATACATTTAATCTGAAGCATTTCCACAGGTCAGTTCCTTCTGATTTTCACTTTCCCCTTTGCAGGAGATGTTTACTTACTTCCATCACAGTTGTCTCCAGTAAAACCAGGTTTACAGTTACAGCTTCCATGAACTGAGTTACATGTTCCCATGCATCCCGTACTACAACTTCTGCTGCAGTCCGTCCCGTAACTGCCCTGAGGACACGCTGTAAGATTGACAAACAAAATTTCATTAAGAACGCATTCATTAGAAAAATACATATAATCTTAAGCCTTTTCACAGGTCATACCCTTTTGATTTTGTCTTCTCCTTTTCAGGAGATGTTTACTTACTTTCATCACAGTTGTCTCCGGTAAAACCAGGTTTACAGTTACAGCTTCCATCAACTGAGTTACATGTGCCGCTGCATCCCGTACTACAACTGTTGCTGCAGTCCGTCCCGTAACTGCCCTGAGGACACGCTGTAAGATAAATATAAGAAATGCATTAAGAACGCATTCATTAGGAAAAAAACCTTCTAAAATCTGAAGTATTTTCACATGACATGCCCGTCTCATTTTCACTTTCCCCTTTTCAGGAGATGTTTACTTACTTCTATCACAGTTGTCTTCAGTAAAACCAGGTTTACAGTTACAGCTTCCATCAACTGAGTTGCATGTGCCGCTGCATCCCGTACTACAACTGCTGCTGCAGTCCGTCCCGTAACTGCCCTGAGGACACGCTGTAAGATTGACAATCAACAATTCATTAAGAACGCATTCATTCGAAAAATACATATATTCAGATGCATTTTAACAAGTCAGACCCTTTTGAATTTGTCTTCTCCTTTTCAGGAGATGTTTACTTACTTTCATCACAGTTGTCTCCGGTAAAACCAGGTTTACAGTTACAGCTTCCATCAATTGAGTTACATGTGCCGCTGCATCCCGTACTACAACTTATGCTGCAGTCCGTCCCGTAACTGCCCTGAGGACACGCTGTAAGATTGACAATGAACACTTCATTAAGAACGCATTCATTAGAACAAATACATTTAATCTGAAGCATTTCCACAGGTCAGTTCCTTCTGATTTTCACTTTCCCCTTTGCAGGAGATGTTTACTTACTTCCATCACAGTTGTCTCCAGTAAAACCAGGTTTACAGTTACAGCTTCCATCAATTGAGTTACATGTGCCCCTGCATCCCGTACTACAACTTCTGCTGCAGTCCGTCCCGTAACTGCCCTGAGGACACGCTGTAAGATTGACAAACAAAATTTCATTAAGAACGCATTCATTAGAACAAATACATTTAATCTGAAGCATTTCCACAGGTCAGTTCCTTCTGATTTTCACTTTCCCCTTTGCAGGAGATGTTTATTCACTTCCATCACAGTTGTCTCCAGTAAAACCAGGTTTACAGTTACAGCTTCCATGAACTGAGTTACATGTTCCCATGCATCCCGTACTACAACTTCTGCTGCAGTCCGTCCCGTAACTGCCCTGAAGACACGCTGTAAGATTGACAAACAAAATTTCATTAAGAACGCATTCATTAGAACAAATACATTTAATCTGAAGCATTTCCACAGGTCAGTTCCTTCTGATTTTCACTTTCCCCTTTGCAGGAGATGTTTACTCACTTCCATCACAGTTGTCTCCGGTAAAACCAGGTTTACAGTTACAGCTTCCATCAACTGAGTTACATGTGCCGCTGCATCCCGTACTACAACTGCTGCTGCAGTCCGTCCCGTAACTGCCCTGAGGACAGTCTGTAAGATAAATATAAGAAATGCATTAAGAACGCATTCATTAGGAAAAAAACCTTCTAAAATCTGAAGCATTTTCACATGACATGCCCGTCTCATTTTCACTTTCCCCTTTTCAGGAGATGTTTACTTACTTCCATCACAGTTGTCTCCAGTAAAACCAGGTTTACAGTTACAGCTTCCATCAACTGAGTTACATGTGCCCCTGCATCCCTTGCTACAACTTCTGCTGCAGTCCGTCCCGTAACTTCCCTGAGGACACGCTGTAAAACAAACCAAAAAGTGTTCATTAAGAAAACCTTCATAAGAGCAAATACATATCTTCTGATTCAGTAGCATTTTCACATGACATCCCCTTCTGTTTTTTACTTTCCCCTTTTCAGGAGATGTTTACTTATTTTTCTCACAGTTGTCTCCAGTAAAACCAGGTTTACAGTTACAGCTTCCATCAACAGAGTTACATGTTCCCATGCATCCCGTACTACAACTTCTGCTGCAGTCCGTCCCGTAACTGCCCCGAGGACACGCTGTAAGATTGACAATCAAAATTTCATTAAGAACGCATTCATTAGAAAAATACATATAATCTTAAGCCTTTTCACAGGTCATACCCTTTTGATTTTGTCTTCTCCTTTTCAGGAGATGTTTACTTACTTTCATCACAGTTGTCTCCGGTAAAACCAGGTTTACAGTTACAGCTTCCATCAACTGAGTTACATGTGCCGCTGCATCCCGTACTACAACTGCTGCTGCAGTCCGTCCCGTAACTGCCCTGAGGACACGCTGTAAGATTGACAATCAACATTTCATTAAGAATGCATTCATTAGAACAAATACATTTAATCTGAAGCATTTCCACAGGTCAGTTCCTTCTGATTTTCACTTTCCCCTTTGCAGGAGATGTTTACTTACTTCCATCACAGTTGTCTCCAGTAAAACCAGGTTTACAGCTACAGCTTCCATCAACTGAGTTACATGTGCCGCTGCATCCCGTACTACAACTGCTGCTGCAGTCCGTCCCGTAACTGCCCTGAGGACAGTCTGTAAGATAAATATAAGAAATGCATTAAGAACGCATGCATTAGGAAAAAAACCTTCTAAAATCTGAAGTATTTTCAAATGACATGCCCGTCTCATTTTCGGTTTCCCCTTTTCAGGAGATGTTTACTTACTTCCATCACAGTTGTCTCCAGTAAAACCAGGTTTACAGTTACAGCTTCCATCAACTGAGTTACATGTGCTGCTGCATCCCGTACTACAACTGCTGCTGCAGTCCGTCCCGTAACTGCCCTGAGGACAGTCTGTAAGATAAATATAAGAAATGCATTAAGAACGCATTCATTAGGAAAAAAACCTTCTAAAATCTGAAGTATTTTCAAATGACATGCCCGTCTCATTTTCGGTTTCCCCTTTTCAGGAGATGTTTACTTACTTCCATCACAGTTGTCTCCAGTAAAACCAGGTTTACAGTTACAGCTTCCATCAACTGAGTTGCATGTGCCGCTGCATCCCGAACTACAACTGCTGCTGCAGTCCGTCCCGTAACTGCCCTGGGGACACACTGTAAGATTGACAATCAACAATTCATAAAGAACGCATTCATTAGAAAAATACAAATATTCAGATACACTTTAACAAGTCAGGCCCTTTTGAATTTGTCTTCTCCTTTTCAGGAGATGTTTACTTACTTTCATCACAGTTGTCTCCAGTAAAACCAGGTTTACAGATACAGCTTCCATCAATTGAGTTACATGTTCCCCTGCATCCTGTACTACAACTTCTGCTGCAGTCCGTCCCGTAACTGCCCTGAGGACACGCTGTAAGATTGACAATCAACATTTCATTAAGAACGCATTCATTAGAAAAGTACATATATTCAGTTGCATTTTAACAAGTCAGACCCTTTTGAGTTTGTCTTCTCCTTTTCAGGAGATGTTTACTTACTTTCATCACAGTTGTCTCCAGTAAAACCAGGTTTACAGCTACAGCTTCCATGAACTGAGTTACATGTTCCCATGCATCCCGTACTACAACTTCTGCTGCAGTCCGTCCCGTAACTGCCCTGAGGACACGCTGTAAGATTGACAATCAACATTTCATTAAGAACGCATTCATTAGAACAAATACATTTAATCTGAAGCATTTCCACAGGTCAGTTCCTTCTGATTTTCACTTTCCCCTTTGCAGGAGATGTTTACTTACTTCCATCACAGTTGTCTCCAGTAAAACCAGGTTTACAGCTACAGCTTCCATCAACTGAGTTACATGTGCCGCTGCATCCCGTACTACAACTGCTGCTGCAGTCCGTCCCGTAACTGCCCTGAGGACAGTCTGTAAGATAAATATAAGAAATGCATTAAGAACGCATGCATTAGGAAAAAAACCTTCTAAAATCTGAAGTATTTTCAAATGACATGCCCGTCTCATTTTCGGTTTCCCCTTTTCAGGAGATGTTTACTTACTTCCATCACAGTTGTCTCCAGTAAAACCAGGTTTACAGTTACAGCTTCCATCAACTGAGTTGCATGTGCCGCTGCATCCCGTACTACAACTGCTGCTGCAGTCCGTCCCGTAACTGCCCTGGGGACACACTGTAAGATTGACAATCAACAATTCATAAAGAACGCATTCATTAGAAAAATACATATATTCAGATACATTTTAACAAGTCAGGCCCTTTTGAATTTGTCTACTCCTTTTCAGGAGATGTTTACTTACTTTCATCACAGTTGTCTCCAGTAAAACCAGGTTTACAGATACAGCTTCCATCAATTGAGTTACATGTTCCCCTGCATCCTGTACTACAACTTCTGCTGCAGTCCGTCCCGTAACTGCCCTGAGGACACGCTGTAAGATTGACAATCAACATTTCATTAAGAACGCATTCATTAGAAAAGTACATATATTCAGTTGCATTTTAACAAGTCAGACCCTTTTGAGTTTGTTTTCTCCTTTTCAGGAGATGTTTACTTACTTTCATCACAGTTGTCTCCAGTAAAACCAGGTTTACAGCTACAGCTTCCATGAACTGAGTTACATGTTCCCATGCATCCCGTACTACAACTTCTGCTGCAGTCCGTCCCGTAACTGCCCTGAGGACACGCTGTAAGATTGACAATCAACATTTCATTAAGAACGCATTCATTAGAACAAATACATTTAATCTGAAGCATTTCCACAGGTCAGTTCCTTCTGATTTTCACTTTCCCCTTTGCAGGAGATGTTTACTTACTTCCATCACAGTTGTCTCCAGTAAAACCAGGTTTACAGCTACAGCTTCCATCAACTGAGTTACATGTGCCGCTGCATCCCGTACTACAACTGCTGCTGCAGTCCGTCCCGTAACTGCCCTGAGGACAGTCTGTAAGATAAATATAAGAAATGCATTAAGAACGCATTCATTAGGAAAAAAACCTTCTAAAATCTGAAGTATTTTCAAATGACATGCCCGTCTCATTTTCGGTTTCCCCTTTTCAGGAGATGTTTACTTACTTCCATCACAGTTGTCTCCAGTAAAACCAGGTTTACAGTTACAGCTTCCATCAACTGAGTTACATGTGCCGCTGCATCCCGTACTACAACTGCTGCTGCAGTCCGTCCCGTAACTGCCCTGAGGACAGTCTGTAAGATAAATATAAGAAATAAGGCGACCCGATTTTATTATGGAAACCCGAGATTCCATAACTGACCAACATAAATAACATAAGTGAGAAGTTCAAATTCTATCAAAAACCTATTTCTATACTTTAACTAAGATATTGACGAAAATTCCAACGTTCTACCCCGCACCGTACGTGGGATACAGACACCCTTGCCCATGGGTATGCCCATGGTAAAGTTCGCCCATGGGCCTGCCCATGGGCCGGCCCATGGGCGAGAGGCTGTTCAAATTTGTGTTACACAAAAATTATTTTCTAATTTTTAAAAATGGGTCTAGAAGTAACATATTTTAGGTATTTATGAACTCCCCCCATGCAAAGGAAATTGTTTTTCCCATGGGCGAGACCTCGCCCATGGGCCGTTTTCCCATGGGCCGTTTTCCCATGGGCTAGATTTGCCATGGGCCAATGTTGACTTTGGCAAACATATAATGTTTGTGAAATGTTAACTTTGAAAACAATTTTTTTGTGAAATGTTGACTTTGGAAAAAATATAATTTTTGTGAAATGTTGACATTGGAAATATTGACTCTTAAAATATTTGTTGATTTTGGTGGAAGTGTTACTTTGATAAAATATGGACTTTGGTGACATGTTGATTTTTATACATATTTTGAGTTCTATGAATGGTTGTCTTATGAAATATTCATTTTAGTGAAATGTTGTGTAGTTTTAGTTTGACTTATATAAAATGTTAACTTTGGTGATATGTTGACTTTGAAAAAGATATTTTGAACTTTGTGAAATGTTGACTTTAATCACGTATTTACTTTGATGAAATGTTGACTTTTAAAAGATATTTTGAGTTAACCGAATTGTTGACTTAAGTTGACTTTGGAAATATGTATTAACTTTGGCGAAGTTTGCTTATATCATGAAATATTAATATTTCTAATTTATTGACTTTGGTTTAGTTTGAAATGTTGACTTTTATAATAGTTTATTAATTTATGGTTTGACTGACCCTTCAAACAAGAAATACCTACAACGGGTTGTTAGTCAACAGTATGTGCATCAATTAACATAATTGAATACACATGAGTGTCAATGACACACTAATAATACGCTAGTAAAGTAAATATATTTATAAACGTTTTTATCATCCAAAACTGTGTTCCACAGGAGATATCGCTTGTGTGAGATCAAGCGATATCTCCTAGGAGATATCTTTTTGGCAGTAGATTTTGCACAATGCCCTGTCACAATGCTTTTACATCATCGAGTAATGACGTCACAATGTTATGACGTCATAAACACGATGACGTCACAATGCTATGACCTCACTGTACTGGAAGTAAAATGGCAGAGATGTGCTCAGAGATGTACACTATTTTCACTTAAACGTAATAAGAATGATTTTGGATGATAAATAGAATCTCACCCTCGTGTCTTCTGATATCAAATATATCAACACTCGTTGATAAAAGTAAAAATATTCTCGGCAAGCCTCGGATATTTGTAACTTTTATCAACTCGTGTTGATATATTTGATATCAGAAGACACTTGGGTGAGATTCTCTATATATCAAGTACATACACATTTGTTAAGTGTATTTCAGCGTCGTGTAAAGTACTTACACAATAAAGAATAACAATTTCACAAAGGTAACATGTATTTCATACAATGTGTACATGCATCCGACTGCATGACTAAGTCTTTTTGTTTAATGTAAGGAATATATATATATATATATATATATATATATATATATATATATATATATATATATATATATATATATATATATATGTGTACATAAAAGGAATGCATAAAAGGATTGTTAAAACAATCCGAATCTTGACTTGTATCGATCACCTTCATTGTTCAAACAAGTTTTGTAAAAACGCGTTCCCGGGCCGTAGAATGACATCTTTGATGGCCATTCTAGAAGTAGAATGTAGAATTTGTTTTGATTGTGGCGTAGGCGATAGGTGTAGGCGATACGAGGACAGACCGTATCAGTAAAAGCTACTATTGAGTAGAATGCCCTATTTCATTGTTCCAGTCAGTCAAGGGTGTTACGTTAATTAATGCGATGATTCTTTACTGTCTAAGAACTGGCTGACAAATGAATGTCTGGAGAATGGGAGATATGAACCTTCTGTATTTTCTGCGTAAGTTTCTGTTGGAACTATGATAATTTCAATGACTAATATTACTTCAATTGGTCGATCTATTAGTCAAATCCTACACTTTAGGCCCAGATCGCGATGCTGTTCTCAATTCAAGTTTGCATGTGGGGATATTTCTCCTATAAGTACCCCGGCTTTTGGTTTGATGAACACCTCGATTTTAAATTGGCCAGAAATCAACTGGCAAAATCGGCCGGTAGAGCTCTGAGTGCTCTCTGTACTAAGTTTTGTGATGCAGGTGGAATGGCATATGATGTGTTTATAGCCCGGTACAACTCATTAGTACATCCTATTCTCAGCTACGGAGCGGCAATATGGAGGCTTTATGAACGTAAAGTAATTAATACTGTTCAAAATCGAGCCTATCGGTTTTTTCTTCGAGCTAACAGTAAATTTTCAAATATCGCAACGAGAAGAGATATGGGTTGGACCTCGTGTGTTACCAAACAACGCCTGGAAGTATACAGGAGGTGGATGAGAGTACGTCAAGACTCCCGCACAAAGTACTCAAGCAGTCACTCAACCTGAACAGAGCATGGGAACAGAGAGTTAAGAAACTGAGTAAATCGTTAGACCTTGAGGGATACCTACTTTTAGACAAATCTTCTATTCCAGTTTTACGACAGAAGCACGTGACACACTCTCTCTCTCTCTCTCTCTCTCTCTCTCTCTCTCTCTCTCTCTCTCTCTCTCTCTCTCTCTCTCTCTCTCTCTCTCTCTCTCTCTCTCTCTCTCTCTCTCTCTCTCTATTGCGTAATAGCAATGACCGGTTTGTTGTGTAATAGCTCGCCCATCCGTTAATTAGCGTTGATCCGAATGAATACGCACCTAGTATGTCCACAGACGTAGTCAACACGTAATCATATGGTCTATAGTGCCTTGAGTATCCATTTCCTGTTTATTGTTCCAGCAAATAAAAATCAAAAGTTATTGGTTTGAGTAAACTTAATTTCAAACAAATCTATTCAGAGAACAGGAAGATTTTCTGGATAATGTTTTCTTAATGTGAAAATACACGACGTTTCGGAGTACATACTAGCTCCTTCATCAGGTGGAATGTACGTGATGAAAGAGTGAGTATGTACTCCGAAACGTCGTGTATTTTGACATTAAAGGCATCCAGAAAATCTTCCTGTCCTTATGTATACCACTTCTAAATGCCCTTCAAAGACCTAAATATATTCAGTTAAATCAGTATCATATATGTTCGTGTTGTGTAGTGATAGTAATGGGAACTATTTACGTACCGATGAATCCAATTGTCACATTATCACAATGACTCTTTCAATGGTACTTTGAGTTATGGTCAGTAGTTAAAATAAAACCAATAATAATGTTTGCAGTTTTATAATCACTCATTTAAAGAGGTCGGGGTTGGGGAGTTGAAGTGGAAATGACTACTGCAAATGCAATACACACAGCGGCTTCTGACATGTGAAGTTAAAACTTGACTGTGCTGACCAGTAGACTCACGCTTGATTGATTTTGTGCTCCTGGTTGAATCAGAGAGTGACAGGGATGATATGTGCTCTGTTCTGGTGTCAACGTTGCATTTATCATTATAAACACTGTTGGAATGTCACGGTTTGTTAATTAACAGAAAGGGGCGGTACGGCTACTAATATAATTGCAGGCACTCTCTACTTCCTTTACTTAGCCCAACTGATAAAGTAATTTACTTAATGCAAAATAATAAGCTCAGTAAATCTTTAGCCGCTACTATTAGTAAAATGTTACACAAAACTGTAAAATATGTTAGTATTTGTATCTTCATATGTTGTATTCTATCATATATTGTTTTAAGAATATATGTATATATGTATAATTTATGTCTGTTTTTTTTAAGAGAGAATGAATTTGAGAGTATGGAATGAAACCGATGGGCGAGGATGTGGGGTGTATACGACGAATGTTGCTCTGAATGGGGACGGGAGTGAATAGGATTATTTCATATGGTGTTTGAATGAGATAATGTGTTTGGATAATGGTGCGTGCGTCTGCGTGTGTATTTGTGTGTGTGCGTGTGTGTGTGTGGGGGGGGGGGGGGGGGGGGGGAGTCTTTATTCTCGTGTGAATTGATATATGATTATCGTGTCTCGTAAGCCTGAGGACTGGGTGCTGTTTTTTTACAATCATGGTTTTTTTATGTCAATATTATTTATAATACGACATGTGACACGTTAATATAGTATTATTCTTCTTCTTCTAACTCACTGTTAGATTGTTGACAGCTGTAAAGGGGTACATGCAAAGTCTATATTAAACATTTTCTTAATCATTTGATTTGTTTACCATTTCGGCCGCTCTCTCAATACGATACACTGTTTATCTAAAACATCTTACGTTTTGAACGGATGTTATTAATAAATAGCCTTTTCACACACATGACCCTACCCTTAATACATATATTGAGTTTATGGATATGAAGTAACGTTTTGGCTAGACGTTTCCACAGTATACTCTCCTATACAATATTCACTTTAATGAAATGTTGACTCTTGAAATCTTTATTTGCGTTGTTGAAGTATATATCTAATGACTTTTTTAATTTGAACACTAATGTCTGGCTAAAGTTTTAAAAGATTGACTTTGGTGACTGGTAACTATTCATTGGCTTATATCCTTATATAATGAAGGAAACATGTTTCTAAATCCATCTAAATTTGTGACTGTCTTTGCCTTTCTGTAAGGTTTAACACTTTCAACTGGACATCAAAAGCTGATTGTTTCAATATGTCCAAACCCATGGACATCACAACTAGGTTGATGGTGGTGCATTCTATGTGAGACCCAAACAATCGTCACAGCTTCGACAGTTATTAACTAGTTATAGACCTCTAATGAGTATCAGATGCATACTGAAATATTGAATAAACATCACATTTCATTAGACATATTCCAAGCAAAAGACATGGAGTGATTTTGACAAATGAAGTAACGAAATTAATTTAATGCGATAATATAATGATTTAACGGTCTTAAAGTGTGCTGTGTATTAGAAAGTCCCTGGTCTTACATAATGTGCATGAAGCAGCAGACGTCACCCTTCACTGGCCATGGGAATTCGCTAGTTGATGTAATTACAGGTGGCGGGAATGACCATTAACTAATTATCATTTTCCCACCCTCACTTAATTGTTTGTGTATCTCCCACCAGACCATTAGGGGTGGCCAACATTCGTTCAAATGTTCTTATAGATCTAACGCACAGTATTATATAACATGCGATATTAGAAAGGCAGCAATGAAACTTCAATTACCGGTATCATGTATATGTACGTACTGTAACAGTTTGTCGATTGTCGTATCAATGTACATAGGCAATCTTACATGATTATCGTCTGTTTAACGTCTGTTTAAAAACTGATTACATATCTATAAACTTAAAATATATTTTTTAGGGGAAGGACAATTGTGTGAAAAGGCTTTTCATAAATAATTCCCGTCAAAATCGTAAGATGTCTTTGATAATACCTGTATCGTATTGAGAAAGCGGCCGAAATTGTAAACAAATCAAATGATTAAGAACCTTTTATAAAGACTTTTCACGTACACCTTCACTGCTGTCAACAGACTAACAGTGAGTGGGTCATCCCAATATCTAAATTGGAAACTAATTGCAAGAGTTCGAATTAATTAAAATGTGTAGGGTACTGGCGAATTTGATAACGCAAAAAAAATGAGGACATTCTGAATACATTACATCACTACATTTCTAAAAGTAAAACTTTCGCTGATTATTGATACAAACGAATAATGAATATATTAGATCAGTGTTCATAATATTTGCCAAGTATTCCCTTGTTCAAAAGAGGCAATGCATTATTTTGACGCTAGGGACAACTGAGCACTACCATAAATACATGTATGTATATACGTATGTATGTTCTGTGCTATTAAATGGTTAAAACCGCTCGAAATCGAATCAAACAAGTGAGGTAAGAAATGGACCGTTTTATTTTCGTAATTGACAACAATGGGTTAGTTGACCGAATAGACATGTTACGTAATACCACGGCATGCTCGTTACATAGACATGGCGTTCTGATACACACAAATACGGTATTATCCCATAGTGGGCCACGAGTAGATTACGTAATGAGCAGATCGATGGGCCACTGTGGGATAGCTCGTTAATGAGGTGTGATAGCCCGGCCCACTACGGGAGAGGTTGTTAGTTGTGAAAACATACTAATGAAGGTGTTAAGGGTGATTAACCAGGTGAGCAATAGATCAGAGAAGGTTTTAATGATGAGTAGTGGGGTTATTATGAAAGAAGCCCATCTCATAACATCTGGTATGAGGAAACGCGCCCGTGAAGACTAAATCCACAAATACACAGGTCTAATATATCATATATCTGTAACCTGCACTTGGTTGTGTATATAAATCATCAGTCCTGGTGACTGGTGTATTGTGGGCAACAGCGTAGTCAAATGATCTAATACTTACTGTTTGAAACGCGCTCCTTCACGCAGACCATAGTGTTTTCAAAATCCCATTAAATTCAAACTTCAACAACGCCAATAAATATTTCAAAGTCAAACTATGTCACAAAAGTCAATCTTTTAGAAGTCAACAATTCACTAAACTCAAAATATCTTCTCAAAGTCAATAAGTCACCACGTTAACATATCATTAAAGATAAACTTTCACCAAAGTCAACCAATAGTTCCAAAGTCAAAATGTCATCAAACTCGACATATCTTTTCAAAGTCAACATTTTACCCAAGTCAATATTTTATTAAAGAAAAACGTCCACAAAAGTCAACCAATATTCCCGAAGTCAACATTTCACCATCATTATAAAAAATTTAAGTCAACATTTCACCAAAGTGGTATCAATTTCAAAATCACCATTTCACCAAACTCAATATATATAATCAAAGTCAACATGTCAAACTTCACCAAAGTCAATAAAATGGAATAATTATGGCCTGAATATTTCATGATATAAGCATACTTCACCAAAGACAATAAATTAACATAACATAATTAATATAAGTCAACAATTCGCTTAACTCAAACTATCTTTTATAAGTCAACATCTCATCAAGTTCTATATGTGATCGAAGTCAATTCAAAATTCAAAATATCTTTTTCAAAGTCAACATGTTATCCAAGTTAACATTTTATCAAAGGAACACTTCCACCAATCACAAACATTATTTTTTCTTCAAAGTCAACATTTCACAAACATTATATATTTGCATAGTCAAAATTGGCCCATGGGAAACCTAGAAAATGGGAAATCCGGCTCATGGGCGAGGTCAACATTTCATTAAAGTCAATATGTGATTGAAGTCAACATTTCACTAAATTCAAAATATCTTTTTCAAAGTCAACATGTCACCAAAGTTAACATTTTATATAAGTCAAACTAAAACTACACAACATTTCACTAAAATGAATATTTCATAAGTCAACCATTCATAGAACTCGAAATATGTATCAAAATCAACATGTCACCAAAGTCCATATCTCATCAAAGTAACACTTCCACCAAAATCAACAAATATTTTAAGAGTCAATATTTCCAATGTCAACATTTCACAAAAATTATATTTTTTCCAAAGTCAACATTTCACAAAAAAATTGTTTTCAAAGTTAACATTTCACAAACATTATATGTTTGCCAAAGTCAACATTGGCCCATGGCAAATCTAGCCCATGGGAAAACGGCCCATGGGAAAACGGCCCATGGGAAATCTAGCCCATGGGAAAACGGCCCATGGGCAACCTGGCCCATGGGCGAGGTCTCGCCCATGGGAAAAACAATTTCCTTTGCATGGGGGGAGTTCATAAATACCTAAAATATGTTACTGCTAGACCCATTATTAAAAATTAGAAAATAATTTTTGTGTAACACAAATTTGAACAGCCTATCGCCCATGGGCCGGCCCATGGGCAGGCCCATGGGCGAACTTTCCCATGGGCATACCCATGGGCAAGGGTGTCTGTATCTCACGTACAGTGCGGGGTAGAAAGTTGGAATTTTCGTCAATATCTTAGTTAAAGTATAGAAATAGGTTTTTGATAGAATTTGAACTTCTCACTTATGTTATTTATGTTGGTCAGTTATGGAATCTCGGGTTTCCATAATAAAATCGGGTCGCCTTAAATGCATTAAGAACGCATTCATTAGGAAAAAAACCTTCTAAAATCTGAAGTATTTTCAAATGACATGCCCGTCTCATTTTCGGTTTCCCCTTTTCAGGAGATGTTTACTTACTTCCATCACAGTTGTCTCCAGTAAAACCAGGTTTACAGTTACAGCTTCCATCAACTGAGTTGCATGTGCCGCTGCATCCCGTACTACAACTGCTGCTGCAGTCCGTCCCGTAACTGCCCTGAGGACACGCTGTAAGATTGACAATCAACAATTCATAACGAACGCATTCATTAGAAAAATACATATATTCAGATACATTTTAACAAGTCAGGCCCTTTTGAATTTGTCTTCTCCTTTTCAGGAGATGTTTACTTACTTTCATCACAGTTGTCTCCAGTAAAACCAGGTTTACAGATACAGCTTCCATCAATTGAGTTACATGTGCCCCTGCATCCTGTACTACAACTTCTGCTGCAGTCCGTCCCGTAACTGCCCTGAGGACACGCTGTAAGATTGACAATCAACATTAAGAACGCATTCATTAGAAAAGTACATATATTCAGTTGCATTTTAACAAGTCAGACCCTTTTGAGTTTGTCTTCTCCTTTTCAGGAGATGTTTACTTACTTTCATCACAGTTGTCTCCAGTAAAACCAGGTTTACAGCTACAGCTTCCATGAACTGAGTTACATGATCCCATGCATCCCGTACTACAACTTCTGCTGCAGTCCGTCCCGTAACTGCCCTGAGGACACGCTGTAAGATTGACAATCAACATTTCATTAAGAACGCATTCATTAGAACAAATACATTTAATCTGAAGCATTTCCACAGGTCAGTTCCTTCTGATTTTCACTTTCCCCTTTGCAGGAGATGTTTACTTACTTCCATCACAGTTGTCTCCAGTAAAACCAGGTTTACAGTTACAGCTTCCATCAACTGAGTTACATGTGCCGCTGCATCCCGTACTACAACTGCTGCTGCAGTCCGTCCCGTAACTGCCCTGAGGACAGTCTGTAAGATAAATATAAGAAATGCATTAAGAACGCATGCATTAGGAAAAAAACCTTCTAAAATCTGAAGTATTTTCAAATGACATGCCCGTCTCATTTTCGGTTTCCCCTTTTCAGGAGATGTTTACTTACTTCCATCACAGTTGTCTCCAGTAAAACCAGGTTTACAGTTACAGCTTCCATCAACTGAGTTACATGTTCCGCTGCATCCCGTACTACAACTGCTGCTGCAGTCCGTCCCGTAACTGCCCTGAGGACAGTCTGTAAGATAAATATAAGAAATGCATTAAGAACGCATTCATTAGGAAAAAAACCTTCTAAAATCTGAAGTATTTTCAAATGACATGCCCGTCTCATTTTCGGTTTCCCCTTTTCAGGAGATGTTTACTTACTTCCATCACAGTTGTCTCCAGTAAAACCAGGTTTACAGTTACAGCTTCCATCAACTGAGTTGCATGTGCCGCTGCATCCCGTACTACAACTGCTGCTGCAGTCCGTCCCGTAACTGCCCTGGGGACACGCTGTAAGATTGACAATCAACATTAAGAACGCATTCATTAGAAAAGTACATATATTCAGTTGCATTTTAACAAGTCAGACCCTTTTGAGTTTGTCTTCTCCTTTTCAGGAGATGTTTACTTACTTTCATCACAGTTGTCTCCAGTAAAACCAGGTTTACAGCTACAGCTTCCATGAACTGAGTTACATGATCCCATGCATCCCGTACTACAACTTCTGCTGCAGTCCGTCCCGTAACTGCCCTGAGGACACGCTGTAAGATTGACAATCAACATTTCATTAAGAACGCATTCATTAGAACAAATACATTTAATCTGAAGCATTTCCACAGGTCAGTTCCTTCTGATTTTCACTTTCCCCTTTGCAGGAGATGTTTACTTACTTCCATCACAGTTGTCTCCAGTAAAACCAGGTTTACAGTTACAGCTTCCATCAACTGAGTTACATGTGCCGCTGCATCCCGTACTACAACTGCTGCTGCAGTCCGTCCCGTAACTGCCCTGAGGACAGTCTGTAAGATAAATATAAGAAATGCATTAAGAACGCATGCATTAGGAAAAAAACCTTCTAAAATCTGAAGTATTTTCAAATGACATGCCCGTCTCATTTTCGGTTTCCCCTTTTCAGGAGATGTTTACTTACTTCCATCACAGTTGTCTCCAGTAAAACCAGGTTTACAGTTACAGCTTCCATCAACTGAGTTACATGTGCCGCTGCATCCCGTACTACAACTGCTGCTGCAGTCCGTCCCGTAACTGCCCTGAGGACAGTCTGTAAGATAAATATAAGAAATGCATTAAGAACGCATTCATTAGGAAAAAAACCTTCTAAAATCTGAAGTATTTTCAAATGACATGCCCGTCTCATTTTCGGTTTCCCCTTTTCAGGAGATGTTTACTTACTTCCATCACAGTTGTCTCCAGTAAAACCAGGTTTACAGTTACAGCTTCCATCAACTGAGTTGCATGTGCCGCTGCATCCCGTACTACAACTGCTGCTGCAGTCCGTCCCGTAACTGCCCTGGGGACACACTGTAAGATTGACAATCAACAATTCATAAAGAACGCATTCATTAGAAAAATACATATATTCAGATACATTTTAACAAGTCAGGCCCTTTTGAATTTGTCTTCTCCTTTTCAGGAGATGTTTACTTACTTTCATCACAGTTGTCTCCAGTAAAACCAGGTTTACAGATACAGCTTCCATCAATTGAGTTACATGTTCCCCTGCATCCTGTACTACAACTTCTGCTGCAGTCCGTCCCGTAACTGCCCTGAGGACACGCTGTAAGATTGACAATCAACATTTCATTAAGAACGCATTCATTAGAAAAGTACATATATTCAGTTGCATTTTAACAAGTCAGACCCTTTTGAGTTTGTCTTCTCCTTTTCAGGAGATGTTTACTTACTTTCATCACAGTTGTCTCCAGTAAAACCAGGTTTACAGCTACAGCTTCCATGAACTGAGTTACATGTTCCCATGCATCCCGTACTACAACTTCTGCTGCAGTCCGTCCCGTAACTGCCCTGAGGACACGCTGTAAGATTGACAATCAACATTTCATTAAGAACGCATTCATTAGAACAAATACATTTAATCTGAAGCATTTCCACAGGTCAGTTCCTTCTGATTTTCACTTTCCCCTTTGCAGGAGATGTTTACTTACTTCCATCACAGTTGTCTCCAGTAAAACCAGGTTTACAGTTACAGCTTCCATCAACTGAGTTACATGTGCCGCTGCATCCCGTACTACAACTGCTGCTGCAGTCCGTCCCGTAACTGCCCTGAGGACAGTCTGTAAGATAAATATAAGAAATGCATTAAGAACGCATGCATTAGGAAAAAAACCTTCTAAAATCTGAAGTATTTTCAAATGACATGCCCGTCTCATTTTCGGTTTCCCCTTTTCAGGAGATGTTTACTTACTTCCATCACAGTTGTCTCCAGTAAAACCAGGTTTACAGTTACAGCTTCCATCAACTGAGTTACATGTGCCGCTGCATCCCGTACTACAACTGCTGCTGCAGTCCGTCCCGTAACTGCCCTGAGGACAGTCTGTAAGATAAATATAAGAAATGCATTAAGAACGCATTCATTAGGAAAAAAACCTTCTAAAATCTGAAGTATTTTCAAATGACATGCCCGTCTCATTTTCGGTTTCCCCTTTTCAGGAGATGTTTACGTACTTCCATCACAGTTGTCTCCAGTAAAACCAGGTTTACAGTTACAGCTTCCATAAACTGAGTTGCATGTGCCGCTGCATCCCGTACTACAACTGCTGCTGCAGTCCGTCCCGTAACTGCCCTGAGGACTCGCTGTAAGATTGACAATCAACAATTCATAACGAACGCATTCATTAGAAAAATACATATATTCAGATACATTTTAACAAGTCAGGCCCTTTTGAATTTGTCTTCTCCTTTTCAGGAGATGTTTACTTACTTTCATCACAGTTGTCTCCAGTAAAACCAGGTTTACAGATACAGCTTCCATCAATTGAGTTACATGTGCCCCTGCATCCTGTACTACAACTTCTGCTGCAGTCCGTCCCGTAACTGCCCTGAGGACACGCTGTAAGATTGACAATCAACATTAAGAACGCATTCATTAGAAAAGTACATATATTCAGTTGCATTTTAACAAGTCAGACCCTTTTGAGTTTGTCTTCTCCTTTTCAGGAGATGTTTACTTACTTTCATCACAGTTGTCTCCAGTAAAACCAGGTTTACAGCTACAGCTTCCATGAACTGAGTTACATGTTCCCATGCATCCCGTACTACAACTTCTGCTGCAGTCCGTCCCGTAACTGCCCTGAGGACACGCTGTAAGATTGACAATCAACATTTCATTAAGAACGCATTCATTAGAACAAATACATTTAATCTGAAGCATTTCCACAGGTCAGTTCCTTCTGATTTTCACTTTCCCCTTTGCAGGAGATGTTTACTTACTTCCATCACAGTTGTCTCCAGTAAAACCAGGTTTACAGCTACAGCTTCCATCAACTGAGTTACATGTGCCGCTGCATCCCGTACTACAACTGCTGCTGCAGTCCGTCCCGTAACTGCCCTGAGGACAGTCTGTAAGATAAATATAAGAAATGCATTAAGAACGCATTCATTAGGAAAAAAACCTTCTAAAATCTGAAGTATTTTCAAATGACATGCCCGTCTCATTTTCGGTTTCCCCTTTTCAGGAGATGTTTACTTACTTCCATCACAGTTGTCTCCAGTAAAACCAGGTTTACAGTTACAGCTTCCATCAACTGAGTTGCATGTGCCGCTGCATCCCGTACTACAACTGCTGCTGCAGTCCGTCCCGTAACTGCCCTGAGGACAGTCTGTAAGATAAATATAAGAAATGCATTAAGAACGCATTCATTAGGAAAAAAACCTTCTAAAATCTGAAGTATTTTCAAATGACATGCCCGTCTCATTTTCGGTTTCCCCTTTTCAGGAGATGTTTACTTACTTCCATCACAGTTGTCTCCAGTAAAACCAGGTTTACAGTTACAGCTTCCATCAACCGAGTTGCATGTGCCGCTGCATCCCGTACTACAACTGCTGCTGCAGTCCGTCCCGTATCTGCCCTGAGGACACGCTGTAAGATTGACAATCAACAATTCATTAAGAACGCATTCATTAGAAAAATACATATATTCAGATGCATTTTAACAAGTCAGACCCTTTTGAATTTGTCTTCTTCTTTTCAGGAGATGTTTACTTACTTTCATCACAGTTGTCTCCAGTAAAACCAGGTTTACAGATACAGCTTCCATCAATTGAGTTACATGTGCCCCTGCATCCTGTACTACAACTGCTGCTGCAGTCCGTCCCGTATCTGCCCTGAGGACACGCTGTAAGATTGACAATCAACAATTCATTAAGAACGCATTCATTAGAAAAATACATATATTCAGATGCATTTTAACAAGTCAGACCCTTTTGAATTTGTCTTCTCCTTTCCAGGGGATGTTTACTTACTTCCATCACAGTTGTCTCCAGTAAAACCAGGTTTACAGTTACAGCTTCCATCAACTGAGTTGCATGTGCCGCTGCATCCCGTACTACAACTGCTGCTGCAGTCCGTCCCGTATCTGCCCTGAGGACACGCTGTAAGATTGACAATCAACAATTCATTAAGAACGCATTCATTAGAAAAATACATATATTCAGATGCATTTTAACAAGTCAGACCCTTTTGAATTTGTCTTCTCCTTTTCAGGAGATGTTTACTTACTTTCATCACAGTTGTCTCCAGTAAAACCAGGTTTACAGCTACAGCTTCCATCAATTGAGTTACATGTGCCCCTGCATCCTGTACTACAACTTCTGCTGCAGTCCGTCCCGTATCTGCCCTGAGGACACGCTGTAGGATTGACAATCAACAATTCATTAAGAACGCATTCATTAGAAAAATACATATATTCAGATGCATTTTTCACAAGTCAGACCCTTTTGAATTTGTCTTCTCCTTTTCAGGAGATGTTTACTTACTTTCATCACAGTTGTCTCCAGTAAAACCAGGTTTACAGTTACAGCTTCCATCAACTGAGTTACATGTGCCGCTGCATCCCGTACTACAACTGCTGCTGCAGTCCGTCCCGTAACTGCCCTGAGGACAGTCTGTAAGATAAATATAAGAAATGCATTAAGAACGCATTCATTAGGAAAAAAACCTTCTAAAATCTGAAGTATTTTCACATGACATGCCCGTCTCATTTTCACTTTCCCCTTTTCAGGAGATGTTTACTTACTTCCATCACAGTTGTCTCCAGTAAAACCAGGTTTACAGCTACAGCTTCCATGAACTGAGTTACATGTGCCCCTGCATCCTGTACTACAACTGCTGCTGCAGTCCGTCCCGTATCTGCCCTGAGGACACGCTGTAGGATTGACAATCAACAATTCATTAAGAACGCATTCATTAGAAAAATACATATATTCAGATGCATTTTTCACAAGTCAGACCCTTTTGAATTTGTCTTCTCCTTTTCAGGAGATGTTTACTTACTTTCATCACAGTTGTCTCCAGTAAAACCAGGTTTACAGTTACAGCTTCCATCAACTGAGTTACATGTGCCGCTGCATCCCGTACTACAACTGCTGCTGCAGTCCGTCCCGTAACTGCCCTGAGGACAGTCTGTAAGATAAATATAAGAAATGCATTAAGAACGCATTCATTAGGAAAAAAACCTTCTAAAATCTGAAGTATTTTCAAATGACATGCCCGTCTCATTTTCGGTTTCCCCTTTTCAGGAGATGTTTACTTACTTCCATCACAGTTGTCTCCAGTAAAACCAGGTTTACAGTTACAGCTTCCATCAACTGAGTTGCATGTGCCGCTGCATCCCGTACTACAACTGCTGCTGCAGTCCGTCCCGTAACTGCCCTGAGGACAGTCTGTAAGATAAATATAAGAAATGCATTAAGAACGCATTCATTAGGAAAAAAACCTTCTAAAATCTGAAGTATTTTCAAATGACATGCCCGTCTCATTTTCGGTTTCCCCTTTTCAGGAGATGTTTACTTACTTCCATCACAGTTGTCTCCAGTAAAACCAGGTTTACAGTTACAGCTTCCATCAACCGAGTTGCATGTGCCGCTGCATCCCGTACTACAACTGCTGCTGCAGTCCGTCCCGTATCTGCCCTGAGGACACGCTGTAAGATTGACAATCAACAATTCATTAAGAACGCATTCATTAGAAAAATACATATATTCAGATGCATTTTAACAAGTCAGACCCTTTTGAATTTGTCTTCTTCTTTTCAGGAGATGTTTACTTACTTTCATCACAGTTGTCTCCAGTAAAACCAGGTTTACAGATACAGCTTCCATCAATTGAGTTACATGTGCCCCTGCATCCTGTACTACAACTGCTGCTGCAGTCCGTCCCGTATCTGCCCTGAGGACACGCTGTAAGATTGACAATCAACAATTTATTAAGAACGCATTCATTAGAAAAATACATATATTCAGATGCATTTTAACAAGTCAGACCCTTTTGAATTTGTCTTCTCCTTTCCAGGGGATGTTTACTTACTTCCATCACAGTTGTCTCCAGTAAAACCAGGTTTACAGTTACAGCTTCCATCAACTGAGTTGCATGTGCCGCTGCATCCCGTACTACAACTGCTGCTGCAGTCCGTCCCGTATCTGCCCTGAGGACACGCTGTAAGATTGACAATCAACAATTCATTAAGAACGCATTCATTAGAAAAATACATATATTCAGATGCATTTTAACAAGTCAGACCCTTTTGAATTTGTCTTCTCCTTTTCAGGAGATGTTTACTTACTTTCATCACAGTTGTCTCCAGTAAAACCAGGTTTACAGCTACAGCTTCCATCAATTGAGTTACATGTGCCCCTGCATCCTGTACTACAACTTCTGCTGCAGTCCGTCCCGTATCTGCCCTGAGGACACGCTGTAGGATTGACAATCAACAATTCATTAAGAACGCATTCATTAGAAAAATACATATATTCAGATGCATTTTTCACAAGTCAGACCCTTTTGAATTTGTCTTCTCCTTTTCAGGAGATGTTTACTTACTTTCATCACAGTTGTCTCCAGTAAAACCAGGTTTACAGTTACAGCTTCCATCAACTGAGTTACATGTGCCGCTGCATCCCGTACTACAACTGCTGCTGCAGTCCGTCCCGTAACTGCCCTGAGGACAGTCTGTAAGATAAATATAAGAAATGCATTAAGAACGCATTCATTAGGAAAAAAACCTTCTAAAATCTGAAGTATTTTCACATGACATGCCCGTCTCATTTTCACTTTCCCCTTTTCAGGAGATGTTTACTTACTTCCATCACAGTTGTCTCCAGTAAAACCAGGTTTACAGCTACAGCTTCCATGAACTGAGTTACATGTGCCCCTGCATCCTGTACTACAACTGCTGCTGCAGTCCGTCCCGTATCTGCCCTGAGGACACGCTGTAGGATTGACAATCAACAATTCATTAAGAACGCATTCATTAGAAAAATACATATATTCAGATGCATTTTTCACAAGTCAGACCCTTTTGAATTTGTCTTCTCCTTTTCAGGAGATGTTTACTTACTTTCATCACAGTTGTCTCCAGTAAAACCAGGTTTACAGTTACAGCTTCCATCAACTGAGTTACATGTGCCGCTGCATCCCGTACTACAACTGCTGCTGCAGTCCGTCCCGTAACTGCCCTGAGGACAGTCTGTAAGATAAATATAAGAAATGCATTAAGAACGCATTCATTAGGAAAAAAACCTTCTAAAATCTGAAGTATTTTCACATGACATGCCCGTCTCATTTTCACTTTCCCCTTTTCAGGAGATGTTTACTTACTTCCATCACAGTTGTCTCCAGTAAAACCAGGTTTACAGTTACAGCTTCCATCAACTGAGTTGCATGTGCCGCTGCATCCCGTACTACAAATGCTGCTGCAGTCCGTCCCGTAACTGCCCTGGGGACACGCTGTAAGATTGACAATCAACATTTCATTAAGAACGAATTCATTAGGAAAGTACATATATTCAGATGCATTTCAACAAGTCAGACCCTTTTGATTTTGCCTCCTCTTTTTCAGGAGATGTTTACTTACTGTAATCACAGTTGTCTCGAGTAAAACCAGGTTTACAGTTACAGCTTCCATCAACTGAGTTACATGTTCCCATGCATCCCGTACTACAACTTCTGCTGCAGTCCGTCCCATAACTGCCGCGAGTGTTCATTTGAAATTATGTAAAAGTGTTCTTACTTCCATCACACTTGTCTCCAGTAAAACCATGTTTACATTTACAGCTTCCATCGATTGAGTTACATGAGCCCCTGCATCCCGAACTACAACTTCTGCTGCAGTCCGTCCCGTAACTGCCCTGAGGACACGCTGTAAGATAAATATAACAAATGCATTAAGAACGCATTAATTAGATAAAAATTTCTTAAATCTGAAGTATTTTCACATGACATGCCCGTCTGATTTTCACTTTCCCCTTTTAAGGAGATGTTTACATACTTCCATCACAGTTCTCTCCAGTAAAACCAGGTTTACAGTTACATCTTCCATCAATTGAGTTACATGTTCCCATGCATCCTGTACTACAACTGCTGCTGCAGTCCGTCCCGTAACTGCCCTGAGGACACCC
Source organism: Gibbula magus (assembly GCA_936450465.1). Classification (NCBI taxonomy): domain Eukaryota; kingdom Metazoa; phylum Mollusca; class Gastropoda; order Trochida; family Trochidae; genus Gibbula; species Gibbula magus. The sequence goes on along the minus strand of OW388295.1, from coordinate 27,358,222 downwards.
TGTAAAACAAACCAAAAAGTGTTCATTAAGAAAACCTTCATTAGAGCAAATACATGTCTTCTGATTCAGTAGCATTTTCACAAGACATCCCCTTCTGATTTTGACTTTCCCCTTTTCAGGAGATGTTTATTTACTTTTCTAACAATTGTCTCCAGTAAAACCAGGTTTACAGTTACAGCTTCCATCAACTGAGTTACATGTGTCCCTGCATCCCATACTACAACTGCTGCTGCAGTCCGTCCCGTAATTGTCCTGAGGACACGCTGTAAGATTGACAAACACAAATTCATAAAGAACGCATTCATTAGAACAAATACATTTAATCTGAAGCATTTCTACAGGTCAGTTCTTTCTGATTTTCACTTTCCCCTTTTCATGAGAAGTTTACTTACTTCCATCACAGTTGTCTCCAGTAAAACCAGGTTTACAGTTACAGCTTCCATCAACTGAGTTACATGTGCCCCTGCATCCCATACTACAACTGCTGCTGCAGTCCGTCCCGTAACTTCCCTGAGGACACGCTGTAAGATTAATAAACAAAATTTCATTAAGAACGCATTCATTAATAACAATACATATAATCTGATGTATTTTAACAAGTCAGACATTTTTCATTTTGTCTCCTCCTTTTCAGGAGATGTTTACTTACATCCATCACAGTTGTCTCCAGTAAAACCAGGTTTACAGCTACAGCTTCCATCAATTGAGTTACATGTGCCCCTGCATCCTGTACTACAACTTCTGCTGCAGTCCGTCCCGTATCTGCCCTGAGGACACGCTGTAGGATTGACAATCAACAATTCATTAAGAACGCATTCATTAGAAAAATACATATATTCAGATGCATTTTTCACAAGTCAGACCCTTTTGAATTTGTCTTCTCCTTTTCAGGAGATGTTTACTTACTTTCATCACAGTTGTCTCCAGTAAAACCAGGTTTACAGCTACAGCTTCCATCAACTGAGTTACATGTGCCGCTGCATCCCGTACTACAACTTCTGCTGCAGTCCGTCCCGTAACTTCCCTGAGGACACGCTGTAAGATAAAAAACAAAATTTCATTAAGAACGCATTCATTAATAACAATACATATAATCTTATGTATTTTAACAAGTCAGACATTTTTTATTTTGTCTTCTCCTTTTCAGAAGATGTTTACTTACTTTCATCACAGTTGTCTCCAGTAAAACCAGGTTTACAGCTACAGCTTCCATCAACTGAGTTACATGTGCCCCTGCATCCCATACTACAACTGCTGCTGCAGTCCGTCCCGTAATTTCCCTTAGGACAGTCTGTAAAACAAAGCGAAAAGTGTTCATTAAGAACGCATTCATTAGAACAAATACATTTAATCTGAAGCATTTCCACAGGTTAGTTCTTTCTGATTTTCACTTTCACCTTTTCAGGAGGGAGATGTTTACTTACTTCCATCACAGTTGTCTCCAGTAAAACCAGGTTTACAGTTACAGCTTCCATCAACTGAGTTACATGTGCCGCTGCATCCTGTACTACAACTGCTGCTGCAGTCCGTCCCGTAACTGCCCGGAGGACACGCTGTAAGATTGACAAACAGAATTTCATTAAGAATGCATTCATCAAACTTTACATATAATCTTAAGCCTTTTCACAGGTCATACCCTTTTGATTTTGTCTTCTCCTTTTCAGGAGATGTTTACTTACTTTCATCACAGTTGTCTCCAGTAAAACCAGGTTTACAGTTACAGCTTCCATCAACTGAGTCACATGTGCCCCTGCATCCTGTACTACAACTTCTGCTGCAGTCCGTCCCGTAACTGCCCTGAGGACAAGCTGTAAGATTGACATTCAAAATTTCATTAAGAACGCATTCATTAGAAAAATACATATATTCAGATGCATTTCAACAAGTCAGACCCTTTTGATTGTGTCTTCTCCTTTTCAGGAGATGTTTACTTACTTTCATCACAGTTGTCTCCAGTAAAACCAGGTTTACAGTTACAGCTTCCATCAACTGAGTTACATGTGCCGCTGCATCCTGTACTACAACTGCTGCTACAGTCCGTCCCGTAACTGCCCCGAGGACACGCTGTAAGATTGACAAACACACTTTCATTAAGAACGCATTCATCAGAAACAATACATACAATCTGATGCATTTTAACAAGTCAGACCCTTTTGATTTTGTCTTCTCCTTTTCAGGAGATGTTTACTTTCTTTCATCACACTTGTCTCCAGTTAAACCAGGTTTACAGTTACAGCTTCCATCAACTGAGTTACATGTTCCCATGCATCCTGTACTACAACTGCTGCTGCAGTCCGTCCCGTAACTGCCGCGAGTGTTCATTTTTAAATTATGTAAAAGTGTTCTTACTTCCATCACACTTGTCTCCAGTAAATCCAGGTTTACAGTTACAGCTTCCATCAACTGAGTTACATGTTCCCCTGCATCCCATACTACAACTGCTGCTGCAGTCCGTCCCGTAATTGCCACGAGGACACCCTGTAAAACAAAGGGAAAAGTGTTCATTAAGAACGCATTCATTAGAACAAATACATTTAATTTGAAGCATTTCCACAGGTCATACCCTTTTGATTTTGTCTTCTCCATTTCAGGAGATGTTTACTTACTTTCATCACAGTTGTCTCCAATAAAACCAGGTTTACAGTTACAGCTTCCATGAACAGAGTTACATGTGCCCCTGCATCCCGTACTACAACTGCTGCTGCAGTCCGTCCCGTAACTGCCAAACGTTACAAGATATGTTTGACCTTTATTCTTTATTCTTTATCCCTAAGAGACTATTGCGATAGCGATAGTCTATTGCCACTTACTATTGCGATAGCGACAGACTATTGTAACTCACTATTGCAATAATTATTGCGATATGTTTTTTGTACAAATACACAATAATCAGCTAGATTTCTAATGGGTTTTAGTAGAACTGTTTAATTGATGTAAGGACTATGGAACCAAAATCAATAAAGAAATCATAAATGAAAATACTTTTTGTCATTTTGCTATTTCCTATCTCTAGTTATTCTCTTTTGACATTCTAAAATGAAAAATCTTGAATCAAATGCAGTGATGCTTGTGCAAATCATTCATATTTAAGGGAAATTTAATAGTTTCGATAGTATCGATAGTCATCCTTACTATTGCGATAGCGATAGTGTTTTGTATATACTAATAATATTGTGCTATTGCCAAGCCAACTATTGCGATGCATCGATAGTTCTATGTATTGTTACACCCCTATTATTTTGGAATAGGTTTACTTACTTTCATCACAGTTTTCTCCAATATATCCGCGTTTACAGCTGCAGCTTCCATCCACTATGTGGCATCTGTGCTTGCATCCCGTGCTACATCTGCTGCTGCAGCCTGTCCCGTAACGGCCCCAAGGACATGCTGTAGATGCACCGAATAATTTCCCGCGTTAAAATGTTCAATTAAGCAAACATAACTACTGAGATGTTCTTATTAGACATACCCTTCTGAATTCAATCCTTTGACATATTCAGATAATGTTAACTAAACGTAATCACAGTTGTTTACAGTTACATCTTCCATCAACTTAGTTACATCTGCATCCCGTACGTGCTACAACTGCTACTACAGTGTGTTCAGACTCCCCCGAAGACATGATATCAGCTGAACCAACGTATTTCCCTCATGAACGTAAGTACTTGAGCATACTGATTTATATCACAGAACATGGGCTTCTTGGGTCCTTTGTCAATTTTGAAGAAGACCTTTTATCACAAACGTACCCAGTATTACCAAATTTACAGTTACAGCTTCCATCAAATGAGTTAAATGTGCCCCTGCATCCTGTACTATACAACTGCTTCTGCAGTCCATCCCGTAAATGCCGCGAGTGTTTATTTTAAATGATGTAAAAGTGTTCTTACATCCATCACACTTGTCTCCAGTAAAACCAGGTTTACAGTTACATCTTCCATCAACTGAGCTACATGTGCCCCTGCATCCAATACCACACCTGCTGCTGCAGTCCATCCCGTAATTGCCCTGAGGACACCCTGTAAAACAAAGCGAAAAGTGTTCATTAGGAACGCATTCATTAGAAGAAATACATTTAATCTGAAGCATTTCCACAGGTCAGAGATGTTTACTTACTTTTCTCACATTTGTCTCCAGTAAAACCAGGTTTACAGTTACAGCTTCCATCAACTGAGTTACAAGTGTCCCTGCATCCCTTGCTACATCTGTTTCTGCAGCCCGTTCCGTAACTGCCCTGAAGACAAGCTGTGGAATAAACCTTCCATATAAGTGGGCCATATAATGGTAGTATTTTAGTGATTCTAATGGAATAAAAAGAAATTTTTATTCTCGAGAAGTGTGCAATATGACCTTTACGAAACACTTACAAATTCGTGTGTAAACCGTAATCTCGCTCAGGCAATACAAAACATCATCCTGGGGATAATAATCTCTCTTTCTCTCAATAGCGTATTCATTGTTGATGATATACCTACTCTGAGACTCTGATCACAAGACCTGTACTTTTGATTTCGTTCCGTAGTCAATTTGGAAGAAATTTACTTACTTTTATCACATCTAGGTCCATAGTACCCTGGTTTGCAGCTACAGTGTCCGCTAATGGGGCTACATGTGTCCCTACATCCCTTACTACATCTGACACAAGACCGTGTCCCGTAAAATCTTCCCTGAGGACACGCTGTAAGAAATATCCAAGTATTTCCCCCATTAACGTCTTTATTTGAACAAACATGTTTAATCTCAAATGACAAGACAAGCGCTTCAGACTTCGGTCTTTTGTTGATTTTGAAGAAGTGTACTTACTTTTATCACACTTGTCTCCTTTATATTCGCGTTTACAACTACAGCTTCCATCAACGGAGCTACATGTGTGCAAGCATCCCTTGCTACATCTACTGTTGCAATACGCCCCGTACCTGCCCCGGGGACAAGCTGTAAGATAAACCGAAAGAATTCCCATGTTAAAGTGTTCATTTGAGCAAATGTCATCTGCTCTATGTCTTTAATCACGCAAGACTTGAGATAATGATTTCGGACCTTTGTCCATTTGAAAAATGTTACTTACTTTCATCACAGTTGTCTCCAGTATAACCAAGTTTACAGTTACAGCTTCCATCGCCTGAGTTACATGAGTACTTGCACCCCGTGCTGCACCAGCTTCTGCAGCTTCTCCCGTATTTGCCCAAGGGACACTCTGTTAGATGAACCGAATAAATACCAATTTGGATAAATAAAACCGTGTTAATATTAACATGATGAGCACATATGTCAATATCAGTTTTGCCTAGCGATCATTGTATGGGTGCGAGTTCCCTTGTTTCGTTATAAAGAAACTGGTAATGACGTTATTCTAACTTGCCTTTCCAAGAAAAGTTGGCCGTGTTCTGGTTGTAAGTGATTCAAATGGAAAGGAATTGGCAATATAGAGTTTATTACAATCAGAAGTGTGCCATATGACTTTCACTTACAGTTCAAATGTGTCTATAAATATCGCTTTCACTCTGGCAAATAAACCTACTTACTTTCATAACATTTCTTGCCAAGATACCCTGGTTTACACGTACAAGTTCCCCACACGTTGTGACATGTGTCCCTGCATCCCTCGCTACAAGGGTCACAACTCCAGAAACCCCACGTTCCCATAGGACATGCTGTAAGGTTAATTAAAATATAAGTTTCCTTTTCAACATGTCCATTTTTGAGCTTCTATGTAATAGATAGAGGACGAGTAGCAGTACATTCATTATCGGGATATAAATTTACGGGTTTGAGAGGGTTGGGCGAGGCGTCAGCCGAGCTTAACCCTCTCAAACCCATACATTTATATCCGGATAATGTACTGCTACGAGTTCTCTATCTATCTTAGAGCACAGTTAAATGCTTGAGTCGTCAAGAAAATGTCTTCCAATGAATATATTTCAAATGAATTGTCAACAAATTTGGGAAATATTCTCCCGAACACAACATGCAAAACATTGACATTTCTCATTTTCAAATGCAAATGTTAGAGACATTGACGTCATCATCAGCACTGTGAGCACTGAGTCGTACGAGTCGTGCTACAGCATAAGCGTTGTGCTTGAATCACGAACATGCATGATTTAAGCACGTTTTTATTCAGCAACATTTAGCAGTTATACATTTCATTGTCTATAAAGTCTGAGTGGTTTTTAGAATGAATCAATTCACACAATGGCTTCATCATGGACAGTCCAAGGACAAGTACACTATTCATTCAGGAAAGGTAACTTTACTTTTTTACTCCTTGCTTTTTAAAATGTGTATGTTTAATAATTCAAACTAATATTCATTAAACTGGTTAATTTAATAACAGTTGTTATTTTTTGTATTTCAAATATTTGTCCATCACATTAAGTTGTTTGTTGAGCTGTATTTATCAATATGCGAGTTGTAATATTTATTGTTGCATATGCTGTTGTACACGTGCATATATATTTTATATATATATATTGCATATAAATTATTTCAGGTTACTGTAGCAACGAAATAATACTCAAACTGTCTATAGGAAAGGATCTAATGTCGTACTAGATATCGCTCGGACGCGGTGTGACGATACAGGGGTTTCAATGAGGGAGCCTGCAGCCTTTAACACTCCAAGAAGGTAATTTTATATCACTTTCTTCCCAGTTTGTATGTCGTTCTATATAACTTCTGAATATTATTTTTATATTGTGGTTGAAAATAATTAAAACATTGGTAACATGGTTTGATGCTTGTCATTGTTTCACTTACTCGTGATATAAATGAAATACACTTGACAAATCCCAATTGACCTCACATTACTTGCTTTATTTACATGCTTTTTTTTTTCTTTTAGGAATATCAAGCTCCTTAACATAGAAGACCCCGATCGACGAAAGCGACTATTTCCTTTCGGGAAGGGAACAAACCAAATCATTTGTCAATGTAATAAGTGTTTATAGGCAATGTAATGTATTACTGCTCAATGTTGCTGAATCAAACGTGATTAAATCATGCATGTGATTCAAGCACGACACTTATGCTGTAGCACAACTCGTACGCTTTATATAAAATGTACGCCGCATGCATCTCGGACAATTTAAGAAATTCAGTGCTCACAGTGCTGATGATGACGTCAATGTCTCTAACATTTGCATATGAAAATGACAAATGTCAATGTTTTTCAAGTTGTGTTCGAGAGAATGTTTCCAAAATTTGTTGACAATTCATTTGAAATATATTCATTTTAAGACATTTTCTTGGCGACTCAAGCATTTGACTTAGCTCTAAGATAGATAAAGAACTCGTAGCAGTACATTATCGGGATATAAATGTACGATAATGTACTGCTACTCGTCCCCTATCTAGTATATAGTGCAGGCCTTTAGTTACCAGTCAGCTAATAATTCTACGTGGTTTAAATAAAATGAAATTTTGAATTAAAAGATTCTTCTAAAATTATTTGGGACACATAAGACATCTTCTATGTGAACATCAATATATGTGTCTCATTCTGCACATTTTTTCGAATGTTAAACACGGTAGGAGTGATGTTGGTGTAAATTTCATTTCTTGTCTGTCTAAATTAAAGGGGATGTAGCACGTTTTTGTGAATTTTATTTTTTCAAAGTTCCCAATTCTAATGATAGGTCATGTCATGTATATTTACTTCAGTGGGTTAAACATTTTATTACACAAACCAGTTATCCATAGTGGTAATAACGGTGTTCCGTATAAAACAAATATTGCACTGCGGCCATTTTAATGTGAACACCTCTCATTATTTCGAATTTCAAAAACGATTCCCATGGCTTTACTGAACCATGTACACTCATTTTCAACTTGACTTTTCGAAGAGAGAAGGATGTTTCACTATTGGTGACATTACATTTCAAATACATTTCATGGATTTATTTGAGCTAAAACAACGTGCCACTGTCCCTTTAAACAACTAAAAACTTTTAAGTAAAAATATCCAGCCACCAATTAATTAATTCAACCTTCTATAGATTTGTATTATTATATCGTGGCATAATCAAATGCGTCTCATTTCTTTTAAAATATTCAATTAATCGAAACCAACTGAGCTAACTTCCTGTTAGTTTAGGTCGAACAGAAGAATCAATATACAATGGTTATCTGCCATACTTGCCATACACAATTGCATTTGGTGTTTGTGGACCAATTTACCAATTTACCGGAAGTAAGGTTTTTCCCAGTATTGTCATATATTTTAATCTATGCTAAACGTCGAAACCTATCTGACTCAAGATTTGCCTATTTCACTGCGAATAATTTTTTCTAAATTCAGATGTTCTAATTTTCCAATAGAGATAGGAATAGGCCGCCACAATAGTACCCCTAAAGAAAACAGACTATGCAAAAGATGCAAGAAAAGTAACATATCCGTCGTTGAAGATGAATTCCACGTCCTATTACAATGTCCATCCTACACAGAACTACGGAAAACTTGCCTGAAACCACACTTACAACAATATCCAACGATGAACAGCCTTAACCATATATTACAATCAACCGAAAAAAATACCCTATACAATTTAAGTAATAGTCTTGTCCAGCTACACTCCTTACTGCATAAAGATGGAATATAATGCATGCTATGTATACCCATTCATGTTTAACTATGTATTTTTGGCCAATGGCCTTATACTGAATAAAACTGTCTGTCTGTCTGTTTTCTATCATTAACACTTGTTCCTGTGAAGGATCAGCACGTGCTTTCATTGTACTAATATTTCAAGTAAATACAAATCTCAAATATTTATAACTACATGTACTCACAATATTCATTCTGTCGCAATTGAAAAAAACAAACATTATTCTTTGTTAATCTACCACCCTTCCTCATGACAACTACATTTGATTTGTCGATGTCACAGTTAATCCAAATGTTTCCGGATATGAGACTTACATATGTATCTGTCATTGGAAACCCCATTGTATCGTGTGTCTGTTACTGAAATGACTTCGTCAGCAAAAACTTACTGTAACATCAATAATTGTATCATCATTTGCATTTGATGTGCCATGTTTTCTAGTTTGTAATATCTCTATAGAAAGTTCATTAACGATCGAATAATGAAAAGAGCATCGGGTATAACATACACCCTTGTCTTCGAACAAATTGGCACTAAAATAGTATGTTGTGTTTGAATTGAACCGAACACACACGATTTAACTGCCATGTAAATGCCATCCAACACCTTTAACATTTTACCACCAAGACCTTAGTTTGATAACAAAATCCACAACTTAGACCTATCAACATAATCAAATACTTACTTATAGGCAACATACATTTTTCTCTGAATAATGTACATAGTTTAAAAAGTGTAATTCTACCAAGAATACTCAAAACCAAATTAAAACAAGAGGTCCTACTAGAAGAGGATGAAACTATAACAGTAGAGGAAACAGAGGTGCAAGAAACTCAGTACCTGATGTATTCTATGCAGAAGAAGAACAGGTGAACATAAGGATTTGTACTTAGACATGACATTATTATTAGGAAAACCACATGAAGACACACATTATTCCAAGATATGAACGTGTATAAATATATGATCACATTTCAACTCGACACAGATGCTAAGACATTCGTGAACAAACTTTTTAATGACCCAATAGCAAAGCTTGAATATGTGAGAAAATAGCAATGTATAAATAACACTGCAAATGATATTACAATATGCTAATTACCTGAGCCCTTTAACTGTCGTTATGGCTTAAAATCAAGCCTATGAATGAACTTACATTCGAACAAAAAATTTCAGAATGAGAGGCCCGATGCGCGAACATCAACGTTCAAATCACGAAATTTCATTAGCAGAAAACTTACATGCTATGCTATTTAGTGATATAAGTAATTAGCCTACTCCAAAACGACAGGTTTAGGGCTCAGGAAAGGTATAGTCGTAGTTACGATAGCGGATACAAATATACTGATGGAGTTGAAGCTATAATGGACAATAATCACGTTCGGGGAGTGGACGAGCTTGGGGAGAGCGCTAGACAATTCAGCATGACAAACAACTGAAGAAAATTCTACAAAGAGCCAAAAGCTCAAGCTAAGTAAGTTTAAAGTGGACATGGTTCAATCTATCGGACATGACATACCAAGCCAAGGGATCAGCCTTATCCGGACAAGATATAGATTGTCGTTCTACAAAAAATAGAAAGACCAACGGGTCTGACAGAGTCAAATTATATTTCTAGGGTTTATCCTCAAAACTCGCCATCCACTGAGAATCCTCGCCAACAAGGATGTTTAAATTGCACTGGAGTGAAGACGCTTCCGGAAACTTAAAGTGATGACTGCAGAAGCCTCAGATTTGGCTTTCTACAACCCAAAACTTACACTATCAGTTGCACAAGTTCCACATTTCGGGTGCAACCATCAGCAGCAAAGAAATTCAATCATCTACGCCTCCAGAAACACAAACGCGTTGTGCTCATATGAATAGGAAAATGTTCATCCTTTACTTAGCCGTTTTCGCCAGTACGTGTTCAAGAGACAGGTAGACAAGAGACATATAAACAGACCACAGACCGCTTCCAGTTACTTTCTACAAACCTCTTCATCACTGAGACTGCAAAAGGTTACACAGATATGACCTAAACGTGAAATACAGACTAGGGAAAGAATTGTTAATCGCTGACCAGACGAGCGGAAAATACATTAAAATATAATAAAATCACACCGAGAAATTGCCTGAGTAAACGTAAAAATTCACCTTCTACAGTACCGCCTAGTTTCAGAAGGAAAGCTTGATCTGCAGAAGATAACTTCGCTGATGTAACAAACGGTTGGCCAGACTTGAAAATATGTCCGTCCGTAAAAAACCTTTGTTCGATAGAACAACTTAAAATGATGTTACTGTTACCTCAAGACAACAATGAAAGCTGTGAATTACACTTTCTGTCAAGGGATTTTCTATCTTATTTGACCGAGGATAATCAAAATGAACACCAGAAACACATGTATCCCACATCTCGACCAACGTGATTGAAGGCTGTCTCTGATCGCATAAGCTACGACCACTTCACCAGCTATGGTTGTGTTATTTGATGATGATTATGGCGGGAACATTATCAATCTTTAGTTGCTGTGGTGGACTATTGCACCACTAACATATCTACGATACCATCTGTAACAATTGTTTCAATTATCGAGACATCCAACACGATCAAACCCATGCTCTATCGCAATACCTTCAAACCACTAATGAAATGTTGAGTGACTGTTGCTGTGTTTTTTTTACTTTTATAAAAGAACCTAATTATGCAACCATTTTATGTCATAAACAAATTTACAATTTCTGGTTAGAAAACATCTGTTTTGAACATTCGTTTAGCAATTTAAAAAAAATTATCCATTGGCCTTATTGCAACAAAATCATCAAAATTTACAGTATTTATTATCTAAAGTTGAAAATATATGTTTAAGCAATACAATTGTCAACATGGCTTCAGTGCCAACCAACTGACCCTGCCCATCCACATCACTAAGCTAATAGAGACACACTGTTACAAGCTTTACATTTACCCCAGGAATCTGCTAAATCTGTTGTGATCAATGTAACAACGCATTATGTGTTGACAAAATTCAAGGATCAGAAAATAAATTGCAACAGGAAATTAAATAGAGTTTGAAAGTAAGTTTCTTAACATCGTAAAGAACAAAGATAGTTTATTACTAATTGTCTAACCCAATATGATGATATATGATTTTCTATATGTATTATCATTTTAAGAAAATTGACTGAAAAATTAAGTTACTCAAATTTGAGACGAGAGCGTTCAATAATTCAAACAGCGTCGTTTCGTTACACTAAGTCATCTTAATTGATCAATAAACATGAAGATTTCAAACCGTGTTTTAAATCATCGAACTACTTTGAGCATAAGACTGTTGGATAAGGTGATATATCAAGATAAATAATTTATAATCTGTAACTGAAATAAAAGCTCCATTTTATACCAATTCTAATATTGCGCGAAAAGTAGTTTAGATATGCTTACATTTTCCACGGTCTACTGCCCAATAGATCAGAATAAACGAGATACATGTTATTGTGTCCATTATGGTCGGTGCACAATGCACAATGCACTTATCTGGGCATGGACACTCATACATGAGCTAGATATATATGTTATCACACTGTCTCACCAGTTTCATACATCCTGTTTCTTGTCAATTCATCCAAAGTTTCCCTCTGTGTCTCAAGTTACTTTGATATGTTTTCCTGTATAAAACTAAGCTCATCAAGCGCGAGCCATACGACAGCAGAACATATAGACTAAACGCCAAAAGAAACGTTACCCCAGTTCTTTTTTAATAACTTTTAAGGTATCAAAGATATTTGAGAAATGAATGGTTCCAAAGAAAACTGAATAATGCAGCTTGCTTAAGAAGTTTAAAGTTGTCCGGTTTTCGACCAGGCTGGTAGTAACCAATAAATGTGATTTAGATGTCCAGAAGAAGTTGAAAGTAAACTTTCACTTTTGTTACTAGACAAAAATTTTGTATGCTTTACATCATAACCCCTATACGATGGAACATCCTGTTATTGAGTAAGTTTAAGTGTGAAACTTATGAAATATATTTTTCTAGTCATTAAAGATCTTTTCTCGTAATTTACCTTAGTGAAAACGAGTTTACTGTGTTGTTCATTTCTCAAATATCTTTGATACTTAAAAAGTTATTAAAAAAAGAAGTGGTGTAACGTTTCTTTTGGCGTTTAGTGTATATTTTCTGCTGTCGTATGGCTCGCTGTTTATCAAACCAGGACATAAGTACGCTGAATTTCAATGATTAATGTTGTACTCAAGTTACAAATTTAACATTTAACATTTCCCTCGTGTTATCTACTTGTTAAAGATGCATCCGTTGTGTTTCATAAACTTTTATTTGGCTTTAATACGTTCCAATTCCCCAAATGTGCTGATTACAATACAAACACAGTCACCCAGCTTGCATATTCATCCCAAATTACCAAATATATCATAATTACTAGTTTCAACTTAAAATCGAGTAACATCATTATGCATGTACAGAAACCGAAACTGCACGTCCCATTTACATGCACAGTAGTTATATGACCCATTAAACATTATCAACCAAATTTTTTTATTTTTTTGTTTGTTTTAAATAAGATTAAAAAAATACGTTTGACTCATTGGCGCGCGCCACATGCGGTACATTGTCCTGTTTTCGATCAGAAATCATTGCCTTTACCGTCATATAGTCAATATACTATGTTGACAATGACCAAAATGGTAGTTTTCGGTAACAGTCGGTGCTTCTCGATAAAATAACACCGTTAACTACGTTTTGAATATTTAACCCTTACCAACACAATGGATGTACCTTTAAATCAAGATGCAGATGTCTCCCCTTATTGAACAGTGTATTTATGTCAGTGTCATAAACAATTAAAAATTGTTCATAAGTGTACATCTAGTTGTCCATCAAATCGGACGTGTCCTTCAAATATATTAGCACCATCCGTCGGTCCGCCAAGCCTTCCATTTGTCAGTTCTACAACAACACTGATATTGTCTAGATCACATTTTTTTAAAATCTCAATGAGATTTTGGATAACCTGCTGGATTTGGGACTTTTGATAGTTTGTTTATTCTAAAATCTTAATTTGTCCGTGTCCATTGTACATATTGAAGTTTTGGCGCTTTGAGTGTACGGACATTTTAAAACATATGTGTATGCGGCCAGTTTAAAAGGTGCTTTCTTTAAAGTTAAAAGGTTGAATTCTATGTGATTTCCATCGTAGTGAGATACGTTTATGAAGGGATTCACATTGTCTTTAGCTTTAAAGGTGGATCCATTCTGTTTCATAAACTTTTATTTGGCTTTAATACGTTCAAACACACCGCATGTGCGGTTTACAGTACACATAAATTCACTCAGCTTGCATATTCATCCCCAATCGCCAAATATATCATAATTATTTGTTTCTAATTGCCTGGTTTTCGATCAGAAATAACTACTTTTACCTTCATATCGTCAATGTACTCATTCCACTATCATCAATATGGTATTTTTCGGTAACAGTCAGTACTTCTCGATAAAGGAACACCATTTATAACTATTGAAATTTCTGACCCCAACAACACAATGGATTACCTTTAATCTATTGAATATATGGAAACAATATCTTGTTTATAGTTTCATGTACCGTTCATTGGTTGCTATTTTTGTCATTTTACTGTTTTATCAATCCGTGTCAATGATTGCAGGGGGTGGGATAGCGCAGGGGTCAGCACGTTCGGCGTCAAGAGGTCCGAGGTTTTAATCTTGCCAGGGGATCGTCAACTTTGTCTGCTGTAGAGAACCATTCAAGCAGTAACGTTTGGTCGAAATGTTACACTGAAATTCAGCGCGGTAACACCCATGGTTCGCTAGTTCCAGCCAATGTTCGCAGGTTTCACCGCAGTGCATCGCCACATAATGTTACGGGCTCTCTCTCTGCAATAATACTAATAATAATAATACTGCAGCCGTGATACAAGTGAAATACTCTTGAAAGCAGCGGTAAACCTCACCTCACCTCACCTCATCTCAACTATTGCACGTTGAAGAAAGGAACCTAATCCGGCTTTTCAAAGTCTTTTAACAAAACAGTTAACGAAATCGAATGGTCTTTGGCCAATGTGAACATAAGAAGTGCTATATCTGTCCAACTTCTGGCAAGAAACACCACAGTACTTCAAGTCATTTAGTAGTTACAGCTTTGATCGTGTCGTTATTATATGGGGATATCTCAACCCAGCTTCCGTCCCAGTGACAAGCATTGCTTGAACTTTAACCACTCTGTCAGTGTCTGTTACAATTAACTTCCTTGTTTAAAATAGGATCTATATTCACTCATACAACGTATCAACATAACATATGTATTGAAAGTATATATGTACAGTGTATCAACACAGCTCAGTTAGAGCAGGATAATAATGATGGTAGCGCCTTGAGAGGGTAATGCTCCCAGGCAGTTTTGTGACAGCATGCATGCAATTATATCTGACTTTATACGCATCACTCACAAACACATTGGAGGAAACATAAAAGTTGTTATTCATTATGTTTATCGCAAATCTTGGATATTGTGTATATGAAATTGACGCTTTAAGTTGTGAACATGCGAAATGATACCCTATTAAACAGTTAGTTCCAAACCTAAAACAAAATGGCAATAAAAAATAATAATTCTTATCCAAGCAGGCAATGAAATCATGTTTGTTAACCTTCATGGTAGTCCAAGGATTTTAAAGAACTCAACATTCTCGAGTTGACAGTTCCTACGAAGGGGATGTCGCTTTGTCCTAAGTTTTGACCACAAAGTTTGCAAATCAACAACTAAACATGGCTAATAGTTATGGTGCCAGTAAACTAAAAAAAAATTGTTCTGAACTTAGCTTTTTAATGTGAGGTCTCTTAGTTCGTTTTTAGGGGTCCACCGTCACCGTCAAATGTACCTGAAGCCATAATTTAGCTTTTCGGAGCTTTAAATTAAGATTGGCCTGAACATTTATTTTTATAATGTTCTCATTCTCTTCTCACAGAGGTTACTCCCTTCAGATTTCCGATCCTAAGCTCCGTTCTACATGGTTTGATTTTAAGCCTCCAGCAAAATCCCCTAGCAGGGAAAAGGGGAACCTCCCTCCCTGCTTTTTAACCGATGAAAACTCATCTTTCAGCGGCCATGTCGACCGAGTGACTTGCTTATTAGCATATGTTCTTCGAAAATATGTCTGATGTTAATATTACAAATAAACTATTTTGGGTATTTGTCTCTGACTTGGTCTCCTTACTTATCATTATGTTTATATCAATTGTTTTCACAAAATCAAAACAATATTAAACGAGAAAACATTTATCTTATGTTTATTTTATCTTTATGACGTGTCATTGGCAAATGTCACGTTCACAACGACATCGCTGATTGCAAAAGTAGATTCAATACCAACCAATAAGGATACTCCATTTTTGCACTCAGATTCAGACCATGTTGAACAGAGGTTACGATCGGAAATCTTAAGGGAGTAACCTCTGTTGGAAGAGAATGTAATTTTCTCTGATACGTGCAAACTTACCACGTGCGAAATTTAGTTAAAATAATGCCTTCCTACAATATTCATCCTCAATCGCTAAATTTGATAATTGCCTGTTTCCAATGAAAATCGAGAAACATCCATACGTATGTGCAGAAACCGAAACTACACGTCACATTTACATTAGTCTTACAGATGGTTTATTCAGATGTATGAATGGGCACCGGCCAAAATTACATATCATACAACACAATGGTAAAGTATATGGAGCACCGATATTTGTGATGTACAAATAGTTGGCGGTTGTTACCTCTTTGATATATGTAAGAATTGGGGGAAAAAGTCGATAACTCGTTTTTTTAAGATAGTCTTATTTTGCTGGTTGCAAATGGTCACTTTACCATCTTAGAGTTAGTTATCTCCCCTGAATTCCCTGAAAGTTATGACGATATAAGTTATGTAAGGCAACTGTTGATTAGTTTATGTGGTTTATCATTTTAACATTTAAACAAATTTGGTATGCCACAATAAAACTTTCAACTCGATTTTCTCAAAAGTTACTTTTTGTGGGTTATCGACTCATTGCCCCGAATCATTCATATCTGGGAAGGTTTTTTATCCCAAAGAATACATACTTTGTAAGAGAATTTACAATATAAATGTTATCAGTTTTATAAAGTATACTAGATTTCTGTAGCGAAGGAGATGTACTTTAGTAGTATGGCATGATGCTTGCTCTTATATCTGAAAAAAAACGGACACAGCTATAACACGTAATAAAAACACTTAGATTATTGCAGATTATGAGGAACTTACAAAAAGGACATAATCGATCTTCTGGTGGTACACTACCAACTTCAATCATTGAATTATGATTAGAACTAGTGATAACTTTTCTACATATAAA
Organism: Gibbula magus; assembly: GCA_936450465.1. Lineage (NCBI taxonomy): Eukaryota > Metazoa > Mollusca > Gastropoda > Trochida > Trochidae > Gibbula > Gibbula magus. Next base: position 27,341,244 of record OW388295.1, on the reverse strand, counting down.
ACTCATTAAAAGCCTAGGCCCAATTATGAAAAAGGGCTCAAATAAAAAAGCAAGAGGCATTTTTTTAGAAGGATTTGGTATCCAGTCTAACTTACCTATTTAAAGGGGGTTGATTACGACAAAATAGGATACCAAGCTGAACATGTGTTTTGACCCTCAAAATTGAAAAACAAAATGGCCACCAAAATTTTACAAAGAATGGCAGGTGATCACATTGTTTTAGTTTATTACCGAATCTCTAAAAAACCTCTGTTAAAATTTGGAAACAGTGTTTTTATATGGCATTCAAAGAGTACTGATTATGTTTAGGTTGGAAACCAAGTTTAAAAAAATAAATATAAGCCTCAAATTTGAAAAACAAAATGGCCGCCATAGTCACCTCTGGTGGTATTAAGTGTAAATGTTATATCATAGAATGCCTCTGTATATTTATTGATATTTTTTTTAATTTGACTTCCTCAGACAGCCTTCAAATGCTGATCATAAATAAATTAGATATAAGCTGAATAAAATTGTTTTTATCTCCAGATTGAAAAACAAAATGGCCGCAAAACTGGCTATTCAAGCTGATTAACTGAAGTCAGGGTCACCGAGTCACCATATTTTCAATACTCCACTCCCTTTGGCAATGTACTGCAAACAAGCATTCGACTCTCTTTCTCTAATGTTTTTCTACTTTTTTAAGTTAGAACCAAAGTGCCCATGCTCCTAACTTATATCTATTAAAATATCACATATCTAAGTGCTTGTGAAATATAACGCATTATTACTCACCCGTTGAAGATATCACAGTTTCATAAATCTACCGTGTTATTACACTTAGTGTAATAACATCGGGTGCTGCCGATTGACGTGACGTCATAATGACAAAAATATGACGTCACAATGTCAGCGCCGCGGTCGCAATGGAATGTGTCCTATTTATCGACAAGTTTGTGGAATTAAGTGGCACTTAAATCAGTGAGTAATAAATAAAATACTAAACTCGCTTTCGCTCGTTAAATACAAACCACTCACTCGTTTCATAAATATGTTATTAAACGGAACGTCGTTTAGTATTCTCTATTTCTTTCATACAGTTGAGGGATGCCAAAATATATTATAATATTATACATTTTACAAGCCTTTTCACAAGATAGTTTACATTCAAATTCATAACTGATATAACATTAAAGACTCTGAAAAAAAATTCAAACTATTCAAAATCAGAAAATCCCATTTCTCCTTTTCCATATTCAATAAACTGATAATATTTTCAGAATAATTCCGTTTTTAGAGTCTGAGTGTAAGCCTAATTTATAACCAAACAATACAAATAACAAGATGCGTTAAATTAAATACGTATGCATCTGATATAGGTTTGATTTAAGACGTAAGATGTAAGATATCAAAGTGTTTACAGGATACAAGATAAAAGGTACCATCATGTCATCCTGTAATGCTGGAAAGCTTAAAATACAACTGACCAATGAGAAGACTCATCCTAAGGGATGTACATGTGTAGTATCAAATACAACTGACCAATGAGAAGACTCATCCTAAGGGATGTACATGTGTAGTATCAAATACAACTGACCAATGAGAAGACTCATCCTAAGGGATGTACATGTGTAGTATCAAATACCAATGACTGAACATCAAACATTTAAAGTTTCTAGAAGAACAGACAAACAGGTGAAAACAATATACGTGCAAATCTTGTATAGGGAGCTTGATTGGAAAAACCTTTATATTAAAACTACAAAAGAAATGATATAAGGTTTGATAAAAATAAAAAGCAGAATAATATTTAACAGAAATAGAGAAGGAAACTTGCTAATCAATAGCATGCTCAAGGGGAACGCCCCAGTGATAATAGTTTGTATTGCCAAATATGTGTATAAGAAAATCCTACTCTGACGACATAACCTTGACTAGAAACCATATTTGTAAACGTTTTTTAATGAACAATAAATACACTGGTCTTGGATAAATCTAAGATATATATAAACTGTGATATGAAAGTACCATTATAATGTTATATTTATTAACAAATCAATCTAGATAAGTGTGCGAAGTAAATATTATTACATATATCTCATGTTACCATTCAAGCTGCTACATGTACATGCGCGTGAGAACTATTCCCGTCCTAAAGTGAGGTCATCATCTCAGCAATCAGTGGTTTTAGTGGGAACCTTTGACGTGGAGAGATCCTTGCTCCGTTCTTGAATCAGATGGTCCTGCTTCTTCTTGCTGCAGAGTCTGCTCCAGAGTTGTCTGACCTCCTCATTGCGTGCAGTGAAGAAGATGAAGATGAGGAACCCCTGGGTGGAGGAGGTGAGGCAGAAGAGGTACTGGAACACCACCTTAGCATCAGAAACAGCCAGGAAGCCGAATATCCAGCTCAGTCCTGCAACCAGTAAATCTACCGTAAACATTGCAGTGTTTATTCTAAAATAGTAGCTGTGGTTTTTGGTTTTAAATCTCAGGAGTCATGAAGACATTTGCCAAATGTTGAACATGTAAATGTTGTACAATTTCTATAAAGTTGCAGAAACTCTTCGCAAAATAGCCAGGAGGCTGTGTCAAGTTCAATCCTGCTTTAAAGAGCATATCAAAATGCCATGAGGAGAAACTATAATACGACATTAGATATTTGTGACAAATTGATGTTTAATCCAAGAACTTGAGCCAGAAAGCCGAACACCATGCTCCACCCCGCATCATTACTGTCAGCATTTAAAATTGATTAGATTCTAATCTGACTGAATGGAAAATTGTGCAAGCTAATGTATAATCAGTACAGCTATGAAGAATAACTTATTCCAAAGTTAAGGCCATATGTCCCTAGAACTTAATTATGACACAATACACACTGAATTGTGTACAGCACAAAGATCATATATTTTTGAAGAACATTGTATCATGAGGGCCTTAGTAAGTTCTCCTTAAATAAATAAGCACTCGAAATATCGTCCATATCTTGACTGCATATGTGCAAACTCAAGTACCTTGTAATAACAAAGAAAATAAAGCTTAACCATTAAAACTGCATGTTACAGGGGTTTTGCCTTAATAAACTACAAACTGCAAATGAGTACATATATCATTTGCTGTGTGTATACATCATTCTGTATAGATTGCTATACAAGTGCATTACACATTAAAACTAGTGGGAAATATGGCCTTTTCGATCATGTACTCGTTTTGATCAGTGTGACTACGTTTGTAGGTCAAGTTGGAATTATTGAGACCTAAGTCTATCTTACATAATGTGTTTCCCTCTCGTAAAATAATTGACATGAGGATACTTTGCCAAATGCAACAATCGTTCTTTTCTCAAGGTTGAAACACATACCAAAGAGGAAGAAACAAAGGACTGGAACGCGAATCTTCAAGAGTTCTCTTTGTCTGTTTCCCTTTGTTCCCTTGGCCCGACCTTTCGAGATCTTGAAGACGCTGACGACCACCATGATATAGATGGTGATGTTGAAGAGGATGACAACTCCAACAGGCAGGGCGAAGGCATAAAGGGAAGCAGTCAGTGACATCCAACAGCTGTTGGGGGAATGTGTTAGATGCATAACAGATGTGGCACTCATTTGTATAAAAGTCGATTGAGTGTAAATGACATAATTTAATTTTCAGGGATCCGTTTTGTTTTAATTATTCCAATTCGTCAAGATTAAAAGAAATTACAATTTGAATTGATTGACATAGGTATAAAACATTTTATCAATATTATCACCACAATTTGGGATAAAAGCACTCTCTCTTTTTCACTCATGTATAACCGTGTTCACAACGGCATCATATAAAATAGCAGAATTTCTTGTAATTTTTCCTTTGTTGGATTCGAACCAACTACCCCGAAGAACCAATCGCCAGTATAGATAATATCGACAGCTTATTCATTCGGCCACCATGACTTCGACAAATACATAGTCTAATGACAGACGGTAAGCCGATTTTACATCCAGTACCCATCTGACAGGTGTGTTAAGAATTACCGTAGTGTGATCCAAAACATATTTATTTGAGTGGGCTGACATATATATCTTGAGGAAAGTTTTTTTCTTCTAACACAGTGATGTTAATTGCGTTAACTTAGAACATATATATATAGTATTTATGTCTCGCGTAAGCATTTTAGCAGGGCACACCGCCCTGCCCTTTTGAACATACGCCCTTCCCTTGTTTGCAAATATGTTCTTACATAAAAAAAATATTTGCATTTTGTGTGAAATGCTCAGCATCATCATCTTTGGAATAAAATAAAAACACATTAATATAAACTTTACAAGAAAATGTGTGATGTACCCCTCTTCAACAGGACACATTCGCTGACCACATGTTTAGACAAGAAAGACAAAAATAATAGGGGGATTACTGAATTAGTGCCTGCAGGCGAACCTGGCAGAAAAATCTCATTATGATTGAATTCCATGTAAAATCTTTATTCGGTAAAATAAATCTGATGTTTTATGACAATTATCCTAACATTAAAAGAGGCATCACATGGGCGGAAAGTGAATGTCTTATTTGCCCATCTTAAGATTGTTACCATAATAGTGTAAAGAAAGTTTTTCAGATAGTTACCATTTACCATTTTCCTTTTTATAAGTGATTGAAACAGTACTTTAAAAAGTATTTCTACTAAGTGCCAGCTGTGAAAATTGCCAGTTTGTACTTGTTCTGGGAAAGCAAAAGTACTTGAACTTGTAATTGAGTGTATTTTATCCATACATATGTGCCCTATTGGGTGAAAAAGTGACCCTTTCTCAATGCACAAGCCCTGCCCTTTATTCAACATGGGAAAAACACTAATAGTCTAATGTAAGAATATATCTGATTAAATCTTACTGTGCGTCACTTCCTCGATATAGACCCGGATCCACAGCTAGGACTATCATCACAGGGACAAGAGGGAGGCCTGTATGCACAGAGGTATGCATCATTCAATCATAAGTAGTGAACCAACTTCCATGCAATACATGTTAACAAAACGAGTTACATAAAAAAAGTTCTCGGTAATGAGTTCAGTGGGTTAGGGGGAGGGTTGGGGGTTGGGGGTTGGGGTCCAGGGTTTCTGATTATTTTGCATGGGCGGGCATGGGGACACCAAAAGTGACCTATAAGTGATACATATTCTATTAAGTTTTTTGTATAAATATTTGAAAAACAATCACCCCAGGCCGGTACCCCTGTCTTGATCATGTAGCGTGTAGTGAAAGTCCCTTGAGCCTGAGCCTTGACCAGGAGCACATAGTGGAGGAAAGCCTCGGCCAACATCCATAGGAACGAGGCTAACAGGAAGTAGTGCAACAAGATGGCCACCACCGTACATCCGACACGGCTTTGAGTCTGCGTGATTCCCGCCAGGAAGACTATCCATGAGCAGAGCTCGGCCAGGGCCAAGTTGAACATTGTTTGTTGTGGGTGTTTCTCTCGCAGTTTCCTATGAAATAGTACAACAGACAACTTACCGACTCCTTGTATGAACATATATCTTAGACTAGCTTAAGAAAAGACGCATGTAGGGTCCATACATTACTTTCATGTATTAAATGATCATATTGTCTAATTAGAATAACATTTAGTCAATGAAAGTTATTCATTTCTCTACCTTCATCGATATGATATTATTTCCTTAAAAACATTAAGTTTTCCAAGACTTACTGAATACCAGACTGGACCTAGACTGTATTTAAGACTCTTATTTCTGGAGAAGGACTAATGTCAAAGGCCTAGATATCATGGGAAAATCAGTGGTAATGGCCATGGTTATGTTTTTTTTAGAAAATAGGTTGACACAAGTTCAAAACTTTGGACCTCATTATACTGATTTTGTGACAATTGATACATGTCAGGCATCAAAGAAGCTATGGCAAGTAAATACATACACATTCTTTTCTCGGTTTCTGTAACATTTGGAACGTATTAAAGGGAAAGAACTATCGACAGAATCGACGAGATCGTACCCCATAAAGTCAATGCTTTTCATTTTTATTCCTGGAAACTGGGTCGATTTTATTCAGTAATGTAAACTTCGAGAGCTCTAAATCAAGAGCCATAACTCTAATAACTTTCGATAGCTACATCACTGATGCATGTCCAACAAGTACAACTCTAATAACTTTCGATAGCTACATCACTGATGCATGTCCAACAAGTACAAGTTGAGCAGGAAACATTTTCCAAAAACAGATATCACTGGGAGGAACAGACGAACGAACGGAAATATAGCATCATAACAACAGTTTTGTTATGGAAATGAAATATTGACTTGGATGATATTACGACATTGAAATAAAATGTGTATTATTAACAAATAACGTTCACAAAACCTTACACTATCATTCTAAAATGATTAAAAATTAAAATAATGTTGATGCTCACTTGAACATGATGAAGGACAGCAGAGTTCCCGAGAGACCGAGGATGGAGAGAGACAAACCTATGATGGTGATCACAGAGAGGGGAAGACTGTGTACGGAGTTCTCATCAGCTTCTCCATCAAGGTTCTGTCCACCAGAATGCATATACACTAAACACCATAAGAAACGCTATCCCTCCTTGAAATTAAATATCATACAAAAGTATGTGCGCTCAACTGCAGAAAAAGTTGCTGAGCCATTGACGGGTTCCGAACCCTTGACCTTTCTAAATAATCTGACATAAAAGAAATAATTAAGAAATATTGTTTTACCCCCTTACGGTTTCACTGTTTCACGTGTACAATCAACAAGTGGGTCAAATACAGAATGAATATAGAAGATTGTCAATTACAAATACAACCATGTAAGGAATTACTTTACTTGTGTTATAAATAAAGTCTGGACTAAGAAATTGAAAATGTATAATAGGGGAGTCTTCAGTAATACATTTGATGTTACCGAATTGGTTCTGATGTTGAATTTCAAAGTTTTACTTGTTTCTATCAGTGTACTTGTGTATCTACAGTGTAGATGCGTATTTTATCCAACGTTGCTTATATGTTCGCCAATTTGTTAATTTTATCTCATACTATAATTACTTCCATATTTTAAAACATCCTCAGAAATCAATTTAGCACAATTCCAAGCTCTGAAATTCTGCTTAGGCTTAGCATCACGCTCTTTACATTTAAATATAATTACTTAACTTACGGGTCAAATATTCTAGTTTAAATTATGACCATCTCATGGTCTCAGCCAGAAGAAACGGTCAATACATAACCAATATGAAATCCAGTATAAATGCAAGTATGGTCAGAATGTCCACTAAATGAATGACGACTCCGTTGCTGTGTTGTTGCTTAATTATAAATTGGAGACATCTCGGCCAAATAGCACAGCCAATAAAGGAGCATCTGAATTGTACCCTTACCAGCAGTACAGCAAAGTTTGTGAGATGATCACAGGTACACACATCCCGGCCCGATTCCCCTTGTGAGTGAACACATCCATCAGTCGACCATCCACTCAGACTGAAGTTCCAGTAGCCACACGTCTTGCCTTCACCTGTATCTACCTGAGTGTGAAACATATCATTGGACTTGATAAGACATGAATGGCCATGAATCAACATGTTTCAACATCAGAACAACCATCTTCATATTATTACTGATCTTCGTTAACCGTGACTGAAAACAAATTATCATAACTATACATGAATTAACATTATTAACTGCCATGAATAAACATGAATAATTATGAACATGAAAAACCAATAAGTAACATCACTGATCATGAATTATAAACATGTATTTGTCTTTAAAACTGATATATATTAAATGATTAGCATGCTATGACATCTTCTTTGATAGGCATTCTAGAAGCTGATGCGATGAAGGAGAACAAGTTCTTGTTTATTGCATATATGCGCCGTTTCGGTGCAGACACTAGCACGGTTATCAAGCAAGTGATACACAAGACATGGTCATGGATAACATAAACAACATTTGACATTTTTTAAAAATGTTTTCGTCTTCAAATAATGAATTTAGAAAAAAACATTTAGATGCATATTGACCTAACTACATGTACCTTTGTTGGAGAGAAGATCATAGTTACACTGTCCGTGCCGAGATCAACGATTTCTACGCCACTAACAACGATTTTAGCAGCAACAACCTTGCTGTTTAGTTGGTACTTTGCTTGAGCCGTGGAAGCTTTTGTGAACAGCAACGGTTCCTTGTAAACATTCATTGACATTCGAATGTCCTTCCCTTCAGAATCTGTATTAATAACATGCCAATAAATTACACACATACATACATTATATACATACCCGTAGATTAATCTTCAATAATTAATCTTAATTAATAAATAATCTTCAATATTATGTAAAAAAAAAAAGAATTTCCAGGAATTTGGCATGTATCCTTGGAACTTTTGAAGGTAGGCTTGAATCAAGAGATGTTGGGTTCGAATACAATCTGTTCTGCCACCCATTGCTGATGCATCTCTAAGACACAGGAAGGAACATTTTAAAGAAAGAAATAATTGCTATCAAAAACATAAAATAATTCTGCTTACACTCTGTGCAAGTATGATTCTTTTGTTTCATTTTGGTCATCTTGCCACAATTTATTTACATAGATAAACATACTTGTCATATGAAATGTATTGATTGTACTATCCATTAAACTGATGTTGGAAACCTGCTGTACCAAAATAAAACAAATAAAGTGATAAAAAAAACTTGGAGGTTGTAGGTCTAGAAGATAACAGATTTGAAAATGTTATGCTTTAGATCATACATGAAATAATTTGATAGCCTAAATCCACTATGCTTCTCCTTAATTACTAAGAGTACAAACTAGACTTGGATCATCCGACACAGTGAAATAAGTGAACTGCCTCCATCATAAACATCGTCATCAGTATCCTACCATTTTGAAGATTCCCCAGAAAGTTCCTTGGAAGCAGGATCGCAGCATCTGTTTGCGAATAGTCCACAGATTTGTTGTATACCGAGTCGGTCTGGTTATCAACTGACGTTGAGAGGAGAAGCCCAATAGGCAGGTTTTCATTGGCCACATTCTGGTTGGTGAGGTCCCACACTTGAGACACAAATGTCTCTGTGCTCACCAGTGCTGTCCCAGTCGGACCAGGGTCGATCTTCCCTGTGATCACATCCACTGAACGAAGAATCCTGAAGGCAAACGTGAGTATTATACAATTTAAGAACATGTTGAACGTGAAGGGGCGACGGAGGCGGCGGTTGGGGATGTAAGGAAATGTATCAAATGTACATATAAAGGTAACAATTAATAGAATCTATTTAAATGAACGTTATTGTATAAATATAAGATTTGTTTCAGACGTTTCACATTCACATTTACAACATGTTATAACTTGTATTATTCATAACCTGTTAGAGACATCAGCTCTTGTCTGTGCACCAGCCAGGATGGAATCAGGTGTTTCGCTAACTTTACTAAACATCGACAATACTCCTTCTGCAACCTGAAAAGATCAATCAGTATATGGGGCAAGAAAACCTTATTCTCTGTTCATCCTCGTCAGACATCCTCCTACACTTTCTACTGAAGAATAGCTACTTTACTTTTCCTCATCACACATCCTCAGATACAATTTTATTACAATAATGATAATAATAGTCCATTTATATAGCGCATATATCCATGCACCTTGCATGCTTAAAGCGCTGGTTGACATATTACCACCTGGTCAACGAGTACAGAACACTCCCTAAGGAGAATACAACCGGTCGCCTGTCAGGCGCTCAAGGTTCAAATTCAGACTACCATCGTATCATACCAGGTACCCATTTACTGCTGGGTGGACAAAGACACACTTCGAACTAAGTCACTTACCCAGGGCGACACCATAAGTCTCTCAACTTATGTCTCAGTGTGGGGCAGGGAATAACCCTTCAACTCTCAGTTTATCCAGCAATGTAGCGGGTAACCCACCCATGTATTAAGGAGAGATGAGGCGAAGAAATCCAACTCACTCAAGTTAGCATTGTGAGACAATTTTTTTTCAAAATATATGCGTTACATGTTTGGAAACCTAGATTTATTAATACACTGACAGGAAGCACTTAAAATTACCCTTCCGACTTTTTAACGGCCATCTTACGACATGCCGTATGATGTTACCGTCACCTATATTCACGGTAAATAAGTTATTGTGTGTGTTATTTTAACTCTCTTCATGTACTCACAGATTGATAGTGCAGGTAAAATGATTACACCATTGGCCGTCAAAGTTACATTTGAATTGATCAAAACTGTCATTACGTCAGGTTTTCACGTAAGTAATTTTAAAATGGCGTTAAAGTGATGAAAAACGTTCTGTGACCACCTATTATTATTTCTGAATTCATTTGTTCGGTCAACTGCACACATCATATCACATCAATATCCAAAATATGTGTCAGTGAAAAATCCTGTTGAATATGCGAAACATTATGATAAAAATACTCTTTTTATCTAAAAAGTGCTTGATTTAATTTTGTTTCCTTATTTTTCCCAAAATAGACTTGCTATATTTATGAGTTTATTCGTTTAACGTCCTCACTTCAGTAGTGGTGAAATCGGTAAAAAATGTGGTTATTTGCTGACAGGGATAGTACTAGTACTAAATTTAGTTTCGACCATGTTTCTCGATTTAGGTTTATTAGTTTCACGATTTGGTTTTTAATTTGTTTCGTGGTTTCGTAATGTTTTGCTTAATTTCTTTTGCTTTTTGCTTCCTTTCGTCCTTATTGGCGAGTTTTCGGGATTTCACAATTTTTTATGTCCGCAATGTCAACACAACATTGAAATGATATCTCTTGGCCATCATACCCCAGTTATACATCAAACCATCAAGAAGAATTAACCCTGAGCTTACATCCCCACATGGTGTTGCGTGTTTTCTCCCTGCAATAATACTTGCCGCCGTGATATGTAATAATATCGAACACGTTAAACCTTAAAATACCTTTCCTAAGGGATAACATCAGAGGAATGAATCACTGACCTGACTGGAGACTTCGGATATGTTCGTGGTTTTTTCCATGATGTTGGTGATCACGAGAACGTCCAGCTGGTTCAAGGTTGTGTTCGTGGTGATGTTAACTGTCCTGTATACAACCTCCTCTATGTCGTCAACATCCTGTTGGTTAGCATTAAATTATTGTGAATAAATTCCTTGAATAAATGTTCTTCTAATCACTCACTACTGTATTGACAAAAAGAACAGGAAATATATTCAGGATGAATGAAATACAATGATACCAGTGTAAATGGATCTGTATTGCATGCAGTTCCTGGTGCCATTCTAGTGGTACTTCTTGAAAGTGAAATTAAGACGAGTCCACCGTGGTGACAAAGCCATTGTGCTGCTGAACTCGTCCTAAATCATGAATTTATACCTCAGTAGATATTAGTATTAATCAATATAACAATGAAGCCTATAATGTTACATTTGTTTGCCAAAAAAAAAAGATAATATATTTTTAAACGTCTTCAACACTTTCTAAAGTTAGCAAAGCATACACTGCACACGTAAAGAATTGCAAATCATCACCTTGATTTAAAGGACCAGTAGCACGTTTTCTCGGTGCAATAAGTCGATGAAATGTATTTGAAAATCAATATCACCAATAGTAAAACACCCTTCCCTCTTCGAGAAATCAAGTTTAAAATCAGTGTACATGGTTCCGTATAGGCCATTGGAATCGTTTTTTGTCATTCGAAATAATAAAATGTGTTCACAATAAAATAGCCGCCATGCATTTGTTGCTTCATACGAAACACCGGATTTTACCACTAAGGAAAATTGGTTTGTGTAATAGGATGGTTAAGCAAGTAAAGTAAATATAAATGAAATCAACTATCATTATAAATGGGAAATTTGAAAAAATAAAATTTGCAAAAAAACGTGCTACTGCTCCTTTAACATTGTTATCTGAGTTTCCGTAATTCAAGGTATTGCGTCCAAGGCAAATTGTCAACATTTTCCCCAACAAACAAACAGAACACTAAATGATGTGAGAACGAGGTTCACGTATTTCAGTTACCTCCAGCAGGTGGGTCAGCGTGTCGGAGATGTCGGAAGCGTTCAGGTCTGAGTAGTCACAGGCTCTGTCATTTGTGAAGCTGCTCGAGTTACCTCCCCCTTGTTCATCAGCAGAACACTTTATTTCACCAAAGGTTTGTTCTTCTGGGAAATGACACATTTAAAATGGCAACTACAATATTTTAGAAATACATGCCATTTAGATAGTGAACTGTACATGTGTAACACTGTCATATTTCGGATCACACGATTTGCAATAGTACAAATCCGCGTGACCCCAATTATAGCAACAATACAACTACACTATTGATCAAGGTATGGGCAGATGTGTCATGATGTGAAAACATAAAAACAACGAAATGCTTTTGATAAATATAATTATAAAAATTGTTTAACAATATACAAAGGAAAACATAAATGTTGTGTTGTACAACCCTGTCGCACAATCCAGTTTTCATAATTCCCTCTATATTATACCTAACTGTTCATTCGTTTAAAACACAAACTATGACGCCGCGGTTCACGTTAACACACGTTAACAACAATGAACAACTTCTTACACAAGAACTAAAGTGGAGTGAATACTTGTATGACGTTGTACATATATTACTTCACAGAATCTGCCGACCTACGAGCAGGTTCCAGTAACACAAAGCTGATGGCCGAGTGCGTGTTTATCATCGGAGAGGAGAGATAATGGCCCCGTGTTGTGTCCAGGACGCTGTGCCATTCGGCGGCGGTAGCGTCAAGGGACCACACAACAGAACTGGTTGTCTTTGACCGTTATAAGAATGCCAAAGGCTACATCGACACCGTTTTACGTCCTATAGTCCTCCCTTACCTCCTGAAAAGTCCAAGAGTAACCCTCCAACAAGACAATGCTAACCCCCACACAGCCAGGGTACCTAGAGACTTCCTAACGTTAAACAACGTCAACATTTTGCAATGGCAAGCGTGATCATTAGATTTATCACCGATTAAACACTTGTGTGATCCTTTCAACAGGCAAATAAGGCAGAGAAATCCACCTCCATCAAATCGGCAAACGTACCCAGGCACTTGTGGAAGAATGGCAAGACATCCCTAATGACGTCATCAGGCTCCTTGCAAATTCTGTGTGTCGATGTGTGCAGGCCTTATTCAAAGCAACGGAGGTCATGCCAGATATTGACAGTTTTCTAGTGTTCCCTTTCTGAATAAAACCGTTCTCTGTAGGCTCTAAAATGATTTGTTTATTATTGCAAATTGACATTTACCCCCAGTGCCATTCATTGTATTCTACTGCATTAACCGTACGTGCAACCTTTTTAAAATTTCGATCAAAACATGGTCAGTTAAATTGTGACGTCACCGGTGTAATACTATAGACACGTTGCTGCTTCACATGACTACTATTATAACGGCATATCTTGGGAGTTATTGGAGTGACATGAAGTTTTGCAGGTTAAACACGTTCCAAAATCCAGGTCGAAATCACTCTGATTTATAATGCCATATTAGACTGAACTAAGTGAAGATCAAACAATTCCAATTCATTGGCTACGATTGGTCCCGAAGGCAATTTGTAAAATTGTATAATATCTCCATCATACCAAAAATAACCGTCGGTGGTATCAAACGTAGTGGTTTCTGCCTTTAAACGTCATAATAATAAATGAACTTGTTTCCATGTAGCCTCTTAGTTCAAATTGTTGCTCTTTTCTGGCCGTTTTGTTAAAAGTGTTTCCATGGAAACCAGAAGAAAAAGTCAGTACAAACGTCTAAACACAGAGTCTAAACACATACCAAGTTTCATTAAATAATACAGAATAAATTTTTAGATGGAGGTTTGAATAGGTTTATCCCTATATGCACTATATGCTCAAATATATGCTCAATATTGTTTCCAAGGAAACCAGAAAAATATAAAAATCAGAATAACCTAAGTTGCAAAAGGCACCACTCCAACACTAGGTCTAACCACACACCAAGTTTCAGGAAACATTACTGAATAGGTTTTGAGATAGAGGCCGGAAAAGGTTCCTACCCCTATATGCGCTAAGTTCAAACTGTTTCCATGGAAACCAGAAAAATATTCAAATCAGAATAACCTAAGTAGCAAAAGGCACCACTTCAACCCTAGGTCTAACCACACACCAAGTTTCAGGAAAACATATAGAATAGATTTTGAGATAGAGGTCGGAAATGGTTCCTACCCCCATATGCACTAAGTTCAAACTGAATTCATGGAAACCTGAAAAAATATAAAAATCACAATAATCTAAGTAGCAAAAGGCACCACTCCACCACTAGATCTAATCACATACCATGGGTAAGAATGAATTTTAATATACTTTAGAAAAGGAAATACAGCAGAAGAACGGTCGATAAGTCTTGAAGTCATAGTCTTGGTTATCATAGTCTGCACACTTCTGAGCTCCTGAGTCTGGTCCGTTATGTTAAATTAGAAAACATTCACTTACTTCCATCACAGTTGTCTCCAGTAAAGCCAGGTTTACAGTTACAGCTTCCATCAACAGAGTTACATGTGTCCCTGCATCCTGTACTACAACTGCTGCTGCAGTCCGTCCCGTAACTGCCCTGAGGACACCCTGTAAAACAACCCAAAAAGTGTTCATTAAGAACACCTTCAATAGAGCAAATACATATAATCTTAAGCATTTTTACATGACATGCTCTTCTGATATTGTCTATCCCCTTTTCATAAGATGTTTACTTACTTTCAACACAGTTGTCTCCAGTAAAGCCAGGTTTACAGTTACAGCTTCCATCAACTGAGTTACATGTGCCCCTGCATCCCGTTCTACATCTGTTTCTGCAGTCCGTCCCATAACTGCCCTGAGGACACGCTGTTAGATAAATCAAAGTATTTCTAACGTTAAGGTGTTCATTTAAGCAACCATATCTACACACTCAGACACTCTTATCATTTACTATTTGCTAATTTCGCAGAGCTTTACGTACCTTCAAAACAGTTTCCTCCAAAATAACCAGGTTTACAGTTACAGCGTCCATCAACGTAATTGCATATGTCCCTGCATCCCCTGCTACACTTAGGTTTGCAGTTCTTTCCGTAACTGCCCTGGGGACACGCTGTAAGGAGAAATGAAGAATTTCCCTCGCAACCATTTTTATTTGATCCAACATAACTATATCAAGACTTATCACAAGACGTGCGGTATTTAGATCAGTACTACATGTTTGTCCATGTAGAAGAGGTTTACTCACCTGTACCACATTTGTCTCCTGTATATCCGGGCTCACAGCCGCTGTCACAATTGTCTTTCCTGCACGCTGTAAGATTAACCAAATAATTTCCGATATTAATAGGGCTGCTCGATTTGTCACGGGCTTGCCTTGCCGGTTTGCTGGCGGCGTAGCCCGGTCACGTGACCGGTAACATGCAAATGAAGTGACCCGGCGAAAACAAACATGGCGGCGTCCGTCATCGCCGTCGCTTCAATTCTTGTTTGTTGGATCCACAATTAAAATCTCTTGTGATAGTAAATTAATGTTTTAAAAGGAAACAACTATTTCGAAGTGAATTATGACAGGATTTGCTATTATGAACCATGTATAGAACACAATAATAGATCTAGATCTACAACCAACAGTCTAATGAGATGTTATGGTATATACTATACTTATAGCGTTATAAAATGTGTCATATCTGTTTCGTATTCTATCCAAGGTTCAAGCTCAATGTGTTTTTCCATGTCACCATTCCTCATGAAATAGATCTAAAACTCAACCGTTTACTTCCAAGTAGATGTGGTTATATGTATTTCACACATGCGACGATTGAAACATATCTAGATCTATCTCCACACAAAACTGCAAGAAACTCTCTGTTGATTAATTCATTGGAGATGCAATTATATGTAGGCTACAGAAGGCTATGGATAATGATATCGTAAATGTTCCTTGCATACACAAAAACATGCCAGTTACCGGCACTTTTCTGACACGTTTTCAGTTTGGACTGGTCACCTTGAAGTCATATATCATCAGCAGACTCTACAGTTGCTATATCGTTGATACAAAAACAACAAGTAACAAAGACCTATTTAACAAATTTGGCTTCAATCTGACTGTACCTACCTTTTGTTTTATATAAGTGAATTTCACATTATCAACACATCGTAACTTTACACATGGAAAAATGGCGTTCACCGATGTAAACATGTAACAGGATACAACTCTCAGAAGCACTTTTGAAAGACGTCCGCGAAAAAAAATGACAGAACAAATTTAATAAACTGTAGATCGGTACTGATGTGCAATTTTTTACTCAGTATGTATAAATAAATAATCTATACTACGCTTTCTTTATTATGTTTACAATGTGGTATGTGGGTTTTAAATAATTATTAAATTCTATTAACACAAGGACTAATATAACAAATAAAGAAAACAGGTTTTACAATAGAAAGTGTAGGCTATGTAGAAACATCTTAACATTATTATAATTCATGAAGGAAATATAGATCTGTATTTATGTAAAAAAATAATATTATTTTAATATGCTTCTGCACCTGTAAGAGACTAACACGGAAACTAATTGGTTATCGTCAATGTAAAATTTAAGAGTTGATAAAAATGATTGCTTATAATTTCATGAATATCGGAAATATGTATTGTGTTCCCCTATTTTGACATTTAATCATCTCATAGAAATAAAATAAAAGCGGCTCATTCGGCGTAGGCCGCCGGCAGACCGGCAAGCTTTGCCAGTCAAATGAAGCAGGCGTACCGCTGAAACCGGCAACCGGCATACGCCGGTTCTCTTGCGGGTAGACAAATCGAGCAGCCCTTTTGTCTTCATTTGACAAAACGTATCCACTCTCATACCCGTATAATATGACTAGCACTTCTTATTTTGTTTCTTTGTCAAATTTAGAAAAGTTTGCATACTTGCTATGTTTAATCAATTTTGGTTCGGTGAACCTTTTGTTATGGATTTGAAGGTAGTAGTAGTAGTAGTAGTATTAGTAGTTGTAGATGAAGTTCCTCCTTAAGACGTGCAAATGATTATTATAATTAAATCTGTTCTATTCTTGATACATGAATCTCATTAAATTTGTAGATATATATAAATAGAGATGGTCCCCCGAGGAAGTGTGTCATATGACGAAACGAGTGTGATTTTTTGTAATGCCCTAGCGAGAGCGAGTGTTATACATAAATTTGCACAAATACATATACACACATATCAAATGGTAGGTAACTTGTTCGGCAAACTCCTATTGATAAACATGATTTCACTGACCCTTACTTAAACTTCTGCATGTGATCCAAAAACCACTTAACTTATTTATCAAATATTATATAAAGAACAGTATGCTTCTCCCTCGGGTAATATGGTCTGATGTACAACCTTTGAACTAGAATCATCCCTCGCCAAAAGGCTCGGGAGACACTGATAAATTGTACATCAGACCATATTACCCTTGAGAGAAGAGTAAAACTTATAATATGGACAATATCCAATTTAAATCTGTGCAAAGAATTCCCAAACCAAGATACAGACTCAGACCTGGAAATAGAGAAAACAGACCCCCCACAATTATAGCTTATTTCGTGTCTATGCGAGACAGGGACGAATGCTTTAAAGCAAAGCATCACCTCTATAACACAGATAAAACATGCAGACTGATCTCCCCCCAAGTATGAAAAAAGGTCATACCTCAACAAGAAAGGATATGAATTCAGGAAAGAAACTGGAACGTACACCAGGGTAAGAATAAAAGGTATAGATCCAACTGGAAAAGAGGAGACCAGATGAGCCAAATACATCATGGAGGCTACACCCAGTTGCCATTTCTCAAGACTTATTGCAGTACTGACTTTGATATATGACACAACAACCATTAACTATGCCTTTGACATAGGATGAATATTAATTATAACATCAGAAAGTATCAAGACGATTAATTTTCAGCAATATATAGTACTAGAACAATACATGAACACCCCATGAGAAGAAATACTTCCTTCAAAAGCCAAACTAAGGAAACTAACACCTACCATTATATTTCCCTTAATTTGTTAAGCATTTAGTCCCCATTACATCAATTTATATAAGTGACTTTATCTTAAGTTAAAATATACACAAAGAACTTAATCAAGCACCACCTCATATTTTTCAGATTTGTGTGACGATGCCCAACCACTGTGAAAATTAATCGAATAAATGTTGTTATTTTATGAAAGTGCATCATCTTAGCTAAACAGAAAGACACCACTGAATACAATGTGTAACATGTATCTCATTATATTGCCAGATGAACATGAACAATGTTTTTACTTGAAACTCACTCATGTACAACTTTTTCTGTGTGAACTTAAAAAACGGTGAAATTTTTGTTAAGCAGTTGGACAATGTTCTTTGTTGGCTTAAGGGAAAAAAATACCATATCGTTATCAATAACGTGTGTAAGCGCCACGTGGCCGGATGATTGCTTCAACCATCTTCCACATCCTTGTGGTGAGTCTCTTGCTTCGCTGCAGAGGTAACAGCTGCCACTCACAATGTATAGCTGCTTCTAAACCGACTAAATCCTGTACTGGTGGGTCCATGGCTTGCACTCGGCGTCCAATCATATCCCAAATGTGTTGCAGTGGATTGATATCCGGGCTCATGGCAGGCCAGGGAAGTTTAGATACTGCGAAGGTCGAGAACGGTGAGGCCGAGCGTTATCATTCATGAATACAGGACAAGTGGCCAATGGATGATTGTCAAAATGTGGCACAAGGTCTGACTGCAGAATTTCCCGGATGTAACTATCGCCATTGAGATTACCTCTCACAGTCACCAAATCGAGCTTACAACCGTGAGAGATGCATCCCCAGACCATTACAGATCCACCAACGAATGGGACTGATGCTTGGGTGTTCTGTGGTGCATATGCTGTGGTTTGCTGTGGTTTGGACAAGACGGCTTATCACAGTGTGGTGAATGTCAAACTATCGTCCAATAGCTCTACAAGACATTCCGGTGGAACTCATTCCAATAATTTGCCATCTTTTGGTTTCAGTGAGTCTCCTTCGAGCCATGTTCAGAGATAATGACACAATCATTTGAAAATTTCCAAGATTTATACTGATTTCAAGAACGATTTAAAACTGCAATTTCAGAAATTCGTGGGTGGTGTGCTATGAAAAAAAATGTCAAATTCCCAATTTGAAACTATTGTTGTTCAAGCATTCAACATATTACTTCAAAATATATATGGTTTCTTTATGCATATAATGACTGCTATTTTTTTATTTCAAAAGTCATGCACTTTGATCGTTTGCCTTGACTGTGCTTGGAGAATGTATTTCCACCGTTTTTTTATTCATTAATGTACTCCTAAACGAAACGCTTCTTTGTAAATATTCGTTTGATAACTCTTGATGGCATATTGTTGCTAGGGGCGCGCGACACCCAGTTTAACATAGTTAATATACCTACGACACGTGTTCGGTTTTGACCAATGGGTAACCGACATTACTGTGTAAGTCAAGATAATTTTCTATCTTCAATCTTGTATAATAAAGTCCTGATGAGCTACAGAGCCAATACACGGTATCAAGGTTCCACGTTACTCCAATGCTTAAGCGAAATTCCAGCCAGAGTTACCTCCCTTCGCTTTGCGAGTAAGCGACTTCCGGTTTCCATTGCCTTTGCGTTACGTGATATATGTTTTGCTCAAAATATGGGAGAAAAACGTCTAAATAAAAAACAAATTCTTCGAAAATGTCTTTGTGACTTCGTTGATGTCAAATTTGTGCAGTTATACTGCTTCTGGGTGCTTTAAATTTAAGTGATTACGAACTGCAAAAGTGCGTTGACAACTGTCACTGTCCGATGAAAACACCGATTCAAATTAGGATTGTCCAAGAATATCAAACTTATACACGATGTTACAATTTTGCTATTTATAGTAACATTCACTAGTTCGGACATGAGTTACGTCCCTTGGCATTTCTGGCATTTCGACAAAGGCGACTTCCGGTTGTGTGTAAACAGTTGTAATCATGTAGTAAACAAGTCAGCTTTCAAAGCCTCTACAAACGACATTAATTGACTTTAGAGGTGGCTAATAGTATCAACGTGTTCTTTAATCCATGAAGAATGCATTTCATTCACAGATTTGTTATGACAAAGCGTAACTGCTACAAAAAGATGAGTAAAAGAGAGAATGGTGCAGTCGCCTTCACACACGAATTGAGTTGGTTTGGGTAGTAATTTATACCAAGGTTCTAAGCCCTTTTTAGCTGGTAAGCTGTCAGTATACATTCTGTAATTAATATGCTGGCATACTTTGAACATGTTTGCACTATGGTTCTGACTTGTTGTGCAGTGACATGTAGGAACAACTCTGATAAAGTTAAGAAATGGAGACAAGAATACTGCTTTGGATGAGAGGCTTCTAGGGTGTAACATAGGTGTAACTGTGCATCTCCTTTATTTATTTATTTATTTATTTATTTATTTATTTATTTATTTATTTATTTATTTATTTATTTATTTATTTATTTATTTATTTATTTATTTATTTATTTTATTTTATTTTATTTTATTTTATTTCAAAGACAAATTTGTAATAAATGACTGTGTATATAGATCTACTTAATGATAATTACAAGTTTTCCCCAATTTGTGAAAATAAAGTGTGTGGAAATTCAAACATTTTAAAATTGATGTTTTCGCTTCACCTTATTTATTAAATAACACATATGTAGTTTCAGGGTTTGTTAGAACATTTATGAAGGTGGATCTTGTCATTTTACATGCAAATTCCAATGGAAATGTTTTAGAATCCTATTATTATTATCCATTATCTGGACAATACCTTTTAATATTCTACTGCAGGGACACCCAATGTTCCGGGTTCGTTCCTTACTTTGAGAGTTATTTGCAGTTAGCACAATACTTTTACTTTAATCTCTTACACATTTTCTGATTGATTGATATCCTGTAATCTAACTATTCACAAACAAATGTCAAAGCCTGAAGGATGAAGCTTAGAAATATCATATCCTTTTTTTTCAATAAATTCTATAGTTGTAACTTTCACAGACTTCAAATCTTAAATTAAGTAAGAAAATATAATTTTATAATTTATAAGTTTTACATTTTTAGATGCTGCTGAAAATTTGTTTATTCATTTCTTAAGTGTTTTGCAAAGATATGTATTCATAAAGCACTGGGGAAAGAAATGATTTTGCACGAAAATAGGGTCACCTTATAAACATACGTCTCTTATGAAATCAGAATTTTGTTTTCAGCTTGCTTGCACTTTGTGAGTGGTCGACCGTCACCAGAAAACCCAACTTAATGACTGCAACGCTTAGGCAGCTCCCATAATTTCCTTTTGTATCAATTCTCTTGTGACAGCCCAACTTCTGAATTTTATATTCTTTATTGCAAACATACATGTTACACACAAATAGAACAGACATGCAAATTACACCATGTTACATCCATCACTTAATCAATTGATTTAAATGATGGAACAATAGTTCTTCCTCTTCAGGTGGAGTACATTACTCGACTCAGCACTTGCTTACACTGGGAAGAGCAGGAAGTTCTGGGATTGTCGACATCTGTATTTTGTAGAATTGTTCAATTTGTCAGAATAAAACAAACATCTATGGACATCTACATGGAACGTGTTCATCTGCAGTTTTTATATAATTAAGAGAGTGCTATGCGTTAAAAAGGCTTGTAATGAATAATCAGCAAATTCTCCAAGGCGACTCTAAATGACGAATTTACTACATGACATTTTCCTATTTCAAACTCAACTTTCTGGATCGTACGTCATGACGCCAAACATACAAATAAACTGTACCTGTTGAAGTTGGAGTATCATGTACGAATATACGAAAACAAAGTTGTCAGGGGTATACATATTACAGCGACCAGCGTATCTTTTCGTGTTACAAGCAAGTGTCTCTGGGAGGACATGCTGGTTTCACCAAACTTGTCAAAGATGACAACCATGATCCCAAGATCCCATTTAAATGAATTTGTTTGTGTTTCCATGGCCTGAACAGCGAGTCTATGAGGAAGTATTTTGTCTTGATCATATCTCCTCAAATAAAGATGTTTGCTTTATAACAATTTCTACACATTTCAACCATAGTACCATATTACCAATATCTTAATTATGTTTTTGTGGTTATCAAATTATGACAAAATGTAATACTTGTAGAATTGTCATATTGTCCTTTTGAAGCGTCTCTCTGAAACTGATTTCACTCTTTTGAAGCTATTTTATTTTACCAATGTTGAAAGTAAGGGTATATGAGTGAATCTAATTCTTTTGTTTAAAAAATGATATTTCTTATAGTGACATATTTCGAATCCATGCTTCCTTGTGTTAGTGTTACTTTTATTATCCAATCAGTATTGTGAATATCCAATGAGGGTGCAATATGAACACTGTCTGTGAAGGTTGCCACATCAGCATGTTCATACTTATATAAGGGTATATAGAGGCTTATAATATTCATTTTGGACATTTTAGGAAAAGACAAATATTCAGAGTATTTCATTTTGGAATCTTAAATCTTACAATAATTGTTATGGACAAAATATTGTTACAACAAAGACAAGTACTCATTGAAGAGTTGGCATGCTTTGTCTTATCATGGTTTGTAAACAATGAAGTGGGCGTGGCAGACACGTTTAGTGTTGGAAACATTAATAAAAAAAAGTAGATATTATTTTTGTGAAACTTTGTAACAAGTCACAATACTGCAACAGACTTAAAGTACACAATAGAATGACAATTTGGATTTTATGATGTAGGAAGAGTGGTCCATTTTTTTTTTTTAAATTCAGGATTTGATTCCTGGGAGTAGTGATATTGTAAGTGTCATTACTCAGTAATTAAGCATTGCAAATAGGTACGAACACTTTTTATCTTTAGTTATAACCTTCCTAATGACAAATAACAAAACTATTTTGAAAAAAAATATTTAGAAATGTTTGCGCTACGTTCCATAATACATGGCCACGAGTTCACCATCAGTCCTTTCAGTCGTTTTCAGTGTTTTTTTACGAAGCAAAAGGAAAGTCTTCAATGCTTTGGCACTCAAAAATCTAAACTTATCTAATTTCATATCATTTAAATCTGCCATCCTGCAATAAAATTTCACATAATAACTTGATAAAAACGATGTTAACAGCTGTAAATCGAGCGCAAATGATGCGATATTACTGAAGGAAACTACGACAACAGAAACTTCCTGTCGAAATGTGCGCACGCATCTGCGGTTCGCGGTGCTATTTTTAGTAACAACTAAGATGGCTGAAATTTGTAACATCGTGTATTAGTCGGACTCAATTCATATCGCGGTATATTAACATATTAAAAAAACAAAATTGAACGATAATATGCTGAAGTGAATCAAGACATGAGTATAAGACCTAAACATAAACAATTCAAAATCATAGCCTATGGGGTTATTTGACATTTTAAAATATTTTTCAACCGATTGTCTTAAATTGTGTCAACTCATGGTAAACTCATGTAAACTATAGATAACTTGCACTATCACAGCTTGAAATTAGTTCAATATACTATTAAACAATTTACAGACTCATAGGCCTACCAGCTATAGAAGTTCTGAATAATTCCAAATGTAAAACTTTTAACTTGATTTGAAATCATCTGCACTTGAGGTGCATATTTTTTTTTAATTAATTTTTCTGAGGACAATTTAACTTATGTCGTCCGATTTACTTAAATGTGTACTTTAAATAAAAACGCTTTCCATATCAATCGCCATGTTTTCACAACTATGTAGGCCTATATATTTATATACGTTGTTCAAATTACTGTCATTGCCTAGATAAACAATAGAGTCTTGAATATCATGCGGCTGTAACCAAGATTTGGATAAATTTGAATAGGATCAGAATTGTTTAAAGAAAATATTTATATTTATTATATACTCATGGTAAAAATGGTTGACACCCCTAAACAGAAAATGGATTTTAGCAAATTAAATACATGGATAATTAATATTGTACGATATTATGGTATTTTCGAAATTAAATGCCATAAACACATGATCTAAAATATATAATACTTGCCATGTATGCATTGTGTGTGAATGAGACTCCATGAAAGTTGTTGTGTATATTTGGGTTCAGTAGAACTTTTCTCCAAATGCCAACTTTTCATTATTTATTAGAACCAAAATGAGAACACTCACGCAATGTAACAATATACCAATGCCAAGATTTCAAGACACAAGGAATGAATTCTTTTGAATAATTTTCATTTTTCTTATATTCCTCTTTCTTTGGTATTTTAGAGTACATATTGAGAAAATGCAAATGCTCAAAGACACTAATCACAAAAAGACATCCAGTGATAACATGATGTATCAAAACAATAGTCGGACCTGACACGTTACGCTGTTAATAAAACATTTCATTCCTATAACTATAAGGGGGTGTCAACCATCATGACCATGAGTATATAAGTGTGGCCGTCTTCCCCATACGATCCCATGTTATTTTAGTGCAGCATAAACATTTTCATGATCGTGACAGTGAACGAAAACTTGTAATCTATAACATCTTATTATGATGTTTATAATCTTCAAATTCATTAATTTTTAGCATGGTTTTGGAAAACGGCAAAATAATGACTGGGTATTTTACGGTAACGTCACTTCCCTATGGCCACAATTTAATAGACGTAAAGGGTTGAAAAATGGACATATCTCACAAATCGTTTAGTTCAATAAAGTTCTATCCAACATCACAAATTTGGTACGTGTTGCGGAGTAGATGCTAGATTTCCCATTTCCATGTTAATTTTCAGTAAAAAAAATTAAAATTGAGATAATTAAAATTATCCATGCTACATTGAAATAACATGGTATCTTATGGGATCTTATGGCGATTCTTGCAACGCGTTTGGCACATGGTCTGTATATTGATCTGCTTCAGTATAGGCTTCTTATAAGACCGAAAGTTACTGGACTGTCGCTGGAAAGCTCAGCCCCGCACAGAAGAAGCGAGCCACAGTTTACAATAGTTTTTTAACTTTGAAATTTGATTCCAAATTTGATAGGCCTATATTCCAAGTTTTCATACTAAAATTAAGCATCTCCTGACTTATTCAAGTGTCATGGTTACATTTTCGACGAACTATTCGTCATGGCAGAATGTACATATAATATTACGAACTCTCCGCCAAAATATCCTGTTGACATCCTATCATAATCGTAATCGCGGTCCCCAAATCCTGTTGTAAGTAACCTCCCCATTAATATTTCGGTTGCAGTTTCATTCTTTAATCCCTTTAGTAATAGGATTCAAAGCAATGATTCAATTTTTTAAACATTACCGCCTTTCAAATGTTAATACAAAGAAAAAACTCATTAATGTTAACTCCTTCAAAACTGAGTTACAGTTGTGATAAAATATTTCATTGACGAAATCATCATAGTCAAAACAATGTAGTCTATCTGAACGGTGAGAAATGTACCTGTTATTATAGAATTTAGATTGAAGTTTTAAAATAACAATCATTTCTGAATAAAAAGAATTCCCATGACTGAAGACAGCGTAAATTATCAGATAATTTTATTTTAAAAGTGTGATATGGGCACGATCTCGTGAGGTAGACAAGTTTTAAATGTTCGTGAAAATATAAACTTTCTACCGCCCTCGATGAGATAAGATTGTATTTATCAAAAGGAAATATCGTCTCTACAAAATTGTAATGTTGATTTTCAATCATTTTATTAATCATTGAGTAGTAAATAGAACAATAGTGTTCTTACCTTCTCCACGGTTTACTGCCCAATAAATCAAAATAAACGAGATGCATGTTCTTGTGTCCATTATTGGTGGTGCACAATACAGATGTCAGGGCATTGCCACTCATACATGAGCTGGATATATTATGTTATCACACTGTACACCAGTTTCATACATCCTGGTTCTTATCATTTCATTATAAGCTTCACGCTCTAGTTAATGTAATATGTCTTCCTGTTTACTCCCTTTGTGCCTCTATTTACTTTAATATGTTATCATGTATACTCCCTCTGTGCCTCTATTTACTTTAATATGTTTTCCTGTATACTCCCTCTGTGCCTCTATTTACTTTAATATGTTATCATGTATACCCCCTCTGTGCCTCTATTTACTTTAATATGTTTTCATGTATACTCCCTCTGTGCCTCTATTTACTTTAATATGTTATCATGTATACTCCCTCTGTGCCTCTATTTACTTTAATATATCATGTATACTCCCTCTGTGTCTCTATTTACTTTAATATGTTATCATGTATACTCCCTCTGTGTCTCTATTTACTTTAATATGTTATCATGTATACTCCCTCTGTGCCTCTATTTACTTTAATGTGTTATCATGCTACTCCCTCTGTGTCTCTATTTACTTTAATATGTTATCATGTATACTCACTCTGTGTCTCTATTTACTTTAATATGATATCATGTATACTCCCTCTGTGTCTCTATTTACTTTAATGTGTTATCATGTATACTCCCTCTGTGTCTCTATTTACTTTAATGTGTTATCATGTATACTCCCTCTGTGCCTCTATTTACTTTAATGTGTTATCATGTATACTCCCTCTGTGTCTCTATTTACTTTAATATGTTATCATGTATACTCCCTCTGTGCCTCTATTTACTTTAATATGTTATCATGTATACTCCCTCTGTGTCTCTATTTACTTTAATATGTTATCATGTATACTCCCTCTGTGCCTCTATTTACTTTAATATGTTATCATGTATACTCCCTCTGTGCCTCTATTTACTTTAATATGTTATCATGTATACTCCCTCTGTGCCTCTATTTACTTTAATATGTTATCATGTATACTCCCTCTGTGTCTCTATTTACTTTAATATGTTATCATGTATACTCCCTCTGTGTCTCTATTTACTTTAATATGTTATCATGTATACTCCCTCTGTGCCTCTATTTACTTTAATGTGTTATCATGCTACTCCCTCTGTGTCTCTATTTACTTTAATATGTTATCATGTATACTCACTCTGTGTCTCTATTTACTTTAATATGATATCATGTATACTCCCTCTGTGTCTCTATTTACTTTAATGTGTTATCATGTATACTCCCTCTGTGTCTCTATTTACTTTAATGTGTTATCATGTATACTCCATCTGTGCCTCTATTTACTTTAAGGTGTTATCATGTATACTCCCTCTGTGTCTCTATTTACTTTAATATGTTATCCTGTATACTCCCTCTGTGTCTCTATTTACTTTAATGTGTTATCATGTATACTCCCTCTGTGCCTCTATTTAATTTAATATGATATCATGTATACTCCCTCTGTGCCTCTATTTACTTTAATGTGTTATCATGTATATTCCCTCTGTGCCTCTATTTACTTTAATGTGTTATCATGCTACTCCCTCTGTGCCTCTATTTACTTAAATGTGTTATTATGTATACTCCCTCTGTGTCTCTATTTACTTTAATGTGTTATCATGCTACTCCCTCTGTGCCTCTATTTACTTTAATGTGTTATTATGTATACTCCCTCTGTGTCTCTATTTACTTTAATATGATATCATGTATACTCCCTCTGTGCCTCTATTTACTTTAATATGTTATCATGTATACTCCCTCTGTGTCTCTATTTACTTTAATATGTTATCATGTATACTCCCTCTGTGTCTCTATTTACTTTAATATCTTATCATGTATACTCCCTCTGTGCCTCTATTTACTTTAATATCTTATCATGTATACTCCATCTGTGTCTCTATTTACTCTAATATGTTATCATGTATACTCCCTCTGTGTCTCTATTTACTTTAATATGTTATCATGTATACTCCCTCTGTGTCTCTATTTACTTTAATATGATATCATGTATACTCCCTCTGTGTCTCTATTTACTTTAAAATGTTATCATGTATACTCCCTCTGTGCCTCTATTTACTTTAATATGTTATCATGTATACTCCCTCTGTGTCTCTATTTACTTTAATGTGTTATCATGTATACTCCCTCTGTGCCTCTATTTACTTTAATGTGTTATCATGTATACTCCCTCTGTGTCTCTATTTACTTTAATATGTTATCATGTATACTCCCTCTGTGCCTCTATTTACTTTAATATGTTATCATGTATACTCCCTCTGTGTCTCTATTTACTTTAATATGTTATCATGTATACTCCCTCTGTGTCTCTATTTACTTTAATATGTTATCATGTATACTCCCTCTGTGTCTCTATTTACTTTAATATGTTATCATGTATACTCCCTCTGTGCCTCTATTTACTTTAATGTGTTATCATGCTACTCCCTCTGTGTCTCTATTTACTTTAATATGTTATCATGTATACTCCCTCTGTGTCTCTATTTACTTTAATATGTTATCATGTATACTCCATCTGTGTCTCTGTTTACTTTAATATGTTATCATGTATACTCCCTCTGTGTCTCTATTTACTTTAATATGTTATCATGTATACTCCCTCTGTGTCTCTATTTACTTTAATATGATATCATGTATACTCCCTCTGTGTCTCTATTTACTTTAAAATGTTATCATGTATACTCCCTCTGTGCCTCTATTTACTTTAATATGTTATCATGTATACTCCCTCTGTGTCTCTATTTACTTTAATGTGTTATCATGTATACTCCCTCTGTGCCTCTATTTACTTTAATGTGTTATCATGTATACTCCCTCTGTGTCTCTATTTACTTTAATATGTTATCATGTATACTCCCTCTGTGCCTCTATTTACTTTAATATGTTATCATGTATACTCCCTCTGTGTCTCTATTTACTTTAATATGTTATCATGTATACTCCATCTGTGTCTCTATTTACTTTAATATGTTATCATGTATACTCCCTCTGTGGCTCTATTTACTTTAATATGTTATCATGTATACTCCCTCTGTGCCTCTATTTACTTTAATGTGTTATCATGCTACTCCCTCTGTGTCTCTATTTACTTTAATATGTTATCATGTATACTCCCTCTGTGTCTCTATTTACTTTAAAATGATATCATGTATACTCCCTCTGTGCCTCTATTTAATTTAATATGATGTCATGTATACTCCCTCTGTGCCTCTATTTACTTTAATGTGTTATCATGTATACTCCCTCTGTGTCTCTATTTACTTTAATATGTTATCATGTATACTCCCTCTGTGCCTCTATTTACTTTAATATGTTATCATGTATACTCCCTCTGTGCCTCTATTTACTTTAATATGTTATCATGTATACTCCCTCTGTGTCTCTATTTACTTTAATATGTTATCATGTATACTCCCTCTGTGTCTCTATTTACTTTAATATGTTATCATGTATACTCCCTCTGTGCCTCTATTTACTTTAATGTGTTCTCATGCTACTCCCTCTGTGTCTCTATTTACTTTAATATGTTATCATGTATACTCCCTCTGTGTCTCTATTTACTTTAATATGTTATCATGTATACTCCATCTGTGTCTCTGTTTACTTTAATATGTTATCATGTATACTCCCTCTGTGTCTCTATTTACTTTAATATGTTATCATGTATACTCCCTCTGTGTCTCTATTTACTTTAATATGATATCATGTATACTCCCTCTGTGTCTCTATTTACTTTAAAATGTTATCATGTATACTCACTCTGTGCCTCTATTTACTTTAATATGTTATCATGTATACTCCCTCTGTGTCTCTATTTACTTTAATGTGTTATCATGTATACTCCCTCTGTGCCTCTATTTACTTTAATGTGTTATCATGTATACTCCCTCTGTGTCTCTATTTACTTTAATATGTTATCATGTATACTCCCTCTGTGCCTCTATTTACTTTAATATGTTATCATGTATACTCCCTCTGTGCCTCTATTTACTTTAATATGTTATCATGTATACTCCCTCTGTGTCTCTATTTACTTTAATATGTTATCATGTATACTCCCTCTGTGTCTCTATTTACTTTAATATGTTATCATGTATACTCCCTCTGTGCCTCTATTTACTTTAATGTGTTATCATGCTTCTCCCTCTGTGTCTCTATTTACTTTAATATGTTATCATGTATACTCCCTCTGTGTCTCTATTTACTTTAATATGTTATCATGTATACTCCCTCTGTGTCTCTATTTACTTTAATATGATATCATGTATACTCCCTCTGTGTCTCTATTTACTTTAAAATGTTATCATGTATACTCCCTCTGTGCCTCTATTTACTTTAATATGTTATAATGTATACTCCATCTGTGTCTCTATTTACTTTAATGTGTTATCATGTATACTCCCTCTTTGCCTCTATTTACTTTAATGTGTTATCATGTATACTCCCTCTGTGTCTCTATTTACTTTAATATGTTATCATGTATACTCCCTCTGTGCCTCTATTTACTTTAATATGTTATCATGTATACTCCCTCTGTGTCTCTATTTACTTTAATATGTTATCATGTATACTCCCTCTGTGTCTCTATTTACTTTAATATGTTATCATGTATACTCCCTCTGTGCCTCTATTTACTTTAATGTGTTATCATGCTACTCCCTCTGTGTCTCTATTTACTTTAATATGTTATCACGTATACTCCCTCTGTGTCTCTATTTACTTTAATATGTTATCATGTATACTCCATCTGTGTCTCTGTTTACTTTAATATGTTATCATGTATACTCCCTTAGTGTCTCTATTTACTTTAATATGTTATCATGTATACTCCCTCTGTGTCTCTATTTACTTTAATATCTTATCATGTATACTCCCTCTGTGCCTCTATTTACTTTAATATCTTATCATGTATACTCCATCTGTGTCTCTATTTACTTTAATATCTTATCATGTATACTCCCTCTGTGCCTCTATTTACTTTAATATCTTATCATGTATACTCCATCTGTGTCTCTATTTACTTTAATATGTTATCATGTATACTCCCTCTGTGTCTCTATTTACTTTAATATGTTATCATGTATACTCCCTCTGTGTCTCTATTTACTTTAATATGATATCATGTATACTCCCTCTGTGTCTCTATTTACTTTAAAATGTTATCATGTATACTCCCTCTGTGCCTCTATTTACTTTAATATGTTATAATGTATACTCCATCTGTGTCTCTATTTACTTTAATGTGTTATCATGTATACTCCCTCTTTGCCTCTATTTACTTTAATGTGTTATCATGTATACTCCCTCTGTGTCTCTATTTACTTTAATATGTTATCATGTATACTCCCTCTGTGCCTCTATTTACTTTAATATGTTATCATGTATACTCCCTCTGTGTCTCTATTTACTTTAATATGTTATCATGTATACTCCCTCTGTGTCTCTATTTACTTTAATATGTTATCATGTATACTCCCTCTGTGCCTCTATTTACTTTAATGTGTTATCATGCTACTCCCTCTGTGTCTCTATTTACTTTAATATGTTATCACGTATACTCCCTCTGTGTCTCTATTTACTTTAATATGTTATCATGTATACTCCATCTGTGTCTCTGTTTACTTTAATATGTTATCATGTATACTCCCTTAGTGTCTCTATTTACTTTAATATGTTATCATGTATACTCCCTCTGTGTCTCTATTTACTTTAATATCTTATCATGTATACTCCCTCTGTGCCTCTATTTACTTTAATATCTTATCATGTATACTCCATCTGTGTCTCTATTTACTTTAATATGTTATCATGTATACTCCCTCTGTGTCTCTATTTACTTTAATATGTTATCATGTATACTCCCTCTGTGTCTCTATTTACTTTAATATGATATCATGTATACTCCCTCTGTGTCTCTATTTACTTTAAAATGTTATCATGTATACTCCCTCTGTGCCTCTATTTACTTTAATATGTTATAATGTATACTCCATCTGTGTCTCTATTTACTTTAATGTGTTATCATGTATACTCCCTCTTTGCCTCTATTTACTTTAATGTGTTATCATGTATACTCCCTCTGTGTCTCTATTTACTTTAATATGTTATCATGTATACTCCCTCTGTGCCTCTATTTACTTTAATATGTTATCATGTATACTCCCTCTGTGTCTCTATTTACTTTAATATGTTATCATGTATACTCCCTCTGTGCCTCTATTTACTTTAATATGTTATCATGTATACTCCCTCTGTGCCTCTATTTACTTTAATGTGTTATCATGCTACTCCCTCTGTGTCTCTATTTACTTTAATATGTTATCACGTATACTCCCTCTGTGTCTCTATTTACTTTAATATGTTATCATGTATACTCCATCTGTGTCTCTGTTTACTTTAATATGTTATCATGTATACTCCCTCTGTGTCTCTATTTACTTTAATATGTTATCATGTATACTCCCTCTGTGTCTCTATTACTTTAATATGATATCATGTATACTCCCTCTGTGTCTCTATTTACTTTAAAATGTTATCATGTATACACCCTCTGTGCCTCTATTTACTTTAATATGTTATCATATATACTCCCTCTGTGTCTCTATTTACTTTAATGTGTTATCATGTATACTCCCTCTGTGCCTCTATTTACTTTAATGTGTTATCATGTATACTCCCTCTGTGTCTCTATTTACTTTAATATTTTATCATGTATACTCCCTCTGTGCCTCTATTTACTTTAATATGTTATCATGTATACTCCCTCTGTGTCTCTATTTACTTTAATGTGTTATCATGTATACTCCCTCTGTGCCTCTATTTACTTTAATGTGTTATCATGTATACTCCCTCTGTGTCTCTATTTACTTTAATATGTTATCATGTATACTCCCTCTGTGCCTCTATTTACTTTAATATGTTCTCATGTATACTCCCTCTGTGTCTCTATTTACTTTAATATGTTATCATGTATACTCCCTCTGTGCCTCTATTTACTTTAATATGTTGTCATGTATACTCCCTCTGTGCCTCTATTTACTTTAATATGTTATCATGTATACTCCCTCTGTGTCTCTATTTACTTTAATGTGTTATCATGTATACTCCCTCTGTGTCTCTATTTACTTTAATATGTTATCATGTATACTCCCTCTGTGTCTCTATTTACTTTAATATGTTATCATGTATACTCCCTCTGTGCCTCTATTTACTTTAATATGTTATCATGTATACTCCCTCTGTGCCTCTATTTACTTTAATGTGTTATCATGCTACTCCCTCTGTGTCTCTATTTACTTTAATATGTTATCACGTATACTCCCTCTGTGTCTCTATTTACTTTAATATGTTATCATGTATACTCCATCTGTGTCTCTGTTTACTTTAATATGTTATCATGTATACTCCCTCTGTGTCTCTATTTACTTTAATATGTTATCATGTATACTCCCTCTGTGTCTCTATTACTTTAATATGATATCATGTATACTCCCTCTGTGTCTCTATTTACTTTAAAATGTTATCATGTATACTCCCTCTGTGCCTCTATTTACTTTAATATGTTATCATATATACTCCCTCTGTGTCTCTATTTACTTTAATGTGTTATCATGTATACTCCCTCTGTGCCTCTATTTACTTTAATGTGTTATCATGTATACTCCCTCTGTGTCTCTATTTACTTTAATATGTTATCATGTATACTCCCTCTGTGCCTCTATTTACTTTAATATGTTATCATGTATACTCCCTCTGTGTCTCTATTTACTTTAATGTGTTATCATGTATACTCCCTCTGTGCCTCTATTTACTTTAATGTGTTATCATGTATACTCCCTCTGTGTCTCTATTTACTTTAATATGTTATCATGTATACTCCCTCTGTGCCTCTATTTACTTTAATATGTTCTCATGTATACTCCCTCTGTGTCTCTATTTACTTTAATATGTTATCATGTATACTCCCTCTGTGCCTCTATTTACTTTAATATGTTGTCATGTATACTCCCTCTGTGCCTCTATTTACTTTAATATGTTATCATGTATACTCCCTCTGTGTCTCTATTTACTTTAATGTGTTATCATGTATACTCCCTCTGTGTCTCTATTTACTTTAATGTGTTATCATGTATACTCCCTCTGTGCCTCTATTTACTTTAATGTGTTATCATGTATACTCCCTCTGTGTCTCTATTTACTTTAATATGTTATCATGTATACTCCCTCTGTGCCTCTATTTACTTTAATATCTTATCATGTATACTCCATCTGTGTCTCTATTTACTTTAATATGTTATCATGTATACTCCCTCTGTGTCTCTATTTACTTTAATATGTTATCATGTATACTCCCTCTGTGTCTCTATTTACTTTAATATCTTATCATGTATACTCCCTCTGTGCCTCTATTTACTTTAATATCTTATCATGTATACTCCATCTGTGTCTCTATTTACTTTAATATGTTATCATGTATACTCCCTCTGTGTCTCTATTTACTTTAATATGTTATCATGTATACTCCCTCTGTGTCTCTATTTACTTTAATATGATATCATGTATACTCCCTCTGTGTCTCTATTTACTTTAAAATGTTATCATGTATACTCCCTCTGTGCCTCTATTTACTTTAATATGTTATAATGTATACTCCATCTGTGTCTCTATTTACTTTAATGTGTTATCATGTATACTCCCTCTTTGCCTCTATTTACTTTAATGTGTTATCATGTATACTCCCTCTGTGTCTCTATTTACTTTAATATGTTATCATGTATACTCCCTCTGTGCCTCTATTTACTTTAATATGTTATCATGTATACTCCCTCTGTGTCTCTATTTACTTTAATATGTTATCATGTATACTCCCTCTGTGCCTCTATTTACTTTAATATGTTATCATGTATACTCCCTCTGTGCCTCTATTTACTTTAATGTGTTATCATGCTACTCCCTCTGTGTCTCTATTTACTTTAATATGTTATCACGTATACTCCCTCTGTGTCTCTATTTACTTTAATATGTTATCATGTATACTCCATCTGTGTCTCTGTTTACTTTAATATGTTATCATGTATACTCCCTCTGTGTCTCTATTTACTTTAATATGTTATCATGTATACTCCCTCTGTGTCTCTATTACTTTAATATGATATCATGTATACTCCCTCTGTGTCTCTATTTACTTTAAAATGTTATCATGTATACTCCCTCTGTGCCTCTATTTACTTTAATATGTTATCATATATACTCCCTCTGTGTCTCTATTTACTTTAATGTGTTATCATGTATACTCCCTCTGTGCCTCTATTTACTTTAATGTGTTATCATGTATACTCCCTCTGTGTCTCTATTTACTTTAATATGTTATCATGTATACTCCCTCTGTGCCTCTATTTACTTTAATATCTTATCATGTATACTCCATCTGTGTCTCTATTTACTTTAATATGTTATAATGTATACTCCCTCTGTGTCTCTATTTACTTTAATATGTTATCATGTATACTCCCTCTGTGTCTCTATTTACTTTAATATCTTATCATGTATACTCCCTCTGTGCCTCTATTTACTTTAATATCTTATCATGTATACTCCATCTGTGTCTCTATTTACTTTAATATGTTATCATGTATACTCCCTCTGTGTCTCTATTTACTTTAATATGTTATCATGTATACTCCCTCTGTGTCTCTATTTACTTTAATATGATATCATGTATACTCCCTCTGTGTCTCTATTTACTTTAAAATGTTATCATGTATACTCCCTCTGTGCCTCTATTTACTTTAATATGTTATAATGTATACTCCATCTGTGTCTCTATTTACTTTAATGTGTTATCATGTATACTCCCTCTTTGCCTCTATTTACTTTAATGTGTTATCATGTATACTCCCTCTGTGTCTCTATTTACTTTAATATGTTATCATGTATACTCCCTCTGTGCCTCTATTTACTTTAATATGTTATCATGTATACTCCCTCTGTGTCTCTATTTACTTTAATATGTTATCATGTATACTCCCTCTGTGCCTCTATTTACTTTAATATGTTATCATGTATACTCCCTCTGTGCCTCTATTTACTTTAATGTGTTATCATGCTACTCCCTCTGTGTCTCTATTTACTTTAATATGTTATCATGTATACTCCCTCTGTGTCTCTATTTACTTTAATATGTTATCATGTATACTCCATCTGTGTCTCTGTTTACTTTAATATGTTATCATGTATACTCCCTCTGTGTCTCTATTTACTTTAATATGTTATCATGTATACTCCCTCTGTGTCTCTATTACTTTAATATGATATCATGTATACTCCCTCTGTGTCTCTATTTACTTTAAAATGTTATCATGTATACTCCCTCTGTGCCTCTATTTACTTTAATATGTTATCATATATACTCCCTCTGTGTCTCTATTTACTTTAATGTGTTATCATGTATACTCCCTCTGTGCCTCTATTTACTTTAATGTGTTATCATGTATACTCCCTCTGTGTCTCTATTTACTTTAATATGTTATCATGTATACTCCATCTGTGCCTCTATTTACTTTAATATGTTATCATGTATACTCCCTCTGTGTCTCTATTTACTTTAATGTGTTATCATGTATACTCCCTCTGTGCCTCTATTTACTTTAATGTGTTATCATGTATACTCCCTCTGTGTCTCTATTTACTTTAATATGTTATCATGTATACTCCCTCTGTGCCTCTATTTACTTTAATATGTTCTCATGTATACTCCCTCTGTGTCTCTATTTACTTTAATATGTTATCATGTATACTCCCTCTGTGCCTCTATTTACTTTAATATGTTGTCATGTATACTCCCTCTGTGCCTCTATTTACTTTAATATGTTATCATGTATACTCCCTCTGTGTCTCTATTTACTTTAATATGTTATCATGTATACTCCCTCTGTGTCTCTATTTACTTTAATATGTTATCATGTATACTCCCTCTGTGCATCTATTTACTTTAATGTGTTATCATGCTACTCCCTCTGTGTCTCTATTTACTTTAATATGTTATCATGTATACTCCCTCTGTGTCTCTATTTACTTTAATATGATATCATGTATACTCCCTCTGTGTCTCTATTTACTTTAATGTGTTATCATGTATACTCCCTCTGTGTCTCTATTTACTTTAATGTGTTATCATGTATACTCCATCTGTGCCTCTATTTACTTTAAGGTGTTATCATGTATACTCCCTCTGTGTCTCTATTTACTTTAATATGTTTTCCTGTATACTCCCTCTGTGCCTCTATTTACTTTAATGTGTTATCATGTATACTCCCTCTGTGCCTCTATTTAATTTAATATGATATCATGTATACTCCCTCTGTGCCTCTATTTACTTTAATGTGTTATCATGTATATTCCCTCTGTGCCTCTATTTACTTTAATATGATATCATGTATACTCCCTCTGTGTCTCTATTTACTTTAATATGTTATCATGTATACTCCCTCTGTGTCTCTATTTACTTTAATATGTTATCATGTATACTCCCTCTGTGCCTCTATTTACTTTAATGTGTTATCATGTATACTCCCTCTGTGTCTCTATTTACTTTAATATGTTATCATGTATACTCCCTCTGTGCCTCTATTTACTTTAATATGTTCTCATGTATACTCCCTCTGTGTCTCTATTTACTTTAATATGTTATCATGTATACTCCCTCTGTGCCTCTATTTACTTTAAAATGTTGTCATGTATACTCCCTCTGTGCCTCTATTTACTTTAATATGTTATCATGTATACTCCCTCTGTGTCTCTATTTACTTTAATATGTTATCATGTATACTCCCTCTGTGTCTCTATTTACTTTAATATGTTATCATGTATACTCCCTCTGTGCATCTATTTACTTTAATGTGTTATCATGCTACTCCCTCTGTGTCTCTATTTACTTTAATATGTTATCATGTATACTCCCTCTGTGTCTCTATTTACTTTAATATGATATCATGTATACTCCCTCTGTGTCTCTATTTACTTTAATGTGTTATCATGTATACACCCTCTGTGTCTCTATTTACTTTAATGTGTTATCATGTATACTCCATCTGTGCCTCTATTTACTTTAAGGTGTTATCATGTATACTCCCTCTGTGTCTCTATTTACTTTAATATGTTTTCCTGTATACTCCCTCTGTGCCTCTATTTACTTTAATGTGTTATCATGTATACTCCCTCTGTGCCTCTATTTAATTTAATATGATATCATGTATACTCCCTCTGTGCCTCTATTTACTTTAATGTGTTATCATGTATATTCCCTCTGTGCCTCTATTTACTTTAATATGATATCATGTATACTCCCTCTGTGTCTCTATTTACTTTAATATGTTATCATGTATACTCCCTCTGTGTCTCTATTTACTTTAATATGTTATCATGTATACTCCCTCTGTGCCTCTATTTACTTTAATATCTTATCATGTATACTCCATCTGTGTCTCTATTTACTCTAATATGTTATCATGTATACTCCCTCTGTGTCTCTATTTACTTTAATATGTTATCATGTATACTCCCTCTGTGTCTCTATTTACTTTAATATGATATCATGTATACTCCCTCTGTGTCTCTATTTACTTTAAAATGTTATCATGTATACTCCCTCTGTGCCTCTATTTACTTTAATATGTTATCATGTATACTCCCTCTGTGTCTCTATTTACTTTAATGTGTTATCATGTATACTCCCTCTGTGCCTCTATTTACTTTAATGTGTTATCATGTATACTCCCTCTGTGTCTCTATTTACTTTAATATGTTATCATGTATACTCCCTCTGTGCCTCTATTTACTTTAATATGTTATCATGTATACTCCCTCTGTGCCTCTATTTACTTTAATATGTTATCATGTATACTCCCTCTGTGTCTCTATTTACTTTAATATGTTATCATGTATACTCCCTCTGTGTCTCTATTTACTTTAATATGTTATCATGTATACTCCCTCTGTGCCTCTATTTACTTTAATGTGTTATCATGCTACTCCCTCTGTGTCTCTATTTACTTTAATATGTTATCATGTATACTCCCTCTGTGTCTCTATTTACTTTAATATGTTATCATGTATACTCCATCTGTGTCTCTATTTACTTTAATATGTTATCATGTATACTCCCTCTGTGTCTCTATTTACTTTAATATGTTATCATGTATACTCCCTCTGTGTCTCTATTTACTTTAATATGATATCATGTATACTCCCTCTGTGTCTCTATTTACTTTAAAATGTTATCATGTATACTCCCTCTGTGCCTCTATTTACTTTAATATGTTATCATGTATACTCCCTCTGTGTCTCTATTTACTTTAATGTGTTATCATGTATACTCCCTCTGTGCCTCTATTTACTTTAATGTGTTATCATGTATACTCCCTCTGTGTCTCTATTTACTTTAATATGTTATCATGTATACTCCCTCTGTGCCTCTATTTACTTTAATATGTTATCATGTATACTCCCTCTGTGCCTCTATTTACTTTAATATGTTATCATGTATACTCCCTCTGTGTCTCTATTTACTTTAATATGTTATCATGTATACTCCCTCTGTGTCTCTATTTACTTTAATATGTTATCATGTATACTCCCTCTGTGCCTCTATTTACTTTAATGTGTTATCATGCTACTCCCTCTGTGTCTCTATTTACTTTAATATGTTATCATGTATACTCCCTCTGTGTCTCTATTTACTTTAATATGATATCATGTATACTCCCTCTGTGCCTCTATTTAATTTAATATGATGTCATGTATACTCCCTCTGTGCCTCTATTTACTTTAATGTGTTATCATGTATACTCCCTCTGTGTCTCTATTTACTTTAATATGTTATCATGTATACTCCCTCTGTGTCTCTATTTACTTTAATATGTTATCATGTATACTCCTTCTGTGTCTCTATTTACTTTAATATGTTATCATGTATACTCCCTCTGTGCCTCTATTTACTTTAATGTGTTATCATGTATACTCCCTCTGTGCCTCTATTTACTTTAATATGTTATCATGTATACTCCCTCTGTGTCTCTATTTACTTTAATGTGTTATCATGTATACTCCCTCTGTGCCTCTATTTACTTTAATGTGTTATCATGTATACTCCCTCTGTGTCTCTATTTACTTTAATATGTTATCATGTATACTCCCTCTGTGCCTCTATTTACTTTAATATGTTATCATGTATACTCCCTCTGTGCCTCTATTTACTTTAATATGTTATAATGTATACTCCCTCTGTGTCTCTATTTACTTTAATATGTTATCATGTATACTCCCTCTGTGTCTCTATTTACTTTAATATGTTATCATGTATACTCCCTCTGTGCCTCTATTTACTTTAATGTGTTATCATGCTACTCCCTCTGTGTCTCTATTTACTTTAATATGTTATCATGTATACTCCCTCTGTGTCTCTATTTACTTTAATATGACATCATGTATACTCCCTCTGTGCCTCTATTTAATTTAATATGATATCATGTATACTCCCTCTGTGAATCTATTTACTTTAATGTGTTATCATGTATATTCCCTCTGTGCCTCTATTTACTTTAAAATGATATCATGTATACTCCCTCTGTGTCTCTATTTACTTTAATATGTTATCATGTATACTCCCTCTGTGTCTCTATTTACTTTAATATCTTATCATGTATACTCCCTATGTGCCTCTATTTACTTTAATATCTTATCATGTATACTCCATCTGTGTCTCTATTTACTTTAATATGTTATCATGTATACTCCCTCTGTGTCTCTATTTACTTTAATATGTTATCATGTATACTCCCTCTATGTCTCTATTTACTTTAATATGATTTCATGTATACTCCCTCTGTGTCTCTATTTACTTTAAAATGTTATCATGTATACTCCCTCTGTGCCTCTATTTACTTTAATATGTTATCATGTATACTCCATCTGTGTCTCTATTTACTTTAATGTGTTATCATGTATACTCCCTCTTTGCCTCTATTTACTTTAATGTGTTATCATGTATACTCCCTCTGTGTCTCTATTTACTTTAATATGTTATCATGTATACTCCCTCTGTGCCTCTATTTACTTTAATATGTTATCATGTATACTCCCTCTGTGTCTCTATTTACTTTAATATGTTATCATGTATACTCCCTCTGTGTCTCTATTTACTTTAATTTGTTATCATGTATACTCCCTCTGTGCCTCTATTTACTTTAATGTGTTATCATGCTACTCCCTCTGTGTCTCTATTTACTTTAATATGTTATCACGTATACTCCCTCTGTGTCTCTATTTACTTTAATATGTTATCATGTATACTCCATCTGTGTCTCTGTTTACTTTAATATGTTATCATGTATACTCCCTCTGTGTCTCTATTTACTTTAATATGTTATCATGTATACTCCCTCTGTGTCTCTATTACTTTAATATGATATCATGTATACTCCCTCTGTGCCTCTATTTACTTTAATATGTTATCATATATACTCCCTCTGTGTCTCTATTTACTTTAATGTGTTATCATGTATACTCCCTCTGTGCCTCTATTTACTTTAATATGTTATCATGTATACTCCCTCTGTGTCTCTATTTACTTTAATATGTTATCATGTATACTCCCTCTGTGCCTCTATTTACTTTAATGTGTTATCATGCTACTCCCTCTGTGTCTCTATTTACTTTAATATGTTATCATGTATACTCCCTCTGTGTCCCTATTTACTTTAATATGATATCATGTATACTCCCTCTGTGCCTCTATTTAATTTAATATGATGTCACGTATACTCCCTCTGTGCCTCTATTTACTTTAATGTGTTATCATGTATACTCCCTCTGTGTCTCTATTTACTTTAATATCTTATCATGTATACTCCCTCTGTGCCTCTATTTACTTTAATATGTTATCATGTATACTCCCTCTGTGCCTCTATTTACTTTAATATGTTATC
Source organism: Gibbula magus (assembly GCA_936450465.1). NCBI lineage: Eukaryota > Metazoa > Mollusca > Gastropoda > Trochida > Trochidae > Gibbula > Gibbula magus. The sequence continues at coordinate 27,299,353 of OW388295.1, read as the reverse complement.
ATGTATACTCCCTCTGTGTCTCTATTTACTTTAATATGTTATCATGTATACTCCCTCTGTGTCTCTATTTACTTTAATATGTTATCATGTATACTCCCTCTGTGCCTCTATTTACTTTAATGTGTCATCATGCTACTCCCTCTGTGTCTCTATTTACTTTAATATGTTATCATGTATACTCCCTCTGTGTCTCTATTTACTTTAATATGTTATCATGTATACTCCATCTGTGTCTCTGTTTACTTTAATATGTTATCATGTATACTCCCTCTGTGTCTCTATTTACTTTAATATGTTATCATGTATACTCCCTCTGTGTCTCTATTTACTTTAATATGATATCATGTATACTCCCTCTGTGTCTCTATTTACTTTAAAATGTTATCATGTATACTCCCTCTGTGCCTCTATTTACTTTAATATGTTATCATGTATACTCCCTCTGTGTCTCAATTTACTTTAATGTGTTATCATGTATACTCCCTCTGTGCCTCTATTTACTTTAATGTGTTATCATGTATACTCCCTCTGTGTCTCTATTTACTTTAATATGTTATCATGTATACTCCCTCTGTGCCTCTATTTACTTTAATATGTTATCATGTATACTCCCTCTGTGCCTCTATTTACTTTAATATGTTATCATGTATACTCCCTCTGTGTCTCTATTTACTTTAATATGTTATCATGTATACTCCCTCTGTGTCTCTATTTACTTTAATATGTTATCATGTATACTCCCTCTGTGCCTCTATTTACTTTAATGTGTTATCATGCTACTCCCTCTGTGTCTCTATTTACTTTAATATGTTATCATATATACTCCCTCTGTGTCTCTATTTACTTTAATGTGTTATCATGTATACTCCCTCTGTGCCTCTATTTACTTTAATATGTTATCATGTATACTCCCTCTGTGTCTCTATTTACTTTAATATGTTATCATGTATACTCCCTCTGTGTCTCTATTTACTTTAATATGTTATCATGTATACTCCCTCTGTGTCTCTATTACTTTAATATGATATCATGTATACTCCCTCTGTGCCTCTATTTACTTTAATATGTTATCATATATACTCCCTCTGTGTCTCTATTTACTTTAATGTGTTATCATGTATACTCCCTCTGTGCCTCTATTTACTTTAATATGTTATCATGTATACTCCCTCTGTGTCTCTATTTACTTTAATATGTTATCATGTATACTCCCTCTGTGCCTCTATTTACTTTAATGTGTTATCATGCTACTCCCTCTGTGTCTCTATTTACTTTAATATGTTATCATGTATACTCCCTCTGTGTCCCTATTTACTTTAATATGATATCATGTATACTCCCTCTGTGCCTCTATTTAATTTAATATGATGTCACGTATACTCCCTCTGTGCCTCTATTTACTTTAATGTGTTATCATGTATACTCCCTCTGTGTCTCTATTTACTTTAATATCTTATCATGTATACTCCCTCTGTGCCTCTATTTACTTTAATATGTTATCATGTATACTCCCTCTGTGCCTCTATTTACTTTAATATGTTATCATGTATACTCCCTCTGTGTCTCTATTTACTTTAATATGTTATCATGTATACTCCCTCTGTGTCTCTATTTACTTTAATATGTTATCATGTATACTCCCTCTGTGCCTCTATTTACTTTAATGTGTCATCATGCTACTCCCTCTGTGTCTCTATTTACTTTAATATGTTATCATGTATACTCCCTCTGTGTCTCTATTTACTTTAATATGTTATCATGTATACTCCATCTGTGTCTCTGTTTACTTTAATATGTTATCATGTATACTCCCTCTGTGTCTCTATTTACTTTAATATGTTATCATGTATACTCCCTCTGTGTCTCTATTTACTTTAATATGATATCATGTATACTCCCTCTGTGTCTCTATTTACTTTAAAATGTTATCATGTATACTCCCTCTGTGCCTCTATTTACTTTAATATGTTATCATGTATACTCCCTCTGTGTCTCAATTTACTTTAATGTGTTATCATGTATACTCCCTCTGTGCCTCTATTTACTTTAATGTGTTATCATGTATACTCCCTCTGTGTCTCTATTTACTTTAATATGTTATCATGTATACTCCCTCTGTGCCTCTATTTACTTTAATATGTTATCATGTATACTCCCTCTGTGCCTCTATTTACTTTAATATGTTATCATGTATACTCCCTCTGTGTCTCTATTTACTTTAATATGTTATCATGTATACTCCCTCTGTGTCTCTATTTACTTTAATATGTTATCATGTATACTCCCTCTGTGCCTCTTTTTACTTTAATGTGTTATCATGCTACTCCCTCTGTGTCTCTATTTACTTTAATATGTTATCATGTATACTCCCTCTGTGTCTCTATTTACTTTAATATGACATCATGTATACTCCCTCTGTGCCTCTATTTAATTTAATATGATATCATGTATACTCCCTCTGTGCCTCTATTTACTTTAATGTGTTATCATGTATATTCCCTCTGTGCCTCTATTTACTTTAATATGATATCATGTATACTCCCTCTGTGTCTCTATTTACTTTAATATGTTATCATGTATACTCCCTCTGTGTCTCTATTTACTTTAATATCTTATCATGTATACTCCCTCTGTGCCTCTATTTACTTTAATATCTTATCATGTATACTCCATCTGTGTCTCTATTTACTTTAATATGTTATCATGTATACTCCCTCTGTGTCTCTATTTACTTTAATATGTTATCATGTATACTCCCTCTGTGTCTCTATTTACTTTAATATGATATCATGTATACTCCCTCTGTGTCTCTATTTACTTTAAAATGTTATCATGTATACTCCCTCTGTGCCTCTATTTACTTTAATATGTTATCATGTATACTCCCTCTGTGTCTCTATTTACTTTAATGTGTTATCATGTATACTCCCTCTTTGCCTCTATTTACCTTAATGTGTTATCATGTATACTCCCTCTGTGTCTCTATTTACTTTAATATGTTATCATGTATACTCCCTCTGTGCCTCTATTTACTTTAATATGTTATCATTTATACTCCCTCTGTGCCTCTATTTACTTTAATATGTTATCATGTATACTCCCTCTGTGTCTCTATTTACTTTAATATGTTATCATGTATACTCCCTCTGTGTCTCTATTTACTTTAATATGTTATCATGTATACTCCCTCTGTGCCTCTATTTACTTTAATGTGTCATCATGCTACTCCCTCTGTGTCTCTATTTACTTTAATATGTTATCATGTATACTCCCTCTGTGTCTCTATTTACTTTAATATGTTTTCATGTATACTCCATCTGTGTCTCTGTTTACTTTAATATGTTATCATGTATACTCCCTCTGTGTCTCTATTTACTTTAATATGTTATCATGTATACTCCCTCTGTGTCTCTATTTACTTTAATATGATATCATGTATACTCCCTCTGTGTCTCTATTTACTTTAAAATGTTATCATGTATACTCCCTCTGTGCCTCTATTTACTTTAATATGTTATCATGTATACTCCCTCTGTGTCTCTATTTACTTTAATGTGTTATCATGTATACTCCCTCTGTGCCTCTATTTACTTTAATGTGTTATCATGTATACTCCCTCTGTGTCTCTATTTACTTTAATATGTTATCATGTATACTCCCTCTGTGCCTCTATTTACTTTAATATGTTATCATGTATACTCCCTCTGTGCCTCTATTTACTTTAATATGTTATCATGTATACTCCCTCTGTGTCTCTATTTACTTTAATATGTTATCATGTATACTCCCTCTGTGTCTCTATTTACTTTAATATGTTATCATGTATACTCCCTCTGTGCCTCTATTTACTTTAATGTGTTATCATGCTACTCCCTCTGTGTCTCTATTTACTTTAATATGTTATCATGTATTACTCCCTCGGTGTCTCTATTTACTTTAATATGACATCATGTATACTCCCTCTGTGCCTCTATTTAATTTAATATGATATCATGTATACTCCCTCTGTGCCTCTCTTTACTTTAATGTGTTATCATGTATATTCCCTCTGTGCCTCTATTTACTTTAATATGATATCATGTATACTCCCTCTGTGTCTCTATTTACTTTAATATGTTATCATGTATACTCCCTCTGTGTCTCTATTTACTTTAATATCTTATCATGTATACTCCCTCTGTGCCTCTATTTACTTTAATATCTTATCATGTATACTCCATCTGTGTCTCTATTTACTTTAATATGTTATCATGTATACTCCCTCTGTGTCTCTATTTACTTTAATATGTTATCATGTATACTCCCTCTGTGTCTCTATTTACTTTAATATGATATCATGTATACTCCCTCTGTGTCTCTATTTACTTTAAAATGTTATCATGTATACTCCCTCTGTGCCTCTATTTACTTTAATATGTTATCATGTATACTCCCTCTGTGTCTCTATTTACTTTAATGTGTTATCATGTATACTCCCTCTTTGCCTCTATTTACCTTAATGTGTTATCATGTATACTCCCTCTGTGTCTCTATTTACTTTAATATGTTATCATGTATACTCCCTCTGTGTCTCTATTTACTTTAATATGATATCATGTATACTCCCTCTGTGTCTCTATTTACTTTAAAATGTTATCATGTATACTCCCTCTCTGCCTCTATTTACTTTAATATGTTATCATGTATACTCCCTCTGTGTCTCTATTTACTTTAATGTGTTATCATGTATACTCCCTCTGTGCCTCTATTTACTTTAATATGTTATCATGTATACTCCCTCTGTGCCTCTATTTACTTTAATATGTTATCATGTATACTCCCTCTGTGTCTCTATTTACTTTAATATGTTATCATGTATACTCCCTCTGTGTCTCTATTTACTTTAATATGATATCATGTATACTCCCAATGTGTCTCTATTTACTTTAAAATGTTATCATGTATACTCCCTCTGTGCCTCTATTTACTTTAATATGTTATCATGTATACTCCCTCTGTGTCTCTATTTACTTTAATGTGTTATCATGTATACTCCCTCTTTGCCTCTATTTACCTTAATGTGTTATCATGTATACTCCCTCTGTGTCTCTATTTACTTTAATATGTTATCATGTATACTCCCTCTGTGTCTCTATTTACTTTAATATGATATCATGTATACTCCCTCTGTGTCTCTATTTACTTTAAAATGTTATCATGTATACTCCCTCTGTGCCTCTATTTACTTTAATATGTTATCATGTATACTCCCTCTGTGTCTCTATTTACTTTAATGTGTTATCATGTATACTCCCTCTGTGCCTCTATTTACTTTAATATGTTATCATGTATACTCCCTCTGTGCCTCTATTTACTTTAATATGTTATCATGTATACTCCCTCTGTGTCTCTATTTACTTTAATGTGTTATCATGTATACTCCCTCTGTGCCTCTATTTACTTTAATATGTTATCATGTATACTCCCTCTGTGTCTCTATTTACTTTAATAAAAATTATGTTATCATGTATACTCCCTCTGTGTCTCTATTTACTTTAATATATTATCATGTATACTCCCTCTGTGCCTCTATTTACTTTAATGTGTTATCATGCTACTCCCTCTGTGTCTCTATTTACTTTAATATGTTATCATGTATACTCCCTCTGTGTCTCTATTTACTTTAATATGTTATCATGTATACTCCATCTGTGTCTCTGTTTACTTTAATATGTTATCATGTATACTCCCTCTGTGTCTCTATTTACTTTAATATCTTATCATGTACACTCCCTCTGTGTCTCTATTTACTTTAATATGATATCATGTATACTCCCTCTGTGTCTCTATTTACTTTAAAATGTTATCATGTATACTCCCTCTGTGCCTCTATTTACTTTAATATGTTATCATGTATACTCCCTCTGTGTCTCTATTTACTTTAATGTGTTATCATGTATACCCCCTCTGTGCCTCTATTTACTTTAATGTGTTATCATGTATACTCCCTCTGTGTCTCTATTTACTTTAATATGTTATCATGTATACTCCCTCTGTGCCTCTATTTACTTTAATATGTTATCATGTATACTCCCTCTGTGCCTCTATTTACTTTAATATGTTATCATGTATACTCCCTCTGTGTCTCTATTTACTTTAATATGTTATCATGTATACTCCCTCTGTGTCTCTATTTACTTTAATATGTTATCATGTATACTCCCTCTGTGCCTCTATTTACTTTAATGTGTTATCATGCTACTCCCTCTGTGTCTCTATTTACTTTAATATGTTATCATGTATACTCCCTCTGTGTCTCTATTTACTTTAATATGACATCATGTATACTCCCTCTGTGCCTCTATTTAATTTAATATGATATCATGTATACTCCCTCTGTGCCCCTATTACTTTAATGTGTTATCATGTATATTCCCTCTGTGCCTCTATTTACTTTAATATGATATCATGTATACTCCCTCTGTGTCTCTATTTACTTTAATATGTTATCATGTATACTCCCTCTGTGTCTCTATTTACTTTAATATCTTATCATGTATACTCCCTCTGTGCGTCTATTTACTTTAATATCTTATCATGTATACTCCATCTGTGTCTCTATTTACTTTAATATCTTATCATGTATACTCCCTCTGTGTCTCTATTTACTTTAATATCTTATCATGTATACTCCCTCTGTGTCTCTATTTACTTTAATATGATATCATGTATACTCCCTCTGTGTCTCTATTTACTTTAATGTGTTATCATGTATACTCCCTCTTTGCCTCTTTTTACTTTAATGTGTTATCATGTATACTCCCTCTGTGTCTCTATTTACTTTAATATGTTATCCTGTATACTCCCTCTGTGCCTCTATTTACTTTAATATGTTATCATGTATACTCCCTCTGTGCCTCTATTTACTTTAATATGTTATCATGTATACTCCCTCTGTGTCTCTATTTACTTTAATATGTTAGCATGTATACTCCCTCTGTGCCTCTATTTACTTTAATTTGTTATCATGCTACTCCCTCTGTGTCTCTATTTACTTTAATATGTTATCATGTATACTCCCTCTGTGTCTCTATTTACTTTAATATGTTATCATGTATACTCCATCTGTGTCTCTGTTTACTTTAATATGTTATCATGTATACTCCCTCTGTGTCTCTATTTACTTTAATATGTTATCATGTATACTCCCTCTGTGTCTCTATTTACTTTAATATGATATCATGTATACTCCCTCTATGTCTCTATTTACTTTAAAATGTTATCATGTATACTCCCTCTGTGCCTCTATTTACTTTAATATGTTATCATGTATACTCCCTCTGTGTCTCTATTTACTTTAATGTGTTATCATGTATTCTCCCTCTGTGCCTCTATTTACTTTAATCTGTTATCATGTATACTCCCTCTGTGTCTCTATTTACTTTAATATGTTATCATGTATACTCCCTCTGTGCCTCTATTTACTTTAATATGTTATCATGTATACTCCCTCTGTGCCTCTATTTACTTTAATATGTTATCATGTATACTCCCTCTGTGTTTCTATTTACTTTAATATGTTATCATGTATACTCCCTCTGTGTCTCTATTTACTTTAATATGTTATCATGTATACTCCCTCTGTGCCTCTATTTACTTTAATGTGTTATCATGCTACTCCCTCTGTGTCTCTATTTACTTTAATATGTTATCATGTATACTCCCTCTGTGTCTATATTTACTTTAATATGATATCATGTATACTCCCTCTGTGCCTCTATTTAATTTAATATGATATCATGTATACTCCCTCTGTGCCTCTATTTACTTTAATGTGTTATCATGTATATTCCCTCTGTGCCTCTATTTACTTTAATATGATATCATGTATACTCCCTCTGTGTCTCTATTTACTTTAATATGTTATCATGTATACTCCCTCTGTGTCTCTATTTACTTTAATATCTTATCATGTATACTCCCTCTGTGCCTCTATTTACTTTAATATCTTATCATGTATACTCCATCTGTGTCTCTATTTACTTTAATATGTTATCATGTATACTCCCTCTGTGTCTCTATTTACTTTAATATGTTATCATGTATACTCCCTCTGTGTCTCTATTTACTTTAATATGATATCATGTATACTCCCTCTGTGTCTCTATTTACTTTAAAATGTTACCATGTATACTCCCTCTGTGCCTCTATTTACTTTAATATGTTATCATGTATACTCCCTCTGTGTCTCTATTTACTTTAATATGTTATCATGTATACTCCCTCTGTGCCTCTATTTACTTTAATATGTTATCATGTATACTCCCTCTGTGCCTCTATTTACTTTAATATGTTATCATGTATACTCCCTCTGTGTCTCTATTTACTTTAATATGTTATCATGTATACTCCCTCTGTGTCTCTATTTACTTTGATATGTTATCATGTATACTCCCTCTGTGCCTCTATTTACTTTAATGTGTTATCATGCTACTCCCTCTGTGTCTCTATTTACTTTAATATGTTATCATGTATACTCCCTCTGTGTCTCTATTTACTTTAATATGATATCATGTATACTCCCTCTGTGTCTCTATTTACTTTAATGTGTTATCATGTATACTCCCTCTGTGTCTCTATTTACTTTAATGTGTTATCATGTATACTCCCTCTGTGCCTCTATTTACTTTAATGTGTTATCATGTATACTCCCTCTGTGTCTCTATTTTCTTTAATATGTTATCATGTATACTCCCTCTGTGCCTCTATTTACTTTAATATGTTATCATGTATACTCCCTCTGTGTCTCTATTTACTTTAATATGTTATCATGTATACTCCCTCTGTGCCTCTATTTACTTTAATGTGTTATCATGCTACTCCCTCTGTGTCTCTATTTACTTTAATATGTTATCATGTATACTCCCTCTGTGTCTCTATTTACTTTAATATGTTATCATGTATACTCCATCTGTGTCTCTGTTTACTTTAATATGTTATCATGTATACTCCCTCTGTGTCTCTATTTACTTTAATATGTTATCATGTATACTCCCTCTGTGTCTCTATTTACTTTAATGTGTTATCATGTATACTCCCTCTGTGCCTCTATTTACTTTAATGTGTTATCATGTACACTCCCTCTGTGTCTCTATTTACTTTAATATGTTATGATGTATACTCCCTCTGTGCCTCTATTTACTTTAATATGTTATCATGTATACTCCCTCTGTGTCTCTATTTACTTTAATGTGTTATCATGTACACTCCCTCTGTGTCTCTATTTACTTTAATATGTTATGATGTATACTCCCTCTGTGCCTCTATTTACTTTAATATGTTATCATGTATACTCCCTCTGTGTCTCTATTTACTTTAATGTGTTATCATGTATACTCCCTCTGTGCCTCTATTTACTTTAATGTGTTATCATGTATACTCCCTCTGTGTCTCTATTTACTTTAATATGTTATCATGTATACTCCCTCTGTGCCTCTATTTACTTTAATATGTTATCATGTATACTCCCTCTGTGCCTCTATGTACTTTAATATGTTATCATGTATACTCCCTCTGTGTCTCTATTTACTTTAATATGATATCATATATACTCCCTCTGTGCCTCTATTTACTTTAATATGTTATCATGTATACTCCCTCTGTGTCTCTATTTACTTTAATATGTTATCATGTATACTCCCTCTGTGCCTCTATTTACTTTAATATGTTATCATGTATACTCCCTCTGTGCCTCTATGTACTTTAATATGTTATCATGTATACTCCCTCTGTGCCTCTATGTACTTTAATATGATATCATATATACTCCCTCTGTGCCTCTATTTACTTTAATATGTTATCATGTATACTCCCTCTGTGTCTCTATTTACTTTAATATGTTATCATGTATACTCCCTATGTGTCTCTATTTACTTTAATATGTTATCATGTATACTCCCTCTGTGCCTCTATTTACTTTAATGTGTTATCATGTATACTCCCTCTGTGTCTCTATTTACTTTAATATGTTATCATGTATACTCCCTCTGTGCCTCTATTTACTTTAATATGTTATCATGTATACTCCCTCTGTGCCTCTATTTACTTTAATATGTTATCATGTATACTCCCTATGTGTCTCTATTTACTTTAATATGTTATCATGTATACTCCCTCTGTGTCTCTATTTACTTTAATGTGTTATCATGTATACTCCCTCTGTGTCTCTATTTACTTTAATATGTTATGATGTATACTCCCTCTGTGCCTCTATTTACTTTAATATGTTATCATGTATACTCCCTCTGTGCCTCTATTTACTTTAATATGTTATCATGTATACTCCCTCTGTGTCTCTATTTACTTTAATGTGTTATCATGTATACTCCCTCTGTGCCTCTATTTACTTTAATGTGTTATCATGTATACTCCCTCTGTGTCTCTATTTACTTTAATATGTTATCATGTATACTCCCTCTGTGCCTCTATTTACTTTAATATGTTATCATGTATACTCCCTCTGTGCCTCTATTTACTTTAATATGTTATCATGTATACTCCCTCTGTGCCTCTATTTACTTTAATATGTTATCATGTATACTCCCTCTGTGTCTCTATTTACTTTAATGTGTTATCATGCTACTCCCTCTGTGTCTCTATTTACTTTAATATGTTATCATGTATACTCCCTCTGTGTCTCTATTTACTTTAATATGATATCATGTATATTCCCTCTGTGTCTCTATTTACTTTAATGTGTTATCATGTATACTCCCTCTGTGTCTCTATTTACTTTAATGTGTTATCATGTATACTCCCTCTGTGCCTCTATTTACTTTAATTTGTTATCATGTATACTCCCTCTGTGTCTCTATTTACTTTAATATGTTATCATGTATACTCCCTCTGTGCCTCTATTTACTTTAATATGTTATCATGTATACTCCCTCTGTGTCTCTATTTACTTTAATATGTTATCATGTATACTCCCTCTGTGTCTCTATTTACTTTAATATGTTATCATGTATACTCCCTCTGTGCCTCTATTTACTTTAATGTGTTATCATGCTACTCCCTCTGTGTCTCTATTTACTTTAATATGTTATCATGTATACTCCCTCTGTGTCTCTATTTAATTTAATATGATATCATGTATACTCCCTCTGTGCCTCTATTTACTTTAATGTGTTATCATGTATATTCCCTCTGTGCCTCTATTTACTTTAATATGATATCATGTATACTCCCTCTGTGTCTCTATTTACTTTAATATGTTATCATGTATACTCCCTCTGTGCCTCTATTTACTTTAATATCTTATCATGTATACTCCCTCTGTGCCTCTATTTACTTTAATATCTTATCATGTATACTCCATCTGTGTCTCTATTTACTTTAATATGTTATCATGTATACTCCCTCTGTGTCTCTATTTACTTTAATATGATATCATGTGTACTCCCTCTGTGTCTCTATTTACTTTAAAATGTTATCATGTATACTCCCTCTGTGCCTCTATTTACTTTAATGTGTTATCATGTATACTCCCTCTGTGCCTCTATTTACTTTAATATGTTATCATGTATACTCCCTCTGTGTCTCTATTTACTTTAATGTCTTATCATGTATACTCCCTCTGTGCCTCTATTTACTTAAATGTGTTATCATGTATACTCCCTCTGTGCCTCTATTTACTTTAATATGTTATCATGTATACTCCCCCTGTCTCTATTTACTTTAATATGTTATCATGTATACTCCGTCTGTGCCTCCATTTACTCTAATATGTTATCATGTATACTCCCTCTGTGCCTCTATTTACTTTAATATGTTATCATGTATACTCCCTCTGTGTCTCTATTTACTTTAATGTGTTATCATGTATACTCCCTCTGTGTCTCTATTTACTTTAATATGTTATCATGTATACTCCCTCTGTGCCTCTATTTACTTTAATATGTTATCATGTATACTCCCTCTGTGCCTCTATTTACTTTAATATGTTATCATGTATACTCCCTCTGTGCCTCTATTTACTTTAATATGTTATCATGTATACTCCCTCTGTGCCTCTATTTACTGTAATGTGTTATCATGTATACTCCCTCTGTGCCTCTATTTACTTTAATATGTTATCCTGTATACTCCATCTGTGTCTCTATTTACTTTAATATGTTTTCCTGTATACTCCCTCTGTGCCTCTATTTACTTTAATATGTTATCATGTATACTCCCCCTGTGCCTCTATTTACTTTAATGTGTTATCATGTATACTCCCTCTGTGTCTCTATTTACTTTAATATGTTTTCCTGTATACTCCCTCTGTGCCTCTATTTACTTTAATGTGTTATCATGTATACTCCCTCTGTGCCTCTATTTACTTTAATATGTTATCCTGTATACTCCATCTGTGTCTCTATTTACTTTAATATGTTTTCCTGTATACTCCCCCTGTGCCTCTATTTACTTTAATGTGTTATCATGTATACTCCCTCTGTGTCTCTATTTACTTTAATATGTTTTCCTGTATACTCCCTCTGTGCCTCTATTTACTTTAATGTGTTATCATGTATACTCCCTCTGTGCCTCTATTTACTTTAATATGTTATCCTGTATACTCCCTCTGTGTCTCTATTTACTTTAATATGTTATCATGTATACTCCATCTGTGCCTCTACTTACTTTAATGTGTTATCATGTATACTCCCTCTGTGTCTCTATTTACTTTAATATGTTATCCTGTATACTCCCTCTGTGTCTCTATTTACTTTAATATGTTATGATGTATACTCCCTCTGTGCCTCTATTTACTTTAATATGTTATCATGTATACTCCCTCTGTGCCTCTATTTACTTTAATATGTTATCATGTATACTCCCTCTGTGTCTCTATTTACTTTAATGTGTTATCATGTATACTCCCTCTGTGCCTCTATTTACTTTAATGTGTTATCATGTATACTCCCTCTGTGTCTCTATTTACTTTAATATGTTATCATGTATACTCCCTCTGTGCCTCTATTTACTTTAATATGTTATCATGTATACTCCCTCTGTGCCTCTATTTACTTTAATATGTTATCATGTATACTCCCTCTGTGCCTCTATTTACTTTAATATGTTATCATGTATACTCCCTCTGTGTCTCTATTTACTTTAATGTGTTATCATGCTACTCCCTCTGTGTCTCTATTTACTTTAATATGTTATCATGTATACTCCCTCTGTGTCTCTATTTACTTTAATATGATATCATGTATACTCCCTCTGTGTCTCTATTTACTTTAATGTGTTATCATGTATACTCCCTCTGTGTCTCTATTTACTTTAATGTGTTATCATGTATACTCCCTCTGTGCCTCTATTTACTTTAATTTGTTATCATGTATACTCCCTCTGTGTCTCTATTTACTTTAATATGTTATCATGTATACTCCCTCTGTGCCTCTATTTACTTTAATATGTTATCATGTATACTCCCTCTGTGTCTCTATTTACTTTAATATGTTATCATGTATACTCCCTCTGTGTCTCTATTTACTTTAATATGTTATCATGTATACTCCCTCTGTGCCTCTATTTACTTTAATGTGTTATCATGCTACTCCCTCTGTGTCTCTATTTACTTTAATATGTTATCATGTATACTCCCTCTGTGTCTCTATTTAATTTAATATGATATCATGTATACTCCCTCTGTGCCTCTATTTACTTTAATGTGTTATCATGTATATTCCCTCTGTGCCTCTATTTACTTTAATATGATATCATGTATACTCCCTCTGTGTCTCTATTTACTTTAATATGTTATCATGTATACTCCCTCTGTGCCTCTATTTACTTTAATATGTTATCATGTATACTCCCTCTGTGCCTCTATTTACTTTAATATCTTATCATGTATACTCCATCTGTGTCTCTATTTACTTTAATATGTTATCATGTATACTCCCTCTGTGTCTCTATTTACTTTAATATGATATCATGTGTACTCCCTCTGTGTCTCTATTTACTTTAAAATGTTATCATGTATACTCCCTCTGTGCCTCTATTTACTTTAATGTGTTATCATGTATACTCCCTCTGTGCCTCTATTTACTTTAATATGTTATCATGTATACTCCCTCTGTGTCTCTATTTACTTTAATGTCTTATCATGTATACTCCCTCTGTGCCTCTATTTACTTAAATGTGTTATCATGTATACTCCCTCTGTGCCTCTATTTACTTTAATATGTTATCATGTATACTCCCCCTGTCTCTATTTACTTTAATATGTTATCATGTATACTCCGTCTGTGCCTCCATTTACTCTAATATGTTATCATGTATACTCCCTCTGTGCCTCTATTTACTTTAATATGTTATCATGTATACTCCCTCTGTGTCTCTATTTACTTTAATGTGTTATCATGTATACTCCCTCTGTGTCTCTATTTACTTTAATATGTTATCAGGTATACTCCCTCTGTGCCTCTATTTACTTTAATATGTTATCATGTATACTCCCTCTGTGCCTCTATTTACTTTAATATGTTATCATGTATACTCCCTCTGTGCCTCTATTTACTTTAATATGTTATCATGTATACTCCCTCTGTGCCTCTATTTACTGTAATGTGTTATCATGTATACTCCCTCTGTGCCTCTATTTACTTTAATATGTTATCCTGTATACTCCATCTGTGTCTCTATTTACTTTAATATGTTTTCCTGTATACTCCCTCTGTGCCTCTATTTACTTTAATATGTTATCATGTATACTCCCCCTGTGCCTCTATTTACTTTAATGTGTTATCATGTATACTCCCTCTGTGTCTCTATTTACTTTAATATGTTTTCCTGTATACTCCCTCTGTGCCTCTATTTACTTTAATGTGTTATCATGTATACTCCCTCTGTGCCTCTATTTACTTTAATATGTTATCCTGTATACTCCATCTGTGTCTCTATTTACTTTAATATGTTTTCCTGTATACTCCCTCTGTGCCTCTATTTACTTTAATATGTTATCATGTATACTCCCCCTGTGCCTCTATTTACTTTAATGTGTTATCATGTATACTCCCTCTGTGCCTCTATTTACTTTAATATGTTATCCTGTATACTCCATCTGTATCTCTATTTACTTTAATATGTTTTCCTGTATACTCCCTCTGTGTCTCTATTTACTTTAATATGTTTTCCTGTATACTCCCTCTGTGCCTCTATTTACTTTAATGTGTTATCATGTATACTCCCTCTGTGCCTCTATTTACTTTAATATGTTATCCTGTATACTCCATCTGTGTCTCTATTTACTTTAATATGTTTTCCTGTATACTCCCTCTGTGCCTCTATTTACTTTAATATGTTTTCCTGTATACTCCCTCTGTGTCTCTATTTACTTTAATATGTTATCCTGTATACTCCCTCTGTGCCTCTATTTACTCTAATATGTTATCATGTATACTCCCTCTGTGCCTCTATTTCCTTTAATATGTTTTCCTGTACACTCCCTCTGTGCCTCTATTTACTTTAATGTGTTATCATGTATACTCCCTCTGTGTCTCTATTTACTTTAATGTGTTATCATGTATACTCCCTCTGTGCCTCTATTTACTTTAATATGTTATCACGTATACTCCCTCTGTGTCTCTATTTACTTTAATATGTTATCATGTATACTCCATCTGTGTCTCTGTTTACTTTAATATGTTATCATGTATACTCCCTCTGTGTCTCTATTTACTTTAATATGTTATCATGTATACTCCCTCTGTGCCTCTATTTACTTTAATGTGTTATCATGCTACTCCCTCTGTGTCTCTATTTACTTTAATATGTTATCATGTATACTCACTCTGTGTCTCTATTTACTTTAATATGATATCATGTATACTCCCTCTGTGTCTCTATTTACTTTAATGTGTTATCATGTATACTCCCTCTGTGTCTCTATTTACTTTAATGTGTTATCATGTATACTCCATCTGTGCCTCTATTTACTTTAAGGTGTTATCATGTATACTCCCTCTGTGTCTCTATTTACTTTAATATGTTATCCTGTATACTCCCTCTGTGCCTCTATTTACTTTAATGTGTTATCATATATACTCCCTCTGTGCCTCTATTTACTTTAATATGTTATCATGTATACTCCCTCTGTGCCTCTATTTACTTTAATGTGTTATCATGTATACTCCCTCTGTGCCTCTATTTACTTTAATATGTTATCATGTATACTCCCTCTGTGCCTCTATTTACTTTAATGTGTTATCATGTATACTCCCTCTGTGCCTCTATTTACTTTAATATGTTATCCTGTATACTCCATCTGTGTCTCTATTTACTTTAATATGTTATCATGTATACTCCCTCTGTGCCTCTATTTACTTTAATATGTTTTCCTGTATACTCCCTCTGTGTCTCTATTTACTTTAATATGTTATCCTGTATACTCCCTCTGTGCCTCTATTTACTCTAATATGTTATCATGTATACTCCCTCTGTGCCTCTATTTACTTTAATAAGTTATCATGTATACTCCCTCTGTGTCTCTATTTACTTTAATATGTTATCATGTATACTCCCTCTGTGTCTCTATTTACTTTAATATGTTATCATGTATACTCCCTCTGTGCCTCTATTTACTTTAATATGTTATCATGTATACTCCCTCTGTGCCTCTATTTACTTTAATGTGTTATCATGTATACTCCCCCTGTCTCTATTTACTTTAATATGTTATCATGTATACTCCCTCTGTGCCTCCATTTACTCTAATATGTTATCATGTATACTCCCTCTGTGCCTCTATTTACTTTAATATGTTATCATGTATACTCCCTCTGTGTCTCTATTTACTTTAATGTGTTATCATGTATACTCCCTCTGTGTCTCTATTTACTTTAATATGTTATCATGTATACTCCCTCTGTGCCTCTATTTACTTTAATATGTTATCATGTATACTCCCTCTGTGCCTCTATTTACTTTAATATGTTATCATGTATACTCCCTCTGTGCCTCTATTTACTTTAATGTGTCATCATGTATACTCCCTCTGTGCCTCTATTTACTTTAGTATGTTATCCTGTATACTCCATCTGTGTCTCTATTTACTTTAATATGTTTTCCTGTATACTCCCTCTGTGCCTCTATTTACTTTAATGTGTTATCATGTATACTCCCTCTGTGCCTCTATTTACTTTAATATGTTATCCTGTATACTCCATCTGTGTCTCTATTTACTTTAATATGTTTTCCTGTATACTCCCTCTGTGCCTCTATTTACTTTAATATGTTATCATGTATACTCCCTCTGTGCCTCTATTTACTTTAATGTGTTATCCTGTATACTCCATCTGTGTCTCTATTTACTTTAATATGTTTTCCTGTATACTCCCTCTGTGCCTCTATTTACTTTAATATGTTATCATGTATACTCCCTCTGTGCCTCTATTTACTTTAATGTGTTATCATGTATACTCCATCTGTGTCTCTATTTACTTTAATATGTTATCATGTATACTCCCCCTGTGCCTCTATTTACTTTAATGTGTTATCATGTATACTCCCTCTGTGCCTCTATTTACTGTAATGTGTTATCATGTATACTCCCTCTGTGCCTCTATTTACTTTAATATGTTATCCTGTATACTCCATCTGTGTCTCTATTTACTTTAATATGTTTTCCTGTATACTCCCTCTGTGCCTCTATTTACTTTAATATGTTATCATGTATACTCCCCCTGTGCCTCTATTTACTTTAATGTGTTATCATGTATACTCCCTCTGTGTCTCTATTTACTTTAATATGTTTTCCTGTATACTCCCTCTGTGCCTCTATTTACTTTAATATGTTATCATGTATACTCCCCCTGTGCCTCTATTTACTTTAATGTGTTATCATGTATACTCCATCTGTGTCTCTATTTACTTTAATATGTTTTACTGTATACTCCCTCTGTTCCTCTATTTACTTTAATCTGTTATAATGTATACTCCCTCTGTGCCTCTATTTACTTTAATATGTTATCCTGTATACTCCATCTGTGTCTCTATTTACTTTAATATGTTATCATGTATACTCCCTCTGTGTCTCTATTTACTTTAATGTGTTATCATGTATACTCCCTCTGTGCCTCTATTTACTTTAATATGTTATCCTGTATACTCCATCTGTGTCTCTATTTACTTTAATATGTTATCATGTATACTCCCCCTGTGCCTCTATTTACTTTAATGTGTTATCATGTATACTCCCTCTGTGCCTCTATTTACTTTAATATGTTTTCCTGTATACTCCCTCTGTGCCTCTATTTACTTTAATATGTTATCATGTATACTCCCTCTGTGCCTCTATTTACTTTAATATGTTATCCTGTATACTCCATCTTTGTCTCTATTTACTTTAATATGTTATCATGTATACTCCCCCTGTGCCTCTATTTACTTTAATGTGTTATCATGTATACTCCATCTGTGTCTCTATTTACTTTAATATGTTTTCCTGTATACTCCCTCTGTGCCTCTATTTACTTTAATGTGTTATCATGTATACTCCCTCTGTGCCTCTATTTACTTTAATATGTTATCATGTATACTCCCTCTGTGTCTCTATTTACTTTAATATGTTATCATGTATACTCCCTCTGTGCCTCTATTTACTTTAATATGTTATCATGTATACTCCCTCTGTGCCTCTATTTACTTTAATGTGTTATCATGTATACTCCCCCTGTCTCTATTTACTTTAATATGTTATCATGTATACTCCCTCTGTGCCTCCATTTACTCTAATATGTTATCATGTATACTCCCTCTGTGCCTCTATTTACTTTAATATGTTATCATGTATACTCCCTCTGTGTCTCTATTTACTTTAATGTGTTATCATGTATACTCCCTCTGTGTCTCTATTTACTTTAATATGTTATCATGTATACTCCCTCTGTGCCTCTATTTACTTTAATATGTTATCATGTATGCTCCCTCTGTGCCTCTATTTACTTTAATATGTTATCATGTATACTCCCTCTGTGCCTCTATTTACTTTAATGTGTCATCATGTATACTCCCTCTGTGCCTCTATTTACTTTAGTATGTTATCCTGTATACTCCATCTGTGTCTCTATTTACTTTAATATGTTTTCCTGTATACTCCCTCTGTGCCTCTATTTACTTTAATGTGTTATCATGTATACTCCCTCTGTGCCTCTATTTACTTTAATATGTTATCCTGTATACTCCATCTGTGTCTCTATTTACTTTAATATGTTTTCCTGTATACTCCCTCTGTGCCTCTATTTACTTTAATATGTTATCATGTATACTCCCTCTGTGCCTCTATTTACTTTAATGTGTTATCATGTATACTCCATCTGTGTCTCTATTTACTTTAATATGTTATCATGTATACTCCCCCTGTGCCTCTATTTACTTTTATGTGTTATCATGTATACTCCATCTGTGTCTCTATTTACTTTAATATGTTTTCCTGTATACTCCCTCTGTGCCTCTATTTACTTTAATCTGTTATAATGTATACTCCCTCTGGGCCTCTATTTACCTTAATATGTTATCCTGTATACTCCATCTGTGTCTCTATTTACTTTAATATGTTATCATGTATACTCCCTCTGTGTCTCTATTTACTTTAATGTGTTATCATGTATACTCCCTCTGTGCCTCTATTTACTTTAATATGTTATCCTGTATACTCCATCTGTGTCTCTATTTACTTTAATATGTTATCATGTATACTCCCCCTGTGCCTCTATTTACTTTAATGTGTTATCATGTATACTCCCTCTGTGCCTCTATTTACTTTAATATGTTTTCCTGTATACTCCCTCTGTGCCTCTATTTACTTTAATATGTTATCATGTATACTCCCTCTGTGCCTCTATTTACTTTAATATGTTATCCTGTATACTCCATCTGTGTCTCTATTTACTTTAATATGTTATCATGTATACTCCCCCTGTGCCTCTATTTACTTTGATGTGTTATCATGTATACTCCATCTGTGTCTCTATTTACTTTAATATGTTTTCCTGTATACTCCCTCTGTGCCTCTATTTACTTTAATGTGTTATCATGTATACTCCCTCTGTGCCTCTATTTACTTTAATATGTTTTCCTGTATACTCCCTCTGTGTCTCTATTTACTTTAATATGTCATCATGTATAACCTCTCTGTGTCTCTATTTACTTTAATATGTTATCCTGTATACTCCATCTGTGTCTCTATTTACTTTAATATGTTATCCTGTATACTCCCTCTGTGCCTCTATTTACTCTAATATGGTATCATGTATACTCCCTCTGTGCCTCTATTTCCTTTAATATGTTTTCCTGTACACTCCCTCTGTGCCTCTATTTACTTTAATGTGTTATCATGTATACTCCCTCTGTGTCTCTATTTACTTTAATGTGTTATCATGTATACTCCCTCTGTGCCTCTATTTACTTTAATATGTTATCATATATACTCCCTCTGTGCCTCTATTTACTTTAATATGTTATCATGTATACTCCCTCTGTGCCTCTATTTACTTTAATGTGTTATCATGTATACTCCCTCTGTGCCTCTATTTACTTTAATAGGTTTTCATGTATACTCCCTCTGTGCCTCTATTTACTTTAATGTGTTATCATGTATACTCCCTCTGTGCCTCTATTTACTTTAATATGTTATCCTGTATACTCCATCTGTGTCTCTATTTACTTTAATATGTTTTCCTGTATACTCCCTCTGTGCCTCTATTTACTTTAATATGTTTTCCTGTATACTCCCTCTGTGTCTCTATTTACTTTAATATGTTATCCTGTATACTCCCTCTGTGCCTCTATTTACTCTAATATGTTATCATGTATACTCCCTCTGTGCCTCTATTTACTTTAATAAGTTATCATGTATACTCCCTCTGTGTCTCTATTTACTTTAATATGTTATCATGTATACTCCCTCTGTGTCTTAATTTACTTTAATATGTTCTCATGTATACTCCCTCTGTGCCTCTATTTACTTTAATATGTTATCATGTATACTCCCTCTGTGCCTCTATTTACTTTAATGTGTTATCATGTATACTCCCCCTGTCTCTATTTACTTTAATATGTTATCATGTATACTCCCTCTGTGCCTCCATTTACTCTAATATGTTATCATGTATACTCCCTCTGTGCCTCTGTTTACTTTAATATGTTATCATGTATACTCCCTCTGTGTCTCTATTTACTTTAATGTGTTATCATGTATACTCCCTCTGTGTCTCTATTTACTTTAATATGTTATCATGTATACTCCCTCTGTGCCTCTATTTACTTTAATATGTTATCATGTATACTCCCTCTGTGCCTCTATTTACTTTAATATGTTTTCCTGTATACTCCCTCTGTGCCTCTATTTACTTTAATGTGTTATCATGTATACTCCCTCTGTGCCTCTATTTACTTTAATATGTTATCCTGTATACTCCATCTGTGTCTCTATTTACTTTAATATGTTTTTCTGTATACTCCCTCTGTGCCTCTATTTACTTTAATATGTTATCATGTATACTCCATCTGTGTCTCTATTTACTTTAATATGTTATCATGTATACTCCCCCTGTGCCTCTATTTACTTTAATGTGTTATCATGTATACTCCATCTGTGTCTCTATTTACTTTAATATGTTTTCCTGTATACTCCCTCTGTGCCTCTATTTACTTTAATATGTTTTCCTGTATACTCCCTCTGTGCCTCTATTTACTTTAATCTGTTATCATGTATACTCCCTCTGTGCCTCTATTTACTTTAATATGTTATCCTGTATACTCCATCTGTGTCTCTATTTACTTTAATATGTTATCATGTATACTCCCTCTGTGTCTCTATTTATTTTAATGTGTTATCATGTATACTCCCTCTGTGCCTCTATTTACTTTAATATGTTATCCTGTATACTCCATCTGTGTCTCTATTTACTTTAATATGTTATCATGTATACTCCCCCTGTGCCTCTATTTACTTTAATGTGTTATCATGTATACTCCCTCTGTGCCTCTATTTACTTTAATATGTTTTCCTGTATACTCCCTCTGTGCCTCTATTTACTTTAATATGTTATCATGTATACTCCCTCTGTGCCTCTATTTACTTTAATATGTTATCCTGTATACTCCATCTGTGTCTCTATTTACTTCAATATGTTATCATGTATACTCAACCTGTGCCTCTATTTACTTTAATGTGTTATCATGTATACTCCATCTGTGTCTCTATTTACTTTAATATGTTTTCCTGTATACTCCCTCTGTGCCTCTATTTACTTTAATGTGTTATCATGTATACTCCCTCTGTGCCTCTATTTACTTTAATATGTTATCATGTATACTCCCTCTGTGCCTCTATTTACTTTAATATGTTTCCCTGTATACTCCCTCTGTGTCTCTATTTACTTTAATATGTCATCATGTATAATCTCTCTGTGTCTCTATTTACTTTAATATGTTATCCTGTATACTCCCTCTGTGCCTCTATTTACTTTAATATGTTATCATGTATACTCCCTCTGTGTCTCTATTTACTTTAATATGTTATCATGTATACTCCCTCTGTGCCTCTATTTACTTTACTGTGTTATCATGTATACTCCCTCTGTGCCTCTATTTACTTCAATATGTTATCATGTATACTCCCTCTGTGTCTCTATTTCCTTTAATATGTTATCATCTATATTCCCTCTGTGTCTCTATTTACTTTACTGTGTTATCATGTATACTCCCTCTGTGCCTCTATTTACTTTACTGTGCTATCATGTATACTCCCTCTGTGCCTCTATTTACTTTAATGTGTTATCATGCATACTCCCTCTGTGTCTCTATTTACTTTAATATGTTATCATGTATACTCCCTCTGTGTCTCTATTTACTTTAATATGTTATCATGTATACTCCCTCTGTGCCTCTATTTACTTTAATGTGATATCATGTATGCTCCCTCTGTGCCTCTATTTACTTTAATATGTTATCATGTATACTCCCTCTGTGCCTCTATTTACTTTAATATGTTATCATTTATACTCCCTCTGTGCCTCTATTTACTTTGATATGATATCATGTATACTCCCTCTGTGTCTCTATTTACTTTAATATGTTATCCTGTATACTCCCTCTGTGCCTCTTTTTATTTTAATATGTTATCACGTATACTCCCTCTATGTCTCTATTTACTTTAATATGTTATCCTGTATACTCCCTCTGTGCCTCTATTTACTTAAATATGTTATCATGTATACTCCCTCTGTGTCTCTATTTACCTTAATATGTTATCATGTATACTCCCTCTGTGCCTCTATTTACTTTAATATGTTATCATGTATACTCCCTCTGTGTCTCTATTTACTTTAATATGTCATCATGTATAATCTCTCTGTGTCTCTATTTTCTTTAATATGTTATCCTGTATACTCCCTCTGTGCCTCTATTTACTTTGATATGTTATCATGTATACTCCCTCTGTGTCTCTATTTACTTTAATATGTTATCCTGTATACTCCCTCTGTGCCTCTTTTTATTTTAATATGTTTTCATGTATACTCCCCCTGTCTCTATTTACTTTAATATGTTATCATGTATACTCCCTCTGTGTCTCTATTTACTTTACTATGTTATCATGTATACTCCCTCTGTGTCTCTATTCACTTTAATATGTTATCCTGTATACTCCCTCTGTGCCTCTATTTACTTAAATATGTTATCCTGTATACTCCCTCTGTGCCTCTATTTACTTTAATGTGTTATCATGTATACTCCCTCTGTGTCTTTATTTACCTTAATATGTTATCATGTATACTCCCTCTGTGTCTCTATTTACTTTAATATGTTATCCTGTATACTCCCTCTGTGCCTCTATTTACTTAAATACGTTATCATGTATACTCCCTCTGTGTCTCTATTTACCTTAATATGTTATCATGTATACTCCCTCTGTGTCTCTATTTACTTTAATATGTTATCATGTATACTCCCTCTGTGTCTCTATTTACTTTAATATGTTATCATGTATACTCCCTCTGTGTCTCTATTTACTTTAATATGTTATCATGTATACTCCCTCTGTGTCTCTATTTACTTTAATATGTTATCATGTATACTCCATCTGTGCCTCTATTTACTTTAATGTGATATCATGTATACCCCCTCTGTGCCTCTATTTACTTTACTGTGTTATCATGTATACTCCCTCTGTGCCTCTATTTACTTTAATATGTTATCATGTATACTCCCTCTGTGCCTCTATTTACTTTAATGTGATATCATGTATACTCCCTCTGTGCCTCTATTTACTTTAATATGTTATCATGTATAGTCCCTCTGTGCCTCTATTTACTTTAATATGTTATCATGTCTACTCCCTCTGTGCCTCTATTTACTTTAATATGTTATCATGTATACTCCCTCTGTGTCTCTAGTTACTTTAATATGTTATCCTGTATACTCCCTCTGTGCCTCTATTTGCTTTGATATGTTATCATGTTTACTCCCTCTGTGTCTCTATTTACTTTAATATGTTATCCTGTATACTCCCTCTGTGCCTCTTTTTATTTTAATATGTTATCACGTATACTCCCTCTATGTCTCTATTTACTTTAATATGTTATCCTGTATACTCCCTCTGTGCCTCTATTTACTTAAATATGTTATCATGTATACTCCCTCTGTGTCTCTATTTACTTTAATATGTTATCCTGTATACTCCCTCTGTGCCTCTATTTACTTTAATATGTTATCATGTATACTCCCTCTGTGTCTCTATTTACCTTTATATGTTATCATGTATACTCCCTCTGTGTCTCTATTTACTTTAATATGTTATCATGTATACTCCCTCTGTGTCTCTATTTACTTTAATATGTTATCATGTATACTCCCTCTGTGTCTCTATTTACTTTAATATGTTATCATGTATACTCCCTCTGTGTCTCTATTTACTTTAATATGTTATCATGTATACTCCATCTGTGCCTCTATTTACTTTAATATGTTATCCTGTATACTCCCTCTGTGTCTCTATTTACTTTACTGTGTTATCATGTATACTCCCTCTGTGCCTCTATTTACTTTAATATGTTATCATGTATACTCCCTCTGTGTCTCTATTTACTTTAATATGTTATCATGTATACTCCCTCTGTGCCTCTATTTACTTTAATATGTTACCATGTATACTCCCTCTGTGCCTCTATTTACTTTAATATGTTATCATGTATACTCCCTCTGTGTCTCTATTTACTTTAATATGTTATCATGTATACTCCATCTGTGCCTCTATTTACTTTAATATGTTATCATGTATACTCCCTCTGTGTCTCTATTTACTTTAATATGTTATCATGTATACTCCCTCTGTGCCTCTATTTACTTTAATATGTTATCATGTATACTCCCTCTGTGCCTCTATTTACTTTAATATGTTATCCTGTATACTCCCTCTGTGCCTCTATGTACTTTAATGTGTTATCATGTATACTCCCTCTGTGCCTTTATTTACTTTAATATGTTATCATGTATACTCCCTCTGTGCCTCTTTTTACTTTAATGTGTTATCAAGTATACTCCCTCTGTGCCTTTATTTACTTTAATATGTTATCATGTATACTCCCTCTGTGCCTCTATGTACTTTAATGTGTTATCCTGTATACTCCCTCTGTGCCTTTATTTACTTTAATATGTTATCATGTATACTCCCTCTGTGCCTCTATGTACTTTAATGTGTTATCCTGTATACTCCCTCTGTGCCTTTATTTACTTTAATATGTTATCATGTATACTCCCTCTGTGCCTCTATGTACTTTAATATGTTATCATGTATACTCCCTCTGTGTCTCTATTTACTTTAATATGTTATCATGTATACTCCCTCTGTGTCTCTATTTACTTTAATATGTTATCCTGTATACTCCCTCTGTGCCTCTATTTACTTTAATATGTTTTCGTGTATACTCCCCCTGTCTCTATTTACTTTAATATGTTATCATGTATACTCCCTCTGTGCCTCTATGTACTTTACTGTGTTATCATGTATACTCCCTCTGTGTCTCTATTTACTTTAATATGTTATCCTGTATACTCCCTCTGTGCCTCTATTTACTTTAATATGTTATCCTGTATACTCCCTCTGTGTCTCTATTTACTTTACTGTGTTATCATGTATACTCCCTCTGTGCCTCTATTTACTTTAATATGTTATCATGTATACTCCCTCTGTGTCTCTATTTACTTTAATATGTTATCATGTATACTCCCTCTGTGCCTCTATTTACTTTAATATGTTACCATGTATACTACCTCTGTGCCTCTATTTACTTTAATATGTTATCATGTATACTCCCTCTGTGTCTCTATTTACTTTAATATGTTATCATGTATACTCCCTCTGTGCCTCTATTTACTTTAATATGTTACCATGTATACTCCCTCTGTGCCTCTATTTACTGTAATATGTTATCATGTATACTCCCTCTGTGTCTCTATTTACTTTAATATGTTATCATGTATACTCCATCTGTGCCTCTATTTACTTTAATATGTTATCATGTATACTCCCTCTGTGCCTCTATGTACTTTAATGTGTTATCATGTATACTCCCTCTGTGCCTTTATTTTCTTTAATATGTTATCATGTATACTCCCTCTGTGCCTCTTTTTACTTTAATGTGTTATCCTGTATACTCCCTCTGTGCCTTTATTTACTTTAATATGTTATCATGTATACTCCCTCTGTGCCTCTATGTACTTTAATGTGTTATCCTGTATACTCCCTCTGTGCCTTTATTTACTTTAATATGTTATCATGTATACTCCCTCTGTGCCTCTATGTACTTTAATGTGTTATCCTGTATACTCCCTCTGTGCCTCTATTTACTTTAATATGTTTTCATGTATACTCCCCCTGTCTCTATTTACTTTAATATGTTATCATGTATACTCCCTCTGTGCCTCTATGTACTTTACTGTGTTATCCTGTATACTCCCTCTGTGCCTCTTTTTACATTAATATGTTTTCATGTATACTCCCCCTGTCTCTATTTACTTTAATATGTTATCATGTATACTCCCTCTGTGTCTCTATTTACTTTAATATGTTATCATGTATACTCCCTCTGTGTCTCTATTTACTTTAATATGTTTTCATGTATACTCCCTCTGTGTCTCTATTTACTTTAATATGTCATCATGTATACTCCCTCTGTGCCTCTATGTACTTTACTGTGTTATCATGTATACTCCCTCTGTGCCTCTATTTACTTTAATATGTTATCATGTATACTCCCTCTGTGTCTCTATTTACTTTAATATGTTATCCTGTATACTCCCTCTGTGCCTCTATTTACTTTAATATGTTTTCATGTATAGTCCCCCTGTCTCTATTTACTTTAATATGTTATCATGTATACTCCCTCTGTGCCTCTATGTACTTTACTGTGTTATCATGTATACTCCCTCTGTGCCTCTATTTACTTTAATATGTTATCATGTATACTCCCTCTGTGTCTCTATTTACTTTAATATGTTATCCTGTATACTCCCTCTGTGCCTCTATTTACTTTAATATGTTTTCATGTATACTCCCCCTCTCTCTATTTACTTTAATATGTTATCATGTATACTCCCTCTGTGTCTCTATTTACTTTAATATGTTATCATGTATACTCCCTCTGTGTCTCTATTTACTATAATATGTTTTCATGTATACTCCCCCTGTCTCTATTTACTTTAATATGTTATCATGTATACTCCCTCTGTGCCTCTATGTACTTTACTGTGTTATCATGTATACTCCCTCTGTGCCTCTATTTACTTTAATATGTTATCATGTATACTCCCTCTGTGTCTCTATTTACTTTAATATGTTATCCTGTATACTCCCTCTGTGCCTCTATTTACTTTAATATGTTTTCATGTATACTCCCCCTGTCTCTATTTACTTTAATATGTTATCATGTATACTCCCTCTGTGTCTCTATTTACTTTAATATGTTATCCTGTATACTCCCTCTGTGCCTCTATTTACTTTAATATGTTTTCATGTATACTCCCCCTGTCTCTATTTACTTTAATATGTTATCATGTATACTCCCTCTGTGTCTCTATTTACTTTAATATGTTATCATGTATACTCCCTCTGTGTCTCTATTTACTTTATTATGTTATCCTTTATACTCCCTCTGTGCCTCTATTTACTTTAATATGTTTTCATGTATACTCCCCCTGTCTCTATTTACTTTAATATGTTATCATGTATACTCCCTCTGTGTCTCTATTTACTTTAATATGTTATCATGTATACTCCCTCTGTGTCTCTGTTTACTTTAATATGTTATCATGTATACTCCCTCTGTGTCTCTATTTACTTTAATATGTTATCATGTATACTCCCTCTGTGTCTCTATTTACTTTAATATGTTATCATGTATACTCCCTCTGTGTCTCTATTAACTTTAATATGTTATCATGTATACTCCCTCTGTGCCTCTATTTACTTTAATGTGTTATCATGTATACTCCCTCTGTGTCTCTATTTACTTTAATATGTTATCATGTATACTCCCTCTGTGTCTCTATTTACTTTAATATGTTATCATGTATACTCCATCTGTGCCTCTATTTACTTTAATGTGTTATCATGTATACTCCCTCTGTGTCTCTATTTACTTTAATATGTTATCCTGTATACTCCCTCTGTGTCTCTATTTACTTTAATATGTTATCCTGTATACTCCCTCTGTGTCTCTATTTACTTTAATATGTTATCATGTATACTCCCTCTGTGTCTCTATTTACTTTAATATGTTATCATGTATACTCCCTCTGTGTCTCTATTTACTTTAATATGTTATCATGTATACTCCCTCTGTGCCTCTATTTACTTTAATGTGTTATCATGTATGCTCCCTCTGTGTCTCTATTTACTTTAATATGTTATCATGTATACTCCCTCTGTGTCTCTATTTACTTTAATATGTTATCCTGTATACTCCCTCTGTGCCTCTATTTACTTTAATATGTTATCATGTATACTCCCTCTGTGTCTCTATTTACTTTATTATGTTATCCTTTATACTCCCTCTGTGCCTCTATTTACTTTAATATGTTTTCATGTATACTCCCCCTGTCTCTATTTACTTTAATATGTTATCATGTATACTCCCTCTGTGTCTCTATTTACTTTAATATGTTATCATGTATACTCCCTCTGTGTCTCTATTTACTTTAATATGTTATCATGTATACTCCCTCTGTGTCTCTATTTACTTTAATATGTTATCATGTATACTCCCTCTGTGTCTCTATTTACTTTAATATGTTATCATGTATACTCCCTCTGTGTCTCTATTTACTTTAATATGTTATCATGTATACTCCCTCTGTGCCTCTATTTACTTTAATGTGTTATCATGTATACTCCCACTGTGTCTCTATTTACTTTAATATGTTATATCATGTATACTCCCTCTGTGTCTCTATTTACTTTAATATGTTATCATGTATACTCCCCCTGTCTCTATTTACTTTAATATGTTATCATGTATACTCCCTCTGTGTCTCTATTTACTTTAATATGTTATCATGTATACTCCATCTGTGCCTCTATTTACTTTAATGTGTTATCATGTATACTCCCTCTGTGTCTCTATTTACTTTAATATGTTATCCTGTATACTCCCTCTGTGTCTCTATTTACTTTAATATGTTATCATGTATACTCCCTCTGTGTCTCTATTTACTTTAATATGTTATCATGTATACTCCCTCTGTGTCTCTATTTACTTTAATATGTTATCATGTATACTCCCTCTGTGTCTCTATTTACTTTAATATGTTATCATGTATACTCCCTCTGTGTCTCTATTTACTTTAATATGTTATCATGTATACTCCCTCTGTGCCTCTATTTACTTTAATGTGTTATCATGTATACTCCCTCTGTGTCTCTATTTACTTTAATATGTTATCATGTATACTCCCTCTGTGTCTCTATTTACTTTAATATGTTATCATGTATACTCCCCCTGTCTCTATTTACTTTAATATGTTATCATGTATACTCCATCTGTGCCTCTATTTACTTTAATGTGTTATCATGTATACTCCCTCTGTGTCTCTATTTACTTTAATATGTTATCCTGTATACTCCCTCTGTGTCTCTATTTACTTTAATATGTTATCCTGTATACTCCCTCTGTGTCTCTATTTACTTTAATATGTTATCCTGTATACTCCCTCTGTGTCTCTATTTACTTTTATATGTTATCATGTATACTCCCTCTGTGTCTCTATTTACTTTAATATGTTATCCTGTATACTCCCTCTGTGTCTCTATTTACTTTTATATGTTATCATGTATACTCCCTCTGTGTCTCTAGTTACTTTAATGTGTTATCATGTATACTCCCTCTGTGCCTCTATTTACTTTAATATGTTTTACTGTATACTCCCTCTGTGTCTCTAGTTACTTTAATGTGTTATCATGTATACTCCCTCTGTGTCTCTATTTACTTTAATGTGTTATCACGTATACTCCCTCTGTGTCTCTATTTACTTTAATATGTTATCCTGTATACTCCCTCTGTGTCTCTATTTACTTTAATATGTTATCATGTATACTCCCTCTGTGTCTCTATTTACTTTAATATGTTATCATGTATACTCCCTCTGTGTCTCTATTTACTTTAATATGTTATCATGTATACTCCCTCTGTGTCTCTATTTACTTTAATATGTTATCATGTATACTCCCTCTGTGTCTCTATTTACTTTAATATGTTATCATGTATACTCCCTCTGTGCCTCTATTTACTTTAATGTGTTATCATGTATACTCCCTCTGTGTCTCTATTTACTTTAATATGTTATCATGTATACTCCCTCTGTGTCTCTATTTACTTTAATATGTTATCATGTATACTCCCCCTGTCTCTATTTACTTTAATATGTTATCATGTATACTCCCTCTGTGTCTCTATTTACTTTAATATGTTATCATGTATACTCCATCTGTGCCTCTATTTACTTTAATGTGTTATCCTGTATACTCCCTCTGTGTCTCTATTTACTTTAATATGTTATCCTGTATACTCCCTCTGTGTCTCTATTTACTTTTATATGTTATCATGTATACTCCCTCTGTGTCTCTATTTACTTTAACATGTTATCCTGTATACTCCCTCTGTGTCTCTATTTACTTTTATATGTTATCATGTATACTCCCTCTGTGTCTCTAGTTACTTTAATGTGTTATCATGTATACTCCCTCTGTGCCTCTATTTACTTTAATATGTTTTACTGTATACTCCCTCTGTGTCTCTAGTTACTTTAATGTGTTATCATGTATACTCCCTCTGTGTCTCTATTTACTTTAATGTGTTATCATGTATACTCCCTCTGTGTCTCTATTTACTTTAATATGTTATCCTGTATACTCCCTCTGTGTCTCTATTTACTTTAATATGTTATCCTGTATACTCCCTCTGTGTCTCTATTTACTTTAATATGTTATCCTGTATACTCCCTCTGTGTCTCTAGTTACTTTAATGTGTTATCATGTATACTCCCTCTGTGTCTCTAGTTACTTTAATGTGTTATCATGTACACTCCCTCTGTGCCTCTATTTACTTTAATGTGTCATCATGTATACTCCCTCTGTGCCTCTATTTACTTTAGTATGTTATCCTGTATACTCCATCTGTGTCTCTATTTACTTTAATATGTTATCATGTATACTCCCTCTGTGCCTCTATTTACTTTAATATGTTTTCCTGTATACTCCCTCTGTGTCTCTAGTTACTTTTATGTGTCATCATGTATACTCCCTCTGTGTCTCTATTTACTTTAATATGTTATCATGTATACTCCCCCTGTCTCTATTTACTTTAATATGTTATCATGTATACTCCCCCTTTCTCTATTTACTTTAATATCTTATCATGTATACTCCCTCTGTGTCTCTAGTTACTTTAATATGTTATCCTGTATACTCCCTCTGTGCCTCTATTTACTTTAATATGTTTTCATGTATACTCCCCCTGTCTCTATTTACTTTAATATGTTATCATGTATACTCCCTCTGTGTCTCTAGTTACTTTAATATGTTATCATGTATACTCCCCCTGTCTCTATCTACTTTAATATGTTATCATGTATACTCCCTCTGTGTCTCTATTTACTTTAATATGTTATCATGTATACTCCCTCTGTGTCTCTATTTACTTTAATATGTTATCCTGTATACTCCCTCTGTGCCTCTATTTACTTTAATATGTTTTCATGTATACTCCCCCTGTCTCTATTTACTTTAATATGTTATCATGTATACTCCCTCTGTGTCTCTATTTACTTTAATATGTTATCATGTATACTCCCTCTGTGTCTCTATTTACTTTAATATGTTTTCATGTATACTCCCCCTGTCTCTATTTACTTTAATATGTTATCATGTATACTCCCTCTGTGCCTCTATGTACTTTATTGTGTTATCATGTATACTCCCTCTGTGCCTCTATTTACTTTAATATGTTATCATGTATACTCCCTCTGTGTCTCTATTTACTTTAATATGTTATCCTGTATACTCCCTCTGTGCCTCTATTTACTTTAATATGTTTTCATGTATACTCCCCCTGTCTCTATTTACTTTAATATGTTATCATGTATACTCGATCTGTGTCTCTATTTACTTTAATATGTTATCATGTATACTCCCTCTGTGTCTCTATTTACTTTAATATGTTATCATGTATACTCCCTCTGTGTCTCTATTTACTTTAATATGTTATCCTTTATACTCCCTCTGTGCCTCTATTTACTTTAATATGTTTTCATGTATACTCCCCCTGTCTCTATTTACTTTAATATGTTATCATGTATACTCCCTCTGTGTCTCTATTTACTTTAATGTGTTTTCCTGTATACTCCCTCTGTGTCTCTATTTACTTTAATATGTTATCATGTATACTCCCTCTGTGTCTCTATTTACTTTAATATGTTATCATGTATACTCCCCCTGTCTCTATTTACTTTAATATGTTATCATGTATACTCCCCCTTTCTCTATTTACTTTAATATCTTATCATGTATACTCCCTCTGTGTCTCTAGTTACTTTAATATGTTATCCTGTATACTCCCTCTGTGCCTCTATTTACTTTAATATGTTTTCATGTATACTCCCCCTGTCTCTATTTACTTTAATATGTTATCATGTATACTCCCTCTGTGTCTCTAGTTACTTTAATATGTTATCATGTATACTCCCCCTGTCTCTATCTACTTTAATATGTTATCATGTATACTCCCTCTGTGTCTCTATTTACTTTAATATGTTATCATGTATACTCCCTCTGTGTCTCTATTTACTTTAATATGTTATCCTGTATACTCCCTCTGTGCCTCTATTTACTTTAATATGTTTTCATGTATACTCCCCCTGTCTCTATTTACTTTAATATGTTATCATGTATACTCCCTCTGTGTCTCTATTTACTTTAATATGTTATCATGTATACTCCCTCTGTGTCTCTATTTACTTTAATATGTTTTCATGTATACTCCCCCTGTCTCTATTTACTTTAATATGTTATCATGTATACTCCCTCTGTGCCTCTATGTACTTTATTGTGTTATCATGTATACTCCCTCTGTGCCTCTATTTACTTTAATATGTTATCATGTATACTCCCTCTGTGTCTCTATTTACTTTAATATGTTATCCTGTATACTCCCTCTGTGCCTCTATTTACTTTAATATGTTTTCATGTATACTCCCCCTGTCTCTATTTACTTTAATATGTTATCATGTATACTCGATCTGTGTCTCTATTTACTTTAATATGTTATCATGTATACTCCCTCTGTGTCTCTATTTACTTTAATATGTTATCATGTATACTCCCTCTGTGTCTCTATTTACTTTAATATGTTATCCTTTATACTCCCTCTGTGCCTCTATTTACTTTAATATGTTTTCATGTATACTCCCCCTGTCTCTATTTACTTTAATATGTTATCATGTATACTCCCTCTGTGTCTCTATTTACTTTAATATGTTATCATTTATACTCCCTCTGTGTCTCTATTTACTTTAATATGTTATCATGTATACTCCCTCTGTGTCTCTATTTACTTTAATATGTTATCATGTATACTCCCTCTGTGTCTCTATTTACTTTAATATGTTGTCATGTATACTCCCTCTGTGTCTCTATTTACTTTAATGTGTTATCATGTATAGTCCCTCTGTGTCTCTATTTACTTTAATATGTTATCATGTATACTCCCTCTGTGTCTCTATTTACTTTAATATGTTATCATGTATACTCAACCTGTCTCTATTTACTTTAATATGTTATCATGTATACTCCCTCTGTGTCTCTATTTACTTTAATATGTTATCATGTATACTCCATCTGTGCCTCTATTTACTTTAATGTGTTATCATGTATACTCCCTCTGTGTCTCTATTTACTTTAATATGTTATCCTGTATACTCCCTCTGTGTCTCTATTTACTTTAATATGTTATCATGTATACTCCCTCTGTGTCTCTATTTACTTTGATATGTTATCATGTATACTCCCTCTGTGTCTCTATTTACTTTAATATGTTATCATGTATACTCCCTCTGTGTCTCTATTTACTTTAATATGTTATCATGTATACTCCCTCTGTGTCTCTATTTACTTTAATATGTTATCATGTATACTCCCTCTGTGCCTCTATTTACTTTAATGTGTTATCATGTATACTCCCTCTGTGTCTCTATTTACTTTAATATGTTATCATGTATACTCCCTCTGTGTCTCTATTTACTTTAATATGTTATCATGTATACCCCCCCTGTCTCTATTTACTTTAATATGTTATCATGTATACTCCCTCTGTGTCTCTATTTACTTTAATATGTTATCATGTATACTCCATCTGTGCCTCTATTTACTTTAATGTGTTATCATGTATACTCCCTCTGTGTCTCTATTTACTTTAATATGTTATCCTGTATACTCCCTCTGTGTCTCTATTTACTTTAATATGTTATCCTGTATACTCCCTCTGTGTCTCTATTTACTTTGATATGTTATCCTGTATACTCCCTCTGTGTCTCTATTTACTTTTATATGTTATCATGTATACTCCCTCTGTGTCTCTAGTTACTTTAATGTGTTATCATGTATACTCCCTCTGTGTCTCTATTTACTTTAATATGTTATCCTGTATACTCCCTCTGTGTCTCTATTTACTTTTATATGTTATCATGTATACTCCCTCTGTGTCTCTAGTTACTTTAATGTGTTATCATGTATACTCCCTCTGTGCCTCTATTTACTTTAATATGTTTTCCTGTATACTCCCTCTGTGTCTCTAGTTACTTTAATGTGTTATCATGTATACTCCCTCTGTGTCTCTATTTACTTTAATGTGTTATCATGTATACTCCCTCTGTGTCTCTATTTACTTTAATATGTTATCCTGTATACTCCCTCTGTGTCTCTATTTACTTTAATATGTTATCCTGTATACTCCCTCTGTGTCTCTATTTACTTTAATATGTTATCCTGTATACTCCCTCTGTGTCTCTATTTACTTTTATATGTTATCATGTATACTCCCTCTGTGTCTCTAGTTACTTTAATGTGTTATCATGTATAC
Organism: Gibbula magus; assembly: GCA_936450465.1. Lineage (NCBI taxonomy): Eukaryota > Metazoa > Mollusca > Gastropoda > Trochida > Trochidae > Gibbula > Gibbula magus. The sequence goes on along the minus strand of OW388295.1, from coordinate 27,263,696 downwards.
TCCCTCTGTGCCTCTATTTACTTTAATATGTTTTCCTGTATACTCCCTCTGTGTCTCTAGTTACTTTAATGTGTTATCATGTATACTCCCTCTGTGTCTCTAGTTACTTTAATATGTTATCATGTATACTCCCCCTGTCTCTATTTACTTTAATATGTTATCATGTATACTCCCCCTGTCTCTATTTACTTTAATATGTTATCATGTATACTCCCTCTGTGTCTCTAGTTACTTTAATGTGTTATCATGTATACTCCCTCTGTGCCTCTATTTACTTTAATATGCTATCATGTATACTCCCCCTGTCTCTATTTACTTTAATATGTTATCATGTATACTCCCCCTGTCTCTATTTACTTTAATATGTTATCATGTATACTCCCTCTGTGTCTCTAGTTACTTTAATATGTTATCATGTATACTCCCCCTGTCTCTATTTACTTTAATATGTTATCATGTTTACTCCCTCTGTGTCTCTATTTACTTTAATATGTTATCATGTATACTCCCTCTGTGTCTCTAGTTACTTTAATGTGTTATCATGTATACTCCCTCTGTGTCTCTAGTTACTTTAATGTGTTATCATGTATACTCCCCCTGTCTCTATTTACTTTAATATGTTATCATGTATACTCCCCCTGTCTCTATTTACTTTAATATGTTATCATGTATACTCCCTCTGTGTCTCTATTTACTTTAATATGTTATCATGTATACTCCCCCTGTCTCTATTTACTTTAATATGTTATCATGTATACTCCCCCTGTCTCTATTTACTTTAATATGTTATCATGTATACTCCCTCTGTGTCTCTATTTACTTTAATATGTTATCATGTATACTCCATCTGTGCCTCTATTTACTTTAATGTGTTATCATGTATACTCCCTCTGTGTCTCTATTTACTTTAATATGTTATCCTGTATACTCCCTCTGTGTCTCTATTTACTTTAATATGTTATCCTGTATACTCCCTCTGTGTCTCTATTTACTTTGATATGTTATCCTGTATACTCCCTCTGTGTCTCTATTTACTTTTATATGTTATCATGTATACTCCCTCTGTGTCTCTAGTTACTTTAATGTGTTATCATGTATACTCCCTCTGTGTCTCTATTTACTTTAATATGTTATCATGTATACTCCATCTGTGCCTCTATTTACTTTAATGTGTTATCATGTATACTCCCTCTGTGTCTCTATTTACTTTAATATGTTATCCTGTATACTCCCTCTGTGTCTTTATTTACTTTAATATGTTATCCTGTATACTCACTCTGTGTCTCTATTTACTTTGATATGTTATCCTGTATACTCCCTCTGTGTCTCTATTTACTTTTATATGTTATCATGTATACTCCCTCTGTGTCTCTAGTTACTTTAATGTGTTATCATGTATACTCCCTCTGTGTCTCTATTTACTTTAATATGTTATCCTGTATACTCCCTCTGTGTCTCTATTTACTTTTATATGTTATCATGTATACTCCCTCTATGTCTCTAGTTACTTTAATGTGTTATCATGTATACTCCCTCTGTGCCTCTATTTACTTTAATATGTTTTCCTGTATACTCCCTCTGTGTCTCTAGTTACTTTAATGTGTTATCATGTATACTCCCTCTGTGTCTCTATTTACTTTAATGTGTTATCATGTATACTCCCTCTGTGTCTCTATTTACTTTAATATGTTATCCTGTATACTCCCTCTGTGTCTCTATTTACTTTAATATGTTATCCTGTATACTCCCTCTGTGTCTCTATTTACTTTAATATGTTATCCTGTATACTCCCTCTGTGTCTCTATTTACTTTTATATGTTATCATGTATACTCCCTCTGTGTCTCTAGTTACTTTAATGTGTTATCATGTATACTCCCTCTGTGCCTCTATTTACTTTAATATGCTATCATGTATACTCCCCCTGTCTCTATTTACTTTAATGTGTTATCATGTATACTCCCTCTGTGCCTCTATTTACTTTAATATGTTTTCCTGTATACTCCCTCTGTGTCTCTAGTTACTTTAATGTGTTATCATGTATACTCCCTCTGTGTCTCTAGTTACTTTAATATGTTATCATGTATACTCCCCCTGTCTCTATTTACTTTAATATGTTATCATGTATACTCCCCCTGTCTCTATTTACTTTAATATGTTATCATGTATACTCCCTCTGTGTCTCTAGTTACTTTAATGTGTTATCATGTATACTCCCTCTGTGCCTCTATTTACTTTAATATGCTATCATGTATACTCCCCCTGTCTCTATTTACTTTAATATGTTATCATGTATACTCCCTCTGTCTCTATTTACTTTAATATGTTATCATGTATACTCCCTCTGTGTCTCTAGTTACTTTAATATGTTATCATGTATACTCCCCCTGTCTCTATTTACTTTAATATGTTATCCTGTATACTCCCTCTGTGTCTCTATTTACTTTAATATGTTATCCTGTATACTCCCTCTGTGTCTCTATTTACTTTGATATGTTATCCTGTATACTCCCTCTGTGTCTCTATTTACTTTTATATGTTATCATGTATACTCCCTCTGTGTCTCTAGTTACTTTAATGTGTTATCATGTATACTCCCTCTGTGTCTCTATTTACTTTTATATGTTATCATGTATACTCCCTCTGTGTCTCTAGTTACTTTAATGTGTTATCATGTATACTCCCTCTGTGCCTCTATTTACTTTAATATGTTTTCCTGTATACTCCCTCTGTGTCTCTAGTTACTTTAATGTGTTATCATGTATACTCCCTCTGTGTCTCTAGTTACTTTAATATGTTATCATGTATACTCCCCCTGTCTCTATTTACTTTAATATGTTATCATGTATACCCCCCCTGTCTCTATTTACTTTAATATGTTATCATGTATACTCCCTCTGTGTCTCTAGTTACTTTAATGTGTTATCATGTATACTCCCTCTGTGCCTCTATTTACTTTAATATGTTGTCATGTATACTCCCCCTGTCTCTATTTACTTTAATATGTTATCATGTATACTCCCCCTGTCTCTATTTACTTTAATATGTTATCATGTATACTCCCTCTGTGTCTCTAGTTACTTTAATATGTTATCATGTATACTCCCCCTGTCTCTATTTACTTTAATATGTTATCATGTTTACTCCCTCTGTGTCTCTATTTACTTTAATATGTTATCATGTATACTCCCTCTGTGTCTCTAGTTACTTTAATGTGTTATCATGTATACTCCCTCTGTGTCTCTAGTTACTTTAATGTGTTATCATGTATACTCCCCCTGTCTCTATTTACTTTAATATGTTATCATGTATACTCCCCCTGTCTCTATTTACTTTAATATGTTATCATGTATACTCCCCCTGTCTCTATTTACTTTAATATGTTATCATGTATACTCCCCCTGTCTCTATTTACTTTAATATGTTATCATGTATACTCCCTCTGTGTCTCTATTTACTTTAATATGTTATCATGTATACTCCCCCTGTCTCTATTTACTTTAATATGTTATCATGTATACTCCCCCTGTCTCTATTTACTTTAATATGTTATCATGTATACTCCCTCTGTGTCTCTATTTACTTTAATATGTTATCATGTATACTCCCTCTGTGTCTCTATTTACTTTAATGTGTTATCATGTATACTCCCTCTGTGTCTCTATTTACTTTAATATGTTATCCTGTATACTCCCTCTGTGTCTCTATTTACTTTAATATGTTATCCTGTATACTCCCTCTGTGTCTCTATTTACTTTGATATGTTATCCTGTATACTCCCTCTGTGTCTCTATTTACTTTTATATGTTATCATGTATACTCCCTCTGTGTCTCTAGTTACTTTAATGTGTTATCATGTATACTCCCTCTGTGTCTCTATTTACTTTAATATGTTATCATGTATACTCCATCTGTGCCTCTATTTACTTTAATGTGTTATCATGTATACTCCCTCTGTGTCTCTATTTACTTTAATATGTTATCCTGTATACTCCCTCTGTGTCTCTATTTACTTTAATATGTTATCCTGTATACTCACTCTGTGTCTCTATTTACTTTGATATGTTATCCTGTATACTCCCTCTGTGTCTCTATTTACTTTTATATGTTATCATGTATACTCCCTCTGTGTCTCTAGTTACTTTAATGTGTTATCATGTATACTCCCTCTGTGTCTCTATTTACTTTAATATGTTATCCTGTATACTCCCTCTGTGTCTCTATTTACTTTTATATGTTATCATGTATACTCCCTCTGTGTCTCTAGTTACTTTAATGTGTTATCATGTATACTCCCTCTGTGCCTCTATTTACTTTAATATGTTTTCCTGTATACTCCCTCTGTGTCTCTAGTTACTTTAATGTGTTATCATGTATACTCCCTCTGTGTCTCTATTTACTTTAATGTGTTATCATGTATACTCCCTCTGTGTCTCTATTTACTTTAATATGTTATCCTGTATACTCCCTCTGTGTCTCTATTTACTTTAATATGTTATCCTGTATACTCCCTCTGTGTCTCTATTTACTTTAATATGTTATCCTGTATACTCCCTCTGTGTCTCTATTTACTTTTATATGTTATCATGTATACTCCCTCTGTGTCTCTAGTTACTTTAATGTGTTATCATGTATACTCCCTCTGTGCCTCTATTTACTTTAATATGTTTTCCTGTATACTCCCTCTGTGTCTCTAGTTACTTTAATGTGTTATCATGTATACTCCCTCTGTGTCTCTAGTTACTTTAATATGTTATCATGTATACTCCCCCTGTCTCTATTTACTTTAATATGTTATCATGTATACTCCCCCTGTCTCTATTTACTTTAATATGTTATCATGTATACTCCCTCTGTGTCTCTAGTTACTTTAATGTGTTATCATGTATACTCCCTGTGTGCCTCTATTTACTTTAATATGCTATCATGTATACTCCCCCTGTCTCTATTTACTTTAATATGTTATCATGTATACTCCCTCTGTCTCTATTTACTTTAATATGTTATCATGTATACTCCCTCTGTGTCTCTAGTTACTTTAATATGTTATCATGTATACTCCCCCTGTCTCTATTTACTTTAATATGTTATCCTGTATACTCCCTCTGTGTCTCTATTTACTTTAATATGTTATCCTGTATACTCCCTCTGTGTCTCTATTTACTTTGATATGTTATCCTGTATACTCCCTCTGTGTCTCTATTTACTTTTATATGTTATCATGTATACTCCCTCTGTGTCTCTAGTTACTTTAATGTGTTATCATGTATACTCCCTCTGTGTCTCTATTTACTTTAATATGTTATCATGTATACTCCATCTGTGCCTCTATTTACTTTAATGTGTTATCATGTATACTCCCTCTGTGTCTCTATTTACTTTAATATGTTATCCTGTATACTCCCTCTGTGTCTCTATTTACTTTAATATGTTATCCTGTATACTCACTCTGTGTCTCTATTTACTTTGATATGTTATCCTGTATACTCCCTCTGTGTCTCTATTTACTTTTATATGTTATCATGTATACTCCCTCTGTGTCTCTAGTTACATTAATGTGTTATCATGTATACTCCCTCTGTGTCTCTATTTACTTTAATATGTTATCCTGTATACTCCCTCTGTGTCTCTATTTACTTTTATATGTTATCATGTATACTCCCTCTGTGTCTCTAGTTACTTTAATGTGTTATCATGTATACTCCCTCTGTGCCTCTATTTACTTTAATATGTTTTCCTGTATACTCCCTCTGTGTCTCTAGTTACTTTAATGTGTTATCATGTATACTCCCTCTGTGTCTCTATTTACTTTAATGTGTTATCATGTATACTCCCTCTGTGTCTCTATTTACTTTAATATGTTATCCTGTATACTCCCTCTGTGTCTCTATTTACTTTAATATGTTATCCTGTATACTCCCTCTGTGTCTCTATTTACTTTAATATGTTATCCTGTATACTCCCTCTGTGTCTCTATTTACTTTTATATGTTATCATGTATACTCCCTCTGTGTCTCTAGTTACTTTAATGTGTTATCATGTATACTCCCTCTGTGCCTCTATTTACTTTAATATGTTTTCCTGTATACTCCCTCTGTGTCTCTAGTTACTTTAATGTGTTATCATGTATACTCCCTCTGTGTCTCTAGTTACTTTAATATGTTATCATGTATACTCCCCCTGTCTCTATTTACTTTAATATGTTATCATGTATACTCCCCCTGTCTCTATTTACTTTAATATGTTATCATGTATACTCCCTCTGTGTCTCTAGTTACTTTAATGTGTTATCATGTATACTCCCTCTGTGCCTCTATTTACTTTAATATGCTATCATGTATACTCCCCCTGTCTCTATTTACTTTAATATGTTATCATGTATACTCCCTCTGTCTCTATTTACTTTAATATGTTATCATGTATACTCCCTCTGTGTCTCTAGTTACTTTAATATGTTATCATGTATACTCCCCCTGTCTCTATTTACTTTAATATGTTATCATGTATACTCCCTCTGTGTCTCTATTTACTTTAATATGTTATCATGTATACTCCCTCTGTGTCTCTAGTTACTTTAATGTGTTATCATGTATACTCCCTCTGTGTCTCTAGTTACTTTAATGTGTTATCATGTATACTCCCCCTGTCTCTATTTACTTTAATATGTTATCATGTATACTCCCCCTGTCTCTATTTACTTTAATATGTTATCATGTATACTCCCCCTGTCTCTATTTACTTTAATATGTTATCATGTATACTCCCTCTGTGTCTCTAGTTACTTTAATGTGTTATCATGTATACTCCCTCTGTGCCTCTATTTACTTTAATGTGTTATCATGTATACTCCCTCTGTGCCTCTATTTACTTTAATGTGTTATCCTGTATACTCCTTCTGTGTCTCTATTTACTTTAATGTGTTATCATGTATACTCCCTCTGTGTCTCTATTTACTTTAATATGTTATCATGTATACTCCCTCTGTGTCTCTATTTACTTTAATGTGTTATCATGTATACTCCCTCTGTGTCTCTATTTACTTTAATGTGTTATCATGTATACTCCCTCTGTATCTCTATTTACTTTAATGTGTTATCATGTATACTCCCTCTGTGCCTCTATTTACTTTAATATGTTATCATGTATACTCCCTCTGTGCCTCTATTTACTTTAATGTGTTATCATGTATACTCCCTCTGTTTCTCTATTTACTTTAATGTGTTACCATGTATACTCCCTCTGTGCCTCTATTTACTTTAATGTGTTATCATGTATACTCCCTCTGTGTCTCTAGTTACTTTAATGTGTTATCATGTATACTCCCTCTGTGCCTCTATTTACTTTACTGTGTTATCATGTTTACTCCCTCTGTGCCTCTAATTACTTTAATGTGTTATCATGTATACTCCCTCTGTGTCTCTATTTACTTTAATGTGTTATCATGTATACTCCCTCTGTGTCTCTATTTACTTTAATGTGTTATCATGTATACTCCCTCTGTGTCTCTATTTACTTTAATGTGTTATCATGTATACTCCCTCTGTGTCTCTATTTACTTTAATGTGTTATCATGTATACTCCCTCTGTGCCTCTATTTCCTTTAATATGTTATCATGTATACTCCCTCTGTGCCTCTATTTACTTTAATCTGTTATCATGTATACTCCCTCTGTGTCTCTATTTACTTTAATGTGTTATCATGTATACTCCCTCTGTGTCTCTATTTACTTTAATGTGTTATCATGTATACTCCCTCTGTGTCTCTAGTTACTTTAATGTGTTATCATGTATACTCCCTCTGTGTCTCTATTTACTTTAATGTGTTATCATGTATACTCCCTCTGTGTCTCTATTTACTTTAATGTGTTATCATGTATACTCCCTCTGTGTCTCTATTTACTTTAATGTGTTATCATGTATACTCCCTCTGTGTCTCTATTTACTTTAATGTGTTATCATGTATACTCCCTCTGTGTCTCTATTTACTTTAATGTGTTATCATGTATACTCCCTCTGTGCCTCTATTTACTTTAATGTGTTATCATGTATACTCCCTCTGTGTCTCTAGTTACTTTAATGTGTTATCATGTATACTTCCTCTGTGCCTCTATTTACTTTAATGTGTTATCATGTATACTCCCTCTGTGTCTCTATTTCCTTTAATGTGTTATCATGTATACTCCCTCTGTGTCTCTATTTACTTTAATATGTTACCATGTATACTCCCTCTGTGTCTCTATTTACTTTAATGTGTTATCATGTATACTCCCTCTGTGTCTCTATTTACTTTAATGTGTTATCATGTATACTCCCTCTGTGTCTCTATTTACTTTAATATGTTATCATGTAAACTCCCTCTGTGTCTCTATTTACTTTAATGTGTTATCATGTATACTCCCTCTGTGTCTCTATTTACTTTAATGTGTTATCATGTATACTCCCTCTGTGCCTCTATTTACTTTAATGTGTTATCATGTATACTCCCTCTGTGTCTCTATTTACTTTAATATGTTATCATGTATACTCCCTCTGTGTCTCTATTTACTTTAATGTGTTATCATGTATACTCCCTCTGTGTCTCTATTTACTTTAATGTGTTATCATGTATACTCCCTCTGTGTCTCTATTTACTTTAATGTGTTATCATGTATACTCCCTCTGTGCCTCTATTTCCTTTAATATGTTATCATGTATACTCCCTCTGTGCCTCTATTTACTTTAATCTGTTATCATGTATACTCCCTCTGTGTCTCTATTTACTTTAATGTGTTATCATGTATACTCCCTCTGTGTCTCTATTTACTTTAATGTGTTATCATGTATACTCCCTCTGTGTCTCTAGTTACTTTAATGTGTTATCATGTATACTCCCTCTGTGTCTCTATTTACTTTAATGTGTTATCATGTATACTCCCTCTGTGTCTCTATTTACTTTAATGTGTTATCATGTATACTCCCTCTGTGTCTCTATTTACTTTAATGTGTTATCATGTATACTCCCTCTGTGTCTCTATTTACTTTAATGTGTTATCATGTATACTCCCTCTGTGCCTCTATTTACTTTAATGTGTTATCATGTATACTCCCTCTGTGTCTCTATTTACTTTAATATGTTATCATGTATACTCCCTCTGTGTCTCTATTTAATTTAATGTGTTATCATGTATACTCCCTCTGTGTCTCTATTTACTTCAATGTGTTATCATGTATACTCCCTCTGTGCCTCTATTTACTTTAATGTGTTATCATGTATACTCCCTCTGTGCCTCTATTTACTTTAATGTGTTATCATGTATACTCCATCTGTGCCTCTATTTCCTTTAATGTGTTATCATGTATACTCCCTCTGTGTCTCTATTTACTTTAATGTGTTATCATGTATACTCCCTCTGTGTCTCTATTTACTTTAATGTGTTATCATGTATACTCCCTCTGTGCCTCTATTTACTTTGATGTGTTATCATGTATACTCCCTCTGTGTCTCTATTTACTTTAATGTGTTATCATGTATACTCCCTCTGTGTCTCTATTTACTTTAATATGTTATCATGTATACTCCCCCTGTCTCTATTTACTTTAATATGTTATCATGTATACTCCCTCTGTGTCTCTAGTTACTTTAATGTGTTATCATGTATACTCCCTCTGTGCCTCTATTTACTTTAATATGCTATCATGTATACTCCCCCTGTCTCTATTTACTTTAATATGTTATCATGTATACTCCCTCTGTCTCTATTTACTTTAATATGTTATCATGTATACTCCCTCTGTGTCTCTAGTTACTTTAATATGTTATCATGTATACTCCCCCTGTCTCTATTTACTTTAATATGTTATCATGTATACTCCCTCTGTGTCTCTATTTACTTTAATATGTTATCATGTATACTCCCTCTGTGTCTCTAGTTACTTTAATGTGTTATCATGTATACTCCCTCTGTGTCTCTAGTTACTTTAATGTGTTATCATGTATACTCCCCCTGTCTCTATTTACTTTAATATGTTATCATGTATACTCCCCCTGTCTCTATTTACTTTAATATGTTATCATGTATACTCCCCCTGTCTCTATTTACTTTAATATGTTATCATGTATACTCCCTCTGTGTCTCTAGTTACTTTAATGTGTTATCATGTATACTCCCTCTGTGCCTCTATTTACTTTAATGTGTTATCATGTATACTCCCTCTGTGCCTCTATTTACTTTAATGTGTTATCCTGTATACTCCCTCTGTGTCTCTATTTACTTTAATGTGTTATCATGTATACTCCCTCTGTGTCTCTAGTTACTTTAATGTGTTATCATGTATACTCCCTCTGTGTCTCTATTTACTTTAATGTGTTATCATGTATACTCCCTCTGTGTCTCTATTTACTTTAATGTGTTATCATGTATACTCCCTCTGTGTCTCTATTTACTTTAATGTGTTATCATGTATACTCCCTCTGTGTCTCTATTTACTTTAATGTGTTATCATGTATACTCCCTCTGTGCCTCTATTTACTTTAATGTGTTATCATGTATACTCCCTCTGTGTCTCTATTTACTTTAATATGTTATCATGTATACTCCCTCTGTGTCTCTATTTACTTTAATGTGTTATCATGTATACTCCCTCTGTGTCTCTATTTACTTCAATGTGTTATCATGTATACTCCCTCTGTGCCTCTATTTACTTTAATGTGTTATCATGTATACTCCCTCTGTGCCTCTATTTACTTTAATGTGGTATCATGTATACTCCATCTGTGCCTCTATTTCCTTTAATGTGTTATCATGTATACTCCCTCTGTGTCTCTATTTACTTTAATGTGTTATCATGTATACTCCCTCTGTGTCTCTATTTACTTTAATGTGTTATCATGTATACTCCCTCTGTGCCTCTATTTACTTTAATGTGTTATCATGTATACTCCCTCTGTGTCTCTATTTACTTTAATGTGTTATCATGTATACTCCCTCTGTGTCTCTATTTTCTTTAATATGTTATCATGTATACTCCCCCTGTCTCTATTTACTTTAATATGTTATCATGTATACTCCCTCTGTGTCTCTAGTTACTTTAATGTGTTATCATGTATACTCCCTCTGTGCCTCTATTTACTTTAATATGCTATCATGTATACTCCCCCTGTCTCTATTTACTTTAATATGTTATCATGTATACTCCCTCTGTCTCTATTTACTTTAATATGTTATCATGTATACTCCCTCTGTGTCTCTAGTTACTTTAATATGTTATCATGTATACTCCCCCTGTCTCTATTTACTTTAATATGTTATCATGTATACTCCCTCTGTGTCTCTATTTACTTTAATATGTTATCATGTATACTCCCTCTGTGTCTCTAGTTACTTTAATGTGTTATCATGTATACTCCCTCTGTGTCTCTAGTTACTTTAATGTGTTATCATGTATACTCCCCCTGTCTCTATTTACTTTAATATGTTATCATGTATACTCCCTCTGTGCCTCTATTTACTTTAATGTGTTATCATGTATACTCCCTCTGTTTCTCTATTTACTTTAATGTGTTACCATGTATACTCCCTCTGTGCCTCTATTTACTTTAATGTGTTATCATGTATACTCCCTCTGTGTCTCTAGTTACTTTAATGTGTTATCATGTATACTCCCTCTGTGCCTCTATTTACTTTACTGTGTTATCATGTTTACTCCCTCTGTTCCTCTATTTACTTTAATGTGTTATCATGTATACTCCCTCTGTGTCTCTAGTTACTTTAATGTGTTATCATGTATACTCCCTCTGTGTCTCTATTTACTTTAATGTGTTATCATGTATACTCCCTCTGTGTCTCTATTTACTTTAATGTGTTATCATGTATACTCCCTCTGTGTCTCTATTTACTTTAATGTGTTATCATGTATACTCCCTCTGTGCCTCTATTTCCTTTAATATGTTATCATGTATACTCCCTCTGTGCCTCTATTTACTTTAATCTGTTATCATGTATACTCCCTCTGTGTCTCTATTTACTTTAATGTGTTATCATGTATACTCCCTCTGTGTCTCTATTTACTTTAATGTGTTATCATGTATACTCCCTCTGTGTCTCTAGTTACTTTAATGTGTTATCATGTATACTCCCTCTGTGTCTCTATTTACTTTAATGTGTTATCATGTATACTCCCTCTGTGTCTCTATTTACTTTAATGTGTTATCATGTATACTCCCTCTGTGTCTCTATTTACTTTAATGTGTTATCATGTATACTCCCTCTGTGTCTCTATTTACTTTAATGTGTTATCATGTATACTCCCTCTGTGCCTCTATTTACTTTAATGTGTTATCATGTATACTCCCTCTGTGTCTCTATTTACTTTAATATGTTATCATGTATACTCCCTCTGTGTCTCTATTTACTTTAATGTGTTATCATGTATACTCCCTCTGTGTCTCTATTTACTTTAATGTGTTATCATGTATACTCCCTCTGTGTCTCTATTTACTTTAATGTGTTATCATGTATACTCCCTCTGTGCCTCTATTTCCTTTAATATGTTATCATGTATACTCCCTCTGTGCCTCTATTTACTTTAATCTGTTATCATGTATACTCCCTCTGTGTCTCTATTTACTTTAATGTGTTATCATGTATACTCCCTCTGTGTCTCTATTTACTTTAATGTGTTATCATGTATACTCCCTATGTGTCTCTAGTTACTTTAATGTGTTATCATGTATACTCCCTCTGTGTCTCTATTTACTTTAATGTGTTATCATGTATACTCCCTCTGTGTCTCTATTTACTTTAATGTGTTATCATGTATACTCCCTCTGTGTCTCTATTTACTTTAATGTGTTATCATGTATACTCCCTCTGTGTCTCTATTTACTTTAATGTGTTATCATGTATACTCCCTCTGTGCCTCTATTTACTTTAATGTGTTATCATGTATACTCCCTCTGTGTCTCTATTTACTTTAATATGTTATCATGTATACTCCCTCTGTGTCTCTATTTACTTTAATGTGTTATCATGTATACTCCCTCTGTGTCTCTATTTACTTTAATGTGTTATCATGTATACTCCCTCTGTGCCTCTATTTACTTTAATGTGTTATCATGTATACTCCCTCTGTGCCTCTATTTACTTTAATGTGTTATCATGTATACTCCATCTGTGCCTCTATTTCCTTTAATGTGTTATCATGTATACTCCCTCTGTGTCTCTATTTACTTTAATGTGTTATCATGTATACTCCCTCTGTATCTCTATTTACTTTAATGTGTTATCATGTATACTCCCTCTGTGTCTCTAGTTACTTTAATGTGTTATCATGTATACTTCCTCTGTGTCTCTATTTACTTTAATGTGTTATCATGTATACTCCCTCTGTGCCTCTATTTACTTTAATGTGTTATCATGTATACTCCCTCTGTGCCTCTATTTCCTTTAATATGTTATCATGTATACTCCCTCTGTGTCTCTATTTACTTTAATGTGTTATCATGTATACTCCCTCTGTGCCTCTATTTACTTTAATGTGTTATCATGTATACTCCCTCTGTGTCTCTAGTTACTTTAATGTGTTATCATGTATACTTCCTCTGTGTCTCTATTTACTTTAATGTGTTATCATGTATACTCCCTCTGTGCCTCTATTTCCTTTAATGTGTTATCATGTATACTCCCTCTGTGTCTCTATTTACTTTAATGTGTTATCATGTATACTCCCTCTGTGTCTCTATTTACTTTAATGTGTTATCATGTATACTCCCTCTGTGTCTCTAGTTACTTTAATGTGTTATCATGTATACTTCCTCTGTGTCTCTATTTACTTTAATGTGTTATCATGTATACTCCCTCTGTGCCTCTATTTCCTTTAATATGTTATCATGTATACTCCCTCTGTGTCTCTATTTACTTTAATGTGTTATCATGTATACTCCCTCTGTGTCTCTATTTACTTTAATATGTTATCATGTATACTCCCCCTGTGCCTCTATTTACTTTAATGTGTTATCATGTATACTCCCCCTGTGCCTCTATTTACTTTAATATGTTATCATGTATACTCCCTCTGTGTCTCTGTTTACTTTAATGTGTTATCATGTATACTCCCTCTGTGCCTCTATTTACTTTAATGTGTTATCATGTATACTCCCCCTGTGCCTCTATTTACTTTAATGTGTTATCATGTATACTCCCTCTGTGTCTCTAGTTACTTTAATGTGTTATCATGTATACTCCCTCTGTGTCTCTATTTACTTTAATGTGTTATCATGTATACTCCCTCTGTGCCTCTATTTACTTTAATGTGTTATCATGTATACTCCCTCTGTGTCTCTATTTCCTTTAATGTGTTATCATGTATACATGGTATGACTATGCTCAACTGACAACTGCAATAATGTAAGGCTCTGCCAGAGATCGCCTCATTGTCATCACAGATCCTGTTTCGCGCTATAAAAACAGCAAATACAATTACTTTGAATGGAACAATAACTGTAGTTGTGTACTAAATGTTTCATGCGGCTAGTTTGAATACTTTGGCCAGTGTAAGTGAATAATTATAATTTCTACGATAGCCTACAACCGCCAAATGTAGTGACAACATTGTTGTTTTTTTAAGTTGTAACTTCACCTTTGACAGATGTTATTATAACTTTAGGAGGTGTTATTACAACTTTAAAAGATGTAATTACAACTTTTAAAAATGTAATTACAACTTTTAAAAGTTGAATATTCAAGTTATAAAGTTGAAGTTACAAGTTAAAAAGTTGTAAATACAATTTTTGAAAGGTTAATATTCACGTTTCAAAACTTGAAATTATAACTTGTAAAGGTTTAAATACAAGTTTTGAAGGTTGTATATTCACGTTTCAAAGGTGCTATTTTAACTTGCAAAGGTATTATAACAACTTGTAAAGGTGTAATGATTTGAATGTTGTATATTCAAGTTTAAAGTTTTGATTACAACTTGCAAAGATGTGTTTTATACGAAAGCCTACAAGGGCCAAATTCAATGACAACATTTTTTTTTTAAAGTTGTAGTTTCAACTTTTAAAGGTGTAATTACAAGTTTAGAAAGTTGTATATTCAAGTTTTAAAGTTGTATATTCAAGTTTAAAAGTTGTTATTACAACTTTTAAAGGTGTAATTACAACTTTAAAAAGTTGTATATTCAAGATTTAAAGGTGTAATTACAAGTTTAGAAAGTTGTATATTCAAGTTTTAAAGTTGTAATATGACTAAGTAGATCTAATATATAACTAAGTAGATCTGATATATGACTAAGTCGATCTGGTATATGACTAAGTAGATCTGATATATGATAAAGTAGATTTGATATATGATAAAGTAGATCTGATATATGACTAAGTAGATCTGATATATGACTTAGTAGACGTGATATATGACTAAGTAGATCTGATATATGACAAAGTAGATCTGATATATGATCAAGTAGATCTGATATATGATAAAGTAGATCTGATATATGACTTTTAAAACTTGAATATATAACTTTAAAAAGTTGAATATACAACTTTTAAAACTTGTAATTTCACCTTTTACAAGTTGTAATTACAACTTTAAAACTAGAATATACAACTTTTTAAAGCTCTAATTACACCTTTACAAGTTGTAATAACAACTTTCAAACTTGAATATACAACTTTTAAAACTTGAATGTATAACTTTTAAAACTTGAATATATAACTTTTAAAAGTTGAATATACAACTTTTAAAACTTGTTATTTCACCTTTACAAGTTGTAATTACAACTTTAAAACTTGAATATACAGCTTTTTAAAGTTGTAATTACAGCTTTAAAAAAAAATGTTGTCACTGAGTTTGGCCCTTGTAGGCTTTCGTAGTTTTACACCTTGTCAAGACACAACTATTAAACGCTGTTACTTTTGAAAAGTGAATATACAACTTTCAAACCTTTTTTTAAAAACTGTCGTTGAATTTGACGGTTGACAGCTTTCGTAAATTTCAAACTACATGTAATGCATGATAGTTGCTTTTAATTTGTAATAGCGAGCATTTCATCATTATTGAGCCATTTAAGTCAGGATATAGATATCAGTTATACCTTGCAGCGGAACTACTTACAACTATGAGAAGTCTATGTACACATAAATTTAATCACATGTTTATCTATTAACAATTTTAAATGTCCATGTTATTTAGACGTTGTGTATCTTTGAATACTCGTGTAAAGAAAGTGTATTTACCTACTTGTTGGTTGTGGTTTTACAAAATCGGTTGTTAATAGGCAGGCGAAATTGACGCTTAATAATGGATTAATGACGGGAAGAGAATACATTCATACATGTCGGTCTGTTCATATCAAACAGTATTTGTCAGTGTCTTTAAAGGGGCAGTAGCACGTTTTTTGCAAAATTTGTTTTTTTTCAAATTTCCCATTTATAATGATAGTTTATGTCATTTAAATTAACTTTAGAGGGTAAAACATATTATGACACAAACCAATTTTCTGTAGTGGTAAAAACTATGTTGCGTATAAAGCAAAACTTGCATGGCGGCCATTTTATTGTGAACACATTTTATTATTTCGAATGACAAAAACGATCCCCATGGCTTTACTGAGCCATGTACACTCATTTTTAACTTGATTGGTTGTTTTACTATTGGTGTTTTACTATTGGTGAAATTATTTTTCAAATACATTTCATCGACTTATTTGAGAAAAAAAACGTGCTACTGTCCCTTTAAGATTAAGAGAGAGACAAGAAGGCGTATCAATTACTAAAGGTTGAGGCTTTCAAGAGAGGAGAGAATAAAGTGCGGATTGTAAATAAGAAATAAAAGTTGAATATTTCTTACAAACTCTGTGCATTACCACACAACACGAATACAATGATTGAGCTTTCATTCGGATAATTTCATCAAGATTGTCCATGTCCATGTGGATGTGTTTCTATGGTGGTTTTAATAGGTATTTAAACAGAATTTCATAAATAGAAATGATTTTGAAAATTGTTGAATTTTTAAGATATAAAAAACATAGTTAATCAACTTTATGTGGCTGTATAAAGTACAAACGATAAGATATAACTGAAACATATGCCGGGTTTAAACAAATAACTTTGGAATATTCACAGAGATAGGATATTAAAAGCATAGACAAAACGAATGAGATATTTATGAATTATGTACCTTATAGATGCCACAGAAGGCACGTTGTTTAATCTTGTTTCTTCTATTTATTCAAGTAATCTCCTCATACAGAAAATAATCATTTATGCAAAACATATTGGTACTACTAACATATGTTCTATTAATAAGGAAAACCGTCATTTAACATTAATGAAACGATCTGTGAACCTCAATTTAAAGTGGCAGTAGCATGTTTTGGCTCAAATAAGTTGATGAAATGTATTTGAAAAATAATGTCACCCTTCTCTCTACGGAATGTCAAGTTAAAAATGTAAAACCATGGGAAAAGTTTTTGTAATTCAAAATAAGAAAATGTGTTCACATTTAAAAATTTGCTTTATATGCAACACTGTTATTACTACTATGGATAATTGGTTTGTGTAATAAGATATTTACCATTTAAAGTAAATATAAATGACATAAACTATCATTATAAATGGGAATTTTGAAAACAAAATTTAAAAAAAACGTCCTACAGCCTCTTTGAATAACCAAATGCTAGTTACCAGTTGCTCCATACATAGGAGTGATATTACTTTTCTTAAGCAGTACATGTTACAGGTTTCATGTATATCGCTTTGTTAGCAAATGAGTCCAGTTTAAACAGTGATGTTGAATCTCATGATCTATTCTTTTATATGTAATTTAGGCATTGATAGAATATAAGCTAAAGCATTTTATTTCACCAAAGAAGTTAACCACGTAATACCGCTTTCAATGAGGTTGTTTTTTTCATTATCAAAACGTTTCGATTATTTTTTTTAATTCATTGATGTATTTAGTTTGAAATGCATCGTGTTAGTCACCATAACTGTTTACTCTACACATTCAAATCTAATTTATGGCCTATTATATCTCTGGTCCTTGAAGGAAATTTAGAAGTTGAATACCCAAAAACCAGGAATATTTTCTGGATAACAACTTTAAAGGATAGATGCAATGACATATGGTCAAAAGTGGATTCATTAAAATGGGATGTCAATTTGACAATTGCTCGATTTTTAGCTCATCAGGCCTGAAAGGCCCGATTGGCTTATGGCATGGCATGGCATGGCATGGCGTCCAGCGTCCATCCGTCCGTCCGTCCGTCCATCCGTCCATCCGTCCGTCCATCCGTCCGTCCATCCCTAAACTTTTCGTTTTTTCGACTTCTTCTCAAGATCCAATGACTCCACAGAGCTGAAATTTTATGTGCAGACTCCTTGGCAAATAGGGATTCTAAATTGTAGATTTCGTGACCACGTGACCCCAAATGGGGTCACAGGGGTCACATCCTTAGAAACCTATTTTCATCTTCTTCTCCAGTTCCAAAATGTCTAGAGAGCTGAAAAATTATGTGCAGACTCATTGGCCAATAGGGATTCTAAATTGTAGATTTCGTGACCCTGTGACCCCAATTTTGGTCACGGGTCATGACCCACACACCTATTTTCATCTTCTTCTCCAGTTTATATGTAAAGAAATGTTTATATAGAAAGGTAAACTATTGTGTAGAGATTCTTTGGTCAAAGATAATTCTTAATTGTAGGATTGGTTACCCTGTGACTCCAAATGTTGGTCACAGGGGTCATGATCTAAAACCAATATTATTTTGCTTGTTAACAATGTATTACTTGAGATAATTTAGATATTCAACCTTAGATAATAAACCAATAACATTCTGGTGAGCTACAGAGCCACTGGCTCTATTTTTAATTTCTGAAGTCGGTCCATTAATTACTTGTATACTGTTTTTTAAATAACCGCCTTATTTATCCCCAGTCACCGGAATAAAAGTCTGCGGGGTTGTAGCCCCTGAAAGGATGGCTTCTGTGACGTCACTGGAGTAATGTCATTATCGGCGATAGTAATAATTCAACGTAATTTCGCAACATTTTGATTGTTAATTTCACTAACAAATATTCAATCAAACAACTAAAATTTTCCATATAACGAATGTTTAGATATCTAACTAGGTAATTCCGCAGATGACAATTACATAATTATTGCATAAAAATGTGTTTTTGGCGATTTAACACACCTCATAAATTCATCTAGCGATAGTTTTGATCATCCTTTTTTTGTGGCGCCACGGGCGCCATTTGTCTGACGGGCATCGTCTTTGTTTAATCACAGTCACGAGTCAATGATTTCTCAAAGTGTTCATTGCGGCATTGTTAAAATGGGCAAATTAAAATCGTCTTATTGATCAATTACAAGTGTATATTGTCTCGATTTTATGCTCAATTGATTCGTACTAGATAGAGAACTCGTAGCAGTACATTATCGGGATATACATATACGGGTTTGAGAGGGTTGGGCGAGGCGTCAGCCGAGCCTAACCCTTTCAAACCCGTACATTCATATCCCGATAATGTACTGCTACGAGTTCTCTATCTATCTTAGAGCAGAGCCAAATGCTTAAGTCGTCAAGAAAATGTCTTAAAATAATATATTTCAAATGAATTGTCAATAAATTTGGGAAACATTCTCTCGAACACAACATAAAAGCATTGACATTTCTCATTTTCATATGCAAATGTTAGAGAAATTGACGTCATCATCAGTACTGTGAGAACTGAATTTCTTAAATTGTCCGAGGTGCATGAGGCGTACATTTTATATAAAGCGCACGAGTCGTGCTACAGCAAAAGCGTCGTGCTTGAATCACGAACATGCATGATTTGAGCACGTTTTCATTCAGCAACATTGAGCAGTAATACATTTCATTGCCTATAAAGACTGAGTGGTTTTTAGAATAAATCAGTTCATACGAATGGCTTCATCGTGGACAGTCCAGGGACAAGTACACTATTCATTCAGGAAAGGTAACTTTACTTTTTTACTCCTTACTATTTAAAAAGTTTTTTTTTTAAATTCAAACTAATTAAATTTTCATTAAATTGGTTTATTTGATAACAGATATTGTTTTGTTTTTTTTGTATTTCAAATATTTTCCCATCACGTTAAGTTGTTTGTTAAGCTGTATTTATCAATATGAGAGTTGTATAGCTATTGTTGCATATGCTATTGTGCCTCCCGTCTATATTACATATACATTATTTCAGGTTACTGCAGCAACGAAAGTGTACTCGAACTGTCTATATGGGAAAGAATGTAGCGTCGTACTGGACATCGTCGGACGCTGTGTGACGACAGGGTTTCAGAGAGACGACAATGCAGTCTCCATCCTCCAACACTGCAAGAAGGTAATTTTATGTCGTTCTATGTCTTCTGAATGTTATTTTTTATATCGTGGTTAGAAATATATAAAACATTGGTAACTTGGTTTGATGCTTGTCATTGTTTGACTTACCCGTGATATAAATGAAATACGCTTGGAAAAAAACCAATTGATATCGCATTACTTGCTTTATTTACATGCTTTTATTCTTCTTTTAGGAATATCAGGCTCCTTAACATAGAAGACCCCGACGGAAGCGACTTTTTCCTGTCGGAAAGAGAACACATCAGATCATTTGTCAATGTAATAAGTGTTTAATTATGTATTATCCACATAAATAAAACAAACAGTTGACATTGTTTGTTGTTTTTATGAAAGTCTGTGAACCAGTTTTATGAGCATGATACCCGAACGCAACCAGACAACCATACATCTATCGGGATATAAATGTACTCCAAGTGACCACAATACAATCATATGATATGACGAAATCATTTGACTGTGCTCTAACTATACATAATGTCCGTAGAGGTAATAATCTTTCATTCTTGTGAAAAATGCATTTCATCAGATCTGTAATAGAAAAATACACGACGTTTCGGAGCTTCATCAGATTCATCAGGTGGATATAAAGGAAAGAACAAAATGTGATGCTTTTATATAGTAAACTGTTAACTGTTAAACTATCTCTGTTAACACAAAAGTCTATTACCTGTGTTGTAGAACTTTGTAAAGAACATGCGAAGAATATAAACGTACGTGCAAAAGAAAGTATTACACTTAGTTTTCTCGAGTTTTCGACGTCGTATTAAAGTGAATAGTATTGGAAATTAGTCAACATATTAAATCATTCAAATAATACTTCTTAGCGGTTTTTTTAAAAATTAATTCGAAATTTAAATTTTAAATAACCCCTAATTAATTTTGATAAAATAACTGTTCATCGCCATATATATCAAATACTCTATGTGAAAATCCATAAATGTGCCTCATTCTACACACATTTAGAATATTTTAAACATGATAGGGGTCACGCTGGTGTAAATATTGCTTACCCCTGTCTACTCTAAAAAAGGATATTTTATATTAAAAAAGTAAACAGTCACCAATTAAGTCATTCAACCTAGAGCCGAAAGGGGTTATTGTATCGTGCGATAATCAAATGCATCTCATTTCTTTAAAAATATTGAATTAATCGAAAACAAGTGTGTGTTATACTTAGTTACAGCTAGTTTATGTCTATGTGGTTTTCAATATTGAAACTAAATATATATTCGCATTTCAAGATTCCCTCAAATCGGCTGATATCGTTTAAGCAACCTTATAATGTTGACAGTCGTATACTTTTACATTTTACCGGAATGATGTGAGGTGAGGTGAGATTGGGTTTAACGAGTATTTTTAAAGAGTATTTCACTTATATCGCGGCTGCTAGTATTACGGCAGGGAGAAAGTCCGCAACGCCATGTGGCTATGCATTGGGGTGAAACCTGCGAGCAACGGCTGGAACTAGCGAACCATGGGTGGTACTACTCTGAAATTCACTGTAGCATTGCACCCAAACCTTACTGCGTGTAGAACAGTTCTCTACTGTAGACAAAGTTGCCATGCCCCTGGCGGGATTCGAACCTCTTGATCCGAAGCCGGACGCGCTAACCACTGCTCTATCCCGCCCCTTACCGGAAAGAATTTGTAATCGATTATGAATTGAATTAAATAGTTAATGTCCTTTTATTTGTCTTATTACAAAAAAGTTTCTATTTCCAGTTATAATTACATTTCTGCACAGATTATCACAGTGAATGAATGTGTATGATTGTTTGTCCTATTTTGTAAGGATTATCAGCTGCTAATTGTATTTACATTACTCAAGCAACTACTTTTCAGCTACACGTGTATATTCTGTTACTATTATATACAAAGTCATTCATGTTAATTGTCCTTGGGAATATTTTTTATTAAAAATTCTCTTCTAAAGATATATTCACCCTAACGTGTCTTGTAACCCTTCCCTCCACATTCCTGAACTTATCACTTAGCTAGAGCTGGTTTCGTCTTGATGTCAGGAAGTGTTATCGAATGTATGAGCAGTGAAGTTACATATATCATTAAAACCAGCTGTATATCAAAACCGGAAAGGAGAACGTCGGATTTCAATGATTAATTTTGGACTTCACTTTCAACTTAAACACGATTCTGTACCACATATTAGTTGATGTATTATTTCAGTGAACTTATTTTGAGCATTTCAAATAATATTATGTTTACACTTAATCAATAATGCGAACATATGTTCCGGAAGTTTCCTATGTCTCGACTAACCTTTTAATGAACAGTCTAGTCCATTGTATATTGTAACATATTGATGTTTTTGCGCCTTATACTTACAGACATTTTTTTTAAAGTTTGACAGTTCAAGAGGTGCTTTTTGTTTATGTGGAGCTAGTGAATTCAATCCGTTTCCATAGTTATATGAGGGAGTTCACATAGTCAATATTATTTAAGTTATTGACTATTTCGAAACACCTCTTGCTACTAATTTTGTCATTTTACTTTTTAATGTGTCAATGGTAACAAGTTGAACAAGTTGAGGGAAGGAACCTTATCCGATTTGTTGAAAGATTTTTTTAACAAAACAGTTCATGTAATTGAATGTTCTCTGATACGTGCTATGTCTGTCCAAATGCAGACAGGAAACACCATACTATTTCATAAGATGATACCTCAACTTAAATTCCACATAGTTCCAAGCATTACATTAGATATAATCAATAAGTCAGTGTTTGTTTAAATTCTCCCCCTTCGTTAAAATAGAACTAATATACATACCGACGTATCGAAATATGTATTTACGCACATTTTAATTTCATCTAAGTAGTTCGTTCACCTGCTGTTTGCATACATGTTCATACATCGTATCGAAATATGTATTGACGCACATTTTATTTTCATCCAAGTAGTTCGTTCACCTGCATAGACGCACATTTTAATTTCATCCAAGTAGTTCGTTCACCTGCTGTTTGCATACATGTCATACATCGTATCGAAATATGTATTGACGCACATTTTATTTTCATCCAAGTAGTTCGTTCACCTGTATAGACGCACATTTTAATTTCATCTAAGTAGTTCGTTCACCTGCTGTTTGCATACATGTTCATACATCGTATCGAAATATGTATTGACGCACATTTTAATTTCATCTTAGTAGTTCGTTCACCTGCTGTTTGCATACATGTTCATACATCGTATCGAAATATGTATAGACGCACATTTTAATTTCATCTAAGTAGTTCGTTCACCTGCTGTTTGCATACATGTTCATACATCGTATCGAAATATGTATAGACGCACATTTTAATTTCATCCAAGTAGTTCGTTCACCTGCTGTTTGCATACATGTTCCTACATCGTATCGAAATCTGTATAGACGCACATTTTAATTTCATCCAAGTAGTTCGTTCACCTGCTGTTTGCATACATGTTCCTACATCGTATCGAAATATGTATAGACGCACATTTTAATTTCATCCAAGTAGTTCGTTCACCTGCTGTTTGCATACATGTTCATACATCGTATCGAAATATGTATTGACGCACATTTTAATTTCATCCAAGTAGTTCGTTCACCTGCTGTTTGCATACATGTTCATACATCGTATCGAAATATGTATAGACGCACATTTTAATTTCATCTAAGTAGTTCGTTCACCTGCTGTTTGCATACATGTTCATACATCGTATCGAAATATGTATAGACGCACATTTTAATTTCATCTAAGTAGTTCGTTCACCTGCTGTTTGCATACATGTTCCTACATCGTATCGAAATATGTATTGACGTACATTTTAATTTCATCCAAGTAGTTCGTTCACCTGCTGTTTGCATACATGTTCCTACATCGTATCGAAATATGTATTGACGTACATTTTAATTTCATCCAAGTAGTTCGTTCACCTGCTGTTTGCATACATGTTCATACATCGTATCGAAATATGTATTGACGTACATTTTAATTTCATCCAAGTAGTTCGTTCACCTGCTGTTTGCATACATGTTCCTACATCGTATCGAAATATGTATTGACGCACATTTTAATTTCATTTAATTAGTTCGTTCACCTGTTGTTTGCATACATGTTCATACATCGTATCGAAATATGTATTGAAGCACATTTTAATTTCATCCAAGTAGTTGGTTCACCTGCATGTTCATACATCGTATCGAAATATGTATTGACGCGAGGTTGCCGCCTAGTGATACAACTGCATCCCAGTAGCTCTTCACCAATTATTTCCATACATACATCGTGTTGAAATATGTGTTAGCAATATTTTCTACATGCCCCTTAAAGGCATATGTATATTGACACAGTGCTCGCCCATCGACACAGCTGCATCCCAGGGGTTTGTTCACCTGCTGTTGCCCGTGAAACAATAGTTTAGAAAGTCGATAGTATAAACCAGCTGTGTAATCATTTTAAGGCTTTGAGTTTAAGGTAAATTCAACCAACAGCAACAAACATGATGTACTGACCCAAAATCAAATCAACAATTATCTGCCCACATGACTATATGACATTGTGTACTGCCTCAAACTTCATGATAACAAATTTTACTATTGAGCCAATGGACAACAACTGAATATTCGACCTTTGTCACCTTCCACAATATACTTCAAATTGTTTCTAAGTGCTTTTTCTTATATTTCAATGTGTGATTCGCACATCTTATCAATAAAATAATCATTATCGATGGTTGGAGAACGTGTAATTTACTGTCGAAAGTAACCGTCAAATGGTTTGTTGAATGTGCACAAGTAAACAACTTATATTGTTTATTTGATGTCGGCTTAGTATGCACGTTTTACATTGTATTTGATATTGAATTTCCAAAGCAGAACGAGTCAAATAATAATTAAAACATATATGTTATCGCATAGAATGTATTTGCTGAGTTAAATAACAAATCTGAACGGGACTGTGAGTTAATGTCCGGATCAAACTGTATAAACCATTTTATATCATTGGTTGAGTTGTACCTTTCCATATCCAATGATCGTGTCCTTCTACATAATCACATTTGTGCAGATGTTTTGCACACTTTCAACTGTTATTTTGTACCGTTCGCGATATCACACCATACACACACACTGTAAACACGGGAAGATATCACCCAAACTGGAACCCGCCTCACACGTGCCCTTTGACCTTGAATCTCCTATAAATGTTTGAGGCAACACTTTAATGTTACTGTTCCTCTGAAAATCATGAGCCGCTTGTATTGTCTGAAAACACACCAACTGCTGTCTTGTTCTCATTGCAAAGGGCACTACCAATAGCCGACTCTTGATATATATGCATAGCGGTGACCTGGATATCCAAAACGAGGCTAAGCCCGCAAGCTTCCAAGATGGCAGACGAAAATGCCGTGATGCAACGTGTGAGTCCGATATCGTATTTCATAGTAGCTTCACTACTAACTCACAAAAAGTTTTCTACTTTTGCACAAAAGTATGTTACTGTTTTCTGAATGAGTCCGTGTTAAATTTGACAACGGTGATTAAAAGTTTCATTCATAAAGTGCCTTGCCAAAATGTCAAAGCGCTAGCATCGTGCCATTCGTGGAACGTTGATTCGCTGATATGAGTACTTGTCAAATATCTCAATTTTTTACAAAATACATGAGATATTATACGATAAGGAACACAATTTTACGTTGGAAATAGATTTGATGGGTTTTTAAAAGAAATCTATAGTCATCTAGTCATATTAATGATTGATATTTTCGCTTTTTTTTTGCTGCCGCGTGTACGTAATCTCTAACATTCGATCAACTTCCGGGAGACTTGCAATCTCACAATGCGTCACCTCTGCAACTTTCCTACATAAACAGTTTTATTATCTATGTCAAACATCTATCTAGAACCAAAATAATTATACTCATCAATTCGATATATTTTGTACAGACCGACCAACGGGAAATAGAATTGAACTTATTCAGTACAGTAGCCTGTACAGTATCCAATGCAGATCTAATTGCATATAGAATTGTATATTTAATAGATTTACAAACGAACGTTCTTCAACTGTAAACACATTTTAATTTAAGTGTTTGGTGTGGTTAAGTATATATTATGATTTTTGTTATTGTTTGAACATTTTTTCAAAATTGTGTATTATTTGTATTGCAAATACTTTGGGGGAAATGGGTAGAAAGTAAACTTTCAACTGCCCTTTTCATTAGGAAATACAATTCTACAAGTGCAAATTGATTCCTGATTTTTAAAGTAAAACATTCCTCAAATAACATAATTATATAATATATGTCTGTACCTGAAACCCTAATATCAATTTAGAATTCTATGGATATAATTCATATACATGTTTTGGACCTGACTTATTCAAATTTATATGGATTGATACATGGAATTAAGTTGATCTAGTTTGCTTTAGTAAGTTCATTTTCAGATGGGGCAACCATATAGAGGTATACATTTGTACATTACTCAAATTGGACCAGCAAAATTAACTACATTTTCTTATTTCAAGAGTTTGGTTTGACTCAATCACGTTGATACCTGACAAAATAAAGCTACACTTTGTAAACATATTAACAGTCTTATCAAATTATTATATTTTATCTCTGAAGGGTAGCATATTTTCAAAATGGTCTGATTGCTTTAGATATATTATACTTGCAGCAAATATTAATTAAGATATTATAGTTTTATTTATGTGACTAAATTTTATCTAAAACTCCTAAGTGATTTATTTTAACTTGACAAAAATAAATTTATATAAAAAATATTTCATTATTTTAGGTACATTTCAGATGAAACTTAGTTCTTTATCTAAAGTTTACTTGACCTTTCTGTAAGTTCCCAAGGCATAAAATTGTTTATAAAGGTCCACAGCTTCAATGTTGAGAACATGAACAATCTACAATTTATGGTCAAACATTCTTTTAATGAAACTTTCTATCTCATCTATGCCAAATCTATTAATCATTACAAATTTACGAAGTAAATCATAAATTATTCAGACCAATTATATAATATGCCTCAAATCTTTGATTCATTATCTTTTTACAAGAGATGAATAATGATGTGTATATATGTAAACAGACATCAGCGCAATCACAAATTAATTTACAAGTAAACCTTAATCAATTTGTGTACATACATGTATATGGATATATTTTTTTAGGAACATTTCAATCCAGATGACATTTGGTTTTGATTTTGACTTTATCATAAATTTCATATTTCATCTTATTCGTGAGTGGTAATAATATATTTCAAATGTATCATGTTGAACAAAATATAAAATACGGCCGCACATATTACAATTTCCCATGTAACATTGTTATTAAATTGAGATATAATTAAAACTCTAACATCTAATGTATAATAAACTGAGATGATATTTTGTATACAAAATTAATTTTAGTTATTTATTTTCTTGATTTTCCTTAGAATTTACAGTTTTAAAAAAAAATCATGCAAATACTTTATATCAAAATTATATTAAATATATAACTACTTACCTTATAACTGATTTATTAAAAAATATTCACTTCTGCCTGCATGACAGTACTAGTGTCAAGTGTGACAATACTAGTACTATATAGTAGGTTTGCTTGAATCAATTCCGCCGGCTAATTTAAGTCAGCACATTTACGACATTATAATATTATTCTTACATTTAGGCCTATAAGTTTTCATAGTAATCGGCATGGTAACAGAAACATGTTTTTGTCAACATCACTGTTTGGCGAGACACGGCATGCGATTGTTCTTGTCGATTGTTCATGTCGAGTATCGAGTATATGTCGGAGAAATCAATAAGCTCACAATGTATTTATCATCACGATCAGATAGGGCCTACATCAATATCGCAATCGTATTTAGTACGTTTAATCTAGAATTAAGTATGAAACAGCAATTGAATATTCGTAAAACAAATCGCTCACGTTTCAAAAATGAAATAGCGCAAGTTTACTTCACTCAGCAAACGTTGTCATTTATTCAAATACTGAATTTAAAACACACATATTTTTAGTCAAATAAACATTTGAGATGTTGTTTTAGCTTTTAGTTCCGTCTGAAAGTAGTGACAATGTGACAAACGTTTTGGGCGAGAGAAAATCGCGGTCAAGCACTTCCGGGATCACGTTGTTCGTCCATGCGGGGTTAACCTCGTTTTGGATAGCTCATGAATATTCATGACGTAATATTAAGAGAAGTCTATGGAACATGGTCTTCATCACGATATCGTGGATATATATAGCTGTCGCACGTCCACCAAGAGAAGTGAGCTCCCTTATCGCCAGTGATTGCGCCCAATAGCATGACAGACCCACAGACACAAACATGTTGCTGTTTGAGGGTGGTACGGAACCTCCTTTGAGCTCGTACAATTCAAACCCGTAGTCTGTAGTTCAGACTGACCCATCACTCAACATAACAATGACACGGCTAGAACACCATTCACACTGACCCAATAAAGTACATTCTGGTACTTAGTCATTCATTCCTTGTTAAACTTCTTTGATACTGCTTTCTGACAAACCCGTATTTTCTTGATAGCCGTACGATCTGTGTTTATAGTCAATGCTGGCTTTAATTCATTCAGTTCAGAATGCCATAAGAGGGTGGGTTCGAATCCCTAAATTGATTCATCTGAATACGTCTTACAAATGCAGATAGCGTTACCCCTTATATGACATTAGCACACTGTCCAAGAAGTGTTGTCTATCTTAATGTAATGGTATTTAAATGCTTATTGATGCACCTGGTACCTCTTGTAAATACTGAACTATCATCAACAGTTTACAGAACATTCCATAGGGAACAAGTGTTTGCCACTAACATGGCAATGCCCCCCGCCGTAAACAGTGAGTTTAGTAAGACACGTCATTTGGTCAAGTGTCATAGACACCTTGAAAATAAGGTCAAGGTCACCAAAATTGACTGGTGTCTGCGTCCAACCACAATGTAGGCCGACACCAAATATGAAGACTTTGGATGCAACGCTTCATGAGATATGGCGTAAACAAGAAATGTTACGTACGTACGGACGCTGCTGAATAAATAGTCCCCTGTTCCGCGTTGCGGCGGGGGACAATAAGCTAAATTTTCATATCATTGTAGATTTTGGTTAAGTTTTGAGTGCTTGCATCAACATATCGAAAACTAAGCTGAAAAGATAGGGAAAGGGGAGATCGGGAGACCTGTGTTTCAACTGTTTTTAAAGGTTAAATAATATTTTCTGGTTTGATAAACTTGGAAAGCTTTCATCATATTCTTGGCAGAGAGTTTATTTTACTCAAGAAATGAAACTTATTACTTGTAAAATCATTCATTTAAAGATAAGAGTGGTTTATTATATACGATAAAATGTAAATAATGTTTGAAAAATATCCTTTGGCATAAAACTGACATTCATAACGTCATTAAATCAATTAGATAATTAGCAGTTATAAGATAACTTGAATATCACGATAAGTTATCTCTATTCCAATTCCTGAAATGTATCGGTTCCATCTCTTTAAGAAACCATCTAATTTATTCATATTCAACATTGATCAACATATCTCTTTAGGGGTACATTTGTAAAGAAATTCTATACAGGAGAGATTCTCGTTGAAGATAATTTGATAGAAGACATAGAGATATCAATAATTGAAATAGGAGGCGTTTTTATAAATATATTCAGTACATCACTACCTTCATCTTCCGCACGCATCGGGCCATATATGCACTTTTAGAAAATGCATACTGACCCTTGCGACAATTCGAATGACATATGGTCCAAATCGGATTCATTAAAATGGGATGTCAATTTGACAATTGCTCGATTCTAAATTTCTGAAATCGGTCCATAAATTACTTATATTCGGCTTTTTAAAAACATGGATAATTTAGCCCCGGCGAGTCTGCGAGGGTGTGGCCCCTGAAGCTATGACTTCTGTGACGTCACTGGAGTAATCTTATTATCGGCGATGGTCATAATTCAATGTAATTTCGCAATATTTTGATCGTTAATTTCACTGACAAATCTTCAACTTAAATTTTCCATATATCAAATGTTTTGGTATCCAACTAGGTAATTCCGCAGATGACAATTATATAATCATTATGGAAACATGTGTTTTGGCAATTTAACACCTCATAAATTCATCTAGTGGCAGTGATAATCACAAGTATTAATTAATGAAGATCCACGGAGCTGGTCACAGACGACCCGCCGTCTGTGGTTAATCAGTCACGCCTCAATGATTCTTTTCAAAAACGTTTCGCGGCGGTAATCGCGGCATTGTTTAAATGGATTTAGTATAAACGTCTTAATAATCAATTGCAAGTGTACATTGTCTCGATTTTATGCTATATTGATTCCGATATACACTGTACGTATAGGTAATTACCTGTCATTCTTGAGAAAAATGCAATTCACGCGATCTTTAATGAACTAACCTTTTGTACATTTTTCACCTTGTTTCAATGATAACTCAATAACAAATATATATACAGCTATTAGTGTTTTATAACTAAAGAGTTGAGTTAGTAACAGCGAAGGTTATTTCGTTTTACCTAAAACGAATCTCCCAGGTTTAATGCCTTGACGACAATGTCCAGCAAGTTTCAACCCCTTCTTTGGAGGAACCTTCTGGTGCAGATAACAGTATGGGGGGCATAACACTCACTACCCACATACATTCCTCCTTTAAAAGCAAATTTGGGGAAAGTCGTCATTTGGGTCACATCTGCAATAGAGATGAGAACGTTGGTAAGTTAAAGGCAATTGGTGTTTTTTTAAATTAAACTAATCAGAGTCTAATTTTCAACACAACACGCTTGTGGAAAATATATTTTAAAATAAAGACAAATACTGTGTGTTGTTTCGTCTTAGACGTATGGCTAGCTGTAAAACCAGTACGAGCTTTTCAACAATTTTGCAAAACTAGAATATTAAGATACATGACCAAAGCATACGCAGTTTAGGCTCTCGTGTCTAAAAATTGATATATCCTTCGCTCTCGTCCAGGACTCACGTGCACGGTACTGCATACCTAAATATCGGTATATGTCATTCTCTTTCGGGAAATCTCTTTAGGGAAATATAGGTAATGGTATCTAAATATCGGTATATTATTCACTGGTCCCTAAATATCAGTAGATCTTTCATTTCAACCGGGAAACGTAGGAAATGATTTCTAAGTTTCTGAATATCCCTTGCCCTCCCCCTCCTTCGTTGTATAAACACACAAACGAGACAACTTCCTTACCTGATGTAACCTCACGCTCTTATATTGTTACTTAAAGATCAGAAAAATGCCTGGTTGTGGTGTTATTTTTTATGAGAAAGGTTACAGGTTATCGGCAAAATTTTGGATATACCATAAAGAGTACTGACAAAGTCATCATTCTATATTAGAAATGTTATAACAAACTCTGTCGTAGGTGATAGAAACACTTAAGACAGAAGCACTGACTTATACAGACCAATATCTGCAGTATGCCAAATCATTTGCCAAAAGAAAGGTCAGTAAAATGAGTTAATGGTATTTCAAACAATGACCTTGAAAAATACTTACTTTGACTACATTTCTGTTTCCTGAATTGAAGATAGTTTCCAGAGTTTTCCCTGTGACACCAGATAGCAGTGTTTCTTTCCACACTGGATCAAGACGCAACTGAGATCTTTGTTGCAGTCGTGAACACACTGGGAGTAGTGATCGTGGTTCACAAGATTGTCCATCACTCCTGATCCGAAGTTTTTGTAAGATAGGCATCGCCCTCGGGTTGGTTCGGTGTTGTAACATGTCATGTCTGTACATAAATGTTGTAATGAAATCGTCTAGAAAGCAATCAAACTTAATAAGATAAATAGTTGCGTTTGTTAACTTTCCTACCGAGTGAGAGAACAGCTCTGCTGAAAATTGCTCGTAAAATCCCCGTTTTCATCATCATCATTAACTTTCCTGGACTCAATGTTTTTCAACAGCCACAAATTTAGTTTGAAACTGACGGTGTTAGCCGGAGGGTTTAAACTGATATTTGCGCAACTATTTATCGATAATGTAACATGACCGTTAGTTAGACGAGTGAACGCTCTTTTTGAGCACCTATCTCTGAGTGGAAGGGACTCAGCGACTCTTCCATTTTGGTAAGAGGTGTGGTCAGGTCAAAACAAATGTGAATACTCAGTGAAATATACATCAAGAACAATTTACACATAACCGAACAGTGTCACTTATAAATATGGTATATTAATTCAATATTCACCATATCCTTTTAGGTGGCGGTACACATCATCAACATCAACAACAACAGCAACAACCTCAAGAACAATTGTAGATTATAGGAAGTTGAGAAAGAAAAAGAAACGATTTTTGTCACCAGGCTAACAGTATGTTTGAGAATTATGCTCACAATATCTACTTTTCATCTTACACAAAGTGAGATGATTTCTTGGTACATTTGTCAATACCACATACAGAGATTTCAAATTTCAAAATAACACTAATTTAACGTGATTATTTTTCAATATTTCTTTTCTTATCAACTCAATATTGTGTCCAATGCAAATATCTTTAGGTTCATTCTCCACTAAACGTGCATATTGATTGGTGTAGGTGCTTGGAAATAAAATGTCTCATAGTTTAATATTTGTATACGGAATCTGTAGGGGAGAGTCAGAGGAACAATTATTTGAAGTGGCTGGACTGTAGCATCCTTTTGCTTGATTTTATTTTGGTCAACACTCTTATACCTTTTTTGTATTTGAACAGATACGTTACTACACTACGTATATAGAGTGAGTTATGTATATACAACAACACGAATAAAACATATATTATTGTATTTTATTGAAATGTTAACATCTTTTGTCATACAAAACACTTGTCCGGCCTGAAGATGTCCTGATTTGAAATATGTTAAAGAGGGTTTACGAAATAGAAAAGACTTATTTTTTAAAACATATATAGCATACAAACATATCATTTTCTTCATAAACGTATGGAATCGAAAACAGGTATGCATTGTTATCCATGGGATGCATTTTCCTGTTCATAATACCATCAAAGAACAGAAAGACGCCAGTAAAAACAACTTAAGCTGAACATAACTGTTTTTCATCAAGAGACAAATAGTAACGTATCTGTCATTTATATGTCACGAATCTAGTTCAATATAAGATGAACATAATTTAACCTCATAACATGCATTTGAGTAGTCTAGTAGTAGTCTACCTAAAACTACACTTTTATGAGACTTTGTGTGTTTCAGATGATTGTTATCTATTGTTGTATATCTATTTTTGGTTAAGATGACATCGTAATAAATAGTATTTATCCTAGGATTTTATTTGATAATACTATATGAATTTTGGTAACGTATCTGTCTGTCATTTTGGAGACACCTATATCTGATCATGAGATTTTTTTGAAAAACATTGAAATACTAAAGTAATGGATTCATACTGAATGTATTCTAGTGCTATCGAGATATCTTTAGAATCGAATTTTTAGAATTTATTATGCATAATTTTCAATTAGACAGAAAAAGTTGTAACTGCCTATCGACTGGAGACATTCATATTTGTGTGGATTTAACACATTAAGAAGCCTGAATATATGAAAATTATATTGATTTCTATAACTTATGTTAAATGTGTACTGACACTGCCCTTTAGTAAGGTACATTTTAAAGTATAAATTTATAATTTCCAAGAAAACGTTCAAAAGATATTCCATGGAGACATGATTTTCTGGTAACTGCACGTTAAGTGGAGAATGAGCCTTTAACTTTATTTCCATTTATTTGTCAATACGTTAATTATAATTTGTTGATCTTAATTTATTGTATTTATTTTGCATGTAAATGTATATAGGCATTCTAACTGGACTCACATTGTTGTGTATTGTTTGAGTGATGCTCAGCTGTAGTAGCTGTGAAATTTAATTGAATCATCTGTAGATCTGTTCACACCGTGGAGTAGACGATAGTGAATATTAGGTTAATATTGAATAAACTACTGACCAAAGCACAAGACGAGAGAAGGAGAATAAAACACAGGGTGGGAGCCATGCAGTCTTGCTGCTTCTCTAGAAGTGTATGTGTACTGATGCGCCTTCTTGTGAAATACACTGAAAGTTTACATTTTGCAGACCATTCCGATGAGAATAAGCTTATTTTTCATGTAATTGTCATCTTGGTAAACCATGTATCATTTCTCAATTTCATCTTTGTCTGGCATAACATTTGGGTTGTTGATCTCCGAGATAGAACGATCAGCCAGGATGCAATATAATTGATTGTCATTAAGTTGATGAGGGACCTGCAAAATAGCATATTGTCGTCTTTTGAAACATTTATCAGCTTTCTCTTTTAGAAAGTTAAGGTACAAGAAATGCTTTCATTAATTATAAAAATTGTAATAAGTCTACGAGATACCTATGCTAACATAATTTGCTTTCTAAAAGTCATCATCACATTAACAGTTAACTTGAGGTACATGTTTGAGTGGTAAGCCAAGCCATGCGCCAATTGGGCCTCTGTGGCCTGATGACCTAAAATCAAACTGATTACAATGTATTCAAAAGTTTGGTTTTAATTGGATGTCTTGAGGGAGGGGTTGGAGGGTCACAAGATCGGGGTCAGCTCGGAAAAATAAATTTTCATCTTGGTAGGTGCAATGTTAATATGGTTATGTAACCTGGCCAAAAACAATAAACCAGTCGGCAATTTTATTATTAAATAGAATTAAAGTTCAATGATAAATGTTTCGATGGTAATTGTTGAAATGATTTTTTAAAAACAATGTTGTGGAAGTTTCATCACCTCGTTCAATAACAGGAGATAATAAGCGGAAATAAGCTTGCTTCAATAATTTGTAAAGTTTAAATGTTATCCTAATGTCTAAAAGTATATCAGTTATATCCTGGAAAGCATATTCATCAAAATAATTGTATAGTTTAGTAGTGTATTATTACACTTACTCATTGACAATAGTGTCAAAATAATGCATTGTAGGCTAACGTCACAAATGCTTGAGATTGTGAGCTATCACTGTGACATCAAATGTTTACCACCATAATGTCAGGTTATTTCAACAGATGAGTACTACTATTCATCACACTTTTGGTCCAAGAACACGTTTTTGAGGATCTGATGGCATATTCGTAGGATGTATCGTCGCTAGGAATTCATACAACTGCAGTTGAAATTCTAATAAGTAATTTTGTGCAACTTTCTTGTCTGACTATTCAATTACTGACAACATTCATATTTAATGACAACATTATATTTTCATTCATTGCAAGGCACTATAACTGTATTTTAATTAGTCTAATCTAGAGTGAATAGAAACATACTCACGTTGCTCGTTTACGAAAATAAAGTCATTGACTCTGTAGTGTATCAGGCATGAAACAAACATTAACAGTTTGAATTTTTTATTTTCAGTTGTCACTGGGTTAGGTCATCTACAATTTACATCCCTCATTGACCATGTAGTCTTCACACAGCTTTGTCCAGTGGCAGATATCTTATATAAAATCTTTATTTAATATTTGACATATTTCTTTTTAAAATGGACACACATGTAGACAACTTATTTTGAAATTATTCACAATAATTTAATCAGTCAATGCGCCATTTCACTCAACACTGTGCTGTCCTCGGGAACAGATTTTCTTCGACAGCTCGCCAAGTTTTATGAATCAATTGTTTCCGATCTGCAATGTTTTTTTGGTTCTAACTTTTCCACTTGTATGCAAATATTCAGTTGACTGATCTTGTATATGCTTTAATTAAGTATAATACTAACAACTTACCACTAACCACAGCCAGACACGAGAGAAGGAGAATAAAGTACAGAGTCGGAGCCATGCTGTTTTCTTCTTGATCTAGAAGTGTCTGTTAACTGATACTCCTATAATGTGTATGATGCTAAACACTAACCGCAGCACAGTCTCCACATGTCAGAGTATACACCTACTTCTTGTGGAATGTACTCAATTATTATCAACATTCTACACACTATTACGACGGGAATTTTAAAACTTTTAATTCCATTATCATCCTTGTAAAAATGTATTCTCTTACTTATGCATGTTTTTCTCTTGAAAACAAAAATGTTTAATGGTATCCATACATATTGTGCTTAGCAAAATCTTCCTCCCTCTCTGTGTAAACAACAATTTAATTTTACTCGAATATGTAAGGTGGTAAGGAAGGGTGAGTCGATGAAGGTGACTTGAAGGTTGGTTAATATTTAGACTGATGGTTAAATTCAAGCTCGTTAGTGAATGATACGAACATATAACTTTTTTTTAAAAATAATTCATATCGGTAAAAGTTTATTAGCTAACAGAAATATTTAATTTCCATCCAGTTAAGAAACACATTTAGCTGATTCATCTTTAGTGTCATCACACCTCTTCAGGGATACATTTGATCTGAAATTCTATACATGAAAGTGTCTTGATATAGGGTAGCACATGTTGTATCTATTCCATGTAATGAGTTTTGAAAAACGTAAGATAGACATTTTAGGCATAAAATAGAGTATTAAAATTCAAAATGGTACCAGCAGGTATATATCTATCACGCCCAGAGGGAAACGAGTTGAAATAATTATCATGAAGATTCGTTTTCTATCCAATCCTTAAAATTGTTTACGCTAATCAATTGGTAATAAGTTTAATGTTAGGCTTCCTAATATGGAAGGGGATTTGTGCCAAAAATTAAGACATGTTGACTTGTAACTTGTAAAGTGTAACATGTCGTTCTCAACCATACAAGTCTCGAAAAGACAAGTCCAATCATGCAAAACTAACATTTTAATTCTGTCAATCGTAACTTCGAATTCCCAACTTGTAATTCTAGAAATCGTCAGTCAGTCAGAAAAGTCGAAAAGTCAACTTGTCATTTTTAATTATTCAATCTAAATAATAAGCAGTTTTGATAATGTTAACAAATCTCTTGTCATTTTTAATTATTAAATCTAAATAATAAGCAGTTTTGATAATGTTAACAAATCTACACTCTATATTCATCAATGACCAAGGAGTCTGCATACTGTGTTTCAGTAGTGTTAGGCTATTCAGCAAATCAATTAAAAATCCACATTGGCCAACTTTCAATGGCTTTTAGTTCTTACAAAGTAGTTTTTAGGGCATGGACCATGTCGCCCATCCTGGTCAAAGTGTCGTGGTGAACTTGAAAATAAGGTCAAGGTCACCAAAATAAACTGGTGTCTGTGTCTTTCCCCAATGTAGGCTAAAAACTAATTTGAAGACTTTGGATGCAACGCTTCATGAGATATCGCGTAAACAAGAGTAAGAAAAGTGGTCAAAGTGTCGTGGTGAACTTGAAAATAAGGTCAAGGTCACCAAAATAAACTGGTGTCAATGTCTTTCCCCAATGTAGGCTGATAACTAATTAGAAGACTTTGGATGCAATGTTTCATGAGATATCGCCTTAACAAGAGTTCAAAGAGTGGTCAAAGTGTCGTGGTGACCTTGAAAATGAGGCCAAGGTTACCAAAATTGACTGGTGTCTTTGTCTTCCCAAAATTAAGGCTGACACCAAAATGGAAGACTTGGATGCAACGCTTCATGAGATATCGCGTAAACAAGAGTTCAAAAAGTTGTCAAAGTGTCTTGGTGACCTTGAAAATAAGGCCAAGGTCATAATAAACACTGTAATAATAAAGTAATAATAAACACTGATTTACTTGTGAAAACCGAAAGAAGTAAATCTTCAAATGGAGCATTATCACAAATCAGATAATATTTTGGTTCATGAAGACAATAAAGTTGATCGTCTTAAATGTATGTTTATTTCGTGAATTAAGGTCATCCAGCCCATATTACAAATTTACATTTATATTGTGGTATACATAAAAGATAGGTAAAAGTTGATCGTCTTTACCATTACCAATCTGATTATCTGATTGGAAGGAAAGACTGATACAACAAAAAGCAATATCAAGTTGATGTGAGTTTTGCATACATTGTTTGGCCTTCATAATGTGTGAAACAATTCTTCTGACCGGGTAGCAGGAACCAAGTGATTCCTTTGCAATAGAACAACCGTGCGCACAAATCAACACATTCCAGAATTCTTTTGAAGCTGTTTTGGCTTGGTAAATATTTCTTTCTTGAACCTTTCATCTTAAAGTAATACGACCTCTGTGTCTCTGAAACATAAACTTATATGTTAGTTTTATCGAAAGAAAACTATGGACGGGGAATACTGACATCGTCATAACCACACCATCCGGTGCAAGCAAAGTTAATACTACACTTTTATTGTGAAAACAGGACTTCTTTATGTTGGATGCCGATAGTGCATACAACGGCACTGTGCGAACTCCGAATTACATTGTATTAACCAGAAAAATTCATCCTACTGCAGAGATTGTACACACAGTTTATTGCTGTTATACTTCGATAGAGGTACAAGGCATGTTAAGCATTCGCAATTGAAAATGTCATTTTTATTATCGTATTTCGAATTTCCAACCGCATTTTTATGGTGTGATCGGTACAGTTGAGTGAACAAATTAAATCTGAAATAAAAATAGGTGGTCACCGGACATTTTGAATCACGTTAAGGTCATTTTATAAACTACCTATATAAATGTATAATCCGACGACACGGCAGTTTAAGCGATTTCAAGTGCAACTTTGACGGCCTATCGTGAAAAATTATTGAACATACTATCAATCCAGAGGGGCTTGTATTGTCGACCTGGCGATTAGAAAGCATATGAAGTCGACGATCCATCCACATATACTATAAAAAAATAATAAAGGGATGTAACGAGGTCAACGCCCCATATCCGTTTGAAATTATATTTCAGAATGCTATCATCTTATTATCATTAAATATTATAAACCACTACTACACCAGTTAAATTTTTTTTTAAATGAGCTATCAAACTTAAAAATAGATTGTGTAATAACAAAGGTATGACCTTTTTTTAATGTTAGCACATTGCTCAAAAATCGCTGTGAGTGAACAAAATTGTATTTATTAAAATTAAGTGTTCCCAGTATAGGTATTATCTCAATGGGTTAAGGAATGCAGATTCTAGTCATCGACATGTACATGTAGGTGTGCAGGTATATGTATGTATCTCATTGGGTTAAGGAATGCAGATTCTAGTTATCGACATGTACTTGTAGGTGTGCAGACAATGAAAATACTTATTTTGTATCACAATGTTACAATCACTTGTCAGAACCGGCTAACCATCAATGACATTGCGTTTGCTCACCTTCCCAACTTCCCAACTTCCCAACCCCAAGTGCCACTATTTGGAGAGATCCTAATAAAAAAAAACATGTTTTGCCAATCTATCATAATGTGGGTCTTAACACTCTACAGAAAGGTTCGTTTGATCAAGTATCAGTTATTCTGATTTCTAAAGTGAATACAAACTTTAGAATCGGCCGTTTGTTCGGATGAATTATGACATCACAAGGTATCAAAGCATGAAGTTTGGATACACATTGCATTTGCATTAATAGAGAAATTGCCAAAAAAAAGTGTAAAAAATCGTTTGTAATTACTCAAATTTACTGACAAATTTATTGTTTAATCCGCCAATTGTTCAAATGTTTCAAATGTTTCAAAACTTGTTGCCTGTTATCTCTAATAATTTATATTGAAATGAATAATTTATCTGCTTTCATTGGCATAATTCTCTCAGACAAGTGGTTATATCAATATATGATGCAGTGAATATGTTAAAGTGACGAAATACAACTTTTAGTGAAATAACCTTGATTGCCATCGTCAGGCACACCGGAATGGAATGGATACAAGTTCAAAAGTAATGACCGAAATCTACATGTGCAGGGTCAGAAATCATGGTATAAAGAAATTGATTTAAAAATGTCATGCTACAGAATATGTTTTTGTTGCAGTGATATCTTGCAGACAAAGAAACACAACTAATGGAGAAGTGAGATTGACACGAAATTAAATCAGTGTACATGTATAAGAACAGAGTCTCAACTGTTAACATTCTGGGGGAGATCGTGCAGAAAAGGGTTGATTTGTGGATAAGCCACATGACAATATCCGGGCATGTTCAGAAAGTTTGGTTTAAATGCTAGGTCCTCGTGCAGAACTCATTTTGAATGAATAGAGAAAAAGCTATGAAGAAATTGGAGGAGAGCACGCAGATTTTACTGGGGGCCTAATTAGAATGTTCCTTTCGCTGACAAATCTATTTTCACATGTTTTAGTAATATTCGTAAGTAAGGCGTCTTCAAAGTAAGAGGTACAGAAGTAATTGCCCAGGGGTGACTATAAAACACCAACTCCCAAGTCAATTTTGGAGGATATTGTCAGAAAATTGCTGTTGGAATCTTAAACGGTGGTTGGTATTCTGTAATTCCTAGAAATATCAGAAGGGGATCATCAATGACCAACGAAAACACTATAATGTATTTCTGATTAAAAAATCAGATTTCTGCAAAATAAAATCCATTGCTCAATTTTCTAAAAGCTGTCGTTCATATTGGGCTGTTCGGAGCATACCATAATTAGAATACCCTTGGCATTCCCAAAACATTAACCCTATTTAGACTCTCTGGGACAGTATTGGTAACGCAACTGCTAACGGATTGCCTACTTCAAGCCAGGAGCTTTGAAAGTTGGTAAATTAATATTGGTATTTTGTCTAAAATGATACCTGCCGAACTTTCCAGGAATTCATGTCTAAACCAATGCAGGTACTGAGAAAAACAAAATGGTTTAATATTCCTGATTGGATGTACTTTCTTCTGATACCAAATAGTGCTATAATACAACCATTTATTAACTTGTTATTTGTGTCTGAAATCTCCAAAGTCATGTAAACATAGTAATGTAGTAATAGCAGCTGAAGACGTGCCACAGCACCAAATTGAGAAACGGCGCTAAAATCAGAGGAAGATCCATCCATTATTATTATTTGCATTTGATATTTCTGGAGAACCAATCAGAATCGAGCATCCAATAATGTCATGGCCGGTAGAACAAACGGCAAATATGTACAGATATTCATGTTTCATAACTTAAGTACGTGTTTGTCAAAGTGAAGGTCGTGTTACCTAAAACAAATCTGCCAGGTTTAATGCCTTGATGCCGATATCCAGCAAGTTTCAGTCCCGCATTTGGAGGAATCTTCTGGTGCAGATAACAGTATGGGAGGCTGATATTAAGCCAGGAGTACGC
Organism: Gibbula magus; assembly: GCA_936450465.1. Lineage (NCBI taxonomy): Eukaryota > Metazoa > Mollusca > Gastropoda > Trochida > Trochidae > Gibbula > Gibbula magus. The sequence goes on along the minus strand of OW388295.1, from coordinate 27,222,132 downwards.
TGAGCATGCTTCCCATCTTGAACACATCGACCTGCAGTCGTCCTGTTCACATGCGCTGCCCACATAGTCGAGTCCTTTACTGAATGCGAAGATGGAGAACATCGTCATTTGGGTCACACCTGAAACAGAGACGAGAACGTTGTGCTATGACGTTGTGTTTCATCTTAGGCATTCGGTGATAAACAGTCTTAACGATAAAGCAGTAAACAACTCAGCAAATGGAACATAACAATACATGACCTTAGCAAACGAAGTTTAGGATTCTCATGCCTAAAATGTTGGTTTATCTTCCACACTCGTCCAGGAGATATGGGATTTTGTACTTTAATATCGGTCTATCTCACTCTTCTTTGGCAAATATAGATAGTCATACCTAAATATCGGTGTATATCTCACAGTCATCCAGATAATAAAGGTAATAGTGCCTAAATATTGGTATATCTCTCACTCTGATCCGGAAAATATAGGTAATCGTGCCTAAATATGGGTATATCTCTCAATCTGATCCGGAAAATATAGGTAATCGTGCCTAAATATGGATATATCTCTCACTCTGATCCGGAAAATATAGGTAATCGTGCCTAAATATGGGTATATCTCTCACAATGATCCGGAAAATATAGGTAATCGTGCCTAAATATGGATATATCTCTCACTCTGATCCGGAAAATATAGGTAATCGTGCCTAAATATGGATATATCTCTCACAATGATCCGGAAAATATAGGTAATCGTGCCTAAATATGGATATATCTCTCAATCTGATCCGGAAAATATAGGTAATCGTGCCTAAATATGGGTATATCTCTCACTCTGATCCGGAAAATATAGGTAATCGTGCCTAAATATGGGTATATCTCTCAATTTGATCCGGAAAATCAATCAGATGTCACCTCACACTCGTTACGTAAAGATCTGATAACTGCCTTGCATTGGTGACCTTTTCTATGAACTTCACTCTAAATAATCAAAGATCCGCATGTACATTGAATCGTGCAGGCTAATTTCTAACATCGTTGTGCATTAGCTGGAGTGAGTCATATCTGAAATAAGGTAGTAATTTGGTCGGTTGTAACTTGATTACGAACATCTGTAATCGAAACGGAAGAAAGGTTACATGTTATTGGCATCATTGTCACTCATGATAGATAATACAAATTGACAGTAATGACAAATTGAATTGTGGCTTTGTTCAACAGTTGAACTGTTTTATCTCCGATTTGAAGAACGAGATATCAGAAAATGTGACTCAACTGTATTCATTCTTGGCACTTACTGACATGTATAATCGAAACACTGATAAAAACCGAGCACGGGACTCACTACTATTACAGATGAATATCTACAGTATGCCAAAACATTTGCTTAAACACATGTCAATAAAACTAGTCAAACAATGAATTTGAAATTCATTACTTTGACTACACTTCTGTTTCCTGAATTGAAGACAGTTTCCAGATTTGCCCAACTGTTCAGCCAGTCTTTGTGACACCAGATAGCACTGTTTCTTCCTCCACTGGATCAAGACACAAGTATTATTTGTGTTGCAGTCTTGAACACATCGGGAGTACTGATCGTGGCTGACCAGATTGTCCATGACTGCTGATCCCATTTCGTAGCTTAGACATCGACCTCGGGTTGGTTCCGTGTTGTAACATGTCATGCCTGTAGATAAAAAGATGACTTGTCTCTGTTCACATTGTCCATTAACACTGAAGGGAAGTTCAGCTGGTTGAACATTTAGTTCTGGCGATACGTAGCTGGCTTTTAGGCTGAAGCTAGTTTGGGTCTGCATTCTGCAATTGATTCGCCGAGAAGCAAACACGGTGAAAGTTTTATTTGTTTTTTTTTCAAACAATTCGTTTTTTTTTCATTTCATGATTATTTTATATATAAGTATGCTCTGGTTGTAACACCCCGACTTGGTAAACGTAGAATATATGAAGAAAATACAAATGACTGACACTTTTAATTCTATTTCGTATAGAATGTAAAATATTTATAACAAGAGTGCTCTGAGAGGAAAAGAACCCCCGTGTTCCTTATCCTCCAAATAAGCATGTTAAGGGTAATTTAATGACCTATTAAGATAAATAAGCATGTCAAATATCGAAGGCGTATCACCAATCAATCAAATATTATGGTTAATGTTCTCACGAAATGGATCCTACAACAAAGTCAAGGTCAAAGGTTAAAACCTCAGTGTGTGACTTTGGAAACATAACATTTTCAAACGAATTTTCTGACGAATCAAACGTTACTGTCGGTCTGAATTCTGAAAACTGAACGCTCGAAGTCAAAAGCCATAACTCTAAAATATTAATCCGATCAGTCCCAAAAAGCACATGCATATCACCGATATATATCAAAAACATGTGTAAAATTTCAGAAAGATTGATAAAAAAAAAACTGTGGAAGGAGTTGATTTCAAAACACAGATACTGTCAGTCTGAAATCGGAAAGCCGAACGCTTTATGTCAAGGGAAATAACTCTGAACAAAGTAATCCGATATGTCCAAAAAACGCACATGCGTATCACCGATGTATATTCAAAGCATGTGTACAGTTTCAGAAAGATTGATAAAAAAAACTGTGGGAGGAAGTACAATTACCGTTTTCGGGACGGACGGGAAGCGTCACGACATACACCCCCTTGGGTTTCACCTTTCACGGTTCATTTCTTTTGCGACGACAAGCTACAGCGACGCCAGGAGCAATTGTTTTATGACGTCACATACGACGACATACGGGAAGTTGCGGTGAAACTATGATAGCTAGGCAAACGTGATTCGTGCACATGTGCTCGTATCGAAAATATTAGGTATTTTCAACCATATGGGTAATAAACTGCGGATATGAACAGCATGGAATTGTGATTTGTTGGTGCGTTCAGTACTTGCGACAGAAACGGGAAAGTCTGGAGTTCGAATCCCACAAAGGATTTGTTCTGATTAATGAGTGTGTAATTTGTGATTTGTTGGAATAGCGTAGAGAGAATATAAGGTATTACTGTATTCCCCTTACAGACGCCGGGTCTCGAATTGACGCCAGGTCGCATGACCATTTGAAAGAAAAACATGCCTGGTCTCGAATAAACGCTTAGTCGTATGTAAAGGATATAACACTTTCCCGGGTTTTTGGTTGAAAATGTAAACATGAGGGAGAGGGAGAAGGCCGACGGCCCAAGAATTCTCCCGACCAAGAATGTTATCATTTCAAACAAAATAAGGCAAAGTATGATGGCCGAGAGGGGACATCGCTCTTTCGAAAAAAATTCGCTCTCTGGCACCGACACGATAAAGCGAAAGAGTGATATTTCCACTCGACAAAGCGATATGGACACCCGAAAAAGTGATATAGCCATACGACAAAGAGAAATGGTCACACGACAAAGCGATAACGCCGCATGACAAAGCGATAAGGCTACACGACAAAGCGATAAGGCAACACGACAAAGCGATAAGGCAACACGACAAAGTGATATAACAACGCAACAATAAAACCGATAGAGCGATAAAGCCAAAGAGCAAAAGAGCGATAAAGTGAAAGAGCGATATAATATTGCAACAAAACGATAAAGCGAAAGAGCGATAAAGCGATAAAGCGAAAGAGAGAAAAAGCGATAAAGCGATAACGCGAAAGAGCGATAAAGTGATTTAGTAGCGCGGAGCGAAAGAGCGATAAAGCGAAAGAGCGATAAAGCAAAGAGCGATAAAGCGAAAGAGCGGTAAAGCGAAAGATTTCCTTCTTGGGTGTTCCAAATTTAAAGAGCTCCGCCTGAATCATTTGCCGGAAACTGTTTGTACAAATCCAAATAAAACTAAATTTAAAATCCTCATGTCAACATCGAATTGTAAACTCCTCAATAATTTAGCAAGCTTTATTTTTCACGCCATGTACCAAAAATTTTAATTGAATGACTGTTGCTGTACACATCATGTCTTGTCATATATAACATATGTAGTTACGGGCCGATGGCCTACATTTCAGAAATAAAGAATTGGAATTGATAACTTCTGATATATATTCATCAACATGATGTAAGATACAAGTTTGGAAATCTATTGTAACAACACTGGTATATTATTAAGACATTCACTAACAAATCAAAGGAAAGAATAAAATAATGTATCATTATCAAAATAACATATATAATTCTGTTTACTGGTTTACATTGTGCATAAATCATAACGTATAAAGACACTATAGAATATTTGTGTGACACTGTGTATTAATATGTGCGACAGGAATAATTCTAAAGGATCTGATTCATGAAAAAGCACGTTTTGGGTAAATTTTTGAAAATGTGAACTCCGCGCATCGCCATGAATCATAAGTATGATGGTAATAGATTGTACGCCTTCAGTGTATGGAGCTCAGCGACAATCGAATACGTATTTGAGGTTACAAAATCGTCTCTTTCACACTTGAATGGCTTCATTCTGCTCACATAAAGAGATAGTTTTAATCAGAAAGGAGGCCCATGGCATTATACAGTGCATAGTAGTAAAATACATTTTCCTGACTGTTGAGGACATCCTAGTTGTTTACATCTATTTCGCTAAAGAGTAAAACAATTGAATAGATTTTTCATAACCAGGAATTTCAATGTAATATCCGGGTAAAGTCGTTCTTAAAGGTTAGATGAAATGACATATGGTCACATTCGGATTCTTTGAAAAGGGGCTTCAATTTGACAAGTGCTCGATTTTAAATTTCTGAAATCGACCCATAAATTACTTATATACGGCTTTTTAAAAAAATGCCTAATTAAGCCCCGGCGACCAGAATGAAAGTGGGCGGGGGTGGTCGCTGAAGCGTATCGTGTTGTGACGTACGTAGAGGAGCCTCATCATGGCCGCTAATCATAATTTAACGCGTTTTCCCCACTTTTAAACTGCTCATATAAGATAGAAAACTTCATCAAAACAACCCTAATTTTCGATAAACGGATTACTTAACTATTCAACTAGCGATTTCATATGGTTACAACAACTGGGGCGTGCTTGATTAGGGTGCATTCTGCGCTTTTGTATAGTATGTTTGTAGCAATTAATCGCGGAACTAGAAGGGAAAGTATGACAGTTCAAGTGACACTGAAACAAGGGAAGAAGATTATCGTTGGAATCGGGTGAAGAGAGATTAAGTAGCATCAATTGATCAAATTATGTTGAATAATCGGCATGTTAATTTTGTTTTGTATGTATTAATAAATAAATATATATGGTAGGTATAATTTCATATACACTGAACGATTGACTGTTCAAACAAGCGAGACAAAATTGCAGATTTATAAATAACATTGTGTATTTAATATAAAACATTACTGTATTTTAAGTTTGTCAATTAAGATATTCTATGTATGATGTAATGCAATGCAAACCATTTTCACTTCACTTTCATGAATAAATAAATGAACTGGATTGGTCAACAAGCTCAATGAAATTTACATGAAGATTGCTCTATTGTACACGCTAAACATATACATTATGATACACATATTGATATAGACAACGAACATTATCGAATAAAAGAATTATGTTACTTTGATTGTTGTTCATCCTCGATAATCCAGCGCTATTGTTCCGATAAATCTACACACAAGCGCTGGAAAACAGTAAGGGTATTTATCCCTAACCTAGTTACCTCCCTTGGGTCCATGTTATCCAATCAGAAACGAAACGCAGACACTATCTGCGTAAACAACTCGACCAATCAAAACGCATCACTACCGTTGTTTATAGAAACAGACATGGCAGCGGCTGACTCACTCGATTACGATAAAGTTTGTAACAAATTCAGCGTAGAAAACCTGACAGAAACTCAAACAAAGTTTTAAGAAGTCTGTACGCGAGAAGGGTGTATTCATGTCCATCAAAACGGGTGAACGTAAATGATTAAAATCCCTGTGCTACCAGGCGTTCCCAATCATCTGCGAAAGCCAAGATCCTGACACGAGAGTGCTTGTTATTTCACCCTTGATTTCAAGTGATCTCATTGGTTGTTAGAAAGCAAGCGTTTCGCTGAGTCATTGCGAAGGGAGGTAACTAGGTTAAGGATAAATACCCTTACTGTTTTCCAGCGCTTGTGTGTAGATTTATCGGAACAATAGCGCTGGATTATCGAGGATGATTGTTGTTATGTACAGTTAGTAAATTAGGTTGTCGGTTGATTAACGACGTTTAAACATAGGATGTTGTGAAGTGCTTTTATTGTCGATGGCTTACAATAGGGCCTACTTATGCTTATCATCTCACATTGTATGTATTAATAAATAAATATATATGGTAGGTATAATAGATATAGGTATTAAACACAAACATTCTCTAACAAAAAATAACAACAACACCGACTATCTGATTTCGTTGTCTCAACTATACTTCGTTCATATTATCATATCTTGGTTTCATTTTGTCATCTTATATATCATTAGCATTGATTTATCCTATGTCTAGGAACGTCTATGAATCCACCGTCTCTCACTCGCATATATATATATATATATATATATATATATATATATATATATATATATATATATATATATATATAACGATATTTTGGTACATTTGTAAAGTGAAACTTGATAACTAACATTACTCGAACAGTTTACAGCAGAACAGCGATGTGGCATTATTGCAAAGCGTAGATATAACAGATTAACTGACCGATTCCCCAGTGTTTGCCATTGTAAATAGTAAGCGAATGTTTACACCCCGTCCCTTCACGTACGTCACTTCCGGTATCTTCCAACTCTCTAAGCCCCGCCCCATTTTTGGTTTGTTTGTCACGGGTGAAAAGCAGACGATGTTTTTCGGTGTTTTTAAGTCGCTCTAGTTTAATATAGGAACAACATATGGATTTTTTTGGTCTCGTTTTTCACAAAATAGTCTAATGAACCAATTGCAGTTAAGAATTCAATAGAAAATAATTTATTTCATCCTTCCTTTAAAACATTGAGAAATGGATGAATAATAGAAAAGGGTATTCTGACTCAGTGCATGAGATAATACAAAATTGGTTACTGGTTACTCTGAGGGTGTGGGTTCGAATCCCGCATGGGACTCCGCCCGAAAAAAGTACAAGAATTTGTACGATTGAAGGTAGTGTTATCCCAAATGTAACCTTGTTATATTTGTTCACTATCTAAATAGCATGTATTTCTAATTATATATATTCGGATGTTTACAATTGACAAGTAATGTTCACAGCCAAGAACAACTTTTGAAGTTTAGAATGAGTTGAAACAGTTTCTGACCACTTTTGAGTATCAATAGATATACATCTCTCCTTAAGGGCTGCTATAAAAGAACTAATACAGAAAAAATCTTCATTTTGCCACATATACCAAAAACCATATTCATAGAGAATATTTCTGACATTTAGAGCCCAACATTGAATACCTTCTTCTGCTAATCTCAATTGTAAACTATAAGCAAAAGCAAAATGCTGTTATTCTGCTATAGTATAATCATCTTAACCACTATTTAATTATAATTACATATTGCTCACTTCTAAATTAACAATGACCACGTTCAACCCTTGCTACAATATTGGGGATAATGTAACAGGGACATAAAAACTGCGAACTCTGGGCATGGTCATGACATTAATATGATGATAGGATGTGCGTCTTCAGAGTATGGAGCTTAGCTTACATTCGGATAAGTATTGGAGGTTACAAAGTCGTCTCTTTAACACTTGAATGGTTGGTTCAATCAGCTTACATATATTTATGAAACTAACTCAGTCTCTTCTTCAAATAAAATGTACATTAGAAGTAGATGTAATTAGTAGATGACAATAACTTCAGCAGAAGCGGAGGGAGTGGGGGTGCGTCCTCATCGCTCATGGAATGAAATATCCCATGTTTATATAGTTCCTCCAAGTGTCTTCTTTCTCCTTAATACATGTTTTTGCACAGCAAAAGGCCTACTTTAATTTTTTCTAAATTAGACAATTATTTTATCAGATTGTAAGTCGTTTTTAGAACTATTATCAAATTCATTATCAAACGAATTTTACTTGTAAAATTGAGGGTGTCAATTAATTAATCCATAAAGGTGTACTAGTTTGGTTATGTATTTGTAATGAATTTCGTATGCGGATATATACCTTGATTATTAGTAAAGCATTTAATAACTTAAATGATTTAAAGCTTATAAGGGCTCAAGATATGTTGTGACCGTGTGAATAATGGTATTAAATAAACAAATGTATATGAAAAGTTGGCATTTCGATCTACATTCTTTAAAATGGGAAAAACTGGTTTTTTTGCGGTACAGATGCTGTACAAATGATGTAAAATTACACAGCATAATTAATAACTTAATACAAAGAAGGAGTTTAAAACTATATGCAGTTTGTAAATGACGAGAATTGTGCATTTTGTAAAACAGAGAATGAAAACATCTCTCTCTATAATAGATCATAAATAAAACAATTCTGCTTGAAGGGAACTGTACAAATCTTGGTATTCTATTACAAAACATTGGTATTCTCTTTGGTTTTCCTGCTCAATTCAAGTTTTTGAATCAATTAACTCTAATGAGCATAAAGCACATCTTTTGAAGTAGCCTTAAAGGTCAAGTATTATCATTTAGTTAGAACTTAGTTAATTTCAGACAAGTACATGCAATTAAAATGTTTAACTGCAAGAACAATACATACCATCATTTTGTTTGAAAAAAATAGTCTTCATTCTCAAATATTCCAAACAGGTACAGTGGCGCGACAAAGCGATAAAGCAAAAGAGCCAAAGAGCCAAAGAGCAAAAAAGCGATAAAGCGATAAAGCGATATTGCGAAAGAGTGATAAGGCGATATAACTGAGCGACAAAGCGAAATGTATTTATCGCTTTGTCGTGCGGCAATATCGCTTTGTCGTGCCGCCTTATCGCTTTGTTGTGCGGCCTTATCGCTTTGCCGTACGACCTTATCGCTTTGTCATGTTGCTATATCGCTTTGTCGTGCGACCTTATCGCTTTGTCATGCGACGTTATTGCTTTGTCGTGTTGCTATTTCGCTTTGTTGTGTGTCCATATCGCTTTATCGTTTCATCACGTTGTTACCAGAGGGCGAAAGAGCGATGTCCACTCTCGGCCATCATAGAAAAGTGTTATATCTGTCGTATAAAGCGAAGGAAAATACGACAAATTTATCAAAATCGGTTAATTAAACCATTAAATATATTTCCTACAACAACACTAATGCGGGTTACAAAATTTCATCTACCGTCTCCTTTACTATCGTTATAATGAGGTGGAGGAAACGTGAGTATAGATAGAGTTGTTAAACGTGGTCCCGTGGTAGAGCGTCCAGTTCAAGGAGCGAAAGGGTGCAGGTTCGATCCCCAGCATGTCATTTGTGGAGTTTTAACTTTAACTTTTAATTTTCGATTCGTTCTGTGATTGAAATTAAAACATCAAATGAGGTTATTCCGGAATTTTACAATTTACGTTAAAGGGCAAGAGATAGTCTATAGAATGCCCCAGATATATTCTGGAGAATGTCCCAGGAATAGTATGTATGTGCCTTGATAGGAGGATTACCTGAGAAGAGTATAACACAAATATGACACCTGACGTTTGTATGGCCGTTTGAAAGAAATAGATGTCCGGTCTCGAATAAACGCCCGGTGATCAGGTGATAATTTTTTTAAATGTAATGCATATTATATAGCTGTATCCCGACAGCTTGCTCACCTTCTTGTGCATCTCATCACAAATATTGGCTTTCGTTGTAAGTCAATATAAGTACATCAAATGCAATGACAATGAAGCATCCTACATGGCATGCTGTGTAAAATAATCATTCTCAATGGTATCACGTGGTGGTAACGTCAGTGGTGAAAGTTTTCGCACTTTGGCATAATGAAAAAGACAGAATGGGTAAAAATGAAATCGGATTTTTAAAAATCTTACTCCTTTCTGTCTATTTCATCTTGTCAAAGCTTGATACTTGCACCACTGACCTGACAGATGACAAGATACATTTGAGAATGATAACTGTACACTTGAGTAAAGGGTCATCCTCTGTCAGTTATGTCTTTGGCGTCCAAACGAATTCGATATTCCGTGATATTTGCACTTAAATAGGTGAGGAGACTTTCGTATGTATGTATGATGCTAAGCACAAACCACTGACCACAGCACAACAAGAGAGAAGGAAAATAAATCACAGAGAGATAGCCATGCTGACTCGCCGCTTCTCTAGAAATGTCTGTGTACTGATGCGCCTACCAACATTTTATATACTACTGAACACTTACCACTTGCCACAGCACAACACCAGAGAAGGAGAAGAAAGTACAGGGTGGGAGCCATGCTGTCTCGCTGTTTGTCTAGAAGTGATGGAGCATTGCTACTCATACTTCTTTTAAATACATTGAAATATTACCAACACTCTACAGAGTATTCTGATGGGAATAAAACATAAACCATACCATTGTCAACGTTGTTAAATAATTATCATCTCACGTTTTGAGTGATTGATCCCTGTGAAGAAAGGTTCTGTGAAAGATGTGATACTGATTGTCATTAAGTTGACGAGGGACCAAGATACCATAGTGATTGCCATTAAGTTGACGAGGGACCAAGATACCATATTGATTGCCATTAAGTTGACGAGGGACCAAGATACCATATTGATTGTCATTAAGTTGACGAGGGACTAAGATACCATATTGATTGCCATTAAGTTGACGAGGGACCAAGATACCATACTGACTGTCATTGAGTTGACGAGGGACCAGGATACCATATTGTTTGCCATTAAGTTGACGAGGGACCAAGATACCATATTGATTGCCATTAAGTTGACGATGGGCCTTGCAAAACAATTCTATCGTTGTCATTTTGTAAATCTTTTGAAATATATTATCGTTTTGAAAGTTTAGGGTAAAACAAAATGCTTTCATAAATTATTTAGTGGAATGGGTATATATATATATGATACACTCTATCACAGACAAGGTTTTTCGATAAATCTCCAACAGGTATAAATATACGTTTTATTTTAAGTGAATGCCTTTAGTCGGAAGGGAGGAAGGAGTCATCAGATATGTTTTTATCTTGGTAAACTCTGCAACTATCATCCTGGTAGGTAGGAGTGCTAGTATTTTGTATGTATATTATGGAAAGTAATGCGTTACCAGGCAAAAGAGGTTTATTAAAACAATAAAATCAATGACAATTCTAAAGAAGATAATTATTTTTAAAAAACTCATTTTTTTCACATAAAAAAGAGTTCATAATGTTATTTGATAACACAGTAATGTAACGGTAATAAATAACTTAAATATTATATAGCATTGTCTGAAAATATATCATTTAGATCGCGTTAAGAAATCATTAACCTTAATCATTTAAGCGTCTGTACACATATCGCTATATCGCCTAGTTTGAAATTGTTAAACTATATATTTCATCCATGAACATCATAATACAGACATTTTAGACAAATCAATCTCAAAATTGGAGGATACCAAAATATCAAAAAAATATATTGAACAGTGATTTAGAAGCTTTGTGTTTCACCCAATCCCCAGTCATTCACATTTTCCTGTGCCGAGAATTGTTTAAGCCGTTCAAATCGTTTTGGTAATAAATTCAGCCGACATAAGATGATTGTTCTTCATCCAAGGTTTTATTGGCCTCAGTCTTACGGCTTCAATGTTCTGTTCTGCAAAGAGCTAAAAGGTTTCAATCCCAAAATGCATATCGACACATGATGATTCTTAAACAATACAGTATTCTATTAATTTGAGTCCGCGAATTTGCTCCAAATACGAAATTCTTAGTTGATTTGCCATGGAAATTGCCAAAAGCGTTAACAAGAACCTAAAAGTATTTCAGCTGAAAAAGACACATCATGAAAATAAAAAGATAAAAACTCCAGTTAAGTTCAAATTGAAAGTCTGGAAGCTCTTCCTCTCATAAAGCAGGCCATCTGTCACAAATGGCTGAATGTAAAACTCTTCTAACATGACGTAAACTTCCACATGGGGCTCCCGACCCCAACTCTCTGGATGTAACAGCTCTTCTCATTTTGTCGCTGTGTCGACCACGTGATCCCAGTGCAATGAGAAGCTCTGTTACAAACATCACAGCATTGGAGGATTGAGGTGACTTCCGGAATCAGAACCAGGTCCCGGATGTCGGAGATGCCAGAATCAGTAAACACGCGTCTCCAACACCATGACACAACATTCTTTAGCTGTCGCAGTCTCGCCGTCGGTTTATCTGTGGAGGATAATTCAGAATGTGTGTTTCTAGATGAAACGTGTTTATGGATCAAGGATGTATTTACATGTCCTTGGTGTAATGAAAAGGGAATACATCACGAGTCCAGTGTATTACAATTTTATGAAACGGGTGATTGGTATTATTTCATTTTATTTCACTAAGGTTTCACAAGTGCTTTTAAACAAAGATGTAAGGATATAGATCTCCAAAGTTGGTACCATAAATATATTCTTCTCCATTCTTAAAACATTACTCTAATAACCTGAAAAACATATTTTAGAATTATGCCATGACAAAGATCTTTTACGCATGTTATGGAAGTTTCGTTGTATGAGTCACAAACTTAAGATACATCTGTGTCGCTTTAATAAGTTAACTGCAGACTCTGTTAAGTGTGATAAGTGCACATTTGATCTTATTCGAGATGAGTATCATTGCTTGCTCGTATGTCGATTTTATTCACATCAACGACCACTGTACATTCCTCATTTCTATACTGTAAATCCTACCAGATCAAAGTTTAACCAGTAACTCACAACAAAGGATGTAAAACTGTTAAAAATGTTGCCATTTATCTTAAACACAATTTAGCTGTATAATGTTATGTCACCTGTACATTGTACTCTTGGTCATGTTGTCATACATACTGAATAAAACTCTTCTTCTTCTCTTATACAAGACAAAGTTTGTTAGTTCAGTATTATTAGTACCCATCAATCTTCCTACATGACAAGAACATGCTTAGGCAATGTCTGTTGTTTATTGTGGGGTTGCACGACATCACCAAATTTACAATTTATAATCCACACGATTTCAGCTCTCGAGAGGCAGTGGTTCCTGCAGTGGATGTCGGCCACTAAATTTCTAAATTTCATCATTACGTTAACAAAAGAATACATCTACCATCGAAAATTGGCAAACATAATACCGTCTATAAGCGGTCTGAAATCGAAATTCAGACTAAATTACCAATTACATAAATCCAATGCTTATTCACAGTGTAAATATGATTCATTTGTCTCATTCTGGTCATCCTGCCACAATCTATTCATGTGAAATTTGCATGTCAAATGTTTTGTATCACTTATTGTGATAATACCATGAAATGAAAATGAAAAATGTTGTACCCTGTGAAAAAGAAATAAAGTGATAATAAAAAAAAAATTACAATTTATAATCCACACGATTTCAGCTCTCGAGAGGCAGTGGTTCTTGCAGTGGATGTCCGCCAGATTTAATGCTATAATCCCATCTGGTATTTCAACATCGTAATACCTCCCTATTTCATGTTGCTTCAAAGTCTATAACATCTAGCCTATCATTATTATAAGAGCTACATTGCTTTTCCTTATCGTTGTGAGCTGAAAAAATAATAACCTTTCTCCTCTTTACCTCAATTCTCTATAATCAAGACTATATGCTCCGATAAATCTCCTCATTATACTTAGCAGATTTATCGGAGCGTAGAGAATGCCTTACCTCAAGTGCTGGTAATGTAAGAGGGCCTGTAGGCTTAAAATGATTACCTTTATCAATTGAGTTTTATATTTTGTATAAAGAGGTTACCATGAGAGTGTGTTTTGGGATGTTTATAATCCTGCATTAGGAATACAAATTGTATTTTGACAGCTTTGGCGAGCTAGATACATAGTGTATATTCCTAATGTTGATTTCAGTTTAAATAATTGTTATTATGGCATGATCTTTATTTTCAATGTTTTAATACGTTTCAAAATACGTTTTTCAAATGAAAAATATTTAACGTAAGGACAGCGAAAAAAGAATGTGCGTCCTGTCGCCTGCGTGTAATCATGACTGTGAGCGAGTCTATCTTTCGAAGCGACTTGAGTGGCTTCCCTTTCCGCTCGGTTGCAAATGGCGACTCACACGAACTAAACTGAATATTTAGCAGCTAATTTAAAATCCCATTTACACAAGTCACATTATGGGACAGTGAAGATTCGGTAAATTAAAAAAATGTGACTTAAACTGCCTTTGATACCTGTGAGTATTTATAAAGTGTTTCCTCGGTAGATGTCAGCTCGCGACGAACATGTTTTGGCACTGCTTGATAATAATAAATGTTGCCGCACTATGCATTGCACAAAGTTGGTTTTGTCATTTTTCAAATTAATTTATATGAAATGAAGAATGTATATGAAATGAAGCTGCAACGCTTTCCAGCTGTTATGATAATTTACGTTATTACAGCCATTCGAAATGCTAACGCGTCACGTGTAACGTCCTTTTCAAAAGAAATTCCGTCACTTGACCTCTGTTATTTTCCTCTTTATCTGACTGTACATGACCCCAACTGATATAGAAAATACATGCTGCCTTTATCCTGTCGAGAACACCATCCATTGTATGATGATTAATTTTTTCAAACAATGGATGTTGTTGATGGCAGGAAAACGTCCTGGCCTCGATTGGGAATGTTTGCAGGGCCAGAATAACAAACCCTATCCAACCTACCTTGTGGACAGGGCACTACAGTGTGAATAGACCACTTCTTATTCCTCAACCGGGGTGCGAGCACCTGGTGAAGATAGCACTTCTTGGACCCTCCCCAGCTAACAGAGTGGCAGTTGACTGTGGACAGACAGATGTGCAGACACTCCGACTGGCTGCTCACTGGGACACGGACGCCGTGCGACAGTTTGATATAGTATCTGTCCTTGGTCACGATACACGCTTCTGTAGGAGACACAACAGTATTCATTGAATTATTACATCCCAAATAGACAACGTTGCCTGTAGCAACCATGCGCGTCATCGATATCAAAAACTGTTTTGATCTGATACACTGACACTTTTTAAAAACACTTTTAAGCAAGACTAGATGCACTTTATCAACGACAATGACATAAACACTAACTTAAACGTTTGATTGACCAAGATCAAGATATAAGAAAACGAATTTGATGTTTCATTAACCGATTGTGTGGGGTCTAACCGATTTGAATCAATTAAATTTTTGAAGAAGTTAAACATGACCTAGTTATATTTATAGTTTCGACCACAAATTAACAACATTCGTAATGTTAAATTAGGAAGTAGCATAAGTAATGTTTAAAGCATAGAAGCTAATATACAATTAAGAGGATATACAAAATAAGCAATTCATATAAATTATTTTGTCCACGTTACCTAAATGTTGAAATTCGAACACATTTTAA
The DNA here is from genome assembly GCA_936450465.1 of Gibbula magus. Classification (NCBI taxonomy): domain Eukaryota; kingdom Metazoa; phylum Mollusca; class Gastropoda; order Trochida; family Trochidae; genus Gibbula; species Gibbula magus. The sequence continues at coordinate 27,206,709 of OW388295.1, read as the reverse complement.
TCCTATTTACAAGCCACCTTCAATTTCCATTTACTCAGAGCCACGCTAATAAACCGTCCACAAAATGGACAAATTGTGAAATGTCATCGCAAATTGCTAGTAAAATGCACGAATCTACTAACATTTTTCCGTTCGTAATTCGTTCGAACATTTGACAATCATGTATTTCATGGTCAGACAGAGATCCTCAGTATTACACATACATCTAAGAAGGGGTCAACTTAAGTTTATGGAAACTGATGTGATTTAAAGGTTTTTGATTCATGGTCAAAGTGAGATGATTGTAAAATAAAGAAGTTGATCATCTAGAAAATATCCTTATCTTTCCACCAATTCAAGAAGTATTTAAAACTTCGTAGGCGGCTACAAGTTTGTGAAAAGATTGAGCTTCACTTTGATTGTAATACAAAGACACCACTGACAAAAACATAAACATACTTTGTGTCAAGTCTCTGGCACTCGTGTCGGTAAAAAATATAATCAAGTAGATTTTTTTTCCAAAGAATCCACGATGACCTCTTGTCTTCTCGTGCACCCAGCAAGTGCCCGCCTGTATATCCCACACACCCAGCCAGTACTGGGATCCGTCTAGCACCAGATCGAAGCATCGAGTCACGTTCCCAGAAACATCCGTCTTCTTGGCGTTGTTTGAGTTAGCACCGTATTGGAACGTTACAACTCTATCACCTGGAAGAATATAAACTAAATTAATGTGATAGCTGTTATTAAGTTTTTTTTACATCGATGCATCTCTTTTCCATGTACTGTTTTATCCACTGTGGTTTGTAACGAAAATGCCAATTTTAATATGCATGATGTTCCATATCAATTGTTCCTATATATTGTACTAACTATTGACGATTGTATCCAAGTTTATTACACTTGATGCGAATATTTGCGGAATGCAGTCTTGTTACATGCTCGTATCATACCCGAGTTAGTTTGCAAAATAATTTATTAATACTCAAAGATAGGTGTGAGTTCATATGTCGAAAATACGTCAGTCCAGTTCACAACAAGAGCACATAGATGTCAACTCCAAACATACATATAATTATACATATCTAAATGTTCCCAATTTTAAAAATCGGAACCAATATTTTCCTTCATATTTCACTCTTCCTCACGACCGGGCTGCTTTTATTATTGATTTGACTTTTTCTGGTAGTCCTGAAAAAAGTATGCGATCGTGGATCCAAATTTAAAAAATTATTTTAGGTAATTATGAAAAAGGTACAATAAATTCGCGACAAAATCGACACAAACAACTTTATTCACAATGTTTCAGCTGCACAAAATATACAGGTTTCACCTCTTAGATGCAAGTTTCTTCAGAGGAGAGGATTGAAAAAGTCGCATGGGGTCTTTTAAAAACATGACCTATGAACTCGCCATGATTTCAATTACTGGTATTGTCATTGCACACCTTTGTAAGTGTCTCTAAGTGTTTTTCAAAACTGTTTCCCCATGTTAAAAGTATACATTTAGATTAGAACTGGAACTTTAATGGCCCGTCCATTTACCCCAAAAGCTTGGATATTCTATTCCACATTAAAGACTATTTGCCTGTAGTTGCCTTTAGCTGTCATGAAATAAGCTTCTACACAATATCTTTGGAATAAACACCCAAATAATACTAAGGATTCAGCAAAATTGTTGCATCAAATAATTATAGCATTGCCAAAGCCTACACATAATGTTGTACCTACCAGTTTTACAATGTTGCTTCTTTCTCCCATGTACCAAATGCGACTCATTACTTGACCCTAAGTTGCGTGCTTCTGTCCACCCTTTCTGCAGGAAACACGTGTTAAGTCCCCACGTGTACGCAGTGCAGACGGACCACAGCTGACAGAGAACCCGGCAGCTCGTCTCAGATATGGGCGCCACTGTTACATCCCTGTTGTACACCTGGGCTGGGGTCTCCTCAATACAGGTGTGATCTGCTTGAATAGATTTGAAGTGAATAAGTGGGTGTTTGGGTGAGTGGGCGGTTGGGTGGTGAGTGAGTGAGGGATTTGGGTGGTTGATCATGAGTGAGTGGGAGTGAGAGTGAATGAGTGAGTGAGTGATTGTGTGAGTGAGTGAGTGAGGGAGGGAGGGAGGGAGGTTGGGTGAACGGGTGAGAGAGAGAGAGAGAGAGAGAGAGAGAGAGAGAGAGAGAGAGAGAGAGAGAGAGAGGGGGGGGGGGGGGAGGGAGGGGATTTCATTCTGCTAAATACAATATCCACTGTGCACATAAAAGATTTATGTTTTCGAGTGCATTTTTGCGTTTGAATAATGAGTTCTTGTTGCTGTAATTGTTTTTGTTTGAGTTGGGATAGAAACAATGAATGCACCAGTAAGACATTACAATAATTATATCTACATTTGTTTTGTTAGCATCAACAAACCATTCAATCCTTTTAATTCCGTATCCACAAAAGATAATGCATTCGAACAGTCCATTTCAATTATGCAAACCAAATTCTTACCAAAAGGTTGACAATCCTCTTTAGCTATGGTGAGACACTGTCCGCCCGTTCCCTGAGACACGACAGGTGCACGTGCTTGCCTAGAGGAGATGAAGCAGGACCGTTTTGTGGTCTTCCACTGTAGTGTGAGACACTCCATCTCATTGAGACACGTACTGAGACAATGACGAAGAGACATTGAGCTGTAGTATTTCCCTCGCCCATGACATTTGTCTTTAGAGGACAGAAGATCCATGCACTGGCTATCTGGAACAAGTTTGGGTAAATGAATGATGTTTTGGACTGGAATGTTGTTCCGGCTGGACTTTCAGGTGTGGTCCTGAACTTCTGGTCCATATATTATATCAACATTTTCAAATTCCCACGTTTAAATTAACTTCCGGTTCATATTTTCTTATTTGATATCAACATTTTCAAATTCTCACATTTTCAATAAATATAAAAGTATTGGTTGTACTGTACAGCATAATCACTCAACTTTAACTGGCTATCTGACCATACGAGCGTTTGTTGCTCATTAAAGGTGCATCCATTGTGTTTCATAAAATTTTATTCGGCTTTAATACGTTCCAACACATCATATGTGCTGTTTACAATACAAACAAATTCACTCAGCTTGCATATTCATCCCCAATCGGCAAACATATAATAAATACTAGTTTTCAGTTAAAATCGAGTAACATCATTATGTATGTGCAGAAACCGAAAGTGCACGTCCTATTTACATGCACAGTAGTTATATGACCTATTGAACATTATCAGCCCAAATTTGTTATTTTGTCTGGTTTAAATAAGATTCAAAAATTACGTTTGACTCATTGGCGCGCGCCACACGCTGTGCATTGTCCGGTTTTCGATCAGAAATCGAATCTTTTACCTTCATATCGTCAATATACTAAGTCGAGTATCATTAAAATGGTAGTTTTCGGTAACAGTTGATACTTCTCGATGAAATAAGACTATTTATAACGTTTGCCATATTTGACCCCCAACAACACAATGGATGTACCTTTAAGGTTATTGAATATAGGCTGATCAGTACCTCGTGTTGTGCCACGAGATTTTGTCTTTTTCCAATTTTAATTTCTGAAGCTAACAATATTCTGAGAATACATTTAAAGCATGTTTTATATCTTATTCGTCTATGTTAAGAAATAGTTCGATTTCATTAGTGGCTGTCCGTCACTTTTGGTTACTGGGCGCCAGTGTTAAAACTAAAATAACCGTATCTTCTTCATATAAGGTTATACTAACCTAACTTAAACATGGATTTATTCTTCAGACATATTTGTCACTGAATTCAGGCCATTCAAATCGTTTGTTAAATAGGGTTCGATGTTAGTTACATACCAAAACAGAGATGGGGGTAAATTCACTCCTTTCCTACACCAATTCAACATGAAAAGTATGAAGATATTTTGATACATTTATCGAAAGCGTCAAATAACCGGGCGCTCCTAAATGTTCATCCTTAAAAAAGCTAGATTTATGAAAAGTTTAAACGGAAGTAAATGTAGGAGTTTCAATCAAACACATGTTCCATTTTTCCTATACAAGATGTTTAGTCCTGATCGAACATGATTTAAGTGTTTGCTTATATTTTATTTCCGCAACAGTACGTTTTGTAATGTACATTTTCATTAGGTACGTGTAGGCCCAGGGTCCATAAAGCATACATAACTGGTCAAGTGAGTTATATGTATTCGCATGCAGCACAAACATTGTAAGACGTTTAAATAGTTCAAGGTAGGGTGACTGAGGAAGGAGCTGGTCCCTTGATCAATTGAATAATAGAGGGCACATTTTTTAAAAACAACTTGTTACTTCTTCTTTGGAATGCAAAGTACATAATAATTATAGATTGTTTAGACATAACCTAGCGACCAAAGGAAACGCCACTTTATTATAAACAGTCAAAAACCAAATAATTTGACTGGAAAACGTCATCTTCCGCACGCATCGGGCCATATCTGCACTATTAGAAAATGCATTTTGACCCTTGCGACAACTGGCAGGGATTTCTGAGACAGGAAGTTACACGACTATTGAGCTATGGTGTAGACCAATCACGCACAGACACGTTGGATGAACGTTTCTTCTTTTAATTTGAATTACCCGTGCTACGCTGATTACGCTCGATTAATTAGTGATAAAACTAAATCACAACGTGTGGGTAAATGAAACAAACTACAATTTATTCAAGATCTGAAAAAGCTCTCTTGTTTAAAATCCGTTTTGAAACCTAATCATATTATGCAAATAACCTTAACATCCCAGATGAAAAATCCCAAAGTAATATAAGCAATTTGTGAAGCTGTCGGTGCATTAGTAACTTTTGGATCGATTGGGTTGGTAAAGACCAATTTGATTGGTCAATAGAGGGGACGTAACTCTCTTTGGACGACAGGTGGCGCTGACCCTGTCTCAGAAATCCCATCGAGTTGTCGCAAGGGTCAGTATGCATTTTCTAAAAGTGCATATATAACCCGATGCATGCGGAAGATGGGAAAACGTCGATGCTGGATGTTTTTGTTAAGTAAATATATGTTTCGTAAATAATTATTCTAAATGTCACTCATCGTGGTATATGTCTTCTGGTATCAAATATATCAACACGAGTTGATAAAAGTTACCGTTATCAACGAGTGTTAAAATATATACATAAGACACGAGGGTAAGATTTTATTTATCATCCAAAATCATTCTTCATACGTTTTTAATGAAAAATGAAAATATCTGAACATAAAACTGCCATTTGGAATACAGTGCTGTGATGTCATATAATTGTGACGAAATCATGATTATGACGTCGTAGCATTATGATGCAAATACTTAAAGAGCCATCACGGATGTTAGTATTTCAATTTTTTGGAAAATATACTTATAACGTCATTCGCCAGAGAAATCTTTTATCTACACATGGCATATGTTAAATAATTTTCATATCACGACAATGTATTGCAAATTGGTTTCAAAGAGAAGTACCACTTCGACTAGCGCGCGCTAAGGGTATCTGACGTATATAAACAGAATCCCCTTTTTTGCGTAATACGTACTACACAAACAGCAAGCGCTTCCGAAGCGTGAAGGCTCGTCTCTTGCGCAAGTCGCCATAACAACCCATATGCTGCACGTGCTTCACGTGTCTCTCCTTACCCTTGTCACACATTACTGAATGTGACGATTGTTTTACAAACAATGTTTCTAAATGTCCTGAGAATATACAAATTATTTCCTGTTTAATGTTCTTTTTATTGAGATAAGACCAGCGAATTATGACAAACGTTTACTCTCATTAATTATAAAATTCAAGAAAAATACCTAGTTGGGTAAAACAATTATTCCAATATCTGTAGCAAATACATAATTAAATTAAATAGTAAATGAATCCCCGCCAAAAAAATATATATATTTCGATATCTTTCATTGCTCATATTTTTTGTTATTCTTTCGTGTCTTTGTTTACTGCGTGTGAGCTAGACCATAATGCTTTTCGCTTGAAAATAATTGACTGGATATATATTTAGACTGGAAAACACCTTTACTTATTAATGCAATTTCTCGGCTTATTTTAAGTTGGAAAAATTAGGGAAAAATTAAGTGTATTTATTTCACGGAGATGGATTTTTGGAAAAAATTTGATATTTTCATCAACATCCGTGATGGCTCTTTAATAAGGCAAAATCATTGTGATGACATGTAGCTGACGCCAACAGGGTATTGTTCAAAATCTACTGTCAAAACGATATCTCATAGGAGATATAGCTTGATCTCATACAAGCGATATCTCATGTGGAACCCAGTTTTGGATGATATGATACTTTTTATCTTTGCTTGTTCAAACGGCAATTGGTAGCTGAATTACAACTTTCAATAGGGTGTTTTCGACAAAATGGTTTCCATTTGAATATATATTACAAGGAAATTAGACAATATGGAATAATATCAACATTATATATCTCTTGGACTGTAGCACGTTTTTTGCATATTATAGTTTCTCAAATTTGCAATTTATTATAAGTTTATGTGATATATTGGTAATTCAATGGGTAAAACATCTAATTAAAAGATCAAATCTCTAGAAAACGGGTTATCCGTAATGGAAGAAAATATAATCTGGCAGTGATGTGGAACTCTTCAGCGTGAGAGGAAGATTGTAAGTCTCTCTTGAGAGTTGAGATAGCAAGATGGTTGACCATTCCGTCATTGTACCATATTAAAAACTCTACTCTGAGTGTTTTGCTATCGCTACGAATACTTGGACTACCTACGAGCGGCCATTTTAATGTGAACACATTAAAATGGCCGTTCGATGGGAAATGGACTCGCGTTGATTAACCGAATCATGTTCATTCGTTTTTAACTTTTTTATTGATCCAGGAGTATTATTTAGCCATTGGTAAAGCAATTATATATTTTGTTTTAGAACACATTATATCTGAAAGTAATCATGCTATGTAGCATTTTAAATTCGTAGACGCAACGTTACTGTAGAACAAAACAAGCAAAGAAACTTTCCTATCGCGTCCAGTTAAGTAGATTCCAAAACGACGATATTTCAAATGGCATTTGTTTTTCTGAACACAACATGTAACATTGTTTCAGATGTAATCGTGGATTAAACTATCTTGCATTTTATGTGTAACCTTTCTTTTTGACGCTAGTTTACCTTTACCAAATTGAATGTCCATATATGCATTTGAAGTTACTCACTGTCCAAAACATGATAGTCACCACATAGACACTGTCTTGTGATTTTACTTAAACAGATGAACACAGCATTACTTGGTGAGCTCAGTGCCAACGACTCTATTTCTATACCTTACGTTGTGAATGACTTTCCTACAAAACCTTGTCTCTAAAGCTGGGCTGTTGTAAGGTGGGGTCTATATTAATAGCCAATAACCGCATTTTAATGACACTTACCGACTCTAGCCAATATCGTGATGACAGCCAGGTCCCAGAGAGAACGTGATACGTACATTCTTCCCCCAGCGAACTCCACACAAAACCGTCTCGCATTCTTGTGTAAAATTGCCTACAGTGAAATATCTGCGTAATCGATATGTAGCCGAAAAGCGTTGTGATGGCACTCACTTTCAGATCTTTAATGATATAAAATGCTTCTGTTGATAATAATCTCTTTATTTCAATAGCACAACTGAATTGACTTATTTATTGTTAGATTAATTATAATTGGAATAGAAACTATTAGTTACTTTGTAAATTGTTTTATCTGCAGTTTAATCTTCTGATTAATCATTTTATTTAACTGATACAATCTACCCAAAATAGACAGCATCGATAAAGTTTGAAAAGACTATATATTCATTAAAGTCATTTTACAATAATTTACATTAAATTATTTTGATAACTTTTCATTAGAAACATCTTAACTGTTTATAAGATATCATTCTTATAATGGTATCAGCCTCCCGCGCAAAAGATTTATTAACTTTAGAAAAACGTAGAAATACATTAATAAGCAAACATTATTCGAAAAAGTGCTTCTAATGTTTTTTCGAAACTCAAAATGGGGAACGGCAGTGGGGATGGGTGATTCATAAATGAGTGTCATGCTGTGATTAATAAACAATGATCTGACAACAGTTAAATATTGTGGCAGGAATCTCTCAGGCAGACATACCTTGCAAACGGTATAATCGGAAGTAGATTTATGGTACACGATGTCGGTATATCTAACAATGATTGATATTCGGCCATCGGAAATCTGATAATAGGAATGTGGTTCCGATATCTAGTAGGCCCTATGTCACTCGGATAAAAGAAATATCATTCCGATATATGGTGTGTGGCTCCGATATCGTGGCTTCGATAATATAATGTGGCTGCGATATCTAGGATGTGGCTGCGATAATAGTAATGTGGCTTCACTTTGTAGTATGCAACTGATAACGGGAATATGGACCCGATAAAAGGAATGTGGCTCCGATAATAGAAATTGGACCCCGTATAATCGAATGTGACTCGGATACTAGAGATGTGACTCTGATAAGAGGAATCTGACTTTGATTACTGGAATCTTATTCCGATAATAGGAATGTGACTCCGACAAACATAATGTGGTTTAGATAATAGGAATATAGCTGCCTTTTCTGACGTTTCATACTGGATAAGAAGATGAATATAGGTGTTTAGGTCGTGACCCCTAGAATCCATATTGTCCCAATCTAAATAAATTTAGATCAACAGTGTTTTTTTATATATAAAAGATTATACCGACTGAATAAACATAATAAAGGTCAGATTTTGATTGCCATTGGCCAAGGAGTCTGTACACAGAAGTGGAGCTTTCTAGGGATTTTTTTTTTATTTGAGAAGAGAAATAAAAAGTTGAATAGGTCGTGTCCTTTGTGACGCATATTTGAGGTCACGGGGAAACAAAATCTACAATCTAAGATCCCATTTGGCTAAGGTGCCTGTAAATAAGATTTCAGCTCTTAGAGCCAGTGGTTCTGTAGGAGAAGTCGAAAAAGCGAAAAGTTATGGACGGATGAATGGACAGACGAACGGCCGGACGCCATTCAATGTCATAAACCCCATCGGGCCTTTTAGGTCTGATGAACTGAAATCGCATTCATCGTTAACGTTAAAACTACTAAGTGTGTATATACGGTTTAAAATAACCATACACATACAGTCAAACATTCATATAGGATGTATAAATATAAGTACGTGTATATTAATAAAACCAATGGGGAAACAAGATATGGTTAGATGGACGGGTAAAGCGGCAAAGCTCGATTTGGAGAAGCAGCGTACCACAGCGAAATTTAGCTATCAAACTACGGTATTCCCTTGGGGAGATAGCATAATTAAAGTGAGAAGAACAAGTTTAAAAGAAACAAGTTTGTATTATCATTTTTAACAGCATATCTTTGACAAAGGCAAAACTAAGCTGGTTGTCGGTAATATAAATGTTAGCACGTACAAACAAATATTTAACACGTTTAACCCAAGTATATGGAATGGTGGCAGGCCACTTAAAAATGGTATTTAAAATATTTTGATTTGAGAGAGCACAATTTCGACGTGTTGTTGATAAACAAAATTGAAGACCAGCCCATATCCCCCTTGTAGCCAAATTAGGGGTCTCGCCACCAACACCGAGATTAAATCTAAAGGCTCTGTTTTGTACAGTGTTAATACATTGATATGGAGGGACTTGAATAAACATAGTAGAAGATATACATGGAAGAAGAATCCAAAGCACAGTGGAGCACAGTGGTGTAGTGGTTAGCATGCTTGCCTCTCACGCCAACGGCCCGGGTTCGAATCCCGGTGGAGACACCAAACATTTGTGACCTGGGTCTTATACTGTGTTGTGCCCCTGGGCAAGGCACTTCATCCACATTGCACTCAGTCCACCCAGCTGTTTAGATGGGTACCTGAACACGGGAGGTACGGACCTAAATGGTCGCGCGGAGCGCTTAGTAGCGGCACCGAAAGTACAATTCCTTCAGGGTAATAAGTGTACCGCCATTGAGCAGTGCTTGCACTGGATATTTGGCGTTAAACTGTATATTATTATTATTATTACAGAAACAAGCTATATGTAGATTAGATTATATTTTTTTCCTTATCTCCAAAGATATGTATGATATAACTCTTGATTCTGACATCCTACCAGGTTATAAAACTGACCATTCTGTCATATCACTTACTCTCTCAAACACTGTAAACCAAAAAAGAGGTAAAGGATATTGGAAGTTTAATACATCATTACTTCTTCACCCTGAATACAGTGATTTGGTCGAGACAATTTTAAAAGAGACTATTAGGAATATTCTGAAAATAATGTATCTGAAAACATGACTGATCCGAACTATGAAAATATAAAACTTACTATAAGTGATGGTTTATTCTTGGAAACCTTTTTCATGAATGTTAGAGGGAAATCTATATATTTGGCATCTTTTTTGAAAAAGATATAATAATTATAAAATAATAAAACTGTTGAATTGGAAAATAAAATAAAAATATGTTAGGACAGCATAAGACAAAATTTTCAAAGTATATATGAGACCAAACTATCAGAACTCTCAATGAATCTTTAGATTGATTAATGAGGCTTTGAAAAAAAAAGAATTATCTTTGACAACGAAGCGAGGGGTGATAACATGCATACCAAAAGCAAACAAAGATAGAAATGTTTTTAAAAATTGGAGACCAATTACTTTACTGAATGCTGTTTATAAAATAATTAGTTCATGCATAACAAATCGTTTAAAAAAGACTTTAGATTTACTTATAAATAGAAATCAAACAGGCTTTATTCCAGGCAGAACAATCAGTGAAAACACAAGACTACTATATGACCTCATGTTTGAGACACAAACAAGAAATATTCCAGGTTTACTTATTAAATTGATTTTGAGAAAGCTTTCGACAGTTTCTAAAGATTTCATCAATAATGTCCTCAGTAAATTTGGTTTTGACCCACAGATAAGCTGGAGTAATGGATTTACATATCACACATCTTCTTGTGTGATACAAAACGGTCACTTATCTGAATTCTTTGATAATTAAAGAGGCTGTAGACAAGGTGATCCCTTATCACCATATTTATTCATCTTTGTAGCGGAAATACTAGGATGTATGATAAGAAATAATGATAAAATTAAAGGTATTGTTATTGATGAGGAAGAATACAAACGAGGACAGTATGCCGACGACACAGAATTATTCCTTGATGGTAAAGAAAAGAGTTTGTATGCAGCTATTGAAACACTAAATACATTTTACAAAATGTCAGGTTTGAAGATAAATATAGACAAAATAAAAGCAATTTGGATTGGCTCAATGGCTGGCAGTAGACAAACTATATGTACACATTTGAACATTGAACACCTTTACCCCCAATCTTGCTGATTTATGGGTGATCAATACAAGAAAAAGATTAGAAGAAATAAACAGATTATTAGCAGTTTGGAGAAAAAGAAAGTTGACCCTAATTGGTAAAATTACTGTTATAAAGACATTAGCCCTTTCAAAGTTAGTTCATATTTTCAGCTCATTGCCCAACCCCCCGAAAGGCTTTATTAACTCCCTTGAGCAAATATTTTTAATTTTGAATGATAAAAAGGATAAGATAAAGAGAACCACAATGAAAAGATTAAAGACTGAAGGATGGTTGGGTATGGTTGATATTAAGGCATTTATTGAAGCAATGAAATTATTCACTCTTCGATTTTACTGTATAAAACCACTTGACAATAATCCCTGTAACATACGATTTAATAATATTTTCAAATATGGAGAAAACATAGAAAATAAATTAATTATTAAAAACCCTTTTTGGAAAGATGTTTTAAGTGTTTGGAATAATTATTGTAAACATTTTAATCTTGAATCAGACAATATTGATCACATTCTTACAGAGCCTTTATGGCTAAATCAGAATTACAAGAATCCATGTTATGTTATAAACCATTGGGCTGATAAGGGGTTATTGACCATAAAAGACTTATGTGACGAACATGGATTTATGACTTTTGAGCTAATAAAATCAAGATATGGAATAAGAGGGACAATTCTAGATTACAATTATCTACTACATATTTTACCTGAATTTTGGAAAAAAAGCTATTAGAAGGACAATTACCATTCCTATTTACAATTTGTATACCAATGTTTACCAACAAAATATAATGAAGCCTACGGAAGCGTATTAGTGTCACGTTGAAAAACAAATCTGTCAAACTATCTCCTACGTAGGACATAGTATCTCCTACGTAGGACATAGTATCTCCTACGTAGGGCTTAGTATCTCCTACGTAGGACATAGTAAGCCTATCTCCTAAGTAGGAGATAGTATCTCCTACGTAGGAGTTAGTATTTCCTACGTAGGTGAAAGTATCTCCTGCGTAGGACTTAGTATCTCCTACGTAGGACATAGTAGGATTATCTCCTACGTAGGATTTAGAATCTCCTACGAAGGAGATAGTATCTCCTACGTAGGAGATAGCATGATAAAGCACTGATCACTTCGTTTCATACTTATCCACGAGTTGTGGAGGCACCTAAGCAGCTTGCGTTCATCTTTTTCATAATAAACATAATTATGTTAGTCTGATTAAATCATGTAATTTCGAAGTTCCGTCTTGATTTTCAAAATAAAGTATTGTTCACTTGAAATGTTATGGAGGGAATATTTTCTTTCCGTTACTGCTCCCTTAATGTCCAATTCGTTAGTGATAGTTTGCGAATATACTGTTACAGTTAGTTTCAAATAATAATAATTATTTGCACATTACCTTTCTCAGATTTGCCATTTATTATTAAAGATTATACAATATTGTGTTACGTTAGGGGGTAAAACATCCTATTACACGACCCGACAGGCCGCATGTATAGAAAACGGTTATCCGTATTGGTAGAAAATGGGGCGACGTATATAGGGCGCATTTTATGGAATTCTTCAGTGTGAGAGATAGATAGGTGTCATGCGATTTTGAGAGTTAAGACAGATTGTTGACCATTCCGTCATAGTGTTATATCAAAAACTATATTATTGGGTGATTAGTTCTCGCTACGTCAGTTAGAACATTTGTACCACATTCGAGCGGCCATTTTCATGTGAACACTCTAAAATGGCCGCTCGCAGGGAAATGGACTCGAGTGGCTTAACCAAACCATTACATTCAGTAGTGTTATTTAGCCATTGGTAACACTAATTAACCTTTTTGTGAGAACACTTTATTTCAATTCATTAGGAATAGCGTGCTCAAAAGCCTTTAAAGGGTTAGGGTTTGGAGACAACTGACAACATAAAACTTTGTTAGGCATTGAAAGGGGTCCTGGCATAGGATTGAACATATGGCAAAAGTTATATTTTATGCTTAAATGAGGCACATTCTTATCTATTTGATATGTTTATTTGTCTTGTGTACTTGGTCTCAGATTGTTTTACAAAAAGTTTGCTTTGAAATCGAATAAGCATATATTTCAGACCTGAAAAAGGAGTAAGCACATACTACGAGTTGAGTCGTCATTCCTGTTCACATTTACGAAGTTCTTATTTAGAAGTCTTACTTCATTCCACTTCATTAAAAATCTGATTGGAATTATATGTAATTAAATGAAAGTCAAATAAAAACACTCATTTATGGATAAACAACCTCATTTATTCAAAATTAATTGTTCTTATTTCACTTAAAACCTACAAAATACCACTCAAATAAGTTATATGTAATTAGATGCATACACCTCATATCAGCAGTAGTTCTAATGACGACATGCTATAAATAACAATAAGAACACTTAACAACTGAGGTAGATTTTAAAATTCGTCACTGCAAATAGTTAATTTACCCATATTGTAAATATACACGTACTTGTCAAAATAGGTTAGGTATATTGGAAGTTTATTATTAATATTTAATCAGTGTGAAAATGTGCAAATAAATCAATATAAAACATTTCAAAATTTACATGTATCGCTTACTATTCTTCTCCAGTACATTCATAACATCAAGAGTACAAAAATTCATTAACGGTAATTTATTATGGAAGCTGAGATCCTTTATTGTTGAGTAATGTTTTGGATGACGTCGTGTAACAAATGTCCAACACCACGTTCAAAGTGTAATTAGGTCGCTAGTAATGACCGTGGATTTTCATTTCACGGAAACATTGACTGTACTTGAATTATTGAAGGAGTTTAAAACTGATATTCCAAAACTTATATAGGGAAACCGCAATTATATAGTGTTTTGCAACAATGTAGAGATCTACCGTGAACTTTTTAATTAATATCAGTTTATTAAATATAATCGTTCAGTGCAAAACAATACTGGATTGCATAACACATGATGGCTCAATCAACTTTACTTCTATAGATACCAATATATAAAATACTTGAAGGCGCTCTAAAACGTTTCTCTTAATGAAAACAATTATCTCACGAAAAGGTAAATAAGTTTTACCAATTGCTAGATAATACTCCCAAAAATCAATAAAAAGAGTTCTACAACGAATGTACATTTTTCGGTTAAGCCACGCGAGTCCATTTCCCTTCGAGTGGCCATCGGCTGTAGCGATACCTAAACACTCAATGTAGAGTTTTGAAAATGGAACCATGATAGAATAGTCAATTATCTTGTTGTCTGAACTCTCAAATGACCTACAAATCTACCTCTAACACTGAAGAGTTCCACACCACTGTCGCTTTATGCGTCGCACCATTTTATTTCAATAGGGATAACCTTTTTCTATGGATGCAGGCTAATCGGATCGTGTAACACGATGTCTTACCCTCTAAAATAACACTATATTGTTTAAACTGTAAAGTATGTGGCAAATTTGAGAAAACAAAATACAGCTACAGCGTCTTTAAAGCTTGTAAACGGCCATATATACTATCATATACTTATACATCATACCATATACACAATATTTTTTATGGGCATTCTAGAAAGTGGGGTGATGAAGAATGAAGAACAATTTGATGGATACACAACTGCTTTATTCTATGTCAAAAAGTCGCCTACATAGAATAAATAAGTTGGGTATCCATCAAATTGTTCTTCATTCTTCATATACACGAGAGTTTACATACACTATACGCGTATACATGTGTTTAATAGAATTGTGAAAAACGCTAGATGTGATAAAGTGGTCCAGACTTTATAGAGGTCATCTCCTACGTAGGAGATACTAAGTCCTACGTAGGAGATACTAAGTCCTACGTTGGAGATACTAAGTCCTACGTTGGAGATACTAAGTCCTACGTAGGAGATACTATCTCCTACGTAGGAGATACTATGTCTATCAATCTTTATTCAATACTGAAAGGCCACAGGCCTATAGTACATTTTACAAAAATACAAAATACAAAATATATGGCAATCATGTCGACAATCATAACTAACATTTGGATTTCCTAATGTTCATGGCATGGTACACAAACATTGCAAGATTTTTTATAACATCATACTTATTACATTTCATTAAGGATGAACATTTCTCCAACGAGGGATGAACATAATAAAATTCCTTAAGGTATTGTCTTCTGATTTTATAATATAACGGACACACGAGCAAAAAATGATATTCATTTTCTATTACATTTGTAGAACATGATTTACATAATCTATCGTCTCTTTTCATATTAAAATATCTGCCCTTTTCAATCAATAAATCGTGAGATGAACATCGGAAACGTGATAAACTTACTCTAAATTTCTTAATGGTAATACATGATAAATAGTACTCAGTGTAAATATATGGCTTAAAACCCAAATAAGTGTCACATTTTGAAGAAAGTGTAAGTTTACTGAGCCAGTTTTGTTGGTATATATCCTTTAGTCTTCGCGTAAAATCACTTATAAACTTCGAAGGACACTCAACAGTTTGTTCATACCACACATGATTAAAACCAGTTTTATATAACAGCTCTTTAATGTCCGATACCCAGTTTTTGTGTCCATGACCGTCATGTAGAATCATCATTTCATAACATTTTTTTGGTAAACGATAAGAGGGCATACTTAGGAGTCTCAGCCAGTATTTAACAACTTTCACCTGGGAGTTTATGATGAGCGGATATCTCCCGCATTCCCCATATATCATTACGTTTGGTGTGCTCATTTTCACCCAAGGAAACTTTTTACATGCCAATAGATGAATTCTCTCTATTTGGTCAAAATATTGGTACCCCCATATTTCAGATCCATACAATAGAATTGGACTAATCTTGCCATCAAATATTCTAAAAAAGGAAGCTAAATTGAGGTCTCCAAGTACTTTTAAATTTTTCAATATACCTATTAATATTTTTTGTGCTTGGATAGACGCGTACTTCGCATGGGTTGACCAAGAGAGATTATACGTAAAATATACACCTAGGTACTTATATGAGGTGGTCGATTCAAGAAGGTTACCTTTAAAAAACCATTTTTCATGTCGAGATAATTTCACCCCTTTCTTGAATGTAATTACTTTCGTTTTACTCATATTCACATTAAGGTGCGTCTGTTCACAATAAGTTTCTAATTCGTTGATTTGCTTCTGTAGACCTACAATAGTGCTTGAAATAAGAGCTATGTCGTCTGCGAATAGCAGTAGGAAAATTTGAAATACATCTGGATGTAGCTGGATGCCATTTCTGCAATTGTTTTCTATTTGTAAAGCAAGTTCATTTATAAAGAATAAGAACAAAAAGGGACTAAGTACACAGCCTTGTCTGACGCCGATTTGTACATAAAAAGATTCAGAGATTTCATTTCTATTCCTAACGGTAGCTTTCACATTTTCATAGATGCTATTTAATAGTTTTGACATTTTACTACTCAATCCCTCTGCATTAAATAGATGCCATAGTTTGTGTCTTTTTACAGAATCAAAAGCTTTGGAAAAATCAACAAACAAAGCGTAAAATTTACCTCCTTTTGAATTAAGATATCTTTGTACAACACTCTGTAGTATGAACATATTATCAATTGTGGTATATCCCTGTCTAAAGCCTGCCTGTGATTCGCTTATTTTCTCCATGGTATCGCCCCAGAATATCAGTCTTTTATTTATAATCGCAGTAAATACCTTGCTAAATATACTTAACAAAGTTATACCTCTATAGTTCTCCATAATATTCAAGTTTCCTTGCTTGTGAAGGGGAACTATAAGTCCAGCCGACCACGCTTGAGGAAAAGTACCTTTATCCAATATTAAATTGAATACAAGCTCAAGATATGGTAACATCAAATCAGCGGAATACTTTAAAAACTCCGGTATTATGTTATCAATGCCTGGAGATTTATTGTAGTAAGAAAGTCTATACTAGTGTCGATACATGTTAATGCACAGTCAACAGACTTATCTACTATTTCCTGTACTGGATCAGACAATATATTTTGCCGAAACGTTTCTAACTTATCATCGTCCCAAACAAACTTGAATCTACTACTACAATCAGTGTTATCTATCGAGTCTTCCCGTTCATAAGGTGATCGTAGTTTAAGAGTGATAGGGAGATGTGATGATTCTGATCGAGATGGAATCGAGAATTCTTTTATATAGTCAAATACTGGAGCAGAAGAAATAACATAATCTACTACACTAGTACCGTTGTTACCAATAAATGTAAAATCTCCAATTTGTGAGTCAGACTCACACCGCCCATTTAAAATATGGATGTTAAAAATAGAACATAATTCGAGTAACCTTTTACCAAATGTGTTAACAACTCTGTCGGCGGAAAAACGTTGAAGATTGAAATAATCTAACATGAAATCCCAACAAGAGTTATCATGATTGTTTGTGAATTCAAATAAATCATCTTCAACAAAGTCAGGATTTGTACCCGTTCTGGCATTGAAATCTCCGCCACAGATTATATACACATTTGATAAGTTAGATACTATTTCTAGAAGTGATTCTTGAAATAAAATTATACCATTTTTACAATCTGTAGATAACTTATCATACCAGGTAGAGCTTTCCGGTTGGATATAAACGCAAGAATACAGTAAATCATAGTCTAAACCAAACAAAGTTTGATCAAATAATATGCAAACAACATTTGGTGTTGATTTAGACCATTTTATGTATTTAAAATAATCGCTATGGATCAGCACTGTTATCCCACCGGATAGTCTACCACAATTTGATATTTTATCTGCGTCTTTTGAAACACGTTTATAGTCGGGAAAGCTATTTTCTAAATCAACATCGTGACACCACGTTTCTGTTAAACCAATAATATCGAAACGGTTAATATAGTTTGTAAAATCAATGTCAGTTAGTTTGTTAAGTAGTCCTGAGATGTTCCAGAACATGAAACTCAAACAGTCAGTAACTCTTGAAGTATATGGTGGGTGGTTATGATATGGGATATGATGTCTGTTCTGGCCCTGGCCCCACCCCTAGCGGGGTTGGTTTCTGTAGGAGCGATGCGAATCAGATCTGAGACCCCGGCGAGAGCCCCGGGTACCACGCTCTCTAGCCGCGCCCCTGGCCGTGCTCCTGGCCGTGCCCCTAGCTGGACGTGGGGGTGGGTCCCTATGCGTCGACTCGTCCCTGGCATGGCGAGAGGGAGACTCCCTCCTAGGTGAATCACTCCTATCATGTCTCGCAGTGTCCTCGCTTGATCGAATAGAAGGTGTGTCTGGTCGTGCTGTGAGTGAGGCTGGTTGAGATTCCTCAATAGTTGGTTGTTCAAAGTTCTCTTTCGGAGCCTCCATCAGTTTACTACCCTTGAAGTAGAATCGCATATCTGGGTTTTCGGAACGGAGTCGGTACAATTCATTACGTTGGTAATTAGTTAGATCGTTGGCGATCCCCACTCCTTGTTCCTTCAACACACTCCTCATTTTCACCAAGTGCCACTTGTCTTCCCAGTGGGCCATGAGCACAATAGTTGGTCTTGATTCCCTAAACTTAGACTTTGAGGGTAGCCTATGTGCCCTTTCGATATCCCGGGGTACCAGAAATGGAAACCCCTTCGCTTCTCTAGCCTTATTCAGAACAGTGAGTGCTTTAGTTTTAGTTTGTGTGCAAGTTTCCTTCTCCCCAGTGTCAGGTACACCATAGAGCACAAGGTTATTACGCCTACTGCGCTGTTCCTGTTCCTCTTGTCTAGCGTCAATATCATCTAGGTATTTTTCAATATCAAGCTGTCTTTCGTCCAGAGCATCCATATCTAACCTCATTATATCCTGTTCATCCTTGGTAGAAGTGATACCCTTTTTCAGATCCGTAATGTGTATTTTCATAGCCTGGATATCCTGCTGTATAGAGTGTATGTCATTTGCTATTCTTTGTTCTGACTCTCTTAACTGCTTGATAATAGCATTCTACACTTCCTCTAGTTCTGAAACTGGGCCTGGGTTCGATTCCACATCCCCTGACAGCAGTATCCTAGATGGGATCAGTAGCGGGTATGTGAGCGACGCGAGCCTATTACCTGCAGTCAACACACTGTGCTATATCGATCCATCCGTGACGTCACTGTTTACACATAGGTGTAAACAAACACAATCTTTCTCAACAATAGGCAGTTTAGTATCAGCAAAACTTTCAACATAACTCACAATTGCGAAAGACAAGATGAGATGAGTAAAAAGCAAGACTGAACATAGACTTATCCTGTGCGGAGTGTCCGATCTATCACTGAATGGTGTGTACGTGTCGATATGGCCGATCTGTCTACTGCCCCTCGGCTCTATAGAGGACTATATCAATCATGTTTGCTTTGAAAGTGTTCACTGATCACTTATGTATACATGTATCGGTTTTTGTGGTGATACGACACTAATAAATATAGTTACCAATAAATTTCTCTCGCTGCTCGTTTTCAATCAAACCAACATAAGGGCGTGTAACTCTGATACTATGTCCTACGTAGGAGATACTATAGATAGTATAACAAAAAATTTTCCATCGTGACACTAATACGCTTCCGTAGAAGCCAACATAGGGTTCAAGATTATTTTATGACAAGCTGGTCTCTAGAAATGACAAATGATAAATAATAAAATTGTAATAAATGGGAAATGAGTTTTAAGGATTGTGAATTCGATTGGCAAATCACTTTTAACTTTTATAGACATAACTTGATGTTAAACTTTTCAATACAAATCTTTGCAAAGAATTGTTTATACTAAAAAAGAATTGTTAAGAATGAATGTCGTTGATAATGATTTATGTACTTTTTGCTTTGAGTTTTCTGAGAACATCTGTCATATTTAATGGGAATGTTGTGAAACCAAAACATTCTGGAATGAACTTGAAGTTTGGATTAATAGATACCTTCCACAAAATATTACCTTTACCAAATACCTGATTTGGTTTGTCCCATTACATAGAAATATCTTGATGAATCAAATCATTATTTCAGCCAAGAAATATATACATCTATGTAACATAAAACATATAATTCCAAAATTCTGTAATTATTAAAAAGTATTAAAAGAGATATTTCTGGTAGAAAGATTCATTTCAAAAAGAAATAATGAAATTGAAAAATTCCAAAATAAATGGCAATCACTCATCCCACTATTCAGCAACTGACAATGATTAAATTATATGATATTTATCCTTCAGCAGTTCATATACTTCCTTACCTTATATTGTAATGCACTGTTCAGTGTATATATACCTTGTAACCTATGGGAACAAATAAAAATAAAAAATAAATTAAAAAAATAAAAAATAAAAAATACATTGATATTCCCTGGTTCCCCATATTGAGGCACCATAAATATAATCTGTTGCACAAGACTATCGTACATATGATAAGGCATTCCACTAATACACTTCAACTTACACTAATAACAGATGACGTTCGGCTTGCGGACTTGGCAATTTCTGTTGCCCTATAACACGTCTAAAACCATAAAGCCACAGGTATTTCTTCATAGGAGGATAACTAAATGTAGGTGCCAGACAAGTTCCATCTCACATGTGACTGAGCACGTTTGCATGTCTAAGATGTACAATTTTTCTTTTACTAAAACTCATCTACAATTTCAATTTGTTAAATCGTGTCAAATAACAACCATCCCTAAAAGTGATTGTAGGCTAGTCGCGTGCTTCAAGAGGTCAGTGTATACATACATTGTTCATGTAACTAGATTCTACCACAAATTTATAACAATAATTGTGGAGTCATACTAAAAAAAATGTTTTCAAGATTTGTAGGATAACTGCAACAGTGTTAAATGATATGAAGTTTTTGTTATTGATATAACCTTTTTTCGAGTTTAAGCCTTTCTTCTTCGCTCTTGCAACCATCAAGTTCTCCCAAATCCGCTTTTTTCGCTATGAGATACCATGACACAAGCTCCTCTCCTAGAAGTGCCCGGATATGTGTATCCTGCTCAAATATCTCCAACGCTTCCTGCAACGTTTTTGGAAGAACTCCAAGTATTTTTCCTTGAGGTGGCAGATTAAGTTTCTTTGTAATCCCATCTAGGCCGGCAGCTATTGTCCCTGCCATCACGAGATAAGGGTTGCTGTTTGCAGTGGGCAGTCGTAGTTCCATGCATGTCGTCGCTGGGTCGGAGTTCTTTACTCTGACAAGAGCTTTACGGTCATCTGTTCCCCAGTGAACTGTTGATGGCGTCATCACTTGATGGAGACCCCGGTAGCAGTTAGTCGTCGGTGCCATGAGGGCCGTTAAAGATTTGCTGTGCTTTAAAACACCGGCAATCCAGTGCTTTGCAATCGTGGATAGTTTTAACGGATCATCCTCGTCGTAAAACATATTTTCGTTTGTCTCTATTGAAACAAGAGAGAGATTAAGATGAGTGGCTGGTCCGTCATAGGAAGTTTCCAGAGACAATGAAGACAGAAACGTTACCCTCAGATGCTTATGTTTGTCGGACATTTCTTTAAGACCTTGTTTAACAGTCGCCACGGAATCCGGCCCTTCTATTCCGAGTTTCGGAGCAAGGACAAACTCAAATGAGCTGTTCATGTCTTCAGCATGGATTTTCTCGACATCCACCCCAGCCTTATGTAGCATTGTTTCAAACCCAATTAACTCATCGCTGTACTTGTTCATCTCGCGGTTACAATATGCTTTAAACTCTTCGCAGACAGGCTCGAGCGATTCCGCGTGAACCAATCTGAACTCCACCTCGGAGCCAGACAAGACCTTGAAACCCACTTCATGTAGCTTCTGGATCTGTTTCCTGGCTACATATCTGGGACACGCCTCCTGAGGGCAGCCATCTTCAATCCAGCGTGGCTCGCACATGAACTCACATACTGCAACGTTTTCCGGTCCACCCCAAGGCAGCGATCTTAGTGTGTCCACGTCGGGGAAGAGCCTCATGTTTCCATGGTGAGGAAAAGTCTCCTCCAGGACTCTCCCACAGCTTGAACTCCCTATCAGAAGCGAGCCTACAAGGATAGGACAGAATTCAATGCGTTTTGAAACAAAAGGGTGTCTTTGGACTGAAACATGAATATTCTGTGTAAAAGAAAATCCCTTTTAACAATTGACCCCACTTTATTAATTTTAAGATACTCTTGATGTATGGTGTTAAAGGGGCAGTAGCACATTTTTTTGCAAATTTTATTTTTGCAAATTTCTCATTCATAATGATGGTTTATGTCATTTATATTTACTTTAGAGGGTAAAACATCTTACTACACAAACCAATTATCTGTAGTGGTAATAACGGTGTTGCGTATAAAGCAATTTTATTGTGAACACATTATATTATTTCAAACGACAAAAACGAATCCCATGACTTTACGGAACCATGTACACTCATTTTTTAACTTGGTTTTCCGAAGAGAGAAGAGTGTTTTACTATTGGCGACATTATTTTTCAAATACATTTCATCGACTTATGAATGCCCGAAGTTCTTCATCCTAAGCATCAATGAGGATTTTTAACCTTGAGTATAATGCTACTTTCTTCAAAACTTATTCAATGTGTTTTGTCATCTGTCATGAGTTGTTGTTATGTTTTTTTTCGAAATATAATATATTTTGTAACCGCAGAGTAGGGGAAAGGGTTTTTATGATATGTTATAATATTCATAAATGACAAAAATAGTTTAAAATAATTTATAGAAATATTTTATTCAGAAGAAACTTTAAACATTGATTGACTGACAAAGATTTTCGAACAAATAACCAATGGATAAATAAAAGCCTAAGAAAAAAAATAAGTGTAAGTATTTCTTTTAAGGATGAAAATTATGACAACCAACAAACGACCTCTAAGGCTTTATAAGATTAGTTTTGTGACAATCAGTATTTTACTTTTGGCACACTGCAGGACAATTCAATAAAAGAGCATACGATAGGACTTTAAAAATCAAGAAAATGTTGAGGTCTTACATAATGTGAATTTAAGGACATTTGGTTGAAGAAACTGGCATTTAAATTTTCAAATTACTTATATGAAAGGCCGGGGCAATAGAATGCTGACACTTGTACTTTGAGACGTGATACGTTGGTTTGACAGTCATAGTTTCGACCCGTATCCTTCAAATGTTACTGAAATGTGTGCCAATCGATTTAGTTTTAATTTTGAAACAACAGTCAGAACTGTTCAGACTTTATACGCAGGTAATGTGATAACATATATAAATGACGTCACTAACTTAGAGTACTCTTACTCCGATTCAGACCTACCTTCATACATGTTGAGACCCTGTTCCAGACTCTTGTACGCATGTCGGGTAGGGACCAGAAAGCCGCGACTCGTACCGTTCAGATCAGTCAGGGAGAACCTCGCGTAGTCGTACTTGGTAAGCGCCGAGTGAACTTTGTCTTGTTGGCTCATATCTGTCGAGGATTTCGGTCAAGCTAAAAATAAATTTACAACATTTTAAAAAATGAAAGGGGTTTCAATTAATAGCAAAATGAGAGTGATGAAGTGCTAAATAAAACGACTGAGAATTGAAGGATATATAACTATATAACTACTGACCTGACGTATGAAATGTAAGTAATATCACGAAGAAACGATTCCTAACTCAGATAACCAATGCAGACAATTATAGGTCCCCGAGAATTAACCTTTAAAGGGGTGTAAAACAAAGTGGTCGCTTTGCGCGGTTTTGTCATTATGATCGACTGGTTGTCAACAATGGGCAACTAGTTTTTATAAGGGTATGGTTAATGTTAAATTTTGTGTTGGTAAATAGTTGAACAAGGATTTGCATCTTTTCATTTTTAGTTTACAAATCATCGGTTACACAACCAAGTTGAGTTTGATGTTAATATTGATAAATTATAGAAAGACATCAGCGCACGATACTTGATAATGGTTACTCCTCGTGCAAAACAAACGTCTCATACAAAATACAATTTTAGATATTGAACGTATGAGCGAAATACACGACTGAAACAGAGTTACAACATGTTTTCAAAAGCCAACAAAACTAAGTTTGAAATTGCCAAACAATAACTGTTCATATTTATTTATGTTTTCTAGACGAAACAAGAAAGTAGAGTCTTTTCGGCCTGTTTTGTGACTTCCTGCAGATCCGTCAACAGATTTAGGTCCAAGCAGGTTATCTATGTCGACAACATCATGCATAAATTATAGTAAGACACGTCCAATATTTCATAAATGTTAACCTTAAATATCAAACATTTTGTCGAAAAAATCCCTTTGAAATAATGGGCGGGATAGCGCAGTGGTTAGCGCGTTCGACTTCGGATCAAGAGGTCCGGTGTTCCAATCCAAACTTTGTCTGCAGTTTAGAACTGTTCTACGCGCAGTTAGGTTCGGGTGCAATTCTACGCTGAATTTCAGCGTAGTACCATACATGGTTCGCTAGTTCAAGCCGATGCTCGCAGGTTTCACCGCAATGCTTACATCCCACTTAGACCTCGTTGCCCGTAGCAACCATATCATAAAAATGTCCTGTCCATCATCGATATCGGACACTTTCAAAACCACTTTTAAATACGATTAGTTACAGTTTATCAAAGCTAATGACATTTTGATTAAGCTAAACGTTAGATTCACTAAGATCAAGTCGTAAACAAAACGAATTTATTTGATGCAATACTCAATACGTTTGGGAGTAAAATACTTGAATCAATTGAGTGATTTCTGCCAAAAAAAACAACTGGAAAGAATAGACCAAAAAAATATACATGACTTTGATACATTTTCTACCACAAATTCACAACATCCGTAATTTTTTGGAGAGTTATGTGTATGATAAATATAGTAGTTTGAAGCATAAAAAATAATATACCATACACACAATAAAGAATTTCTAAGAATGTTCAAGATACTTAAATATTGAAAATCCGTCAGATTTAACTCGTTTCACCGAGCCCTGGAAAATGTGGTGATATTTCTTTTGCACGTGAGTATATTAGGACTACAAATGATATCGTTTGCATAATATATTTTATATACAAATCATTACCACAGATGTTAATAAGATAAAAATACAAATTTGATAACTGATCATATCTTTGTTAAATTTAGTATTCATATTTTTTATCCTCAAAAAATTAAAATTTGGTATGTTACATTTCACAGCAGAACATCAGACATTAGTTGGACATGCTGCTATAGTTGATATCAGACTGAAAATGCAACTCACTGTTTTTTTCACATGCAGTAATATCATGTTTACTTAAAATTAATTCGGATTCAATATAATGGGGTTTCAATTTGGCAATTATTCGATTTTAAATGTCTGAAATCGGCCCATGAATTACATATACAAGGTTTTTTTTTTAAAAATCGTCTAATAAAGCCCCGGCGGGCAGAATGAAAATCTGAAGGGATTCCTTTTGTGACGTCAGAAGAGGAATCTCAATATTTGCAATAGTCATAATTCAAAGTTATTTCGCAACATTTTGATCGTTAATTTCACAAACAAATCTTCAATTAAGCAACTTAAATTTTCCATATATCGAATGTGTACGTCACCTCGCGAAGGTATATGCTCCCTCTGCACCCAGGGTATGATAGTTGCATTAGCGTACGTAAAACAACCTGAGACAGGATTACATACATGTACATGTACGCCTTCATAAGATGTACATAAAGAAACAAATTGTAAACCATTATTCGACAGACGAATAATGGTTCGTGAAAGACTTTGTTTTATAAAATGGTCAATAATGATACACCACGTTATCGAAGTAACGAATTACCAATAAAAATTATAAGATATAACTGATGACAATATTCGCGACGACATAGTTATACTACGGAATTCATTACCGATATAACAGATAAACTCGGAATATTTATTGACTTTCTAAAATTATATTCTTTACGCTATTAACACATACAGCCATATAGACATACATTACCGTAGGCACATCTAGACCATTTCTTAAAGTCTCCTTTTCAATATTAATAAAATGGTGATGTTTTCAGAATAAATACTTATTTCATAGTCTGAGTGTAAGACTAGTATGAAGTATTCATATCACAAACCTTCGCCTGTTCCTGTGGTCATAGACTCAACGCACTTTTTCTTTTCATGTCCTCTTTACAACGTTATATAATGTGATATTCTCACACTCAGAAACAACCAATCATTGATTATTCTCTCCTGCTTCACATCATATCCGTTCTATTCTTGTTCGACTTTCGTGGTCGATTACCATTGATCAGTTGGTGTATAAAGAATTTGATTATATAACTTGGAATTGATAACCGTTAAACTATCGATTATTTTACATGACAAAGAATATGAATTTTCTCATTCGCGATAAACTACATGTAAGTACATTATGAATATTCTTTCATTAATACTGTGTCGCGTAATTTGTTGATTTAACTAATGATTAATTGAAAACTTGTTTATTTCTTCAAGAAAAAGAATGGACACATACAGGAAATCCAACTCAGAAAAGCTCGCCCGGCGTATATTTCTTCAGACCAGGGCCCGGATTCACAAAACTTCTTAGAATTTTCATAAGCCTTAAGAATTCTTAAATCCGTTAAGAATTCTTAGTTTCCATTACAACGTTCTTAACTTTTAAGACATTCTTAGAAATAACATTCTTTTCTTAATTTTGTTCTTAAGTTTAAAAAATCTAACTCTTTAAGAAAATTATTCAATCAAACAAAATGGCTGCCAGCAGAGACTGTGTCGTTTTCCCTGGTAACATATCATTGCTTTTGTAGTGTCATTTATGAACAAATTGCAAATTGAGTCATTTAAGTTTATTGTAGACATGTGACAGATCATCTAGCATATTTGAGTGATTGAAATGTCACTTCAAATCGTTTTGGCAATAACAAGTGTTGTCAAATGAGAAACTGCAAGAGTTTAGGGCCTAGACCTTAACAATATCCCGACCTGCTTCCGCCTTTACAAATAATAAGAAGGAATAAGAACGGCCACATTGGATGACAGGATGATATATCAGAGATAGGCAAACACAGAAGTTTACAAATAAAGAAGTTGTTAACTTATAAAAAAACACCTCATTTATTAAAGATTACATTAACTCAACTTAAACTGCCAACTTAGAAGTCACATATAAAACTTGACTTGTTTCACATATGCATCAGTTCAACAGAGAAATAAGCGGGTATGATGTTACCAAGTTCTTATCTATCGTTTCGAGTAGGTTGTTTCAAGTATGCATTATGTAAATAGGTATGTGCGTTGGTCATACGTGTATGCAGCATATCAGTTTAAAATGCACTCATACTATTCATGTTATTAATATAAGTTACACAGTGTTTTGGAAGTGTGAACGAGACACTTTGCCATGCGTGGTAGCGTATCTGAATTTGTTAATGTACGTATACCTATTGCTGTTACAGCAGGTTATTATCAGCTCCCCGCTTAGATTGATTAGATAGATTGAGGTGTTTAGATTCAGCGCCTCTGTAGTATATGACACTTGGGAAAAGAGAGGAAACAATACCGTACTACTTTAATTGTTTCCTGACTATTTTTGATTGTTGTGTTCTAATTCGCTTCGCTGAAACGAACATAAAATATTTACTTTCTAAAACACTAATATCATGGGTAACGTCTACCGCAGGCTCGAGGCGAGCAGGTTTATTTCTGATATTACTGTACAATGTGAACGATTGAAGAGATTGGGGCTTCGTATCAGTTGCTGGGCCCGGAGTTCATCCAAGGTTGGTTATGTACTGAATAGTCCAAACGCTAGAAGGTTCCAGACAAGGAAGAGTCAGAAGACTAGTCATCCCACCACGATGAGAGGAGATATACATCCATCAGTAAACATAGGGCGTTGGGGGCGTCACTGTGAATCCTCATCATTCGGGGGTACAGTAATCTGTAGATAGATCTGTCCTCATTAGGCAAACGCCTCATATTTTCCTGCAACATATAAAACAATCATAACTATATATTTAAGTCAGATACGCCCTTATGCAAAAACTCGAACAATCATTTGTCATGGATTTAATTCTTATTTTGCAATTCCGTGTGAATACAAATGCATCTTGGCACAGCCATGCGTGAGTTATACATACATGTTATACTCATCTTAAACAAGATCAGATCAGATTAGCCCCTCGACCAATCGGCGAGGCCCGAAGACCAAACAGCATGGTCGCAAATACCATAGCCGTTGTCCCAAGTCCAATCGGTGTTGCCCCAATTTCATCAGAATTGCTCCAAGTCTCAACGACGTTGCTCCAAGTACCATCGGCGTTGCTCCAAGTCTCATCGGCGTTGCTCCAAGTCCCATCGGCGTTGCTCCAAGTCCCATCGGTGTCACCTTGGCATCATCTAACCACCACTCGGCTCAACACTTCCACTCAGCTGCCACCACTCGGCACCATCAGAATTGCCAATAGGCACAATCAGCATTGCCATTAGGCACCATCAGCATTGCCACTCGGCACCATCAGCATTGCCACTCGGCACCATCAGCATTGCCACTCGGCACCATCAGCATTGCCTCTCGGCACCATCAGCATTGCCTCTCGGCACCATCAGCATTGCCACTCGGCACAATCAGCATTGCCACTCGGCACAATCAGCATTGCCACTCGGCACAATCAGCATTGCCACTCGGCACAATCAACATTGCCACTCGGCACAATCAGCATTGCCATAAGGCACAATCAACATTGCCAAAAGGCACAATCAGCATTGCCATAAGGCACAATCAGCATTGCCACTCAACACAATCAGCATTGCATAAGGCACAATCAGCATTGCCATAAGGCACAATCAGCATTGCCACTCAACACAATCAGCATTGCCACTCGGCACAATCAGCATTGCCACTCGGCACAGTCAGCATTGCCACTCGGCACAATCAGCATTGCCACAAGGCACAATCAGCATTGCCATAAGGCACAATCAACATTGCCACAAGGCACAATTAACATTGCCACTCGGCACAATCAACATTGCCACTCATTACACTGCCTCTCAATAATCAGTACCGATGTCACTCGACATAGACATACATACGTATCATCAAACCACTGTATACCACATGAACCTTTCCCATGTCACTTAAAATACATTATGCACAGACGTTATCAAAGCACACAACCTTACAGATCTCACAATACACATGCATACACTTAAAGCAATTGTATACAACCTCAACCTTACCGATGTCACACAAGATAAACATGCACACGCATTATTAAAATCAGTGTATACCACATCATCTTAACTGATGTCACAAGAAGTAAATATACATACACATTCTCAAAACTGTTCTCACACTGCCTTACAGAACCTGCAATACAGTTTTATCGCCAACATTACCACCCGGCATCAGAAAATTGCCACTCAGCATCATGACACTGCCTCTCAATAATCAGTAGCTATGTCACTCGACATAAACAAGCTACATATCATTAAACCAGTGAATACCACATCAACCTATCCGATGTCACATGAAATAAATATGCATACACATTATCACAGCAGATGCTTTCACACAGCCTTAACGATGCCACTCGACATAAACATACATAAATCAACTGTTTTACATATAAGTCACACTGATGTCACACTACTTAACCATGTATACGTATCTTCATAATTTTATCACTTAAAAAGCCCTGCAATGTAACCTGATATCAATCGTATTGTCTTACAGAAGCTCCATAACCTTACCGATGTCAATCTGCATCAACGTGCACTGGTGTCGTCAAACAACTTCCCTCAACATTGAGCATCAATTTCAACGTGCATCCGCATCATCAAATAGTTCATCACAACAGTCAACTGATGTCACACGACTTGATTAAACATGCCGAGCACAGTGGTCACGTCTGTGCAAGGATCTAAGTGGCGTCTGCATGAGCTGAGCTGCTGCATGATGACAACTACTTCACACTTAGAGGCCAATATTACACACAACCCTCTGAAGAACAAGACATTTAGAGTTATCTTCCCAATTAGATTTTCCTAACACTTTGGGATGTTTTATTTTTAAGTGGACCTAAAATGAACAATGGGAAAGATGAAACATGTTTATGAAACTGAAGTATATAAAAATATAAAAAGCTTTATTTAGGGAAAATCTAAATGTTGTTTGAATTAAAAAATGTGGAAAAACATTGACATATTATTTCAGAATTGTGTTTGCTTCTTTGTCAAATAAAGTATGCCAATGCACTGTTCTTAAGCTTCGGTAAGTACTTCCTGTACACCGATGATACAAATAACAAGCCTCCATATACATAGGTCTATATGTTCATATTGGACATTTTGAAAAGTCAATCCCGAATACCAATTTTGAGGACCAACATAATTCCTTTTTTGTTGTTTTTGTTTTTTTTAAAAATAGGAATTGTCATTCATATTTGAAGCAGATAAACTATTTATTAATGAGAGTAATTTAATCAATTTGTGAAAGGCATTCATGTAATGCGTAAGGTTAGTATAGGCTCAATACGTCCGATTTCCAAAAAACATGGAGCCTGTCCGGTGGTCGGGTATATGCTGTACTCTCACAATATAACTGACAGTGTAATACTTCGTCATCCTGATATGTTCTGGGTATGGTAGCAAATAAGTCAGGTGATAACGATCAAACAGTTTACCAGCGCGTGTATCTAGACTCCTTACAATGTCATTATGTTTAGGCCTACTGGTTAAAATGCGCCGCCTACAAAAGACGGTGAATGAAGCTTGTTTGCAAAACAAAAGTCCAAATGGCAAGTTAAAAATTCCTGGTACTTTTCAACGTTCTGACGCATCATTCTATCTTAATCAGACATTTGGCTGAATGGATGTTTTATATTCTACATTATATTAAAAACTTAGTTATGACAAATTCATGAACACTACAACTAGAGCCCGACACAGGACAGTTAATTAATTAATTAAAGGCTTTTGCTAGCCTATTCGAAAATACAAATAATTACGAAGGCTTCGCGTCAATATTTGTTTTTGCATATTGTTCACAAATTAACAATACATTAAGATTTGTAATAACATAATTTATATTTATCTAAATGGAACCAATGTGAAAATATCATGTTTATTCCAACCTAATTGTGCCAAATCATCCGCCGTTGTTTTCAATGAAATACGTTCAAGCCTCATGATGTCGCATTGATAAGAAAGATATCTTATAAAAGAAACATATTTATTCTGATTTCATGAAGTGAAAACAAGGACAGTGGGCTAAACTTTCTTTTGAAGATCGTTGTCTGTCAACATTGTACAGTTGCTGACGTCATGTTTGCCGACATTATTTTCATGATTATGAAAGAGATTTTTATATACTACTTACTAGTATATCTGAGTGTCCATTTTTTTCTTTAGATGACTTTCAAGTTAAGAATCGAGGATTGTTCCGACGATAGTTGTGTACTGGAATCAAGGAATTATATGCGATATACGTATTTGCTGGAATGTAAAAGAAGTCGAAGATTCAATTGCCGAACAGGACATGTTCTTCTTATGTTAGACAGTCACACGGTAATGTTTAGCCGAACATTTTTATTGTAACGCCAGATGTCACTGTAATTTAGTCAATTGACCAGCAAAGAGCAGTGGTGATAAATGCGTAGAACGTAGACAAAACAATAATGTATGTACATCTAAGTATGTATGTTAATTTGTTGCGATAACTTCAACTTCTAAAATGCAGAAAACCGGGAGTAGGTGTCCCCCGGATTCAGTGGAATTGGAATTTGATTTCATTTGCCATTCCGACTGTCTGCCGTTTGGTTTTTGGAGTATTCTACATTGTTAATAAACTAAAATATTTGTACATTTTATTGTTTTGTTTCTTTTAATATTTATTTATTACTCCCAGCAACTACGATGGCGACTTGTAATGGATTAAATATTATACACAAAGCTAACTTCAACTTTCTTTGAAACCCAGAATAATGTTCAAAGTAAATCGTTAACTTTAAAACAACCTAAATAGTTGACCATAACTGGCCCTAATTGCAGTAGTATTTATTATCGCTGACAACTTATAGAGGGGAGAAGATCAAAATAAAATGATCAAGTAATTGGGAAGAAATCCTACAGTCTAGGAATAGGTACGGTAAACTGTAAGTCAAAATACTCACATGATGAGTTCCAACTGCATGGATCTCTCGGCTGTGTTAACATCAATTCGCACGTGTTCTCGCAGTAAATAAAATCCAATCTGGATTGCGTTCTTCACGTGCAGACACTGTCATTTATACCTCTCTGGACGAGTATTGCAGAATACGTCACATCCGCATTTTCAATTGGACAAAATTAAATGGCTATGCAAAAGTATTTATAGTATCTGACATTATGAAAAAAATATGTCTACATACACCAGACCATGGTCTATATGAATCCGGTACTGAAGCTCCAAAAAATGTTTTAAACCAAAAGTTAGGAATTTAATTGTCAATCCCGCACCTGCTCGAAAACCGGAGCGCCTGTCAACAACACACAAAATAATTTTTTGCGCGAAAAGTATTGCTTGTCATCGTGCATCAAACCAACGAACATGGACACAGACTCATTACCTAACGGTAGGTATGTTTTCCAGATTTTTATAGCAAAGGAATACTTTTGTATTGAATTTTTAGTATGTTATCCTTCTTTTCCGGAAATTTAACCGGAAGGACCGTTAGTTGATGTTAGTCGTTTAGCGGAAGACACAGGTGATGGACGTCTCAAGTGTCAGTGGATACTTTAGGTGCTTATGATAAAGAGGTAGTGCATATTCATACGTTTTCATGTTTCTTAGATGTTTATTGTGCTTTCTGTGGGAACTGTATCACATGTTATTGTTTTATTTAGATTTAATGGGGGTTTGAGTTTTGTTTACAATTTCGTAGGGCCCGCTCAAAATGGCGCTGCTTTGTGATGATCGTGACGTCACTGTCATCTCTAATGTTGTAAACACTCACGCGTATGATAACAAGAGTCATCAGAAGATGACATATCCCACCGGTTCCACAAAATTTGTAAAACACATCTTTGACAGATACTTGTGTATCTACTACCGTACTTCAGTTAGTGGGTATTACAGATGCTGAGTTTCAGGTATGTTAAGGGTTTTACACTTCTGCAGTCAAAATCAATAACAACCAACATCCCTCTCATGTTTCATGTGCTCCGGAAACGAACCTGTCTCTGAACAAAGGCCAAATTCAACAAGTTTCTATGGAAACAACAACAACAACAAAATTCAGAAATCTGAAAATATCAAAAGGCACCACTTCAGTTAGTGGGTAATACACATGGAAAGTTTCAGAAAGATATCATGAACGGTTTTCGAGTTCTGCTCCGGAAACGAAATGATTACGGACGGACAGACGGACGGACGGACGGACAGACGGCCGGGGTGATGACTATATCCCACGGTATTACATACCGGTGGGATAAAAATCTTCGTCAGCATTATCAGTATAACACGACATAAATATACATAGGTATTATAAACAGACTTCAAAACAGACTGCATTAAAAGTAACCTTATAGTGCAAACATTACCACAAAGGTGAATACACTTCCAAACATACTGAACACATTTGATAAAATCAATGAATAGGAACCATGCTCGCCAACGAAAGCGAAGACCTCGAATGAAGAGACAACTTCTTCAACCTGCCACGTTGACCACATCCGCACGTCCTTCGCGTGCATTGAATGCACCTGCCTGCGGTAGTACTCTCTCATAATACCGTATTTACCATAAGTAAATATATTTACAAACTTCAAATTTGAACAGGTCGAATCGGTAAAGAATTAAAGATTATTATTTATATTATTGTATAGGCCTATTGTATCTGCTTTGATGAATAAATGGTTCATTCATTATCCAAATCGATAATAAATAAAGAATTTACATATAATTTAATTGCTGCCTTATTATATCTGAAATATGTTTTACATGTAACATTAGTATCAAAGCAGAGAATCAAACCACTGCCATGTTCAGTTATGTCTTCAATTTCAACACATATTGCCTAAGGATGGTCTTGAGGAGGTTCTCTCATTTATTTCAAATCGAAAGTGGGGATTTCCCTCTTGATGACAAACTGACAGGAGAAATTGGTTAATACAGAAGGCATGTAACTTATTGATGGTGCATATTATCGAACTAATTTTGCTTTTCCCGTTTAGACTAATGGTTTCCCTTTCCCACGAAGCATTAGACAACGTACTATGATTTTCTATGACAATATAAAGACCCACCGCACAGTCAACTATTGTCAGTTAAGAACAAAGGTAGACATTTACCATCTTGAAGGATCAGTAAATCAGTTAACGTGGTTTTGTAAATCCGTGGGAATGGTTTTTGTAATTCGAAATAATAAATTGTGTTCACAAAAAAATGGCCGCCATGCATTTTTTTGCTTTATACGCAACATCGTTTTTACCACTACGGATAAATGGTTTGTGTAATAAGATGTTTTATCCTCTAAAGTTAATTTAAACGACATAAACTATCATTATAAATGGGAAATTTGAAAATATAAATTTTGCAAAAACGTGCTACTGCCCCTTTAAAGTTGTCTAGTAGTCAAGACAAGATCATGCAGTTGAGGAATCAAGGTTATATCCCATTGACCTACTTAATTGAACATTAGACATATTCAATATACACGCATAAAGCATATGTTGTCAAATGATACACCTGTATGTGAACTAAATATACCGTAGGTAATGTGTTCAAATATACAGTAAAGACATGATATATCAATTCTGCTATTATCACTTCGTGACTAGTATTTCTACAATCAAATATAATGTCATTGGTATTATAAGATTGAAAACCTAATGAGTGATGTATAAATGTTATTTATTACCCATATGGTTGAAAATAACTGAGTTAATATTATTGATATGAGCACATGTGCACATATCACGTTTACATTATTTTTCAGTAATGGGGAGTTACACATCACCTTATATTTTTTAAGTAGAAATTTAATTTCTTTCATTTTAAAAAAAAATGTGTATATAAGAGCAATACTTTGAGTGTAATTTAAGTAGGGTAATATCCTCGTAACTCTCCATTTTAAAGTTGTCTAGTAGTCCAGAAAAGATCATGCAGTTGAGGAATCAAGGTTTTGAGTTATGTCCCATTGACCTACTTAATATGAGCAATACTTTGAGTGTAATTTAAGTAGGGTAATATCCTCGTAACTCTCCATTCCTTAAAAATAATGGGCCTCGCCCCCTCGGGGGTCTCAGCTGCATTATTTTAAGGGATTGGAGAGTTACTCGGATATTACCCTCTACGGAATTGACGTCTGCTCAGTTGGGCGACGTCAGACGTCTGCTCGTGTGGTAGGTCACGTGATCATCCTGGAACTGCTACTCAGATACCGTGGAGCACTATGCTTCATAACTTCACTGAAAGAAGGATGGCCTGCAAAGAAAGTGACCGGGTTTGTAAACTTCAGCCGAATTCTCACTTAGTATAATATCATAATTCTTATACACTGGTAACTATTTGCTTAATGGCTGTGAATTCGTGCTCAGTACTATCACATGCAGAATCGGGAACACTAGAAGTCTCCCAAGTATCAGGAAAGGCAACAGAGGCTCGACAGCGGGTAATACCTGATGAACGTTAGAGACGCGATGTGATTGGCTGCTCAGCTCTCTCAAAAGTCGTATTTAGGACCACCAAGGGGCTATGAGGATGAGAAGGCAAACACCTCAAAATTACCTTGTGCTAGGCTATTTAAAAAACAAAGTTACCTCTCTCATCAAACAAACCAAAACACAACACTGGGAAAACTGATGCGAGAGGTTGAATGGCAGGGCCAATTCCAAAGAAATTTGGAATAAACTCCGACTCATACGTGGCAGCAAACGCAGGGGCAAAATCCCACCAATAAATAATCTTAAAAAACCTAAAGACAAAGCTAACGCAATTGCATCACACTTTGCTACAGCAAGCAGCAATAGTAATAACTCACCGGAGTTCTTACAACACAAACATAACACCGCAAGCACCGCAAAACAACCACCAGACAACAAACCAATCAACAAAGCATTCACTATGGAGGAGCTTCAATTTGTACTAAATAATAGGAAAAAGTGAACGGCTCCAGGGCTAGACCTTACTTCCTACCTAATAATTAAGAAGCTACCCCCCTCCACCCTTAATATTCTCCTAAATCTCTATAACACCATTTGGCAACAGGGCAAGCTTCCAACCAACTGGAATGAAGCTTTAGTAATCCCAATACCTAAACCCTCCGGGGACCCCAATTCCTATAGGCCCATCTCCCTTACATCAAACCTCTGTAAAGTAATGGAATCGATGGTAAAATATCGCCTCCAATCCCAACTAAACACAACTCCCTTAAACAACGACCAGAGTGGCCTCACTCCTGGTCATTCTACCTTTACAAATCTTAATATTAATGTAGGCCAAAACAAAAAGCACTATACACTCGCAATCTTCCTGATTTTTTCCAAAGCTTTTGATATGGTGTGGCATAAATATTGTATTTCAAGTAAAATCATTATAATCGTCTGTGTCAATCTCCTACCTGCAGAGCTGTACAGAATTAAGTATACTTGCGAGTAGGTGACAAGTGGTCTGTACTCAGTTGGTCGAGACATGAATAAGCTAAGTTTACATTCCTTTCTTTTCACAAACAATATAGCGCTACAATACTCTAGTGTTCATGATATCCTATCCTTGGAGACTCTGATGCGCATATGCTTCAACAAGTGCGATATCATGTGTTATATAGCGGCCTGCTTGCCATCCACCGACCAATCTTCCAAACGCAAGGCATAACTCTTGCCAGTCTGCATTACTGGCTGCATGATTTAACCCTGGCCGTATTTCCCTCTCCTAAATCAGCCAGTAACGAAGACTGGCCAGAGTTATGCCTTGCATTGGGAAGTTTTCCACCGACCATGCAAAACAAGTGTGTATAAATTGGGTTGATTATAGTTATTATGGCAGAAACAACACATTGAATAGTGTATGGATGTTCTTTTAGTCTTGGAAATGGCTAACATATCTCTTTTTCTTCTCAATACAATGATATACCTGCGACCTTGGTGCATGGTCCCCTATCAACGTAATGACACTTCTCCGCAAAGCATTCTGTCTCGGGTATCAAGTACTCAAAACTTTGCTATCTTAGTGTATGTATGATGAAGTTCAATTATACTAAATAATTGATGAAAGTATTTCTTGTATCTTAAAGTTTTAAAAATAAAATGAGTTGAACGATACATTTTTCCAAAGATGATAATGATATGAATGTGTGCATTGTGCCCCCGTCAACGTAATGACACTTTTCGGTATAGCCTTCGATCTCGGGGATCAAGAACTAAAGACTATTAATTGTTATGTGACATACTAAAGACATAGAAGTTAAATGTTTAACCAAATATGACGATGATAGGGAAAGATTATTCTCCACGGAATCCTCTGCAGAAGGTTGGTATAACAGTAAGGAGGCGCATTAAGACAAGCAGCAAGACAGCATGGCTCCCACTCTGTGCTTTATTCTCCTTCTCTCGTGCTGGGCTGTGGTCAGTGGTAAGTGTTTAGTATTATAAATACGGTTGCATGTTTCTTCACACAGGAGTATATCTAACAGCAACTAGTCCCTACGAGGGCAATCATATAGGGGTTCATATTTATCATATGATGCCGAAGGGCAAAATATCACTTTGTCATGGTGACGTGGCGTCATAAACAATGTTATGACGTCACGTTTCGTCTATAACGTTGCGTTCTCAATGCTGCGGCGGCGGGTCGTCAGCCTGTAATTAAAGTGAATTTTACCGTATTTTCATTAATTGCATAACTTCGGTAATAAACAGAATATTATATTCGTGTCTTTGCCATACGATGTTTACGACACTCGTGCCTGAATATCGATATATCCATCGCTCTCGCTCGGGAAATACTAATATTCAGGCACTCGTGTCGTAAACATAGTATGACATAGACACCCAAATAATATCCTCTATTTAGTCCCTAGAGTTATTCATAGATCGACTGAATATCGTCACAGGACACATATACAATTTAGAAAGTGAGAAATTGGGATGAGATTATCGGCACTTCATTAATATTCTTCTGGACGAATCTTTATAAGGATTCGAACAGAGACCCGTTAAGTCAGGTACATATCGCCCACCACTTTGCTACCCAGGTTTTGTTTTATTTATTAACCAATATTATTCCTCAATATTAGTTTTCTAAGAGGGGGTTCACAGTGGCATTGATATGTTTGCTTTATATTATAAAAGTTTTTTCAAGTAGAGGTTTTATATTGAAACTGAAATACGCCTCTACTTCTTCTTTCACATATTGTCCTTTGCAATACCAACGTTTGAAGTCACACACAATCAGAAAAGTTTGCAGATAAGAATAACTTTCCAAATTAGTATACTGAAGGGGAAAGGAGCTTTAGAGAAGGATAGCATTTTACTTTTTGAATGATAGAACATTGACTTAACAGAAACAATGAAAGTTGTTTTGTACACTTAGCAAAACTGTGGGCCAACAACCATTATTGGTTCTCAATAAGACGGGTTCTTTAAGATTGTGCTCCATTTTGTGTCCATCAATTATCGTGTCATCTTCCGCACGCACCGGGCATGCATATATTCACTTTTAAGAAATGCAAACTGACCCTTGCGACAACTCGAAGGCATTTCTGAGACAGGAAGTAACACGATTGTTGTGCTATGGCGTAAGCCAATCAAATGCGCGTTTACAAATCACGCACAGACACGTTAGGTGAACGTTTCTTCTTTTAATTTGAATTACCCGTATTACGCTGATTACGCTCTATTAATTAGTGATAAAACTTCATCACAACGTACGGATAAATGAAACAAACCACAATTTATTCAAGATCTGATAATAGCTCTCTTGTTTAATTTACCCATTGAAGTTGAAATCCGTTTTGAAACATATTGTGCAAATCTCAACATCTGAGATGAAAATCCCAAAGCATTATAAGGAATTTGTAAAACGGTCGGCGCATTAGCAACTTTTGGAGCGATTGGGTTGGTAACAACCGATTTGATTGGTCAATAGAGGGGACGTAACTCTCTTTGGACGATAGGTGGCGCTGACCCTGTCTCTGAAATCCCTGCGAGAAGTCGTAAGAGCAAGTATGCATTTTCTAAAAGTGCATATATGGCCCGATGCGTGCGGAAGATGTTGTCGTGTATAAATGGAAATTTCTTAAGATTACATTTAGTATGGAACATTTGCTAACATGACAATACGGTAAATGTCTATATATACTGTTTGGTATGTTTATGTCTGTTTGGTAAGATACGTATGACATTTTTGCGAGAAGTTACATTTGAAGTTGAAGTAACGTTCAAGTAATATTTCGGTTTTATGGAACATTAACGATGTTGGATAAAGAAAGGACGGGGACAACCTAAAAAGACCACACGTAGACAAGACCGAAGTATCCTATGAAGTGCCTTATTAAATCTATTAAAACCAGCATCCGATTTGAGGACAGATCTTCTAATTTAGTGGTGTCAAACCAGTGCATGTTTGTTACCGAACGGCCTCAAAGTAACAGGGCTAAAAAAGCAATTTTTGTCGGTGAATGAATGACACAGCAGCATCAGCAATGGAGACGACAGTGGTCGTGTTAAATAACCATGATATCGATGAGTCTCGACTCCATATTGACTATGCATACAGCAGAGTTTAGAGACGCCTTAGTACATTGAATCATCATGACATTTACTTTGGTAAGAGAGCCATGACATGGGCCGGAATCACTTACGATAACGGAACTTATTTGTATTAATAGACTCGAGGCAGTTATATGCACGATACCCTGACGAAGACCAATTATAGGAGAACAGGGCAGCAGTTTGAGCTCCAATAGGAACTCAGCACGGCTCATGTGACATCTGATTTTCTGAGGAAAAGTTACATGATTACATTGTTGCTTGTAATCGATACTGATTTTCTTCAATGAAACCGAGAACAATAAGATAAAACAAAGTATTTTTGTATTGCGTGATACAAATCTGTCCAACGTGTTTGTTCCTTATTTTTAAATGCACAGATACATATTAACAGAAGGGTGACTTTATATATTATTGTCTACTCGTCCGGTAAATAAACAGTTAATTCAATAGATTCCCCTCTGGTCTATAAACATTCAATGGAACACGGGATATGTAACATTATACATTCTGATTAAAATCGACCTTATTCCGAGAAATAACATTTGCAAAATAATGCATCTACCGGGATACGAACTGGTTCTGTAGATTCCTCCCCTCAAGGTCTGAGAACATCCCGTATAGGCGCGTGTTCCGAACCAGTTTAGAACAGACAAAGCTCAGTCAAATGACTGACCAATTTAATCATAGTTTTTAAACGGTCGACGTTTTGAAAACATTCGGAACAGACGGAGGGATAGCTGTTTGGAGTTATCTGCCAGTAGCTTCCCGCACCGAAAGCTTTTGTTGAAGGTTTTGTGATTGGTTGACTGAATGGCGTCAGAACATTCGAGTCTACGGGCTGTTATCAGACGGTTTTGCGAGGAAACCTCCGAATGATATGAGTTCGTATCACGGTAGATGCATTATTATTTTTTTTTTTATTCCTCTTTGCTTTTGACCTTATAGATGATGTGAATGTAAAGTCATATGATCAATTTCATTGGTCATATTATCATATATTGTCAATAAATATCAGAAAATAAATAGAAAAGAAAATACCTGTGTTTACAGAGAAAATTACATTAACACCTTTTAAAGGTGATTTAAGTGGACAATAGAATATTTATGATGATGTATTATTTATGACATGTGCAAAGCTACCGAAAATGAAATCCACGGAAAGTATTGGAGTCCTGAAGCACGAACATTTCAAACCAATAAAATTAAAACCAAAAAACATTCGCAACCTCGAACATTTCACGCTGTACTCATTATGAATCAAACATGAGTTAAGGGAATTTGACATGTTTCATAATGTATACCGACTATTGATTCGTTTTCCTTTTGCTAATGATTTTGGGACTTCTTGTATCATGCTCTGTTTTGGAGGCATTGTTATAAGATGCCTGGGAAACACTGACATCATTATCGTTAATGGACAATTCGGATGTATTACTATTATTATTATTATTATACCCCCGTTACGAAGTAAGCGGGGGTATATAGCGGTCATTCCGTCCGTCCTTCCGTCCGTCCTTCCGTCCTTCCGTCCTTCCGTCCGTCCTTCCGTCCGGTCAGTTTTCTCAAAAACCGTCAAAGGTACATCAACCAAACTTTGTACAGATGTTAACCATGTTCTTCCGATCGGGCACAGACAATTTTCAATTTTCTGAGATTGATATTTTTTGTCGTTTCCATGGAAACGTCACTTTTTGGACTTAGTTTTATTGTGTTCAATGGGGACAAGTTTTCTCGGATACTGTTCAACCTAGGTGAATGAAATTTTGGTTGTGAGTACTCATGACCATACTCTTTATCGAGTTCGAAAACCAGTTCCGAAATATTATTTTTTACAGAGTTATGGCCCTTGAAACCGAAATTGAACTTCGTACCAGAAGAACTGTGATGCTCCAATAGGGACAAGTTTTCTCAGATACTGTTACATCTAGGTGAATGAAATTTAATATGGAGGTAGTCCAGATGATACTCTTCATCGAGTTCGAAAACCATTTCCGAAATATTATTTTTTACGGAGTTATGGCCCTTGAATCCGAAATTGAACTTAGTATCAGAAGAATTGTGATGCTCCAATGGGGACAAGTTTTCTCAGAAACTATTACATCTAGGTGGATGAAATTTAATATGGAGGTAGTCCAGATGATACTCTTTATCGAGTTCGAAAACCAGTTCCGAAATATTATTTTTTATGGAGTTATGGCCCTTGAATCCGAAATTGAACTTAGTACCAAAAGATCTGTGATGCTCCAATGGGGACAAGTTTTCTCAGAAACTATTACATCTAGGTGGATGAAATTTAATATGGAGGTAGTCCAGATGATACTCTTCATCGAGTTCGAAAACCAGTTCCGAAATATTATTTTTTACAGAGTTATGGCCCTTGAATCCGAAATTGAACTTGGAACCAAAAGAACTGTGATGCTCCAATGGGGACAAGTTTTCTCGGAAACTATTACATCTAGGTGAATGAAATTTAATATGGAGGTAGTCCAGGTGATACTCTTCATCGAGTTTGAAAACCAGTTCCGAAATATTATTTTTTACGGAGTTATGGCCCTTGAATCCGAAATTGAACTTAGTATCAGAAGAATTGTGATGCTCCAATGGGGACAAGTTTTCTCAGAAACTATTACATCTAGGTGGATGAAATTTAATATGGAGGTAGTCCAGATGATACTCTTTATCGAGTTCGAAAACCAGTTCCGAAATATTATTTTTTATGGAGTTATGGCCCTTGAATCCGAAATTGAACTTAGTACCAAAAGATCTGTGATGCTCCAATGGGGACAAGTTTTCTCAGAAACTATTACATCTAGGTGGATGAAATTTAATATGGAGGTAGTCCAGATGATACTCTTCATCGAGTTCGAAAACCAGTTCCGAAATATTATTTTTTACAGAGTTATGGCCCTTGAATCCGAAATTGAACTTGGAACCAAAAGAACTGTGATGCTCCAATGGGGACAAGTTTTCTCGGAAACTATTACATCTAGGTGAATGAAATTTAATATGGAGGTAGTCCAGGTGATACTCTTCATCGAGTTTGAAAACCAGTTCCGAAATATTATTTTTTACAGAGTTATGGCCCTTGAATCCGAAATTGAACTTGGAACCAAAAGAACTGTGATGCTCCAATGGGGACAAGTTTTCTCGGTAACTATTACATCTAGGTGAATGAAATTTAATATGGAGGTAGTCCAGATGATACTCTTCATCGAGTTCGAAAACCAGTTCCGAAATATTATTTTTTTCGGAGTTATGGCCCTTGAATCCGAAATTGAACTTTGTACCAAAAGAGCTGTGATGCTCCAATTGGGACAAGTTTTCTCGGAAACTATTACATCTAGGTGAATGAAATTTTACATGTAGGTAGTCCAGATGATACTCTTTATCGAGTTCACAGTCCAGTTCCGCAATATTATTTCAAAGCCCTTGAATCTGTAATTGAACTTGGTACAAATTACCGGTGTGATGCCCTAATGGGAAAAATTAAGTTACCTGAAAAATATTACATCTGGGTGAATTGAATTTTGTAATAACAGTCAGTTCCTAAAATTATTTTGGACAATATTATGATGCTTGAAGCTTTTTTTTAAACATAGTAACCTTCACATCTATAATTCTCAATGGACGGATAGCGGATGACGGGGGTATGTGAGCCATGCTCACTTTTTTCTTGTTATTAATATATATAAATTATTACTTTGTTTATGTACAGGCAGGACATGCTATAATAAAGAACCAACCCAAAGTAAATGTCTGGGCTACAAATTTAGCCTCAAGCCGTACACTAAATACCGTCAGTGTGTTCAAGGGTGTAAAACAAAGAGCACTTGCGCCTTGATCCAGTGGAACCAGAAGAATCGATTCTGCTTTCTGGTGACTCGTGATCTGGTGAAACACTTGGAGAAAGGCGGAACCAACTGTCTTCATTTTAGGAAACAGAACTGTAGTCATAGAGGTAGGTTTTTACTCAGTGTTTTACTGGTCTGTTTACCCCTGTATACATATATATATATATATTGTAAAATTACTTTGTACAGAAAAGAGCAGTTTAAAACTTCAATAAAGGAAACTTTTGAAGATATTTTGCTCTGTTCTTTTTTAATGTTCTATTCAAATCAACATTTTATTCGAAATGCCCTTTTTGTAGATATGTGCCAAATGAGGATTTTCTTAGCCCGTAATTATGTAACTTTTTCAAATAAGGCAAGTTTAAGAAGTTTGTCCTTTCATAAATTCAAATTCAATGTATAAACCATCTGACTTGCCGACCTTGTTTTGCTCTGTAACAAATGACCAATTGAATAAGTTTAAGAAAATGGTCCGATTTCATATGAAGAGTTCTAACCAAAAGACTTAACAACATTCTCCACATTATTTCAGATGTGGCCGGAATGACGAGTTTCTCCAACTTCGCATTCAAAGGAGGAATGTTAGTGAGAGGTGTGTGTGATGAGGACGACTGCAGGTCGATGTGTTCCAGATGGGAAGCATGCTCAGCGTATTCCTTCAACTTCAGCAGCCCTGACTGCAAACTGCACCAGGACATTCCTCCAGATTCAGGACTCGAACTTGCTGGATATCAGCATCAAGGCATTAAGCGTCGGAGATATGTTTTAGGTAAAACAATTTCTTCACTTTTACTATTTCAGACCTTTAGGTGTATAACTGAAACAAA
The DNA here is from genome assembly GCA_936450465.1 of Gibbula magus. Lineage (NCBI taxonomy): Eukaryota > Metazoa > Mollusca > Gastropoda > Trochida > Trochidae > Gibbula > Gibbula magus. The sequence goes on along the minus strand of OW388295.1, from coordinate 27,162,018 downwards.
TGAGACACATTGAAAGGTATCAAAACTCTGCATCAGAAAAGTAGTTCTGTGGGCATATTTTAAAACTGATTTAAAAGTTCATCTATCCGTTATAACTTCCCCTGTCCAATTTCAGACAGAAAAGTATATAGCTGCAAGACAAAGTAAACAATAGGAGAAATCCACCGTCTCCTTAATTGTGTAATTATATCCTGCTGACGTTTTAGAAATGACGAATTGAATTTGATGGATTTCTAATTAGTATTATCCAATTGATTCAAGAGTCAAATATTTATTATATTTTCAGTGGTGAAATATGGCATTTATCGGTTTTTAAAAATCCGTATTTTCACCGTATGTTATTCTACTCAGTGAAATAACACATTCAATCATATGACGTCATCGTAACAATGGTATGACAGCAAGGCGATCCTTAATGCTCTATTCATAAAATGAACATCATTTACGAACTATGTATACTTTGTTAAATCTAATGTATAGAACATTTGACATTTCTCCTCGATTACCATGTATATCTCATCTCGTGAAATAGAATTCATATATTGATACTCGTGGCTGCGCCACTCGTGGAAATATATATTTCTACTTCACTTGATGAGATAAACATGGTATTCGACGAGAAATGTCAAGTTTCCTCTATATATTAACATGTATCAAAAGGTTAGGATTGTTCACAACGTCCTTACTTCACAATAACTTTCTCCATGTATTCACCTGATGCTGATTCTCTCACAATGCCAATATCTTTAGTCTGTTTTCTGTTCCCCCTTTTCGCTGTCCTATAACGTCCAATTGACTGTCTTATGTTTCAGAAACAAAGAGGTCGTACATCTTTAAGAGAGTAGGTTCGGGAAATAAATATTTACAAAGCCAAAACAACTTCACAAGAATCCTTGAATGCGTTGACCTGTGCTCACGGTTGCCATCATGCACAGGAATCACGTGGTTCCAGACATCCAACGAGAAGAATTGTTACATAAATGATAATGATCAACCAATGTACGTGAAGGATACAACAGCTTGATAATATTGTTGTTGGGTTGGGAATTTAACGTCTGCTTCCATTCGGTGAGCGATTTCGCCGACGGTTGTTTAATTTTAATCAATCAATCGTTTCAGTCAGATCTGGAATGGTGAACATACATATACGTCTATAAAACAATATTTGACCTACTAGAGACAATTTGTTTATGTATTGTTTTTTTATGGAAAGGGTTGGCATTATATTCTTTGGAGACCTTTTCTATTGGATTTTACCTTTGTGGAGCACAGTGGTGTAGTGGTTAGCATGTCTGCCTCTCACGCCAACGGCCCGGGTTCGAATCCCGGTGGAGACACCAAACATTTGTGACCTGGGTCTTATACTGTGTTGTGTCCTTGGACAAGGCACTTCATCCACATTGCAATCAGTTCACCCAGCTGTACAAATGGGTACCTGGACATGGGAACGTATGGACCTATACAGTCGCGCGGAGCGCTTCATTGGCGGCACTGAAAATACGATTCCTTCAGGGTAATAATTGTAATTGTAATCAACTGTCTAACTCTGTGCTCATCGGCTGTACTCATACAATGTACAGCATAGAAGACTTCTGCCTATGTTGGTTATAATTAAGACATTGGTAGCTTTTAGAATATATACTGATGGAAATGGATAAAGGAACGCATGTATTGATGGTGAAATTTGTTTTATTGTTATGGATTTTTGATCTAGTATATTTCATTAAGTATGTACACCACAGGTTTAATTTCAGTATCTGGTGTGTACATGTCCTCCCTGTTTCCTGATCACTTCTTCACACCGTCGTGGAACACTTTGTATCAACTTCCGGATGACAGTCCGAGGAACTGCGCGCGACTCCTCTTGGAGAGCCTTGAACATGGCATAGGTGTCTGGGGTAGAACATCACGATCCCTCACCCGACGTCCAAGAACGTCCCAGAGGTGTTCAATGGGATTAATGTCTGGGCTCTTGGACGGCCATGGCAACACTCTGATGTTTTGCGTGAGAAAATCCCTGCTGACGTGAGCCGTGTGGGGTCGAGCATTGTCATGTTGAAACTCAAAGTTTACACCCACTCTACGGTGGAAAGGAAGAACAACAGGTTGCAACACTTCGTCTCGGTAACGTACACCAGTCAACCTTCCATCATGTCGAATAAGGTTGGTCCTATGGTCGTAGGTTATGCCGCCCCATACCATCACAGATACGCCCCGTAGGAATCGTGTTGTTTGATGGTGCACTGATGGTGACGTTCACGAAGGCGTCGCCAAACGCGGATCCGACCATCTGCGAAGTCCAAATTGAATCGTGACTCATCTATGAACATGGTATTGCGCCAATGTCGAAGTTGTCTAACTCGATGTTGTGTAGCCCATGCTCTTCTGAGACGTCTGTGGTTCCGCAGTCAGCCTTACCCCAACAACAGGACGACGTGACTTTAAGCCTGCTGCTTTAAGTCTGTTTCTGAAAGTACGGTCACAAATTCTTAGTCTCGTTACTGGCCTGAACTCAGAGTTTATTTTCGATGCTGGTTTAAATCGGTTACGTAAGGACAGCAACACCAGCTGGCGGTCGTTTCGGGGCGTTGTCTTACGTTTTGGACCACGACCGGGTCTAATCTTTACGTTCCCTGTCTGAGGGTTCCGGTTCCACAGTCGCGAAATCACACTTTTAGACTTGTTAAATTGTCTGGCTGTCTGATTGACCGCTGTTATGCACCTGATAGCCTGCCATTCCTCATTATCAGAAAGGTATGCTCTAGGCATGATTCTGAAGGTAAAGGTACACTGACATTTGTTGACTCCTTGAAGGTTAAAGGTGCATCCATTGTGTTTCATAAAATTTTATTTGGCTTTGATACGTTCCAACACATCATATGTGATGTTTACAATACAACAAAAAAATCCCTCAACTTACATATTCATCCCAATCGCCAAACACATCATAATTACTAATTTCAAATTAAAATCGAGTAACATCATTATGCATGTGCAGAAACCGCAAATGCACGTCCTTTTTACACTCACAGTAGTTATATGACCTATTGAACATTATCAACCCAAATTTGTTATTTTGTCAGGTTTAAATAAGATTCCAAAATTACGTTTGACTCATTGGCGCGCGCCACACGCTGTGTATTGTCCGGTTTTCGATCAGAAATCGATACTTTTACCTTCATATCGTCAATATACTAAGAAAACTACCATTAAAATGGTAGTTTTCGGTTACAGTTGGTACTTCTCGATGAAATAAGACCATCTATAACGTTTGCCATATTTGACCCCAATCAACACAATGGATGTACCTTGTTGCCATGCATGAAGTTCATGGAAATCAATTGTCACGTGCACGGTACCTTTTAATTTTCAGTGAAAGTAAACATCACCATTTTCAGTTTGTAATGGCCCCACGCAGCCTCGAACAAACGGAACATGCCAGACATAAGTTAACAGTAATTAAGCGTTCCCTTATTCGTTTCCATCAGTATATGTGTGACCCCATTGTATCTCTATTGTAACTTTCTTGAGCATTGATCATTTGATTAAGTGTGTGTTTTATTCATTATAATTTGAAAAATATAAGAGTTGTTTGTTTTCTTTTGCTGGTTCCTGTGGAAAAAACTATTTATTTTAGTAATCTAACAATTCCACTCACACTAAGGCCTACTTATAATGTCGTGTTATTCTATCCATACTAAACCAATATCATTATCATGTCGTGTATTCCATTCATTCTGAGGTGAAACCGTTAATAATGTCATGTAATTGTATTCAGACTAAAGCGATACTATCAATACTATCATGTATTTCATTCAAAGTAAGGTGATACCGTTGATAATGTCATGTTATTATATTCAGACTAAAGCGATACTATCAATACTATCATGTATTTCATTCAAAGTTAGGCCATACCATTGATAATGTCATGTTATTCCACTCATAATAAAGCAAGACTGTAAATAATGTCAATGTTTTTCAATTCACACTGAAGCTAAACCTTTAATTACGTCATGTCATGTCACGTCCGGTGTGGATTATAAGTAGTAGATTTGTTTACCAGGTGGCGCGCGCGTGTCAACTCCTTGGTCAGTGAGGAAAATGCATGTAAATTTTTTAACTCTATGACACAGCATTTACTTCGTTTCATGTTTTGATTTTAATGTTGAAGCTTTTAACGTTTTATTTAAAGCCTACCAGTGGCTAATTTTTCTTGAACGACAGGTTTTCTTGTGTTTTTTGATTGACATATTCTATTCTCATTAATGTACAGTAACAAGTGTTCCTTACAATAAAATAAAGATAAGTACAATTACCCAGAATAGAATGTTGTCAAAAAATAGTGTCAGGAATTAAAGTGTCAGGTAAGAATGTTTGCACCACTCACTTGTACACTCACAAGTACAGTTGTATCGCTATCTATCGATGATATGTCAACTGTACGAAACGTCGATGTAATCGTGCACCCAACGTGCGATGAATAGTATTACTCGTCTGTCGTATCATAAATCTACAAGTTAATGAATGCCCTGACATTAATATGGTTAAGGGGCTGTACAGGTGTAAGATACCATTGACAAAATAAACGAGTAAATCAAATTTCAATTAGAACAAGTTGCATGGCTACCTTTTAAAAAAAGAAAGCCAATGCGTGATAAATTGAGTAAAACTTTCTCCAGTCGGAAACAAGTGCAAAACAGCATTCATAAACGGTTGAATTTCAACCATGAGAGCTATAGCTAATATGATAAACTGACTTTGCTTCAGAGAAGTCTTATGCTAATTGTTGACTGATTGAACCAATTCTCAGGTGTCATTTTGAAAGGGTGTGCCTGTGATGGTACCATGCTATTCTTACTTCCTTCAGAATTTGTTTGCATGCGTCTGTGATGAACTTGACAAATTCAATCTCGCCAGTGCAAATGAAGTGCATATTCCGAGAAAACACCTTCAGATAATTGATGTATGTCATCAGCTGAATATAGATGCCAACCTAGAAGAATCGTGATTCGAAGAAGCCTCTACATTCGTCGTATCGTCTTCATAATTCAGACTAATATACCATGGAAGATGAAGACATCATTTATAATACCTGGTCATGGATCAATACCCAATACTTCGTTTCAAAACTAAATGATATAAGGTATACAAACGCAAGTTATTTTGTACAAGTCTACACAAAGAAGACGAGAAGTCCTACCGGTGGCAAACAGAGCAGCTGTTCCTCAATATGCTCATGACAAGGCTGGCATTGAACGGACCTGCGTACATCTGGCCTGTCAATTTTATTGGAAGTGGCTGTGCAAAAATGTAAATCATGACCCCGTTCCATAAGAGCGAGCGCTTATAATCGCTCATTGATCGCTCATTGATCGCTCAATGTAGCGTTCAATGTAGCGCACAATGAAGCGCATTCTCTCCTCTCATTGAGCGATTACTTTGAAACCTCTCTTGAACATCGCCAAGTACCTATCATATTGCCTACAATGTCAGAAAGTCTAAGTTTGAGAAGGACGAAGACATTGATCTTCACCCCCATCGCTATGGTTTCTCCATAGTATACGTTGGTATTGATATTGTCACCACTCACAGATCTACACAGATACATGCTCTGTAATACATGTACTAAACTACCGCCATTTAAAGTGCTCTTTGGACGCAAATCGAGACTGTCTGAGTCATGAGAACAAGATAAGCTAAAGTTTATGGACTCTGAGTATGTGTGGGAAAATGCCTAAATCATCTAGATGATGTGAGAGGTCACACAGACAGAGCAGTTACAGCAGTACAAGATACGAAGACTACATTCAAAGTCATCGAGGCCTCGGGCAATAGGAAAGAAGGTTCTCCTCTTTAAATTCAGGAAGGCTTCCCGTAAAGGCTCTAAAAAAGGAACAATCATGACTTGAACCTTATATTCTTCAACTCTCAAAAGAAGGAGTGGCTACTCTCTAAAATCTTTGCAGTGAAAAACTTAAGTAACATAAGTGACATAAGTAACATCAAAATGCCTACAGCATCGCTACTACACCAAGAGAGAGACTATTATTACGTCAAAGCACTCGGACTAACGAGCTCGTGCTTTAATTATAATAGTTCAGGGCAAAACTATACTTTATTACAAAACACATCCAATTTTTCCCCACCCCCACTCCCTTCCTTCGAAAATGGGTCTTCAAGGTGATATTGTGTGTGATATTAACCAGCTGTGTCGCCTGTTAATACCCCCTGGGTCTCACAGCACGTGTTGATATCCCTGGGTCTCACAGCACGTGTTGATATCCCTGGGTCTCACAGCACGTGTTGATATCCCCTGGGACTCACAGCACGTGTTGATATCCCCTGGGACTCACAGCACGTGTTGATATCCCTGTCTGAGTATTGCTGGGTCTCACAGCACGTGTTTTCATGAATGTGCGTATTTGCATTGTTCATACCTTCACATATTCGCCTAATTATCAAGACATGAAAGGTGAGATTTCTTATATCAAGAATTAAAATTTCTATATTTACTCAAATACCAGATTTGTATCTAAAGATGCACGTGGTACAAGTTGGTTAATATATCCTTAATCAAACTCTACTGTATAAAATAGTATGTGTATCACGATATTTTGATCGAATACCGGATGATATGGTAGACCGTAATGCGATAGGGACCTGGAACGTCCAAAACTTTATTTGATAATTCTTGTCGCCCGTGTAAGTTACTGCAGTGTAATATTTATACGGCAATATTAAACTAGTGTAATACCGCCGCACATATGACGTCACAATAGTTTGCGGTTATGACGTCACAATGAGAGTAACATCGTCACAATGGCACCGGGCTTGCGGGAATCATAGTTTTGAGAGCCATGTCGGCTATTTTGCTGGATTATTGGTGGGCGAGTAATAAACAGAATACTAAACTTCCTTCTATTTAATACCATTTTTATTAAACTCGTGAATGATTGGTATCAAACTCGCTTTCGCTCGTTTTATACAAAATCATTAACTCGTTTAATAAAAATGGTATTAAATAGAAGGTCGTTTAGTATCCTCTATTTATCATTTTAAAGTGCATCAAAGACAGATTTATTTGACATGACGATCTATTTATTATAATAACATGGAGACACTTCTAAACACTTCTTGACACTGAGTATTCAAACACCTATGTCAAACTTTTTTATTGATGAAAATTAACCATTTCAATGTTCCTCGATTCTGTATAGTAACAACATGATGGTAAATGACGTGGGGTTATTTTTTATTAATGTACTGCACTTTTAAAATAGTAGTCAATGATCTGCAAGGAACTTCAGAGTAAATATATCAGATTACCTCTACGGAGTTGGTTGGAACATTGGGATATACATAATATTGAATTCAAGATGTGATAGTGGTATTGCTAAACTGAAACTTGTAGTGCTGTCAATTATATTCAATGGCCTATGGGCAGTATATTGTTATGTGTAAGTTGTGCTAAAACCAAATGAGCTGTGACCTTTCTATCAACAGAAATGCATATGGTTATAATCCCTGAAATATGTGTATTTTGTCATTTTTGATAAACATTTGGTGGATTGGAATTAGCTATAATTGTATCATATCTTTTGAGAAAACAGTTCTTGAAGAGTTTGGTTTAAAGGGAAAGTTCTATCACCGATCTATCTGCAACATCTGTCATCTTGGGTTTTTGGCATTGCGTGAAATGAAAACCAAATTTTACACATTTTACACAATAAAACATATACAATGATAGAAATTTCACATAGTAACACATAACCTATCATAAAACTAATAAACAATATGCTGTTAGTATGTAGCGGAGTTTTCCCCACTCGCAGCGCCGATAAATGGCTTCTGTTCCCATTGTTTTTATTTTTTAACAAATATGTCCCCACACCAACACAGCGCGCCAGCAGCGCAGCGCGAAGCATGCGTTTTTTTACCCCAGCGCGTGTCAATGCAGCGAGTGGGAACAAGTGACCAATGAGATCTTGTTTTAAAATTATAACCGTTCTCGCGTATGGATGTGACAAAGAGTGAGTGAGTAGAGAACGACTGTCACATTAACATTAATAATTGTGTAGTTTGATCAATGAATGTACTTACCACTTGTTTCAAATTTGTTTGCTATTTGTGTCAAGGAATTATTCGCCATCTCATCATCTTTGCAGTTGGGTGAATCTATGTCAAATAGCCATGGTTGTTTTTGTACTTCAACGATTAGTAACTCTTCATTGATATGTATTTTGGGCATTGTAGCAAAGAATTTTGTCCAACACGAGTTTCTGATGACGAACGAAATGACGTAAAAAGTAGGGGATTCCCCGAGGCGTCGACGCGCCACGCAGCAAAAATCACTTTTTTTGCGATTCAGAAATTTTGCTGCTGGCGCGCTGTCGGCGCGCTGCGTTAGTGTGGGTTAACAATCACAAATCAACATGTGCGATTTTTTTGCTGCGGGCGCGCTGCTGGCGCGCTGTGTTGGTGTGGGGAGGCCTTTAGTCTTTATCAACTTGTGAAATATAAAGTCATCAAAATATTAACTTTATTAATATCTTTTAATTTGACTGTGCTTTAATTATGAATTAATAGCATACTATGTATAAACAGGAATATCCTCTCAAATTTTGTTTCCACAATAAATAACCCGATAGAACCCTCCTTTAAAGGATATGTTTTAAACGGTAATATAACTCCAGTGTTCTCTACCTTCCACAGCCCTCCATGGCGTCGCATCTACACATGAGACGCTTTTGGGCGAGAAGGATACTACTGATCCTGTTGTCAGTGTTCCTGTTGAGCTTGTACCTGAGCATGTGGCTGAGCAGCACCTCAGACCAGTGGTTTCCGAGGTTCCATAGGCACCAAGAACACATCTCGTCCAGCCGCAGCACCTTCATCCACCGCTTCCCCTTCACAAGAACCAATCTCAACCGCACCCTCAGTATCTTGCTCTGGACCCCTCAATTTGGAAACCCAAACTGGTCTTTACCGGAGCTGTCAACAGCCTTCTCTAGTTGTCGCGTGTCCGACTGTGTTCTGACCAATCAGAAGACGGGTGTTGTCCGGGCAGACGCCATTTTGTTTCATGCTATGGATTACTGGAACTACGGATTAGGTCATGTCATGCCTCCTTATCGAGATAGCCGACAGTTGTGGATCTTGTTCAACTTTGAACCACCCCCGAATACTGTTGCTAGCTTCCCTGACTTTTTCAACTGGACTGTTTCACACAGAGGAGATAGTGACATCGTGGTTCCGCCTTTCGCAGTGGTCAAACAAAGGACACCAACATTGACGGAGCAAAATAATGCAGCTACGAAAAGTGCTGGAATTGCCTGGGTTGCGAGCAATTGTGGCGACGACGCCAGGCGGCAATTGTTGGTGAGAGAACTACAGAAATACATTAATGTTGACACGTATGGGAAATGCGGAACATTTCCGCTTACTGATATTGATGAGTTAAGAAAATACAAGTTTTACTTGGCTTTTGAGAATTCTTTTTGCAGGGACTACATTACTGAAAAGTTCACACGTCCTCTGAGTCACCACTCACTTCCGGTTGCATCAGGGGGAGGTAACTATGCAAAACTAGCTCCTCCCCATTCCTACATCGACGTGAGAGACTTTAATAATGTGCAAGAACTCGCCATGTACCTCAAGTATCTCGAATCCAACGACACAGCATATAACAGCTATTTTCATTGGATAAGGGATTACATAATCGAACCATTCCCTGATGTGTGGTGCAGGTTGTGCGAGGCTGTTCACAATGAGACCCGGATGCACCAGGTCTATACAGATATGGACGGATACTGGAGTGAAGACACTTGCCATAGATGGACGGTAAGCAATGGTGTTGCCTGTTTACAGGTTAAAGGGGTTAACTGTCACTAGCAGCGAGCAAGCTATCGGCTACTGTCCTTATGAAATTTGAAAGTTTTTACGTGTGCATTTGCATTATCTTCTTATCAACATTTCATTCGCAATATAAATATATGTAAGTGTAAGTGTAAGTATTATCATAATTTTTGGTAGCGTGTTTGCATAACGCTTGTCCGGCTTCTGGTCATGTTATAAAACCGTTGCGCTACTTTCTTCCTTGTCATGAGCAAAGAAGCACTGCTTATAAGGATCCAGCTTGGGGATATCAATGAGTCTGTGGAGTCTTTGTAAATGAAAAGTGAAGATAATGACACCATACTCGGGTTTTCGAACTTGAGCACTTATAACTATTTCGATATTTGTTTCCTAATATCAATTCTTATAGCAACATGCACAGCGGCGCTGTAGATGTAAAATACATCATAGCCTGGCATATCAATGCAATCAACGCTGTCTACACAAGTCAAATCTTTTTCTATAATAATTATATATATTAGGAGAGGTGCAGTACATAATAACAATCGCTTTTGTGAATTTATTTTCATTTTATTTAATTTCATACAGTTGCCTCGTAATTTTCCTGAAATACTCCCTTTCTTTAATATTGGACATTGATAATTACATAATAGATTATACATATGTATTTATCTGATGAAGCTATATGAAATCTTGTCAAACTTATTTTGTAATGAGCCAGAATTTTCTCTGCTTTTCTCTGACATCTGCTCACAGATGGAATCAAAGAGATCGGCATTGGAGGATCTGGGGTAGGGATTAGTGAGCTAGGCCCACCTTTGGCTTGTTTTAAGACGTACTTGATTGTCCGGACCCACACCTGCACGATTGGGTTCCGACCCCTCTGTGTATGTATCGTCCCGATGAATTAGTCTGACTGTAGGAGTGACGACACGAATCGAATTCTCATAGGGATGTTTATTTCTGTTTCAGCTCACAAGTTACGTCTACCGAATGATCCAAGGATACGCTATAAAGATGGGCTTTTTATGATGTTCATAAAATGATGTTATATTTTAGAATACGTGGAATTTAGATAGTGAAGGCATGTTACTGTGTTACCCTAGGGGTCATATACTGCCTGCAGCAATACAGATGGTCGAATTGAGTGAGTGAAGAGTAGATGCAGCCGTTGCTGGCGACTGGTGCCTGACCCGAGGGTGGGAATCTCAAAAGGGACTCGTCCGACAAAATATTGAGGACAGTTTTATATTTTAATTTGTGAATCAGCAACATGTCGGGGTTTTTTTTAATTTACGTTTTCAATTTTTTTAATGATAATTTAATTATTTTTCTAATCAGTCAAGCTCGAGGTTAGGCTTTTCTCGCTCATCAGGCCTGAAATGCCCGATAGGCTTATGACATGGCGTCCGGCGTCCGTCCGTTAACTTTTCGCTTTTTCGACTTCTTCTCCAGAACCAATGACTCAAGAGAGCTGAAATGTTATGTGCAGACTCCTTGACAAATAGGGATTCTAAATTGTAGATATGGTAACCCTGTGGTCCCAAATAAATGCCTAACAGGCCGTGACCTAAAAACCTATTTTCATCTTCTTCTCTAGAACAAAAAGACCCAGAATTAAGGTTGTAATATTGTCAATGGAGATATAAAATTGAAGATTTGGTGACCCTGGGGCCCCAAATAAAGGCCTCAAAGGCCATGACCTAAAACATATTTTCATCTTCTTCTCCAGAACAAATATACCTAGAGGCTGTAAGTATGTTTGCAGACTCATTAGCCAATGGGGATTCTAAATTTTAGATTTGGTGACCCTTGGGCCCCAAATAAAGACCTCTCAGGCCAGGACCTAAAACATATTTTTATCTTCTTCTCCAGAACAATATACCTAGAAGGTTGTAATTATGTGTGCAGGCTATTTAGCCAATGGGGATATTAAATTTTAGATTTGGTGACCCTCGGGTCCAAAATAAAGGCCTCACAGGCCATGACCTAAAAACATGTTTTCATCTTCCGCTCCAGAACAAAAAGACCGAGAAGGCTTTAATACTGTGTGCAGACTCATTAGCCAATGGGGATTCCAAATTGTAGATTTTGGTAACCTGTGCCCCAAATAAGGGCCTCATGGGTCATGACCTAAAAACTATTTTCATCTGCTTCTCCAACATGAAAAGGCTTAGAACACTTAACAGTTTTGTACAGACTATTTAGCCTATGGGGATTCTAATGTGTACTATGCACCAAGAGACTCATCACAATGTATGCCTGTTCCCTCTGAGTCTTAGTTACACTGTTGACCAAAAGAAACGCCTACTTGATTTTCCTTAAAATGAAAGATGAAATAATTTCCGAAATATAAGTAATGGTGATTTCCACGTCATGCTGAAACAATAATGAATATGAAAGTCCATTGAAATCGTGGGAAAAATGGATTTAGTCGATAACATTCATGAAAACCACGCCCAATCAAAAGACCTCTATTTCCGGTTGATTCACTTGCGCACCGCAACCACGTACATCTGTAGCGTCATCACCACTTTAATACGAATGCGAACCTGTATTTTGTTTATGGTTGTATGAAAATCTGTTTCAAATGTTTTCTGATCAAGCACTGATTGAAAACTGAACAATTGCTGTCATTTCAACAATCGCCCTTCTTTTGTGACATGACAGCTTCTGAAATTTAAATATATTATGCAGAAAGGCTGCAACTTCATAATGCTATAATATTGCTAAACTGTTCATTATAGTTTTTATGTAATCTGATAAGATATATGATGGCGTTTCTTTTGGCCGACAGTGTAGATCAGTGTTGTCAGGCATGAATGAAACGTTTCAGTGTTGTAGATATACCTTTATACCATTTGAGATGTGACGTAAATCAACTATCTGTGTGTCTGTCTGTCCATCATGTAACTGACTTGTCTGTCTGTCGCATACAACTCACTAATTTCAGTAATTTGTGAAGTTGGTTTCTTTAACCATATTAGGATCGTGAGATAAGGACCGTTATTCACTCCCTTCTGGTGTGATGTTTTTGCCCTGCCCAATGAAGTGCAAAAGGTTGTATCGTCTTAATATATCTTTACGAAAAAAAACCAGGAGAATTATTTTTTGCTTAAAATATAGGGGGAAAAAATAGAGAAATAAGATGTATATAAAATACATCATTTACATGTCACTGCGAGACGCATCTTGCCTAAATAGATGATAATCCTGAATAATAAATAATCCGATTCATGACTTCTTAATGTCTTAGCCAAACATGCATACCTTTAAAGAGGGGTTCTTTTGCGTCAATGAAATTCGAGCTGACATTCCTGTATACACATATTTATTATTAATACATGTCAATTGCACAATCCAGGTACATGTATTTTGGCGGGTAATAATTGTATTTTATATTTGATAATTTGATAAAGACTAGCACACATTCATTCAAAAATAAATACAATAGGAAGTGAAACCATCGATTGGCGATACGAGTGTGGAAAGCTTTGCCACGGCACAGCCAGACATTGTTGATTAGTTTAATGATACATTATTGTTACTTTATGAATTAATATTCCATCAATATGTATGTTTTATCATTTTTTAAATAAATAGAATTAACGAAAATACAGCGTTGTTCATTTCACGTAAATTAAAATGCATAAGCAAGATGGCGATAGAACTCGCACTTATGATATATGTGTTTTAATTTATCTAAATTCTTCTAAATACCGAGTCATCGTCATTGTGTTACAGCATGCATCCATGGTTACCGAATTTTCTCTAATAAACACCGGCTATCCATCAAAAGAAAGGTACCCAAATAGGATATATTAGCTTTATCCTTCCAAGGAGAAGCCAATGAGAAATATTTATACATACAACTAAATTGTCACATTATAATTATAAACATGTCAAAGAGGATCTGTCGCAAACGGTGTATGTATATATAATCTGAACTCTGGAGAATGAGCTCTGGACGTGCCTATACAAGTATTTTTGAGTTACTATAATATTCAACCCAAATTGGATCAGGTAACCTAAAGCTAGCATTGTAAACGAACGTGTCCCAAGCAAGTACTAGGTGTCCATAGACGGTCAGAGAGTCTATCTGCCAGTGGTTGTCATATATGGAGCAACACCTTATTAAAGGTTCAAATCGCAGTTTTAATAAGCAGATTTCCACTCTACAGCACCAGAAGACCCCCGTTATATCGTGGAAGGATATAGATCCCAGTTCAATCTATTCAAGAATAGATCATCACTTGCTTGACAACGACAATGCTATCAACGTCGAAACGTCACCTACACAGAATCTAGAAGTTGTAAATGGATTCAATAAAATAGTTCATCATTCTTTATAACTTCAACTTCTACATGTATAATGCCTATCGAAGAGGAATAGATCTATAGGAAATTGAAATTACTTCACGTTAATTATCTAATTATGTTTGATTAAAAGCAAACATTAAAAACCCACTTGGTTAATGATCGATCAGGAGGTTTATCTTCTAAACGACAAACTATACTCTTGTGTGACACATCAGACCTACTCTGCGTGACATGCTGTAAGGGGAATATCGATCAAATGAACGTATGGTTAAGCGACGTCTTGCAGTATCTCGGCTGAAATGAATAATAGATATTATGAATATGATAGTTTTCAAAAATTGTATCCGATAAATAATCAATTGAACTTTGAGTCAAGTTTCGATTGCTAGATATAATTTCCCGGTCGAAAGAAACTCTATACATTTCATATTTTAGATTAACCTAAATAAAACAAAGTCAATTTTGAACGCAACTTCTAGGCTGATTTAGTTAAACATGTTCTGATGGTATATCTCCATAAAATCCTCCATTAAACTGTATAATATTGCAGCTAATCATATAAATAAACGAATTTAACGCTGCTTACAAGAGTATTTCACCTACGTTCATACGACTGCTAGTAATATTGCAGGGAGAAAACCAACAACTCCATGGTGACTATGCATTGTGGTGAAACCTGAAACAATCGGCTGACACTAGCGAACCATGGATGATACTGCACTGAAATTCAGTGAAGCATTGCGCCAAAACCTTACTGCTTGTAGAACAGTTCTCAATAGCAGATGAAGTTGCCGAGCCCCTGGCGGGATTAAAACGATCATGTTAACTTGGTGCTGTCTTCAAACCATCGAGACAACTACTCGGGTCTACTTTCATAAAGCACATATGAGATCAAGTTTACTAACGATTTCATTAATTTACACTAATGTTGTCTTACTTAGTGACTTTCGATCTAGAGAAAGGGAACCAAAACACAGGCTCAGGCTTCGTCAAAACAGTTATGATATCAAAAAAGAATAGGACAATTTTTATGAATGGTGGGTTTCTAAATGGATACGACAGCATCCGTTTACATTAGTTTATATTTCTTCAATATGTCGCCATATTTGATCAAAACGCCACCTGGGACACAATGACACATGAATGCAGCGAATAACTTCTGTTCCAGTACAGATGGTTCCTTCGAACTAATTTAAGATAGAGTAACATCTTGAACTGGGACAAAGTAGGTCACCCCAACCGTTGATTACTTTATACATATTGATGGCTGGTAAAGTACTGATTGAATATTGAAAGTCACAAAGCCTCATTCAAACTCTTGTGAACGAAGCGAGCTTGCGAGTTTGAAGTTTGAATGAGGCTTTGACATCGTTCATTTTCCATTGCAAACACACAAACTGACATTCAATTCTTATAATTTCCAGCTTTGAAGTTATTTTTTTTAGAAATATTCTAAAATTCACAATAGTCTATATTGGTATATGCGCTCAATAGAATAAATAGTATGCTATCGATTTCATCGAGGCAACACGAAAGTTAAACACGGTTTCACAGTAGCAAATTCCTTGAACAAGTTCCGACGCAGAGATAAATATAAAAAAAGCTTCACAAAGGTCAAGTACTAAAATATTTCGCAACAGAGTAAATGTTATCAAATCAAGATTCTGCACGTCAACTTTGAATTAGCATTGCGTCCGTTATTTATAAAAAGTTAGTTATATTACGTTGACACGCTTTGATTACGACGCTTATTTGCACGTGCAAAGCGTGCATGTTGTGCAATACATTCCATTCCAGTCTGCTGATGTTGGGGTGACAGGAAACCGTACCTGCTGTGAACAAATATAGTCATTGATGGCAGAGGCAATTGGGGTACCTCGAAACAGTTTACTGTCTCAAAGTAGCACGTGCAGGCGTTTGACAGTTGTTAGTATTACTGACTGTGAAAAAAACCGGAGACATTATTTTTCAACTATCCTGAATAAACAAGATTTATGATAGCGAGGGAGGAGCTGCGGCAGAACTGAGAAAGTAGTTCCGTCAACGTTCACACGATTTTGAAAAGGTTCACGCGAAATATACCAGTAAATTTGGATCATATGACCGTGCTCTCGACCAATACAAATTCTTGATATGTGTAAATTACAAAGTTGGAAATTATATACATATAGGCCAGAGACAAGCAATATAAACTATGGGATGAACTGGTGGTGAAATAGAATAAAACTGAACCAAATTTACATGACTGAAATATAAATGATGTGAATACAAATGTATACACTTATTTTGTATGACACACATTTTTGCAACATACTGAATTGAATAACCACATCAAACCCTTCACTGAGTAAATAACAATTTGACAACAATTCGTTCACCGTGAAGTTAACATAACGTTCACCTCAAGATCGATGGTGTTTGTCGTTGAAGGATGCTAACTCGAAAACGGCGCAACTTTAAGTATTCAAATTTTGAATAAAGATAATTTGATGATTACTGAACCCTTGCACTTAGATAGGTTTGCATATACAAAATGTATACACGGACATTTCGCCGAAGCGAAGCCGTGTTTTACAGATTTATGAGTTATTATACAATGACAGAATCCAACCAAATCTGGTGACATTACACATAAAGGCCTTCTATCTTATGTACAGCAGGGTTGGTTTTTTGTTTACCATTGTGACATTTCAAAGTAAAGATATTGATAATTTTCTTACACCTAAAATGTAAAATGTGCCCGCCTCTCTCGTGTCAAATGGTTCACTTCCTGACAACAACTATTCCCTGCCGTTCACCGCTCCTGCGGTGTGTTAGAGCGTCACTTATACAAGTGACGTGGTCATATTTTATGACACTTTGATTGTTCAATTGGTTCATGCACACGAAGCAGACCTTTGGTCAAAAAGAGGGAAAATTGGGGTCTGCTTCGTGTGTTTTTGACCATTAATTTTAAGCTGATATAAACTATGTTTTTGCAGTGAGTTAATCCTTATAATCCGGATTAAACCGGGTGATCGCTTGGGTGATCAGCTCATTAGCCATTGGGTCTAATTGCATAATTTTTCTTACAGACAAAAAAGAAAATCATCGAACATTTTCATGTATATATTTTATTTGTATTCTTCATACACACATACACATACTAGTATACAATTATGACAATTTCAAATGGAATGAAGCTGCATCAGCATATGCCATGGTGGTGATGGCGCCATTCTGTAGTCTCGTCTTCAGTGTTCTCAGAGTTTCGTCAAGTCTGACATACTTTCTTTTCTTTGATGGTGGTTTCCCTCCTGCTGCATACTGGCGGGTTCTTGGCTCTGTTGTCATTTGCACAGATTTTATGAATTGTATCGCCTCAAAAATGTTCGGGTGTGCCTTCTTTACGAGTTTGTTCAGGCGGTTGTGGTAGCCCTCGAGGTGGTTATTTGTCCGTGGACCATCGTTGCCGAAGTGGTTCCATTGACGGGTGTGCAGATCCCCCTCGATCCACTGGGTGGTGACGTAGTCGGCAAGGCTGGTGCAGCGGGGGTCATCTGGCCTGTTTTCGAGGATATCAACCCAAAGGTTGTCAACCTGAAAAAAGTTAAGAAATATATAAATATAAAGTTATAATATATTATATCAAGATTATGTATTTAGATTAATCTATGAAACTTTTCAATGTTTCTATCTCATTGTATCTTCGACATCGGAGGAAATAAAGAATATCTTTCTCTATCTATTGTAATGACATTGCCATTGTTAATATAATGATCACATTTCAATGGAACATTCGATTGGAGCCAAAATTATTTTAGAATGCTTACCTGAATGCATTGAGGTGCTAGTTGGAAACCCTTGGTTCTGGCGGTGTCAACAAGGGTCTGGAACATCTGCCGATAGGTGTCTTCACGCTTATCTGGGAGGAAGGCAAACACCAACGGAAACATCTGTCCATCGATCATGGCATGAAGAGTGTAGAGCTGGTAGAACATCTTCGGACTTGAGTAGAATGTTCCATCACCATATATAGTGTCTGCTGCGCATAACTTCTCAAGGTTTGAGTCCGTAGCATAAATGACGAACCGTCCATCGTCTCTCAACAGGAACTGCTCTCCCGTCTCTGTCGTTTGAAATGCAGCTGGGATGTCAAGATCCTGTCTGCTTGTTGGTAGTTTTGGCAATGTAGATCTTCTCTCTCTATAAAGTGTGGTTCGATAGGACTCAAACGTGGGAATCGTTGATACGTAATCGCCTCTCAACTTGTTGGTTTCTTCATCGTAGAGGGAAGGCATCGGCTGGAGGGTCGACTTGGCAGTCTTCTTCAGAGCCAGAAGGGCCTCCTTCATCTAAAACGAAGAATAATGAACATTTATTGATGACTTCTATAAGTCGTATAAGGAAATATGAAACGAAACTTTAACATATTACATTACTTTACATTTGAGATATCCAATTCAGATTCATATAAAGAGTGGTTTGTTTTTTTAAACATATTTCAAATAAATATTTACCTGAATTTCATTGTGGACGGGTTCGTGATTATGGTCATTGCTAACCTTCGTCACAATGTCATCTATGGTAGAAGCTGTGGATCCGCAGTTCTTGTCCAGATATCTCCAAGAAATCCAATCTCTCTTTCTTTTGTTGAGTCTATACATGAAACCCCCTACACACAAATATCTACCTCCTCTAGACGTTGGTATGAACTTGTGATTTATCTGTGCTTCTGCCATTGTGGAGAATGATGCCTATCACATATTTAATTTCCTTAAATACTATTTTCAAAGTGTCATATAGTGTTCACTCAATGTTAATAAGTGTCATTTTGAACAATGTTCACTCATATTCAAGGTATTCTGGTAATGGATACATCTGGTAACATCTACTCAGTCGATTGATTGATTGATTGATCACTATTCACTAACATGATTGACTAATTAATACTGATCCTCGGTAAGTTAATAAACAAACACCAATCAGTTGCGGGGAACATCAAAGGGAAAAAAGGTCTGCCTTATGTGCTTTTTTGAAACCCAAAGGTCTGCTTCATGTGCATCTACCGTTCAATTGCTAGTAAATAAATTCTACGACAGGAGGCATTAATAATTTCAAAATATAGTTTATACAAATAACATAATATCTCAACGGTTTTTATATAAAAAACAGTAATTGTTTAAGGGAATGTCACATAATAAAGAAAAAATACAAGACTCTTGTTTGATTCTCCATGCCATGTTTTCTTTTACGATAAAGCACTCCAACTCGTCTTCTATGTCTTGATTAAATGCTCCAACACACTGTATATTATACACAGTAATGGAGCATGGCTAGACTTACACGTAGGTGTATTTATTAGGGGTTGGGTTTTATCCTGTTATTTGTGTTCTTTAACCGTCCATGCAAACAAAACGAATGTAATGTATACATACATGCAATTATTAATTCAAATGACATTTACTCACTTTCTAAAAGGCAAGTATTTCTAAAGGTAATGATATGATCCTCATTCGCATCCTTACATCATCATCGATCAGTATCAACAGCAGCATTAACATCAACATCAACAACATCGGCATTTAGTTTACCTCTATTTGATTACTGCTGTCATATATGGGATAATTGCACAATTGAACAGACCATCTTATTAGAAAATTTACAGTTAGACGCATTACGTACGATTTGCGGCGCGGTACGCGGCACTAGCCATGATAAAATATATAAAGAAACAAAGTACAGTAGTCTTAAGGATAGAAGACAACGGTTTAAACTCATTACCTTTTACAAAATGTATCATAATCTGGCTCCAGACTACTTGAGCAATCTCATACCAGGAAGAGTATCAGAACAAAGTAATTACAACCTTAGAAATAGGTCTTCCATTCAAACTATTAATTGTAGAACACAGCGATATTTGCAATCATTCCTACCAAGTACCATTACCCTCTGGAATTCTTTATCAGACGAAATTATCAACGCCCCATCCATAAGTCATTTCAAAACAATGATAATTTCAAAAGAAACCCCGAATTACTTAAACTTAAATGCAGGTACCAGATTCTGTCAAATCATACATTGCCGCCTCAAGCTTGATTGTAGTGATCTAAATGCACACAAATATAATCGACATATATCCGAAACATCCAGGTGTTCATGTGGTCACCCTTATGAAGATGTAATTCATTATCTGTTTATCTGCCGGAACTATCAAAATCTAAGAACAAGTATGTATTTTTACAATCAAGGATTCGACCTAACGACAATTTTATACGGTAACCGTAACTTTAGTAATTTGACAAACATTAACATTCTCAAATCCTTACATCAGTTTATCAACCAAAGTAACCGATTTTCGTGATATTTCAATAATCTGAACTACATGTATTTTGAAACTAATCTGTTTTATCTATAGCTGCAGGCAACCGTATCACTAGGCATGACCAACATCAATTGATTTGTATTACGTACTCATTAGTTTATGACTTACAAAGATTTTGTTTTGTCTAGTTTTGAATAAGTATTTGTATCATATTTTCTACCTTGTTTTGTGTGTGACCAGTTTTATAACCTATGTACTGGAGCGGCGTTCAAATAAGCCTAAAGGCTTGTTCGCCAATCCAGATTTCTTCTTCGGAAATAAAAATATGTTTAAACCAACAACATCGGCAGCAGCATTACCATCATCATCATCAGCGTCGATCATAATCACCAACATAAAATCAACAAAAGCATGATATAACAGAGGAACTCGATATCGTAATTAAAAACGTAGGTAAAACGAAGGTAAAAAAAACCAACTACACACTATATATTTACATAGGCCTAGTCTATGCAATACAAGGTGTATATAGGCCTATATATACAGGTTTTCCCCCAAAGTTTTACCAACATTGTAATTACGATATCAAGTTCCTGTGCATGATATAATAACTAATTTTTCTCGAATTTTAGCGTTCTAACCCCCCTCAGATGTCACCAAAGTCATTTCTTCCCACGCAACCCCTACAAGCTAGTGCGCCTTCTGACAAAAATTATACGACTATATTATATATAAATGCCCCACGTAGCGGTTATAGTCGTTTCATTAATTGAAACATAGTTTATGCAATTAATGAAGAAATGAATATGATGATATCCATATCCATCGCATGTTGAGGATCAACACGAAGAAGAAGAAGTTTACTATCTTATTTTATTATCTAATAATTCTCGGATATGATATATTAGGGCCTATAGGTATTTTAAATGTGTAACTGTAGAATATAATCATAATGTAATGCAACGTGTACTATTGACATGAACATTACTTCACTACAAAGTAACCACAACAACGGAGCTCGTCGGCATGTTTGTAATGTTCAAGATGTGCAATGCGACAGGTGTAGGCCCAATTCATAAATTGCTCAACCGAGTTTATAAAACGTGGCGATCGAGTGTGTTTGAAGTGTTTTTGTACTGAAACGATTCAACAAAACGCAACCAAGTTGTTGTGTCTGAAGCTGATTGGTTGTATGAGTCTAAGGGGTTATAGGTTAAATGTGTTGAAGATACGCATCATTTCATTGGTCAATGAAACAAGGTGAAGGTCAATCATAGCAAGATGGCGGCGCTTAGGTGGTTGTCGACGTGTGTGCTGTTGCTGGCTGTTGTCTCAGCCGACGACGATGAAGTGAAAAACAAAGATGTAGTAAAAGCTGTCGTCAAGGTAATATTTAGATGCTCTATCAGGGATTTGGAAAGATACCTTGCACCTTTTAATGTGCCACTTTTTTCACCGACAATGTGTAAAATGGCCCATGGCCCCTACCTTTCCTAATTCCTGCTCTAGTGAATATGAACTACCTGCAAATTTATCTTGCACGTGAAAAAGAAGTCACTTTACTTCCATTGTATTTTTGAGGGCCACATGTTGTAAACGTTATAAATGGCGTTATTTTATCGAGAGGTACCGACTGTTAGGCCTACCTGAAAACTACCATTTTGATGATACTCGACATATGAAGGTAAAAGTAGTGATTTCTGATCGAAAACCGGACAATGTTCAGTGTGTGGCGCGCGTCAATGAGTCAAACGTAATTTAAGTAATAACGTAATAATTAAGACGATTTTTAATTCACCCATTTTAACACTACCGCAAATGTTTGGGCGATTCATTTTTAAAATGCTCACTGAGGCGTGACTGTGATAAGCGACAGACAGGGCCGGCTAGACAGCTACTCCGCTGAGTCTCGTTAATTAATTAATGATGATTATCACTGCCGCTTAATGAATTTATGAGATGTATTACATCGCCAAATAGACATGTTAATGTAATAATTGTGTAATTGTCATCTGCGGAATTACCTAGTTGGATATCTAAACATTCAATATATGGGAAATTTAAGTTGGTTTATTGAAGATTTCTTTGTGAAATTAACAATCGAAATGTTACGAAATTACGTTGAATTATGACTATCGCCGAAAATCAGATTCCTCCAGATACGTCACAGAAGTCATCCCTTCACACGCCACACCCCCGCAGACTTTCATTCTGGTCGCCGGGGCTAAATTAGGCGGGTTTTTTTAAAAGCCGTATATATAAGTAATTTATGGACCGATTTCCAAAATTTAAAATCGAGCAATTGTCAAATTGACATCCCATTTTAATGAATCCGATTTGGACCATATGTCATTGCATCTATCCTTTAAAGCTATATCCTTCATTTTGGCAAAGACAATGTCATACTTGATAAATATTTCTGTACATCTTCAACATTAGATAATAAAATAATACAAATCCTGATTAGTTACAGAGCTAAGGGCACTATTTTTAAGCATTTAAATACTGAATCGAATTACAGATATCCTAATCTTGTATTCTGTGAACTATTTGATGTTTACTGCTCAATGTCACAAAAAGGATGTTATTTCATGTGTTACTGTTTCAGAGTTGTTCTGGGTGACGCTTGAACCGCCTGCCGGAGGTGAAGAGTTTCATCAGGCGAGATCTCCCCCTGTGGTATCCTTGAGTTCAGTATTAATCACCTACGAGAGCAGTCATGTGAAAGTTCATGTTTTTCATACGATGCCCTAGGGGAAAAATATAACTTTGTCATGGTGACATAATGTCTTACACCCCTTCATTCTCTTCCCACAGAGGTTAGTCCCTACAGTTTTCCGGTTCTACCCTCTGTTACATTACGCTTGAAATAGAGAACAGAACCAAAGTCCCCTGGCGGTGGAAAGAGCATTCTCTTAACCTATCCTTGCTTCTTAACCAATGAGAACTCATGTTCAATTTGACATGTCGAAAGGGTAACTTCATAAATCGACGCATTTTACTCTGAAGGGTCTTGCTCATTAGCATATGTCATTCGAATATGTCTGATGTAAATAACGAAAAATGAACTGTTTTGGGTATTTGTCTCTGATTTGGTTTTCTTTCTTTATAATTATGTTTATGATCGAGAGTTTTCACAAAATCAAAAAGCATGGTTCGAGGAAAACACAGAAAACACAGTAAAACGAGAAAACGTTTGCCTTACGTTGATGACGTGTCATTGGCAAATGTCACTTTTACAACGGCGTCGTTGATTGCACAACTAGATTCAATTGCAACCAATCAGAACACTACCTTCCTGCACACATTATCGAGCGTAATGTAACAGAGGGTAGAACCGGAAAACTGTAGGGACTAACCTCTGTGGGAAGAGAATGACACCCCTTGAGAAGTTATTTCTTTTGTTCGAGTTGCAGGTTATATGCCATAACCTCCATCTGCGCAGGTTTGTTATCTCAATCACCATGGTCGGTTATGAGATATTCAACCTACAGTAACAAATGGACTTCTAAAATTTGGAAATGTTTTCAAATTAGAAATGAAAATTTTGTAATTGGGAAAGTGGGATTCGAACCCTGGACCTCTATATTGTCGAGCAGCGCCTTTACCAATGGAGCCACAGATTGTGTTCAATCTGTTGTGTCATCGCTGTATTTATATTTGTTCTAGTATTATATATACATATATGTGTATAGGTACCAATTTATGTCTACTTTGTGTATGGATTGAAGGATTAAGTTTGAAACCTTCCTTTCGAGTCAGTCATGGGTGTATTGGGAATACTTAACTGATATATTTTGATCATGTCTTATAAATCAACAAAATAGCCCTTTAAAATGCACATATATAATTATTTTATAAAAAGTGTGTTCAGCGGGAGTGTAAGGCAAATAATGACCCGATTACCTCGCATTATGGCAATAACACAATGTGTAATAACATTGTAGATTTATTGTAGATTTATTGTAGATTTATTAAACTGCAATATCTTTAACGGGGGAGTAATAAACAGTGCTATGACGTTGCCTTCTAAATGCGAGTGGCCAGCCTATGATAGAACGTGTATTGTCATTAATTTCATGACAAGCGTTATAGACAGAACAATGTATATGTTTATAACGTATAAATCCTTACATGGTTTATGTTTACAGTGTATCATGCCCAACATGGTATATGTTTATAAGTGTATAATGCCCAACATGGTATATGTTTACAGTGTATAATGCCCTACATGGTATATATTTATAAGTGTATAATGCCCAACATGGTTTACAGTGTATAATGCCCAACATGGTATATATTTATAGTGTATAATGCCCTTAACCAGGAAAGCTACAATGCGGAGCTGGAGACGGTCCACGGGGCTCCCCCGGAACTGTTTCTGCTCAACTCAGATGGACAGGCGGTTGAGGTTAGTACAAAAATACTTTTATTTACATTATATGTTTTGTTGAATTTTTTTTCTTGCAGAAAATCGATGCGTAAGGACATTGAAGCTACTGTTTCATTCAGTATTGAACATGATCGAAGTGTACATAAAATCCTTTAAATCGTTTCATGCAGTATCTAAGAATCTGTTCTTTTGCTCAAATATTCCCACAGTTATTTGGAAAGGTGCAATAGTTGTTTGGTGCATATGACAATAATACTAGAAGTGAGATGTATATGAGAAGTTATGATTCATTATGATATCAAATTTAACTTTTTCAGAAAATCGACCTAGCACCTCTGAGCAGGGACCAGTGCAAGCAGATTTTACTTAAAAAAGGATTCTTTATGAAGGAGGACCCAGAAGATATGGTCCCAGAGGAATTCCTAAAGGGTCCTTATAAGGAAATTACAGAATCCGAGGTGGAGGAGAGGGTGAAAGTCTGGAGGGAGGCTGAAAGAGGGCGTCGAGAAAAGGCTCGGGAACTGGATGAAAGAATTAAACAGAAGTTACAAGAAGAGAAAGATAAGGAAGAATTGTAACTAAAGTTAGATTAAGTATGAATTGAGGAATTATAGTTACTTTTTTGGACATTCAGAATGTAGGGAATTCATTTTACTAACTGTTGTTTATTTTATATGGAATAATTGCAATTAAAGCTTTTTATGAATGTTTATACTCTATAAGGTTGTTTGAATTGAGCCATTTTACTTGTCATTCTTGTGAAAATTTGCTCGTAACTTATGGAATACATCGAATTCTTTATCACCGTCCATTGACAGTTCTTACATTTGGAACAACTTTGTACTTAATCATTTCTTAAAGTGTATTCTTAAAACAAACTTGTCAATAGCCTTAAAGGACATCATTCTGAAGATGTGTGAAACAGCATTAGACCTTGTGCATGGTTATGTATTGTGGTACAGTAATCAGACTCTTTCTGTTACTTCATCATCTCTTTTACTATTTGATAAGTATTCTTATATGATGCCATATTGCTTCATTGGTCGTTGTAAATTCTATTTTGTGAACGTCTAACTCTGAGGCAGTTTAGTTAAACCAATTGTATGCTTCAAAATAAAATGTACACTCAACAATAAGATTTAGGACCGGCAATTATTCAATATTGAAGCATTGATAGTCATTCATAAAATATTGAAACATTTGATTGCGATTCATGAAATATTGATTAATGGTTTATCTATGTACTTTAGTGATTTATGAAATATCGAACATAGTTAAAGTTCCTTTACTTTAGTTTTTGAGTGTATGGATAGCAATGTGTTCAACTCATAACAAATGCACTTTTTTTTCAAGGCAAATCTTCCATGAGAGCATTTTCTCCCCACACAGGTTACAAAAGCCATTTCTTCCAAAGTAACCTCTGTTATAATTGGGACTCTGTAATGCTAGCCAAGAAATCTTAACTTCTAACAATGGTTATGTTGGAGGAAATGAGTAGTAAACTTTGTGGGGAGAAATTCAAATACCTCAATGGAGATTTTATTACCTGTAGGGTCTTTTTTGTAAAATGGTTCAAATGCTCACTTTTTTGTAATGGCATACTTAAACATTCCATTTTGTTAAATGAATTATCTTTGAAATAAAGATATTTAAGAAATAAAAAATTTAGGGTTTCACTACGAGAGACAAAAAAAAAGAAAGATTGTTCATTTGCAAAATTAGTCTTGTGCTGTGCAAGTTATAATTGCATTTTGTTGCATGCTGTTATTATTATATAAGTTATTTGGCCTTCACATGTCCATTGTGTGTATCAAAACTTTTTTCCAAAGTAATGTTATAAATGTTTTCAAATGTTTCATTCAGAAATGGTTTGTTAAATATATATTTTTGATTGAGTTGAGTTGATTGAGAAACTACAACCAGCAAAATGAATATTGAATCTGAAATTTGCTACAAGTTGTTCCATTTGTTAAGTTTCTTTTGGTTCTTTATTCAATTAAATCAATCACAATTAAATCATAGTATTTTTAATGTGTTCTAAGTTGAAGGTTAGATGAGTATACATCGCTCAATTTACAATTTTAACATGTGAAATGTTGTATTTACAAATATCAGGGTTGGGAATAATTATTTATATATGATATATTTTGTGCTATTTATCAGATCTGTTGTAGATTAGTGGCGAGCCCATGCTCTCGAGACCTTCTGAAGGCTGCCTTGGCTTGTGGATGAAGCCACATGTGTAAACTTCTCCTGACATGTGGTTGATGTGAGAACAAGACGCGAGGCAGCTTTCATTAGGTCAGAGGGTCTGGAACACGTCCAGCGGTCTGTCCTCTCACTTCATGTGAATAAATTAGTTTGTTTTTTTTACATATTTTGTGATTCTTTTTTATCATCATCCCCCGCCACAAAGTGGAAGGGGGTTTGAGCTCTGTACCTTCCGAGTTAGGGGGGAAAGCTATTCTTTGAAACCGTTTATGATAGGTTAACTAAATATGGTTTGTGGCTTGAGATCAACAACACTTTGAAAGAGTTTAAAAATGAAAAGTGCACATTTTTAGGTCATCAGTCATGGCGGCCGTCCATCCATAAACTTATCTCTTTTCCCGACTGCTTCTTCAGAACCAATGACTCTAGAGAGCTGGAATTTTATGGCTGAGTAGGATTCTAAATTGTAGATTTGGTGACCCTGTGACCCCAAATGTGGCTCACAGGGGTCATTACCTAAAAAGCTATTTTCATCTCTTCTCCAGTCCCAATGAACATAGAGAGCTGAAATTTTATGGGCAGACTCCTTGGCTGGAGGGGATTCTAAATTGTAGATTTGGTGACCCTGTGACCTCGATTAAGGGCCTCACAGGCCATGACCCAAAAACCTATTTTCATCTTCTTTGCCAGTCCCAAAAGCTGTAGAAAGCTAAAATGTTACGTACAGACTCTTTGGCCACTGGAGATTAAAAATTTCAGATTTGGTGAACCTGTGACCCTAAATATGAGCCACAGCCTAAAAAACCCTGTTGTAATGAGCTTTGAACTGAGATTTTATGTGCTCTTCATTCAATAGAAGTAATCTAATAAAACCAGAGGGAGAGTCATCTCATATTTTTTATGCGAGAGTCCTACCATGTAGAAATGCGGAAATTGAGAAAATAAAGTAACTTTGCAGTTAATCTTATTTCATAGGAATGTGAAATATATGTCGACTGAAGATTGGTATCTACATTATGAACATGTTTGATGTAATAAATGTGAAATGAGAACTATTGAATAGCTTATGAACAGAATATTTTGACAGGCCGCAAAGGAATAAATTGAAGAGGAGTTAAGAATTTGTTATATTATACATAATATATATGATCTGAATATGACTGGTGATGAAATGATAAGACTATTAGAAGTAGCTACATGAGATCTTGACGCCAAATCGTCTTCAGTACAGAAAAATAAATAAATGTGGGGAAAACAACAATTAAAATATATAATTCACTGGCTGTAAGTCCAGGGTTGTGTTGTGTAATTGCATTGTTGACCTCATCAGTGCTTAACTCGTTATGACTCTAGACAGGAGACACTCTCGGTCTAGTCCTTAATCTTTTAATGAGCAGTTAAAATGTAACAGGACTATCCTGAACGTGGCTACGACTTTCATTTGTCGTGCCTTTCCATCAACTTCAAATTAGCAACAAAAGAAGATAAAGCTAGGAAGAACTAGCTTTAAACAGACATCATGAACCTCTCCCTCATTACATCATACATAAACATTTGACGTACATGCCTAGCAAAATTAAACATCAATCCAAGATGAAACTAATTAAGATTATGTTTACACACACATGGTTATCTGTTGAACCTGTTAAATATAAAATGATCTAAAATAGATTCCCTGGTCGCACAGCGAAAGTGTAGCAGTTGTCACAGAGACCAAACCTTACTGTGTAGCCATGTGCCATTCGATAGCAGGGTTGCCTACTTGTACACTTTACAGTCCTGAAATATGATTGTACACCAATGTTGCAAATTGTACACCTCTTCTGTGGACATATATAAAATGTTAATTTCATAACTTTCTGTATAGAGTAATGGAGTTCTGACTGTTATAGAGTTAGATTATAACTAAGTTCCAGAGTTAACCCCAGTATTCAAAGTCAGACAATGATTATTGTTGTCAAACCAGAGCATGATATCTACTAACTAATAGTATCATATTAACTTCATCGAGTTGTACATCGATTCCCGCCAGGGGCACGGCAACTTTGTCTGCAGTAGAGAACTGTTCTACACGCAGTAAGGTTTGGGTGCAATGCTACACTGAATTTCAGCGTAGTGCCACCCATGGTTCGCTAGTTCCAGCCGATGCTCGCAGGTTTCACCGCAATGCATAGCCACATGGCGTTGCGGGCTTTCTCCCTGCCGTAATACTAGCAGCCGCGATATAAGTGAAATAATCTTGAAAGCGGCTTTAAACCCCAACTCACTCACTCACTCATCGAGTTGTACATCGATTCCCGCCAGGGGCACGGCAACTTTGTCTGCAGTAGAGAACTGTTCTACACGCAGTAAGGTTTGGGTGCAATGCTACACTGAATTTCAGTGCAGTACCACCCATGGTTCGCTAGTTCCAGCTGAAGCTCGCAGGTTTCACCGCAATGCATAGCCACATGGTGTTGCGGGCTTTCTCCCTGCCATAATACTAGCAGCCGCGATATAAGTGAAATACTCTTGAAAGCGGCGTTAAACCCCAACTCACCTCACCTCACCTCGAGTTGTACACCTAAACATTACAAAATACTCCAAAATTGCTATATATCTACACTTTACCCGATAGGAAGGTAGGCAGTTCTGCGATAGATGTAACTTGAAAAGAAGAATGGAAAAGATGAAATATGTTACTGCTTATCTTCGCAATGCTTCAGTTAAACATAGTTGATAACTACTTAATAGAAACTTAACTTGAACTATGTCCATGTGATGCACTGTCATGTCCCCTGCTCTAACTTTCAATCCAACCTAGTCATCTTACCCTATGTTTCACTTATGCCAGAGACAATCCAACCTAGTCATCTTACCCTTATGTTTCACTTATGCCAGAGACAATCCAACCTAGTCATCTTACCCTATGTTTCACTTATGCCAGAAACAATCCAACCTAGTCATCTTACCCTTATGTTTCACTTATGCCAGAGACAATCCAACCTAGTCATCTTACCCTATGTTTAACTTATGCCAGAGACAATCCAACCTAGTCATCTTACCCTATGTTTCACTTATGCCAGAGACAATCCAACCTAGTCATCTTACCCTATGTTTCACAAGGACAATCCATGTATCCTCTTAGCTCAAATTGTGTTCCTTTCCTGCCCATCAATAGATCACAACAATAACAATCAGTTTCCATCAATAGATCACAACAATAACCATCAGTTTCCATCAATAGATCACAACAATAACCATCAGTTTCCATCACTAGATCACAACAATAACCATCAGTTTCCATCAATAGATCACAACAATAACAATCAGTTTCCATCAATAGATCACAACAATAACCATCAGTTTCCATCGCTAGATCACAACAATAACCATCAGTTTCCATCAATAGATCACAACAATAACCATAAGTTTCCATCGCTAGATCACAACAATAACCATCAGTTTCCATCAATAGATCACAACAATAACCATCAGTTTCCAACGCTAGATCACAACAATAACCATCAGTTTCAATCGCTAGATCACAACAATAACCATCAGTTTCCATCACTTGATCACAACAATAACCATCAGTTTCCATCGCTAGATCACAACAATAACTATCAGTTTCCATCGCTAGATCACAACAATAACCATCAGTTTCCATCAATAGATCACAACAATAACCATCAGTTTCCATCACTAGATCACAACAATAGCCATCAGTTTCCATCACTTGATCACAACAATAACCACCAGTTTCAATCACTAGATCACAACAATAACCATCAGTTTCCATCACTAGATCACATCAAAAACCATCAGTTTCCATCACTAGATCACATCAATAACCATCAGTTTCCACCACTAGATCACATCAATAACCATCAGTTTCCATCACTTAATCACAACAATAACCATCAGTTTCCATCACTAGATCACAACAATAACCATCAGTTTCCATCGCTACATCACAACAATAACCATCAGTTTCCATCACTAGATCACAACAAAAACCATCAGTTTCCATCACTTGATCACATCAATAACCACCAGTTTCCATCGCTAGATCACAACAATAACCATCAGCTGCCATTGCTAGATCACAACAATAACCATCAGTTTCCATCACTAGATCACAACAATAACCATCCGTTTCCATCACTAGATCACAACAATAACCACCAGTTTCCGTCACTAGATCACAACAATAACCATCAGTTTCCATCACTAAATCACAACGATAACCACCAGTTTCCGTCACTAGATCACAACAATAACCACCAGTTTCCGTCACTAGATCACAACAATAACATCAGTTTCCATCGCTAGATCACAACAATAACCACCAGTTTCCGTCACTAGATCACAACAATAACCATCAGTTTCCGTCACTAGATCACAACAATAACCATCAGTTTCCATCACTAGATCACATCAATAACAATCAGTTTCCATCACTAGATCACATCAATAACCATCAGTTTCCATCACTTAATCACAACAATAACCATCAGCTTCCATCGCTAGATCACAACAATAACCATCAGTTTCCATCACTAGAACACAACAATTATCATCAGTTTTCATCACTAGATCACAACAATAACCATCAGTTTTCATCACTAGATCATAACAATAACCATCAGTTTCAATCACTAGATCACAAAAATAACCACCTGTTTCCATCACTAGATCAAAATAATAACCATCAGTTTCCATCACCAGATCATCACAATAACCATCAGTTTCAATCACTAAATCACAAAAATAACCTTCAGTTTTCATCACTAGATCACAACAATAACCGTCAGTTTAGATCACTAGATCACAATAATAACCATCAGTTTTCATCACCAGATCATAACAATAACCATCAGTTTCCATCACCAGATCACAACAATAACCATCAGTTTCCATCATTAGATCACGTAAATAACCATCAGTTTCAATCACTAGATCACAACAATAACCACCAGTTTCCATCATTAGATCACGTATATAACCATCAGTTTCAATCACTAGATCACAACAATAACCATCAGTTTCAATCACTAGATCACAACAATAGCCATCAGTCTCCATCACTAGATCACAACAATAACCATCAGTGTCCATCACTAGATCACAACAATCACCATCAGTTTCCATCACTAGATCACAACAATAACCATCAGTTTCCATCACAAGGTCACAACAATAACCATCCGTTTCCATCACTAGATCACAACAATAACCATCAGTTTCAATCACTAGATCACAACAATAGCCATCAGTCTCCATCACTAGATCACAACAATAACCATCAGTGTCCATCACTAGATCACAACAATCACCATCAGTTTCCATCACAAGGTCACAACAATAACCATCCGTTTCCATCACTAGATCACAACAATAACCATCCGTTTCCATCACTAGATCACAACAATAACCATCAGTTTCCATCACTAGATCACAACAATAGCCATCAGTTTCCATCACTTTATCACAACAATAACCACCAGTTTCCATCACTAGATCACAACAATAACCATCAGTTTCCATCACAAGATCACAATAATAACCATCAGTTTCCATCACTAGATCACAACAATAACTATCAGTTTCCATCACAAGGTCACAACAATAGCCATCAGTTTCCATCACTAGATCACAACAATAACCATCAGTTTCCATCACTAGATCACAACAATAACCATCAGTTTCCATCACTTGATCACAACAATAACCACCAGTTTTCATCACTTGATCACAACAATAACCACCAGTTTCCATCACTAGATCACAATGATAACCATCAGTTTCCATCACTAGATCACAACGATAACCATCAGTTTCCATCACTAGATCACGTCAATAACCATCAGTTTCCATCACTAGATCACAACAATAACCATCAGTTTCCATCACTAGGTCACAACAATAACCATCAGTTTGAATCATTAGATCACGTCAATAACCATCAGTTTCCATCACTAGATCACAACAATAGCCATCAGTTTCCATCACTAGATCGTAACGATAACCACCAGTTTCCATCACTAGATCACGTCAATAACCATCAGTTTCCGTCACTAGATCACAACAATAGCCATCAGTTTCCATCACTAGATCACAACAATAACCATCAGTTTCCATCACTAGATCACAACAATCACCATCAGTTTCCATCACTAGATCACAACAATAACCATCCGTTACCATCTCTAGATCACAACAATAGCCATCAGTTTCCATCACTAGATCACAACAATAGCCATCAGTTTCCATCACTAGGTCACAACAATAACCATCAGTTTCCATCACTAGATCACAACAATAACCATCAGTTTCCATCACTAGATCACAACAATAGCCATCAGTTTCCATCACTTTATCACAACAATAACCACCAGTTTCCATCACTAGATCACAACAATAGCCATCAGTTTCCATCACTAGATCACAACAATAGCCATCAGTTTCCATCACTAGATCACGTCAATAACCACCAGTTTCCATCACTAGATCACAACAATAACCATCAGTTTCCATCACTAGGTCACAACAATAACCATCAGTTTGAATCATTAGATCACGTCAATAACCATCAGTTTCCATCACTAGATCACAACAATAGCCATCAGTTTCCATCACTAGATCGTAACGATAACCACCAGTTTCCATCACTAGATCACGTCAATAACCATCAGTTTCCGTCACTAGATCACAACAATAGCCATCAGTTTCCATCACTAGATCACAACAATAACCATCAGTTTCCATCACTAGATCACAACAATCACCATCAGTTTCCATCACTAGATCACAACAATAACCATCCGTTACCATCTCTAGATCACAACAATAGCCATCAGTTTCCATCACTAGATCACAACAATAGCCATCAGTTTCCATCACTAGGTCACAACAATAACCATCAGTTTCCATCACTAGATCACAACAATAACCATCAGTTTCCATCACTAGATCACAACAATAGCCATCAGTTTCCATCACTTTATCACAACAATAACCACCAGTTTCCATCACTAGATCACAACAATAGCCATCAGTTTCCATCACTAGATCACAACAATAGCCATCAGTTTCCATCACTAGATCACAACAATAACCATCAGTTTCCATCACTAGATCACAACAATCACCATCAGTTTCCATCACTAGGTCACAACAATAACCATCAGTTTCCATCACTAGATCACAACAATAACCATCAGTTTCCATCACTAGATCACAACAATAGCCATCAGTTTCCATCACTTTTTCACAACAATAACCACCAGTTTCCATCACTAGATCACAACAATAACCATCAGTTTCCATCACTAGATCACAATAATAACCATCAGTTTCCATCACTAGATCACAACGATAACCATCAGCTTCCATCGCTAGATCACAACAATAACCATCAGTTTCCATCGCTAGATCATTACAATAATCATCAGTTTCCATCAATAGATCACGTCAATAACCATCAGTTTCCATCACTAGATCACAATAACGATCAGTTTCCATCACTTGGTCACAACAATAATCATCAGTTTCAATCATTAGATCACGTCAATAACCATCAGTTTCCATCAATAGATCATAATAATAACCACCAGTTTCCATCAATAGATCACGTCAATAACCATCAAGTAGTAGTATTAGTGTGATATCTACAGCAAGTACGTGTCGTCTGATTTTATTTACTTCACTTGTGGCGGCTGTGGGAACATCCTTTCAATACTTCGACGATACTGTGCATATACTTGTTTGTAAGAATGGCGGATTCAGAATTAAAGCATGGTAGATTAGAAAAGGAAATATTGGAAAAGAGGGTTTTTCAAAAATATTGATAAGTAATGCCTTCCGTAAATGTTTGACAGATATCATCATTAGCGTATCCTTCCATATCTGTATAAACCTGATGCACTTTTGTATTGTCGTGAAGAGCCATGTACAATCTGCACCAGTATGGCGGATAAAAACGTATAGAGAAGTCTCTCGTCCATTGAAAATAACTATTATATGCTGTATCGTTCGAGTCGAGATACTTCAGGTATGTGGCGATCGAGTTCTTGTAAGTTGTTAAAATCTCTTATGTCGATGTAGGAATGAGGCGGAGCTATTTTAGTGTAGTCTCCGCCCCCTGATACAACCGGAAGTGAGTGGTGATTGATTGGACGGTAAAATTTCTCTGTTATATAGTCCCGACAAATGGCGTTCTCAAATGATAGATAAAACTTATATTTTCTTAAAACTTCGTTCGCATTTTCTTTCAAATATCCTTTTTGACCACAAGATCCATACGTATCAACTTTGATATATTTTTTAAGTTCTCTCACCAACAATTGCCGTCTGGCGGAATCCCCACAGTTACTGGCCATCCACGCTATTCCCGCGCTTTTTGTCGATGCCACATTGTACACAGGTTTCCTTTGAGCCAACCTTTGAAAGACACCATATTGGAACCGCAGATCCGATTGTCTGCGGTAAGAAATCGTCCAATTAAATAGCCCATTAAATTTATCAGGTATGGGTATCTGCGAAGGAGATTCTTAATTAGCGAAAACATATACCTGGTTCTCTCTACGATATTTTGGCATTTCATAGCCAAGATAGATATTCCACAAGTCGTATGCATGACATAAAATGGCGTCTGCCTGGACAATGTCTGTCTTCTGGTTGGTAAGAACACAATCGGACACCTGACAGCTGGAAAAGGCTGTTGACAAATCCTTATTCCACCATTTCGTGTCACCAAACAAGGGGGTCCAGAGCAAGACGGTGAGGGAACGGTTGAGGTTGGTCCTTGTGAGAGGGAAGGTGTCGATGTAGAGACTGTGGTTGTCTCGGTCTGGATGTCTGGGGATCCACTGGTCCACGGAGCTATTCAGCAACAGACTCAGATAAAAACTCATGGGGAACAGGATCAATGCCACAAATGTTTTCTTCATTCTACCACATCTCGTGAACAGTGCGGACATCATGGAGGTATGTGGAAAGAAGTCAAAGATCGTATTGTGTAATTAAACTGTGAGAAATCGCTTGTGTGAGATCAAACGATATTGAAATAGTTTATTCAGTATAAAGGCCACAGGCAAGTGTACAATAGGCCACAGGCAAGTGTACAATATACAAAATTCATTTTGATAAAATTAACAGATTAGGTGCAATAACTAAAAACATCATAACATTTGTGTACAGGTTTTGCGTGATATATACATACAATTTACAATAGTGAACAACGTAACATATAAGCATCTTTGATATAGTGTAAAATCACGTGTAAACTATTGATATTTTCACTTTGTAACAGAGTAGCTAGAGGTGTTTTAGTTTTACATTTCAAGTCTAACATATATTTACTTCTTAATTCGTTATACACATGGCATAAAAACATAAAATGTAATTCATCTTCTAAAACATTTATAAAGAAAGGGCAAAATCTTAATTCTCTAGGGATATTATTTCTTCTTCCGATGTTTTTCATTATTTTCAGTTCACCTATTCTTAAAAGTGTTAAAAATCGTCTCAAGTCTTTATTACGTAAATATGATAAATATGATTCCATTTTAAAGATGTTTTCACAGACGAATATAAATCTAAATTAGAATGCTCATTTAAAGTGGACATGCTATTTATTTTGAGCATTACAATCAATAACTCTTTGAGGAAATTGTTTTATAAGTCAGCGTTGATGATGTTTTGAAACTCCCAAGCGTAACTAAAACCATATGTACAAATAAGATATTTAATATTGCTTACCCATGATCGACGATCATTTTCGTCTAGTCTTTTCATCAAAAGGTAACACTGTTTCGGGTATTTTTTGTCATTCATTTTTAATAATTTGCACAAGAATTTTACACATCTTAAACTTGTTTTACAGAATATATTATGACGCCCACATTCAGCTAAAACAGCTGCATTTGTTGTTTCCAACATTTTCCATTCATGAAAACCCCATATTTCGGAACAGTAAAGTATTATAGGCATTATTTGTGTGTCAAATATTTGAAATAAAACAGAGGGAGGGAGATTCTTAAGTTTATAATGGAGTTGTTTGATTGGAATAAGCGCTTTATTTGCTTTATAAATAAATGTTTGGACTGCTTTAGACCAAGACAGTCTGTTGGAGAAAAGAATAAGCAAATAACTATAATAGGTAAAAGTTGATAACATAATATCATTATCGGTCCTTTTCAAAATGCCCCCATTACGAAAAACGAGGATCTCTGTTTTGGAAAAGTTAACCTTTAAACCCCATTTTTTACAAAAATTCGATAACGTATTTATTTTCTTTTGCAAACCTAAAACAGTATCTGAAAACAAACAAAGATCATCAGCACAAAAGAGTTCTAAGAGGTCTGGGCTAACAAAAATATCTATATCGTCATTCATCACTAATTGTTCTTCAAGTTGGTTTACAAACATACTGAAAAGTAAAGGACTCAGTATACAACCCTGTCGAACTCCACTCATCGAGTTGAAATATTCTGTAATAGTAGCATTTGATGTTTTAACAGCAGACATTGATTTCTTATACATATCGCGCACTATTGATAGCATTTTACCACGTATATCATTATTAACCAGAACATACTATAAAAGTTCTTTATTTACACAATCAAAGGCTTTGTGAAAATCAACACACAAACAGCAAAATCGTCCTTTGGACTTTGACAAATATTTTTTAACTAAAGCTTGAAGAGTAAAAACATTATCAACAGTAGAGTAACCAGAGCGGAAACCCGCTTGACACTCTGGATTCAATTCATGTAGCCCCACAAATAATGTTAGTCTTTCATTTAGAATGAAAGTGAATATTTGTCCACATATATCCATTAAAGATATGCCTCTATAGTTGTTAACATC
Source organism: Gibbula magus (assembly GCA_936450465.1). Classification (NCBI taxonomy): domain Eukaryota; kingdom Metazoa; phylum Mollusca; class Gastropoda; order Trochida; family Trochidae; genus Gibbula; species Gibbula magus. The sequence goes on along the minus strand of OW388295.1, from coordinate 27,124,081 downwards.
GTTCTTACTGCCTTTCTCGTGTAGGGTAAATACAATACTCCGACCAATTACAGGGGAAGTTACTGGAGCTAAAGATATTATTAAAAAGTACATGTAAGTAAGGTAGTAGAATATGACCTCCGTATTTCCACATTTCAGGAGGAAGCCCATCAGGGCCACACGCTTTATCCAATTTCAAAGCAGAGTGTGCGAATGTAATAGGTTATCTTGTACTCCTGGGTGAACAGAACACTTTGAATAAAATCACTTGCCCAGAGAGACACCACAAATTTTAAAACTCATGTCTCTTTGTGGGGCAGGAATTCAACCCTTCAAACTATCAGTTTATCAAGCAATGAAACGAGTCACCCGCCCATCCGGCGAGCCGCGCCGATTCTTGCTGAACTTCACTGCTAGTGGTCAACTGGGTCTTGCACAGGACCAAGTGCCACCACTAGGGGACCGCGTGGGAAGAACTGCCCGTCCGGCATGCACAAAAGGATGCTTGAATTCTCAAACGTCGGCGTCTCAGACATCGATATTCTTCCCTTCTTAGGCACCTTGCTTCTCTCATCTTATAAGGAATGACAGGGTATGTGGTGGAGACACAAAAACATGTTGATCTGTGTCTCATATTGTGTTGTAGGCCTACCCTTGGACAAGGCACTTTACACATCGGCCCGGGAATGCGTAATTTAAATTTTAGGTAGAACCGGAAGAGCGTAAAATAGAGTTTGTTGTAGTATGGCCGGGAGAGCGTAAATATGGTCACTGCTGTGAAAACATGGGATTACCATAAATGAGTTAAGCGCTCATTTCTCTTTTAACTCTTTTTACTTCACCTACATTGTACTCAGTCTATTTAGCGATTTAAATGAGTACCTGAACACGGGAAGTAGCGACACTTTAGGATAACAATTTAACACGACCCTATAAGCCGTATCAATAGAAATGGGGAGAAAAGAGGTTGAATCAATCAAATATGAATACAGTATGTAATCCATAAAATATTTCTTCACTTCATACTAAAGGGCTCTTTCGTAACTTAACCGTTATTGGCAAAGTAAGGCTATATTGAATTCCCCAGGCGACAAATGCTGGATTAGTTTAACACCTAATTATTAAAAGTTAAATATCTAAGTGATAAATGGGGAAATTGATTGATGCTATTTAACTATATAAATTCTGCATACTATAAAAAACGCAAGGCCTATATGTAAGTACATTGTCCCTGTTTTCTTAGTGAAGACAGTTATACACAGGGTTCCTACGTGTATTCTTATCCTTGTTTTCTTTAAAGCATCTCAGTCAACGTCAAGAATTGAATAAGATTGCTCTTTACTCTTTACTCCACTTATCTCTCGAGCCAACAAGGATGTTGATGAACATATAGGAAAATTGCAAAAAATCTATCTCCGTGAAATATATACACTTAATTTTTCACAATTTTTTTCGACCCAAAATAAGCCGATAAATTGCACTAATTAGTAGGGGTGTAACAATACATCGAACTATCGATGCATCGCAATAGTCGGCTTGGCAATAGTACTATATCGAAAGTGTATACAAAAACACTATCGCTATCGCAATAGTAAGGTTAACTATCGATACTATCGAAACTATTAAATTTCCCTTAATTATGAATGATTTACACAACCCTCACTGCTTTTAATTCAAGATTGTTCATTTTAGAATGTCAAAAGGGAAAACTAGAGATAGGAAATAGCAAAATGACAAAAAGTCTTTTTATTTATGATTTCTTTACTGATTTTGGTTCCATAGTCTTTACATCAATTAAACATTTCTATTAAAAGCTATACGAAATCCAGCTAAGTATTGCGTATTTGTACAAAAAAACCTATCGCAATAGTTATTGCAAAAGTGAGTTACAATAGTCTATCGCTATCGCAATAGTAAGTGACAATAGACTATCGCTATCGCAATAGTCTCTTTGGATCAATAGTCACCCCTACTAATTAGTAAAGGTGTTCTCCAGTCTAAATATAGATCAAGTCTATTATTTTCAAGCGCAAAGCATTATGGTCTAAGTCACACACTGTATACAAAGACACGAAAGAATAACACAGTTTATGATCAATGAAAGAAATTGAAATATATAATTTTTGGCGGTTATTTATTTACCATTTCATTTAATTTTGTATTTGCTACAGAAATTTGAATAATCGTTTTACCCAACTAGGTATTTTGCTTTAATTTCATAATTAATGAGAGTAAAAATTTGTCATAATTTGCTGGTTTCATCTCAATAAAAAGTACATTAAACAGGCAATAATGTATGTTACGTGTACACTTATATTGAACCATACTATGGTATTTTATGAGCGCATCAGTCAGCTAGTGCATGTACATTTTGTACAGAGTTAGTAGTAAACGAGAGTTATCTCCTTGAATCATAATGAGAGTCTGTTGTGTTTTGTTTGAAGCGTAAAATCGCACCCCTACTTGGGTAACTGTAGTTGCCCACTCCAGAAATGGCGGCTGGTCAAAACATGGCTGATCGCAGCTTTTCTTTTAATCCATTTCACATCTTTACTAGGGTACTTTCCCACATGCCTTGGACCACGCTTCGAAGGCGCTTGCTGTTTGTGTAGATCTAGACCTAGTACGTTTTATGCAATAAAGGGAATATTCTGTTTATATGACGTCATACCCTTAGGGCGCGCTACTTGAAGGAGTACTTCTCTTTGAAACCAAATTTCATTATATTGTCGTGATATGAAAATTATTTATCACATGTCATGTCATGTTGAGGATAAAAGATTTCTCTAGCAATTGACGTTATAAGTATATTTTCCAAATTTTGTTTTTTTATTTGAAACACTTACATCCTTGATGGCTCTTTAAATGTCATCTGAAATGCCCCATGATGATTATTGTACAAATATATGATTTAGTCAATTTCAAATACCCAATGATCTGATGTAATTTCAGAGACAATTTGTCACAAAGTTAATTAACGTGGCACGGTGAATTCGAACAATGTTCCCGTAACATGCGTAACAGGTGAGCAGAGAACAAATCATGTAGTCACGCTTCAGTGCGATACGGGCTAAATTTCAGGTATTCTCAAACCAGATTAAAAAGGTTGTCTTAATAATTAAACTCATTTGTGTATGTTGTCTCGATTTTATGCTCATTTGATTCCGAAATACAATGTACATAGAGATAATAACCTGTCATTCCTTACAAAAATGCATTACAGTTGAATTTTAATATGTTTGTGCTGTAGGCACACTAATGCACACTAATTGGAACGTATTTAAACTGTAGGTAAAACATAGGTAAAAAATACACACTCTACATACAAATAGACGGGTGTATACTTTTTTTTACCTACGTTTTACTTAATGTTTAATGACGATATCGAGTTCCTGAGAACCATGGTTAAGTAGTAAATAATGACCGTGTTTCGAGCGGTTATGGCATATAAACTCGCGAGGGCGTTGGCCCGAGCAGAGTCTATTGCCATAACGCGAGGCAATCAAGTTATTATTTGCCTTACACTCCAGCGGAACACTCTAGACAGACAGACAGACAAGTTTTTATTCAAGTCTCACTTCTGTACATCAAAATATTAAAAACATGGCATAAAACACAGATAAAAGTACAGACCCCCTCAATATGAGTAAGAAAGACTATAACATGTAAAATTCATAAAATTATACGCAGCTTTAATAAAAGCATAAAATGGATAATAGTTTACGAAAATAACAAGCGTTTCCTTCTCTGTAGAATCAAAAAGCAGGTTTTGGCAAAGTAGTAAAACAGGTCAGCACTTTGACATAAAAACATTGTTTCAAAATCTGTTAAAATATAAGCATTAACAGCCTGGGACGATAACAATTTATAAATATCACAGTGAAACAGTACATGTAACTCGTCTTCGACACAATCAGTACAATTAAAACATTTCCTTTGATTTACAGGTACATTTTCATACCGCCCATTTTCAATTCTTATTGGGGCTACACCACATCTAAACCTGGCCATTGCTGAACGGTAACATCTGGGCATATTAGATATAACATAAAATTCAGGACAAAACTCATGTTTAAAAAGCATATAAGTTCTGAACTTATTAGAGCCCTTCCGCCCATCCTCCTTGTTTAAAAGACATTTCCATTTTAAGAGATACTCTTCCATAAATATATTTTCTACTCGTGTACAAATAACTATCTTATACTTAAGCTATATACGCGGTCTAAAACGTAAGGCATACCAAGAACGTGAAACTTAATTATAACTTATTCTAAAATTCCAATTTTTAATATTTAATCCCGCTTTTACCTCAGCCCATTTAAAGATAAAACTATTAAGTCTATGTGGCATGTGCTTAAAACGAACCCATTGCCTAGCAACACTTTTCCACTGTCGGACAATAGGTGGTACCGAGCCCATAACCTCATTTCCACTCTATTTCTGAAATACTTTGATAAATGCCTTTTAAAAATATGTTTTGTTGATTTATACGGAATGACCAAACTATATCAATGAAATATTTCCAATACGCGCATGTAGGCCTATTTGTTTAATTCACAGAGAAAAAACAAAGGATTTAAAATACAACCTTGTCTCACACCACTGAAACTGTCAAAATATTCTGAAAAAAGTGTTTTGTGATAACTTTACACAGACTGCTGTTTTAGAGTACATATCCATAATAATGTCCAACATATAATCATGAATTATTACTAGATGTTTGATGCAACAGTTAACGTGCATAACATTTCTGTTCATGGAATAAAACTTTTTTTTCTAAAAGCGACAAATAAACAATACAAATTAACGACCTTTGTATTTTTATAAATGTTTCTGGGTAAGAAAATTGCCGTTTTAAAAAATGTTATTCTCCGTATTTGAGCAAAAAACGTGCTTCTGCCCCTTTATAAAGCAAGTATAGGCCTACACCGCACCATGCATTTTCTTCAAAAAACGGATGGTAATTTTGCTTTGAATACGGCTTGAATACGAATGAGATATTTTACCCTAAAAAATAACTATATATTGCATAAACTTAAAAAAATAAATGGAAAATTTGAGGGAAAATAACATGAAAAAACGTGCTAATCTAGCGCTTTTAAAATTGTAATCCCCGCTCCAACAATTTCCTTTATGAGTTAATGTTCTTATGCATTATTTTTATCAAAATAACAGATAATTCATGCCATTAAAACCAGTAACAGCTAGATCAAATGCCTAAAAAGTGGAGTTGATAAATTGTATGTTTGTAACTAATTCAAGTTAGTATTTAGCACAACTATCGAACGAATTTAAAAGGAAAAACTTGGTATGTTCATTTGGAGCATCACTTATTGGATTGCACAACTAAACAAAATGGCGGCGATCATGCCTCCGTCTGCTAGGCTTTAACACGTGGCTTATGTCACCACGACTAGCAATTCTGTTTATGTTGTAACTCTTACGGTCGGATAATCATGGCGTCGACTGCTCAAAGTTCCGATGTTTTGAAGAAATTTGCCCAAAATGTTACCATTTCAAGCACGAAGGAACGCATTTCTCTAATCAACGAGGTTTCGGTTTTGGCAGACGGAACCGGTTAGTTTTGTTGACAACTAAAATGAAAACAACTTCCCCCTCCATTTAATTTTGATGCATTCCCTTTCAAAAAACAAATTAATTAATTTTCGATGCATCAATTTTAAATATCACCAGACAGAAATTGGAGTCACTTGTTTGCAGTGAAATATTTCCTTTTTCATTGAATTGTCCAGTTTTCGATCACTTCAGATTTGACTTTTATATTCATATCTTGCATAACGATATTGTTTATGTACAAAACTTTGCTACCCATATGTCCTACTTTTCGGAAAGCTCTTTTTGTATAATTATGCTTTTGTGTCTAATGAGACAGATTATTTGTTATGTAATATTATCATTATGGAATTATATTAGCTTTAAAATTTAATCTTTATTGAGATGAGTATACAGATTAAAGATGTAATGATACATCAGTATTATAAGTAACATCTTGACCCTAACATTATCATGTATAGATGAAAAGAAACCTTATATTAAAGTATACCCAACATATATCACCGCAGTGGTTAGCGGCTTAGCGCGTTCGGCTTCAGATCAAAAGGTCCGGGCTTCAAATCCCGCCAGTGGCAGTGGCAACTTTGTCTGCAGTAGAGAACTGTTCTACACGCAGTCAGGTTTGGGTGCAATGTTTACATTGAATTTCAGCGCAGTACCACCCATGGTTCGCTAGTTCCAGCCGATGTCTCCGGTTTCACCGCAGTACATAGTCACATGGCGTTGCAGGCTTTCTCCCTGCCATAATACTAGCAGCCGCCATATAAGTGAAATACTCTTGAAAGCAGCATTACACCCCAACTCACCTCACCTATAATGGTCATCAATTTATTGCAATACAACAATGGATTCAATGCAAATCTTTTTTTCATTCAAAGTTAATTTCACTTTAGCAAAGACATCCTTAAATTCTTCATACAGTGTTAAACTTCTGCTGTAAAAATGGGTTTCAAATAATTTTCTTCATTTATATTATACCTTCTAATGAAGGACTAGGAATGAGTACAGTCTTTCTGTCTGACTCTTTGTCTGTATATATATTTGGTACATTTGTCAAAAATTTCTTGATGTATCACACTGTAATACTGGGATGGGGTTGTATTGTTGCCGCATAGGCCATGATACACAGCTGAAATGTTGATACATGAAATATGAAATCCCAATTCATTGTTGAAACATTATTCCCCAGATTTACCTGAACCTGCAATCAAAGGGATCCTCAAACTACTTTCCTACGCTCTGGGAAGATATCGGGATGGGCGCTCGAGATTTGCAGTCTTGAACTTGTTGCAAGTCCTAACGAAGAAAAATCCTGATGTGGTAGCGAAGAATCTGGCAAAGATTTTATCTACACTGGCAGAGAGTATTAAAAAGTCTGCAGTATCATGGTAAAAAAATGTTTATTATTGCAAAGTTAATAAAAAATACAGTGTTTTTTCTAACTAATGCACCAAAACAAAATTGCAGATACTCCATAATTTTCATTAAAACCACTTCTTACAACGATAATGTTTATCATGTGGACAAGCAGCTTAAAAGATTTGAGAAGACAAATTGGTTGATTATTTTTAATGTGTCTCAATCATTTATGTCACTTACAGCCGAAGTTCATCAGGGGAATCATTGATGGCTCTTAGTTGGATTTGCGAAATAATTCGTGTTTCCATGGCGACTGAAAAAGGCCTGTCATCTGAAACGTTCAAAGAGTTGGTAAGTTTCTGACTACATACCATGAAAAAGTTGAATAATGATGGAAATGATAATTGTTTGATTTCTTGGGATCCTTGGACAAAATAAACAGATGTTTTACTAGTGTATGAAATAAGGCCCGTCCGTCAGCCCGAAATCAGGTAACTTTTGATTCGTAACTCTTTGAGGTTTTCTTTAATTTCATCGTTTAAATTGAAAAAATAACACTTTTAGACTGACTACTTTTCAAGCTAATCTAAAGGTAGGGTGTGATGCTCCATGTCACTTTTGAGATTTATTTAAAGGGGATTTCAATTTGATAACCCAATTTAAATTTTGTAAATTACCCCATAGATTACTTATATACGGCTATTTAATTACACCGCCTATTTAGTGCTGTAGCGTATCTGCCGGATGAGACGTCACTACTGGGGCTTGGATATCTGTGTACATATTTCAACATGTTTAAACACCTTATCAACAGTCGAATTAACATACTAATATTCATCAAAACAACTAAAATGTTCGATATATCAAATCCTTAGATATCTAACTGGGTAATTTTGCAAATAACAAATTCCATGATTATTGTATAAGCATGTGGTTAAGTCAATTTCAAACGTGTCCCAGCACACAATTTTCCTGCCTATCTGAGTAACAGGTGAACAGGTGGCCAATCACGCAGTCATGCTTCAGTGCGCTCGCTAGCTGAATTTGCAGCTAATCTCAAACCGCATCTAAAAATGCATTACGTTATACCTTTAATACATAGATAGTATTGTATGGGTGTTTTCATATCACGCTCTGTATCAGCCCGAGACCCCAATATCAGCCCGAGAGCTTAAGTTTGTGGGCTGATATTGGTCGAGGTCTGATACAGGATGTGATATGAAAACACCCATATTATACTATGTTTATCATATATACACTTACGAAAAAAAAAACAAGTAAGTTGAACATTCATAAACTTTTAATACCTGAATCCATTTAATCATCATGACAACACATAAGTTGCTCAGAAAATTTGCTCATGTCACATGTGTTTTTACCATAATACAGTGTTTGGGTTTCGTATTTTTGCTGTACCCATTTCATTTGTTTCAAAGTTTACCCCATTTTCTACGGCAAATGCCGATTCAATGATGGTCTCAAGGTCACAAATCTGCAGGCTGCAAATAACTGCGGCATTTTTCAGCTATGTCCGCCATGTTACATCAACCTCGTCCCCAGGGCAACTTTTCACAGTGCTATTGCGTCAAACCTTTATATATGCGAAACGCAATAGCACAGTGAGTTTAGCAGAACATATGCTGTGCAAAGGGAAACAACTCTAAATGCCTCGTGACTTTGATCTATTTGTCTTGTATGTTACCCAGGGTTCGAGGTTCAAGTCCCTTGACTACAGGCTGATACAGGTTTTTGTCCTTGACGACATGCTGATACAGGTTATCTGCCCGCCAGGCTGATACAGGGTGTTTGGATGAGGCTCTCATACATGCAAAATATTCATATTTATATGCAAGTATATATGATAAACTGGTTTAACACCCAGAAAACTAAGGACTTGTCAACACTTTTGTATATCATTTCAACAGGTTGGTCTTCAGCTTGTGTTTGTGTATGGTGCTCTAGCGGATGGGAACAAGGCCATAACGAACTCAACCTTCCGCAAACTTCGCAGAATCTGGTTCACTGTAAGTTATAAAACATATTCTAAAGGGAAAAAACAGTCACTGATATGTATATGTCATACAATAGAAAGTGTTCTCGGCAGGATAAAGCCAATGCAAAAGTTTTTACCTCGCCCTCTCTCTCTCTATATATATATCTTTCTAATTTAAAGGGAAAGTAATTCCAAAATACTGTTTTGGGACAGTATTTTATTGCAGGAAACTATATTGGAAGAATAAAACAAATAAAGTGAAAGCAAACAGTTATTCTGACTTAATTACTTAAAACGTCTTACAGTAATTCTTTTTTCCATCTTGTCTTCTTTTTTTCAGAGTGAAACATTTTTATAAGTGGGTGATACCTGTTCGAGGAAAAAAGATTGATATTTACGATTATGACTGATCAATTATCTGTTACATGACTATAATGTTGAAATCAGGAATTTCTGTTTTCTGTTGTTGATCAGATCCCAGGCGTGGTGGAGAAGTATGGCGATGCTATACAGAGTCAAGAGTTGTCTGTTCATAGTTTTTGTGCCGTGTCACTACTGATGAAATATCTTGCATCCACCAAGAATCAAGTCTTGATTGACAAGTATAAGGTATGTATTTAATTATTCTACACACTACTGAACAGCCACAACTGTCATACATTATGTTTTAGGATATACTGCTGTATTAGTATGTCTGCATCAGAAAAGTTTTAAACTATGTCTTGATATAACAAGGTAACATTTGGGATAATACTATCTTCAATAGTACAAATTCTTGTACTTTTTCTGGCTGAGTTTGTACTGTTAAAGGTAGTGTTATCCCTAATGTAACCTTGTTATATTTGTCCACTATCTAAATTGCATGTATTTCTTATGTCCTGATATTTAAATGCCACTCAAATAGAATGATATTATGGTATGTTTTGATATTATTGAACCTCAAAGCCACCATAAATCAAGCATTGATTGACGAACGAGTTATTATATTCATTTCTCTTAAGTACTTCTAAGCGACAGTTCTTTGCTAAACATTTTCAAGTATGTCTACTATTGATCACCATCTTAAAAAAATGATGGAATAAGTTGGGTAATCTTAAATCTAACACCCCTTCCGACACAGTGCAGTATATCACAGCATAAAGAGAAATGTATGTATACATACTTTACCGTGAACCCTCAGGCAGAAAAAAGAAACTGTGGACAATATGGTTCTGATTCCTTGAAAATCATCCATCAAATACATGTATGAGTATTCACAAACAGAAGAACAGCATGGAGAGAGGGTTGGTGTGCCAGAGTTACCTTCTCTTGTCTAGTAGCCAATGTGGCTCCGAAGGCATGGTCCACCAAATTATAATGATGTAATTTTCTTTGTGAATATGTTTATTTTTATCATGATATTGTTACTGTTATTGCTGGCGGTGCCAATTAGAGCCCAAGGCAAATCCCAGCAGGGAGCTAGGGAGTCTGAATATTCTTCCACAGGGGCTAAAAGGGGTGATACAGAATACAGTAACTTTAGGGTTAAAATGCAGCTTGTTTTATCTATCTCAGTCTGCTGGATCTGGTTGTTGTGAATTTCAATGTAGCCGAAAGCTTACAGTTCTCTGCTGCAGATAGTCTCTCGGATCCTGGACAGATTGAAACCTTTAACTACCAGCATTTTGCGTTTACAATTATGAATAATCTTATTTGTTCAACCAATATTCTTCAGAAAGAAAGAAATGAAGACAATTTCAGATCATTGACTGTCTGTCATCTGTGACTATTTGCAGGGCAAGTTTCTCGAGCAATATCTGAAGATTGTCGTCGCCAGTAGAACAAAGCCACCAGTTCACGTTCTTGTAAGTGTCAATGATTGTGTTATTGTCAATGATTGCCTAATTATTATACCCCAGCTACGACGTAGTCGTAGTCGTATATAGCGCTCCGCATGTCCGTCCGTCCATCCGTGCGTCTGTCTGAAATCGTTTCCGGAGGATTCTTCAAAAACCACATGACTTGGAAACTTCAAATTTAGTATGGAAGTAACCTATATGGTGCTGTTGTGCCTTTTAGGGGTCTCGACTCCAAGGTTCAAATCCCTGTTGAAATTTTGACCAAAAATGGTTCGATTTTTAGCTCATCAGGCCTGAAAGGAGCGCTTGGCTTATGGCATCCAGCGTCTGTCCATCCGTCCGTAAACTTTTCGCTTTTTCGACTTCTTTTCCAGAACCAATAACTCTAGAGAGCTGAAATTTTATGTGTAGACCCCTTGGCCAATGGGGATCCTAAATTGTAAACTTGATGACCCTGTGACCCCAAATAAGGGCCTTACAGGCCATAACCTAAAAAGCTATTTTCATCTTCTCTTCCAGAACAAAAAGACCTAGAAGGCTGTAATATTGTGTGCAGGCTCTTTAGCCAATGGGGGAATCTAAATTGTAGATTTGGTGACCCTGGGGCCCCAAATAAGGACCTCACAGGCCATGACCTAAAAACATTTTCATCTTCTTCTCCAGAACAATAAGACCTAAAGGCTGTAATATTGTGTGTAGACTCTTTAGCCAATGGGGATTGTAGATTTGGTGACCCTGGGGACCAAAATAAGGGCCTCACAGGCCATGACCTAAAAACCTATTTTCATCTTTTCTCCAGAACAAACATACCTAGAATAGAAGGCTGATATATTTCACAGTATTACAGCCTTCTAGGTCTTTTTGGAGAAGACCTAGAAGGTCTCAAGGGCCATGACCTAAAAATCTATTTCAGTCTTCATCGTTAAATAATAATACAATATAAACCCTGATGAGCTACAGAGCCCATGGCTCTATTTTTCGACTTTGTCTCGTTTCTGTAGCATATGTCAAAAACTATTTGACTTGGAAACTTCAAATTTGATATATGAAGTAATCCATATGGTGCTGTTATGCCTTTTATGGGTTTCAACTCCAAGGGCCAAATAATTTTTGAAATTTGACCCAAAGCGGTCCGATTTTTGGCCTTTGTCTCGTTTCCAGAGCATATCTTCCGTCTGTCCGTCCGTCCGTAATCATTTCGTTTCCGGAGCAGAACTCGAAAACCGTTCATGATATCTTTCTGAAACTTTCCATGTGTATTACCCACCAACTGAAGTGGTGCCTTTTGATTTGATTTTTTTTTCGTTTCCATAGAAACTTGTTGAACTTGGACTTTGTTCAGAGACAGGTTCGTTTCCGGAGCACAGCTCCAAAACCGTTCATCATATCTTCCTGAAACTTTGCATGTGTATTACCCACTAACTGAAGTGGTGCCTTTTGATATTTTCAGATTTCTGAAAAAAAAATTTTTTTTCGTTTCCATAGAAACTTGTTGAACTTGGACTTTGTTCAGAGACAGGTTCGTTTCCGGAGCACAGCTCCAAAACCGTTCATCATATCTTCCTGAAACTTTGCATGTGTATTACCCACTAACTGAAGTGGTGCCTTTTGATATTTTCAGATTTCTGAAAATTTTATTTTTTTTCGTTTCCATAGAAACTTGTTGAATTTGGACTTTGTTCAGAGACAGGTTCGTTTCCAGAGCACAGCTTCAAAACCGTTCATCATATCTTCCTGAAACTTTGCATGTGTATTACCCACTAACTGAAGTGGTGCCTTTTGATATTTTCAGATTTTTTCTGAAAAATTTATTTATTTCTGTTTCCATAGAAACATGAGAGGGATGTTGGTTGTTGTTGATTTTGACTGCTTCTTGAGCAGAAGTCTAAAACCCTTAACATACCTGAAACTCAGGATCTGTAATACCCACTAACTGAAGTACGGTAGTAGATACACAAGATGTGTTTTACAAATTTTGTGGAACCGGTGGGATATGTCATCTTCTGATGACTCTTGTTTTCTACAGCACAAGGAGAAAGATTTAGCTGAAAACATGTGCAGTTGTTTCTTTGGGATTATAGAGTGTAGATTTATGTTGAAATATTGTTTGTAGGTTACTTTACCAAAAAGGAAAGCAAATTGTACACTGGCTGTCGCTCCCATAATATGAACCAAATCCAACCCTATATCTTGAAAGAATTGATGAGCGAAAAATCCCATGGCTTTATTTTTACAGGAATGTTGTTCTGAACTTTTGCGTCATGTGACCCACGAGGAGTTCAAAGGTCAAGTGTTGCCTGCGACTCAGAAATCGATGCTTCGCAGTCCAGAAATTTGTTTAGAAAGTATGTATACTAAGTTTGGAGAATTATACAAAGATATGAGATATATTTGAAAAGTATTAGAATAAGTTTGGAGAAACATAAGAAGCATCTCATTTAAGTAAGGCTAAATAAAAAAAAATCAAATGTTTCTTGGGCGTCAGCACATGTATCACTTTTATTTGTACGTGGCGGCGTGACAAATTTTTATTGTCATTTGAAAAATTAAATTAAGAATTTGCCGCATCACTATTGGTTAACCCCCAAATCCCATTTGTCCAACAAATATATAGGTCTGCAGGATGTGCTTCTATTTTGTATGCTTCTACCACTTTCAGACTATATTTTTATGGAAAAATTTAAATAATGCAGCCTAATAGGAGGCAGGAAGTAAAACATGTTAGTTAATTATTTAGGCGGAGGCGGTGGGTGATAAAAGATGCTAAGATAGTAAAATGTAAACCCTGCTAGCCTGAAGGACTTCTTATAAGATGATAAGTTAAAAATTATAATAATAGGTATTTGTATGACACAAGTTATCCAAACATGAATGAATGTGTCATTGACTGATTGGAATGGTGTATGTTCATAAAGGTACTGATCTCAAGAGTTAATGCTTTGACAAGGCTTAATCCTGCTAGCCCGAAGGACTTCTTATGAGATGATAAGTTAAAAATTATAATAATAGGTATTTGTATGACACAGGTTATCCAAACACGAATGAATGTGTCATTGACTGATTGGAATGGTGTATGTTCATAAAGGTACTGATCTCAAGAGTTAATGCTTTGACAAGGCTTAATCCTGCTAGCCCGAAGGACTTCTTATGAGATGATAAGTTAAAAATTATAATAATAGGTATTTGTATGACACAAGTTATCCAAACACGAATGAATGTGTCATTGACTGATTGGAATGGTGTATGTTCATTAAAAGGAGGGTTCTATTGGGGTATTTTTTGTGGAAACGAAATTCAAGAGGATATTCCCGTTTACACATATATGCTATTAATACATGCTTAAAACACAGTCAAATTGAAAGATATTAATGAAGTTAATACTTTGATGACTTTACATTTCACAACTTTATAAATACAAGCACACATTTGTTGAAAAATCAAAACAATGAGAATTGAAGCCATTCATCGGCGCTGCGAGCGGGGAAAACTTCGCTACGGCCTAACAACATTCTGTAAATTTGTTTTATGATACATTATGTGTTACCATGTAAATATTATATCAGTGTATATGTGTAACTATTACAAAAAATCAAAATTGAGTTAAATAAAGCGTGTTTTCATTTCGCGAAATGCCAAGAAACCAAGATGGCGGATACTGCCGACAGATCGGCGATAGAACTTTCCCTTTATGGTACTGATCTCAAGAGCTAATGCTTTGTCAAGGCTTATTGTTATTTTGTTTTCTTTGTCTGCTTATGTTAGTCACTTTGACTGTTGTGTGTATCTTATGATCATCTTACACTTTTTCAGCAACAAGTTACCTGATCAAAGGTGTTCAGTTGGATCTCAGTCAGTATTCTCAGGATCTTGGAAAACTTCTCGGCAGTAAGTTGTAATATTTTAACAAAGGAAATTTCAAACAATTTGTCTGTTTAGGATTTAGGGTGTCTATATTAATGTTTGAACCACACAAATATAGTTTCAAAGGTTACATAATAAGTCAGTGAATGAAATAACCTTGATAAGAAGTCAGCCCAAAGTGTAATTTTGTCAATTTAAAAAGTGAAATTAAAGAAAAAACCCAAAAAGCTACTTTCGTGAACCAAAAGTAATCAGGTTCTGGGCTGCCTCATTTAATCCACTGATGTAATGAAAAGTGTTTGAACATATCGCCTCAACAGATAACTGAAAAAAATAACCAAACACGTCTTCCCCATCTCATTCTGTTGATTCTTGTGTTTTAGCCCAACTGATTTCGAAGGAGGAGAAGATGCGAGTAGTCGCGCAATCCGCTCTCAAGAATCTGGCAAAACAGATCAGTGACAAGGAAGCCGCCGAGAAACTAGTCACCCACTTGTTTGCAGTTCTAAACGGTAAACTTCAACATAATCCCGAAACGAGTCACCCACTTGTTTGCAGTTCTAAACGGTAAACTTCAACATAATCCCGAAACGAGTCACCCACTTGTTTGCAGTTCTAAACGGTAAACTTCAACATAATCCCAAAACTAGTCACCCATTTGTTTGCAGTTCTAAACGGTAAACTTCAACATAATCCCGAAACGAGTCACCCACTTGTTTGCAGTTCTAAACGGTAAACTTCAACATAATCCCGAAACGAGTCACCCACTTGTTTGCAGTTCTAAACGGTAAACTTCAACATAATCCCGAAACGAATCACCCACTTGTTGCAGTTCTAAACGGTAAACTTCAACATAATCCCGAAACAAGTCACCCACTTTTTTGCAGTTCTAAACGGTAAACTTCAACATAATCCCAAAACTAGTCACCCACTTGTTTGCAGTTCTAAACGGTAAACTTCAACATAATTCCGAAACGAGTCACCCACTTGTTTGCAGTTCTAAACGGTAAACTTCAACATAATCCCGAAACGAGTCACCCACTTGTTTGCAGTTCTAGTCGGTAAACTTCAACATAATCCCGAAACTAGTCACCCACTTGTTTGCAGTTCTAAACGGTAAACTTCAACATAATCCTGAAACGAGTCACCCACTTGTTTGCAGTTCTAAACGGTAAACTTCAACATAATCCCGAAACGAATCACCCACTTGTTGCAGTTCTAAACGGTAATCTTTAACATAATCCGAAACGAGTCACCCACTTGTTTACAGTTCTAAACGGTAAACTTCAACATAATCCCGAAACGAGTCACCCACTTGTTTGCAGTTCTAAACGCTAAACTTCAACATAATCCCGAAACGAGTCACCCACTTGTTTGCAGTTCTAAACGGTAAACTTCAACATAATCCCAAAACGAGTCACCCACTTGTTTGCAGTTCTAAACGGTAAACTTCAACATAATCCCGAAACGAGTCACCCACTTGTTTGCAGTTCTAAACGGTAAACTTCAACATAATCCCGAAACAAGTCACCCATTTGTTTGCAGTTCTAATCGGTAAACTGCAACATAATCCCGAAACTACTGGTAGTCACCCACTTGTTTGCGGTTCTAAAGTTCAACATAATCCAGATTTCATTGTTAATACAAACTTATTTGTTCAGAGCTTTCAGCTCATAAATCAACAAATTATTTATTGAATGAATGGGTAGGGTTTTTGTTAAGTTGTACTCCTTTTATAAGATACTTGATGTAAGTTTTGTTTAAACAATGTCACTGATCAGGTTTGTAGGCTGTGTCGACATGTTATAGCTGTCAGTGAGTCTATGTGGAAACATCACCTGTATAGAATTGGAATTTCATTCTTCATCATATGGGCTTGTAGAATTCGGATGTCACACAACTTTGTGCGCATTTTGCTTTGTATCACTGATCAGTGAAGAGGTTTGTAGGCCACGTATAACTCTTGCTTTTCAAGTTTATTCTTCAGATTCAGGCATTTGGAATATTTTGGAGTTGTCCTAGTTACACTTCCTGAAATAGTAACTTGTAGTTCAAAACTCTCAGATGTGACAGATATCTTTGCTTCACAATTCACGAAAAAAAGCAGACATTGTGATCCCCTCTTGCTGTTTCATGTTGAAACTCTGAATAAGAGGTTTGAAAGACATGTACCGTAACTTGTTTTATACGTGACAGGTTCGGAGGGCAAGTTGACCGTGGCGGACCAGAAGATGAGTGTGCTGCAAGCCGTGGGGAATCTCTTCTACAACACCGTCAGTGGCAGTACGTCGCTCCAGGACCTCAGCATAACCGTCACCGAGTTCTTCCTCACAGTGCTACAGCAGGAAGGTGAGCAGCTTCAATGATGCGTTTTATTTGCGCCATTGAATCGAGTCGAGTGTGCTCCCCCATTTTGTAAAAACTACTCGAGTTGTGACGTCACATGCATTATGGGCACAGATTTCTCTCCCTTGAGTCACACATACACATTATGAAATAATGTTTTAATTTAGTTTAAATACATAGATCATGTTATTATTTATATTATTTACCGTATATTATAAGTCGAGAATTTGATACCAAAAATTAGGGGGTCAAGGAGGGGGGTCGACTTATACACGGGGTCTATGTTTCAGCCCCCAAAATCTAGAGGCCAGGTAAGTATCTGCCAGCCCAGCAAGTCGAACGGACGATGTTTACACCGGAAACAATTCACAAACATCGATGTCCAGTCAATATTAAAATCATTGAATAAACAACATATGCTTTATTGTTGTCTTTTTAAAATACAAATATAGCGTGATATATGAATAAAAAATAACATTTCAATCACGAAAGTTCATTAAAGTTTATATTATAATCTTCACTATTACCTGACAAACATCGATCGATATCTAGCCTTGATGCAAGTCGTGTGACCCGATAAGGTCACGTGGACCAATGAGATTCTACATAGAAGCCGGTGACATGCGAGATAGATACTCATGAAAAAATAATCAAGTGTTTACGCAGTGACTGGTACAAGTAGACGTATAATTTCTGAGATGTTCTAACATAATAGCATATATTCAAAAATATTTAGAGAAATGTTAATTGCCGATTGTCATTGTATTATTACTGAGATGTTCACCATTCATTTTGTATAATAGTGTATATTCAATACTTGTTAATAGACAGACGTACGTGTGATTAAGGTTGTGAATAGATTTGTTAATTGCCAGTCAGGGCAGTGATTCATTAGCGCATCCGGTAATTATCTAAGCTTTGATGTTTAATTAACATTAATTGATAGTAATTAACAGTAATTATAGCCTGTCACTTCTCATCTCAAAAGTAAAAGCAATGTCTTTTTACGTCTTTTTCTACTAGGTAACAATTTAACTATTCACCGGTTATCTAATAAAGTTTTGTCAACATGCTGGTCGTAGTTTATTTGGCTTGATGAGAGGAAAATGTAATTTGATTGATACAAATAATAACAGACACCGTGAGTCACAAGTTGTATTTTTTTATTGGTTGTTTACAACGTCTGAAAAATAAATTATCATTTAATAATATTTAGGGCAAAACAATTGATAAGTCGATCGACATCACTGCTTACCAATCGCCGCTGTGTTGACTCTTGTGCATGTCGACTTGTCACTCGGTGTCTTTCAGCAAGTGGTAAAAGGGGGGTCGACTTATACATGAGACATAGGGTTTTGACCAGTATTTGGGCAGTTGAGAAAGGGGGTCGACTTATACGCGGGGTCGACTTATACCCGGTAATATACGGTATATCTTTTTCAACGGAAAGTCAAATTGTTTGTGTAGATTGCTGAGGATAATTTTGTTACTGTAAGTCAACAAGTTGTTTTGGATGTGTTTGATTCGAAACGTCAAAGTTCAAGCGTTGACTCGACCTACGTTGTTAAATCAAACGTAACCTATGACGTACATGAATTAACCTTTAGTTCTCGAACCTAGCAGTACCCTCAGAGAGTTCTCCCTCGCAGTGCTACAGCAGGAATGTTTCAATGATTGAGTACATGACGTACATTTAGTTCTCCCTTGCTTAGATCTTCTTAGCTCTTCTTAGATTTGGGCAGATTGTCCAAGATATCAACACTTACCGTAAGTTATCGAAAATACTACAAGCCATATATCTTTATTTGCAGAGGTAGAGACTCAAAGTTCTCACTTGTTAGCTAATCTTTTCTCTAAATTTTCTATATTTTTAAGTTCATCCAGGCTTTATTCTGGTAAACGATGATGATGATGACAAAGATGATAACGATGACTTTTCAGAAGTAAAATTCCTAGTATATTATGTGTAAGGCAGGGCCAGGTTTTGATATAGATTCTTATTTCGTTCTTATGTAAGGGCAATGCTCCATAATTTCTACCATGTCATTCACGCATGATTTCATATTGCAGGAAATCAAGTTCTTAAAACACGTTAAATGATAATGATGTATGTTTCAGTCCACGAGGGAACATTGGTCCACGCTCTCAGCATGCTCTCTATGTGGTGTTCCAAGTTCTACACCGTCGTTCCTGACAAACTTATTCAGTGGTTCAAGGTTAGCATGCTTCAAAGTATTCTAAGTTGCTAGTATTCTAGAACTTGAGTTGAGGATGAAGACAACGTTTTTATGAATGGAGAAGTTTAGTTGTCAAATTTAGTTACCGGTAACTTCATTACCCCAAAATAGCTCCAGGAACTCAAGAAAACTAAAAACAACTCCCCCTCTAAAAAGTTGAAGTACTTATGGTATTTAGCAAGATTTGAAAAATATTCCGTTTATTATCCCCTCCACAAAGTCAAATGTGTCTTTTAATAGTACAAATATTCACCACTCAGATCTGTAATGATAAAGATTATCTTTATACTTGCCTGGTTATTAATTATTAAATAAAATCTTTAATCTATATGCGTTACAGAAAGCGGTGACGTTGAAGACGTCCACTTCAGCTGTCAGGAATGCCTATATCCAGTGTATGAATGCATCATTCCATGGTATGTAGATATCTTATCATTTTCCTCAACTCATGATTGTATTACATAGAAAATAGTCTTCTGACATTCTTTTGACACTTTCTCTTGTTCATAATACCAGAATTCATAAATAATGTTTCCAGGCCTTTAATCAATCCAAGTACTTCTTGGAAGGTACATCCATTGTGTTGCTGGGGGTCACAATAAAATTACCATTTTAATGGTTATCGGATCTGTAAAAGTAGTAATTTCTGATCGAAAAGGATGTTGCTATATTTTCATTGGAAACATGTTATTATGATAGGTTTTATATATTGGGATGAATATGCAAGTTGGGTGAACTTATTTGAACTAAAATCTTAATATACATGGTATTTTGACACATATTAAAGTCAAATAAAATATTATGAAACTAAATGGATGCCTCTTTAAAAGCCAAGGGAAATGAGCATACATATAAGAAGGCATGTAAAAGTCATTGATTTTGTTATTGTGAAATATTTGTTCGTTTAGTTATTATATATATGCTTGAGTTTAAGTCAAATTGTCACCCCTATAGGAGACACTCTTCAACAAGCAAGTGAAGTGATCCCAATTCTGAACCAAACTCTGGAGAAAGCCTGCAAACAGCCCACGCAGTCTCAGCTCGTCACGGAGGCCGTGTCCGCCGCCTGTCTGCTCGTCAGGATCACTCTCGTCTCTATTGAGTCAGGTTAGTGAAATAAGGGAAGGGGGAGACAACTATTTTAAGTAAAACACATGTTTTAGTTGACACTTGTCGTCGGTTTGTTTTTAAAAAATCCTACAAAGCCAGACAGGCTTGCTGCTTGATTTTAGCAACTGGCCCATCTGAAATTATCAGTAATTTTCTGGCTGCCAAGCACCTGTTTTAAACACTGAGATATCTGCTCAATAAACCCAGCACATGAGTTCATTATGAGTTCTTGTTAAAGGGGACATTCTCACTGAGGATAGTTGAAGTAAATTCTTTATAGTGACCTGAATACTGACTTTAGAGGGAAGTAACAAAAATGCAAGATATACAATGAATAATCAGAACTTTTCAGTCATAGGTTGCAAGTCTAATAACTCTTGCATGTACTCTCTCTAGATAACCAATTTTGTTTTCAGAGAGCCAATTTGGAACTTTCTGGTCGATTGTGCTGGATAACAAGAAACAACTTCTGGTGAATGAGAAGTTTCTTTCAAGTGCATCGAGTGACAGTAAGCGTCTTTCAAAGTAACAGTAACAGTAACAGTTACCTATACTACTGATGTACCCAACTGGAAAATATTTCAGTATTGACAATACTCAGTAGGTCTTTAACTTGACAAAATAAGTTGGGAAAAGTTTAACGATTGATATTTCATGTGTGTGTAAATGAGTAAACAGATCATTAAATGTTCCAGATTTACATATATCCTAACTTTTTTTACTTACGAAACTTGTGCAAATTTATGTATAAACCTCGCTCTCACTCGGGCAATAAAAAAATTCACACTCGTTTCGTAAAAGTCATATGCCACACTTCCTCGGGTAATAATCTCTATATTACTAACGATATCCCGAGAGAATGTCACTGAGTGGCGGGCCTTCTGTTGCAGCTCTACAGAGTCTGGTGACTCTCGGAGAGAGACTCATCCTTGACTATCCACAGAAGATGACTCCGACAATTGCCAGGTACTTTTGTATAAGCTCTCAAACAGTCATGGAAACTTATTTATCATCCAAAACTCTTTCACACAGGAGGTAACCCCTGTGTGAGATCCCAGGTGATATTGTTATTGACTCGCCACTAATGCCTGCGATACTGCCGAAGCGGCGTTAAGCAATAACTCACTCAATGTTAGGGATGTCACGATACAGGTACCTCACGATACGATACTTATCACGATACTGAGTTCACGATTCGATACATTTCACGATACAGTAAATGCGACATTCTTGCGGAGAGATACCATCTCAGGATCTCAATACAACATTTCTAACAAGATAGTGAACAACAGTTAAAAACAAATACAAGCCAACTTGATCATGAATCTCATATTTTAATAGTTTTCCTACTTGAACATGAACAAAAAGTCAATATCAATTTCAAGAACTGAGTTTCTGAAATAAATAATGATGGAAAGTTTTATTTTTTTATTGGATCAAGAAACACTTTAAAATTGATCGATATACACTAAAATTTGGATCGTGATTTATTTTACTGTATCGTGTAACGTATCGTGAACTGAACCACGGCGATGCACCGGTGCATCGGTGTATCGTGACGTTCCTACTCACTGTTATTGACAGTAGATTTGCGCAATGCACGGTCACCATCAACCACATGACATCGTAATGCTTTTACATCATGAAGTAATGACTCAGTCAAAAACCTGATGACATCACATTGTCACAATGTCATGACATTATTGACATGACACCACCACACTGAAAGTCTGAAGGCAGGGCTGTGCTCAAAGATGTGCATTTTACTTTGAAAGTAATGAAGAATGATTTTGGATGATAAATAGAATCTTACATGTATTCTGATATCAAATATATTCACACTCAATAAAAGTAAAATATCCTCGGCAAGCCTTAGACTGTCAAACCTGTCAGATTCTCCTGTCTGCCAGTCAGAATGAAATTTGCTTGATACCTTTCATATCTCTGAAATAAGTTTTGTTCGTCCTGAGCCTCTTGTGTTAGAACATGCGTTATAATATTATAATATTTACTTTTTAGCTTATCAGGCCTGAAAGGCCCGATGGGCTTATGGCATGGGATGGCATCCGTCCGTCCGTCCGTCTGTCCGTCCGTCCGTCCGTAAACTTTTCACTTTTTCGACTTCTTCTCCAGAACCAATGAATCTAGAGATCTGAAATTTTATGTACAGACTCCTTGGTCAATGGGGATTCTAAATTGTAGATTTGGTGATCAAGTGACCCCAAATAAGGGCCTCATAGGCCCTAACCTAAAAACCTATTTTCATCTTCTTCTCCAGAATGAAAAGACCTAGAAGACTGAAATGTTGTGTACAGACTCTTTAGCCAATGGAGATTCTAAATTGTAGATTAGGTGACCCTGTGACCCCAAATAAGGTCCTCACAGGACATTACCTAAAATCCTGTTTTCATCGTTTTCTCCGGAACAAAAAGACCAAGAAGGCTGTAATATTGTATGCAAACTCTTTAGCCAATGGGGATTCTAACTTGTAAATTTGGTGACCCTGTGACCCCAAATAAGGACCTCACAGGCCATTACCTAAAATTGTGTTTTCATCGTTTTCTCCGGAACAAAAAGACTTAGAAGGCTGTAATATTGGTATGCAAACTCTTTAGCCAATGGGGATTCTAACTTGTAAATTTGGTGACCCTGTGACCCCAAATATGGGCCACAGCCTAAAAAAACCCTTTGAAAATGAATTTTGTACTGATATTTTATGACACTTCACTCACTATATACTTGAAATATATGTTGACTTGAGATAACCATCTACATTGTGGACATGTTTGTCAAATTGATGTAATCAATGTGAAATGAGAACTATTGAATAGCCTATGAACTGAAAATTGTGGATATTATAAAAAGAAAGGCCCTCACAGTTCAAAACATAAAAACTATTTTCATCTTCTTCTCCAGAACAAACTAGAAGGAATATTGCGTTCAGAATGTTTAGATGTTTGGATGAAAAGGCTTAGAACCATTAAAATTGTGCAAAGATTATTTAGCCAAGGGTATTCTAAATTGTACTATTTACCATGGGATTCATCACATTGCCTGTTCTCTCTAAGCCTTATACAGTTAGATCACTGCTGCCAGTGTTTAGTGCAAGCCAGAGTCTATTACATAATTTGGCGGTAAACCACAAAAAACACAGCTGGCCAAGGGGTCAGAATATTGCATAATCTCGTGTGTGGTGACCTTGCTGAGTGCTCTCTCTCAATTTCAAGACTAAGATGTGTCAGGGTTAGGGATTGTGCATTATATTGAAACAATCATCATCATCAAACAAAATAAACCATGATGAGCTACAGAGCCCATGGCTCTATTTTATTCCTTCCTGTAATTTATGTTGAGTCTTAACTCTTTTAAGCGTAGAAAATGTACAGCATGATTTCATCTTTGGGGGACTAAATTTTTGTGAGAGGATTTTGACATAAACACTTACTTCCTTCAGTCCGTACTACCGAATGCTGATCCACTGCCTGACACATGCGTCTCGACCGGTGAGGAAACATGCACATACCTCCACTCATCGCCTCCTCTCACTGCTAGGTGGCGCTCAGATCTCACTCTGTCTTATCAAGGAGTTCGAAGCTGTCTTACTCACACAGAAGGTTGGTTTATTAGCAGTGAAGTATAATGATTAATGGAAACAAACATTTGAATTCAGAAAATTAAATAATCATTTGACTATAACTTTTAAATCAAACTGTTCAATGATATAGTAAGATTGTTGTTATCTTGTAACAATAATGGCATCATTGAATTAAAGGTTCTCTGACATGATTGAGATGTTCTTGTCAGAAAACATATCACGAAAATTACTTCAAATTTTAAATAATTCATTTCATTCCAGTTGTCAGATTTCCAGAAGTCTAAGCTAGTTGAGGATGACAATAAGGATGGTGGCGGTGATGCTTCAAGCTCTGTCATGTCTCCCAGAATCCTCGCTGATGCTCTCCTCGCAGTTTGCTCTGTGCAGAAAGCGGACATGAAAGAGGCGGAGTCAGTTGCCATGGCAACCCTGGTGACTGCACATCATCCGTATCTGGGTAGGTGTAGTACATGTTGTGGATACTGTAATAGATTTATACTTTAGTCAGTGTTTGAAATAAGCCAGAAAAGTTGCCAGCCCAAAAATCAACAAATTCAACAAAAAACCTCAATTAGTTACCGGCCTATACCAAAAGTTATCGGGTTACAGATTGTCGGACCAGTGTTCGAAATACATTTCTGTCTGTCTGGCTCTGGAGAGCTTTTGGTTAGAATCTGCCAGGCCCTGCAATGTTTGTCACAGTTTATAAAAAATCCAACAAGCCAGATTGGCCAACTTTGCAGCTGGCCCTATTATAAACTAACCAGCAGGTTGGCAGGCAGGCAGGCAGGCAGCTATTTTGAACACTGTACACTTTCTGGAAATTGAAGATTTACTTACAAACCTGACAGGTCACAATGTGTTCTCAGAAATGTCTTAGTTACGGAGAGATTAGAGTGTTTTTACAAGCCTTAGCTCGTGTAATATCCATTTAACTCGTTTTTCGTAAGCTGTTGAACACTCGCTTGGGGTGCATCTATTTGAGATGTAAAATAAAACATAGCATTGAGCATAAAACACTATTTCTTATATGAGATGCCCTTTAACAGTTACTCGCTTTTATATAAAAGCGTGGAGATATGTTGTTTGTATGAACTATATTTTGAACATATTCACTAGCATCGAACAATCAACGTGACGTAAAATATTACGATTGCTAAGCAACGCTCACAATGACGTTTGAAATCACGAGCATGCTTTATTGTCCGACGGTTGTCCCATTGACCGCCTGTGTTTTATTGCCGTGGTTATCTTATATAAGACGATAAAGTATTCGTGTCTCGATACAAGGCCAACAATACAATCGGTAGACTGTTTTTCTCTCAACCAGAGCTGGTGGGTTCTAATACTTCTTGATGAGTATTCACAATCACTCATGTTGTATTGATGTTCATAGTTCTTGTGTCATATTCCAGTGTATGTTAATCCATGTGCATGGCCGGACATCCTGAGAAAGCTGAACGTGGATGCCGCAAACTTTGTACGCTGTCACATCAGGGAGTGTCTGGAGATCATCAAGGCTTGCGAGAAGCCGTCTGAGGTAAGAGAGCAATCGGGTGCCGCGGGACATACGAGAGGTGAAATGGTTCACAACTTCAGTATTTTGCATAGGTATTCTTCATATAATACCTGCGATTTTTCACTGGTTACACCAGGGGATTTAGCACATAGAATTTTTATCCTTTACTCAGAACGCTGATCATTATTTCAGATCGATTTATGATATTATCAGTGGCTAAGTAAAAGTTACGGACTGAGACCGAGGTGTTCACATTAGGTCGAGGTTGTAATACTAGATATGTGTTAATTATGTCCCCTGAATTTTTTTTCGGGAGACATAATGTTTTCGCCTCCGTCCGTCATTCCGTCATTCCGTCATTCCGAAATGCTTTCTTTTCCGGGCCCTATCTAAAAAAACGTTCAATATTTTTTCACGAAACTTGGTATGTGGTTAGACCTAGTGGTGGAGTGGTGCCTTTTGCTATTTTGGTTATTCTGAATTTTTTATTTTTTCTGGTTTACATGGAAACAATTTGAACTTAGTGTATATTGAGGGTAGGGACCTTTATCTCCAAAACCGTTCAATATTGTTTCACCAAACTTGGTATTTGCTTAGACCTAGTGATGGAGTGGTGCCTTTTGCTACTTTAGCTATTCTGATTTTTTTTTTTACTGGTCTTCATGGCAACAATTTCAACTTAGTGCATATTGGGGGTAGGGACCTTTCGACCTCTATTTCAAAATCTATCAAGTATTTCTTTATGAAACTTGGTATGTGGTTAGACCTAGTGGTGGAGTGGTGCCTTTTGCTACTTAAGTTATTCTGATTTTTTTTCTTTTCTGGTTTCCATGGAAACAGTTTCAACTTAGTGCTTGAGGGGGCAGTGACCTTTTCCGGCCTCTTTCTCAAAATCTATGCAATATTTATTCATGAAACTTGGTGTATGGTTAGACCTAGTGTTGGAGTGGTGCCTTTTGCTACTTAGGTTATTCTGATTTTTAGCTCATCAGGCCTGAAAGGCCCGATGGGGTTATGGCATGGCATGGTGTCCGGCGTCCGTCCATCCGTCCATCCGTCCATCCGTAAACTTTTCGCTTTTTCGACTTCTTCTCCAGAACCAATGACTCCACAGAGCTGAAATTTTATGTGCAGACTCCTTGGCCAATGGGGATTCTAAATTGTAAATTTGATGACCCCATGACCCCAAATGGGGTCACAGGGGTCACTTCCTTAAAAACCTATTTTCATCTTCTTCTCCAGTTCCAAAAGGTCTAGAGAGCTGAAAAGTTGTGTGCAGACTCATTGGCCAATGGGGATTCTAAATTGTAGATTATGTGACCCCGTGACCCCAAATGGGGTCACAGGGGTCACATCCTTAAAAACCTATTTTCATCTTCTTCTCCAGTTCCAAAAGGTCTAGAGAGCTGAAAAGTTGTGTGCAGACTCCTTGGCCAATGGGGATTCTAAATTGTAGATTTCGTGACCCCATGACCCCAAATGGGGTCACCGGGGTCACATCCTTAAAAACTTATTTTCATCTTCTTCTCCAGTTCCAAAAGGTCTAGAGAGCTGAAAAATTTTGTGCAGACTCCTTGGCCATTGGGGATTCTAAATTGTAGATTTTGTGACCCCATGACCCCAAATGGGGTCACAGGGGTCACTTCCTTAAAAAACCTATTTTCATCTTCATTTTCCAGTTCCAAAAGGTCTAGAGAGCTGAAAAGTTGTGTGCAGACTTCTTGGCCAATGGGGATTCTAAATTGTAGATTATGTGACCCCGTGACCCCAAATGGGGTCACAGGGGTCACATCCTTAAAAACCTATTTTCATCTACTTCTCCAGTTCCAAAAGGTCTAGAGAGCTGAAAAGTTGTGTGCAGACTCCTTGGCAAATGGGGATTCTAAATTGTAGATTATGTGACCCCGTGACCCCAAATGGGGTCACAGGGGTCACATCCTTAAAAACCTATTTTCATCTTCTTCTCCAGTTTCAAAAGGTCTAGAGAGCTGAAATGTTGTGTGCAGACTCCTTGGCCAATGGGGATTCTAAATTGTAGATTATGTGACCCCGTGACCCCAAATGGGGTCACAGGGGTCACATCCTTAAAAACCTATTTTCATCTTCTTCTCCAGTTTCAAAAGGTCTAGAGAGCTGAAAAATTGTGTGCAGACTCCTTGGCCAATGGGGATTCTAAATTGTAAATTATGTGACCCCGTGACCCCAAATGGGGTCACAGTGGTCATGATCTAAGAACCTATCTTTTGCTTGTAAACAATAACTTAAATAACTTAAATATTCAACTTTAGATAGTAAATCAATGAAATCCTGATGAGCTACAGAGCCCATGGCTCTATTTTTATATTTTTAGCTCATCAGGCCTGATCTGAAATTTTATGTAAAGACTCCTTGGCCAATGGGGATTCTAAATTGTAGATTTGGTGACCCTGTGACCCCAAATAAGGGCCCCAGGGGTCATAACCTTAAAAGCTATTTTCATCTTCTCCAGAACCAATGACTTCAGAGAGCTGAAATTTTATGTACAGACTCCTTGACTGATAGGAATTCTAAATTGTAGATTTAGTAACCCTGTGACCCCAAATAAGGGCCACAGGGGTCACAACCTAAAAATCATTTTTCATCTTTTTCTCCAGTCCCAAAAGCTCTAGAAAGCTGAAATGTTATGTACAGACTCTTTGGCCAATGGGGATTCTAAATTGTAGATTTGGTGATCTTGTGACCCCAAATATGGATCACAGGGGTAATCACTTAAAACAGCTGTTTTAATGAACTGTGAAGATAATGAGATTTTATGTGCACTTCATATGTCAGCTTAAGAGTAATACTACATTATGGACATGTTTGATGTAATCAATGTGAAATAAGAACTATTGAATAGCCTGTGAACTGAATATTGTGACAGGATGCATAGGAAAACCTTTAAAAAGGGTTAACAAATGTTTTATTTTACATTAGATATGTGAACTAAATATGACTGGTGATGAAGTAAGATAAGACTATTAAAACTAGCTACATGAGCTTGTGATACCACATCTTCTTTTCCAATAAAGAAAATTAATAAAGATGGGGAAAACAAAATTTAAAATATATAATTTACTGACTGTGAGTCCAGGGTCTGCATGTTGCATAATTGCAGGTGTTGACCTGGGGAGTGACCACTCCCTGGCAGAGATGCAAACAGCAGCTTGCTAATACACGGAGGTTTCAGGTTACTTCTCTGCTGTGTTACTGATTTAGTCTTACACTCAGATGCTCAATAGAATTTATTAATTAAATATTGAAAAGGATCCTATGAAACTATGAGCCTATGAGAAACAGGATTTTTAGAAACAAATAGGGGCTCTTTTTCATTATGTAATAAATGTTGATAATTCCAGGATAAAAATAGGAAGTAAAACATAATAAACTGCAAAGGTTTACATTATTTATAATGAATATGGATTAATGTGTAACCAATTTTGATAATTAATTTGATGACTGAGCAATGACTTATTATGTGATATCTTAACCTTTTCTTTAGGGATAATTAATAACATGATTCCTGATGAGCTTCAGAGCCAGTGGCTCTATTTTTTGTGGTTTCCATGGAAACAGTTTGAACTTAGTGCATATAGGGATAAGGAACCTTTTCAGACCTCTATCTCAAAATCATAAGTGAAAAATAATGTAAAGAGGACTGAATTGGAAACTGGATTGAAAGTTGGAGCGGGGGACATCACAGTGCATCACATGCACATATTTCTAGTTAGTTAATGAGTTCAGATTCCTATAAATTTGCCTCTGAATGGTTTTGCGTTAATTCAAGTATTGAGATGAAACAAATACATCAGCAAAACGTGTGGTTTGGTGTCTGTGTTTCTCTAATGAGTTAAGTTTTCATAAATTATGTCTTTATCTACTGTTAGCCTTTAGTTTCTTGCCAACAAATCTAACAGAAAATCATGGTATTTGTGTTCGCTGTCTCATAATAAAAACATTTTTGCTGTTTTTATATCTACAAATGAGATTTAAACGAAGAACAGTGTCTTTTTCCAACCATTTCAATTGTTCTCTATCACTAGAAGTTTCATGAACTTATTTCTTGAGCCACTGTTAGCCTTTTTTGTCTACGATATCTATTTACTATCATTTCTATTCCAGAGTGTTTGTAATGCTGTGGGGACATTGGTGTTTGTGGACGCAAAAACAATTTTACCTCCACTGTTTGCGTATCTGCGAGAGATCCTGGAGGATACGGACCTGTTGCAGATCACTCAGCAGGAGTACGGAATCTTCCTCACGCCTGAGGGCGAACTGTACGACAACTCCATCATGCAGAGGTAAGTTATCGTAACCAACATAAGCATCTGAGGTTAGCTTACTTTTTACTCATATATTCTCGATACTAATCCATGTGCTCGACAACACTGTCTGCAATAGAAAACTGTTCAACATGCAGTAAGGTTTATTTGCAGTGTTACACTGAATTTCAGCACATTACCATGCATGGATTCCTAGTTCCAGCCTATGAATTACTGAACGTTCCTCTTCACAGATGCCTCTCAAGCTTGATCAACAATATTTTTTTTGGAATACCCACCACATTTCGAAACCTGTGTATAAAACATCATTTCAGTTTCAGTGTATCAAGTTTATCTGTTCCTTCTTTTTACATTCCTTCTTTCATCCAAACTCATTTCATTGAGTAGATGAGTCACTCCCGAGACACTTGATGTTTAGGTTTTGCAAATCTCCCTCAAAAGTATTTCAGATTGGAGAATAGAGGTAGTTATACTTTGCAATGTAAATAAAACATGTAAATGTGATCAATAGGAAAGAAAAAGTATTTTGTCCGAGGCAATGTTTATTGTTATTATATTGTTAATTAGGGAGCTTTCTTGTTTCAGTGCAATGAAATCGGAGACCAAGGAGACAAACATTCGGCGAGAGAATCGGCTTTACTCACACAAGGAGCAGATGGCAGAGATAGAGCTCCGAAAGGTTTGTAGTTCTTACATTTCCATTGCATAGAGAATCCTTTTCGAATATGAAATGGTTGTATTTATCCATTGAAAAGGTATTGTTATCAATTTCTGTAACATGCAAATGAAATATATATATATATTTAGAATTGTCACTTAAATCCCTTGATAAATAAGCAAGAAGTATTAAACAGTCCTTGATAAGTAACAATATTGTATGGTTTGAGAAGGCCACAGAGAGAATATTTATTTGATCAGATCGAATTTCAGCGTAGTGCCACCCATGGTTCCCATGTTCCAGCCGGTGCTTGCAGGTTACACCGCAGTGCATAGCCACATGGCATTGGCTTTCTCCCTGTCATAATACTGGCAGCCATGATATAAGTGAAATACTCTTGAAAGCAGTGTTAAGCCAGAAATCACCTCGTCTCACCTATTTGATCAGATCAAGTTAAACTTTTTTCAAACTTTCACTTTA
This sequence comes from Gibbula magus, assembly GCA_936450465.1. Lineage (NCBI taxonomy): Eukaryota > Metazoa > Mollusca > Gastropoda > Trochida > Trochidae > Gibbula > Gibbula magus. The sequence continues at coordinate 27,093,231 of OW388295.1, read as the reverse complement.
TCTCTCTGTCAGGAACTAGAAAAGAAGAAGGGAAAGAAGGACACAGGACCGAAGTTGACAAAGAAACAAGAAGAGTTGATAGCAGCTCAGCGGGAAAAGGAAGCGGCAACCAGAGAACGACTCCAAACGGTAAATCCAGTCGTAATCTCATTCTGTTACTTCAGCTATAGTAGTAGCCCAAGGTGAGAGAAGGCTGTGAGAAGGCACTTCATGGTATGTAACATGTCTGGATGTTCACTGACAAGCAGAACGAGTCCATACAGTTATATTATCTTAATATCTAAATTAGAGAACTCCTCTGCAAGGATCATGTTGCTGGATGTTGTCCCATTTTGTCTAATACGAAATATTTTCATTAAAATGATACATTTAAAAAACAAAAGAAGTTATAAAAAAATAATTGTTGACTAAATTCACTTTAACTCAATATTTACAGCTTGACACAAGACTTCAGTGTGGCTGTAGTTTGCTGCTGGCAGCTCGAAGGGGGAATAACTCTGCTTTCTGCACCTACATGAAGGATGTGTGCTCCTGGTTATCTCCCTTGCTTCAGTCTCCATTGGCTTCTCCCAGAGCTGGGCAGGCGTTTGTGGAAGTTGGGCAGGCTTCGTTTGACAATCAACTACAGGGTAAGATGAATTTGTGTTATTTGGAAAGAGAAGTTTCATTGGGACTATCAACAAAGAGCTCACCTCAAGTAATAATAGTAATAATAATAATAATAATAATAGTGGATTTGTAATGCGCTTTTCCATACTTGAATTTTATGCTCAAAGCTCAAAGTACATACTTAATTGAGGAGTAACCAAATCAATGTTGTTCTCTTAACAACTTATTATTCCCCTTCTTTCCGCAGGTACAATTGTGAGTAACGTGACTCTACGGCAAATGGAACCAATATGCGATGTCGCTGCGACCTGGTCGCTGGAACCTCGATCTCAACAGGCTGCTAGGGTGATCAAGATGTTGTACGAGGTGGCGGGACTCAACGTCGACCTGGAAGACAGAGACGCTTCCTTGTTTCCCTCATGTACATTTGCTTTTATTTATTACCTCGTGTGGAGTATTCTGCGGAAGGGAGGTGTGGCTGTGTGTGGAGACGAGGGCGTTTGTGGACTTGCCATTTCCCTTGTGACAGAACATGCCAAAATGAGGTCGGAGGGAGAGGATTATCGCTCTACTGGCGAACAGGTACAGTTATTGCTGCTTGTTGCGCTAATATTAAACCCTTCTTTGTGTTCAACCACTGAACTTCCAACTAAGCTGGATCCAGGAGATATTTATCAAATTGGTTGTCATTTCTCATCAATGTCATCTCTGGTAAACCTCCTAACTTTCTAGAGTTATTTTTGCAGTACAAGCCAGAGTTACTTCCCCTTAAGCTGTTGCTGGAGTTAATGCTGCAAGTGGTAGGCACAATGCCAGGGATGTTGCAACAGTCGGCCTCCATTGCGCTTCTCGAACTGTCTCGTTGCGGCAGTGGAGAGGCTGGTTGTGCGACTGTCACCGAGGATGAGATTAATATTTTGCTGAAGGGTCTACAAGCTCCTTGCACTGCAGTCAGAGACGCTGCTCTCCAGGTGAGGTCTCATTTCAAATGTGAGGATTATTTTCATACTTTAAAACATAAAGCCACTTGAAGGGAAGTTAGAAATATAATTTAGATGAAAACTAAAATCTTTTAATGTAGAAGTCTCTTCAGGACCACTTAGAAGTTTAACTGTATGAAATCTCGACGCATTTTAATGTACCAGATATTTTGAAAATGCAGAATTTCTATTTTATCCTTTTTCCAACTTTTTCCAAAATATTCTATAAACTTCAGAGAACAATATTTTACATTTCCACAGTCATTGCAAGTATTGGTGAATGTATTACCAAACATTGACAACAACTTTGAGGTTGGACTGAACATCGCTAAACGTGTGTGGATCGCCTCCAACGATGTGGAGGACCATGTACAGAGGCTTGCTATCACGTACGTCTTTAATCAGATCTAAATCATGATCCTTAGTGTCTGCAGTATGAGCTTGATAGATTTCTCCTTGAGGGTGATCTATTATCTTTGTTATATTTAGGTATAAGAAGTCGGTTTTACTGTGGCAAGGAGAACAATCATGCGAAGATATACATGCAAAGTTTGATTTATTTTCTTATGAAAGAAAAATTGAAATGTCTTTTTTATCCTTGCAAAATGAGGTGGAAGTATATGATGAGAGGCCAAATCCAAATTAATTTTATTTCTAGTAAGGGAAACTAGTAAGGGAAATCATCCAGGACGGGCAAAGTAGGTAAGTGCTCCTCTGATTAACTGCATTAGCAGAAGAGGGATTAATACCTTCTGCTTTGTGTTTAGTTTAAAGGAAGAATTGGATTTAGAAGAACCCTTTGATGATCTGTGTGGAGCCATTGTTGACGATGTCACGCACGATGAGGCCGTCATCCGAAGCTCTGCTGCACAAACTCTCTCCCAGGTGCTGGACTTCCACCGTGAGTTTGTTCCAGCAACTATACAGCTCCTTCTGCAGAAGTACGAGGAAAAACTCTACGTGAGTACCAGATACTGCAAAAAGTGGGGTATGCTGTCTTCAAAGTTGATGAATCTCTTCTGCCAAACTCACCCAACTGCATCACTTAGAAAATATTTATTTTCATCATTTACACCTTCATATTTTTTATCAGCATTTGAATACGCTTCGGATCAAGAGATCCGGGGTTCGAAACCCGCCAGGGGCACGGCAACTTTGTCTGCAGTAGAGAACCATTCTACACGCAGTAAGGTTTGGGTGCAATGCTTCACTGAATTTCAGCGTAGTACCACCCTTGGTTCGCTAGTTCCAGCCGATGCTCACAGGTTTCACCGCAATGCATAGCCATATGGCGTTGCGGGCTTTCTCCCTGCCATAATACTAGCAGCCGCGATATAAGTGAAATACTCTTGAAAGCGGTGTTAAAGCCCAACTCACCTCACCTCACCTTGAATAAGAACAACAAAATAATGAATAATTCTTTTTAAAGATATGAAAACTTGGGGTTGACTGATACAATTATGCTGTCTTTAAATTTGATAATTTGCATAATTTAGAACACCTACACCATAATATTTTCTATGAATATTCAAGTAAGAACACCAACACATTGTATACATACTTCTTTTGTTTTAGTCCTATTCTCAGATGTCCACAGAATAATTGTATTTAAATTGAATATTTTCTTAATGGCAATAACTTCTGTTGGCAGATGCCGCCGCCCCGACTGGATCAGTTCGGTCGACTGGTCGAGGAGCAGCCCCCAGATATGTGGCAGGCCCGCTCGGGTGTGGCTCTCGCTCTCAACAAGATGGCTTCCATTGTACCCCAGGACAACATCCCAGACTTGTTTGACTTCTTTGTGCCAGACGCTCTCGGAGATAGGAACCAGGAAGTACGCACTCAAATGAGGGACGCGGCCCTCGCATGTGTCAACACTCATGGCAAGGTAAGACATTGCTGGTAACAGTATGCTTGTGATCTTTGAAATACTTTGTAATATCATGGGTACAGCAATCCATCATTATCATCCATAAACATCTTTCAACCATCCATCCATCATCCCTCCCTCCCTCCCCTCCATCCACCCACCCACCCATCCATCCCTCCCTCCCTTCCTCCCTCCCTCCATCCATCCATCCCTCCCTCCCTCCATACATCCACCAATCCATCCATCCACCCATCCATTCATTCATTCATCCATCCACCCACCCATCCCTCCCTCCCTCCCTCCATCCATCCACCCATCCATTCATTCATCCATCCACCCACCCATCCATCCATCCATCCCTCCATCCACCCACCAATCCATCCATCCACCCATCCATTCATTCATCCATCCACCCACCCACCCATCCATCCATCCCTCCCTCCCTCCATCCATCCACCAATCCATCCACCCACCCATCCATTCATTCATCCACCAATCCATCCACCCACCCATCCACCAATCCATCCTCCCTCCCTCCATCCATCCACCAATCCATCCCTCCCTCCACCAATCCATCCACCCACCCAACCATTCATTCATCCACCAATCCATCCACCCATCCACCCATCCATCCCTCCCTTCCTCCACCCATCCATCCACCCATCCATTCATTCATCCATCCATCCATCAACATTTTCCATCAACCATCATCATTTTCCATTTAACCATCAACATCTTCCATTCATTCATCCATCATCCTGTAATTATTAATTTCAAGAACTGGGTCCTATTGGACAAATTAATTGTAATCCTTTCTTGTCTTGTTGAAAAGTTGTTAGTGGAATACCATCCAGAGCATAAAAATATTCATAATATCTTCTCCAAGTTTGCTTAAAGGGACACTGCCATAGAGGATAAAAATGAGATCATATGTATCTACCTATGCTAATTAACGTTTCTGCTAACAAGACAATTGAGGTAATTGGTAATAAAAACAATTCCATGTAAACAGTAAAGTGATGCTTAACTCATTAGCAGACACGCTAATCAGCATTGGAATATAAATATTATCTCATTTTCATTCTCAACGGGATGACCCTTTAAACACATTTAACAAAAACTGAGTTAGTTTATGTTCTATTTGATAGGATGATTACTCCTATTTTATTTCCCGAATTTCAGAACAACAAGCCAAGTTTTGCTGTTAAAAAACTAGTTATATTAATTTCCAGGAGAACGTAAATGTGCTGTTGCCCAAGTTCGAGAGCTTCATGGCCAACGCGCCCGACACGGCCCAGAACGACACAGTGAGACAGAGTATTGTAATCCTTATGGGAACACTTGCCAAACATCTGGACCCGGACAACCCGAAAGTGAAACCAATTGCAGCTCAACTCATTAGTGCCCTGTCTACACCCTCACAAGAGGTAGGTTGCACATGATACTATAAGTTGTATTCTTTTTCAGAAGGGATCCTCCTTGGGGTACATATAGCATAAAAATCCTATTTTTTGAGTTATGACAGTTAGAATTTAATATTTTTAATAAAATAACCGTAAAAATAATAAATTACTAAAAAATAAACATTTGGACCACCCTAAGTGGGCCCCTACCCTGGCAGTTGCTAGTGACGCCAAGGGCAGATAACTCTAACTCACCACTTATAAATCTGTCATTCAAGAGAGAAGACGTGTTTCAGAATTTGTTCAGTGTCGCAGATTTTCTTAAGAAATGGACCAAGATCTCAATACTGTAGGAGTGGTAACCTTTTCTTATATTGTCTCGGCAGAGTTTCTCCATTTATTGTCGCATTCTTACCTCGTAATTACGTTTTTTACCTTGTCTACGTGGTCAGTTTGACAACGTGGCGGGAAAAAACGACCATCATGGCGGCCCTTTTGTATTTTTCGTTTCTCTTTCCACAGAGTTCGAAAGTGTTTTTGGGTCGTTTATGTTGGTGTACGATAGGTTTATGTAGGATGCACGGCAGTTTCCATCCCTTTCTGGTCAGTTTTGACTTTCCGATCGGGATTGGCACTTAGTCGTTTTTCATGTCAGCCATGTTTGTTTACATGTTTTTCATTCAGGCATCAGGTACGTATCAATGGCTTGCATTTATTTTTTATTAATATGCAGGACTAATATAACTACCTCTGCCGGGGGTCTTTTGCATTTGTTTTGTTTACATATGCACTTTCCTACCCCAACCCCCATTGGCCTCACACTCTGACTGTTGGATTTTTCAGTCCTTCACTCAGTGTTCGGGGTGTAGCGTCAGACTACCTCCTGCTGACAAACACGACAAGTGTCTCAAGTGTCTAGCGGAGGATGGGCACGACGACAGCAGATGTAATGTCTGCCTTGACTTCACCCCCAAGACCAGGAAGTCCAGACACCAGGACTTCCAGTATTTCTTCAAGCTGATTAAGGAGGGTGCCGACGTTGCAGCAGTCGATCCCCCCTCTAAAGTTAAGAGGAAGTCGGGCAAGGGTAAGGGCTCTGGTAAGGCCCGTCCCTCAGATAAAGCTCTCTCTTCTTCTCCTCCTACACTCGTTAGAGAATCGGAGGAGGAGATTGAGTTGCAGCCCCCTGTCTTAGAAAGACAGGTTCCCTTCCCAACTGCACCTTTTGACATAAATCAGTTCTCACAATTATTGCATGAGCAGATGAAGGGAATGCTGGCTGAGGCGGTCTCGGGGCTCCGTAAGGAGTTCCAGGCCCCGAGGTTGGCAGACCCGGATGCACCAGCGCAGCCCGGAGTCCCTAGTGGCTATGCCGTCCATCCCCAAGCTCCAGGCTACCGAGCTCGCTCGGAGCCTTCGGAGCCAATCCAGGGTGCGAAGCGCCAGGGTGCCGTCCGGGGGATACTTTCTCCGCCCCGAAGGCACCACAGGTGCAGCTTAGCCTGCTCCCTTCCCTCGAGGCTGAGAGCATTACTCCTCAACTGGTCGGCACCAGGGTACGGGTTGATTGCCCGGACCTGGTGAAGAGGTACCAGATCGGTGAGGAGGGTTTGTTCGATGTCCCGGGGGTCGGTGAGTACGTGCTTGCCCTCACCTCCCTTGCTGGGTCTGGGACCCAATCCCTTCTGGGGAAGCAAGGCCACCGTGTACCTCCCTTCACCCAGCAGGCCTCACACTTGCGCTCGGCGTTTAGGTCCTTCGAGGACTCTTTCCGCAACGCAGCGCAGCAAGTGCGAGTGTCCGTGCATGGGGCCTATCTCTCGGCGCTTCAGTCGGCTATAGTAGGGAGGTTGGGAGACCCCGAGTCCGACTCGGTGGTTCTCCTTTCGCAATCGGTGGGGGTCGGGACCCATTTGGCTCGTGACGCTCTGCGTAGCGCATCTAGCCAGATGATGGTCGCCGTGATGGGTATGAGGCGTCTCTGGCTGTCGACTGTGTCGGCGGGTCAGGACACTCATGCGCGGCTCCTAGCTCTGCCTTTCCGGTTGGGGGACTCCCTCTTCCCGGGGGCACAGCAGGTGCTCAAGGATGCTGTGGAGGTGGCGACGGTTTGCAAGGACACTGAGCTCCTTACAAAACCGCCACCTACCAAAAAGAACAAGCGTCCTTTCCCCAAGGTTTCGCAGACTCCGTCGGCGGGAGAGGCTCCGGAGTGGATCAAACCGCTCCACTACCAGGGCCAGAAACCAAGGGGCGGCAAGCAGGCACGCGGGGGGAAAGCCTTCCAACAGGCCTTTTCGGGGGGGCCGGAAACCCAATCAGGGTTCCTAACCCCTCCGGTGCCCGAGGTGTCTCCCAAAATTCCGGCAGCCCGAGAGCTGCCGGAGACGGGGGTTCACTGCCTGCAGCCAAACATCCCAGTAGGTGGGCATCTGTCGAGGTTCCTTCCGGCTTGGTCCAAGGTAACCGACAACCCCTGGGTCCTGTCCACGCTCAGGGACGGACACCTGCCTCGGTGGAAGGTCGAGCCACCGGTTTTCTCCGGGATACGGTACACTCCGGTCCCCTCTGTGCCGGAGAAAGCCGAAATCCTCAGGTCCGAGCTGCGAGCTTTGCTCCAGAAGTCGGCCATAGAGGTGGTCCCCCCAGGTCAGGAGCAGAGTGGATATTATTCCACCTACTTCATTGTTACCAAGAAAGACGGGGGGTTCAGACCGATCCTCAACCTCAAGTATCTCAACCTGAAGATAGAGGTTCCATCGTTCAAGATGGAGACTTTGAGGTCAGTCATAGCGTCCGTAGAGGCAAACGAGTGGCTTTCCTCGATAGACCTCAAGGACGCATATCTCCACGTCCCAATGCACCCAGAGTTCAAGAAATATCTGAGGTTTGCCTTCGACGGGACGTGCTATCAGTTCACGGTTCTACCCTTCGGCATCTCTACGGCGCCAAGGGTGTTCACGAAACTTATTTGATTCCCGCTCAGGTCGCCAGGGCACGAGGTCGATTTTGTCACCCGTACCTGGACGATTGGTTGGTCAGGGCGCTGTCTCAGGCCTTGAACCAGGCGGCCACCATGGAGATTATCAACTTGTTGGTATCCCTGGGCTGGATAATCAACCTGAAGAAATCGGACCTGAAGCCCTCTCAGGATCAGATCTTCCTCGGGGCCAGGTTCCAGACGGATCTGAAGACGGTATCTCTCGCTCCAGACCGAGTTCTGAAGGTTCAGAGGGCCACGCTTTTGTTCCTAGAGTCCCGCAGTCACACTGCTCGCAAATGGCTCCAGCTACTGGGGTTCATGGCGGCAACAGTGGACGTGGTTTACAGAGCTCGACTTCGGATGAGACCAGTTCAGCAGGCTCTAGCCAGTCTGTGGTCTCACTCCGAGAGTTACGAGAAGCAGCTCGAGACTCCGGGGTGGCTCTCGCCGCATCTTTTATGGTGGACCAGTTTAGAGAACCTCGCGAGGGGTATCTCTCTGGTGACGCCAGTGCCCTCGTGCACAGTCCAAACAGACGCTTCGCTCTCGGGCTGGGGAGGGGTCTTAGGGCCCCACTCGGCGTCGGGGCTTTGGTCCCAGGCCGAGGCCAGCCTGCACATCAACGTGTTAGAGCTGAAGGCAGTCAGGCTGGTGTTCGAACGCTTTCAACAGAGGCTTCGTCATCAAGTGGTTCGTCTAGAAAAGGACAACCAGACAGCCATGTCGTACATCCTGAAGCAAGGCGGGACAGTGTCCCCAGTACTTCTTCAGGAGTCATGGGAGTTCCTCCTGTGGTGCGACAAGTTCGACATCACAGTCCTACCGGTTTATCTTCCGGGGGTGGACAATCGCGCAGAATCCTTGCCCCACACGAATGGATGCTCGACCCGGAGATATTCGCAACTATCTCCCGGTTGTTCGGGTCATTCCAGGTGGATCTGTTTGCGTCAGAGATGAACAATCAGACCCCAGTGTATTGCTCCCGGCTGCCAGACCCAAGGGCGGTGGCTGCGGACGCATTCGCGCTAGAATGGACCGGCAGAGTACTGTGGGCCTTCCCACCAGTGCCTCTGATTTCCAAGGTCCTGTCACAGCTAGCGGTTCAGCCAGCTCGTCTGCTGGTGCTGCTCACGCCGCTGTGGATAGCGCAGTCCTGGTTTCCACTGGTACTCAGGTTTCTGGTTTCGCCACCTGTGCTGTTACCGTGTCGACCAGGACTGCTGGCTCAGGAGGGCAAGCCACACCCCAAACCAGAGGTTCAATGGGTGGCTTGGCCTCTATCCGGAATCGCCTCCAAGAGGACGGTATTCCTGCACGAGTTGCAGACACAATACTGGCTTCGAGGAGGGATTCGACAAACGTTCAGTATGAGGATAGATGGGCCTGTTAGGCGCGCTGGTGTAGAGGTAGAGGGCTGCCAGATCCCTTTTCTACGTCTCTAGTGGCGGTTCTGGAATTCCTTCAATCCAGACTAGATGCTGGCTTAGCCGCATCGACAGTCAGGGGATATTCCACAGCCATCTCTGCTTTTCACATACCGGTGGATGGTGCCCTCCTAGGTGCCCATCCCCTGGTCCAGCGCTTCTTAGCAGGTGTGGACAGAATCCGACCTCCTGTGAGGCGGATCAGCCCTTCATGGGACCTATCCATAGTACTAGATTGGCTGTCAGGACCCAAGTTTGGGGACCTGGCAAGCCTTTCTTTGCAGTTACTTACTTGGAAGACGGCCTTCCTTGTAGCGGTCACGTCCGGCAGGCGGGTAGGAGACATCCATGCGATGTCCTCCGATCCCGAGCTGACTGTCTTTCACAGAGACAGAGTCAGCATTAGACTGCCGGACTCCTATCGCCCGATGGTCGATCATTCGTTTCACATTACTGCTCCTATTGAGCTGCCCGCGCTACACCAGCCGGCAGCCTCGGGTTCAGTAAGTTCTCGCCCCCATATTCTGGACGTGCGCAGAACTCTTAAGAAATATCTTTCCCGTACTGCCACAGTCAGACCGGATAAGCAGCTTTTCTGTTGTTATGGGGGAGCCAGCCCAGGGGCTCCCGCCTCCAAACAGACGATATCGAGGTGGATTGTGTCGGCCATTGTACTGGCTTACATCCATAAGGGCATGAGCCCGCCTGAAGGTCTGAAGGCTCATTCGGTTAGGGCAGTAGCGACGTCAAAAGCGTTCGCTGCGGCCCTGCCCATCGAAGAGATCTGCTCCGCAGCTATCTGGAGCCGTCCGAGCACGTTCATTCGGCATTATCAGCTGGATAAGCACTCCAGAGAGCGTGCTCGGTTCGGTCAGACAGTTCTCTCCAGTGGGCAGAGTCATAACTCCTCTAGCTGAATGAGCTTTCCAAGGTTGTTTTTAACTTTGTCACTGTTGTTGGTACTAACATCACGAAGTGCACTCCCGAAAAGAGAATAAAAACCCTGCATAAAAGACAGGGGGCTGCTTCTTAAGGGTTTTAGTAGGGGTGTTTATGCCATTTTTGTACTCCTCCCATAGTCCTTTTCCAAAAAAAGGGGGGGGGGTGCATTTGACTCAATGCTAAATTATGCCTGTTTTAAGGCATTTTTGGTTAGTATTTCCCTGATCCACTGGCACGTCCCATCCCTTGGAGTCGGCCTTAGGATGTTCAGGTTAGTTGCTCCTTTTCCATTCTTTAATTTTAAGGAATTATCTGCGAGCATCTTTATTTTGTACAGTCTAGCAGACAGAATTCCACTCCCAGGACTCTGCTTTGGGAGTCTGTTTTATGCTATATGTACCCCAAGGAGGATCCCTTCTGAAAAAGATTCGAACCAACCTGCAGAGGGTGCAGATTCTTTGAAGAGGATCCTCCTTGGGGTAGGGCCACCCGCCTCCCCTTATTCTGTCTGCCTGTCAGATTTATAAGTGGTGAGTTAGAGTTATCTGCCCTTGGCGTCACTAGCAACCGCCAGGGTAGGGGCCCACTTAGGGTGGTCCAAATGTTGATTTTTTAGTAATTTATTATTTTTACGGTTATTTTATTAAAAATATTAAATTCTAACTGTCATAACTCAAAAAATAGGATTTTTATGCTATATGTACCCCAAGGAGGATCCTCTTCAAAGAATCTGCAACCTCTGCAGGTTGGTTCGAGTTTTAATTATACCCCTGCTTGGAAGTAATCAAGGGTATATAGCAGTCCGTCATGTTTTGATGCCCCCGCAGTGGACATCTTCTGAAAACTTTAACCTTGGCCATAACTTTGGATTGCTCAGAGATAGGGCTTTCATACTTGGCCTGTGCATACCTTGTGTTGAGACCTTTCAGATGAGGTCATCATATTTGACCTTGTGACCTTGACCTTGCCGCAGTGGACATCTTCACAAAACTTTAACCTTGGCCATAACTTTGGTATATCCGGGGGTAGCCGTGTTTAAAGCCAATAACTCAGATAATAATTGTTCAAAATTTGATATATATATAATCACTTTAATGTGCATATCTGCCTTTTGTATGTTTCATACCCTCATTATGTCCCCCGCAAAGTGGAGTGCTATCAGGCTATTATATCAACAATGGAGAAAGACCAAGATTTGAAAAGGTTTTCAGTAAAATCTGTCAAAGGTCAAGGTCACCTCAAGGTCATGACTTAAGCATTCACTTGCGAATATGCCTTATATTAACTATTAATACTTTGAATCATTAAATGGTCTAAGGTCAAAGTCACGAGACATGGGTTAAGGCCATGTTAACCCTTTGATAAAATTTTGAAATCAGAGATAGGTTTTAAGAACAAATTTGTGTAAAGTGACCCCAGTGATGATTCAACTTGTTATCCCCCGTCACGAAGTGGAAGGGTGATATAGGTTTGGGTTCTGTCCGTCCGTCCAAGATAAAGGGGACAGCTTTTCTCAGAAACTATTTTAAGATAGGATAACCAAATCTGGTGTGTTGCTTGAGGGCATAAATACCTTGATGGTGTTCGAAAATGAGATGCGTGCAATTATTTAGTGGTTAAAGCGTAAATCATTATTGATCAATATTATGACGGCAGGGCGATTCAGAAATCTACCTGGTTGGGACCTTGGAACCAGGTAGATCTACCTGGTTGGACCAAATGAAACTTGGCATGTCTGCATACCTTGATGGCATGAAAATGAGTAGTGCACAATTATTTCTTGTCGAATTATTGCCCTTGTTCCAATTTCTTGAGTCTGGCGGGGGATGTTGATGATATTGATGAACAAATTTATACATACATTGAGTTAGAGTACATCTGATGATTGTTTTCCTAGGTGCAAGAGTCGGTAGCTAACTGTCTGCCGCCGTTGGTTCCGTCGATTAAGAAGGATGCTGGTGACCTTGTCAAGCGCCTCCTCCATCTCCTCCTGGACTCCGACAACTACGGGGAGCGGCGAGGGGCCGCGTACGGTCTGGCCGGTCTCATCAAGGGGATGGGCCTCCTCGCTCTCAAACAACAGAACATCATGGACCAACTCACACAGGCTATACAGGACAAAAAGAATCCTCGCAAGCGTGAAGGTGGGCAATACTCTAGTGATACAAGCCGCTTGTTGCTCATGTGGTGAAAGATAATCAGTGTCATGTATGTGTCCATGAAGTGTGGGAACACCTGATTATTTGTATATATATGTTAGCGGATAAATGAATTAAAGAGCTGAAACATCACGCTTTACATGTAATCATGGGCAATTTCAGTTTTGGCAACTGTCAGAGGACCCTTATTTGCCTGAAGTGTGTATTTTTGCAATCATCAACTCTTGCAAAAAGAAGAATAAAGTAAAGTATTTATATGTTTGACACGGTCCTATTGAAACATTTAAGTAGACAGTTTGAGGATTTGAACTTTTGCAAAATTGTCCTTGATGATTTTGTTGTTCGCATAATGCAACAACCTTCTGACCGAATGTGGTCAATTTGGTGGTTCCAGGATGGAATTTTTAGCCTGAAAGGCCCGATGGGCTTATGGCATGGCATGGTGTCCGGCGTCCAGCCATCTGTAAACTTTTCGCTTTTTCGACTTCTTCTCCAGAACCAATGACTCCACAGAGCTGAAATTTTATGTGCTGACTCCTTGGCCAATGGAGATTCTAAATTGTAGATTTCGTGACCCCATGACCCCAAATGGGGTCACAGGGGTCACATCCTTAAAAACCTATTTTCATCTTCTTCTCCGGTTCCAAAAGGTCTAGAGAGATGAAAAGTTGTGTGCAGACTCCTTGGCCAATGGGGATTCTAAATTGTAGATTTCGTGACCCCGTGGCCCCAAATGGGGTCACAGGGGTCACATCCTTAAAAACCTATTTTCATCTTCTTCTAAAGTTCCAAAAGGTCTAGAGAGCTGAAAAGTTGTGTGCAGACTCCTTGGCCAATGGGGATTCTAAATTGTAGATTTCGTGACCCCGTGGCCCCAAATGGGGTCACAGGGGTCACATCCTTAAAAATCCCTATTTTCATCTTCTTCTCCAGTTCCAAAAGGTCTAGAGAGCTGAAAAGTTGTGTGCAGACTCCTTGGCCAATGGGGATTCTAAATTGTAGATTGTGTGAACCCACGACCCCAAATGGGGTCACGGGTCATGACCCAAAAACCTATTTTCATCTTTATCTCAAGTATGTAAAGCTCTAGAAAGGTGAAATGTTGTGTAGAGACTCTTTGGTCAAAGGTGATTCTTAATTGTAAGATTGGTGACCCTGTGACTCCAAATACGGGTCACAGGGGTCATGATCTAAATACCTATTTTTTGCTAATAAACAATGTATTACTTGAGATAACTTAGATATTCAACCTTAGATAATAAATCAATGAAATCCTGATGAGCTACAGAGCCCATGGCTCTATTTTTATTCCCAAGGTTTGCTTGAAGCCTTTAGAATCATCCTTTGTGAGGCACGATTGTAATCACCATCCTAGATACATTTTATTGACCTCTTTGCTTCAAGAACTCTAAGTTTGTTCTCTCTATTATAAAGCCCATTACGAAGTACCAGTTGGGTAATAATATGTTAATCTTTCATCCTTATAACTACTTTAACCCAATTAGATATATTTTTGTGCCCTTCTGAAACTCTTCTTGTCCAACAGGTGCCCTGTTTGCATTTGAGATGCTGTGTAACATGCTGGGCCGACTGTTCGAGCCTTACATTGTCAACATTATCCAGCATCTGCTTCTCTGTTTCGGGGACGGCAATCAGTACGTGCGGGAGGTGAGCACTTTTTTCATATCTGTGTCTCACAACGACAAGCATAACAGCTAGATTAAAGTCAAAAGAAATGCAAACTTTCTTGATAACAAAAATTATGACGTAATTGTGAAAAGACACAATGTCTCAGAGCATTCACACACTCCTTCATTATTATTTGAAACAGATCTTGTATCTTTACAATTGTAAGTTGTTAATCAGAAATCTTGCTTTTCTTATGTATTCCACTTCTAAATGCCCTGCAAAGATAACATCAAAATCGCTAAATGTATGGGTAATACAATAACAACTAAGTGGATGCTTTCAAAATATAAAACCTTGGATATGTTAGCAATAATTATACTGTCAGAAGATGGCATATTGTTTGAACATATTATACCGGGTACTATTAAAAATGTCATACTTTAGAAAATATCATCTTGTCAGAAGATGTCATACTGTTAGAAGATGTCACAGAATTAATCAATTACATGATAACGTAATCATTGTCTACCTGTCATTAAAAGCGAGATCTGATATCTGTCCACGCAGGCTGCTGACGACTGTGCGAAGGCTGTGATGAGGAACCTGAGTGCACATGGAGTGAAGCTAGTGCTCCCTGCACTGCTCAAAGGGCTCGAGGAGGATCAATGGAGGACCAAAACAGGTGCCCTTTCCTTCCATCTCTTGTCCCTGTCTCTTTCTTAGTTCCTTTTCTCGACTCCTCCTGTCTTCCTTCTCTCATCCTTCATTCTCTTGTCCTCTCCTTCATTCTCTTGTCCTCTTCTCTTGCTTCCTCTCTTTCCTTTCTGCTGTCGTCCACTTTCATTCATAGTTCCTTCTCTTGTCTTCCTTTTCTCATCCTGTTCTCTTTTTTTCCTTTCCTTCCTTCTCAAGGAGGTTAAGTGCAGGTGCCCTTCAGTCTCTCATCTCGGCCTCTTTCTTAGTTCCCCCTCTCGTCTTCCTGTATTCCTTCTCTTGTCTCCTGTCTTCCTTTTCTCATCCTCTTCTCTTGCTTCCTTTGCTGCTGCCGTCACCTTTCTTTTTTAGTTCCTTCTCTTGTCTCCTGTCTTCCTTCTCTTGTCTCCTGTCTTCCTTCTCTTGTCTCCTGTCTTCTTTTTCTCATCCACTCCTCTTCATCCCTTTCTTTTTCTTGTCTCTGCCTCTTTCTTACTTCCCCTGTCATCTTCCCTCTCCCATTTCTTCCTCCCTATCCCTTCTTCTCTCGTCCTCTTTCTTAGTTCCTTCTCTTGTCTACTCCTGTCTTACTGCTCTGATCCTCTCCTCTGTCTTCCTCTCTTTCTTTTCTGCCGGAATTGATAACAATAATTCACAACCAAAACTATATTCTTTATTGTATATAACATGTTGCAGGATCTGTGGAGCTGCTGGGCGCTATGGCTCACTGTGCTCCTAAACAACTCTCCGCATGTCTCCCCAGCATCGTCCCCAAACTCACCGAGGTGCTCACTGACTCGCACATCAAGGTGAACAAGGCAGGGTCCCAGGCACTCATGCAGATCGGCTCGGTCATCAGGAACCCAGAAATCCAGGGTGGGTGGTGATCATTTCATCAAGCATTGTGTTGAGTGTCAAAAGTCTTGATCAAGAATTTATTGATGACGACCAACAATGCAAGATTGTGTACTTAAATGTTGAAGTTGTTCCACATAGAGAGAACTGTCCTTATTTGACTTAAAACTTCTAATATGCCACTCAAAACAGTCATACATCCATTGAAGGACTTGATCAAAATAATTTGTCTCTCACTAGCAATGTCTCCTGTGGAATGCACATTTTGATGACAAACAAATATCTTAGTTACTACCATATATACAAATGCCGTATATTCTGCATCTCAGCAATTGTACCGGACCTGATAGAAGCACTGCAGGACCCGACAAAGAAGACAACGTCCTCGCTCCACACCCTGCTCAACACCAAGTTTGTTCACTTTGTGGACGCACCTTCCCTTGCACTCATCATGCCAGTCATCCAGCGCGCCTTCCAGGACCGGACTACGGACACACGGAAGATGGCTGCACAGATCATGGGAAACATGTACTCTCTCACTGATCAGAAGGTAGGTTGTTTATGATCACTGAATTAACCGTTACTGAAGGACTCTGGAATATTCCTGTATGGAGATTGTCGTCAGCCAGTGAAGAGTCCAGAATAATCTGTATGGATCATTGCTACATTAAGCTTTTACCTACATTATATTATATATATGTTCGGATTTAAGGGTTAAAACAACAACCCATTGATGCAATTGTTATTATCACAAATTCAATGCTTTACAGATGCAATAGCAAAAAGTTAACTAAACTTTAAACCATTATAGCAAGAAATTTGAAGATAATACCAGATAAACAAATTATTGCATTTTCAAATTGCGAATATGCAAGCTTCCACACATTCTGGTCATCACTCCATATGCTTTTTAAAAATTATATATAAGAAATGTCATTTTACTTGATGTACAATATGCACAATAATTTGTTTGTATCTTGATTCTTGAAATGGAAAATGGAAGAAAGCTTTTACCCACAGACCCTGGAATATTGATTGATATTACACAGGTCTTATAAGCAAACTGGACTAAGTGTCTCTGAGACACAAGTCTTTATCAACACACCATTCCGTCCTGTCACCACGAACTGTGAACCAAAAAGTCAATGATCCATACATGCATTTGAAGTGATGTAATATATGTGTGGTTCTTTGTATGTTATGGAATAATATAACAACGTTTCTCCCGTGGCTAGGACCTGTCCCCCTATCTCCAGTCTGTCATCCCAGGACTGAAGCAATGCTTGCTGGACCCTGTACCGGAGGTGCGTAGCGTGTCCGCACGTGCTCTCGGAGCCATGGTAAAGGGGATGGGAGAATCCATCTTTGAGGAGCTTCTGCCCTGGCTCATGGAGAATCTTGTCTCGGAACAGAGCTCCGTCGACAGGTCTGGTGCTGCTCAAGGTAGGAAATCTAACTTGACCCATATTGTATTCCCTTTCAGATACTTACTCTCTCACATAGTGTTGATGATAGAAGTTCGAGAACTAGTTTGGTGTTACTTTTACGTTTATCCTGAACAGAACCATGGACAGACTTTTGTCAAAAGCGTTATGTAGTATTGACATGTTGGAAAGATTTAGGACTGTTCAAAGTATATTTAGTGTCCTAGTTTAAGCGTTGACAACAATGTCAACTGATTATCTCAAAGAGAGCTCAATAGGCATGTTGTTACAAGTGCTGCTTCAAGAAAGGTTATTCTTTGGTCACTGTTAAAGTGTTATCATTGATCTCTGACTAGTTTTAATCATGTGAGTGTTAAATGACGCAAATAATTCCTAGGACATATGTATTCATCGTCTAAATGTTTTTTTAAGTTTGAGGAATGCAAATGTTCATGTTGTTATTACAAGGTGGATTCAGTAAAAGTTCTCTGTGTTACCAGGTCTCAGTGAGGCGATCGGTGGAATGGGTCTGGAGAAACTGAAGGCATTGATGCCTGGGATCATCGAGACGGCGGAGAGGGACGACATCGCCCCCTTCGTGAGGGACGGCTACATCATGACCTACATATACCTCCCCACCACATTCTCAGGCGACTTCTCCATCTTTGTCGGGCCAATCCTGCCCTCTATTTTGAAGGTAAGGCATATATATAGTTGACTGTATACAGTGTACAAAATGAGTAAATTGAAATTCCCTAAGAAGCTTCTGTTTAAGCATGAACTATTGTTTTGAGCCATTCATTGTTTATATCAAACCATCGAATGGTCTCTTTATGAGTTTTATTTTTTCTCCTGGTTCTTTTTGACTGTAAATATGCATCCAAATATAACAATGTATCCACTTTCCACTTTGTAAGGCTTGTGAGTATGGTAATACATATCTAAACATGAAAGAAAACAAACTCTGTAGGAAATGAATATGAATAATTTATAACCATATCAATTTTATCTCGTAATTATTAAAGTTCACTCGTCAATCATCAGGCTACTAATAACTGAGTTGTCTCCCCTGTTCAGGCTCTAGCGGACGAGAGCGAGTACGTCCGAGACACAGCTCTGAGGGCCGGACAGAGAATCATCAACCTGTTTGCAGACACGGCTATTGAGCTGTTGCTGCCTGAGATCGAGAACGGACTGTTTGCAGATAACTGGAGGATTCGGTTTAGCTCTGTGCAGCTCCTCGGAGATCTCCTCTACAAGATATCAGGTGGGCAATGATTGACAAGCGAAGTTGTGGGGGCTGCTTGGTTTAGCCAACTGGATAGTCAGTGCTAGTGAAGGACCAGGACCAGAATTTGTACTACTGCAGATAATGTGTTCCCAAATAATATCAATCGAGGATATGATTCACAGTCTTTACAAGGGAAGCTGTAGTGGCCAAGTGGTTAAGCTAATGGGACATACAGTGCTGGGGGTTGTAACATTAGTTGGGGACGTCAAGGATAACACTTTTGTGTTTCAATGGTATTAATGTACACTCAGAGATGTAAAGGCCACTTGACATGTATTCGAATCTATTACACAGCTAGACCAGTGTATGTAGAGATACCTCTTTCAAGCATAGATGTTGCCTTTGAAATAATATTACAGGGGTGGGTGTCTGAATCTAGAATCGCCCCAAAACTTACCAGAATTTGTTCTATTGCAGAAATTTTTTTCCAAAAGATAGGTAGGAAAATGATAGACTAGTGACGCTGTGATAGCTGAATGGTTTAGCAAATGGGACATACAGTGCTTGGGATGGGTGTCCGACGCTGGCAATTATTTGTATATTTGATATTGTGTTCCAAAAATACAACAAACAATGTTAAAATTGAGTATCTTTACAAGCAAAAGATGTCGTGGTCAAGTAGTAATAATAGTAGAGGAATTTTAATGATGTAAAAGCTGAGAAATGTTTTGGATATTATATATATATTATATTATATTCAATTGTAAATTTAGTTGTGCTACAAATACAAAACATAAATCATGAAAAACAATTTTTATATATGATAGTTTCAGTAATCAAGTATCGTTGAAACAAACTTTAAATGTGATAGTTTCAGTAGTTATGTATGGTTGAAAAAATATTGAAAAGATGATTGGCGAGACAAGTCAAATGAAGTTTTCACCAAGCCTTGTCACCGTCTTTAGCATATAGAACTAAAATGAAAATATCTATCTGAAGGTGTCTCTGGAAAGATGTCGACAGAAAGCGCTGGGGAGGACGATAACTTTGGAACAGAAACTTCACAACAGGTTTGTCATGATCTGTCTTTCCTTACATCTTTCAAACAATTTCTGTACAACATCCATACAACTTTCATACAATTTCCTAACATATTCCATGAACTTCCTTTCAACTTTCATACAACTTTCAAACAATGTCCATTCAACTTTCATACAACTTCATTACAACTTCCAACCAACTTTCACAATAATCAATGCAAATACATGAAGAGGATAAATTCTTCATCAGTTATCTGCAGGAGGAGCAGAATTGTGTAGTTGTATGTTTTGGGTATTAGACCCCCTTCATTAGACTCTTTACCAGACTTCACATACAACAACAGTAACAGCAGTAATAAAATTCTTTGTAGGATTAGCAGGACTGTATATAGCTTAATCTGACTCTTGTCCTATTCGAGGACAAGATTTTTATAAATTATGAAGTGTATTGTATCCGTTTATAATCTGTTTGTATTTGATAACCTAATGCTTTGTGTGGCATCAAGAGTATTGTTTCGTTTCTCCAGGCAATAACCAAATCGCTGGGTGCGGAAAGACGTAACCGTGTATTGGCAGGGCTGTACATGGGAAGATCTGACACGGCGCTGCTTGTCCGTCAGTCCGCACTCCATGTGTGGAAGATCATCGTGAGCAACACGCCACGTACACTGAGGGAGATCCTGCCTACACTCTTCGAGTTGCTGCTAGGCTGTCTTGCTTCCACTAGCCACGATAAACGCACGGTAAGCTTTTGTCAGGCCACTGGTTTATTGCTGCAAGTATTTGAATACTATCAAAATGTAAGGTGAAACTGTAGACTTCAAAGTGTAAAAAGGTCATGATAAAATGCAGTTTTCAGGTGATCTCTCTGCTATGATATATGTAAAATCTTTTGCAAATTAGCATTGAACTTTAAGTCACTTTGCCTCACATTTTTTCAACATAGGCGGTGGCATTGCCTTTATATTATCTTCTTAGAGTAGGTTTGTTGGAGATTATCTCGATCTAAATTTAACGTTGTATATGTGTGTAGATTTCTATATTTCCTGACTGAAAAAATCCTGACCTTGATCTAACATTTATTTGATAAACTTTTCCCCTCTCTATTATATAGGTCGCTGCACGTACACTGGGCGACCTGGTGCGTAAGTTGGGAGAGCGAGTGCTGCCAGAGATTATCCCCATCCTGGAGAAGGGACTTGACTCGGAGGAGGAGGACCAGAGACAGGGCGTTTGCATCGGACTCAGCGAAATCATGGCATCCACCAGTCGCGATCACGTGAGTGTGGATATTATACAATTATAGACTGGTGCATTCAGTCTATATGTTTTTTATTGATCACAGAAAACAATATTGACGAAGTACATAGAGAATGCATGACTGCATAAGATCCAACAACATCATGGCCTTGTGATTATGATATTGTGACACAAATATTGAATGTTGATATATGATCACAGAAAAGCACAATATGGTTCATAAATGATAATAACTTTTATTTTTCAGAAAATATCGTCCTTGTGGTACTTATTGTAATTTCATACATACAAAAAACAACGAAAGTTGTGACAAATAATTCATGAATATATTGTAAAAAGACCCTAAAAGTCTAACCTTAAAACTCGACAGTGCGTAGAGCTCTGTGTGATTCTCTAGAACCTTCATGTTGCAGGTGCTTGTGTTTGCTGACAGCTTGATCCCGACAGTGCGTAGAGCTCTGTGTGATTCCCTGCCAGACGTACGAGAAGCCGCTGCTAAAACCTTTGACAACCTCCACTCGAATATCGGACCCCGAGCTCTGGATGAGATCCTGCCTGTTTTGCTTCAACAACTGGTGAGTAGGGCTCTGATCCATTTCACTTGATGTAGTTTAGGGTAGGTATTGTCTCTAAACGAAACCGAAAGATGCACCTAGTCTAAAAAAATACTCGTGTTTCTGTTACCCAACTATGACAACGACATGCTTCTGGTAGAAACATACCATATTGGTTCAGGCACTTCAGTTTGGTTATGTCAAAATCAATTGAATGATTTCATTTTGACCAAAACTGACCTCAAACTATTAAGACATCCTCTTGACGATTGATAATTTTATCTGAAGAAAATCTTTCAGCAGTTCACCATTGTTGAAATTGCTACTTTAAAAAAGATATATTGAAATCCCAACTGAAGTAGAAGTAAAAGAGACTGTGTAGTTGACAATCATTAAAACGGTCCACTTCAACAGTGGATGAGAACTTATTTATTCAGAGAGTGCAGCGTTATGGTACAGATTTTTGTGACATGTTCAGAACAGAAATAGTGCACTCTCCGAGTAGAGAAGTTACCATACATAAACTTGTCCTTATTTGACTTGCAACTTTTAAAATGTCATTGAAGAAGTTACTTGAATCAGATCCCTGAACACACACCTTGTGACCAATCCATTGCATTAGTAAATCATTACCTAGGTCAAATATCAAAATCCTGGATTTTTCAAACACACCTCATTCTCAATCTGTTGTACAAGTTTTTTGATAATGAGACTATCTTCATCAACAGGAGGATCCCGAGACGGAGGAAGCGGCACTGGACGGACTGAAGCAAGTGATGACGGTCAAGAGCAGAGTTGTCCTCCCCTACCTCGTGCCTCAGGTTGGTCAAGTTTCACACGATCTTGATGAAAATATGTCGTACCATGTTATCCCTCCAATGTGGATCCGAAATCTTTGGAAAATTGCTTTCACCAGATCAAAGTCAGTGAGAGGATAATTTCTCTCTTTGGTGTATATTCAAAATGGAGATACCATTTAAATATATCTTTATTCATAATTCATTGAGGCGATTGATAAATAATAACAAGTGTATATCAGTTCCATATTGAAACACAGATGTCAGTTTGTTAGTTGAATTTACCGTTCATGCCAGTTGGAGTTGTATATTCCCCAGAGATAAGCATAATAAAGAATATTTGATTTGCCCTGAAAACAGCTTTGTAAGGTTTTAGCTCCTAAGCAGTCTTAGAACATCGATAGAGAGATTGATCAGCAATTCAGAAATTATTTTATATAGATGGAAAAGAAAATTGATAAAAGGAAAATAATAAATGTTCTATTTCAAGTAAAGACTCTTATGTTCCCTGATTCAGCTGATCTCGCCGCCTGTGAATACGAAAGCATTGTCGCTGTTGACATCTGTGGCTGGCGAGGCGTTGACGAGACACCTGAGCAAGATCCTGCCTGCCCTGATGACCTCGCTCAGTGAGAAGACCGGCACACCCGAGGAGGAACAGGTGGGTGCAGTAGAAGATCAAATATTGCAATTCTGGATTGTTCTAAATGTAGAGAATAATGCTTATAAAGTTTGTAAAGCATTCTGTAGATCAAAACTATGAAATATAGGCACCTGAATTCTGGTTGTTTAGAATACCTATGCATATCTGAATTCTCGTTGGTTTAGAATATCTCAAAATATGGGCATCTGATTACTGGTTGGTTTAGAATATATCAAAATATGGACATCTGAATTATGGTTGGTTTAGAATACCTCAAAATATGGAATCTGAATTGTTTAGAATACCTCAAAATATGGACATCTGAATTATGGTTGGTTTAGAATACCTCAAAATATGGAATCTGAATTGTTTAGAATACCTCAAAATATGGACATCTGATTACTGGTTGGTTTAGAATACCTCAAAATATGGAATCTGAATTGTTTAAAATATCCCAAAATATGGACATCTGATTACTGGTTGGTTTAGAATATCTCAAAATATGGACATCTGAATTATGGTTGGTTTAGAATACCTCAAAATATGGACATCTGATTACTGGTTGGTTTAGAATATCTCAAAATATGAACATCTGAATTATGGTTGGTTTAGAATAACTCAAAATATGGACATCTGATTACTGGTTGGTTTAGAATATCTCAAAATATGGACATCTGAATTATGGTTGGTTTAGAATACCTCAAAATATGGAATCTGAATTATGGTTGGGTTAGAATACCTCAAAATATGGAATCTGAATTGTTTAGAATATCCCAAAATATGGACATCTGATTACTGGTTGGTTTAGAATATCTCAAAATATGAACATCTGAATTATGGTTGGTTTAGAATACCTCAAAATATGGGCATTTGAATTCTGGTTGGTTTAGAATATATCAAAATATGGACATCTGATTACTGGTTGGTTTAGAATATATCAAAATTTGAACATCTGAATTCTGGTTGGTTTAAAATACCTTAAAATATGGACATCTGAATTATGGTTTGTTTAAAATACCTCAAAATATGGACATCTGAATTGTTTAGAATACCTCAAAATATGGAATCTGAAATGTTTAGAATATCCCAAAATATGGACATCTGAATTCTGGTTGGTTTAGAATATCCCAAAATCTGAATCCTCCAATCTTGAAGATCAAAATGAAATTTCCGAAATTTTCTAAATATGCGACGTAATTAGAATTAATTTCTTTTAAAAGACAAGTGGAAGCAGAGTAGTCTGAATCGAGGTATGACACGTGTGTCACCTTGCAAATTGCACTTAGTACTGCCAGCCATGAGGCGTTCTCAATCAACATGCGAGTGTCTAGCATCCACCTTGAGGCTTCACCTGCCTAAACACACCCAATGTGACCAATCCCTGGTGCCCCACCCCCTGATCACAGGGACCCCCTGCTGGAGGGTAGGTGGCTTCTCTCTCAGACCTTCCCACGGGCAGGAAGCAACAAGTGCTTGTGTGTAGCCCCTCATGCAAGCTTTGCCACCACCTACTACAGATTGAGGTTTCATGGCTTATATAGTTTGCAATTTGAAGAAAATCTCGGCATGGGTGTCAAGAACATTTTTTAGTTTTAAAAAATTAATTATTGAGTTGATTTGTAATATTTTGGTTTTGATGGTTAGGACAAAATATTTTAATATTTTTGGTTTTTCATTCTTTTTCATTTTCAAATTAATTGTTTGTTTTTTCTTAGAAAATGAGGTTTTATTTTCATAAACTTCTCTTGTGATCTATAAATAGATTATTTTTACCATTTTGAAAAATACCAAAATTTCAGGGTTATTTAGACTATTTAATCATAGTTTGATCATAAAACACTGTTAGAGATCACTAACCATGCATACATTTAATATTTTTTGCTTTTTCTTGTTTTCCAGGAACTTGGTTACTGCCGTACAGTGGTGCTGTCTGTGGAGGATGAGGTTGGGGTGCGTACTATCATGGAGGATTTGCTCACTGCTAGTCAGATATCCGAGCCCAAGATGTGTGCCGCAGCTGTGACTATCCTGCATGCGTTCTGCAAGCAGACAGAGGAAGATATCAGCGAATATGTACCCCAGCTCTTCCGTGGCCTCATACATTTATTTATCCGCAGTGAGGACCCCATTCTCCTTGCAGCATGGGGATGTCTGGACGCTGTCACCAAAGTGAGTATGGTCGTATTACATCAGAATCAGATTGTAATTTGTTTAAGGCATATTTTCTATTTAAGTTTAAAATTTGTTTCATGAATTTGTCATTGATGGGGTCTTTTGGGTTTGATTGAAAGGGAGATAACTCTTTGTTTTTCAAGTTTCATACACTGAAAATTGGTAAAACAAGTTGGATCCTTTTTGCGAGCTTTATCAATTTGTTTGATCTCTTTGGTCGTTTTTAATTTAAAATAATTCAACAATGTTATGATTTGTTGAATGAATCACCTTACATTTTCATTAAAAAAATTCTATCACTTATATCTTGTCTGATATTGGAGTGCAAATAATTATATCTTTTTAAAAAAAAATTCAACACCAAATGTATATATTAATGAAATAGAATTAATTTAAATCATTTACTTGTTCCATTTAACTCAACTCTAAGATGCTACACAAAATCTAAATATAAAACTATATCCATATGAATAGGAAATGTTGATATATTTCTGACTTAAATGATATTGATATATTTCTGATTAACTTGAACCCTAATTTAATATATTTCTGATTTACTTAAACTTGAGATATCTAAAAATATGGAAAAGAGAACTAACTGATATTACAAGACAGATGGATAACAACAATTTTTTTTAGTTTTCACATTTATTTGCTACTTCTTGCCCATTGTGAAACATTGTGAGAAACAAATAAAGAAGTTGTTATCCATAACATTTGTATTATCACACCAAATGCCTTTTACGAATTTCCTTTAATTATATGTCTAATTGACATAGACGCTGGACAGCTCGGAGATGTTGCAGCACATCCACGACGTGAGGACCGCGGTTCGGTTCGCTGTGTCCGACCACAAAGGGAAGGAGCTGCCTGGATTTAGTATTCCAAAGAAGGTGAGGCTTGCAGCAGTTTTTGTAATGTAAATTTATCTAAAGGAGGAGAACGAGTTCTGTGGATATACAATTTCTTTATTGCGGGAGTGTGACGTTTCGGTGTAGATACCAAATTGTTATCAAGCAAATGCTACTGGAGATGATGACAAGATGAATATATATACATGAATAGAGAAAAGTTTGTAGAATTGAATAGGTTGATGTGTTCATCTAACCAACTTCTAAATGCCATTGAAAGAAGTAATTTTATCTAAGTAAATTTTAGGATATGAGCATTTGTAATCTAGCAACTGGTAATTGTTATATCACATTCTAATGTTTCTAATAATAATTCTAATAATTCCTGAGTAACATCCTTGAGTTATTCAGAGAAGAGGAAAAGAGGATACCAGAACTAGCTACATTTCTGTTAGTGAATTTCAATTGTAGTATTGTAGAATGTTGACTTAACATAATAATAAAATATATATTTGATCATCAATCTAATAAATTGTTGCAGGGAATCACCCCAGTCTTGCCCATATTCCGAGAAGGAATTCTGAACGGTTCCCCCGACATGAAAGAAACTGCCGCCATTGGTCTTGGAGAAGTTATCAATGTGACGAGCCCCGAAGCTTTGAAACCATCTGTGGTCAATATCACAGGTCCACTTATCCGTATCCTTGGTGACCGGTTCTCGTGGCAAGTCAAAGTGGCCGTGTTGGAAACTCTCACTCTGCTTCTCGCCAAGGTTGGAACCTATCTTCACTTTGTGTTTGACTTCAAATATTGAGTAGACTCGACCATCATTTGTTTTGCAGTAAAGTACACTTTTGCACTGAACTGTTTTGCTGAAGTTAATATAAGTAAATTTTGACATTTATTGAAAATCGTCTCTCAAGGCCACTGCTTGTGATGTCATGACACTATTGTTTTGGACAATATTGACCATTGTTCCATGAGGTTACTAAAAAACAGTAGGAGAAGAAGATGGGCAGCGCTTTTGATCTTGGCCCAAAACATTATAAAAATGTGAATATAGTCAATAAACGAGCCCCTGCTTATTGTCACGCCCCCCCTTCCCCTTTGTGTAACCGTGAAGGGGAATATCCACCTTAATAAATTTCCTCGATACAACACTGGAAATGTATCACAACAATGTTCAATGATAGTACAGTTTATATGGATTTATAAAGCAAATTATTGTGAACATTTTACAAAACCTTCTTTCACATTTAACCATTAATTTTTTCTTCTTCACTCTGTATGTAGTAAGTTTTATGAACTCAAAATTCTGTGAATACAACTTGATGTGATGTTTGCAGGTGGGGATGATGTTGAAGCCGTTCCTGCCACAGCTTCAAACAACCTTCCTTAAAGCTTTGAACGACCCACACAGGTCAACCCGACTGAAGGCGGCGGCCGCGCTCGGCAAACTGATCGTTATACACACGAGGGTTGATCCGCTCTTCACAGAGCTCCACACAGGGATCAAGAACGCTGATGATACTAGTGTCAAGTAAGCAAGGGATTCAGACCTAATACTGAAAATAACATAATTACATGGTAAGCTGGGGTGTATATATAGCAACTGTAACAGAAGTGATTGTGAGGTCACCCCAGTGGGAATTGAACCCAGGACCTCTGGGCGAGAGGCCGCACTCTACCAGTTGAGCTAAAGGGATATCCCACTAGCCGAAGCCAGCAGGAACAATTTCATCTCATCCTGCCACACAATTAATGAATTAACTTGTACAATGAAAAAACTATAAACACCTGAAACTGTATACATCACCTTCATCCAAATATAAACAGTTGATCAAAATCCTTTGATGTGCCTTTTCCTATTTGGTGGACCAAAATGAGAAACAGAGTGTTTATAAGCTGCTAGAGTTCTTCCAAGATGCTTTGATCAAACAGTTCAGTGTTGTATGATTTCCTATTTCAAAATCCAACGCTAGAGAGGAAACTGACGTCAAATGAGAAATTCCTCAACATTACATGATATTTGCCAAGATAAAGCAAAATATCTATCAAGTTAGCGGTCATGAGCAGATGATCTTTCAGAGATATATCCTGCTAAATGTGACCGATCTCTCTGTTCTGCAGGGACACGATGCTACAAGCTCTGAGGTTCTGCATCTCAGGAGCTGGACACAAGATGGCCGACCCTATCCGCAAACAGCTGACCTCGACCCTCACCAGTCTGCTGGGGGTGGGGGAGGATAGCACGAGGGGCGTGGCAGCAGGGTGTGTTGGGGAGTTGTGTCAAACTCTCAAGGAGGAGGAGTTGGGGGCAATGCTGCTCAATGAGTTGATGGGTGAGTCTGTGTTAAATGATACACATTTGCTTTATTATAAATGTTTTCTTGAAGGTGTGCATTATAAATCATGAACCTTTAAGAGTGTGTTAAGAATCATAAACTTTATGAGTGTGTTATAAATCCAAAACCTTTGCTTGTGAGTGTGTTATGAATCATAAACCTTTGCTTGTGAGTGTGTTAGGAATCATAAACCTTTGCTTGTGAATGTGTTACAAATGAAAAAAACTTTACTTGCTGTTTAAGAAATATACCACAAATGTCCGCAAACTATACCAGAAGCATCATTGTCTCGTGTCTCGTGACTATTATTATTAGGAGTATATTGGTGACAGTTACATTTATCTTGTCCTTATTTGTTTTTCTAATGACATGTTGCAGAAACTGGTCATTAGCATTGTTGTAGGAATAGTCTGGAATACAAACTTTCTATTCTTTCAAAACAACGGCGCCTCGGACACGCAAACATTTGCTAGTCTTGTGCTAATTTGATCATTTTAAATTGTAAGCTTTCATTTATTAGTGACAAATTCATGGTCATGTTCTGTTAAACAACCATGAGTGTTGAATAGACAAATGTTTTAATAGATCATAGAAAGTTTCATTTCAATATAACGTATTTGGGTAGTTGAGAAAGGGGGTCTACTTCTACGCGGGTCGACTTATACCCGGTAAAATACGTTAAGTATATAAATTGTGTTTTTTCAATATACTTATAAATATTTATGGTAGATGTTGGGACCAGTTTGGACTGGACGTTGAGGCATGGCCGCAGTGTTGCTCTTGGAGTGGCGGTGAAGACTTGTCCTGAGAAGATTCTCACATCACAATATGTCGCAGCTGTATCTAAAACTGCCATGGAGCTGGCCACAGCTGATAGGGTAAGTTAATAAAAGGTGGTTCAATAATTAATAAGTTTAATAAATTTGAAAAAAATTGGCAATGTATGGATTAGAGAATATTAAAGAGAATGTATGGACATGTATGAGTCAAGGAAATATTAGATGATTCTGGGGTTGGTTTTCTTTTATTTTCTCTTCATAGAAACTGGTAACACTATTATGTATATGCCGGAAATATAGTTTACATAGCAGCTGATTACAGGGAGTAACTAATAAAGCTTCCATATGTACTTTGCACTTCAAATATCTTGGGCTTTATTGTGGACATAGGAATATTAACTATAAAATATTCCTAATACAACGTTTGGTGAGGCGCTTGACAACCTGTCTAAAAATATGTTTGTGGTGGGGCTAACAGTCCTAATACAAATGATGAAATGTTTGTTCATGATAATTTCAACAGTGTATAAGCTTGAATATTAGCTTAATATAACCCTTAAGTGTAATGTTGTCAATTTAAATGACAAATTATAAGAAAAAGATCCAAATATTTACCATCTTATGGTTAATAGAACAGGTCTTATTGTTATTTTATACACATTACAGTTGTAATCAGCAGGAAAGAAAGTAACTCCACCGAAACTGGATACGACTTTGTTGCAATGATTGCTTCAAGGGATGCACTTAAATGTTTTGTCTCTAAGGTAGCCATCATCAGACTCTTAAAGAAGGAAACTAATCCAATGGATAAATCATCCGATTTGCATCGTACCATCATAAAGTGGATCCCGGAGACAATTGCCTTAGTTCAATGCTAGACATAGTGTAGACAGAGGAGTTGTCAGATCAAACATGTAGCTTCATTATGTTTCCAGGTTCCTATCTGCCAGGCAGGTATCCGAGCAATTGGCTATGTACTGAAAAATCAAATAGGTTCCGGGGGCGTGTCTTCAGAATTGCTGACTGTTCTTGCAAAGGTGAGTTACTTACAGAAATATGAAACTTGATCAATGCTGTGTTTGTTAATGTTAATTTTAGGTTTTGTAGATAAACCTATATTTTGAACTAAAAGAAATGATACAGTGTGAATTGAGCTTTTAATTTGAGGTTCTGTTTCATAGATAAACCTACTATGATTTAAACTTAAGGACATGATACAGTGTGAATTGAGCTCTCAATTAAGTGTTGTCCGTTCTCACAGGGCATGAAGCACGACTCTAACGATGTGAAACAACTTGTTGGGCGCGTGTTGACGTACCTCTCACAAAGTCAGACGGAGCCCCTCCCTCAGAACATCATCAAAGTGTTTGTGCCGCCACTTGTTAACGGCACCAAGGAGAAGAATACTGTTGTCAGATCGAGCAGTGAGACCGCTCTCATCGTCATGCTTCACATGAGGAAAGGGGACGCAACTCTGCAGGTACTACTATGAACTCTTCTAGCTTGCTACACTGGTCAAACAAATCAGGTTGAGTAGTTTAAGGGAGGGTATTTAGAATGGGCATTAAAAATCCAGTCAGTTTTGAAGGGCATTTAGAAAGAGCACAATAGATCAGGTCAAGTTTGCATTTAGAAAGCCCATAAACAAATCGGGTCTCGTGAATGTTTCTCATGCCAATGTTTTTAGGCCAATCGGTGTACTCAAGTTTTAAATATAGAATCTGCCACAGTTTGTATGTTGATTATCATGCTTTCAGAACATCACATCAATGTCCAATTAGATTCTTATATACAGTAAACGATTAATCTCTGGACTAATCTGACCTTAATCAAATACAGAGTTGACAAGACAAACTATGTCCAGCTGGAGAGTACCAGTCAATCATACACTACACGCTTCTGTATTTCCAGAGTACACTCAGTCAGCTGGAGAGTACCAGTCAATCATACACTACACGCTTGTATATTTCCAGAGTACACTCAGTCAGCTGGAGAGTACCAGTCAATCATACACTACACGCTTGTATATTTTCAGAGTACACTCAGTCAGCTGGAGAGTACCAGTCAATCATACACTACACGCTTGTATATTTCCAGAGTACACTCTGTCAGCTGGAGAGCGGGATGCAAGACTCTCTACGAGAAACTGTCAACAAAACTTTGAAGAAGTTGGCAACCCAGAACCCTGGACTCCCAGAGGATATCGACGACACGTTCCTCACCTAGCGGCGGCTTCACAGCATCAATGTGGCCTCATTCCACTTTACACTACCCACAATCTATCACTGCTTGTGATTCGAGGTTGAGGACGAATCGATGAACAGTTTGTGATACAATGCCAATAAAAGGATTGTTGATCAACATGAACTGTATATATAATCATATGTGATGGTGCAAAGTATTTTGTTGACAACTGATGAAGAATTTGAGTGATATTACAAATGTTTACTTCACAATTGTTTTAAGTGCTCTAGGTTCGAACTTAAATATTTTATGTTTTGTTTGCTTTGTTCTCTGACTTTCAATTCCTAAATAAGCATTTACATTTTCACATTTGTCACAACAAATAGTTTTGGATAATCATGAGGTTTTTAAAACGTTGAAATATTTCAGAAAGTATAATCATGAGAAAACTTTTGTTGAAGAGAAAACTAATGAAGAAATATAAATTCAAGTATTTAAATCTTCAGACAGCAAGAGTAACATTACAATGCTGTATTACTGTTTTTGAAAATAACACGATCATGAACTTTGTAACTGTTGAGATAGTCCTTGTGCATGTGCTACACTTTCCAATGAAGAGAGGAATTGTGTTGAAGTTAGGTCTTAATTGCTTGACCAAAGATAACTATTATGAGGACTATTGACTTGAAGAAAGCCAGGATTTGAATTGTGCAGGCACTAATAAGTAGCGCCGATGATAATACATCTAACATTGTAATAAAATTATCAATACAAACCAAAATTTGTTGCCTTTTTATTATGCCCCCAAATCGGAGATTCCGAGGATATATCGTTTTTCCTTTAACCTTCGCCATAACTTTTGATTGGTCAATGATAGGAAATTGAGGCTTCACGTTTGCATCTAGTGAGTGGGTAAATTATTGTTACCTTGTGACCTTGGCACAGGAAGCATTTTTTGTAAACTTTAGCAGTGTCCATAATATTTGATTGGTCAGAGTGGGCCTTACCAATTTATAAAATCTCAAGAAATTGCTAATATTCCATTGTATACATGAAAAATAGAAATTAAAATTAATTAAAATAAAATTATTGGTTCTGGAGGAGAAGTCGAAAAAGCGAAAAGTTTACGGACGGATGGACGGACGCCGGACGCCATCCCATGCCATAAGCCCATCGGGCCTTTCAGGCCTGATGAGCTAAAAATAGAGCCATGGGCTCTGTAGCTCATCAGGGTTTATATTGTTTGATGATGAAGACAGAAACATATTGTCTCAATATAATGCATAATCCCTAGCCCTGACAAATCTTCGTCTTGAAAGTGAGAGAGAGCACTCAGCAAGGTCAACACACAGGAGATTATGCAATAAGCTGACCCCTTGGCTCTGGTTACAAGCCAGCTGTGCTTTTACAGCCAAATTATGTAATAGCCTCTGCCTTGCACAAAACACTGGCATCACTGATCTAACTGTATAAGGCTTAGAGAGAACAGGCAATGTGATGAATCTCATGGTACATAGTACAATTTAGAATCACCTTGGCTAAATAATCTTTGCACAATTTTATCGGTTCTTAGCCTTTTCATCCAAACATCTAAACATTCTGAACGCAATATTCCTTCTAGTTTGTTCTGGAGAAGAAGATGAAAATAGATTTTTATGTTTTGTTTATTAGGGAAAATTTGATTGAAGTGCCATAAAATATCAGTTCAAAATTCAATTTCAAAGGTTTTTTTTAGGCTGTGGCCCATATTTGGGGTCACAGGATCACCAAATTTACAAGTTAGAATCCCCATTGGCTAAAGAGTTTGCACACAATATTACAGCCTTATAGGTCTTTTTGTTTCAGAGAAACAGATGAAAACAGGATTTTAGGTAATGGCCTGTGAGGCCCTTATTTGGGGCCACAGGGTCACCAAATCTACAATTTAGAATCTCCATTGGCTAAAGACTCTTTACACAACATGACAGCCTTCAAGGTCTTTTTGTTCTGGAGAAGAAAATAAAAATAGTCTTATCTTATCATTTCATCACCTGTCATATGCAGTTCACATATCTCATGTAAAATAAAAGAATTCTTAACTCCTCTTCAATTTATTACTTTGTGGCTTGTCACAATATTCAGTTCATAGGGATCGCCGCTAATGGCTGCAATACTGCCGAAGCGGCGTTAAACAATAACTCACTCACTCACTCAGTTCATAGGCTATTCAATAGTTCTCATTTCACATTGATTACATCAATTTGAGAAACATGTCCACAATGTAGATTGTAATCTTAAGTCGACATATATTTCACATTCCTACTGAATAAGATTAACTGCAAAGTTACTTTTTTTCTCAATTCTGCATTTCTCAAACCCAAGTTAGGACTCCTATATCTAAAAGATGAGATGACCCTCTCTCAGGTATTTTATTAGGGAAAATTTGATTGAAGTGCACATAAAATATCAGTTCAAAATTCAATTTCAAAGGTTTTTTTAGGCTGTGGCCCATATTTGGGGTCACAGGGTCACCAAATTTACAAGTTAGAATCCCCATTGGCTAAAGAGTTTGCACACAATATTATATTATTATTTTTGTTCCGGAGAAACTGATGAAAACAGGATTTTAGGTAATGGCCTGTGAGGCCCTTATTTGGGACCACAGGGTCACCAAATTTACAAGTTAGAATCCCCATTGGCTAAAGAGTTTGCACACAATATTATATTATTATTTTTGTTCCGGAGAAACTGATGAAAACAGGATTTTAGGTAATGGCCTGTGAGGCCCTTATTTGGGACCACAGGGTCACCAAATCTACAATTTAGAATCTCCATTGGCTAGAGAGTCTGTACACAACATTTCAGTCTTCTAGGTCTTTTCGTTCTGGAGAAGAAGATGAAAATAGGTTTTTAGGTTATGGCCTGTGAGGCCCTTATTTGGGGTCACTGGATCACTATATCTACAATTTAGAATCCTCATTGCCCAAGGAGTCTGTATACAAAATTTCAGCTACCTAGACCCAGTGGTTCTGGAGAAGAAGTCGAAAAAGTGAAAAGTTTATGGACGGATGGATCGACGGATGCCATAAGCCCATCGGGCCTTTCAGGCCTGATGAGCTAAAAATAGAGCCATGGGCTCATAAGGTCATAAGGATTTGTATGGTCATAATACATTTTCTCAGCTTGTTCTAGAGCTTTTCTCACTGGAGAAGATGAAAAAAGGTTTTTAGGGTTGTGACCCCTGAGACCATATTTGGGGTCAAGGGTCACCAAATCTACAATTTAGAATCTCCATTAGCCAAGGAGTCTGCACACAACTTTTCAGCTCTCTAGACCTTTTGGAACTTGAGAAGAAGATGAAAACCGGGTTTTTGGGGTTGTGACCCCTGTGGCCCCATTTGAGGTCACAGGGTTACGAAATCTACAATTTAGAATCCCCATTAGACAAGGAGTCTGCACACAAAATTTCAGCTCCCTAGACCAAGTGGTTCTGGAGTAAAAGACGAAAGTTTACGGCCGGACGCCATGTCATGCCATAAGCCCATCGGGCCTTTCAGGCCTGATGAGCTAAAAATAGAGCCATTGGCTCTGAAGCTCATCAGGAATTATGTTATTCATCATCTCTGAGGAAAAAAGTAGGATATCACATAAGCCATTGCCCAGTCATCAAACTTTAATTTTTTTTTAATTGAGCCGTTGTTCAGGTGGTTTCATCCATAAACTTTTAAATTTTTTTTACTTCTCCTCATGAACCGCTGCATCCCCAAATCCGGAAATAGTCAGGCATTATTAAGGAAACCTTTAAAGGACTTTTTCTCTGAAACCAGTTGACATAGGAAATTTTCAGATAAACAGTTTTATTACATAGAGATTTTAATTTATAAACTTGCTTATACTCTTGAGCTCTGTTTATAAATTATCTGTTTCACTGTGAGGCAAGCAGAACTCTCTATGTCACGTCATCAAGTGTCCACATATTACATAATGATCAGTGTGTGCCAGGTTCAAGCCTAGTGACTGGGACGTTTCACTAAAGTAATAGATTTTAGAGTGTATGTAACATCTTGCACAATGTGCGATTCCAACGACCTTTTCTCATTAAATGCTTTAATAATAATAATGAAGATAACACTTTGTCCTCATAACTATGTATTCAGAAATTATTTTTGTGACCTTAGCACCCTGCAGCCACAGTGCAGTGCCAGTTCCAGCATTGTTCCATCCTTATAATGCTGAGCAAACAAGGAAGTAACAACTCCCATCTTTTAACATCTTTTGGAATAGAACCCCAACCTTCCGGGTAATGACTGAACGTTCTACCATCTGAGCTACATAGTCATTCCCGGTCTGAACAACTGATTATCATTGCTAGGTCCAAATGATGAGACAGAATCATATAATGTATGAGACATGATTTTAATAAATATGTTTAACAATGTTACACTCTATGCATGGACGGATCAGTGATGATGGGGATGATCTTAGAAAGTTCTACTTCTGAAGAATCAGCTGTTCAAGGAAATCGTTCTGTTCAGCCTCCTCCTTCTGTAGAGCATCGTATTGAATCCGTAACCTGAAGTGTAATTCACATTATAAACCTGCAGTAACCTGAAGTATAATTCAAATTATAAACCTGCAGTAACCTGAAGTACAATTCACGCTATAAACCTGCAGTAACCTGAGGTGTAATTCACACTATAAACCTGAAGTAACCTGAGGTGTAATTCACACTATAAACCTGCAGTAACCTGAGGTGTAATTCACACTATAAACCTGCAGTAACCTGAGGTGTAATTCACATTATAAACCTGCAGTAACCTGAAGTATGATACACATTATAAACCTGCAGTAACCTGAGGTGTAATTCACATTATAAACCTGCAGTAACCTGAAGTATGATACACATTATAAACCTGCAGTAACCTGAGGTGTAATTCACATTATAAACCTGCAGTAACCTGAGGTGTAATTCACATTATAAACCTGCAGTAACCTGAAGTATAATTCACACTATAAACCTGCAGTAACCTGAGGTGTAATTCACACTATAAACCTGCAGTAACCTGAGGTGTAATTCACACTATAAACCTGCAGTAACCTGAGGTGTAATTCACACTATAAACCTGAGGTGTAATTCACACTATAAACCTGCAGTAACCTGAGGTGTAATTCACATTATAAACCTGCAGTAACCTGAAGTATGATACACATTATAAACCTGCAGTAACCTGAGGTGTAATTCACATTATAAACCTGCAGTAACCTGAGGTGTAATTCACATTATAAACCTGCAGTAACCTGAAGTATAATTCACACTATAAACCTGCAGTAACCTGAGGTGTAATTCACACTATAAACCTGCAGTAACCTGAGGTGTAATTCACACTATAAACCTGCAGTAACCTGAGGTGTAATTCACACTATAAACCTGCAGTAACCTGAGGTGTAATTCACATTATAAACCTGCAGTAACCTGAAGTATAATTCACACTATAAACCTGCAGTAACCTGAAGTGTAATTCACATTATAAACCTGCAGTAACCTGCAGTAACCTGAAGTATAATTCACATTATAAACCTGCAGTAACCTGAAGTGTAATTCACTTTTTAAGCTAATATATGTTGTTCTTCTAAAATATGTTCCAGGAACTGGTATTAGAAAAGAAAATATTTTGAGGGGAAAGTACCTTTCGAGTTGCATTTTTCGTTCTGTGATTAAGGCCACCAATTGCTGTTGTTGGGCTTCCCTCTGTTTTGCAATGGACTTGGATAGATTCCGAGCTCCGATTGCCTAGAAAACAATGACATAAATGTACATACCTTTTATAAAAACCTATTTATGCAATAATATTTAAGTGACACCTTTGTTTACCAGTTTGGGTTCTCCATATTTGGGAACTCAAAATGGTTTAGCCTTTATGAATTGTGCGGAAAAAAAGTTCAACACCAAACTACTTACTCCAATCTCATAAATGGAAACATTTTATCATTTGTCCTCTACTTGCTTTACACACTAAATCTGTACATAATTCATTTGTGGATTGAATAAATAATGATGTTAGTTGTATTCAAAACAATGTACGTCCAAATAAGAATGCTACCTTTAGTTTAACTTACCTTCATTTTCTCTTTTTCAACTTCTTTTGCAACATTGTCAACCATCTCAATGAAACTGCTAACAATCTTTTGAAAATCGGCTATTTCTGAAAAAACATAAAAGGATATAAACACTGCCATGGCAATTGTTCTTTAGATGAAGTGATTAAAGTAATTTGAGATAAGTAATGTAATGTTCACAGGTAACATGACATCACAGGAAACATGACACAATGTACCTCTACTGTTCAATTGAAAATAAGAGTCCTCAGTTTACTAGCAGACCTAATTCTCAGGGTAATTAGGGACCTGAAAAGTGTACATGTGTTCTGAAATCAACTCCTCTCACAGTTTTTATCAATCTTTCTGGAACTTTACACATGCTCTGGAAATAATGTATAGTATACGTATGTGAATCAGATGAATATTTTTTAAGTTATGTCACTTGACAATGAGTGAACTGAAATCGCATTTATTATACACTCATAAACTGTATATTAAAAGGTTCTTGAAACACTGCAAATGGCATCCGACCCTGATTGGATAAAGACACCCCAATTGAGAATTAAAATTGTCTAAAATGCTTTCACATACTCTCATTTTACAAAGGTGCATCATGTCAAATGATTCTTCATGTAAACAAACCTTGCACCTTGGGGATCAAATTAGACCTCCCCCCATCCCCCGAAAAAAATGGGCGTGGCAGGCAGTTCCCAAAAACTTTTTTAAACAACTTCTTCATAACCATTTGATACAGAAGGCTAAACTTTTCAGAATAATATACGAGTAGACTTAGGTTTGTTCATTTGGTCCAAATCCCCGCTCAGATAATAGGCATGGCAGGGTGTTAACTCAAACCTTAAATTTCACTCCAAGAACTAATAATGATAAGAAGCTCAAATAAAGCTGAGAATATCATCTTTGTATGATGGAGACCATCTTAACTGAGAAAAATAGAGCCATGGGCTCTGTAGCTCATCAGGGTTTAAATTGTTTAAAAGATGAATGAAATAGATTTTTAGGTCCTGGTCCGTGAGGCCCTTCTTTGAGGCCACAGGTCACCAAATCTACAATTAAGAATCTCAATTGGCTAAAGAGTCTGTATACAATATTTCAGCCTTCTAGTTCTAGGTCTTTTATTTCTGGAGAAGAAGATGAAAATAGGATTGTAAGTCATAGCCTGTGAGGCCCTCATTTGGGACTCCAGGGTCACCAAATCTACAATTTAGAATCCCCATTGGCCAAGGAATCTGCACATAAAATTTCATCTCTCTAGAGTTGTTGGTTCTGAAAGAGGAGTCGAAAAAGCAAAGAAAAGTTTACGGACGGTTGGACGATGGACGCCATACCATAAGTCAAACCAAAAGGTCAATGCTCCAGGTGGTGTAAGTTTTGGATAATTAGGGTTGTTATTTCGCTTTTGAATACTTTAGAAAAGTTCCGTGTTGATGTTTATTGCCCAGGTCAATAATTCAAGGGTTTTAAGTCAAATAAATCAGCAAAGAGCTAAATGGCGTATTTGATTGGTCACTTTCCAAATACTCAGAAAAAACGGTTGTATGGTTATATACACCGATCAAGGTACTATGCATCAATTACGCCAACCTTTTCGTGGAGTTTCCAGAAACTGACTACTATAAATCTTATCTGAGCATGAATACCTTACATTAGTATAAAGACTTTCGTGTACACATTAATGACTCATGTTTCTTTATTTATAGAATAAATGTATTTCTTATCAACAGAAAATAAATAGTATAGCTCAAAATAGAAGTTCGTAAGCCTACAAGACAACTCACAAGTAACAAAATAATCATAACAGCATAATCACACAGCCTCCAAGTCTTTGGAATTTTTTCAAAGGAATAAATAATAAAACTTACTGTCAACAAAATCTTTACATTCTTCTTTTAATTCGGTTGTTTGTTGTGCGACTTCTGGCTCCAAAACACGTATTTTATTTAATTCATCGAAGTGGAGCCCAGCTCTAGCAAGTGCTTCGTCTGCCATATTTATTGAGGAATGTTTTGACAACGGTAATTTCGAAAACTTGCAACAATGCTTAACGTTTGGAAACGAAATAAGATTTCTGAATATTCCGTTCCCTTTTCAAGAAATAAATGTTGTTTAGCCGTATGTTTGGGACATATTTAGATGATTTTACGTAATATTATAAGGTTACTTCTCAAAGGAAGGTTTACATTTAAGATCGGCTAGGAAAACAAGTATTTATATATCACGACATTATTTCTACTTTTGTATACCACTTATTGTTTGCCGTTTTTTAACCGCATATCGTAATATTATATAAATAGATTTACACTGACTTTAATATTATTAAGTGTTTTGTCAATATAGCGTAGTATATTTAAGATAAACTCTGAATAGTGTATATGATTTTGAATTAACAACTATTTACATTTATAACAAGTGTTTTCATATTTTATTCGAAACTAAGCCAAAGACTTTCTATCCGGAAATAGACTAAGTTGACGTCATATTTAGACACTACATATATAACATGACACTTTTCATCTCCTATCTATATTTAGAATCAACTATTTAAGTTTGACGCAGGTACATAATTTCAGACTATCCTCTCTGGTGATATCGGGGCGTAATATTACTGATCGTCCACACCCGGCATTACAATTTCCACCCCAAATTTTCGCCCAGTCGACTGGGCTGTGCCCGCTGTGCCAATCATGTCGGGTGATTCCCACAAAACAGTTATCAAAGGAAACACTTCGAAATATGTCAAGTTAAATGTCGGCGGATCCCTCCACTACACCACGATCGGCACCCTCACCAA
Organism: Gibbula magus; assembly: GCA_936450465.1. Taxonomy (NCBI): domain Eukaryota; kingdom Metazoa; phylum Mollusca; class Gastropoda; order Trochida; family Trochidae; genus Gibbula; species Gibbula magus. Next base: position 27,053,517 of record OW388295.1, on the reverse strand, counting down.
GCATGACACGATGCTGAGAGCGATGTTCAGTGGGAGAATGGAGGTGTTAACAGATTCAGAAGGTAAATTCTTGTGGTCAAGTCATTGATAATCTTATCATTTGACCTAAGATTAAGAACATCACTGCTTTGGTACTATGTAAATTAGTCTAGAATGGTCAGAAAAATCACTTCTAGACTTCATTTTACCATACACACTTTGGTCCTTATAGAGAGTCATTGAGTATTTTAATTAATTTTATAATTTTAATTTTAAAAGGTTATATTTTTTCCGACCTGAATTGGACTTATTAGTGATCTAGAACTACATATATCTTGTAGCATTTCTACTGAAATTCATTTGAAAAAAAACCCAAGATATTGTTTATAGATGGACAGAGATTTATCCCACACTCTTATTATTCCAAGCATTATACAGTTGGTGTGAAATGTTTTCCTTGCATAGTAAAAGAAGAATTAACTTGATTAACATGTTATGCTAAATTTCACCCGGTCACACCAATATTTCCTCTCCAAACGAGTGTACAACTGGTCTTTGCATGATAAAGTGTGCAGGGATCATTATTTATTTCATATTGAAACATGGGAGTATTCAGTTTTAAGTAAAAGCCGGGTTCTAAAATGGATAGTAGAAACTCATCTTCGGTCTAAAAATGTTATTGGATCCAAAGGATAAAAAGATCTATAGAATGAAGTTAAAAAGATGGAGATGCATCAATGCTGCCTTAAGTTTATATTGTGAAATTATAAATCAAAAGGATTTTCCAAGTTAGCTAAACGTTCAATGTTCAAGAGCTACAAAAGAAATGGTGCCAGTAAGTGCAAATGAGGAAGCATGAAATTTAAACAATAAATAAAATAAATAAATGGCCCTGATTTTAATATTTTTCTTTCACTTCAGGGTGGATCCTTATCGACAGATGTGGTAAACATTTCGGAACTATCTTGAATTTCTTGAGAGATGGAACTTTGGCCCTTCCTGAAATTCGAAGAGAGTTGTATGAACTTCTTCAAGAAGCAAAATATTATCTAGTTCAAGATCTTGTCAAACTTATTGAGGCTACATTGAAGAAGAAAGAAGAGCTAGAGCCTATATGTATGGTTCCTTTAATAACCTCTTCCAGGGAAGAACAGCAGCTTGTATCCTCCACTATGAAGGTAATTTGGCACTCAAAATTTCTCAAAATAATTTTTCACCAGTTACAATTATTGTTGAATTTTAATAGTTTTATTGAGAGTGGTTAAAGACCTCACTTCTCATGTTAAGTATGTTTAATTCTCTTTATTATAAATATCCAGTGTACTTAATATTGATATTTTTATGAGATACCCATATGTAAAGTCTTCATCTTCTTTTTGCAGCCTGTGGTAAAACTCATCTGTAATCGACATAACAACAAGTATTCCTACACCAGGTAAGATTTGATTCATAAATGCATTATTATTTGATTTTTTTGACAGTTAATTAGGGCTGTTATTTCTGGTATATCTTGGTACAGATTGAACAATACAGTTATTGTAATATGTCTTTCATTTGAATATATTGCGGCAAACATTTAGAGCAAAGTATATGTGTATATTGTAAGTACATCTCATTGTAAGACAAAGTTGAAAGTTTTAGGTAGTAATATTGTAATACAGGAGCTTTTTATTGCAATATGTAGCAACAAGAAATTAGTGCAATATCTAGCCCTACAGTTACAGGTAATTGTATATTTAATAGAAGCCGGCCAATTTTCAGTTACAATACACACTTTATTCAGAAAGTCTATTAAATGATTTTGACTGCTTCAAAGAATGTCAGTTGTTTCATACTTTCCTACAACTCTGTTTCTCAATAATGAATGTAGACATTAATTTAAATAATTTAAAATGTGTATTGTATTGTATTGTAAGTACATATTCTCTTCCAGCAATTCCGACGACAATCTACTGAAAAACCTGGAACTTTTTGACAAGTTGTCTCTACGCTTTAATGGACGGATCTTGTTTATAAAGGATGTGATCGGAAGCAGCGAGATCTGTTGCTGGTCTTACTATGGACACGGACAGAAGATAGCCGAGGTTTGCTGTACCTCTATAGTATACGGAACTGACAAGAAACATACCAAGGTACGTCAAGAATTGGAATCATAATCATTAAGAATAAAAAATTATTTCATGGATATAAGGGGCGGGATAGCACAGTGATTAGCGCGGTCGGCTTCAGATCAAGAGGTCCGGGGTTCGAATCCCGCCAGGGGCACGGCAACTTTGTCTGTTCTTGAACTGTTCTTCACGCAGTAAGGTTTGGGTGCAATGCTACACTGAATTTCAGCGTACCACCCATGGTTTGCTAGTTCCAGCCGATGTTTGCAGGTATCACCACAATACATAGCCACATGGCGTTTCTCCCTGCCATAATACTAGCAGCTGTGATTTAAGTGAAATACTCTTGAAAGCAGTGTTAAACCCCAACTTACCTCACCTTCATGGATATATATTTATTCTGTATAGGTGACGTTTCAACATGGATTCTAATGTCATTATCAATCTATCTTAAATGTAATGACTATTTTTTCATGGTTAGATTTGTAATCATTGAATTTCAAAGAAATAATACATTAGAAATAATACTCTTTTAGTTTTATCAAAACACCAGCTTTTCTTAGCATTTGTTTATAACAGATATAATTATTATTCCCCAGGTTGAGTTCCCAGAGGCTCGTATCTATGAAGACACTCTGAATGTATTACTGTACGAACATCGAGATAAAGGCCCTGACGCCGAACTTCTACAAGCGACCCGTGGCTTCACTGTCGGGGGCAATGGGAATCATAGCGATGATGATGTGGATGAAAAACTGGACCTGGTTGACAAGTTACGAAGGAAATGAACTGTTTAGTATTAGTACAGTGCTCAAAGTGAAATTGAAGGGGAGGTAACTGTGGAGGAGAAGCAATGACGTGACTGTGCAATAGTTACAGTGGAACTTGTCGGAACCATTGTTAGATTGATTGACTGAGAGAGTGATAGCTTGTGATCCAGTCTTTGTATTACATTGTCGGACCAAAACGTGATGGGTGTTGTTTCATAAATAGTTACAACTGTAGTAAGCCTATCTTTTAATATTGTCGATGAATGCTGAATTTGCTTAATGAGCCCACACCTTGTTGACATTCCAAGATAACAAGGAGGTCGTTCCACTGATCAATGTTAGCACAGAGATCAATCTTTAGCTTAGCTTAAGATTGGTTGTAGGGCTAAGATTGGTTTGTGGATCTAAATCGACTTTGTTTCCATTAATAAAAATATAACTATCATAAAGACACAAGATTTCTCCATTTTTTTCCGTCTTGTATGTACCATTTCTAAATACCAAATGTTAAATACTGAAATTTTATAAATTGAAAAAAATAGTTTTCATTGTTGCTTTATAAGTCTTTTTTTCTTTCTTCTCTTGTGATTTATTTCTTTACACAATAATAATGATTTCTAAAATTACTGAGTGAAACACAATACAGATTTTGTCTGATTAGAATTTGACCACTGGAATGTATTTTATGAACTTGATGGTTATGATATTGTTATGAAAAGACTGAATCACAAGCGTTTGAGCTTTACCAAGAACTAGAAGTATTGACTTGTATATTGTATTTGTGGCTGTGTACAGAACTGTGAACTTGTACATGTGATTTGGTATGATTAGAGATTCTCGTCGTGTTGCTTCATAATGGAGCGTCCAGTGCATGTCATTTCTGTGATTGTATTTGCTGTTACCATGTCAACAGTTAACTTTATCACTTAGCAATGTTGTACCTGATTGCAACTCTATAGCACTAATGACTCCCGCTGAACTAAGTATCCTGTAACCTGTGTTCGGCAGAGTTGCTTGCCTGCCAGTCAAACCTTCTTCGAAAGATTACAATCTTCAAAATAGTGCATTTACCGAGATACAAAAATGTTTAATCAATTCCTCTCCACAAGGTCTGAGGACACCCCATATAGAGGCGTGTTCTGTACCAGTTTAGTGCAGACAAACCCAAGTTATTCAAGCTGGCCAATCACATCATAGTTAGTGAATGCATTTAGAATCATCAATGAGGTGTTCCTAATATTACAGAGTTATCTGCCCCTAGATTTTCACAGCAAAAGCTTTTGTTTGACACTGTGAATGGCTAACTAAACTTGTGACAGAACATGTTAGTAAACAGCAGTCATCTGATCGGTGTGTGGAGAGGAAACCATTAACTTGAACGTTGACTAAACCAGCCCTACATTTATCATGTGAACACTTTTGAAAAAAAGGTGTAAATGGCAACCTCGCTACACATGTAGCATGTACTTGTTGAGTCAAGTGCAAGTTCTTAAAAACTAACTTGTTTTTTGGCAGATATGAAAATGAATCCTCACATACATAAACATATGTGAGAATAAGTCTACTGGTTAAGCTATATATTTTTTATTTTATGAGAAACAAGTTCTATTGATAAATAGCTTAATTAACAGATAATAACATTTCAATGTACCGGTAGATACTAACACTGTTATCAAGCAAGTGATACAAAGCATTATTTCCAGGTGAATAAGTTGAAAATCAATAGAACCTTGTTTCTTCTAAAAATGCTTTTCAAAGAGTTTTCTAATTTGTTGTTTCATAGAATGACATTATTAAACTTCTCTATTTTCTCTCTAAAATGAATTATCCCCCTTATTTAATTTTAATTTCATTCAATTCAGAACTTCAACTTTTCTTTGCAATGTATCTTCAATTGATTCTTATGTGTATATATCAGAGTTTTGTGATTTATATTCATTTCAAACAAAATTACATAAAAAGATTAGGTTTTTTTCATTGACTGTATAAAGAACGTTTTGATGATGTGATAATGGTCCACACCACAATAAAGCAACTTGTAATAATGTGTTTGTGGTTAAAATACCAATAAAAGAGAGGTAGGGTATTCTATCATATCAATATATATGTTTTACTATTAAAAAGTTGTTAAATTAGTAGAAATATAGCATTTTTCCTAATGCTTTGCACAAATCAAAATTCTGGATACTCCGATAGAATCTTCCCTTTGACAGGCAGGGTAAATTGGACCCCCATGTAATTACTATAATCCTCATCGAGTATCCTCAGATGCACGTTAAAAAATATTATTTTCAAGCCAAAATTTAGTGACATTTACAGAAAATTAACAGTGAATATGAATAATGAATCTTTGTCTGTTTTCAGTGTAATTTTGTAAAGTTTTAAACATCATTACTTTTCTTCCTTTCAGTATCTAATCCAAGCTGCTGAATCCAAAATATCTAGTTGTCCAGTCTCTAATATCTGTCACAACCCTGCTTAAATTGTTAGTCCATTTATCAGTGTAAAGATTAAAGTTATACTTTTTCCTACATGTTTGCAGGTGAACACAATATTGGATGGGTTACATACCAACCAAGAATGGTATCAACTTTAACAAAAGAATATGTTTGTTCTTGATTTACATTCAGCTATTTTGAACTATCCATGTATCAATTTAATAACATTATTTATGAGATATGTTTGCCTAGTGAAATAAATAATATTTAAACATCATTTTAGTGTGTTTTGTGTGGATCTTTTGTAAGATTTTTATATAAAGATTTTTATTCACATTCTCTCCACACACAGCTTACACAACTCATCAATAGTAGCAATATAAAGCTGAATCACCTCTGAGGAGAGAATGGTTCACTAATAAACTGCAGCTAATGATTTGGGTCATGATTTCTTATCAAGTGAAACCGATTACACCATTGTTGAAACACAGAGAGACCGACATTTTATTCAGTAAAAATGCCAAAGGGTTGCAATACAAAAATATTACAAAATTGAAGTAAGCGACATAAAAGATTATTGTTAATATCTAGTCATGAACATATTTGTTTCCTCATCTTGATTCTGCGGAGTCCATTCTTATTCAAAGATATCTCATGAACCATAGCACCAAGTGTCTTCAAATTTGGTGAATTTTGTGACATAACACTCTTCAAATTCTGTTTATGTGAACTGTAACACGCAATGTTTTAAAACTTGGTGATCTTTTAGCAGTAATCCAATACAGGTTATATGAAGAACCACCTTTTGACCCGTGAAATTACTTGAACTCGGCATTTATCAATATTAGATAGATATTAGATATTAACAATTACCCTTTTATGTGTGCTTACTTAAAGGTACATCCATTGTGTTGGTGGGGGTCAAATATTCCAAACGTTATAAATATTGTTACTTTATCGAGAAGTACCGACTGTTACCGAAAACGACCATTTTGATGATAGTAGACTCAGCATATTGACGATATGAAGGTAGAAGAAGTGATTTCTGATCGAAAACCGGACAATGCACAGCGTGTGGCGCGCGTCAATGAGTCAAACGTAATTTTGGAATCTTATTTATAACAGACAAGAAGACAAATTTGAGTTGATAATGTTTAATAGGTCACATAACTACTGTGCATGTAAATGGGACGTGCAGTTTCGGTTTCTGCACATGCATAATGATGTTACTCAATTTTAATTGGAAACTAGTAATTATGATATATTTGGCGATTGGGGATAGATATGCAAGCTGGGTGAAATTATTTGTGTTGTAGACATCATATGTGGTGAGTTGGAACGTATTAAAGCCAAATAAAATTTTATGAAACACAATAGATGCACCTTTAAATTTTCACTCAACAGTTAGAGACAGGGTACATTGTCATGTTAATGGCAAACACCTGGGGTTTTTGTTATTGTATCAAATTCCTGTTTTTTAATGATCTGAATATACAATGTATATGTTAGAGATAATTGCGGTTCCTGATTTCCCTGACCTCAAACAATAGTTTAGTCATCCAGTTGAAGCACTCGTAAAATACTTGGATTATGTTGGGAGGCATTGCAAATGCTGTTTGAGGATGCAATAAATAATAAGCAATAACTATCGGACATTTGATGCAAACAATATTTTCCTCTCGGCATGCCACGTTCAAAGTGGACAAGTTTTACAGACACCGTGCAACGACGAACCCTGTCACAAGACATTCTCAGGTGCGCTAAAATACACATTCCAAATTTATGTAGAGATAGACTATTGTTTCCAAAGTTCATGCTAGAAAATAGAAAGTTTGTGAGCAATTTCACCTTTTATCTGTTACTCCGTCCATTTATAAAGCCGCGTGTTTTGTATAAGGTATGACACATCATTGAAGTCTAAAAGATGTTCGTAACAAATAGCAGGACAGATATTGTGACATTTCTAGCAACAGTTGTTTCGTCAAAATAGGCACTTTGACGTTTGTTGAATTTTCAACTTGATGACACTGGGAGAAGATGTTATATAGATAGAGCTCTGCAGCAAAGAGGGTTTTTTCAGCGCCAGTGTAGCAATCAGAAATCTCTGGCACAGAAAAGGCGACGTAATGCAGCAAGGTTTAAATTAACCAGTGAGAGTGTCGCCCGCTATGACTTGCGGAGGAAGTTGATAGAACATTTGAAGAATGGGATACATCATAGTTAGTATTAATATTGTTTAATCAAATAAATCACCACCAGAAAATGAAATCGTTCACCAAGACCAATTATCTGTGAATAAACCGTTCACTTAATAAAGTATACCCTGTTCGCATGCACTAAATTTACTCCTATGAGCAAATTTGCACGTTAAACATACACAGAAAAGTAAGTCAAACCCGTGAAATAAAAATTGCGAATCCATGTTAATTTTCAGAAAGTAATAAGTTGAACCAATAAATGAAAATGTGTACGGGTCTCGTCACTCTTTAAACGCCGCGCTGTCTCTCCGAAATTCATTGTTGACTCCACTCATGGTCATTCATAGGAGTTTAGAGTAACAGTTTGTGCACGTGTGTAGCGACCAGAACAGGTCTAAGACCAGAACGGGTAAAATCGATCCAAGTTTTCGAACCAACTCATTACCATAATTTGCTGCGGAGCGTTTTAGGTCACGTGACCGAAGCAATAGAAAATAAGGAACAGAAGTTAAGTGGTAAATGATTTACTAATCAATAATGTATTTTATCAATCATGTTGGTAGTTTGAAACGGAATCAGGAATGCGACATTTAGCAATGATTTATTATGTCAATGCTGTTCATTTTAAAGTCATAGAGTCATTCATACATAATGCAGCAAGTCAAGCCGACTGCTTTCCAAGGGAGATAACTCCACGGATGGTGTGATTAGTATTTTGTTGATTTATTTGCTGTTAATGTGATATCGTCAGGTGTGAGGTCTTTAAGATAGACAGCTTTTAAGTCTATTTAATATATATTTACCGAGAATGTTCTAAGACTTTTTAATAGTATTTCACCCGCCTACTCAACCCATACTGATCATGACTATAGTTATTTGACAATAGCGCTAAGACAACGGAAATAAAGTAATTTAAGTCCGTGCTAAGACGAACATGTTTATCGGCCTCGTTAATTCCAATGAACATCAAGATTCAATATTCTTGTGAATAAAGTTCAATTTATTTTAGAATATATCCAGAAAGGTTGTTATGTTCGAATACAAACATAAATACACCATAATGCAAAACAAAATGAAAATCATAATGAGAATATTGGGCATTGGTTGCTTCCCAAACTGCACATTTGATTACAATCCAACAAACGCCGAAATAAACTATTGCCGGTGTGAAACGTACCCGCATTGAAAACACACCCGACGGGTACTTTTTCAACGTTAAATTATGACCCGGGGTCACTTTTCAACACCTCGGGTATTTTTTCAACGTTGAATAATTATCCAAATGTGTAATCATTCAACGTTGACAAAAGAACCGAGGCGTTGAAAAGTGACCCCGGGTCATTATTCAACGTTGAAAAAGTACCCGTCGGGTGTGTTTTCAATGCGGGTACGTTTTCAATCTTACACCGGCAAAAGAAACGATAGAAAATTGCACGAACACACACACACACAAACGTTAAAGCTGGATATATATAGTTTATATATTGCATTATACACAATTCATTCATCGGGTTATGATATGTTTTGTTTTCTGTCTGTTCCAATCAAATATGTAATATATGGGGTGCTGAAATCGTTGTTTCGATATGATTTACAACAAATAGATATAATGAAAACTTATATGAGCATAAGCTACCTGTAGTTTGACCGCCTTCGTATAGTAGGCTATTGGTCAACTTGAGAACATATATAATATATTAATATTAGTAGGCTACTATTTTATTATTACACCGGATTAAATTTGTTTTGCATGTTAAAACACCTTCTTTGAGAGGCATTTTAGAAGCTGGTATGATGAATAAGAACAAGTTCTATGGATAGTCAACTTCTTTATTGATATGGGTGCGACGTTTCGATGCAGATACTAGCACCGTTATCAAGCAAGTGGTACATTATCATGAGAACCAGGAGAATATATACAATTTGGTAATTATCATGAGAACCAGGAGAATATATACAATTTGGTAATTATCATGAGAACCAGGAGAATATATACAATTTGGTAATTAACTATGTACATCAATCCAATCACATGTGAGTACGTAGCTATGATATATATCTAGTTAAAACACAACTGCAGTTATATAATGGTTTTAAAATCGTTTAATTTGTTAAAAAAGGTAATGCTGAAAGGAACAAATGAGTTCAGGACCCTCTTGGTTTTGAAACAGGGAACTTAATTGAAAGCGGCGACCTGAAGGTAAAAGATATTAATTCTTCATTTAGGAAATGTTCTGGATTCGAAATATTTGTTTCATTGAGGTCTTTATTTATATGCCGCTTACCCAAATACGTAATATCTTTAAGAGTAACGTCTGAATGGCTATATTTAAACAAACAAAAAAATTTGGACCGAGAGAGCCCCGAACTATGCCTGGATTGAATAAATTATCAAACATTAAATGATCTAAGACGTCATATAGGAAAACTAATCTTCACTGGAATTTAGGGTATAGACTATATATATCTGTGTTCTTATATTCAGGGACTTTCTATATAGATATTTCAGTCAAGTGTCCACTCCGTCACCTTGGCGCTTTAATTCATTTTAATTCGAAAGTCAATAATAATTTCTTTAATTTTTATTTGTTACCTATTCAACTCAAGGAAATTGTCAGCACATCATTCACGAAAGTTGAAAATTGCACTGCGGTACACGAAGGGATATGTCAGTGTGACCATCGGCCAATTTTTGGACATGCCAAAAAATATTAGCTTACACACGAAGTTGTTTCCGGACCCCCAGAAACCGCCAAGATGGTCATACGATGACACACGACGGTCACACGGACATCCCGAGGTCGACAAAATTGGAAATTATTGACATTCGTATGATGTCCGGGATGATAGCTCCGGCAATGTGTGACGCGGCCTTAAAAACAAATAATGCAGCGGAATAATTTCAACCAACAGTTTTATTCGTCACATCCAAATATCTTCATATTTCTTGATGCCATCCTCAAGATCCAAGCAACTACCTACATTAAGATGAGAAGCACACATCTCCCATGCAGTAGTTGCCCGTAAAGAAGACAGGATCATGGAGAATTGGCTGACATGTACTTCCAGAAATGGTCAAATGGCGAAATTTCTGTCCAGCATTATATGAGTGCAACGGGACATAAATTCACCCCAAAAGAATACATTTGACATAAAATTTGAAGAAATGGCGCCTATTCAGAACGGTTAATGTTTTGCGCATTTTTACCAGATATTGTATTATTATGTCAGTTCTTATATCCCGTTCAAAATTCAACATGCACCACCTCGTGGCTAACGTAAGTGGTGTGATGATGCTTTGAGTGAGAAGGGGTTAACGTACGAGTGAGAAGGCTTTAAGCTGGTTTCAGCGTGTACGCAAAAGATATATAACTTGGTGCGCAATAGCAATTTTTGGGGGGGGGCAAATGTTATATTGATGTGCGCAAAAACAATGTTACCCATCAAAAGATGACGCTGAATGGTGCTGAACTGAAATCCAAAATAATATACGCACATGTGTGTGCTTGTAGTTATCAATCATATGATTGAATGAACATACTCGAGTCACAACTTCAACCTATTTGCAAATCCTCTATACAATTTTGAAGTTATGTTCCAGAAACCATAACAGGCACAACACCATGCGCAATTAACCACATAGCTAGGTAACGTCCAAACTAAATGTTTGAAGTTGTCATGTCATATAGTTTTCTATTTAAGCTATGCTGTGACGGGGGTGTAATTATAAGCTATTAATAGATGACATTTAAGTTATATCTTATTCCAGTTCATATACCACTAAAATATTAAAGAAATATATTTCATAATGTGTTTGTTCAATGACATATCAACTGTTTGAAAAGTGCAAGTTAAACTGGTATAAATGCCGGATCTTGTTGACGAGCCGAAAGCCGTTTGCTAATGAGGATCACAAATCAGTGTTACCAATTAAGGACCGCATTGTTCTCTCGACAAACATGTTTTTCTTCCAATGTAGAAAATCCCAAGAAAGATGAAATCTTGTGTATCCTTGTCAATGTTAATGGTGACAGTTTCATACCAGCCACGGGGACACAGAATAATAAATATTTGTACATACATACATACATGAGATTCTATACATAAAACCTGTACATACACCCATTGTACATGCACCTGCAGTAATTACATACATCTGTACATACATATACATGTACATACATTATAACATATGGATCTAAAACAATCGCACTTATATGATATTCGCATTAAAATCGCATGAAAACGCGTGTAATGTAAACCCCAATCGATCGGACATAGTGTAAAAGTCCCGTTTTTTTTCATGCGTTGCGTTGCGAAGCGATGCGATGCGAAAAAACTAGAACCTGGCAAAGCAGTCAAACACAAAACACAAAAACGTTTTCAACATAATCACATAGTACACTGAACGCCTTGGACTAATTAGTAGACTATTCATTGATAATCATTCACGGAATCCAAATAACTTGAATTTTAGAACAGTTTGAGCATACATTAATAATTTTTCAGGTTCTAGTATACAGAATTTCACTATGTTGTTGTAATTGGACACATGTTCTGAGAAGCGGTGTTCGTCATTACAACTAGCTAAGTACTGTAAATGTCATCAATCAGCAAGACTTTCGTGACGTTTGAGGATGACGAAGCGATTATTCAATGAAGAATGAAGTTACGCTCAGCTCAGCTCTCTTTTTACCTCTTATCTATCCTTTCGATCAATCACTATGGAAGACGGCTAATAAGAAGAAGCTTCCCGAAGACAAATTGATTTGAAAATATATATACTTTATTCTCTTGGATTGAATAATATATCACAAATCGGTTTTTTTCTGCGTATTGGCAGTTAAAATGGCAGCATTGCCATAAATCAACAGTATAACTTTGAAAATCCTTCTCATTACATACATATACATACATATATTCCAAGGGTAAATTTTATCCATATATAATGAACAAAGATATCCTGAACCTTTCTTACAAGATCCCTTTTGACCGTTATCGTTTTAGCTCCCAGTCTGTCCGTCAGAAATTCCAGTGCATTGCATATTCTAGTCACTTGAGGTATTGATATATGCATCGTTTGCCTGCATTGAATATCTCCCACAATTGCTTTAGGACAATTAATATTTCTTAAGTTCATGCACCATAATGGCCCTTTGAAGAAATGAATCATGTGTGATCATAGTAAACTTGCACAAAGAATGCCAATTATTTTTTAATTTAGTGTCTCGGGAATCGTTGTATTATATTTCGTATAACCATATATATCATTATGAACAATCTATCTTAAACAATTAGCGTTTTCTTTTGTATCCCCTTGTATATTGTTTAGATGGTATCGCGGAATGTCTTTCTGCCTCTTTAGTTAAATGATTAACTGACAAACTGCAAACGATGTGTCAGACGGGGTCCGATCCTTATCTAGTAACATGTTGGTGGCCGGATTCTGGAACCGTTAGTTTTTAACTAGGGACATACCATTGAGCTCGCACAAGATCGTTCACTTCCCACGGATGACCACTGCCTGGGCCCACATGAAGGTATGCTGAACTTTCTCCTTGTTCAGGCTCTGTTAACGTAAACCTATAACATAATTACTTAGCTATATAACCCTATTGAATTATAATGTGATCTAGTTATTCATAAGCTAGAAAATATTCAATTTTTTGCTTTGTTTCGTACATTATCACAACGTTTTTGCCATTTAGATTAGTTGGATGTATATAGATAAACTTTACTCTTAATGTGTGATCTTTTTTTACTCAGTATTGTAGAGTCGTTAATGTTCCTGGTTAGTCACTACTTTCAAGACATACTAGCACAATGAATTTTCCTGGCAATTTTGAACAATAACATTTTCTTTAGGTCCTCAGATCCCACAAATTGTCAATGAACCATGAAAGTAATACTTGAATCTCGTGAATATTTAACAATTTGCTATGATTCACAAGAACCCCAAACTATGTCCTGAACAGCTATTGAAAGGATTGGAGTATCGGTTTTCTCCGAATCAGTTAAAGATAATCTGAAATACTATAGTGCAAATAAACTACATAAACTCGTGGTTATTCGATCATGACCCGGATCATGAACACATTTTATATTAGCACAATAACACTTTGAAACTAAAGCATCTTGCTATTTATATATTTGAAATTATATAAATGAGTTATGTGTATACTAAACTTATTTTCATCTTCACTGATTCAAGATTCAATGGTGAATTGAACTTACATAAACATGATATAGATAGGCAGAATTTTTCCATTGCCAACTTCATTCAGTTTAATCATACTTTAGCTGTTAGTTTCTCTCCTATAAATATATAGTCCTGTCATCAATCAGATAATAACATACATCACTAGGAGTGACTGTACTTGCCTCTTGAACAGCTTGCACTTCTATCATATCCGTTAACTCTATCACATTTTCTCTAGGGGTGATGTGTATTAAAGTTATATCAATGAAAAAATACATGAACATAAAGAAAAAATACAAGATAACAGTATTATCTTAATACAATATTTCCTCTGGATGAGTTGAGACAAACAAAATGCAAGTGATTGAACAATTCGTGTGAAATAGGTCTCTTCAATGCAATCTGCAACTTTGATAAATCGTTGTTTTTATGTTGACACTGTCTTAACTATGTAAAAAGCGTACATCGAGGACAAAGATATGTGTGGCACTTTTTAACATACTTATTTCGTTGACCAAAAAAATACCTCTCTCGAAAATCACGGACAGTATAAGTAGCTAATTCCAACGCCGTTTCCTGACCTTTTTTTTACGCGAATGAAATGGAATAGAATGTGTAATAAAGAAATTATTAAACTCGAAAGTGTGCCATATGGCTTTTACGAATCTCGTGCAAATTTATGTATAACCCTCGCTCTCGCTCGGGGAATACAAAATTTCACACTCGTTTCGTAAAAGTCATATGACACACTTCCTCGGGTAATAATCTCTATATATTACTAGGCATATTGATGTTGATGGGAGTTTCAGCCGGCGTTGTTGTTTCCAGGGCATTACTCCAAAACTAAGTGATCAATCTACTACAAATTTTATATACAGCCAACCCATACCATGTATAGATACTTCTTGGGGTTTCAGCTTTTTTCACAAAAATGTTTTGCGTTTCCTTGTTAACGATTTGCACTTTGTCTATTTGAAGATTAGGTCTTGTTTCCGGAGCAGATTTCTAAAACTATATGACCAATCTTCATCAAATCCGGTATACAGCCTGCACATATCATGTAGAAATAAAAAAAAATCTCTTCCCAAGGCATCAATTTTGACTGTTTCTTTTAGAGGGGTAATAACTTGAATTGAACTGGGGGAAGTGGGAGTCATATGGGTTTTTTTTCGAGTAAAAACACCTTCTAGTTTATATATTTTGTAATGCTTTTGTTCTTGCTTCGGGTTGTATTCGTAGGATTAGTTACAGATTCATAGCACGGTTTAACGAATATCTACGAATCAACTATGCAATACGAAATAACTTTATATAGGACAATTTAATTGACAATGTGTCGTCAGCAAATTGAAAACATTACCCACAAATTCTCGAATGCTGAATAATGGCAAGAACGGGCCACAATGTGTATACAAAATAAAGCACTTCACGAACTGATGAGGATTCGAAATGGAATAACAAATTCACCGATTTGCATCAATTGTAACCCATTCTTTGAGAATATAGGCTACCCTTGATTGTACCATCAGTTGTTTACAAGTGTTTTTAGAAAGGGCACCATGGCGTATAGCTACAGGCTAGGTCAGATAATTGTACCATAGATGTACAGTTGCAGAAGAAGTAAAATAATAAAAATAGTGTCTGCAATTTCTATCCACAAACTAGTGTTGAGGTAGGCGAACAGTGTTCACTTTTCTCCTTATTTGTTAATATTATATACAAATACATAACTCATGCATGTCCTTAACCGCCACCTTTTTTAAACTTTCAGGAATCATGCCTGCAGCTATAACCCCACGAGTTTATGAGCAAATAGAAGCTATATTAGATGGTTCCTTACATGTGCCAGTTAAAGAAAGGACAGTCATAAATGCCAAGGCTTATAGAAAAATTAGTAAGTTCAATCTGAAGTTGATGGAAGTTCACAACCCTGTCATTGGATCTAACGAGAAAAGAATAGTGATTGCTGGGAAGATTGTGGCTAAAACAACCGAAATTTCTAATGTAATACAGGTATAAAAGGGGATCTGGGGCGGATTCAGTTTTTGAGAAGGGGGAGCAATCCAATCTTTAAAAGATTGCCACTGCTATTATACTATATTTGCCGTATTTCCTCTAATAGGGGCCCGGGCCCTTATTAACATGTAAGGGCTCTCACCCCCCGGCATTTATCAATACGGTATTTATGCACACCAATCGGGACAATCCATCGTCAAATCATATGATCAAAATTGAGAGAATGTATTATGGGGATGCACAGATAAATGGGGTTCTTTTTTATGGAAGAGATTATGACGAGAGACATTGTAATAGTTGTGAAGGAGTATTGTAGTTCATATTGAATTTCGGGTAATAGATGTGTAGCCCCGTTAGCTGATAATTCAATAATATGTGCAATTTTAGACATGCACTATCATTATCATAAAAAAAAACATAAGCCCCATAAAAACATTCTTCACATGTTATTCTCACATGACATGATATGATGTCTCAAACAATATCTTATGCTTTCTTAAACAGATGATCTGGAAGTGGATTCAGTCGCTCCAAGAAAGTATTACTCTTGTACTTGAGAGGACAAGGTAAACATCAATAAACGTAGCAGAGATACAATGTGATAAATTACGAACTTTTGCTTAAAATGTTCAGTGTAAAAATGTTTAGCATTCTAAATGAACGGACATTGGACATTGGACCCTTATTTATGCCTTGATCAATATCGTTTAGAAATAACTTTTAGAAACATTTACATTGCTTTTTATTTACTTTAGAATACATAGAAGTAATTTCCTATATTTCAGAATAGCGTACTCCGGTCTAGTTTGTCGGATTACCATTATTAAAGTCGAGAAGAAATTGGAAGACCTAACAAACAGGTTCATGAGGTGATTTACTGCTTATAATATGTATTTATCATTGTATATGATTCTGTCACTTAAAATGCTCTGATCAACATTTTAGATTTTGCAGATTAAATTGGTTTTGATTTGGTTTCCAATTTCAAAATCATTACAACAGTTGCATGAAGAAAGGCTAATTCCTTTCATCCATTAGAACTACAGTAATTAATCATATCCACCATCTTCTCATAATAAATAAATAAAGTCAAGGAACATATACCGATAACAACTCCAACAATGACTTCCATTCAAATATATTTTCATGTAGGGATTAAGTTGCTTGATATTTCAGATAATATGGATTATTTGATATTGACAGTCAGTGATGTCATTCTACTTTCTTTAATTTCAGTGCAGCCAATGCCTACATTGAACATGTTCTTGTGAAAGAGGTAATCATTTTCATGCTGATGAAGTTACATCCACAATGGGATTATGGGACGGTGAACAAGCTCTGTACAGACACAGAAATTTTGGCCAAGGACATTCCAGGACGTGGTGTTCTTCGTGAGATAGATTCTGAATAACATGTGATCCATGTTTACTTGACCAGCAGTGATTATTTGACCTTTCTGAATGTTCAGCTTCATAATGTACATAAGCATGCAAGTTTTGTTATCATTGGTGAAATATTTGATTTTGAACCAATTTTATGAATATATTATTTTATGACATGTTTGAGCAAAAGTTGTCAAATGAAATTAAAATACATGTCGCTAGACTGATTGCGCGTCACTTAGTTTCAGAGTTTTCACCTTCATAATACACATTTATCATTCAAATTTTGTTTATATGGTTGGTGTTATATTTGATTTTTGATAAAAAAAAACAATAAACATTTGACCAGAATTGGTATTATGGATCTGTAATTTATATGACTCAACCAATGGTACGCAACTATATTTCTGAATTTTCAATTTCATAATGTACATTTATTGTGCAAATTTGGTTATTATGTGTTGAATATTTAATTTTTGGAATTTGTTTTATGTATTTTATTTTTCAATTTATTTGACCAGAAGTGGTCATATGACCCGGTAATTTATGTCGCTCGACTGATGGCACGCCACTTAGTTTCTGAGGGTACGGCTTCATAATACACATTCATCATGCAAGTTTTGTAATGGTTGGTCCAATATTTGAATTTTAAAACTTTTTTAATGTATTTTATTTTTCGACATGATTGACCATTAATGTCCCTGAAATTTATGTCGTGATGATGATTTTCCATTAATGTCCGGTACGGCTTCATAATACACATTCATCATGCAAGTTATGTAATAGTTGGTGGAATATTCAAATTTTAGCAAATTTTTAATGTATTTTATTTTTCGACATGATTGACCAGAAGTGGTCAAATGGTTCTGAAATTTATGTCGCTCGACCGATGGCACGCCACTAAGTTTCTGAGGGTACGGCTTCATTATACACATTAATCATGCAAATTTTGTTATAGTTGGTGGAATATTCAAATTTTGGCAAATTTTTAATGTATTTTATTTCCGACATCTTTGACCAGAACTGGTCATATGGCCCTGAAATATATGTCGCTTGACAGATTGCACGCCACTACGTTTCTGAGTGTTCGGCTTCATAATACACATTAATCATGCAAATATTGTTATAGTTGGTGGAATATTCAAATTTTGGCAAATTTTTAATGTATTTTATTTTCCGACATCTTTGACCAGAAGTGGTCATATGGCCCTGAAATATATGTCGCTTGACCGATTGCACGCCACTAAGTTTCTGAGTGTTCGGCTTCATAATACACATTAATCATGCAAATATTGTTATAGTTGGTGGAATATTCAAATTTTGGCAAATTTTTAATGTATTTTATTTTTCGACATGATTGACCAGAAGTGGTCATATGGTCCTTAAATTTATGTCGCTCGACCGATTGCACGCCACTAAGTTTCTGAGTGTTCAGCTTCATAATACACATTAATCATGCAAATTTTGTTATAGTTGGTGGAATATTTTAATTTTTGCAAATTTTTAATGTATTTTTTTCCCGATATCTTTGACCAGAACTGGTCAAATGGCCCTGAAATATATGTCGCTTGACCGATTGCATGCCACTACGTTTCTGAGTGTTCGGCTTCATAATACACATTAATCATGCAAATATTGTTATAGTTGGTGGAATATTCAAATTTTGGCAAATTTTTAATGTATTTTATTTTCCGACATCTTTGACCAGAAGTGGTCATATGGCCCTGAAATATATGTCGCTTGACCGATTGCACGCCACTAAGTTTCTGAGTGTTCAGCTTCATAATACACATTAATCATGCAAATTTTGTAATGGTTGGTCCAATATTTGAATTTTAAAACTTTTTTAATGTATTTTATTTTTCGACATGATTGACCAGAAGTGGTGTAATGACCCTGAAATTTATGTCGCTCGACCGATGGCACGCCACTAAGTTTCTGAGGGTACGGCTTCTTAATACACATTCATCATGCAAGTTTTGTAATGGTTGGTCCAATATTTGAATTTTAAAACTTTTTTAATGTATTTTATTTTTCGACATGATTGACCAGAAGTGGTTTAATGTCCCTGAAATTTATGTCGCTCGACCGATGGCACGCCACTAAGTTTCTGAGGGTACGGCTTCATAATACACATTCATCATGCAAGTTTTGTAATGGTTGGTCCAATATTTGAATTTTAGCAAATTTTTAATGTATTTTATTTTTCGACATGATTGACCAGAAGTGGTCATATGGTCCTTAAATTTATGTCGCTCGACCGATTGCACGCCACTAAGTTTCTGAGTGTTCAGCTTCATAATACACATTAATCATGCAAATTTTGTTATAGTTGGTGGAATATTCAAATTTTGGCAAATTTTTAATGTATTTTTTTCCCGATATCTTTGACCAGAACTGGTCAAATGGCCCTGAAATATATGTCGCTTGACCGATTGCATGCCACTACGTTTCTGAGTGTTCGGCTTCATAATACACATTAATCATGCAAATATTGTTATAGTTGGTGGAATATTCAAATTTTGGCAAATTTTTAATGTATTTTATTTTCCGACATCTTTGACCAGAAGTGGTCATATGGCCCTGAAATATATGTCGCTTGACCGATTGCACGCCACTAAGTTTCTGAGGGTACGGCATCATAATACACATTCATCATGCAAGTTTTGTAATGGTTGGTCCAATATTTGAATTTTAAAACTTTTTTAATGTATTTTATTTTTCGACATGATTGACCAGAAGTGGTTTAATGTCCCTGAAATTTATGTCGCTCGACCGATGGCACGCCACTAAGTTTCTGAGGGTACGGCATCATAATACACATTCATCATGCAAGTTTTGTAATGGTTGGTCCAATATTTGAATTTTAGCAAATTTTTAATGTATTTTATTTTTCGACATGATTGACCAGAAGTGGTCATATGGTCCTTAAATTTATGTCGCTCGACAGATGGCACGCTACTAAGTTTCTGAGGGTACGGCTTCATAATACACATTCATCATGCAAGTTTTGTAATAGTTGGTCCAATATTATAATTTTAGCAAATTTTTAATGTATTTTATTTTCGACATGATTGACCAGAAGTGGTCATATGGTTCTGAAATTTATGTCGCTCGACCGATGGCACGCCACTACGTTTCTGAGTGTTCAGCTTCATAATCATGCAAATTTTGTTATAGTTGGTGGAACATTTGAATTTTTCCAAATTTTTAATATACCGGCAAGTTTCTGAATCTTCAACTCCTGATATAAGTTCATGGCAGGTGTGCAAATGGTGAACCTCTTTAATGGCTATAATGAAATGTAAATGTAATACTATTCATCTTAATCATATCAGCTTTCATCCAGTCAATTTCCATGCATTGAGCCTATTATAAGTGTTGGAAAAACAACATTTTAAATATATAATTCACTTGCCTGTAATTGGAGAGTGGGTCTGTATATTATGTAACTGCATGTTGTTGACCTGTGGATTAATGGTTAATTATTTTGGATTATAGATTTGGTGACTGGGCACTGGCTTATTATTTGATATGTTCATCTTTCATTAGATATAATTAATTTCGTAATTCCTGATTTTCTACGGAGCCAATGGCTCTATTTTATTATCTCCGACATGTTTGACCAGAAATGGTCATATGATCCTGAAATTTACATGGCTCTACCGATGGCCCGCCACTAACTTTCAGATATTTGGTGATTTGATTTTTGGCAAATTATAAAAAAATATGGCCCTATCAATAGTGTGCAAGAAGTTGCATTCTGTATAAGTCCGTATTAGTTACCATTTGGACCCGTGACTGTCAGACGATCTTGCGTGTCTTTTTAGAAGAGTCGAATTATGTACACTTTGATGTGGCTTAAGTAAATTCGTGGAATCGAGATGCTCATGTAACGTAACATAACCCGTTAACACAATTGTACATAGATTATAAGCTATTCCAAAAAAATAACGAAAACTGGTATGTGGAACAGTCATCATGTTTCGACGTGTCTTTGTTCCATGATTTTATTTTATTTGTTTGATTCCATGGGTACCTTTCTCATTTGGCGGGTGATAGTAACCGAATCTGATAAGCCGAATAATCCACTTGTATGTCTGATATGTATCCTGAGAATGCTAAAGTCTAAAATGATTAATTGTTGTGTGGGCAATAGCAATATGTTAAATTAATATTCAATGCCGGCACATTCTAAACCATAATGACCGCATGGACAACGCATTATTATTTTATTTGTTAGTCTTCAGCCATACAGATGTTATATTATAATGTCATTGTTTAAGTATTTCCGTATTGGCCCAGTTACAGGTCCGAGGGCGGTTGCATTGGCCCGAGACGAAGTCGAGGGCCAATACAACGGACCGAGGACCTGTAACTCGGCCAATACAGAAACACTTAATTAATGACAATTTTATTAATTAACTTCTTTTCATTCTTTTTGCACAACACTAGACATCTCATTTATATTGAAATAATAATTATAAACAATATTGGTGAACAAATAGCACGGGTCAAAGTTGTGAAGCGAAAGATGATGATGTTGAGTACGGGGATTTAACGAACGATTTTCAGCGGAGCTGTTCTCTCACTCGGGTCGCAAGGACCATTAATAACGTTTCGAAAGGTTCCAAAAGAGGATAATTTTGAAGCCACGGCCGAAAAGGGGTGGAGGCAAATTTTCAGGCTTTCACCAAATGTGCAACTGCGCATGCTCAGACTCATATTGGCCCAGTTTGTCTCGTATTGGCCCAGTTTTTCCCGTATTGGCCCACTTTCCCCGTACTGGCCCAGTTGTTGAAACATGGTCGAGGCCGTAAATGCCGTATACATGCCATAACATTGATAGTTAATTAATTGCTATATTTTCCTTATTCTCATTATTTGTATGTTGATTATATATAAATGGAAATTTTGATTTAAAAAATCTCTTTATGTTGAAGACTTAGAGCTCATATTGCGATATATTTCAGTTAAACATTTGTTTCACATATTCTCGGAATGTCCTTACAGAAATACCTACCAACACTAACATCAAAAGATATGATTGACCAGCCACTATATACCGATATACATGTAATCATACATTTCTAACTGTCCCTGTTCAGCGAGACGGAACGTTAATGTATCCACGAAACCAAAATATATATATGACACCAATGAAGTATTTTATTGACAATGGCAAATACCAAAATACCAAATTATTGTAACAGCCATTATCCAAAAGACAGTGAACCGTTATGTGACTGACCTTTCGTTTCAACAGTTTTCTTGACATATTGTCTTCTTTCAAATCGGAACGAATTTGGGTGATGTTTAATTAATTTCCAAGTGTATAGTTACAATGTATGTGATGAAATAATTTGAAACAAAATGTGCCATGAAATACTGGGATTATTTCACTGAAAGATCCCAGTATTTCATTGCTCGTCTTATAATAAATCGTCTAAGAGGATATTTGTCATTTTTCATCGAACTCCAAGTATTTCCCATCGAGTGAAGTAGAAATCAAGGGGTCAAGGGGTACTGAAAAATAACTTATTAGAGGAAATGCGGTATTTATCCTCATTGTCGGCATTGTACCTAGCTTAGTCTAGAAAATAAAAGCAAGTCTAGAAATCAGAAGTCAAAGCATCTCTAGGGTTCCATTTTGTATAACTATTCGAATTGTTTGTAAAAAATGCTGTCGATAAATGAAACACTATTTCTTAAATGAATAAAATATGTTTTCAATCAATCAAAAAACTAATTTCTGAGGCTAAATGTCCCGTGTTAATTTTATTTCTTTCAATATGAAATGTATGAAAATTGATAATGTCATAATGAAAAAGAAATAGCTGTACTAAATATCACTAAAGCAGATGTACAACAAAAACAGTTAAATGTAGTTTATACTTGGTTATTTTAACAGTTTATTCTATTTTACTAATATTTTCTTACGAATGTCAATAATTCAGTTGTGAATAGTTTATCAAAGTTATCTAATAATAACTAAAGATTTTATTTTGTACGTTTATAATATTGCAAATGATAGATATCGAAATGGCCAGGCACTGTAAGACTGTTTGAGGTTGTTCGTGCAGAGTTACTTCCCTTGGAACCGTCGTTACCATTAATAGTCCATTATTCGTTTCCGCAACCTAATCCCACTTTTGAAGTATCGGAGCAAAGCACGCTGCTATTTTTAAGTGGTTGAAACCTTATCCGGGCAATTAAATATAAGTATTTAATTTTCGGACGAGGAAATCCTTTTATCCGTCTAATACTACTATAAAGTGATGTTTAGTGCACAAATGGTATTTGTTTATTCTGATTTCTCTGTTCTGGTCTTAGACCTGTTCTGGTCGTTACACACGTGTGTTGATAAAGTCAGTATTGTTAGGTGTTGAGATGTATGAATGTGTTACATTTGTCTGAAATGTTGCGTGGGGTGTATGAGTGTGTTACATTTTGTATATTAATGTGCTTATTTGGTCAATAATGTATTACATTTTGTATTTTAATGTACTACGTTTTTGCAAATACAATGTAACTGTGTTCGATTCTCAATATTCAGGGCTACAATATGTTACATGTTAACTAATATGCTACATTTTGTATATCAATGTGTTATAATTTCCATATTAATGCGTTACATGTGTTACATTTTGTAAATTAATGTGCATCTTGTTGTATATAAATGTGTTACATTTCGTAAACTATATATTGCGGTGTATAAAATAATATGTTTCAATTTGTTTGAAGTGTTCCATTTTGTATATAAATGAGCATCAACCATCATGTAAATGTGTTACATTTTGTGATGTGTTACATTTATGAGCTACGTTTTGTATATTTACAGTGGAAACCTGATAAGTAAAATATATAGTCAAAATATATTACATTGTAGGTATTTTACTTATCTTACTTGTATTTTATTTGCCTAATTTTGTATATGAATGTGCTACATTTTATACATTAATATGTTACATTTTGTATATTAATGTGCTTAATTTAAAAAAAAATGTATTAATATGCAACATTTTGTGTAGTTATTAATATGCAACATTTTGTATATGTGTGTGCTTATTTTATGTATGTACGTGTTCTTCATATGGCATGGCATGGCGTCCGTCCGTCCGTCGGTCCAATGACTCTAGAGAGCTGAAATTTTATGTACAAACTACTTGGCCAATGGGGATTCTAAATAGTAGATTTGGTGACCCTGTAACCACTAATGTGGGTCACAGAGGTCATTACCTAAAAAGCTATTTTCATCTTCTTGTAGAATCGCAATGACTCTGGAGAGCTGACATTTTATTTTATTTTATAGGAGATTCGAAGTTGTAGATTTTGTGAGACTGTGACCCTGAATATGGGTCACATGAGTCTCAACCAAAATACCTATTTTAGTTTACACCATCACTCTGAGATTGTATGTGCTCTTCAGCCACTATGCAGGTAAGGGAAGTAACCCAAAAGAAAAGCCCTCAGGTAAAGTCATCTCATCTTTTTGATGTGCGTGTTCCAACATGTGTTTTGAGAATATAGTATGTTCGATGAGAAAGAGAAGATGAGAATTCAAAACTTAGAATTGGGGGTCTAACAAAAATGATATGTTATATTTCACCTTTTTGTAACTTGTCTAACGTTTCATATGAAAATTATTAATATTTTGCAAGAGAATTGCTAATAAAAGTACACAAGTCTAAAAGTATTTCCAATACCTATTTCAGAATGTTTTATTAAATGTAATATAATGTACTTTTGAAATTTAATTTGGAGTGTTTGAGTATCATATAATGTAATTAATTGGAAGCTTTCTTGAGATACAGGTTGTTTACATTTTGAACGAGAATTTCCAATACAAGTAAATTGGTACTTATTTCATAGTTTATACTGTATAACTGGTTTAGTTTTCTATTAACTTTGCAGTTAATCTTATTCAATAAGAACAAGAAATGAGATTAATGTCTCTGAATTAATTTGAGAACTGTTGAATACCCTTTGAACTATGTATTGTGGCAGACAGCAAAGGAACAAATGGAAGAGGAATTTAAAAAAAATTAAATGTTACATGAGATATGTGAACTGAATATGACTGGTGATGACATAAGAGTAAAAGAGGTTTATTTTCACCTTCTTCTCCAGTACAGAAATTGTGGTAACAATGTGTGTGAGAATGGTTTAGTCTTACACTCAGACTCTGAAAAAAATAATTTATTCATAAAATATCACCATTTTATTAAATATTGAAAAGGAGCCTATGAAAAATGGAATTTTCAGAAACTGAGGCTCCTTTTCAATAAGTATTAAATGTTGATATTTCAAGAATACAAATTAGAATTAAAACATGCAAAGATCTGTAATATTGAAAATGAATGTGGATTAATGTTCAACCAATTTTTATGATAATTTTAATGTCTTATTGTTTGATATCTTACTCTTTTCCTTAGAGACAATGAGTAACATAATTCCTGGTGAGCCTCAAAGCCAATGGCTCTATTTTCATAAAATGAGTTATCAACTTCCGTCTTCACTGCCATTTTCCTGCCATTGTGTCGCTCTGCTATTTTGACGTTGACAGCTGCATCCCGAAGTGTACATCACTACGTCCGGTCAGGGATACAAGTTTCGGAACTTTGGCAACATATATAACTTGACTAAAGGGTTAGTCAGAGTTTAAAAAAATGAATTGTTGAACTCGTAAAACAAAATCCCTACACCATATTCGAGATTGGCGAAATATTCTATGACGCGTTTGTCCCAGAAAGGGTCGTATAACAGGGTGTGTTCGTCGAATCCCGTATTGACCGTGACGACATTATTCCTGATAGTATTAGTTCAGTTGCCAAGTGAATAATTTTTCATGAACCTTGCAAAAAGGTATCACAATAGTTTTTGGTTAGTTTGAATAATTTTAACACTAAATATAAAAAAAAATCACCGGGTGCCAAGAATTGTGTTTCATACTTTTATGTGGCTTTAATACATGCCAACATCCGATATGTGCTGATATCAGTTAAATTAATTTCACTCAACTTGCATGTTTATCCCCAATCGCCAAATATATACAAATTACTAGTTTCCAATTAAAATCGAGTAACATCATTATATTTGTGCATAAACCGTACTACACGTTCCATTTACATGCACAGTAGTTATATATGATTAAGACCTATTAAACGTTATCAATTTAAAGTTTTATTTTAGTCTGTAGTAAATAACTTTTCAAAATTACGTTTTACTAATTGACGCGCGTCACACGCTGTGCATTGTCCGGTTTTCGATCAAAAATCGCTACTTTTACCTTTATATCATCCGTATACTGAGTCGACTAAGATCAAAATGACAATTTTCGGCAACTGTCAGTACTTCTCGATAACATAATACATTTTATAACGTTTAACATATGTGACCCAAAACAACACAATGGATGTATCTTTAATTATTTTCCCCGTTTCTTTAGAAACATGTTGGATTTGGACTTCGTTCAGAGTTAGGTTCGTTTCCGGAGCACAGCTTCAAAACTCTTCATCATATCTTCCTGAAACTGTGCATGTGTATTACCTACTAACTGAAGTAGTAGATATACAATTATCTGTTAAATATGTGTTTTGCAAATTATGTGGGACCGGTGGGATATGTCGTCTTCTCGCGACTCTTGTCCCTTTAGCAGGACGTAGTCCAACTTCTCAATGCAAGACATAACTCTTGCGAGTCTCCATTACTGGCTGATTTAGGCCTTGCAGTATTTCCTTGAGATCTCTGTGCTTGGAAATCCGGGCCCACTATGCATTCCAGGTGCAGCGATCCACTCTCTTGGCATAGCGAAGCGAGGCAAATACTGCAAGGCTTAAATCAGCCAGTAATGGAGACGGGCAAGAGTTATGCCTTGCGTTTGAAAGTTGGACGTAGACTATCCAAAACATCCAAGGTATTGCATTGGTCAAAGCTGTTGATTTAAAAATAGGATTTGTAATAATACACCCCATAGTCATGTCAATTTAAAAACAATTTCATATAATAGAAAATAGTTTGCTTTAGTCGTTTGTCGAAGTATTTTAATACCACGACACTATAGGAATAGGCAGTCAAGCCTGCAAGAATATTAAAGATCAGGTGAAATGTATTTTTCTCAAGAATGGCAGATGATTACCTCTACGTATATTGCATATCGGAGTCAATTGAGCATAAAATCGAGCCAATATATACTTGCAATTGATTATTAAGACGATTTTAATTTACCCATTTTAACAATACCGCGATTACCGCCGCGAAACGTTTTTAGAAGAATCAATGAGGCGTAACTGATTTACCACAGACGATGGGTCGTCTGTGACCAGCGGACCGACCCGCTCCGTGGAGCCTAGTTAATTAATTAATGGTGATTATCACTGATGTTAGATGAATTTATGAGGTGTGTTAAATCGCCAAAGACACATGTTTATGCAATAATTATATAATTGTCATCTGCGGAATTACCTATTTGGATATCTAAACATTCGATATATGGAAAATTTAAGTTGTTTAATTGAATATTTGTTAGTGAAATTAACAATCAAAATGTTGCGAAATTACGTTGAATTATGACTATCGCCGGTAATGAGATTACTCCAGTGACGTCACAGAAGTCATCCCTTCAGGGGCCATACCCCCGTAGACTTTCATTGTGGTCGCCGGGCTAAATTAGGCGTTTTTTTTTTTTAAAAAAGCCGTATATAAGCAATTTATGGACCGATTTCAGAAATTTAAAATCGAGCAATTGTCAAATCTCGATCTTCTGAAGATGCTAGGAAGTCATATGGCAATCTAAATAAATTTATATCGACATATTTTTATAATGTTACATAAACATACTACAGAACAGTCAATCTGAATTAATTTGCATTGCACGTGGAATGAGTGAAGTCATCAGTAGAGACAATATTAATGGATGTAAAATCCCCATACGATTACCCTATTGTATGACAACGAAGTATTGATGAGGAATGAGCTATGCTAAATACAAGGACTGACTGACGCAGACTGTAACATAGTTGGACGTCTAAAAGCTGAAGAAAGCCAGTCTGTCGTACTTGTACTGCATTATGACTTCCACCAAAGCACAATATCCCGTTCCTGACAATATAAACTAGTCTTGTCCTATGACTGTGTAAAATTAATAGTCTTTAATACAGTCTAGATCCTTATTCAGCAAGTCTAGATAAACTGAATATAGAACTGAAAGTAATAAAAAAATATACATTAATCAAAAGGATGAAGGTACAGTAATTTTTTTTAAATTCCATAGACTAAATTTTATTCTTAATATACACAGTAAATTGTCAATCTGTGTACGAATGTGAGCTCAGTAGGGACAACCTGGGCTCTGTTCCATAACAGCGAGCGCTTATAATCGCTCAATGAGCGCTACATTAAACCTCTCTGTGTAGGAGAATGTCCGAAAACTGGCCATTAGTTTTGCACGTGGAGCATGTTTGAGGCCGTTAGGCCGAAAACATGCTCCACGAGCAAAACTAATGGCCAGTTTTCGGACATTCTCCTACTTAAAACAAAGTTTAAGTAAACATGTTCTTGCTACTGAAATGCACGCAACAACGCACCTTATCATGCGCAAAACTAATGGCGACTTTTGCTCTGTATGTATTTCATGATCTTCTCCGAATTGTCAGATGCATTCCCTCTCCTCCAAGTTATAACATGTAGAACAAATCAGGCGTTTTCCTAGTGAATGGTAAGTTTGTAAACATTTTTAAAAGGAAAAGTAAACAATGATGAAACATTTTATTCTATAGAAAAGGTTTTCGAATTAGAAAATCAAAAACACCATGCATAGTATTCATAATTGATTGATAAATTGATGGGCAATTCATATCTTTACTCATTTACTTATACCACCATGTTTTATTTCATACTGGTAAGGTTATGACACTTCATCGAATGTATGTTGTTTTAAAAGTTTAAATTACACAGATTCATCAACCCTACACTACGCTATTATTCAGTATCTTTTATCTTGAAATCTTAAGGTTTTACCTTGAAATTCAAGATACTAAGTTGAAAATTCAATTTAATTTTTTGAAAAATCAAGTAGGTATCTTGAAAATTCAACTTACTATTCTAAATTTAACTAAGTATCTTAAAACATTAACTTAGTATCTTGAAAATTTAATTTACTATTTGGAAAATTCATATTACTATTTTGAAAATTAAACTCAATTTTGTTGAATATTAAACCCTAAATTTCAAGATAATTAATGTTTAATTTGTAACTACAACTTGAATAAACAACCATAACAAATTGTAATTATACTTTAAAATATTCTTATTTAAACTTTTAAACTTCAAAATGTAAAACGTTCAAATCTTGTAATTACATTGTTTTATCATTGGCATCACCTTGTAAACATTCGAGATAATAAGTTGATTTTTCAAGATATTTAGATGATTTTTCAAATTATTAAGTTGAATTTTGAAGAAAATATGTTGAATTTTCAAGACACCAAGTTCACTATTCAAGTTTAAATTTCAAGGGACTATTTGTCAAAATAGGACTTTCAAGATAAAATGTGCGGAATAATATTTCAGTTATTTCAGTTGAATTTTCAAAATAATAACATGAATTGTCATGATACTAAGTTGAATTTGCAAAATACTAAGTTGAATTTTCTAGATTATCAGTTGAATTCTCAAGATAGGATGCTTAATGCCACAGGGGTTCGAATCGCTGTTTTGACAATATTTTCAAAATTCAAAATCTAGATTGTTGCATTCATATGATGTTTATGTACGATATTGTGAGCTCATATTCCAAATTTGAGCGAAATCGGTTAAGAAATAAATATTTGAGATACATATCCCCGCTATTGATATAAAGACACAAGGGAGGACACTTGCTCTACGAAGTTCTGATCGAAAACCGGAAGGCCAAACTATTCCTACGTGCGGTTCAATAAACCTTTGCTTTTCTCACAAAAAAATGTATTGAACATATGGACCCGTCTTTTGCCTTTCTGTGTGTCCCATTGATTTTTCTCTAACTTCATTTCACATTTGACCACTGACCCTCGCAAGTAGCCGACCCTCCTTTGTGTACATAATAGTGGACGACATCGGGAAATCATCGTCTTTTCCGTAATTCAAACACGCCACTCTCAAATCGCTCGGAGATAGAAAGCGCCTCTCATTGGTCAATTATGACGTCGGATAACCACGCCGTTGCACGTTGTGCGTGCCCTGTACGACAACCGCACGCACAACGCACCGACATCGTGCGTTTTTTTCAAGCTTACCCACTCACACTTCCTCTACGAACGACGCACGTTGCACATGCGTACAACGTGCGTTGTACGTGCGTAGTTAGTGCTTACTCGGCACGTCCAAAGTTTAACTATCAAATAATTAAATAAAACTCACGTCGATCGTACCGAGTAAGCACGTACAACGTACCGAGTAAGCACGTACAATGCACGTTTTGGGCACCTTTTGTTGGATATATAAAGCCGAGCCGACGGACGATTGCCATCATTTGAAGAGAACATGCCGCCAAAGAAGTCGCAAAGAAAGTGCTCCTCATCTGCAGCTAAAAAGGCAGAACTCCTGTGCTTCTATCTGAAGTTGCTCTTGCAGCATCAGGACCCGGAGCGGTGGAATGGGCGGCATCTTGTGGCGCCAGCACATGTGACAATATGTACCAAGCACCTGTCAATCGGGCGGGAAAAACCTCATTGCACTCGCACACACTTACAACGTGCGTGGTGTAAGGACACTGTACGTGAGACGCACGGCCCCCGTACGACAATGTGACAATCGCACATCACACGCACGTTGTACGCACGTTGTCCGCACGCCACACGCACGTACCACGTGCGCATCGTACGATGCACGCAGCTCCTCACTGCCAGACGTGTCGACGGGCCACGTACGTTTGACGTGCTTACAACGTGCGTGTGACGTGCGTTGGCAAACTCCCTCTCTGTTCTTGATAAATCCACCCTACGTTTTCAGAAAAACGTAGCGACCGTGGCCTCCCCAAAAAACGTACGAACGAATTGCACGCACGATGGGTTGTGACAGGGGCTTTACATTCCGAATGATTTGCTTAGTTATTTTCTGCAAAACGGAAATATCGAGTGAAATAAATCATTAGGTATTCTGATTGTTAGTTCGATAAATGTTAAACACATTTGACAAACAATGGAAACACCGTAAAACGAATACGGAAGTATGGCAAATGTGAAATGACGAACATACCATGGCCATTGTACCGATTGATAGGCATTGATCATAAATAAATATTTTGCTTGATAAATTAAATAAGAAATGGGTAATTGTTTTTTAAACACGTATGTTTAATTAGAACATCAGTCAATTATAATTGAGTGTAATGCAGGGTTTTTTTAAGTTTCAAAAAAAATATATGAAATAAATTTTGTTCCCTGATTCTAATTGCTAGTTGATCCAAACAAACAGATGTTTGTCAACACTGGTCAACACACGATAATTCTTTTCAATATCACGATTTTGTTATTCAAAACTTCATGCAAAAATTTGGGGATTCATTTCCTAAATCAAACGTTATGAAAAGAAAAGAAAAAACGTGACAATGAACGGACATAATGTTTATAATAATATTATTTTCACGGGAAGTGCTGCTTATATAGTTTGTAAATATGCCATTTTAGACAAAAGACAAAAGAGAAGCTTTAAAGTAGGATCGGATACATTTATTTATGATCAATGCCTATGAATCGGCACAATGGCCATTGTATGTTCGTCATTCCACATTTGCCATACTTCTGTATTCGTTTTCCGGTGTTCCATTGTTTGTCAAATGTGTTAAACATTTATCGAACTAATAATCAGAATACCTAATGATTTATTTCATTCGATATTTCCGTTTCGCAGACAATAACTAAGCAAATCATTCGGAATGTAAGTGGTCGACTCGCCTTGGCCAAACTGGTAACGTGCGATTGTTTTTCGGGCAAAACAACAGTTATCTCCCTTGATTGAGGGGGCGTGGTTATCAATAGCGGGGTTATTTATCTCAAATTCTTATTTCTTATCCGATTTCGCTCAAATTTGGAATATGAGCTCAAAATATCGTACATAAACACCATATGAATGCAACAATCTAGACTTTGAATTTTGAAAATATTGTCAAAACAGCGATTCGAACCCCGGTGCTTAATGCCTTCGAAGGCGCTGTGCCACATCTCATTACACGGCCCGATAAGCCGTATCCATAGAAATCGGTTATCCGTATTGAAAGAAAATGGTGCGACGTATATAACGCGACAGTGGTGTGGAACTCTTCAGTGTGAGAGGTAGATGTGTAGGCCTCATGCGAATTTGAGATTTCAGACAAGATGTTTGACCATTCTGTCATGGTACCATATTTAAAACACCTTAAATGCCCGCTCGAAGGGAAATGGACTCGCATGGCTTAACCAAACAATGAACATTCGCTTGAGAACGTATTGTTTCAAGAGTATTATTTAGCCATTTGGAACAGTTATTTACCTTTTCGTGATATCATTTTATTTCAGTAAGAAAAATGTGCTACGGGGCCTTTAAAGTTTTCCGGACAGACGGACAGACATGTCTGTCCTATTCAGGACCAATATCTCCTTGCATATCTCTTTATCAGTTCATGAAAAATTCGTCTTTATGAGTTGCTATATTTATATACATGTATATTATCTCATAA
Organism: Gibbula magus; assembly: GCA_936450465.1. Taxonomy (NCBI): domain Eukaryota; kingdom Metazoa; phylum Mollusca; class Gastropoda; order Trochida; family Trochidae; genus Gibbula; species Gibbula magus. The sequence continues at coordinate 27,020,733 of OW388295.1, read as the reverse complement.
AGACATCATTATCAGTTTTAACGATATCATAAGCCTATCTTAATTCGTACATTTTGCACCAAATTAGGAGATAAGTTTATCATATTAAGTAGAAAAGTATGTGTAATTACAATTAAGCAAGACTACTTTTTCTTTCATTTGTGTTGTGGTTAGCGTGCTGACCTTACACGCCAGAGACCCGGGTTCGAATCCCATATTGTGGTCTGGGTCTCATACTGTGTTACGTCCATGGGCAAGGCATTCATCCTTATAGCACTCAGTCCACCCATGCAGCTGTTTAAATGGGTACCTGAACACAGGGTACGGAACGGAGCGCTAGTAGCAGCATCGAAAGTACAATTCCGTCAGGGTATGTAGTAAATAATGACCCGGTGCCGAGCGGTTATGGCATATAAACTCGCGAGGGCGTTAGCCCGAGCAGAGTTTATTGCCATAACGCGAGGCAATCGGGTCATTATTTGCCTTACACTCCCGCGGAACACTCTATTTATAAACTTATCGTATATATGCATTTTAAAGAAGTATTTTGTTGATTTGTACGATATGATCAAAATATATCAGTGAATTATTCCCAATACACCCATGACTGACTCGAAAGGAAGGCTTCAAACTTAATCATTCATTCCATGCATAAAGTAGACATAAATTGGTACCCATACTAGACAATATGTAAATACATCCTAGACACAAAAGAATGAACACTCATCGGTATGGATCCTCGGTCGCTCCATTGGTTAAGGCGCTGCTCGACGATATAGAGGTCCAGGGTTCGAATCCCACTTTCGTTACTTACCAAATTTTCATTTCTTATTTGACAAAATTTCCAAATTTTACAAGTCCATCTGTTTCCGTAGGTTGAATATCTCATAACCGACCATGGTGGTTATGAGATAACCAACCTGCGCAGATGGTGGTTATGGCATATAACTTGCAACTCAAACAAAAGAAATAACTTCCCAAGGGGTGTAATAATATGTGTAGCGCTTAGAGCATGCCAAGCATGGATTCAGCGCAATATAAATATGCAATTATAATTATTACCCCGTCCTGTCGAGATGTCTATATTTGAGTTGGATTAAGTATTATAATTTTGTTCTTAACACCAGATGAGTCAATCTGTCAAGAACGTAAAACAAAGGTTTCTTAAATAATTTCGTTCTCATGGTATGTGTTATCAGGTTGATATAATACGATAATTTAATAAATACGATAATTTACGAATCGAACGGGGATCTGTTCATTCATACCTTTACTTTGAATTCTAACGTATGTTGGCCGGTAGTTATTATCGTTTTGTGGAGTTAGCTATTCTTTCTCCTGGTAGTGTAATTTATCCACTCTATGGTCACCTTTGAACTGTTGCGATTTTCGTTGCCCTCGTTTACTCGAAGTCGCCAATAGGTTTGCACGGGCTTTGTATTACATCACGTTTCTCGGGATTCAGGCGTTTGCGTTCGAGCGCATTCAATCTGACGGGAACAATTCCTGGTTTCGGTTCCTAAACTATTGGAGACTTTTCGTAAAATAGTAAACTATTGGAGACTTGTGTCACCAAAATACGATCACACAACTATCCTAATGTTTACGTAACTTTGTTTTAATGAACGCGATTGCTCAATGTAGCGCTACTTAGCAAAGCGAGCAAACCTCGAGGAATCGCACCGTGTCGTTCAGGAGGAACAAGCGCTCAATGTAGCGCTCAATGAGCGATTATAACCGCTCGTTGTTATGGAACATAGCCTAGATGTGATGAAAGTTCGTTTGAATAGACACAAACTAGTATCGTGGTGCTGAAGATAGATGACTATAACGCCCCTGGGGTCAAATATATCGCGGTGACTAGTATGACAACGTGACGATAATATTCCATGTTAATTGTCTCGCTATGTTCTATCTGCTCTGAGAAATGCTTCTTTGAATACAAAATATACCCTTTTCTTTTTTCTCTCTTTTTTAAAGAGACTGGGTGTATTGTTCTATTTTTTGTGATCTTTGGGGCCGCTATGTAATGTCATTATCCTCAGTTACCACTAAATGGGGATGTAGCTTGGCAAGGTCTACAGTTGCGTACCGAAAGTTTGTTCACCTACATGTGAATCAAGGTGCAAATATCATGTAATTTGACATTCATTGTAACTATAACGTCAATAATATTACATCACATACACTGACAATGAATTATCATAAACCCATGACTGAAACAACCATTGTTAAACGTATCCTGTGATCGTCACGGCAGTCGTATATGTTTATGAACATTTGCATAATGAAAATGACAGAAGGGGTCAAATTTAGAAAATTCAAATTTAATTAATTTTCGAATGAAAGTTATCAGATTGACTAAATGAGAACACATTCATCACGCTTACATTGCATGAGTATAATAGGAAATATATGATGGATGTCAGACCTAGTTGATCACTTACTGAATATTTTACAGAAGAAAATTAAAAAAAATTAGTTTTGAAAAGATTGACCCCTGGTCACTTCAAAGAACTGCCAAAATTGTTACTGTTTACTATGGTATATCAAATCAGATTATGTTATGGAACACTCAACTGTCTTTTTATAATGCGAAAATGAAAAATGGTCGGTCTAGATTTCGCGTTGATACGATGTTTTAAATACATGCCAAATTATATGATATTTGTACTAAAATTCACTACCAGGTGAACAAACTTCCGCTACGGAGCTGTAGATACTCTCAAATACATAAATAAGCATAGCATGTCAAAAAAATTCCCCGCCTTTCACAAAATTCTCGATATTCCCTGATAATTTGCCGGACATCTGTTATTATCTGACATCCTCTTATACTGCACGTTTCAACTCTTCAGACGGAAGATAGGTTGCTTGAATACTCACTGGACCTCGCCTATTTCGTCACAACAGGACGTTATAGCTGTGTGTGTGTCATACATTACTTCAAACGGAGCTCTGTTACACTGTTTTATCAAATCTGTCAAATAGTCATTTTTCGCCAGTGGTGTTCGTTGATAACATAAATATACACCAATACATGATTTATGAATACCGTTTATCTAAAACTTCCTTATTGAAAATCCGTAAAATTTTCCTTTGCCACAAATCTCCTTCATCTATATATTATATGATCTACATACATACTATCCATAACCGTATATAAGCAAAATACAATAACCTGCATGTGTGGTTTTGGTTTAGCTTTGTAGAAGTTTGGAAGAGCATTACGAGAATGGAGCAAGATAAATATAGGTTAAAAGTAGTTTCTACAATGTCATGTTCTATCACTACAGCTCTGTTTCATGCTGCTAGGCAATTTCCAAGTGATAGCTATGGGTGGAAGGCCAGTCTTGTTATTTGTGCGCTTGGGCTTGATGACTGGTTGTTGAGCTTTGGCTGTGTTTTGGCGAGCTTGTTAGCAAAGCCAAACCATTTTCAAACATGGCAACCTTCAACAAACGCAACGAATTGATAAACAAATGCAGGCATAACAAATTTTTCTTTAGCCAAAAACAAACAACAGCTAAAAAACGAAGCAATTCCAAAAACGCCAACACCAGCTCTCCAAGCAAGCACAGTTTCATGTTTTGAATCATAAATGACATTAATTTTAGTATTTCATTTAATTTCATTTGACATCGCTGTGTTTTTATTCACAGGTTATTTTCTGGAAAAGTTTAGATCTGGTTAAACTGGAGCTATATGATGAATCAGGACCAAACAACGAGATCATATATGAGACAACAAGAGTGGAAAGAGTGACAACTCTAACATTTATAGATGGAAGAAGAAGTTGTCCTTGTTGGAAGGAGCAGATATGGAGAGACTCGTTGACAAGGTGCAAAGTGAGAATGGGTCTTTTGAAGTTAATAAAGTTCATTGTTATATGAATACTGGAAAAGGCACAGAGAGAGACTGGTCATGGTGGGAGGGATCGTATGATGAAGCACACCCAGAACTATGTTAATGTAAATCGAGACACGCTTGAATTATTTATGTCACTGTGTCAAATATGCTTAGCAAAAACCACAAGTCGGAAAGGTTTAGTTGTTAAACCAATAGTTTCAAATGATTTCAAATGCCGAGTACAGGTGGATCTGACCAGGTGGACATTTCAAGTATGTTCTGAACTATCAGGATCACTTTACAAACATCTGTCAGCTCAGACCATTGGAGAAAGATAAGTGCTGGAGTTACGAAACATCTTCTGGAAATATTTATTACGTGTGATATGTACCTATTCTCTGCGAGACAAACATCTACACGAGCCGGCGTGACAGCACTGATGACCAAACAGACAGATGGTAAGGGAAAGCGCTGATGACCAAACAGACAGATGGTAAGGGAAAGCGCTGATGACCAAACAGACAGTTGGTAAGGGAAACGCTGATGACCAAGCAGACAGATGGTAAGGGAAAGCGCTGATGACCAAGCAGACAGATGGTAAGGGAAAGCGCTGATGACCAAGCAGACAGATGGTAAGGGAAAGCGCTGATGACCAAACAGACAGATGGTAAGGGAAAGCGCTGATGACCAAACAGACAGATGGTAAGGGAAAGCGCTGATGACCAAACAGACAGATGGTAAGGGAAAGCACTGATGACCAAACAGACTGATGGTAAGGGAAAGCACTGGTGACCAAACAGAACATCCTCGGAATAATGAAGACAGTGACAGAGAACATCATCGAAATAGTGAAGACAGTGACAGAACATCCTAGGAATAGTGAAGACAGTGGCAGAGAACATCCTTGGATTAGTGAAGACAGTGACAGGGAACATCCTCGGAATAGTGAAGACAGTGACAGAGAACATCTTCGGAATAATGAAGACAGTGACAGAGAACATCATCGGAATAATGAAGACAGTGACAAAAAACAGTTATCATTATGTTATTAAATGGCATTTGCAAGATTTAGGTGTTTCTTTCCTTAATAACTCCTCTCTTATTGAAGATAAATACATATAATAGTGGTCTATGAAAGCTAAGAACGACAACTCTGTTTCCCTGATGATTACTATACAGTCCACCAACTCTCAACACGTTTATACACCTCATGTCTACGGAAAGTATAAAGATTGTTAAAAAAATCGGAAAGTATCTCAGTAAAGTACATCATTAATGTTCATATTATTATAAATATTTCTCTATTAAAAAGCATAAGCATGCAATAGCGTGAGCATTCAATGTATTGTTATGGACCGAAGGACTTAAAACTGAATAAATTCTGTCCTTGTTGACACTCTTCATCATACGTGAACGAGCTTGAAACATTACCATATATTTTCACTTGTGGTACACCGTGGTTTGGGTTTTTATCGTGCAGGTACCTCCATAACCTTCTAATTTAATTCCGAACATATTCGGTGAGTTTTGGCTAGTTCTTCAAGAAAACGTGATGAAAACCTTTTCGGGAATCAAGTTTTACTTATATGATATGATGCGAAATGAGGAAGGTTAAAGTAAAATCTTCCATATATGGCGAATCGTCAAACATGTTACTGTTAGGTTGTTGCGGACAGGGGCAAATGTAAAGCTAGAATGGACCATGAGTGGGTGTACATTTAAAGCTGTTCATCACGTGTATATAACTCTACACGACTGGTGACCGTCACTCACACTTCAGAACTCTGAATATCTGTCAACATGGGGCTTGTTAAACCATTCTATGTTCTTGCACTTTGCTGTTACCTACAGGTAAACTAGTTCATTGTGTTTATACTCTATATGTTATTCCCTGCAATGTAGTCAATATTTAATAGAGCATTACAATTCATAGAGTTAGCATTTCTTTAAGAGGCATTTAAAAGTAGGTAATATGAGGAAATAACAAATTTATGGATTTACAATATGTATAAATGAATTAGGTTGATGTACACGTTGTTTTTTTTACAATAGACAGGTAGTGGAGAAGCCAGATGGACAATGAGGTAGCTGTTGGTTGAGAGTTGTTGATTGAGAGGGATTATGATAATTTATAAGCTAACGTTGTTTGGGCTTGATTAAGTGATGGTTAGCTCATGGGATGTAATACCCTTGATCTCTATTCATAGGGGGGTTCAATTTTAAAATGTTCAGAGCTTCTAAGATTTTCCTGATTTTTAAGTCTGATCGAATACCTTCCATGATCTCAGTGTTGTCCCACAGGACATTGTGTTCTGGATTGACTTGAACGTGATCAGAGATTGCTGATTTAGAGTCTTTGTTTCTCATTGAGGTTTTGTGATCCTTGATTCTCAGGGAAGAGGCCGGGAAGTTACAGTTAAGCATGTATATCAATTCCCTAGGTTCGTCCCTCTGCCATAGCATTTTATTCCCTTCTTTAGGTGTTTTGAAATGTGTTACATTTACTTGAAATGAAAGTCAGTATTCCATTGATAATGTTTTTAATTTAAATATGATTATTTTATTCGAAGTTTTCGAAGATTTTTAAACATGGTATGTTAAAATATGGAATGGTTTGAATAAATGTTCAACAACAATAAAATGTACTCGTATATTCTGCTTTTTAGCTCATCAGGGCTGAAAGGCCGGATGGGCATGGCATGGCGTCCGTCCGTCCGATCATCCAAATATGGGTCACATGGGACACGGCCTAATAACCTGTGCTCATCTTTTTCTGTTTTTCTCCACTACGAAAAGTACTTGAAACTGGTTATACCTCTGATAAATACTTCTGGAACACTTATCTACAGAACCAATTGCTCTATGCTTTATGTTTCAATATCCTGAATTTATTTCCATATTTTAGATTTTCCATGATGTGTCCTCAATGACAATGGATGAAGCTATTCAAAATGCGGCAATGTCAGGTAAGATGTTTTTCTCGAATATATTTCATAAATCAATACATATCACCTGTTACTCAACCACCTGACTTACTCAAGGGAAAACTGTGTGACTCATCTGTTACTCAACCACCTGACTTACTCAAGATAAAACTGTGTGACTCATCTGTTACTCAACCACCTGACTTACTCAAGATAAAACTGTGTGACTCATCTGTTACTCAACCACCTGACTTACTCAAGATAAAACTGTGTGACTCATCTGTTACTCAACCACCTGACTTACTCAAGATTAAACTGTGTGACTCATCTGTTACTCAACCACCTGACTTACTCAAGATAAAACTGTGTGACTCACCTGTTACTCAACCACCTGACTTACTCAAGATAAAACTGTGTGACTCATCTGTTACTCAACCACCTGAATTACTCAAGATAAAACTGTGTGACTCATCTGTTACTCAATCACCTTACTTACTCAAGATAAAACTGTGTGACTCAACTGTTACTCAACCACCTGACTTACTCAAGATAAAACTGTGTTACTCATCTGTTACTCAAACACCTGACTTACTCAAGATAAAACTGTGTGACTCATCTGTTACTCAATCACCTGACTTACTCTAGATAAACTGTGTTTCTCATCTGTTACTCAACCACCTGACTTACTCAAGATAAAACTGTGTGACTCAACTGTTACTCAATCACCTGACTTACTCAAGATAAACCTGTGTGACTCATCTGTTACTCAACCACCTGACTTACTCAAGATAAAACTGTGTGACTCATCTGTTTCTCAACCATCTGACTTACTCAAGATAAAACTGTGTGACTCATCTGTTACTCAACCACCTGACTTACTCAAGATAAAACTGTGTGACTCATCTGTTACTCATTCACCTTACTTACTCAAGATAAAACTGTGTGACTCAACTGTTACTCAACCACCTGACTTACTCAAGATAAAACTGTGTGACTCATCTGTTACTCAACCACCTGACTTACTCAAGATAAAATGTATTACTCATCTGTTACTCAACCACCTGACTTACTCAAGATAAAACTGTGTGACTCATCTGTTACTCAATCACCTGACTTACTCTAGATAAACTGTGTTACTCATCTGTTACTCAATCACCTGACTTACTCAAGATAAAACTGTGTGACTCATCTGTTACTCAATCACCTGACTTACTCAAGATAAAACTGTGTGACTCATCTGTTACTCAACCACCTGACTTACTCAAGATAAAACTGTGTGACTCACCTGTTACTCAACCACCTGACTTACTCAAGATAAAACTGTGTGACTCATCTGTTACTCAACCACCTGACTTACTCAAGATAAAACTGTGTGACTCACCTGTTACTCATTCACCTTACTTACTCATTATTAAACTGTGTGACTCAACTGTTACTCAACCACCTGACTTACTCAAGATAAAACTGTGTGACTCATCTGTTACTCAACCACCTGACTTACTCAAGATAAAATGTATTACTCATCTGTTACTCAACCACCTGACTTACTCAAGATAAAACTGTGTGACTCATCTGTTACTCAATCACCTGACTTACTCTAGATAAACTGTGTTACTCATCTGTTACTCAATCACCTGACTTACTCACGATAAAACTGTGTGACTCATCTGTTACTCAATCACCTGACTTACTCAAGATAAAACTGTGTGACTCATCTGTTACTCAACCACCTGACTTACTCAAGATAAAACTGTGTGACTCATCTGTTTCTCAACCACCTGACTTACTCAAGATAAAACTGTGATACTCATCTGTTACTCAACCACCTGACTTACTCAAGATAAAACTGTGTGACTCATCTTCTACTCAACCACCTGACTTACTCAAGATTAAACTGTGTGACTCATCTGTTACTCAACCACCTGGCTTACTCAAGATAAAACTGTGTGACTCATCTGTTACTCAATCACCTGACTTACTCAATATAAAATGTGTGACTCACCTGTTACTCAATCACCTGACTTACTAAAGATAAAACGTGTGACTCATCTGTTACTCAATGACCTGACTTACTCACGATAAAACTGTGTGACTCACCTGTTACTCAACCACCTGACTTACTCAAGAAAAAATGTGTGACTCATCTGTTACTCAACCACCTGACTTACTCAAGATAAAACTGTGTGACTCATCTGTTACTCAATCACCTGACTTACTCTAGATAAACTGTGTTACTCATCTGTTACTCAATCACCTGACTTACTCAAGATAAAACTGTGTGACTCATCTGTTACTCAATCACCTGACTTACTCAAGATAAAACTGTGTGACTCATCTGTTACTCAACCACCTGATTTACTCAAGATAAAACTGTGTGACTCACCTGTTACTCAACCACCTGACTTACTCAAGATAAAACTGTGTGACTCATCTGTTACTCAACCACCTGACTTACTCAAGATAAAACTGTGTGACTCACCTGTTACTCATTCACCTTACTTACTCATTATAAAACTGTGTGACTCAACTGTTACTCAACCACCTGACTTACTCAAGATAAAACTGTGTGACTCATCTGTTACTCAACCACCTGACTTACTCAAGATAAAATGTATTACTCATCTGTTACTCAACCACCTGACTTACTCAAGATAAAACTGTGTGACTCATCTGTTACTCAATCACCTGACTTACTCTAGATAAACTGTGTTACTCATCTGTTACTCAATCACCTGACTTACTCACGATAAAACTGTGTGACTCATCTGTTACTCAATCACCTGACTTACTCAAGATAAAACTGTGTGACTCATCTGTTACTCAACCACCTGACTTACTCAAGATAAAACTGTGTGACTCATCTGTTTCTCAACCACCTGACTTACTCAAGATAAAACTGTGATACTCATCTGTTACTCAACCACCTGACTTACTCAAGATAAAACTGTGTGACTCATCTTCTACTCAACCACCTGACTTACTCAAGATTAAACTGTGTGACTCATCTGTTACTCAACCACCTGGCTTACTCAAGATAAAACTGTGTGACTCATCTGTTACTCAATCACCTGACTTACTCAATATAAAATGTGTGACTCACCTGTTACTCAATCACCTGACTTACTAAAGATAAAACGTGTGACTCATCTGTTACTCAATGACCTGACTTACTCAAGAAAAAATGTGTGACTCATCTTTTACTAAACCAACTGACTTACTCGAGATAAAACTGTGTGACTCATCTGTTACTCAACCACCTGACTTACTCAAGATAAAACTGTGTGACTCATCTGTTACTCAACCACCTGACTTACTCAAGATAAAACTGTGTGACTCATCTGTTACTCAACCACCTGACTTACTAAAGATAAAACTGTGTGACTAATATGTTACACAACCATCTGACTTACTCGAGATAAAACTGTCTGACTCACCTGTTACTCAATCACCTGACTTACTCAAGATAAAACTGTGTGACTCATCTGTTACTCAACCACCTGACTTACTCAAGATAAAACTGTGTGACTCACCTGTTACTCAACCACCTGACTTACTCAAGATAAAACTGTGTGACTCATCTGTTACTCAACGACCTGACTTACTCAAGATAAAACTGTGTGACTCAACTGTTACTCAACCACCTGACTTACTCAAGATAAAACTGTGTGACTCACCTGTTACTCTATCACCTGACTTACTCAAGATAAAACTGTGTGACTCATCTGTCACTCAACCACCTGACTTACTCAAGATAAAACTGTGTGACTCATCTGTCACTCAACCACCTGACTTACTCAAGATAAAACTGTGTGACTCACCTGTTACTCAACCACCTGACTTACTCAAGATAAAACTGTGTGACTCATCTGTTACTCAATCACCTGACTTACTCAAGATAAAACTGTGTGACTCATCTGTCACTCAACCACCTGACTTACTCAAGATAAAACTGTGTGACTCATCTGTCACTCAACCACCTGACTTACTCAAGATAAAACTGTGTGACTCACCTGTCACTCAACCACCTGACTTACTCAAGATAAAACTGTGTGACTCACCTGTTACTTTATCACTTGACTTACTCAAGATAAAACTGTGTTACTCATCTGTTACTCAACCACCTGACTTACTCAAGGTAAAACTGTGTGACTCATCTGTTACTCAATCACCTGACTTACTCAAGATAAAACTGTGTGACTCAATTGTTACTCAACCACCTGACTTACTCAAGATAAAACTGTGTGACTCATCTGTCACTCAACCACCTGACTTACTCAAGATAAAACTGTGTGACTCATCTGTCACTCAACCACCTGACTTACTCAAGATAAAACTGTGTGACTCATCTGTCACTCAACCACCTGACTTACTCAAGATAAAACTGTGTGACTCACCTGTTACTCAACCACATGACTTACTCAAGATAAAACTGTGTGACTCATCTGTTACTCAACCACCTGACTTACTCAAGATAAAACTGTGTGACTCATCTGTTACTCAACCACCTGACTTACTCAAGATAAAACTGTGTGACTCACCTGTTACTCTATCACCTGACTTACTCAAGATAAAATGTGTGACTCAGCTGTTACTCAATCACCTGACTTACTCTAGATAAAATGTGTGACTCATCTGTAACTCAATCACCTGACTTACTCAAGATAAAACTGTGTGACTCACCTGTTACTCAACCACCTGACTTACTCAAGATAAAACTGTGTGACTCATCTGTTACTCAATCACCTGACTTACTCAAGATAAAACTGTGTGACTCATCTGTTACTCAACCACCTGACTTACTCAAGATAAAACTGTGTGACTCATGTGTTACTCAACCACCTGACTTACTCAAGATAAAACTGTGTGACTCATCTGTTGCTCAACCACCTGACTTACTCAAGATAAAACTGTGTGACTCATCTGTCACTCAACCACCTGACTTACTCAAGATAAAACTGTGTGACTCATCTGTCACTCAACCACCTGACTTACTCAAGATAAAACTGTGTGACTCACCTGTTACTCAACCACATGACTTACTCAAGATAAAACTGTGTGACTCATCTGTTACTCAACCACCTGACTTACTCAAGATAAAACTGTGTGACTCATCTGTTACTCAACCACCTGACTTACTCAAGATAAAACTGTGTGACTCACCTGTTACTCTATCACCTGACTTACTCAAGATAAAATGTGTGACTCGGCTGTTACTCAATCACCTGACTTACTCTAGATAAAATGTGTGACTCATCTGTAACTCAATCACCTGACTTACTCTAGATAAAATGTGTGACTCATCTGTAACTCAATCACCTGACTTACTCAAGATAAAACTGTGTGACTCACCTGTTACTCTATCACCTGACTTACTCAAGATAAAATGTGTGACTCGGCTGTTACTCAATCACCTGACTTACTCTAGATAAAATGTGTGACTCATCTGTAACTCAATCACCTGACTTACTCAAGATAAAACTGTGTGACTCAACTGTTACTCAACCACCTGACTTACTCAAGATAAAACTGTGTGACTCATCTGTTACTCAATCACCTGACTTACTCAAGATAAAACTCTGTGACTAATCTGTTACTCAACCACCTGACCTACTCAAGATAAAACTGTGTGACTCATCTGTTACTCAACCACCTGACTTACTCAAGATAAAATGTATTACTCATCTGTTACTCAACCACCTGACTTACTCAAGATAAAACTGTGTGACTCATCTGTTACTCAATCACCTGACTTACTCTAGATAAACTGTGTTACTCATCTGTTACTCAATCACCTGACTTACTCACGATAAAACTGTGTGTCTCATCTGTTACTCAATCACCTGACTTACTCAAGATAAAACTGTGTGACTCATCTGTTACTCAACCACCTGACTTACTCAAGATAAAACTGTGTGACTCATCTGTTTCTCAACCACCTGACTTACTCAAGATAAAACTGTGATACTCATCTGTTACTCAACCACCTGACTTACTCAAGATAAAACTGTGTGACTCATCTTCTACTCAACCACCTGACTTACTCAAGATTAAACTGTGTGACTCATCTGTTACTCAACCACCTGGCTTACTCAAGATAAAACTGTGTGACTCATCTGTTACTCAATCACCTGACTTACTCAATATAAAATGTGTGACTCACCTGTTACTCAATCACCTGACTTACTAAAGATAAAACGTGTGACTCATCTGTTACTCAATGACCTGACTTACTCACGATAAAACTGTGTGACTCACCTGTTACTCAACCACCTGACTTACTCAAGATAAAATGTGTGACTCATCTGTTACTCAACCACCTGACTTACTCGAGATAAAACTGTGTGACTCATCTGTTACTCAACCACCTGACTTACTCAAGATAAAACTGTGTGACTCATCTGTTACTCAACCACCTGACTTACTCAAGATAAAACTGTGTGACTCATCTGTTACTCAACCACCTGACTTACTAAAGATAAAACTGTGTGACTAATATGTTACACAACCATCTGACTTACTCGAGATAAAACTGTCTGACTCACCTGTTACTCAATCACCTGACTTACTCAAGATAAAACTGTGTGACTCATCTGTTACTCAACCACCTGACTTACTCAAGATAAAACTGTGTGACTCACCTGTTACTCAACCACCTGACTTACTCAAGATAAAACTGTGTGACTCATCTGTTACTCAACGACCTGACTTACTCAAGATAAAACTGTGTGACTCATCTGTTACTCAACCACCTGACTTACTCAAGATAAAACTGTGTGACTCACCTGTTACTCTATCACCTGACTTACTCAAGATAAAATGTGTGACTCACCTGTTACTCAATCACCTGACTTACTCTAGATAAAATGTTTGACTCATCTGTTACTCAATCACCTGACTTACTCAAGATAAAACTGTGTGACTCACCTGTTACTCAACCACCTAAATTACTCAAGATAAAACTGTGTGACTCATCTGTTACTCAATCACCTGACTTACTCAAGATAAAACTGTGTTACTCATCTGTTACTCAACCACCTGACTTACTCAAGATAAAACTTTTTGACTCACCTGTTACTTTATCACTTGACTTACTCAAGATAAAACTGTGTTACTCATCTGTTACTCAACCACCTGACTTACTCAAAATAAAACTGTGTGACTCATCTGTTACTCAACCACCTGACTTACTCAAGATAAAACTGTGTGACTCATCTGTTTCTCAACCACCTGACTTACTAAAGATAAAACTGTGATACTCATCTGTTACTCAACCACCTGACTTACTCAAGATAAAACTGTGTGACTCATCTTCTACTCAACCACCTGACTTACTCAAGATTAAACTGTGTGACTCATCTGTTACTCAACCACCTGGCTTACTCAAGATAAAACTGTGTGACTCATCTGTTACTCAATCACCTGACTTACTCAATATAAAATGTGTGACTCACCTGTTACTCAATCACCTGACTTACTAAAGATAAAACGTGTGACTCATCTGTTACTCAATGACCTGACTTACTCACGATAAAACTGTGTGACTCACCTGTTACTCAACCACCTGACTTACTCAAGATAAAATGTGTGACTCATCTGTTACTCAACCACCTGACTTACTCGAGATAAAACTGTGTGACTCATCTGTTACTCAACCACCTGACTTACTCAAGATAAAACTGTGTGACTCATCTGTGACTCAACCACCTGACTTACTCAAGATAAAACTGTGTGACTCATCTGTTACTCAACCACCTGACTTACTAAAGATAAAACTGTTTGACTAATATGTTACACAACCATCTGACTTACTCGAGATAAAACTGTCTGACTCACCTGTTACTCAATCACCTGACTTACTCAAGATAAAACTGTGTGACTCATCTGTTACTCAACCACCTGACTTACTCAAGATAAAACTGTGTGACTCACCTGTTACTCAACCACCTGACTTACTCAAGATAAAACTGTGTGACTCATCTGTTACTCAACGACCTGACTTACTCAAGATAAAACTGTGTGACTCATCAGTTACTCAACCACCTGACTTACTCAAGATAAAACTGTGTGACTCACCTGTTACTCTATCACCTGACTTACTCAAGATAAAACTGTGTGACTCATCTGTTACTCAATCACCTGACTTACTCAAGATAAAACTGTGTTACTCATCTGTTACTCAACCACCTGACTTACTCAAGATAAAACTGTGTGACTCACCTGTTACTTTATCACTTGACTTACTCAAGATAAAACTGTGTTACTCATCTGTTACTCAACCACCTGACTTACTCAAGGTAAAACTGTGTGACTCATCTGTTACTCAATCACCTGACTTACTCAAGATAAAACTGTGTGACTCAATTGTTACTCAACCACCTGACTTACTCAAGATAAAACTGTGTGACTCATCTGTCACTCAACCACCTGACTTACTCAAGATAAAACTGTGTGACTCATCTGTCACTCAACCACCTGACTTACTCAAGATAAAACTGTGTGACTCATCTGTCACTCAACCACCTGACTTACTCAAGATAAAACTGTGTGACTCACCTGTTACTCAACCACATGACTTACTCAAGATAAAACTGTGTGACTCATCTGTTACTCAACCACCTGACTTACTCAAGATAAAACTGTGTGACTCATCTGTTACTCAACCACCTGACTTACTCAAGATAAAACTGTGTGACTCACCTGTTACTCTATCACCTGACTTACTCAAGATAAAATGTGTGACTCAGCTGTTACTCAATCACCTGACTTACTCTAGATAAAATGTGTGACTCATCTGTAACTCAATCACCTGACTTACTCAAGATAAAACTGTGTGACTCACCTGTTACTCAACCACCTGACTTACTCAAGATAAAACTGTGTGACTCATCTGTTACTCAATCACCTGACTTACTCAAGATAAAACTGTGTGACTCATCTGTTACTCAACCACCTGACTTACTCAAGATAAAACTGTGTGACTCATGTGTTACTCAATCACCTGACTTACTCTAGATAAAATGTGTGACTCATCTGTTTCTCAACCACCTGACTTACTTAAGATAAAACTGTGTGACGCATCTGTTACTCAACCACATGACTTACTCAAGATAAAACTGTGTTACTCATCTGTTACTCAACCACCTGACTTACTCAAGACAAAACTGTGTGACTCATCTGTTACTCAACCACCTGACTTACTCAAGATAAAACTGTGTGACTCATCTGTTGCTCAACCACCTGACTTACTCAAGATAAAACTGTGTGACTCATCTGTCACTCAACCACCTGACTTACTCAAGATAAAACTGTGTGACTCATCTGTCACTCAACCACCTGACTTACTCAAGATAAAACTGTGTGACTCACCTGTTACTCAACCACATGACTTACTCAAGATAAAACTGTGTGACTCATCTGTCACTCAACCACCTGACTTACTCAAGATAAAACTGTGTGACTCATCTGTTTCTCAACCACCTGACTTACTCAAGATAAAACTGTGATACTCATCTGTTACTCAACCACCTGACTTACTCAAGATAAAACTGTGTGACTCATCTTCTACTCAACCACCTGACTTACTCAAGATTAAACTGTGTGACTCATCTGTTACTCAACCACCTGGCTTACTCAAGATAAAACTGTGTGACTCATCTGTTACTCAATCACCTGACTTACTCAATATAAAATGTGTGACTCACCTGTTACTCAATCACCTGACTTACTAAAGATAAAACGTGTGACTCATCTGTTACTCAATGACCTGACTTACTCACGATAAAACTGTGTGACTCACCTGTTACTCAACCACCTGACTTACTCAAGAAAAAATGTGTGACTCATCTGTTACTCAACCACCTGACTTACTCAAGATAAAACTGTGTGACTCATCTGTTACTCAATCACCTGACTTACTCTAGATAAACTGTGTTACTCATCTGTTACTCAATCACCTGACTTACTCAAGATAAAACTGTGTGACTCATCTGTTACTCAATCACCTGACTTACTCAAGATAAAACTGTGTGACTCATCTGTTACTCAACCACCTGACTTACTCAAGATAAAACTGTGTGACTCACCTGTTACTCAACCACCTGACTTACTCAAGATAAAACTGTGTGACTCATCTGTTACTCAACCACCTGACTTACTCAAGATAAAACTGTGTGACTCACCTGTTACTCATTCACCTTACTTACTCATTATAAAACTGTGTGACTCAACTGTTACTCAACCACCTGACTTACTCAAGATAAAACTGTGTGACTCATCTGTTACTCAACCACCTGACTTACTCAAGATAAAATGTATTACTCATCTGTTACTCAACCACCTGACTTACTCAAGATAAAACTGTGTGACTCATCTGTTACTCAATCACCTGACTTACTCTAGATAAACTGTGTTACTCATCTGTTACTCAATCACCTGACTTACTCACGATAAAACTGTGTGACTCATCTGTTACTCAATCACCTGACTTACTCAAGATAAAACTGTGTGACTCATCTGTTACTCAACCACCTGACTTACTCAAGATAAAACTGTGTGACTCATCTGTTTCTCAACCACCTGACTTACTCAAGATAAAACTGTGATACTCATCTGTTACTCAACCACCTGACTTACTCAAGATAAAACTGTGTGACTCATCTTCTACTCAACCACCTGACTTACTCAAGATTAAACTGTGTGACTCATCTGTTACTCAACCACCTGGCTTACTCAAGATAAAACTGTGTGACTCATCTGTTACTCAATCACCTGACTTACTCAATATAAAATGTGTGACTCACCTGTTACTCAATCACCTGACTTACTAAAGATAAAACGTGTGACTCATCTGTTACTAAATGACCTGACTTACTCACGATAAAACTGTGTGACTCATCTGTTACTAAATGACCTGACTTACTCACGATAAAACTGTGTGACTCATCTGTTACTCAACCACCTGACTTACTCAAGATAAAACTGTGTGACTCATCTGTTACTCAACCACCTGACTTACTCAAGATAAAACTGTGTGACTCATCTGTTACTCAACCACCTGACTTACTAAAGATAAAACTGTGTGACTAATATGTTACACAACCATCTGACTTACTCGAGATAAAACTGTGTGACTAATATGTTACACAACCATCTGACTTACTCGAGATAAAACTGTCTGACTCACCTGTTACTCAATCACCTGACTTACTCAAGATAAAACTGTGTGACTCACCTGTTACTCAACCACCTGACTTACTCAAGATAAAACTGTGTGACTCATCTGTTACTCAACGACCTGACTTACTCAAGATAAAACTGTGTGACTCATCTGTTACTCAACCACCTGACTTACTCAAGATAAAACTGTGTGACTCACCTGTTACTCTATCACCTGACTTACTCAAGATAAAACTGTGTGACTCATCTGTCACTCAACCACCTGACTTACTCAAGATAAAACTGTGTGACTCATCTGTCACTCAACCACCTGACTTACTCAAGATAAAACTGTGTGACTCACCTGTTACTCAACCACCTGACTTACTCAAGATAAAACTGTGTGACTCATCTGTTACTCAATCACCTGACTTACTCAAGATAAAACTGTGTGACTCATCTGTCACTCAACCACCTGACTTACTCAAGATAAAACTGTGTGACTCATCTGTCACTCAACCACCTGACTTACTCAAGATAAAACTGTGTGACTCACCTGTCACTCAACCACCTGACTTACTCAAGATAAAACTGTGTGACTCACCTGTTACTTTATCACTTGACTTACTCAAGATAAAACTGTGTTACTCATCTGTTACTCAACCACCTGACTTACTCAAGGTAAAACTGTGTGACTCATCTGTTACTCAATCACCTGACTTACTCAAGATAAAACTGTGTGACTCAATTGTTACTCAACCACCTGACTTACTCAAGATAAAACTTTGTGACTCATCTGTCACTCAACCACCTGACTTACTCAAGATAAAACTGTGTGACTCATCTGTCACTCAACCACCTGACTTACTCAAGATAAAACTGTGTGACTCATCTGTCACTCAACCACCTGACTTACTCAAGATAAAACTGTGTGACTCACCTGTTACTCAACCACATGACTTACTCAAGATAAAACTGTGTGACTCATCTGTTACTCAACCACCTGACTTACTCAAGATAAAACTGTGTGACTCATCTGTTACTCAACCACCTGACTTACTCAAGATAAAACTGTGTGACTCACCTGTTACTCTATCACCTGACTTACTCAAGATAAAATGTGTGACTCGGCTGTTACTCAATCACCTGACTTACTCTAGATAAAATGTGTGACTCATCTGTAACTCAATCACCTGACTTACTCTAGATAAAATGTGTGACTCATCTGTAACTCAATCACCTGACTTACTCAAGATAAAACTGTGTGACTCACCTGTTACTCTATCACCTGACTTACTCAAGATAAAATGTGTGACTCGGCTGTTACTCAATCACCTGACTTACTCTAGATAAAATGTGTGACTCATCTGTAACTCAATCACCTGACTTACTCAAGATAAAACTGTGTGACTCAACTGTTACTCAACCACCTGACTTACTCAAGATAAAACTGTGTGACTCATCTGTTACTCAATCACCTGACTTACTCAAGATAAAACTGTGTGACTAATCTGTTACTCAACCACCTGACCTACTCAAGATAAAACTGTGTGACTCATCTGTTACTCAACCACCTGACTTACTCAAGATAAAATGTATTACTCATCTGTTACTCAACCACCTGACTTACTCAAGATAAAACTGTGTGACTCATCTGTTACTCAATCACCTGACTTACTCTAGATAAACTGTGTTACTCATCTGTTACTCAATCACCTGACTTACTCACGATAAAACTGTGTGTCTCATCTGTTACTCAATCACCTGACTTACTCAAGATAAAACTGTGTGACTCATCTGTTACTCAACCACCTGACTTACTCAAGATAAAACTGTGTGACTCATCTGTTTCTCAACCACCTGACTTACTCAAGATAAAACTGTGATACTCATCTGTTACTCAACCACCTGACTTACTCAAGATAAAACTGTGTGACTCATCTTCTACTCAACCACCTGACTTACTCAAGATTAAACTGTGTGACTCATCTGTTACTCAACCACCTGGCTTACTCAAGATAAAACTGTGTGACTCATCTGTTACTCAATCACCTGACTTACTCAATATAAAATGTGTGACTCACCTGTTACTCAATCACCTGACTTACTAAAGATAAAACGTGTGACTCATCTGTTACTCAATGACCTGACTTACTCACGATAAAACTGTGTGACTCACCTGTTACTCAACCACCTGACTTACTCAAGATAAAATGTGTGACTCATCTGTTACTCAACCACCTGACTTACTCGAGATAAAACTGTGTGACTCATCTGTTACTCAACCACCTGACTTACTCAAGATAAAACTGTCTGACTCACCTGTTACTCAATCACCTGACTTACTCAAGATAAAACTGTGTGACTCATCTGTTACTCAACCACCTGACTTACTCAAGATAAAACTGTGTGACTCACCTGTTACTCAACCACCTGACTTACTCAAGATAAAACTGTGTGACTCATCTGTTACTCAACGACCTGACTTACTCAAGATAAAACTGTGTGACTCATCTGTTACTCAACCACCTGACTTACTCAAGATAAAACTGTGTGACTCACCTGTTACTCTATCACCTGACTTACTCAAGATAAAATGTGTGACTCACCTGTTACTCAATCACCTGACTTACTCTAGATAAAATGTTTGACTCATCTGTTACTCAATCACCTGACTTACTCAAGATAAAACTGTGTGACTCACCTGTTACTCAACCACCTTACTTACTCAAGATAAAACTGTGTGACTCATCTGTTACTCAATCACCTGACTTACTCAAGATAAAACTGTGTTACTCATCTGTTACTCAATCACCTGACTTACTCAAGATAAAACTGTGCGACTCATCTGTTACTCAACCACCTGACTTACTCAAGATAAAACTGTGTGACTCATGTGTTACTCAACCACCTGACTTACTCAAGATAAAACTGTGTGACTCATCTGTTGCTCAACCACCTGACTTACTCAAGATAAAACTGTGTGACTCATCTGTCACTCAACCACCTGACTTACTCAAGATAAAACTGTGTGACTCACCTGTTACTCAACCACATGACTTACTCAAGATAAAACTGTGTGACTCATCTGTTACTCAACCACCTGACTTACTCAAGATAAAACTGTGTGACTCATCTGTTACTCAACCACCTGACTTACTCAAGATAAAACTGTGTGACTCACCTGTTACTCTATCACCTGACTTACTCAAGATAAAATGTGTGACTCGGCTGTTACTCAATCACCTGACTTACTCTAGATAAAATGTGTGACTCATCTGTAACTCAATCACCTGACTTACTCTAGATAAAATGTGTGACTCATCTGTAACTCAATCACCTGACTTACTCACGATAAAACTGTGTGACTCAACTGTTACTCAACCACCTGACTTACTCAAGATAAAACTGTGTGACTCATCTGTTACTCAATCACCTGACTTACTCAAGATAAAACTGTGTGACTAATCTGTTACTCAACCACCTGACCTACTCAAGATAAAACTGTGTGACTCATCTGTTACTCAACCACCTGACTTACTCAAGATAAAATGTATTACTCATCTGTTACTCAACCACCTGACTTACTCAAGATAAAACTGTGTGACTCATCTGTTACTCAATCACCTGACTTACTCTAGATAAACTGTGTTACTCATCTGTTACTCAATCACCTGACTTACTCACGATAAAACTGTGTGTCTCATCTGTTACTCAATCACCTGACTTACTCAAGATAAAACTGTGTGACTCATCTGTTACTCAACCACCTGACTTACTCAAGATAAAACTGTGTGACTCATCTGTTTCTCAACCACCTGACTTACTCAAGATAAAACTGTGATACTCATCTGTTACTCAACCACCTGACTTACTCAAGATAAAACTGTGTGACTCATCTTCTACTCAACCACCTGACTTACTCAAGATTAAACTGTGTGACTCATCTGTTACTCAACCACCTGGCTTACTCAAGATAAAACTGTGTGACTCATCTGTTACTCAATCACCTGACTTACTCAATATAAAATGTGTGACTCACCTGTTACTCAATCACCTGACTTACTTAAGATAAAACTGTGTGACGCATCTGTTACTCAACCACATGACTTACTCAAGATAAAACTGTGTTACTCATCTGTTACTCAACCACCTGACTTACTCAAGATAAAACTGTGTGACTCATCTGTTACTCAACCACCTGACTTACTCAAGATAAAACTGTGTGACTCATCTGTTACTCAACCACCTGACTTACTCAAGATAAAACTGTGTGACTCATCTGTTACTCAACCACCTGACTTACTCAAGATAAAACTGTGTGACTCATCTGTTACTCAACCACCTGACTTACTAAAGATAAAACTGTGTGACTAATATGTTACACAACCATCTGACTTACTCGAGATAAAACTGTCTGACTCACCTGTTACTCAATCACCTGACTTACTCAAGATAAAACTGTGTGACTCATCTGTTACTCAACCACCTGACTTACTCAAGATAAAACTGTGTGACTCACCTGTTACTCAACCACCTGACTTACTCAAGATAAAACTGTGTGACTCATCTGTTACTCAACGACCTGACTTACTCAAGATAAAACTGTGTGACTCATCTGTTACTCAACCACCTGACTTACTCAAGATAAAACTGTGTGACTCACCTGTTACTCTATCACCTGACTTACTCAAGATAAAATGTGTGACTCACCTGTTACTCAATCACCTGACTTACTCTAGATAAAATGTTTGACTCATCTGTTACTCAATCACCTGACTTACTCAAGATAAAACTGTGTGACTCACCTGTTACTCAACCACCTTACTTACTCAAGATAAAACTGTGTGACTCATCTGTTACTCAATCACCTGACTTACTCAAGATAAAACTGTGTTACTCATCTGTTACTCAACCACCTGACTTACTCAAGATAAAACTTTTTGACTCACCTGTTACTTTATCACTTGACTTACTCAAGATAAAACTGTGTAACTCATCTGTTACTCAACCACCTGACTTACTCAAAATAAAACTGTGTGACTCATCTGTTACTCAACCACCTGACTTACTCAAGATAAAACTGTGTGACTCATCTGTTTCTCAACCACCTGACTTACTAAAGATAAAACTGTGATACTCATCTGTTACTCAACCACCTGACTTACTCAAGATAAAACTGTGTGACTCATCTTCTACTCAACCACCTGACTTACTCAAGATTAAACTGTGTGACTCATCTGTTACTCAACCACCTGGCTTACTCAAGATAAAACTGTGTGACTCATCTGTTACTCAATCACCTGACTTACTCAATATAAAATGTGTGACTCACCTGTTACTCAATCACCTGACTTACTAAAGATAAAACGTGTGACTCATCTGTTACTCAATGACCTGACTTACTCACGATAAAACTGTGTGACTCACCTGTTACTCAACCACCTGACTTACTCAAGATAAAATGTGTGACTCATCTGTTACTCAACCACCTGACTTACTCGAGATAAAACTGTGTGACTCATCTGTTACTCAACCACCTGACTTACTCAAGATAAAACTGTGTGACTCATCTGTGACTCAACCACCTGACTTACTCAAGATAAAACTGTGTGACTCATCTGTTACTCAACCACCTGACTTACTAAAGATAAAACTGTGTGACTAATATGTTACACAACCATCTGACTTACTCGAGATAAAACTGTCTGACTCACCTGTTACTCAATCACCTGACTTACTCAAGATAAAACTGTGTGACTCATCTGTTACTCAACCACCTGACTTACTCAAGATAAAACTGTGTGACTCACCTGTTACTCAACCACCTGACTTACTCAAGATAAAACTGTGTGACTCATCTGTTACTCAACGACCTGACTTACTCAAGATAAAACTGTGTGACTCATCAGTTACTCAACCACCTGACTTACTCAAGATAAAACTGTGTGACTCACCTGTTACTCTATCACCTGACTTACTCAAGATAAAACTGTGTGACTCATCTGTTACTCAATCACCTGACTTACTCAAGATAAAACTGTGTTACTCATCTGTTACTCAACCACCTGACTTACTCAAGATAAAACTGTGTGACTCACCTGTTACTTTATCACTTGACTTACTCAAGATAAAACTGTGTTAGTCATCTGTTACTCAACCACCTGACTTACTCAAGGTAAAACTGTGTGACTCATCTGTTACTCAACCACCTGACTTACTCAAGATAAAACTGTGTGACTCATCTGTTGCTCAACCACCTGACTTACTCAAGATAAAACTGTGTGACTCATCTGTCACTCAACCACCTGACTTACTCAAGATAAAACTGTGTGACTCATCTGTCACTCAACCACCTGACTTACTCAAGATAAAACTGTGTGACTCATCTGTCACTCAACCACCTGACTTACTCAAGATAAAACTGTGTGACTCACCTGTTACTCAACCACATGACTTACTCAAGATAAAACTGTGTGACTCATCTGTTACTCAACCACCTGACTTACTCAAGATAAAACTGTGTGACTCAATTGTTACTCAACCACCTGACTTACTCAAGATAAAACTGTGTGACTCATCTGTCACTCAACCACCTGACTTACTCAAGATTAAACTGTGTGACTCATCTGTCACTCAACCACCTGACTTACTCAAGATAAAACTGTGTGACTCACCTGTTACTCAACCACATGACTTACTCAAGATAAAACTGTGTGACTCACCTGTTACTCTATCACCTGACTTACTCAAGATAAAATGTGTGACTCAGCTGTTACTCAATCACCTGACTTACTCTAGATAAAATGTGTGACTCATCTGTAACTCAATCACCTGACTTACTCAAGATAAAACTGTGTGACTCACCTGTTACTCAACCACCTGACTTACTCAAGATAAAACTGTGTGACTCATCTGTTACTCAATCACCTGACTTACTCAAGATAAAACTGTGTGACTCATCTGTTACTCAACCACCTGACTTACTCAAGATAAAACTGTGTGACTCATGTGTTACTCAATCACCTGACTTACTCTAGATAAAATTTGTGACTCATCTGTTTCTCAACCACCTGACTTACTTAAAATAAAAGTGGGTGACGCATCTGTTACTCAACCACATGACTTACTCAAGATAAAACTGTGTTACTCATCTGTTACTAAAGCACCTGACTTACTCAAGATAAAACTGTGTTACTCATCTGTTACTCAACCACCTGACTTACTCAAGATAAAACTGTGTGACTCATCTGTTGCTTAACCACCTGACTTACTCAAGATAAAACTGTGTGACTCATCTGTCACTCAACCACCTGACTTACTCAAGATAAAACTGTGTGACTCATCTGTCACTCAACCACCTGACTTACTCAAGATAAAACTGTGTGACTCATCTGTCACTCAACCACCAGACTTACTCAAGATAAAACTGTGTGACTCACCTGTTACTCAACCACATGACTTACTCAAGATAAAACTGTGTGACTCATCTGTTACTCGACCACCTGACTTACTCAAGATAAAACTGTGTGACTCATCTGTTACTCAACCACCTGACTTACTCAAGATAAAACTGTGTGACTCACCTGTTACTCTATCACCTGACTTACTCAAGATAAAATGTGTGACTAAGCTGTTACTCAATCACCTGACTTACTCTAGATAAAATGTGTGACTCATCTGTAACTCAATCACCTGACTTACTCAAGATAATACTGTGTGACTCACCTGTTACTCAACCACCTGACTTACTCAAGATAAAACTGTGTGACTCATCTGTTACTCAATCACCTGACTTACTCAAGATAAAACTGTGTGACTAATCTGTTACTCAACCACCTGACTTACTCAAGATAAAACTGTGTGACTCATGTGTTACTCAATCACCTGACTTACTCAAGATAAAACTGTGTGACTCACCTGTTACTCAACCACCTGACTTACTCAAGATAAAACTGTGTGACTCATCTGTTACTCAATCACCTGACTTACTCAAGATAAAATGTGTGACTCATCTGTAACTCAATCACCTGACTTACTCAAGATAAAACTGTGTGACTCACCTGTTACTCAACCACCTGACTTACTCAAGATAAAACTGTGTGACTCATCTGTTACTCAATCACCTGACTTACTCTAGATAAAATGAGTGACTCATTTGTTACTCAACCACCTGACTTACTTAAGATAAAACTGTGTGACGCATCTGTTACTCAACCACATGACTTACTCAAGATAAAACTGTGTTACTCATCTGTTACTAAAGCACCTGACTTACTCAAGATAAAACTGTGTTACTCATCTGTTACTCAACCACCTGACTTACTCAAGGTAAAACTGTGTGACTCACCTGTTACTCAATCACCTGACTTACTCAAGATAAAACTGTGTGACTCATCTGTTACTCAACCACCTGACTTACTCAAGATAAAACTGTGTGACTCACCTGTTACTCTATCACCTGACTTACTCAAGATAAAACTGTGTGACTCATGTTTTACTCAATCACCTGACTTACTCTAGATAAAATGTGTGACTCATCTGTTTCTCAACCACCTGACTTACTTAAAATAAAACTGTGTGACGCATCTGTTACTCAACCACATGACTTACTCAAGATAAAACTGTGTTACTCATCTGTTACTAAAGCACCTGACTTACTCAAGATAAAACTGTGTTACTCATCTGTTACTCAACCACCTGACTTACTCAAGATAAAACTGTGTGACTCACCTGTTACTTTATCACTTGACTTACTCAAGATAAAACTGTGTGACTCATCTGTCACTCAACCACCTGACTTACTCAAGATAAAACTGTGTGACTCACCTGTTACTCAACCACATGACTTACTCAAGATAAAAATGTGTGACTCATCTGTTACTCAACCACCTGACTTACTCAAGATAAAACTGTGTGACTCAATTGTTACTCAACCACCTGACTTACTCAAGATAAAACTGTGTGACTCATCTGTCACTCAACCACCTGACTTACTCAAGATAAAAGTGTGTGACTCATCTGTCACTCAACCACCTGACTTACTCAAGATAAAACTGTGTGACTCACCTGTTACTCAACCACATGACTTACTCAAGATAAAACTGTGTGACTCACCTGTTACTCTATCACCTGACTTACTCAAGATAAAATGTGTGACTCAGCTGTTACTCAATCACCTGACTTACTCTAGATAAAATGTGTGACTCATCTGTAACTCAATCACCTGACTTACTCAAGATAAAACTGTGTGACTCACCTGTTACTCAACCACCTGACTTACTCAAGATAAAACTGTGTGACTCATCTGTTACTCAATCACCTGACTTACTCTAGATAAAATGAGTGACTCATTTGTTACTCAACCACCTGACTTACTTAAGATAAAACTGTGTGACGCATCTGTTACTCAACCACATGACTTACTCAAGATAAAACTGTGTTACTCATCTGTTACTAAAGCACCTGACTTACTCAAGATAAAACTGTGTTACTCATCTGTTACTCAACCACCTGACTTACTCAAGGTAAAACTGTGTGACTCACCTGTTACTCAACCACCTGACTTACTCAAGATAAAACTGTGTGACTCACCTGTTACTCAATCACCTGACTTACTCAAGATAAAACTGTGTGACTCATGTGTTACTCAATCACCTGACTTACTCTAGATAAAATTTGTGACTCATCTGTTTCTCAACCACCTGACTTACTTAAAATAAAAGTGGGTGACGCATCTGTTACTCAACCACATGACTTACTCAAGATAAAACTGTGTTACTCATCTGTTACTAAAGCACCTGACTTACTCAAGATAAAACTGTGTTACTCATCTGTTACTCAACCACCTGACTTACTCAAGATAAAACTGTGTGACTCATCTGTTGCTCAACCACCTGACTTACTCAAGATAAAACTGTGTGACTCATCTGTCACTCAACCACCTGACTTACTCAAGATAAAACTGTGTGACTCATCTGTCACTCAACCACCTGACTTACTCAAGATAAAACTGTGTGACTCATCTGTCACTCAACCACCTGACTTACTCAAGATAAAACTGTGTGACTCACCTGTTACTCAACCACATGACTTACTCAAGATAAAACTGTGTGACTCATCTGTTACTCGACCACCTGACTTACTCAAGATAAAACTGTGTGACTCATCTGTTACTCAACCACCTGACTTACTCAAGATAAAACTGTGTGACTCACCTGTTACTCTATCACCTGACTTACTCAAGATAAAATGTGTGACTAAGCTGTTACTCAATCACCTGACTTACTCTAGATAAAATGTGTGACTCATCTGTAACTCAATCACCTGACTTACTCAAGATAATACTGTGTGACTCACCTGTTACTCAACCACCTGACTTACTCAAGATAAAACTGTGTGACTCATCTGTTACTCAATCACCTGACTTACTCAAGATAAAACTGTGTGACTAATCTGTTACTCAACCACCTGACTTACTCAAGATAAAACTGTGTGACTCATGTGTTACTCAATCACCTGACTTACTCAAGATAAAACTGTGTGACTCACCTGTTACTCAACCACCTGACTTACTCAAGATAAAACTGTGTGACTCATCTGTTACTCAATCACCTGACTTACTCAAGATAAAATGTGTGACTCATCTGTAACTCAATCACCTGACTTACTCAAGATAAAACTGTGTGACTCACCTGTTACTCAACCACCTGACTTACTCAAGATAAAACTGTGTGACTCATCTGTTACTCAATCACCTGACTTACTCTAGATAAAATGAGTGACTCATTTGTTACTCAACCACCTGACTTACTTAAGATAAAACTGTGTGACGCATCTGTTACTCAACCACATGACTTACTCAAGATAAAACTGTGTTACTCATCTGTTACTAAAGCACCTGACTTACTCAAGATAAAACTGTGTTACTCATCTGTTACTCAACCACCTGACTTACTCAAGGTAAAACTGTGTGACTCACCTGTTACTCAATCACCTGACTTACTCAAGATAAAACTGTGTGACTCATCTGTTACTCAACCACCTGACTTACTCAAGATAAAACTGTGTGACTCACCTGTTACTCTATCACCTGACTTACTCAAGATAAAACTGTGTGACTCATGTTTTACTCAATCACCTGACTTACTCTAGATAAAATGTGTGACTCATCTGTTTCTCAACCACCTGACTTACTTAAAATAAAACTGTGTGACGCATCTGTTACTCAACCACATGACTTACTCAAGATAAAACTGTGTTACTCATCTGTTACTAAAGCACCTGACTTACTCAAGATAAAACTGTGTTACTCATCTGTTACTCAACCACCTGACTTACTCAAGATAAAACTGTGTGACTCATCTGTCGCTCAACCACCTGACTTACTCAAGATAAAACTGTGTGACTCATCTGTCACTCAACCACCTGACTTACTCAAGATAAAACTGTGTGACTCATTTGTCACTCAACCACCTGACTTACTCAAGATAAAACTGTGTGACTCACCTGTTACTCAACCTAATGACTTACTCAAGATAAAACTGTGTGACTCATCTGTTACTCAACCACCTGACTTACTCAAGATAAAACTGTGTGACTCATCTGTTACTCAACCACCTGACTTACTCAAGATAAAACTGTGTGACTCACCTGTTACTCTATCACCTGACTTACTCAAGATAAAATGTGTGACTCAGCTGTTACTCAATCACCTGACTTACTCTAGATAAAATGTGTGACTCATCTGTAACTCAATCACCTGACTTACTCAAGATAAAACTGTGTGACTCACCTGTTACTCAACCACCTGACTTACTCAAGATGAAACTGTGTGACTCATCTGTTACTCAATCACCTGACTTACTCAAGATAAAACTGTGTGACTAATCTGTTACTCAACCACCTGACTTACTCAAGATAAAACTGTGTGACTCATGTGTTACTCAATCACCTGACTTAGTCTAGATAAAATGAGTGACTCATCTGTTACTCAACCACCTGACTTACTTAAGATAAAACTGTGTGACGCATCTGTTACTCAACCACATGACTTACTCAAGATAAAACTGTGTTACTCATCTGTTACTAAAGCACCTGACTTACTCAAGATAAAACTGTGTTACTCATCTGTTACTCAACCACCTGACTTACTCAAGGTAAAACTGTGTGACTCACCTGTTACTCAATCACCTGACTTACTCAAGATAAAACTGTGTGACTCATCTGTTGCTCAACCACCTGACTTACTCAAGATAAAACTGTGTGACTCATCTGTCACTCAACCACCTGACTTACTCAAGATAAAACTGTGTGACTCATCTGTCACTCAACCACCTGACTTACTCAAGATAAAACTGTGTGACTCATCTGTCACTCAACCACCTGACTTACTCAAGATAAAACTGTGTGACTCACCTGTTACTCAACCTAATGACTTACTCAAGATAAAACTGTGTGACTCACCTGTTACTCAACCACCTGACTTACTCAAGATAAAACTGTGTGACTCATCTGTTACTCAATCACCTGACTTACTCAAGATAAAACTGTGTGACTAATCTGTTACTCAACCACCTGACTTACTCAAGATAAAACTGTGTGACTCATGTGTTACTCAATCACCTGACTTACTCTAGATAAAATGAGTGACTCATCTGTTACTCAACCACCTGACTTACTTAAGATAAAACTGTGTGACGCATCTGTTACTCAACCACATGACTTACTCAAGATAAAACTGTGTTACTCATCTGTTACTAAAGCACCTGACTTACTCAAGATAAAACTGTGTTACTCATCTGTTACTCAACCACCTGACTTACTCAAGGTAAAACTGTGTGACTCACCTGTTACTCAATCACCTGACTTACTCAAGATAAAACTGTGTGACTCATCTGTTACTCAACCACCTGACTTACTCAAGATAAAACTGTGTGACTCACCTGTTACTCTATCACCTGACTTACTCAAGATAAAATGTGTGACTCAGCTGTTACTCAATCACCTGACTTACTCTAGATAAAATGTGTGACTCATCTGTAACTCAATCACCTGACTTACTCAAGATTAAACTGTGTGACTCACCTGTTACTCAACCACCTGACTTACTCAAGATAAAACTGTGTGACTCATCTGTTACTCAATCACCTGACTTACTCAAGATAAAACTGTGTGACTCATCTGTTACTCAACCACCTGACTTACTCAAGATAAAACTGTGTGACTCATGTGTTACTCAATCACCTGACTTACTCTAGATAAAATGTGTGACTCATCTGTTACTCAACCACCTGACTTACTCAAGATAAAACTGTGTGACTCACCTGTTACTCAACCCCATGACTTACTCAAGATAAAACTGTGTGACTCACCTGTTACTCAACCACATGACTTACTCAAGATAAAACTGTGTGACGCATCTGTTACTCAACCACATGACTTACTCAAGATAAAACTGTGTGACTCATCTGTTACTCAACCACCTGACTTACTCAAGATAAAACTGTGTTACTCATCTGTTACTCAACCACCTGACGTACTCAAGATAAAACTGTGTGACTCATCTGTCACTCAACCACCTGACTTACTCAAGATAAAACTGTGTGACTCATCTGTCACTCAACCACCTGACTTACTCAAGATAAAACTGTGTGACTCATCTGTCACTCAACCACCTGACTTACTCAAGATAAAACTGTGTGACTCACCTGTTACTCAACCACATGACTTACTCAAGATAAAACTGTGTGACTCATCTGTTACTCAACCACCTGACTTACTCAAGATAAAACTGTGTGACTCATCTGTTACTCAACCACCTGACTTACTCAAGATAAAACTGTGTGACTCACCTGTTACTCTATCACCTGACTTACTCAAGATAAAATGTGTGACTCAGCTGTTACTCAATCACCTGACTTACTCTAGATAAAATGTGTGACTCATCTGTAACTCAATCACCTGACTTACTCAAGATAAAACTGTGTGACTCACCTGTTACTCAACCACCTGACTTACTCAAGATAAAACTGTGTGACTCATCTGTTACTCAATCACCTGACTTACTCAAGATAAAACTGTGTGACTAATCTGTTACTCAACCACCTGACTTACTCAAGATAAAACTGTGTGACTCATGTGTTACTCAATCACCTGACTTACTCTAGATAAAATGAGTGACTCATCTGTTACTCAACCACCTGACTTACTTAAGATAAAACTGTGTGACGCATCTGTTACTCAACCACATGACTTACTCAAGATAAAACTGTGTTACTCATCTGTTACTAAAGCACCTGACTTACTCAAGATAAAACTGTGTTACTCATCTGTTACTCAACCACCTGACTTACTCAAGGTAAAACTGTGTGACTCACCTGTTACTCAATCACCTGACTTACTCAAGATAAAACTGTGTGACTCATCTGTTACTCAACCACCTGACTTACTCAAGATAAAACTGTGTGACTCACCTGTTACTCTATCACCTGACTTACTCAAGATAAAATGTGTGACTCAGCTGTTACTCAATCACCTGACTTACTCTAGATAAAATGTGTGACTCATCTGTAACTCAATCACCTGACTTACTCAAGATAAAACTGTGTGACTCACCTGTTACTCAACCACCTGACTTACTCAAGATAAAACTGTGTGACTCATCTGTTACTCAATCACCTGACTTACTCAAGATAAAACTGTGTGACTCATCTGTTACTCAACCACCTGACTTACTCAAGATAAAACTGTGTGACTCATGTGTTACTCAATCACCTGACTTACTCTAGATAAAATGTGTGACTCATCTGTTACTCAACCACCTGACTTACTCAAGATAAAACTGTGTGACTCACCTGTTACTCAACCACATGACTTACTCAAGATAAAACTGTGTGACTCACCTGTTACTCAACCACATGACTTACTCAAGATAAAACTGTGTGACTCATGTGTTACTCAACCACCTGACTTACTCAAGATAAAACTGTGTGACTCATCTGTTACTCAACCACCTGACTAACTCAAGATAAAACCGTGTGACTCACCTGTTACTCTATCACCTGACGTACTCAAGATAAAACCGTGTGACTCACCTGTTACTCAATCACCTGACTTACTCAAGATAAAACTGTGTGACTCACCTGTTACTCAACCACCTGACTTACTCATGATAAAACTGTGTGACTCATCTGTTACTCAACCACCTGACTTACTCAAGATAAAACTGTGTGACTCACCTGTTACTCAACCACCTGACTTACTCAAGATAAAACTGTGTGACTCATCTGTTACTCATCCACCTGACTTACTCAAGATAAAACTGTGTGACTCACCTGTTACTCAACCACCTGACTTACTCAAGATAAACTGTGTGACTCATCTGTTACTCAACCACCTGACTTACTCAAGGTAAAACTGTGTGACTCATCTGTTACTCAACCACCTGACTTACTCAAGATAAAACTGTGTGACTCACCTGTAAAACCTTTGGACATATGCAGACACGTGCCTCCACTTGAATACGATTGACTTTTATGTAAAGGATAAAACATGCTTTATCTGTCTTATAAACTGTCACAGCACAAATACTTGATGAATTAAGTACAAGAGCGAAATTTAAGTGAACTTATTATATCGCGAATTAGCGCGCCCTTAAGGGTTTTCTTAGAGCAGAACATTGAGGGGGAGTGGTTTTTATAATTCCTAAACTGTCAACATTTACATTTCCTAACTATTGATTCCCTAATCCTGCTCTAAAAAGGGGACTGTCTCCCCCATTCGTGTTATATTGAGGCGGCAAGATGCGACTATAGATGGAGTGAGTTGCATAAGCTTGTTCATCACTTCGCTGGCTCAGTGGTAGCTAGAGCGCCGGTGCTCAGAGCGAAAGGTTTCAAGTTCGAGTCCCGTATACTTTGTATACTTTTTGGTAAAATTGTGAAAATGTAGTTTTTAAAAAAAATGTGTTCTTTGTTTATTTAAATTACCAGGGTCTTTTAGTTGGAAAACCCGGTTACTTGGTAATAGTTTTATTGCAAATGTTATGGATCAACATCAAGTAGGCTTGTCATGTGAAAGTCCACGAAGAAAGGCCTTCGTCGTATTTCAAGAAACCTAAATTGTAATGAAAAAATATGCTCAGGTGTCTATAACTTTGTTCAAGTAAAGCTATTTCTAGGGGACATTATTTAAAGGTAACACGTACGATCGTGTTGTAGATAACACAACAGCTGTTATGAGAGAAAAAACAGTTGATGATTTTTAAGCACAAATATTATGTTGGATATTATTTCCAGGAGACCAGTTCGACTTTCTGAAACATATGGATGGTGCGGACGGCTATGTGCAGGTTGAGTTGGACATGAAATTCCCTGTAAAGACCTACCAAGAGCTGCTGAAAATGTAAATGAAGTTTTCAGTGATTATTTCTCAAAGATGATTTGAGTGTCAATGGCGGATACAGGATTAAAAAAAATATGCATGTTTGGAATTCTATTGCTCTTGAAGGGATGCATCCTTAATTGTCGGAAAAAACAACTAGATGGAATAAACATATATGTACTTTCTTCAAAATGTGAACTATACACACAATAATCTTTCTGTTGTTATTTCCAAATGACTGAAACGATTATCCAAGTTGAATATATTAAGTATTCATTCTAACAAAGTAGTCATTTCGTTGATAATATCCAAAAAATACGGCTGTAGCTTTACTAAATACTACACAGAATTAATGAATAGTATATAGGGTTATAGTTTCGTATAGCGAGAGCTCTCGGTTAGTTAAATTCAAATGTATATAGCTGTTACAATAAGATACAGCTATACAGACACGATATCGTTCTATGATGATTGTTAATTATGACTGTTTAACACATAACTCTAGGCATTAACTATTTGACTACATTTACATATTTCAGGAACGCAAGCACATCTACAGGACGACAGAAGAGGAAAGCGCTCCGTGATACGAGGTACCGCTGGCCCAATGCCACCATCCCTGTCGAGATACCGAGTGGCGTCTTCGGTAAGTTGTCAGCATTGTGGATTGTCTTTATTGATTTTTTTGGTAATTAAAGGCGCTGTAGCACGTTTTTTGCAAAATTTATTTTTTCAAATTTCCCATTTATAATGATAGTTTATGTCATTTAAATTAACTTTAGAGGGTAAAACATCTTATTACACAAACAAATTATCTGTAGTGGTAAAAACTATGTTGCGTATAAAGCAAAAATTGCATGGCGGCCATTTTATTGTGAACACAATTTATTATTTTGTATTACAAAAACGATTCCCATGGCTTAACCAAAACATGTACACTCGTTTTAAACTTTATTTTCCGAGGAGAAAAGGATGTTTTACTATTGGTGAAATTAGTTTTCAAATACATTTCATCAACTTATTTGAGCGAAAAAACGTGCTACAGCGCCTTTAAGGATAACAATCTGACTTGACATCGAATAGCTTTGTCAACAATGACAAGTGCACTAACAGTAGTAGGTACGGCATCTTTTCTGTTATACAGTAGGCTACATAATACTGTAAATAATCAACAAAACCATTAAAATTGAATAAGTTCAGATTAATCAGTAGATAAATATAATGACATTATAAATACACCTAATTATAGATTCAACATCATCAGCGTACAAGATTGGTTATATAATGATACAATGAAGCGAGGGGCCATTTAGTTCAGACTCTTTGTCTATTCACAACATGTTCAACCTTATAATTTCGACCGACAGAGTTTTTGTACAAATTCTCACTGCACGGTTTGTAATTTTCCCTTGAGTTGCACAAACTGTGGTAATTACACTGTTAAGGAAATACCCTTCCCAGAATTGATATTATCTTGATTGTTCTGTACAAGTGGCTGCGCATAAACACAGGGTGTCACTGTGCTCGTTTTCGAATAAATTTGTGAAAATCTTCACCGAAAAAAATGACATTCATAAAGATCCGTTCTTTATAACCTGAATTGTTACACCAAGTCGCATCGTGAGAGTTCCTGTTGTGGGGCTTGAATTGTCAAACCTCCATAACTCCATTCCATACCAACATTGATGGTAACATACGATCAGCGATTTAAATGAAATGAAACAATATTGTGTACTGCAGATGATCAGGACATGGTACAAATAAACGCTGCTTTAGATGATTGGCGAACCTTCACTTGTATCAACTTCAGGGAGTCCACTACAGAGAGAAGTCGGGTTCGGTTCCAAGATGGCGGCGGGTGAGTCCTTTTTATCACGATATATAAGATACCCACGGCAATAAAACACTGGCGGTAAATGGGACCGACAGCGTGCTTTATGGGAGAATAAAACATGCTCGTGATTTTAAGCGTCAGTTTGAGCGTCGCTTAGCAAATGACGTCACATGTTACGTCACTTTGATTGTTTAATGCTAGTGAACGTGTTCTACGACGGGAGGCATTAATATTTTCAAAAAATTAATATATAAACACAATATAATATCTGCACGGCTTTTATATAAAAGCGAGTAACCGTAACCCTGCTATGTTTTCATCAACGATAAAGCACGCCAACTCGTCTTCTTTTTCTTAAATAGGAGATTCCTAACTTGATCCATCTCATTAAAATCAGATCGAACGTAACACTCGTATCTCGCTGCATTCTTGATCTGGGTACTTCTCCGCAGAGGTCATGTCAAATGATCTTTTAGTCGAGCCAATCAACGGCGAGGCTATGAAGTCGACAAACTGATTCGACATCTAAGCGAGGTTGCGATTGGTTGAATGTCAGGCATGTGAAAGATCACAGAAAAGATAAAACGACATGACCCCTGACCCCTGCCGAGATGCCTTTCCTCGAAACATTTACAATATTGAAATATGTATATTATATAAACTGCCAAGCAAAAGAAAGTACTCACCTCAGTTGGTTTCGATTAATTCAATATCTAAAAGAAATCCGATGCATTTGACTATGACACGATAAATAATTCTTATCTGCAGTAGTTTGGATGAATTAATTGGTGACTGTGGTTAAATTTTAGTTTTATGAAGACAGGGGTAGAAATGAAATTTACAACCTATGTTTGAAATGTTGTAAATTTGTGCAGAATCAGGCACATTTATTAATTTTCACATAGAATATGGCTTGTATGTCGATGAACAGTTGTGTATCATCAAAAATAATTTTAAAAAAAAATTAGAATCATTTGTTTATATACGTTGAATATTGAATTAAAATACAATTATTTGCCCTTGGTATAATTGCCAGTAATAACATTTTTAAATTTTAAAAGATAGATGTTCATTATTGTAATCTTATCAATCTAAATATGCATTCAGAGAAGTTGATGCTTAAACGGTTAAAAAGCCATTACACAATTATATACATTTGAAATTATTTCTAATTTTGACTAAACATTGATGTTTCAAAAACATTTTCAACATATGCTCAACAATCGTGACATCATATGTTATGCCTCTGTACTCAGATGTTCTATCCTGTATTCTGTTCTATGACATTATCACACATATGTTATGCCATTGTATTCATATGTTCTATGACGTTATCAAACATATGTCATGTATCTGTATTAATACGTTATATGACATTATCAAACATTTGTTACGTATCTGTATTCAGATATTCTATGGTATTATCAGTCATATGTTATGCCTCTGTATTCATATCTTCTATGGCATTATCAGTCATATGTTATGCCTCTGTATTCATATGTTCTATGACATTATCAATCATATGTTATGACTCTGTATTCAGATGTTCTATGACATGATCAATCATATGTTATGACTCTGTATTCATATGTTCTATGACATTATCAATCATATGTTATGACTCTGTATTCAGATGTTCTATGACATGATCAATCATATGTTATGACTCTGTATTCAGATGTTCTATGGCATTATCAATCATATGTTATGCCTCTGTATTCATATGTTCTATGGCATTATCAATCATATGTTATGCCTCTGTATTCAGATGTTCTATGACATTGTCAATCATATGTTATGTCTCTGTATTCATATATTCTATGACATTATCAATCATATGTTATGCCTCTGTATTCAGATGTTCCTCGTTTGTTGGACGGATTGGACGAGTTCAGAGCCTAACCCTAGCTAAAGGTTGTCGGCAGGTGAGTTTGTGATAGCAGTGGCAGCAGTAGTAGTAGTAGTAGAAGTAGTAGTAGCAGTAGTAGTAGTAGCAATATTAGTAGTTACAATAATGTTAGCAGTAGCAGAAGTGATAGTCGTAGTAGTAGTAGTAGTAGTAGTAGTAGTAGCAATAGAAGTAGTAGTAGTAAAAGTAGCGGCAGAAGTAGTAGTAGTGGTAGTGGTAGTGGTAGTCGTATTAGTAGTGGTAGCAATAGTAGTAGTCAGAGTAGCGGTAGTAGTAGTAGTAACAGTAGTGGTAGTAGTAGCAATAGTAGAAGTGGCAGTGGTAGTTGAAGTCGTCGTAGTGGTAGTGGTAGAGGTAGTAGTAGTAGTACTGCCACTACGGCAGTGATAGTGTTGTGGTAGTGGTAGTGGTGGCAGTGGTCTTGGTAATGGTAGTGGTAGTGGTAGTAGTTGCAGCAGTAGTAGTAGTAGTAGTGGTAGTCGAAGGGGTAGTAGTAGTAGTAGAAGTAGTAGTAGTAGTCGAAGGGGTAGTAGTAGTAGTAGTAGTTGTTGTAGTAGTAGTAGTAGTAGTAGTAGTAGTAGTGGTAGTCGAAGGGGTAGTAGTAGTAGTAGTAGTGGTAGTCGAAGGGGTAGTAGTAGTAGTAGTGGTAGTAGTTGCAGCAGTAGTAGTAGTAGTGGCAGTCGAAGGGGTAGTAGTAGTAGTAGTAGTAGTAGTAGTAGTAGTAGTAGTGGTAGTAGTAGTAGTAGTGGTAGTGGTAGTCGAAGGGGTAGTAGTAGTAGTAGTAGTGGTAGTAGTTGCAGCAGTAGTAGTAGTAATGGTTGTGCTATTGGTAGTCATAGTAGTAATAGTAGTAGCAGTAGCAGTAGTAGTAGTAGTAGCAGTAGCAGCAGCAGTAGTAGTAGTAGGAGTAGTAGCAGAAGTAGTACTAATTGCAGCGGTAGTAGTAGTAGTAGTAATAGTAGTGCTACTGGTAGTCGTAGTAGTAGTAGTAGTTGCATCAGCAGTAGTAGTAGTAACAGTAGCAGTAGCAGTAGAAGTAGTAGTTGCAGCAGCGGCAGTAGTAGTAGTAATAGAAGTAGTAACAGTAGCAGTAGTAGTAGTAGTAGTAGTGGTTGCAGCAGTAGTAGTAGTAGTAATACGAGTAGTAGTAGCGCTACTGGTAGTCGTAAAGTAGTAGCAGTAGTAGTAGTAGTAGCAGTAGTAGTAGTAGTATTACTACTACAAGTTATAATGGTAGAAGTAGTAGTAATGGTAGTGCTACTGGTAGTCGTAGAAGTAGTAGTTGTAATAGTTGCAGCAGTAGTAGTAGTAGTAACAGTAGCAGTAGCAGTAGCAGCAGCAGCAGTAGTAGTAGTAGTAGTAGTTGCAGCAGTAGTAGTAGTAGTAGTAATGGTAGTAGTAGTAACAGTAGCAGTAGCAGTAGTGGTAGTAGTAGTAGTAGTAGTAGTAGTTGCAGCAGCAGTAGTAGTAGTAGTAATACTAGTAGTAGTAGCGCTACTGATAGTCGCAATAGTAGTAGCAGCAGCAGTAGTAGTGGTAGCAGTAGTAGTAGTAGTAGTAGTGGTAGCAGTAGCAATGGTAGAAGTGGCAGTGGTAGTTGAAGGCGTCGTAGTGGTAGTGGTAGCGGTAGTAGTAGTAGTAGTAGTAGTAGTAGTAGTAGTAGCAGTGATAGTGTTGTGGTAGTGGTCTTGGTTGTGGTAGTGGTAGTAGTAGTCGAAGGGGTAGTAGTAGTATCAGTGGTAGTAGTTGCAGCAGTAGCAGTAGTAATGGTAGTGCTACTGGTAGTCATAGTAGTAATAGTAGTAGCAGTAGCAGTAGTAGTAGTAGTAGTAACAGTAGCAGTAGCAGCATCAGTAGTAGTAGTGGTAGTAGTAGTAGTAGTAGTAGTTGCAGCAGTAGTAGTAGTAGTAATACGAGTAGTAGTAGCGCTACTGGTAGTCGTAAACAAGTAGCAGTAGTAGTAGTAGTTGCAGTAGTAGCAGTAGTAGTAGTAACAGAAGCAGTAGCAGCAGTAGTAGTAGGAGTAGTTGCAGCAGCAGCAGTAGCAGTAGTAGTAGTAATGGTAGTGCTACTGGTAGTCGCAGTAGTAGTAGTTGCAGTAGGACTAGTAGTAGTAATGGTAGTAGTAGTAGTAGTTGTAGTAGGACTAGTAGTAGTAGTAGTAGTAGTAGTAGTTGCAGCAGCAGTAGTAGTGGTAGTAGTAGTAGTAGTAATACTAGTAGTAGTAGCGCTACTGGTAGTCGTAATAGTAGTTGCAGTAGTAGTAGTAGTTGCAGTAGTTGTAGTAGTATTGGTAGTAGTAGCAGTAGTAGTAGTAGTAGTAACAGAAGCAGTAGCAGTAGTGGTTGTAGCAGTATTAGTTGCAGCAGTAGTAGTTGCAGCAGTAGTAGTAGTAGTAATGGTAGTGCTACTGGTAGTCGCAGTAGTAGTAGTTGCAGTAGGGGTAGTATTAGTAGTAGTAGTAGTAGCAGCAGCAGCAGTAGTAGTAGTAGTAGTAGTAGTAGTAGTAGTAGTAGTTGCAGTAGTAGAAGTAGTTGTAGTAGTAGTAGTAGTAGTTGTTGTTGTTGTAAGAGTAGTAGTAGCAGTAGTAGTAATAGTAGTAGCAACAGCAGTAGAAGCAGTAATGGTAGCAGTAACAGCAGTTACAACTGCAGTAGACTTGTTGTATTCTGGTGGTGGTCTACTTGTAATCATACAGAAAGGAACAATCATCCATGAGATCGGTCACGCGGTTGGCTTCCATCACGAGCAGACCCGGCCGGATCGAGACCGTTTTGTGCGCATCCTGAGAGAGAACATCCCAGAGAACAATTTTCACAACTTCCGGAAGTATTCCACCAACGTGGTCAACACTTTCGATCTCCCCTACGACTACAGCAGCGTCATGCACTACGGTGGACGGGTACGTGACACTTCCTCAGTCGTCTCCTCTTCATTGAGTTTGTATAAATCCCTTCACGTTAGCAGTATAGTTTTAGAATCCTCGGATATTATAATCAAGTTAGGTGCATCTAAGCGACACCCGTCTCACCGTTTCACTATACGTGTGGACATTCAAATAATAGAGTTGGTTTAACAACAATAATAATGGATAAACAACGTTAACTGAACATTATCGTGATTTTTTATTACCTACCTTTTCATCTTCATCGACGTGTGCTTATCTCCTGTCGTTGTCGATAGATGCCGTAAATGTGTAATTCAAACTTGAATATAATCACACTTACCGGATTATTGTACTCAAACAAAATAGATAATAACAAAACTGAGTATAGACTCATTTATTGAAAGTCGTTATTTTAAAATATCACAAAAGACAACACGACGGATCAATAACTACATTTCATTGATGTATGCACTTTGAATTATCATTAATATGTCATGTTATAAACTAGTGTCCAAAAGAAACTATACCATCTATGTTTTAAAATATCTTTTTACACAAAGTGATTTTCTTCGTATGAACACATGATTTTGCGTATCCCACATCCCAAATGCAGTGTATTCAATCGAAAATACCAAGAACATTTTATCAGATCCGGAGAAACGGTGCACTTTATGAAAATGACATTATTCAAATCATATTACACATTGATTTCAGAATTTGATCAGATAGTTAACATGGCCTTGTGACCTTGACCTTTGATCGTCAAGGTCACACAATATATGGTTACTTTTCATTCACAGGCGCCAGACCCTAAATATAGACCTACGTATATATACCTACCTACGAGGGGCGTTCAATAAGTGTTGCAAGCGGGGCATTGGTGTTTACATAAACAGTGTCAGCTTATAGCAGGTGTTATAGTCAAAACATAACATTGACACATGTCAAAACAATTTCTAGACATAACAATTATTTAGATATAATAGCTGCGCTGACCTAGGGGTCTCCATAATCATGGATTCTCTCAAACATGAACAACGCGCTGTTCCTTACTAAAGAGGGATGCAAAGCTACAGAAATACATAATCGTATGTGTAATGTGATGGGTAAGGATGCTCCTAACTTTCAACAGTTTATCGCTGGTCTCTTCAGTTCAAGCGGGGCAGGGAGTCCTTAGACGATGACCCACGGTCAGGCAGGCCATCTGAAGTCACCCGACCGGAAGTTATTGCCGCTATCGAAAGACGAATTTTAGCTGACCGCCGTGTTAAAGTTTCTCAACTGTCTTTGGAATTCCAGATATCAGTTGGAAGTGTTGAAAAAATAATTCATGACCATCTTGGTATGTCCAAGGTATCTGCAAGATGGGTATCCAGAAACCTCACAGCACAAGATCGCCAGAAAAGAACCGAAAGTTGCATGGAGCTCCTGGATTGGTTTGTCTCGTCTGGTGACAGGTTACGAAACCTGGATCCACCACTGGGACCCGGAAACTAAACTGGAATCCAAGCAATGGAAGCACCCGAGTTCACCGCCTCCCCTGAAGTTTCGCACTCAACCATCAGCTGGCAAGGTTATGGCGACAATCTTTCGGGATGCAAAAGGCATATTATTAATTGATTACTTGCCAACCAAAACTACAATGAATGGTCAATATTATGCCAACCTAATGCAAGAATTGCGAAAGACAATTCGACAGAAACGCCGTGGAATGTTGACACGTGGTGTTCTGATTTTGCATGACAACGCTCCAGTCCACAAGTCAAGAGTTGCACAGGCCGCTATACGTGATTGTGGATTCGAACAGCTTAACCACCCACCCTACAGCCCAGACCTAGCCCCCAGTGACTACTTCCTGTTCAGAAACCTGAAATCCGCCCTACGTGGAAGGCACTTCCGGGATGACGAAGACGTCAAAGCTGCCACAGAGGCGTGGTTAGGGGGGCAAACGAAGACTTCTACAAAAGCGGCATCAAAAGTCTTGAAGAGAAATGGAATAAGTGTATTGAGGTGAAGGGTAACTATATTGAAAAATAAAAGTAAAAAATTAACTACGCGAGTTGGTTTTATATTGAAGTTGCAACACTTATTGAACGCCCCTCGTATGTAACACATAAAGAAGGTATGACACTGTCCGCCATGTTGCTGTTTGCTGGCTCAAATACGCCTTGTAACATTCGTAGACTGATCCAAGTTTACATTTCCGGTCCTATGCCAGGATTCAAAATGGCAGACAGTGTCATACCTTCTTTATATGTTACATAGGTAGGTAGATAGATATACGTTGGTGTATATTTAGGGTCTGGCGCCTATGTTTTCATTGTGTTCATCATGCACATTAGAAACTTTAATAACTGTCTAGAGATATGATAATGAAATTATTGTATTATTTTTGTGAAATATAGTATTTGTTTTATGATAAAGAGATATATATTTTGTTAAATTGCTCTATAATGTAATTTAAGGGGAAACGATATATATTGAGTAAGAGTTATCTCCCTTGCAACTGAAAAGGTTTGGGTTTTTTTTCAAATTATTATTCAAGTTAGCCTGGATACATATAATTTGTGGGGGTTAATTTGTTGTTGAATGGTTTCAAACAGTGATTTTTTTCAGCAAATCTAGAGATTAATTGACAAAAATATTAATGTTTAACATAAAAAAATAAACACATTTGAAAAATTTACCTATTTTAGGTAAAAAGCTTCAATATACCAATAAAATTGTAGGCTACCATACGCGGCGGCGGCGGTGAAAACTGCACACAAACTGATAGTAGCCCTGACGAAGCTGGTAATTATGAATGCATTCTAATGAAGTGTGTACATAGGCGCTGGTTACACGTGTAACGAGTTCTCTAACTATTATACAGCATAGTATAATCATACAATCTTTAATCTCAAACTTTAAGTTCATGCCAAGTAGGGTATCCACTTTACACCAGTGCTCATCGGAACACTCAGAGCACATTCACACCTGTATATAACCAATAAATAATAGTGTACATTCTGATACGGCTACGGTTGGTTAA
This sequence comes from Gibbula magus, assembly GCA_936450465.1. Lineage (NCBI taxonomy): Eukaryota > Metazoa > Mollusca > Gastropoda > Trochida > Trochidae > Gibbula > Gibbula magus. Next base: position 26,976,783 of record OW388295.1, on the reverse strand, counting down.
TCATTATATCTATCTGAAAATAGTTGACTATCAGCTAGCCTATTATTAGAGGAGTTTAAAATCACGAGCTCATAGTACAGTGGTCGCCCTGTTTTCGTGACTGCCAATTAAATCTCACACTTCACTATTTGTAGATTTTATTGGGTTTTTTTTATTAGGATTTAAGAACGGCCTGGACATTAGATCTTAATAATTTTATTTAATATCAACACATTTGTATAGCTAACATGATTTGGATAACCGACAATAAAGATAAAGTTTGTTCCTTGAAAATGGTTATTTCCGCGGTAATGTATGAACAAAGAAAGTGTAATTTAATTGTAGCTCCGGATTAAAAAAAAAACCCTATCATTATCTATATATACGTTGTTGACACCCAATTTAGCCATATGTAGACAAAAAATATTCAATGTACGGTATATTCCACTAGTATTATGTATTAGTATGTGATATTGTAAGTCACCGTACAGTTGGCCAGTCCAAACGTAACAAACATTATTTCCAACTCTCTCCGGGTCGACATCTGACAGCTAGCTCACTCTTGCTTGGTGAATGTGTTCCTGTTCCTGGGCCGTGTTCAAGATAGGTTTCAAAGTAATCGCTCAATGAGCGATTACTTTTAAACCTATCTTGAACGCGATTGCTCAATGAAGCGCTACGTAGCAAGGCGAGCAAACTTCGAGGAATTTGCGCTGTATCGTTCAAGAGAGAGTGAGCGCTACATTGAGCGCTACATTGAGCGCTACATTGAGCGATCAATGAGCAATTTAAGCGCTCGCTGTTATTGAACGGAACCCTGGTGTTCAGATACATTAAGGTGAATCACAGTCGGTTCAAATTGATACGGACGGATGTTATTTACCACGTGGTTGAAAATCAACACTGCCATCGCTATCTGAGGACGCCATAATAAATATATGAACGTAGAAACGACGCTGAATAGTGGTTGCCTAGGGGTGGGCGAAGGTAGCTCTGACGTCATATCACGTGACTGCTGCCAGCCTAATTAGCTCTCGGACAGGAAAATGACGAGCACCGACTATTTTTTGTTGTTAAGGTTTTTATATAAAATTATGCATTTGATATATTGTATCATCATTTTGATGACTGTCAATTCAGTATTGTGACTGACGCTATTTAATTAGTTAAACAGAATTTTGGAAACTTATTGACAACAGGCAAAAAGACGAATTTGGGTTGAAAATGTTTAATTGGACGTGAAGTTTCGGTTTCTTCACATGTATAGATTTTGATTGGTAAGTAGTAAAGCTGACAAAAGCTTATTCCTTTGTTCCGGTGGTGGGATAGCGCAGTGGTTATCGCGTTCGGCTTCGGATCAAGAGGTCCGGGGTTCGAATCCCGCTAAGGGCACGGCAACTTTGTCTGCAGTAGAGAACTGTTCTACATGCAGTAAGATTTGGGTGCAATGCTACACTGAATTTCAGTGCAGTACCACCCATGGTTCGCTAGTTCTAGCCGATGCTCGCAGGTTTCACCGCAATGCATAGCCACAGGGCGTTGCGGGCTTTCTCCCTGCAATAATACTAGAAGCCGTGATATAAGTGATATACTCTTGAAAGCGGCGTTAAATCCTAATTAACTCACCTCACCTTTGTTCTGTGTGGCTGTGTGCGAGTGTCTGTTTGTTTTGGCATTGACGACGTCTTCGCCAAAGGACTTTATTTTAATTACCAACTGTGTCAGTCTGACAGTGTACAATAAGATATATTCTGTCTCCAGTATTTCTCTACGAACAATCGACTGACGATCAAGACCCTAGATCCGAGTTTCCAGACCGTCATCGGCAACAGACGGGGTCACAGCTTCCTCGACGTCAAGCTCGCCAACCTCATGTACGACTGTGCTGGTGAGTGGAGCTTTGCCAATCTCGTATAATGATCCAGGGCTTCTTCATAAAGCCGTTCTTCTTTTTATAACATTGAGTAACTCTCAACTCGCTTTTTCCTCCGTCACGGGCCTATTTTGACCGTGTTACATTTTATTGACAGAACTGCTATCCTAGCACAGATAAGATGAAGAGTCTGGTACAAGTAACTTAGGAAATGATGACCGGGTGCCGAGCGGTTATGGCATACACACTCGCAAGGGCGTAGTCCGATCAGAGTTTATTGTCATAACGCGAGGCAATCATACTTCCGTGGAACAATCCATGGTAACTCAAGCGTTATGTGTCATAACAACCCTGATCGGTTCTATGAGATATTCAAGCGACGGAAACAAAAAGACAACAGTTTTATAAACCATGAACCTCTATGTTGTCAAGCAACGCTTTTACCACTTTAGCTTCCGAGAAGACAAGCCAATCTGGCTACATTCTGTTGTGTCATATCTGTACTGTTATGTTTTCCTAAATATTTATTGTTAGCAGTGTATGTCTATCTTATGCAAGGAGTGAGGAATTTAGTTTTGAACCTTCCTGGCAAGTCAATCAGGAGTGTATAGTAAATATCATCGATTTCGTTCGGTAATGTCAAATATATAGACCAGTAAAATATCCCAATAAAATGCATATAACAAATCATTTTAGAAATCGATTGTTCCGCGGGAGTGAAAGGCAAATAATGACACGAGTGCCTCGCGTTATGGCAATAAACTCTTAATTAGTTCCACTCAGTGATTTTAATAAAAAAAAAACATTGTGGTATCTTGTTTTCTGAACATGTATTCAAAATGTCAAAAATATGTCATCTTAATAACTGGCATTGTTTACAAAGATGTAACTTGAACAATCTCTTTATATTTCCAGGCAAGAACAACTGCCCGGCTAAGAACTGTCCCGGTGACGGGTTCGTGGGAAAGGACTGTCAGTGTTGGTGTAGAGGGAACCCAGTCAAGTTGTGTGACGGGGGAGAGATCGGTGGGGGAGGTAGCGGAGAGACGACAACCACCACTACCACACGGGCACCTGTCACAGCCGCACCGGGTAGGTACAGACTAACCAACAATATGTGTAGACCCGTTTTCCCAACTCAAAAAGTTATCGTCAATGTGTAGGTGCATGGGGTTAACAAAAGTAACCATCATATAGATTATGTGTCGAAACATCACCTAACAAAGAGGTATTTGATCTTAAAACAGTCATTAACCGGTTGGTAAAGACTAAAATAGTCATCAACACTGAGTAAGCGGACGTCACAGTCCCATCAAGTATAGATGACCCGGGGTCACAGCTGAAAGAGTCAACAACGATGTGGAAGCAGAGACGGTGGGGTTAACAACAATTAATGTACCCAACATGTTGTTATCAACAACGCTCAAGTAGCGATTACTTTTAAACCTCTTTTGAACGCGATTGCTCAATGTAGCGCTACGTAGCAAGGCGAGCAAACTTCGAGGCATTTGCACTGTGTCGTTCAAGAGAGAATGAGCGCTACTTGAGCGCTACCTTGAGCGATCAATGAGCAATTTAAACGCTCGCTGTTATGGAACGGAGCCTATGATTCAATCGCCCTGGGAAAATGCTTTTACTTTCACGGTCACGCTAACTGTAAACTGATTACTTCAGTAACATGATCTTGTTAGTTCAATGATTTCATCATGTGTCCATTTATCGTGGGCGACAAAGTAGCGGGGCGTATTGGGTTCCAGGATATATAAGAGGCATGCCCTTATTAGTATAAAGCTAATGCTTTGTCCTTCTTCCAGAAAACACGTGCATGGACAAGAACACCAACTGCCCCGCCTGGTCGAGACGAGGTGCATGTGACGAGTACCCCGGCTATATGCTGATGTACTGCAAGAAGTCCTGTCAAGTCTGTGAAGAAGGTAACAGAGTAATTTTAGAGAGAGTTTTACAAATATATGATTGTGATTCGGATAAAAAGTTTCGTTAACGTTACATCTAATGTAACACTCGTATATCGTAGGGGTCGTGTCTCGCTCCTTCCACTCCAGCCAATCAACCTCCAGGCTATGTGAATGCAGGTGATTGGTCAAAGCAACGTCATGACCTATACTGAGTCTTGATATAAATTGAAAACATAATTATCCAATGGCAGTCAGGGAAAAGACTTTAATGACAAAGCTGACGTTAAACACGTGTTTTAACACACACCATCATCATCCAATGATAAAGTTACAAATTGATCACTGTCAAAATAACACATCACCATTTTGCGAAAAACTGTTATGGACACATGCAACAGGCTATATATCTCTCTTGATCAATCTACCTGCGTATAATCGTTCATTTCAGACATTATCGAACTCGTAACCAGTAAGACCTGTGGTTCGTGAGCTAACGCTTTTGCGTGACGAAGACATAATAATATTATGGTAGTGACAGTGGGATTTAAGTAACTTATGGCCGTAATTAACCTGGAGTTTGGGGATTTTACGAGCGACTCTTATATTTACCAGGCATCTTCGATAACGCGGTGTTGGCAGATAACATGGACAAACCCCTTTTTCTCGGACCTACCAGAGAGTGTGGACCCTGAGAGTCGGTTACACAATCTCTGGTTAGTCCTCGAAATTGAGGTCTCTCCATTACATATGACATATATCCGGTCCCATGTCAGGATCCAAGATGGCCGGGGCGTGTCCAATCTTCTTAATATTTTGTATGGGTAGGTAGGGATATGTGTTTACATGTTACATTTAAGACCTGATGCATGAGACTTCCTATATGTATTTAAAACTCGATTTTACGAATTCTTCAAATTGGTCTGTATGTATGTATGGTTAATTAATTGCTAAAAGCAAAAATCAGTAGCAATAGTATCAATACGTTTATCTTCAGTATCTACATTTCAGAAGTATTGTATTATCTTTAATATATTTATTTTGATTAAGATACAATGTAAGATGTGTTTTTAGGTGGAAATGTATAATCTCCAAGCTCTGATGTTGTTTGTAAGATGTGTTATAGCAATAGCAACAGAATTGAACGTTTTTAATGTAATAAATAAGTAGTCAAAATATGTCAAAATGCTATATATTGCCATTGTAAATTGTATGAACACTGTTGTTATCGTACATGGAATACAAACTACATTACGTATATCATTTTACGAATGCTTCAATTTCAGACAATACCTGCAAGGACATGAACATGAACTGCGAAAACTGGGGGCGTCAAGGTTATTGTACCAAGATGTATGTGTACTACATGAGGACTAATTGTCCTCGTACCTGCAACGCTTGCTCTGAAGATGGTGAGTTGATTATATACATAGGGACTGTCTAATTAGAGGGACAAGAAACTGAACAATTCTCCTGAGAAGCTCACCGCGTCAGGTCCAAAGCACATCTTGACTTGGAGCCTGTCTTCCGTTAATCACCGCGCGCAACACACTGGTGTATCCAGTTTTAGGTCACTCTATAAACACTCATTTCTCGGAGGGTCTACTGGCAAAATTTAGGTTTACGTAATGAGACAAATTCTAATAATTGATTGAATTAAGCAATAGATGTATACTTATATGGTGTGTTTGTAACAAACTGTTATTTTGGGGGTATATCACTCGTATTTTGCAGTTAAAATGATGCTAGTCCATAAAGAGTCCCTAATGTTATGAATAATTGAATATGTGCATTGTCAAACTAAAGATGTTTTTCACTGTATATTTCACCGAAGGCAGCCGCCAGTATGAAAATTATTTGATAAGTGTGAAAAAATTAAATTATTTTTAAAAAGGGAAACGGTCAAAAGAAATGAATTAACTAATGTAGAGTTATCTCCCCTGTATCGTTAATGGTACAGTTGCGGATTAAGACATTTTGAAAAAGGGGGCGGGGTTACCTTTGGGCCGGGTTCCATCAATCTACGTGCAAAATTTTCGAAAGGCATTTTGATACTTGATACGCGTAAGAAGACTCTTTACAAGTCTCTCCAAAGGTATTTGATGTAACACAGCATGTCAGGTTTATATATATATATATATAGCTTGCGAAAGGAAGTAACAATGTATAATGACATTGATTGATTGACAAGAGATACAAAGTTTGTTTAAATAGTACAGGCCTGAGTTACAGAATTAAGCCATCCTTCGGCCATTTTGGTTTCTTGAGATTTGACTACATGCATATCTCAAGGGATCCCCTCTCAAGGCCTCGTTATCTATCTTTTAACTGACCAAAAGATGTAAATATATAGATGGTTAGAATAATGGCACTGTTATCATTCACTGCAGCAAAATCTTCTTCAAACTTTAACATTTCCGTCGGCTTACAAATTAACAGCTATGAATTAGACAGCCATATTGAATTGTTAGTTAACTTTGTCGGACAGGAAGGTGAACCGTCTTTAATATATGCACTTTATATAATATCATTCTGGGGTCAATATATAAACTAGATATTTTGTTTATTTTACAGAAATCTCCGACAACTCGAATGGTTGCTCCCGAATGAACATATCCGTGACTCTGGTTGCCATAGTGATGGTACTTGTCAGGAGTATAGGTGTTTAAAGGGACAGTAGCACGGTTTTTCGCTCAAATAAATCGATGAAATGTATTTTAGTAAAACGGCCTTCTCTCTTCGGAAATCAAATTTAAAATGAGTGTACATAGCTCAATAAAGCCATGGGAGTCGTTTTTGTATTTCGAAATAATAAATTGTGTTCACAATAAAATGGCCGCCATGCAAATTTTGCTTTAAAAACAACACCTTTATTACCACTAGGGATAATTGGTTACTGTAATAAGATGCTTTACCCTCTAAAGTAAAATGAAAATGACACAAACTATCATTATAAATGGGAAATTTGAAAAAAATTAATTTGGCAAGAAACGTGCTACAGTCCCTTTAAAACAAACATATTAATCCATGGCCTCTCTCATTAGAGGGAACCGCAACTCCAAGAATCTCCCGCGGAACTCTCCTTTTGCAAACGGTGACAACGAATACTGCAAAATATATGTTTTACGTAAAAGTAAATTTAACGAATCAATTTCTGGTGCATTAATATTGTAACAAACTGCATGGTATTGTTTGAGAAATTATTCAGCATGTATATTGCTTTGCAGTTAGAATCAGCCAGCCATATTGTGTGCAATAGAAATACGAACGAATACTGTAAAATATCAGTTTTACGTTAGAAGAACGTTTTTACATATTTAATTGGGAGAATGATGAATAAGTCTTCTTGTGCATTTGTAACAGACTGGTATCTTGGGGGAAATTATTCAGCTTGTTCATCGCTATGCAGTTTAAATGGCGAGTTAGTCAGCCATTTTGAGGCTACTGTAACGTTTACCTGAGTTATTATGGTGATTGCCGATCGATAGTCGGTAGGATTCAGAAACCATAACTGGTTACATATAATCATTGCGTTGATAGTGTTGACGCGCAACGAGGCGAGGTGGAATAGTATAACATAACGATCTCGAGTTTCCTCTCCCTCTTTATAGAATCCCTGCCTAATATAATCACAGGTGAAGTTTAGCGCAAATATGTTGCGCAACAGAGATGAACGACCAGTTTTCCCTATTTGCGAACGAAGTGAGGGAAAACAAAGGGAAAATTGGTCGTTCCTCTATTTTGCGCAACATATTTGCGCTAAACTTCACCTGTGATTATATTAACCATGGATTCTATAAAGAGGGATGATAGGAGTTTACTCTGGTTAAGTAGAAGTGTTATGCTTTTCATTTCCATTTAAGTTTTAGTTTCCATGACAACTTGTTGGTATCTGATTACCCGGAAGACTAATTATAGATGATTTATTTTTTAGCTTTATCATGGCCTGATTGCATGTTTTTATAATACTTTTTTTTGCATCTTCCTCATTCTATCATATATATGTGCATATATTTGTATTTTTATCTTATATTTTATAACTAGTATATTCATTATTTTGTGTGTCTCATTGGCCATATGGCCTGGTGTTTTATTTTACATTTTAAATCCTCACTGTACCCGCATTATACATTACACGTTACACAATAATAAACTAGTTTGCCTGTCTGTCTGTATTGTTTTCTATGTTTATATAATAAATATTTCCATACATTTGTCCATGTTTGTTTTTTAAAATCAGTTGACATGTTTCAAGTTTGCTGGTCATGGTATGGTACTATGATGAATATGAATGGTGGCAGACAGACAAACAAAGAGGTTTCGCAGATATCATTAATAAAATCATTCATCAATCAACTACCAAAGGTATTTTATGGCCGCTTTCTTTCTCTATCCATATGTCGCTGCCTACTTCTAAGACATATCAAATAGTTGACGAGCGCCCCTAACGTTGATCTCAGTTTGTCCTTCATTCGTTTATGGTAGACCATTGGTTCGAAGTAGAATGTTGATATGCGACGCTTTATCATTGATTCGCACCTTTTCCCCACAGAATTGCACTACAGAAACACTAGGTCGATACGAGAGAAACTGGGTAAATACGAGTATTATTCTCGCCCGACAGATGTATACATTAAACTCCTGCACTAAATATTACATACTCCCTCCCAATACAAGGGGAAAATAGAATGGTCAGGGAGATTTTATTAGTGGTTCTGTAACTGTTAATGCCTTTCTAAGTTTCCGATGTTGACACTCAGTAATATTCCCTAATTATGTCCCCCGAAAATTTTTTCCGGAGACATAATGTTTTCACCTCCGTCCGTCATTCCGTCATTCCGTCATTCCGTCATTCCGTTATTCCGTTATTCCGAAATGCTTTCTTTTCCGGGCCATATCTCAAAAACCGTTCAATATTTTTTCACGAAACTTGGTATGTGGTTAGACCTAGTGGTGGAGTGGTGCCTTTTGCTATTTTGGTTATTCTGAATTTTTTTTTCTGGTTTCCATGGAAACAATTTGAACTTAGTGCATATTGAGGGTAGGGACCTTTTCCGGCCTATATCTCCAAAACCGTTCAATATTTTTTCACCAAACTTGGTATTTGCTTAGACCTAGTGATAGAGTGGTGCCTTTTGCTACTTTGGCTATTCTGATTTTTACATTTTTACTGGTTTCCATGGCAACAATTTCAACTTAGTGCATATTGGGGGTAGGGACGTTTTCCGGCCTCTATTTCAAAATCTATCAAGTATTTCTTTACGAAACTTGGTATCTGGTTAGACCTAGTGGTGGAGTGGTGCCTTTTGCTATTTTGGTTATTCTGAATTTTTTTTCTTTCTGGTTTCCATGGAAACAATTTGAACTTTGTGCATATTGAGGGTAGGGACCTTTTCCGGCCTCTATCTCCAAAACCGTTCAATATTTTTTCACCAAACTTTGTATTTGCTTAGACCTAGTGATAGAGTGGTGCCTTTTGTTACTTTGGCTATTCTGAATTTTTTATTTCTCGTTATTAATTCAGTATTGAACTTAGTGCTTAGCATAAGTGAAAAATAAGGGTAATATGACTAGGATGGATTGGAAGTTGGAGCGGGGGACATCACAGTGCATCACATGCACATATTTCTAGTTAAGTATATGAGGGCTATATTAAAAGAACATTAATTTTGGCGAGAAAATGATGATGATATTAACTATGATAAGTCAAAACCTCATACACTAATTATTTTACAATACAGTATTCTTCTTGTAGCCTGAGAGGATATGATTAGTTGAAAACAGTTTTCTCAATAATTCAGCTTAACGATGTACACTCAACCGCAAAAGAAACGTCACCATACAAAATACAAGATAATTCAATTCGCGCGTAATAAAGGCTACTAAAACAGATATACACCGTGGCCATGTTCAATTAGCGATTACTTTTAAACCTCTCTTGAACGCGATTGCTCAATGTAGCGCTACGTAGCAAGGCGAGCAAACTTCGAGGAATTTGCACCATGTCGTTCAAGAGAGAATGAGCGCTACTTGAGCGCTACTTAAGCGCTACATTGAGCAATCAATGAGCGATTATAAGCGCTCGCTGTTATGTAACGGAGCCCAGGTCTTCAGAAGCCTACTAAACTAGATGTATAATTTCTGTTCATATGTCTGTGCACATGTGAAACCCACGTTTTAAGAAATCATCGTTTTACTGGGCGAGATAATGGAGTCAAAAATGGCTTTCTTGGCTCGTTTTATGACGTCCCAAACTAAAGACGCGTCAACATATTTTATTCGAATAAGGTTATTTATGTCGATAACATCTTTTATTAATTCAATTTCTACATTTTGAATTTTTAAGTTAAATGCCAAACATTCTGGCCAAAAATCATTTTGAAAAACCGATTTCAACACCCCAAGTGTACTTGAACAGACATGAAAATAAAAGTATCACACCCTGACGTATGGAATTGTGGGTACCTCTTTACAAATAATGTCCCTATGAAGATCATAAAAATCGTCTTTCTCCGGCAGCAGTAGGCCTATTTCGTTTTTCACAACGTTGAAACTGTGGTGACGTTTCTTTTGCGACCGAGTGTATCTGAATCATGTGAATCATATGAATCATGTAAATCATGTGAATCATGGAAATCATGGGAATCATGTGCATCATGTGCATCATGGGAATCATCTGAATCATATGCATCAAATATACAAACAATAGTTCACTTTCGTTAAAGTCATTGTCTGAACGGTAACACAATTATTTAAATATACCTGGAAAATATATATGTCTTCACATACATCAATCTTTTCTCATTTGCAATACCGACATCAGTCATAATTAGCTCATAAGCGTGAGAGGCACATGGGCTTATGGCATGGCATGGCGTCCTTTCCCCCGTCCGTCCGTCCGCCCGTCCATCCATCCATCCGTAAACTTCTTTTTTTCGACTTCTTCCAGAACCACTCACTTTAGAGTGCTAAAACTATATTTATTTTCTTCTTAAACCTATAGAAAGCTGAACTGTTGTGTACAGACCACTTGATCAAAAGAAGATTCTAAATTGTAGATTTGGTGACCCCTCGACCTCAAGATATGGGTCAAGACCTTAACACAACTTAACTGACGGGCAAAAGAAAGTATAACACTCACTTGTTTTCGATTAATTCAATATTTTAAAGAAATGAGATGCATTTGATTATGGCACGATACAATAACACCTTTCGGCAGTAGTTTGAATGACTTAATTGGTGACTTTTTATTTTTCAACTAAAATATCATTATTTAAAGTAGACAGGGGTAAGAAATTAAATTTACACCAACATGACCCCTACCATGTTACAAATTTTGTAAATGTGCAGGAGGAAGCACATTTATTGATTTTCACACAGAGTATGTGTCGATGAACAGTTGTGTTTTAAATTTTATCAAAATTAATTTTGGGGAATTTCAAAATTTAAATTTTAAATTTTAATAAAAAAAACAAACAAATCAAACCGCGTATTCTTTGACTGATTTAATGTTCTGAAATAATTTCACAAACTAGTCCGTTTTTTTAATACGAGGTGGAAATTTAAAACTCGAGATATTTGACTTTGAAAATTATTCATATGATAAATACAACTGATCCATATACTTTCGTTTGCCCGTCAGTGTATTTTCACCTTCTTCGTCATTTCGAAAAGCTCTAGAAAGTTAAAAAAGTTGTGTACAGACTCCTTTGTCAATTGTGATTCTAAATTGAAGATTTGGTGATCCTGTGACCCAAAATAGTTCGATCACAGGGGTCATGATCTAAAAATTAAGTGTTATCTTCTTCTCAAGTGTTTTAAGCCATAGAAAGTTGAAGTACTGTGTATATACTCCTTAGGCAATGGGGAATTGTAAAATTGGTGACACTGTGACCCCAAATATGGCTCACAGGGGTCATGCATGACCTAAAAACCTATTTTCATCTTATTCTCCATAATATAAAATAATAATAACAAGAGAATTAGTGAGCACAGCTCACTCATGATACCCCCGCTTTTAACATTGGTCAAAGAGAAATGTTTGAAAATAGCAAAAGGGCATCAATGTTTAAACTTTTGTATGAACAGACCATTATATATAAGTATTACTAAAGCAGAGTAAGTATTACACTTGTAAGCATGTTTTACAAGTAAAAGTCGAACAATTCGATAAATGGCATTAAATATGCAAATGAGGGTATGAAACATACAAATATGCAAATGAAGGTATGAAATATAAAAATGACAGATGTACACATCAGTGGTTTCGTAACATTTGAACAATTAGTGTCTGAGTTATGAGTGGAACAAAAAGTGTGAATGGCAAAGATGAAAAACGGAGAAAATTTGCATAAATTATGCAAATGATGGTATGAAACATACAAAAGGCAGATGTACACATCATGGTGATTGTACATATCAAGTTTCGTAACATTTGAACAATTAGTACTTGAGTTATGAGTGGAACAAAAACTGTGAATGGCAAAGTCGAAAACGGAGAAAATTTGCATAAATTATGCAAATGAGGGTATGAAACATACAAAAGGCAGATGTACACATCATGGTGATTGTACATATCAAGTTTCGTAAAACTGGTTTCAGAATTATGAGCGGAACAAAAACCGGACGGACGCACGGAGTAGCCGGGGGTACATGTGTAATAAAATACTAATGTTTTTTTCCATCAAATTCTTTGCAGGAATTGTTATACTTGGAGAACAAATTTCCACCAAATTAAATGCAAGTCATGTTTTGTTATGTACCGACAATTTTGAAGACTTGTGTGATTTACCATGGCTATATATAGGGATTGTGCATTATATTGAGAACAATTTATTTCGAACAATATACATCCTGATGATCCACAGAGCCCATGGCTCTCTTTTTATTAAATCATAATTGGACCATTGCACAGGTCCGTTCCACAACAAAACGCGTATATTTGGTCACGTGATCTCCTTCGTTCCATCAAGAGTTGACAAGCTGTGCGCGTGCTGCATCCAAAGCTCAGAACATCGTTTGGTCTATCGTACAAGCCTATACAAACATCCTGAAACAACAAGTTTCCTATTAGGGAGCATGACTTAATTCCTCAACAGACATTTCCTTGCGTTGACAAAATGACTTATGAATTAGCAATAAATACCTGCCAAGGCCTGTATGTCTAACTAATAGTCATACATGTTTGTGACCTTTAGTTATGAGATAAATAAGACTATATCTAAAGAGCAAATGGCTCTATTTTTTAAATCTTCAATCTTAGATTATAGACCATAAGTCTTAATGAGCTGTACAGAGCTCGTGGCTCTATTTTTACATTTCAAATAATGTTTCATTCTATCTGTTGTATAATATACAATTTGGAATACACAAACATTCATTGTCTATCGCATTTAAGTTAACGCATACACATTTATTAAATTTAATTTTTATTATTAAATGATAGTGCATGGTTCGATTCTGAATGTTTGAATTATCTAATCAAGCCGTTTCAATTCTCAGTTGATGATCTCTAGTTTATGAGAAACCAATTTAAGTAAACGAATTGAAACTTTAAAATCGGTTTTAACATTAAAATTGGTTTTCCGAAATTATCATTTACACTTTGTCGCATGTGACAACACCACAATGGCGGTTGGTTCTAGCAAACTGCTTCACTAAATAACAATCGTAAATATTGCCAGGCTTTGACCATGGCCTCTATCCCGAATTATTCGTAATGGCTTGCTTTGTTGTTTCATAGAGGTCTATCCTGAATTATTCCTTTTGTTAACGGGACAGTAGCATGTTTTTCCGTAATAAGTCGATGAAATGTATTTGAAAATTAATGTCACCAATTGTAAAACACCATTCTCTCTTGAAAAATGAGTGTACATGGTTCCGTAAAGTCATGGGAATCGGTTTTTTTTTGTCATTCGAAATAATAAAATGATAAAATGGCCGCCATGCAATTTTTGCTGTATACACAACACCGTTATTACCATTATGGATAATTGGTTTATGTTATGTAAGATGTTTTACCATCTAAAGTAAATATACAAGACACAAACTATCATTATAAATGGGGAAATTTTAAAAAATAAATATTTTAAAAAACCATGCTTCTGCGTCCTTTAAATACTTCCAATTCCTGTAAATTGGCACGCTAGGGCTATTTCAGTAGTAGCTGTCGCTTATGACCGTACCTTGCCATGAGGACATTCCGCCACTCTGAATCTGCACGCGCTGCCAACAGTCGCACAGGCCATACACCGGAGAGGGGCTGCAATAAATGGCTTCAAGTCAGTTTGAAATCCAAAATTATATCACCATATTAGCCCATTTGGATATGTTTAAATCATCCACAATCAGCTGGTACAGAAAATGTTTCAAAACGGTTTTTACTTTTAGGTCGTGGTGCGGAACCTGTTCACCATTGTAGTTGTGATAAAAATATGGGCTCTTGAGAACAACTAACCCCGGGGTCGTACACTGTACAAGTGTCTTACTGATGAAAACACCTGCCCAATATACACTTAACAAAAGTATATTGTACCACAAGCAGTTGAAATTCCACGTTCTAAAACAGTACGCATTTTAGTGCAACTTCGTAACAACCAAATACTAATGAGAAGCGTTTTCTATGGATTTACAACTTCTTTATTCGAAGAGTTGAGACTATTAAGCTCATCTGGCCTGAAAAGACCGATGGGTTTGTTGCATGGCATGGCCCGCCAGTCTTTCCGTTTATCCATACGGCCATCAGTCGTCCGTAAACTTTTCACTTTTCGACATCTTCACAAGAACAATTGGCTCAAGAGAACCTACATGTTTTTAATATGTTCCTTTGCCAATGGAGATAATAAATTGTAAATTTGGTGACCCGGTGACCCTGTGACCCCAAATAAGGTCCTCAGGGGTTATGACTTAAAACCCTGTGTTTTTTCTCCACCAGAACGAAAGTCCTTTTAAAACCGAAGTGTTTCGACAGGCTGATTTGAGATCTTAAAACATTTTTTTCAAATTATCTCAAGAACAAAAATACACATTAGCCTATGTGGATTATAAGTTGTAGATATGGTGACTATGTGGGCGCAAGTAAGGGCCTCGCTGTTCATGACCTAGTCCTGCTCCATGACTGTGTAAAAATAAGAGCCTTTAATACAGTCTAGATCCTTATTCAGCAAGTCTAGATACACTGAATACACATGGAACTCGTAGTATGGAAAATTATATAATCATAAGGATGAACGTACAGTAATTTAAAAATGTTTAGTCTATCAATGACCTAAAAGTCTAGGTTCATCTTCTTCGGAACGAAAAGGTCTAGAAAGCTGAAATGTTGTCAAAAGACTGCTTGGCCAATTGAGAATATCATTTGTTCATTTAGCGATTATTTTGCCCCCAACAAAGGGCCTCAGAGGCCATGAACTAAAAAAAATGTTCTCCAGTACGAAAAGAGTCTAGAAAACTGAAATGATGTGTACACACTATGTCGCCAATGGAAAGGATAAATTGTATACCTGATGCCTCAATTTCAATGATTAATTGTAAATTTGTTAACCCTTTGACAACTCAAATCCGAAGAAATGGCTCAATGGCAAATGGCTCTTTTTTATTTGATATAGTATACAATGCATATGGAAAGCCAGACAGTTTATTCATTTTGCATTATAACTACATGCCGGTCACCGTGTCATGTACTTCAACCTTATTAATCGTATAAACCTTTCACATATCATAACTCCGTCACCAATCCTAAATTGTTTTAAATTCCTTTTCATTTACGTGTATATTGATACTATTTTCACCTTGAAATCATCTCAGAGCTACGCCGGAACGTGACACTTTTGCAATAAGGAAGTTTTAATGCATATCACTCGTTTCTCGTCCAGCAACTTGTAAACACAGAAAGGAAGTACTATATAACGTACTTGAATCAGTCCTATTGCAGATTACGGGGTAACACTTAGCTTTAGGTTAAAACACTTACCAACGTCCTCGAATGTACACAGCCATAGGAAGAGAATAGAAACTGCTTTCAACATGTCCAAAACATATATATTCTGTCAATAAGCGAGCGCAGTTATCTGTTTGGTCCCAAAACCAATCCAGGTGAAGCTGGGGTTACTAAGTGCAAGTAGCCGGAACTGATGAGAGCAAACAATACAATCTAGACTTTATTCAAGACTCCGTTGAAAGGGAAAATATGGATATCTATACTCGCATAATAGGAGAATGAAAATGTAATGAAATGAAAAAAGTTTTTTGCTAAAACAAAATGAACACCTGCATCGGGAAAGTTTGTTCATCTTATTGATCTGATGAGTAAGCTTTTCTAGTACATCTCAAAGACCTAGGAGTGGGAACTCTAGTTAATGGCTTAATCGACTTAAAAAATAAATAAATACAAATTTCCAAGTTGGACGTGGTAGAAAAGCCTTTAATGGTGACCTTGAAAATCTTAAGGTCACAATGAGTGACTGTGTGATATTTCAACAATAATTTAAAAAAATTACATTCAAGGTCATTGTGAAAGTTTATACAAAATCTGGAGAAGTATCAAGTTCTTTGGTACCAGCGTGTTTTCCGCCAAGACTTTCGCTGACCTATCGGTTATTTTCAAGGTCACACATAGCAAGAGCTTTAATGAAAGATTGACGAGATTGAATAAAACGTGATGAGCTTCAGAGTCCATCTCTGTATTATTAGATATGTTGTTATGGAGTAATCCACATACGTATTTGAAGATATTCTGATAATGATGTATATTTTGTCATTACGATTATTTTTTCATTATGAACTTTGCAGGGGGTTAATCCTAAAACCTTCAAACGACTTCTTCTCATAAACCAGGAATAGGAGATATCCAGAAACCTAGGCAATGTTTTCTTTAAACGATGGAGATTAATATTTGTTAAATGCATTTCCTAAACTTTGGTTGTGGCAGGGATTCATATAAAGGTATATTTTTCATCTCAGAAACCAGTGACCCTAGAACACTCAACTTTTGAGAATATCATCAATGTTTAGTGAATATCAAGAGTTCCAAATTTCATATGGTATGGACCACATGAGCAATGCTATATTATTTGGATATTTTTTTATATAGATTTATCCTTTTATTTAAATAGGGGACCATGTGACAGTAAACGTAATTGTATGATATGATATGATATGTTATGATAGAATTATAAACTTAAATGTAACTAATGTAATTAAACTTAATGTTCACTGCATTTCCTTAATATGCAATGTTACAATTTTGGTTATTTGATGGCATAAAACATGTATTGTTATGTTGAGAACAGAAGGTGAACATTGGCTATTAATGTTAATGTTAATGTTAATTAATGTGTGCTTTTCCATTCTTCCTATTCCATTGATCAAACTTTAGTATTGGTCTTTAACCAAAAGTCACTAGTCACAGCAATATGGACCATTGAAATGTCACATATATAGGGGACGCAACACTTCTTTGTTATTTTAACAGTTATCAGGAAACCTGTATTAAAAGGAAAATATTTTGAACTTTGTTAATTTGTCCAAACCATAAAAACACACGAGTGATTGAATATTATTTGATGTATTAGATTTATCCTTATATATGTATGGTAGGATCCGACAAGCTGCAGAGCCCATGGCTCTATTTTTTCCATAGTTCAGGGAATTAAAAATGTGACTTTCTCTCAATCTTGACTCCATCCAACAAGCAGTTAAGGAATCAAAGCAAATTTGTTAGAACATGAAGATCAGCATATGATCTCCCGTGAAAACAAACTGTCACCAACCTTAGAAAACTTCAAATCTCATTGCCGTATTTTATATAACCCCGACCTGGGACATAACCCCGGCCTCGAATGCAACCTGTGGGGTTATGGAGTGCTGAGGTAAATACAACCCGGGTCTAGAATATGAATTTACAGCCTATCGTATTTCCTCGAATAAAACCCGGTCAGCAAATAGAACCAGAGGAGTATTGAACGATATTCAACCCCGGGTTTATATTCGAGTCAATACGATAATAACATTCAACTAAGCACATCACATTTCCATATTCTTCTCAAGAACCACTGGTTCTAGAGAACAGACTCTTTGGCCAGTGGGAATTTTAAATGGTAGACTGGTTAATTCTAGATCTGTATTCTCTTCCCACAGATGTTTCTCTTTTCAGATTTACGATAGAAGTAAAGGAGTAACCTATTAGGTAAGAGAATGGTGACTGTGTCGCCTTAAAGAAGGAAAGCCTAAACTCTATCTAAACACATGAGTGATTGAATAGTATTTGATGTGTTAGATGTATCCTTATATATGTATGGTAGGATCTGATAAGCTGCAGAGCCAATGGCTCTATTTTTTTCCCATAGTTCAAAGAATTAAAATGTGACTTTCTCTCAAGTTCGAGGAAATCCGCCCCAGGCAAGAGGATCACGTGATAGTTTAGGGAATGACTATTGCACATGTTGACATACGATGTTCATTTGATGATCTCAGTGTACTTAGGTATAAATAGTCCATTTCATAACGCAATTATTCCTGCATACAGCATGCTCAAGGCGCTTTACACGTGATGCAATGATACAATTGTCACCCAAGGGAAATTCAGGTCATAGCCGGGACAAGAAATGTTCGTCCGCCATTAAAGCTTATCGAATGATATTAACACAAATTTAGGAAACCTGTGCGAAGTCTATTGTAAATTAACAGGTGTCAACAGTTGAGAGGTTTTGACCCGACAGAATACGGTTCACGGTGGGTGCATGTTATGACACCATACTTGTTTATGGAAAGTACATAGACTGGCTTCTAGTGCCGGCAATACTATTCAATATAAGTAATTATTCACGGGAACTTGAAAATGTACTATCCTCATTTTGCTGGAATTGTGAGATATTGAGATAAGCCAGGTGCGCTGTATAGAGATCATACATCTATTAGATGAACTCCGATTACAAGGTGATGTGAGAAAATCTGAACAGTCTATACAGCAGCTATTAAAACAATTCCATTGTTTGTTTGATCCATTTCTGACCAATCAAAATTCAGAATGTACGTTTACAATCAGACTTCCTTTGATTCTAAGAGTAAACTCAATTGAACTTGACATATTTAAACTAGTTTTAGTAAGCAATTAAGCTAAAAAGTAGTGTTTTGCAGTATATTATGATAATTTATTTACAAAAGAAGATGTATAAGAAAAGAACAGCAAAATTGTAAAAGTCGTCATTATATAAGTTTTATCAGACAAAATAACGTAAGAATGTGAAGAATTAAGAAAGATTTCATGGAAAGATAAACAATAAATTGTCAACTTATTATAAACCAGATGAGATCTTATGAATGGAATAACAAGGGAGATAACTTTCTATCTGGTGTCACTGACCACGTGATCGTTGTAAACACTGCACAGTCCCAGTCCCAAACTTTGTATCAAGAAAAAATATATAAGAATCAGGACTCAAAATTACTCAAAATCAGTTGGCTACAACATAAATGCCTAGCATATCTCCAGTGTCAAATGACTCTTCTATTACTTAACTGGGTCAATGTCAATGCAAAGTTTAATTACAGGTATGACGTACATCCTACCCATCGTATACGTCGACTCTTACATATTTGAGTAAGTAGAAGTAAGTAGAAGTAAGTAGGTCAGTCCCTGTAGCATAGGCCTACCGAGAAAAATGGCAAATTCAACTAAATAAATCAACTGAGATGCGAAATCATAAAAATACAAAATCTATGACTAGGAGTGCATGCCCTGTTTCTGTCGTAATTAATTTTAGTCAAATCCCAACGCATATGTGGAAATGTAAGTTGCATTGTGTAAGGGTAGACTAGAAACATCAGGAATAGTAGCGTTTCATATGTATTCATTTTTACCCATTGTCTTGTAAATAGGTATTGTTTATTTGTACAGGTTCCTCTGAGTTTGTATATATGACTCCAAATGGCGAGCCTGGCGTCTTTGTGTCCGTTTTGTATAGGTAAGTAAAATATTAAGCCAGGTTATGAACAAACACACTGGCTGGACAGCGAGTGCCTGTTATAACAGTTCTAAGAGGACAGAAAGAGGAAACATCAACCAGGAAATCCAATAGATCGTGACCTCCACTGATGACCTCCACTGAGGAGGCCAAGCAGAGTACAGGACTCTTCACTAATTTATTGGTCTCCAAGCATGCCGTTGTTAACTGATTTAGTAAGTGTGACTTACTTAATTGCAATATGAGGTCTAAGCGAAATAATACTCATTTATACGTATTAATTGTGATATAAGTAGGTATGACAGAGAAGGGCATTACAAATTCCAATATGGATCTTAAAACAGTCCCCATATAATCGCTGAATCGCCAAATGAGTGCCAGGCGAAATAACACCCATTTGTCTATGTCTTAATGCAGTTATAAACTGATTTAGTAAACAGAGATGGACATTTTAAACTCCACTAGGAAATCGTAAACAATCACACGTTATCGCTATATCTCCAAATGAGGGTGAAACGAAATCACGACGACGTATGCTCAATTGCTCATATCGTATTATATGTAGGCCTACCGTATTTCCTCTAATAGGGGCCCGGGCCCTTATTAACATGTAATGCCCCTTACCCCCCGGCGCTGATTGGAGGCCCGGCTCCTATTTGAGGCCCGGCCCTTATTTTATTTTCAGGTTTGACCAATACACTGATAACCTCTGATAACCATTTAGAATAACACAAACTCCTCGCAATTTGATGTAAACCGAATTTAGCGTTGTAGTTTAACCCTATTAGTGCCTTGGAACATATATGGGAAATATATCTAGTAGGGGGGTGATCATTGACGCGATATAAACCCTATTAGAGGCCCGGCTCTTATTGGAGACCCGGCTCCTATTCACCTTTGGGTACCTTTACCCCCCGGCTGCTATTAGAGGCCCGGCTCCTATTTGAGGCCCGGCCCCTATTAGAGGAAATACGGTATTCTACAAGCGATCTGCCAGCAACTAGTGTCTACTTTGTAAGTAGCTAGGTCAGTATATCTGCCGAGGTCAGATGCAGTCTCTTGTATACGTATGACTCAGACCAGTGAAGGTCCTACAGTCCTTCCCAGTACTGGTCGTAGTGAACCCTCACCGTGTGCCTTTCCCAGTTATGACAATGATGAACCCGTCACCGATGTGACGTCACTTCCACTGCCTGTAGCGCGTGAGTCACGTGACGTGTTCATCATTCTGCTGTATCAGACTGCCCTCGTTGAACCATGTACACTTTATTTCCTTGTGTATACTCACTTGAAGACATGACTGTAGATGATTACATTTAGCACAGAAATTGTAATTGTAGGGCTACGGTAGAGGTTTTGGAAGACACGAGAAGCATACAACTCATACTTTGATACAATGTAAAAGTAAAGTATAAGAGTAAATTCCTATCCAGGATTGGCGTGTGAGACACGTATTGAAGCAGTTCACGCTGACAATGTTTTAATGAACGTTCTTTGATGGTATATAAGAAAAGCGATATTTGTCTATAAAAAAAACCATTTCGTTAACAATAGATAGAAGAAAAGAGGTATTAAAATTTGAAAGGCGAGCTGAGTTTGTTATTTGACAGAAAGGTGTTCAGTACGTACCTGTACAGGCTGGGTATCAGTACACGTTGAATGTACAATGTAAAACATGAAAGCACATTGTACACTGCTAAATGGAACTTTATTAAAAATACATTCACAGTGTTCTTATTCTGTCTTTGTTATCTTGTTTGAAGAGTTCATTGTACAAATTTACCTTCAGGTATATAGTGAAAACAATCAACAAAAAGGCATTGAGTATATAAGTATGATCTTCCGGAAGTACGGAACTATTTGTGATAACTAAATGAACTCATTCAACTAAAATGCATATGGCATGCTGACCAAAATTGAATAAATGATGTAACACTACACATTATCTTGTATTTGTCTAAATCATATGACGTTTCAAACTCATTTTGATATTAGACATGTTTGGATGTCTTTTTGATAATCTTGATTTGAAAATATTATATTTTATTATGAAGATGATGATACGATTTAAAACATCGTTTCTTGTTTCGGGGTATCCGAATAATATCTGTTTCTTATCAAAGTGGAGAAGAGTGCCCGTTTTATCTTATGGTTAATCCAATTGATAACTTTGGTCCCTATGTCTTTGACTATAGCACGCTAGTACAGGTGTTATGTGGATTACCTCCCTGAACAGCTACATGCCAATTCTTCTACATGCCAAAACTCCTACAAAAAGTCAGCTCAGAATTATGCAATTACCTATTTTATAATGGAACAGCCCAGGATATGATTTAATGTAATTTGCCAAAACTTCTACAGCTGATTGAAGAAGGGGGTACAGGATTAATTACTGGAGTAGAGAATTAAAACAGGTCCAGCTTATTTCTTACTATGTAAGATTACAGAGTATTTTGTGTTTATTAATACTTATATATATTATATATTAATATAAATATTTTGTTACATTTTCGTACATGCCTATTCTCGACAATAATACGATTAATGACTGTCAACATGACGTGTTTAGATACTTTATTCATATTCTACTGTCTTAAAAGTATACAATTCAGTATAAAGCCACTTGAGATAGTAAAGATAAATATTATGATAAATATTATGTTAACAGCTGCAAGTTGTTTATTTTGTACTTGTTAACTTTGTATCCCAAATGATGAACATATCAAAACGCATTTATTCATACCCGTCCTTTCGTATCGTATTGCCAAAAGAGTAAAAACTGTGTGACAATATCTCAAACGTACTAAGAACGAATAAAACGTAACGAGGACCTATTGTGAACTTTTAGACCTATGTAGGAACGTACGTAGTAGCAACGTCTTAATTTTATTTTGAATAAATTTACATGAGATAGCAACTGAAAGGGGCGTTCTGTGGTCGAGTTACAACTGTCTGTGGACGGGATGGACGGAGTGGAAACTGTGCACGAACGTATTACAATTGATTTTCCGACTGCACAACGTCCTCACTCGTCCTTAGTAAGATCGAAGTACGGTAATTTCGTTCGAAGTACGGCAGCTATGTTCGAAGTACGACAATCTCGTTTTTAGTACTTTTGTGCACAGTCCAATTTCAGAACGGGGAGATCATTTGACATGTCCAACGTTCTGGAGCGCCCTTCCGTTGTTAGTACGTCCGAGCCAGTTCATAAAGTTCGCAAACAGTTGCCATTACGTCCATTCCGTCCTCGGACAGTTCGAGTCCGTTCTAAAACAAATTCAAGAACGTAGTGAGAACAGGTTTGGTGTAAAGGGGGCATTAGTAACGTTGTTAAAAGAAAAAGGTATTTCAATATCTCCGCAAGAAATATGGTAATATTTATTGTCTGCAGGATGTTCACTTTACGTCAGTACAGTTGATTAAACAACAATGGGGATATAAAGAGTGCTTTTAAGTTGTTTGAGAAATAATGCGCGTGGGACTGCGATTCTATTTAATAATAATTTTGAATTCAAAATTTTAGAAACAACCTCTGATAATGAACGAAATTTAGTTGCTCTAAAGATCATGTCAAATGAAACAACTTATACAATTATTAGCATATATGGTCTGAATAAGGATGTGCCGGGTATATTTGATTCGATTAAAGATATAATCAAAAAGTTCGATAGTGAGGAGAACTTAGTGACCAATAAAAAATTAGACACATTTAACTATAAAAAATATTAACCATCCGGAATATATAGAAAAACTCTGGGAAATTATTGATATGTTTAATCTTAAGGACCCTTGATGGGAAATGAATTATGAAACAAAAAGATATACATGGCGCCAACCTACTCCTTTAAAACAGGCACGAGTGGATTTTTTTCTTATATCTTATGATCTGTTACCCTCAGTGGATACTTGTGAATTTTTTCCTAGCATTAACTCTGATCACTCCCTTATTGAATTAACTTTTAATTTGTTGACAATCGCACACACGATAAAGGCTTTTGGAAATTTAACAACTATCTATTAGGAACTTTTGACAGACATGAATGCGGCAAAATCACAGCTGGGTGAAAAGTATGATCAAAAAGTTAAGGAATGATGATAAGATATTGTGCAAAGTGGATTGAAGAGGGAGAGAAGCCTACCAAATATTTTCTTAAAGATCTGGTGAAATGCGTTTTTCTCAAGAATGACAGATGACTATCTCTACGTAAATTGTACATCGGAATCAATTGAGCATAAAATCGAGACAATATGCACTTGCAATTCATTATTGAGACGATTTTAATTTACCCATTTTAACAATACCGCGATTACTGCCGGGAAACGTTTTGAGAAGAATCATTGAGGCGTGACTGATTAACCACAGACGACGGGTCGTATGTGACTAGCGGACCGATACGATCCCTGCAGTCTCGTTAATTAATTAATGATGATTATCACTGCCGCAAGATGAATTTATGTGGTGTGTTAAATCGCCAAAAACACATGTTTCTGCAATAATTATGTAATTGTCATCTGCCGAATTACCTATTTGGATATCTAAACATTCGATATATGGAAAATTTAAGTTGTTTGATTGAAGATTTGTTAGTGAAATTAACAATCAAAATGTTGCGAAATTACGTTGAATTATGACTATCGCCGAAAATCAGGTTACTCCAGTGACGTCACAAAAGTCATCCCTTCAGGGGCCACACCCCCGCAGACTTTCATTCTGGTCGCCGGGGCTAAATTAGGCGGTTTTTTAAAAAGCCGTATTTAAGTAATTTATGGACCGATTTCAGAAATTTAAAATCGAGCAATGGTCAAATTGACATCCCATTTCCCATTCGACCATATATCATTTCATCTATCCTTTAAATTAGAATCTAGAAATTTCCTAAATATAGCCTTCATAGATAGATGGTACAATTGTTAACGATGCTGAGGAAATATTACACGAGACTAAATTATTTTATGGAAAACTTTACACACAGCATTACCTGACATCTATCAATCTCGATGAACATTTCAAAGATTTTAAAATACCAAATTAAGGAAAATTCGTCGCTGGAAGGTGACTTACAAATGTAACTAAGACTGAAACAGCACTTAAAAACGTGAACCATTACAAAGGTCCAGGACCAAATGGTTTTACAACAGAATTTTTGAAGTTTTTCTGGAAGGATTTGGGTGACCTATTGCTAATAAATCTCTAATTTTGTGTTATAAACATCAACTATTATCTATCACACAAACTCAGGGTTTGATAACTTGCATAATAATAAACCTAAAAATATCTATAAAAAAACTGACGACCGATTTCCCTTTTGAATACTTCTTATAAGAAGATAGGAGCTTCCGCCATAGCAAATAGAATCAAACGGATTCTTCCAAATATTATTAGTGAGGATAAAAAAAGCTTCATTAAGCGAGATATATAAGAGATATAACAAGACTGATTTATGACTTGATGAAATACACGGAAATAGTTCAGGTTCCTGGCTTCTTGTTGTTAATTGATTTGAAAAGACATTTTACTCAGTAGACAGGACGTATCTGATAAAGGTGCTCCGATTTTTTAAATTTTGGCCCAAGTATTATACAGTGGATTGAAACTCTATATAATGGTATAGGATCACGTGTACTTGTAAACGGTTTCCCCTCAGATCCCTTTGAAATTGGACGCGGATGTCGCCAAGGTGACCCGATTGCCCCATACCTATTCATAATTTGCGTAGAACTTTTTAGCATTATGATTAAACATGATAAGCACATTAAAGGATTAATTTTGGAAACATTGAATACCTACTTTCACAATTTGCCGACGATACCACTCTAACCTTTGATCGGAAAAATGCCTCTATGCAACGCTAAATACTTTAAAAATTTTCCAACGTTTTTTCTGGATTAAAAGTAAATGTAGAAAAGACCAAATTGATATGGATCGGATCTTAGAAACGATCAAAATACAAATTATGCGAAGAATGGAAATTTAATTGGAACGAAATTAACTTCACTCTTTTGGAATCAACTTTGCCATTGATCTTGACAACATGGTAAAACAAAACTATGATGACAAATATATATAAAAAAAACAAATCAACATTTGGTCAGCCCGCAATCTTACGCCTTTCGGAAGAATTAATATCCTAAAGTCCCTCTTACTCCCTAAATTAAATCGTTAATTATGTTCTTCATTACCAGATCCACCAAAACAGATATTTGAAACATTAAAAAAAAATCCAATTCATATGGAGGTGTAAGCCTGATAAAGTTAAACAAGATGTTCTAGTTCTCAAACCTGAGCATGGAGGAATAAAAGCACCGAATACCAAAGAAATTATTGCATCTAAAAAACTAAGGTGGATAAGTATATTACAAAGTGGAGCACAAAAATGGAGCATATATTTACAAAGAGTCTAATTGATATAAATGTACTTTGGCTTTCAGATAGCAACTATATTAGAAATAAGATTATTCCAGAAATAACTTCTGTTCTTCTGTCTTACACATTCTTTTTCAATAAGTGTACAACGCTAAACATTTCAGACGGCGAACTTCTAAGTCAATCTTTGTGGAATAACGATGGAATAAAAATAGCTGTAATGTACCATTAATGGAACACAAAAGGTATGATATTTATCAATGATCTAATGCACCATGGTGGTAGATTGTTACACTTTGATGAATTCGAAGGAAAATATGAAATTAAAACAAATTTCTTAGCTTATGAAGGTAATAAAAGGGCCATTTTGTCATATATATCCAAGTTTAATATAAAAACCATACATAATGTAAGTCCAAATCCTATCTATCCTTTCAACTTAGTTCATATTGTGCAAATTTAAGCAGTAAATATATATATTTGATATTAGTTGATTCTAGATACGTACAATTACCATGTTATAGTAAATGGGCACGAATTTTAAGATGTGAATTGTCCGAAAAAGATTGGATGGTTGTCAATATGATAGCCCATAAATGTAGTCGTAGTATACTGACTTGAAATGGCTGCAGTATAGAATTATTCATAACATTCTTCCTACAAACTGCTACCTATACAGGATAAATATATCGGAATTACCTCCATTTTTGCAATAAAGAGTTAGAAACATTGAAACACCTTTTTTGGTATTGTGATCCGGTTTTCAAAGTTTGGAAAAGTTTGGAACAATGGCCAGAAACCGCCCAAATGTATATACAATTTACGATTTCAAAGATTATGCTAGGAATTAAAGGAAGAAATAACAATCCAACTATTATTTAGAGACAGTAAAATACTGAATATTCCAAAGTTCCAATATATACTAGACCATTTAAGCAATACAAAACGACATAACAAAATCTATTTATCTAGTTTCCGGTGAAAATGATATATTTGTTAAATTCTGGTCATCTTACGCGCCGTATTGAAAAATTAAGTTCTTCTGACTTAACGGTTATACTTATCTCTACAACTCTGTCCATATCCGAATACAACATATATACCTCATTTTTCATTTCATGTTTACATGTAGCTTTATTTGAATGTACTACCTCTGCCGTTGTATTTTAAAGTTTAAGGTCACTGTAACCGGTTTACCTCACGTATGTCATTTTGTTAATATGTACACTATTGTTAAATATAATGTTGTAAAATATGAAAAAAATAAATAAATAAAAAGAGTTCTAAAACGAATATACATGGTTCCGTTAAGCCATGCGAGTAAATTTCATTCGAACGGCCATTCTAAGGTGTTCTCATTAAAATGGCCACTCGAAGGTAGAGTGTCATAGAGGTACCTAAACACTCAGAGAAGAGTTTTAAAATCGTCAACCATCTTTCACTATCTCATGAGACCTTAAAGGGACAGTAGCACGTTTTTTCGATGAAATAAGTCGATGAAATGTATTTGAAAAATAATGTAACAAATAGTAGAACACCTTTCCCTCTTCGGGAAATCAAGTTAAAAAGTGAGTGTACATGGTTCCGTAAAGCCATGGGAATCGTTTTTACCATTCGAAATAATACAATGTGTTCACAATAAAATGGCTGCCATGCAATTTTCGCTTTATACGGAACACCGTTTTTGCATCTACGGAAAATTTGTTTGTGTAATAAGATGTTTTGCCCTCTAAAGTAAATATAAATGACATAAACTATCATTATAAATGGGAAATTTGAAAAAATAAAATTTTCAAAAAACGTGCTACTGCCCCTTTAAATTCACCTCTCACACTGAAGAGTTTGACATAATTGTCGATATGTACGTCGTATCATTTGACTCCATTCACCAATAGAGATAACCGTTTTCTATGGATACGGCTTATTGGGCCGTGTAATGAGGTGTTTTACACTCTAACGTAACTATACATTGTATAAACTTTAAAGGTCCATCCATTGTGTTGTTGGGGGTCAAATATGCCAAACGTTATACATGGTCTTACTTTATCGAGAAGTGCCAACTGTTACCGAAAACTACCATTTTGATGATACTCGACTAAGTATATTGACGATATAAAGGTAAAAGTATCGATTTCTGATCGAAAACCGGACAATGCACCGCGTGTGGCGCGCGCCAATGAGTCAAACGTAATTTGGGACTCTTATTTAAACCAAACAAAATAACAAATTTGGGTTTATAATGTTTAATAGGTCATATAACAACTGTGCATGTGAATAGGACGTGCACTTTCGGTTTCTGCACATGCATAATGATGTTACTCGATTTTAATTGGAAACTTGTAATTATGATATATTTGGCGATTGGGGATGAATATACAAGCTGAGTGAATTTGTTTGTATTGTAAACAGCACATATGGTGTGTTGGATTGTACTAAAGCCAAATACAATTTAATGAAACACAATGGATGCACCTTTAATAACAAATGCAAATTGAAGACAAATATAATATGCCAATAACTTGCTACAACACTACAACACAACCATATAAGTTCATGATGCGATCGTTAAAGTCATGACATGCTTTGAATCATTGTCGTGAAATTACCTCAATAATTTGGTTCATTAATATATTTGGTAAATGTTGGCTATCGTCAAGAAAACGTGATGAGAACCGAATCGGGATACACTGTTTTGACTCATAGGAAATTATAATGGTGAAAGTAGAGTCTTCCATATATGGCGAATTGACACACATATGAGTGCCACGTAGTAGCGAACAGAGGGCAATATCAAAGATAGAATAGACCATTACCGGATATATAACGGATATTCCGAGTTGCTCATCACGTGTATATAACCCTACACGACTGGTGACCGTCACTCACACTCCAGAACTCTGAATATCTGTCATGGGGCTTATTAAACCATTCTGTGTTCTTGCACTTTGCTGTTACCTACAGGTAAACTAGTTCATTGTGTTTATTTCAATTATTTTTCTCCTTGCAATGTACTCAATATTCAAGGGTTGTTTTAAAAATAGAGCATTAAAATATTTATCCTAAAGATAAGCATGTGAATAAATTTGTAGGTCCGTACCTCAATACAACCCATTTCCCATTCTCTACTAAAAAATGCATTTGTCAATTTTGTATAAGTATTTGTCATTTGTTAGTATTATAATTTCATTGATGATATATTTTAGTTTAATTTTATGACATTTTATTCGAGATTATATGATAAGTATATGACAAACCGTGATAGCAGACAATATAGAATGACTTGATGCATGTTAAGTAACCAGAACATTTGTATTCTGTTTTTAAATGATTCAACATCATGACTTTATTTCTTTATTTTAGATTGTTCGCGATGTGTCCTCAATGACAATAGATGAAATTATTCAAAATGCAGCAAAGACCAGTAAGATGTTTTCCTCTAATTTATTTCTTAACTCAATAATATTATCTGTAGCTTAACCACCTGCCTTGAAAAAAAGAGAACACTGAAGGATTTTTTTTCTCAGGAACGTTATGTAGACACATGACTTCGCTTTTCTACGAATTACTCTTTGTTTTTAGTAAAACTGACATTTTAGGACTTTATTTAAACATCACGAATTTCTAAATATTACAGTAAAACTTTAAGTTTTTAAAGAAAAAAAACATCAATATGATTATTATGAAGTAATAATATTACTTTGGGACATCCTTTAAAGGTCGCCAGAACCAATTTATAAATACTACAATAGCTTTGTTTGCGAAATAAAAAAACCCAATTAATTTGAATATTACGAAGACAAAATATTATTTTGGGACACTATTCAAGGTCGTACAGTTCATACAGTTTTTTTTATGCGAGAATAAACCCCAATTGTTGGATTATTTTGATGCACAAATATTATGTTTGGACATTATTTCCAGGTTACCAGTTTGACTTTCTAAAACATCTGGATGATGCTATTAATCCCTATGTAATGGTGGAACTGGACATGAAGTTCCCGCCAGACGTCTACCAGGAACTTATGAAAATGTAAATGGAGTTTTTATTAATTTTCAAAGAAAAGCAAGATTTGAATATCAATGGCGATACAGGAATAAAAAAAACAGTGGGTGGGGTAGAATATTTGGAATTATACATATATTGCTCTTGATACTTAATTGCTTATAAATCACAAGTTTGCATAACCCTGCATTTGATGGCATTTGCATTCGGTCACAAACGAAAATGTGAAGGTTGTCACAACACTCATGCTTTTATCACTTTGTTCTCTTCTAAAAGACTTTAAAGATAACCTAGTTTAAATGAGTAGTTATTGTCACTAAGAAGTCATCATTTGGAAAAGGTCGATACAGCTGTGACAAAAAGAGAAAACAACACAGATTGTAGTCTAAAGACTAAATCCCTATTACATCTTTGATGGGCATTCTAGAAATTGAGGTGATGAAGAATGAAGAACAGTTGTATGGTTTCTACACAGAATAAAGAAGTTGTGTATCCATAAAATTGTTCTTCATAATTCCCTTTTATCCCTATATATTTAACGTATCATTTCAGGCAATTTAGTATTTGATATTGTATTTTTATTTATCTTACATACAAGTCTATGGCCTACGTGTAATGAACTGATTGATAATATTTCAATATTTCAGAAACGCAAGCAAATCTTCAGAACGACAGAAAAGGAAGGCAATACGTGATACGAGATTCCGCTGGCCCGATGCCACCATCCCTATCGAGATACCGAGTGGCGTCTTCAGTAAGTTGTCAGCATTGTGGATTGTCTTTATTGAAATTACATTTGTGATCAAAACTGAATTTTGACTTGGCGTCGATAGGCATTGTCGAGAATGACAAGTACAATAATCTTTAAAATGATAACATAAATCAGGTACGAACTCTTTTTTTATATCCTTTCTAGAATAAAATTGTTAATAAATCAGATCAAGCTTTACTTCGTAGAACATCAATTAGACCATTGCAAATTGAAGGTGCAATTGGTTTTGAAAATAGATGGTATAAGCGTTTATTCATTGGGATCTGTGTACACGTTAATGAAGTCAGAAGTAGTTTTAGATTCAACATCATCAGTGTCTAAGATTGGTTACATAATGAGTCAATTATATAATGGGTCATCTAGTTCAGAAGCGTTGCCTTTTCACATCACACAACCTGTCCAACCTGCTAATTTTAACGACAGGCATTTTGCGCACGTTTTCATGGCACGAGTTGTTATTTTGCCTTGTTTTGCTTAAACTGCGGTAATTACATATTTAAGGATGTAGTTTACCACGATATAAACAGTTTTCTGTACAACTGATACCGCTGGTTCAAAACATCAAATACACAAAGGGGTGACTATATCATGTTTCCGAATAAATTTTGGGCGAAAAATTCCAATATCTGGGGCGAATTAAGATCTTCAACCAAAAAGAAATTTGGAAATAACATTTATAAAGAGCAGTTGTTATAAAGTCAATTCGGCGTAACCGCACATGGAGGGTTTGGACTTATGTCCATTACAAAACACCCTATCTCTGTTAATAATTGACCGATTTTGATGAAATAAAGTGTTTTAGAAACTAGAATCATTGTTCTTTCCCATCAATGCAGCCACGGTAGTTTAACATGTGATTACGGCCTGAAACCACATGTCTAAAACTTGGTCTAAATCGGCGATTCCGCCATATTGGCGTGAGGACACACCTCGGTAAAAAGGCCACAGTATCGTTAATCTATGTCTAATTTTCATGACACAAAGTGATTAAGAAACAAGAGTCAATATTCCATTTTAAAATGTGGATGCAGGCTGCAACCACAATTGTGGTTGCAGTCGCTATATAGTAACTTGTAACTAGTAGCTTGGGGCTTTAACATACACTCCCATAAACACCTGTCTAACATAATCGTTTAAATCGAACATAAATCTACAACTTGCACTGCAGGTGAGCGGGACATGGTACAAATAAACGCTGCTTTAGATGATTGGCGGACCTTCACTTGTATCAACTTCAGGGAGTCCAATACAGAGAGAAGTCGGGTTCGGTTCCAAGATGGCGGCGGGTGAGTCTTTATTATCACGATATAGGAGATTCCAATTGTGATATGCCTAACATATACGCCACACAGTTGATAATATACAACACAAGGTCCAGAAGCTTCACAAGCAGTCACTTAAAATGTTTCCGGTTAATCTATGCGCAACCGGAAGTAAGAGCACTTCGTGACAACCGCCCTTTTGACCCTGACCTTAATCACTTCCGAAGTTCGGGAAATCCATTGGTTGAATATTGATGTTAAATAAACTTACTTGCCATTGATATAACAGCGACTCGTGATTATTAAACCCATGTATGTACGCTTAAAGGGATAAGTTTGTTTAAAAATAAATTGGTTTTAATCCTCTCTTTTTGTATCTCTCAAGAAAAGAAATAGTTCACCTCCTAAAGTAGATGACTAGAAATGAATTCGTTGGAAGACGAGTTATTCAAAGTTAACAGTAATTATTTCAGAAACTTGGTTTATTCCTTATCAATATATTTTTTTAGAATTCCATAATAATGTATAAATGTTCTATTCCTCTATTCAAGATGTTGAAAAAATAGAAATGTTCAAAATTGGTCACAAAGAAAAATGTTGCCTATTTGAATTTCTCTTTAATTACTAAATGAAATGAATGTATCGAAAATGTTTTTAAAAGATTACAACCACTTTGCCCATTTGATTTCGAATGTTGTATTGTAAAAGTTATTACACTTTATTCCCTCGAATTCAGATGTAAATGAAGAAAAGGAGTGCTGTTTAACTTAATTAGCAAATTATTCTTAATACGTTGTAACATTGGATTCATGTTATTCAGCATCATAATTCAGATAAAAAAAGACGTTGAAAGGCTTCCGATTTCCGAAAGATGTTGCAACTATAACTATGTATATAAATATTTGATTACATTATCATTCATACGTTATGCCTTAAGCCCTATAATATTTATAATTTTCATTCATCAGTTATCTTTAATGCTCGAGGCGAAAGGTGGAAATGGTATTTTCATATCTCAAGATTGTCCAAATGTGGTTGCTTAATTTTTTGCGGATGATGTTTCTGGCGACACTGTAGTGTTGTTCAGCTCCAAAAGATGATAAATATACTTGAAAGATTCTGTGACGAATCAGGAATGAAAGTTAACTTAAACAAAACTAAAATTCTGGTATTTCGGAGAGGGGTCCCCTTAGGTCATACGAAAAGTGGTACTTTAAGGGTAAAATCTTTGAGGTTGTAAATAGATATAGATACCTTGGTGTTGTATTTACTCCTACTCTATCATGGACTAGGGCACAGAGTTGTCTAGCTTCTCAGGTAAATAAAGCTTTAATGTCTTTATATGGTTATCAGCGTAAACATGGACTAGTTTCCTGTACAGTTGTTTTTAACGTTTTTGATACTATGGTTTTACCTAGTGTTACCTATGGAGCCGAGATATGGGGAGTACATTATTCAAAAATCATTGAAAAGGTACACACTTCGCCATGTAAGAGGGTTTTGAGATTGAGTAAATACACATGTAATGTTATGGCCTTGGGGGAATGTGGCAGGGTTGCCCTTCAATATAATTATATGATAAAACCTTTAAAGTTTTGGTGTATATTGATTACTATGGGAAGTGATAGACTACCTTATCAATATTAGTGTATGCTTGAGGTACTTGATGATGGAAGGAGAAGAACATGGGCATCAGATATTAAAAGTATTTTATTTCAATTTGGCTTTGGGGTTCTTTCGATAAACCTGGATATAGGAAATATAATATAAAATATTGTAAAAGATTTTGTTTATATTGTCAAGATAAATGTTTATCATTAGTTGAAGATGAATTTCACCTATTAATGGTTTGTAAACACTTCAAGGATGCAAGAAAAGAGTATTTTGTAAGAATAATTTCTTGCAAAAATGTAAATGGTTTGGTGAATATTACTAAATTTCTTTTAAAGGTTCGTAAAATTAGAAACATGTAAAGAATATTAATTTCATCATTAGTTTATGTAATTGCCTTACAGGGCTGAAAACCCAAATATATATTTTATGGAGGCTTCATTAAATTTCTGTATGCCTGTAACTGTTTAACCAGCATCATATATTGTAAAATCCATTGTAATATGGGCCATGGCCTCTGTCTGTTTGTCTGTATTCAGATGTTCTAGGGCATTATCAATCATATGTTGTGCCTACATATTCAGATGTTCTATGATATTATCAAACATATTTTATGCCTCTCTGTTCAGATGTTCTATGGAATTATCAATCATATGTTGTGCCTACATATTCATATGTTCTGTGACATTATCAAACATAATTATGACTCTGTATTCAGATGTGCTGTGACATTATCAAACATAGTTATGACTCTGTATTCAGATGTTCTATGACATTATCAATCATATGTTATGCCTCTGTATTCAGATGTTCTATGACATTATCAATCATATGTTATGCCTCTGTATTCAGATGTTCCTCGTTTGTTGGACGGATCGGACGAGTTCAGAGCCTAACCCTAGCTAGAGGTTGTCGGCAGGTGAGTTTGTAATGGTAGCATTAGCAGCAGCAATAGAAGTAGTAGTAGTAGTAGTAGTAGTAGTAGTAGTAGTAGTAGCAGCAACAGTAGGAGCAGCAGCAGCAACAGCAATAGTAGTAGTAGTAGTAGTATGATTATTATTAGTAGTACTAGTAGCAGTTGTTGCAGTGTAATTGTAGTAGTAGTAGTAGTAGTAGTAGTAACAGCAGCAGCAATAGTAGTAGTAGTAGTAGTAGTAGTAGTAGTAGTGTGATTATTATTAGAAGTACTAGTAGCAGTTGTTGTAGTGGTAATTGTAGTAGTGGTAGTAGCAGTGGTAGTAGCAATGGTAGTAGTAGCAGTAGTAGTGGCAGTAACAGCAGCAGTAGTATTAGTTTTAGCAGTAGTAGCAATATTAGTAGGAACAGCATTAGCAGCAGCAACAGCAACAGCAACAGCAGCAGCAACAGCAGCAGCAGTAGTAGCAATATTAGCAGCAGCAGTGGTAGTATGTAGTCGCGGTTATGGGGATATACATAATCATGTTGTTTGTTTTTTTTAATCGTTATATCTTCAAATAAACTTCAATTGTTCAAACCCAATCGAAACAATATTCCACAAAAATGCATGTTCTTTCATATCTCTGGAAATGAATCTGCTGCTTATACTGGAAATGAATCTACATTTCAAAGATGTATCTGTAATCATACAGAAAGGAACCATCATCCATGAGATCGGTCACGCGGTTGGCTTCCACCACGAGCAGACCCGGCCGGATCGAGACCGTTTTGTGCGCATCCTGAGAGAGAACATCCCCGACAACGTGTTCAGCAACTTCCAGAAATATTCCACCAGCGTGGTCAACACTTTCGGTCTCCCCTACGACTACAGCAGCGTCATGCACTACGGTGGACGGGTACGTGACACTTTCTCAGTCGTCTCCTCTTCATTGAGATTCTACACACAAGTTGACGTCATCAATACACGTTTTGAAACATCGGCTGTAATATCCTTCACACTTTCAATTTGTACCTTTCTTAAATTCAGAGCCCACGGTGAACTATTGTGTTGCGATCTTGTTGAGTTATGACTTGATTTTCGAAGCTATCTTAGTCTAGTACGATTCACTGAAACTGCTGTACGACTAGCTTAGTGCTAAGAGAAATTCTGCTATGTGTGAGTGTCATTTTGTTTGTGCCTTGACATCCTCCGCGCCAAAGGACTTTATTTGTATAAACGACTTTTTTCCAGCTGACAGTGTACAATAAACTATTTTCTGTCCTCAGGCCTTCTCTACGAACAATCGGCTGACGATCCAGACTCTTGACTCCAACCGCCAGAACGAGATCGGCAACAGACGGGGTCACAGCTTCCTCGACGTCAAGCTCGCCAACCTCATGTACGACTGTGCTGGTGAGTGGAGCTTTGCACATCTCTTATAATGATCCAGGGCTTCTTTCATAAAACCGTTCTTTGTTATACATGTATAACATTGAGTAACGACCAACTTAACTTCCCCCGTAAGTTATAATTACCGGCTTGTTTAAGTTTGGTGCATATCGTTAACAGTGTTTAAACTTTGCACCGATAACACATAAAATATGATGGAGACAGGTGCGAGTTATAACTTGCGAGGGAAGTGAATTGCGATCGACTAATAAACCTGAGTGTTCTGTGCCGGTAAACCCTTGGCTAGGTCTTAGAAGCTCTGTAATTGAGATTGAGATAGTTGTCTGCCAATGTTGTGTATGCCACTTGGCCACAGGGGTTCGAATCGCTGTTTTGACAATATTTTCAAAATTCAAAATCTAATAAAAATTTGAGATAAATATCCCCGCTATGTCTCTATATCAATAGCGGGGATATTTATCTCAAATCTTTATTTCTTAACCGATTTCGCTCAGATTTGGAATATAAGCTCACCATATCGTATATAAACAGTACATGATTGCAAAAATCTAGATTTTGAATTTTGAAAATATTGTCAAAACAGCGATTCGAACTCCTGTGCATCTGACACCCCATACATAGCTTCAGACGTCATGTAACGGCAATATGATTTTATTTGAAGAGAACATGCCTTCGTCATTTCAATAATTCTAGTCAGTGATTCGAATAAAACAATTCACTTGATTTATGAATTTTTTTTTAAAATGTCAAACAAAATGTCATCTTACATTGACACTGTTTACAACAACTTCGCTACACATGGCATAACTCTTTCCAGTCTCTATCCTTGCCGCATTTGCTTAAGGTTTCTGTTTTAGGAACTCAGAGCTCACTATACATTTCAGGTGAAGCGATCCATGATACCAGCACGAAAACGCGAGGGAAACACTGCAAGGTTTAAATGAACCAGTGATGAAGACTGGCAAGAGTAGGAAGTTGTAATGAACTTGAACAATCTCTTTATATTTCCAGGCAAGAACAACTGTCCGGCTAGGAACTGTCCCGGTGACGGGTTCGTGGGAAAGGACTGTGAGTGTTGGTGTAGAGGGAACCCAGTCAAGTTGTGTGACGGGGGAGAGATCGGTGGGGGAGGTAGCGGAGAGACGACAACCACCACACGGGCACCTGTCACAGCCGCACCGGGTAGGTACAGACTAACCAACAATATGTGTAGACCCGTTTCCCCAACTCAAAAAGCCATCGTCAATGTGTAGGTTGAGGTGGGGTTAATAACAACCACGTAGTATGTAGGTGACGTTTCATGGTCATTCTAATTTCTAATGACACTAGAATCTATGTCGACACAAAGAAGTTATTGATTCATAAAATGTTTCTTCATTCTTCATCACTTGAACTTTTAAAATGCCAATCAAATAAATGTAATTATCCACAAATTAATTATCAAATCGTCCTGGTGCTACTTGCGTCCACATGCTGAATATAAACTGAATAATTACAGTGCTCGATCTTGTTAGTTCAATGAGTCTGTTTTCCACAATTCATGAGTTCGAGGACAGCAAGTGGGTCAGTATAAAGCTAATTGTATTTCCTTCTTTCAGAAAACACTTGCGTGGACATGAACACCAACTGCCCCACCTGGTCCACTCGAGGTGAATGTAGTAGGAACCCCGGCTATATGCTGATGTTCTGCAAGAAGTCCTGTCAAGTCTGTCAAGAAGGTAACTAAATCAGAGAATTAAGTCTCATCCTACACCCCAAAAATTGAAATTTAGTGGGGAGGTACCTAGGGGATCAAAGTTTGTTCATTTTATCCCATCCATTTTTTGTATCCATTTTTCATTTCGATTTGACCCCCTCCCCCTAAAATAGGGGTGTGGAAGGGGGTCCATAAAATCTTTAAACGACTTCTTCTCCAAACCATTTGATATACAGACAGCTAAGATTTTCAGAATAATATCTTTATAACATGTAGACTTATGTTTATTCACTTGGTCAAAATCTTCCCTCAAATATGGGCGTGGCAGTGTGGTAAACTCAAACCTTAAATTTCATCCCAGGAACTAGTTATGATCGTAGCACGCTAAAAACCTTTGTGTGATGGAGAAGTTTCATTCTTCTACTGTGAAAAATAAAAATAAATAAAGAGCTATTATAAAATCTATTTCTCTATCTCCATAGTATATATACAACCATATATTGATTTCAATGTCTACAAAAACCTTCAGAACTGCCGTCAGTGTTAAATGAACACAGTGCGTCTCCGCTCTAGTCAACGAATTGAAAAGATTCAACTTTCACCACATTGAATAAACTTGTGCTGATCAACAATCACCATATGCGTTTGCCTTCCACCAGTCACTCCTCTGTCTGACACTTTTCAGGGCTAGAACTTATGAATAATATTGAGAACACTCTATTTCAGTCATCATCTTCAAACGATAAATACCCTAACGAGCTACAGAGCTCATGGTTCTATAAATTTTGTCTGTATCCATGGCAACAATTTCGACTTTCTCCTAAAAATAAATGGAATTGAATTTGGGGAAAGATTATCTCTTTTTATGAGTAAAAACCCTTCTAGTTGATCAAAAAGTTTTACAAATATATGGTATTGCTTTGAATATAAATAAAATATCAATGTTACATGTTACTCAGAAACCAAAAACAAATTTATTGTATGGTCTCTGGTCATATTCAACATTCTTATTTCTCGCATACATGGGTCATGTCTGGAGCCAGTCAACTTCGAGACTATATGATGCGGGTGATTGGTTGAATCACCTGTCTTCGATTGAGAAAAATTATCACATTGAGGATATATAATTGTTCGATTAAACCGAAAATTTGGCCGACGCATGCAACAGGCCACATGCCGACAGGAGCCATATATATATTATGTCGCCACAGGCGCAAGATCTATTGTCATAGACCGACGGCCAGTACATGCAATACGTGTATTATTTTACGAATGCTTCAATTTCAGAAATGACATGCAAGGACATGAACACGAACTGCGAATACTGGGGGAGTCGAGGTTACTGTACCCGGATGTATGTACGATACATGCTCACTAACTGTCCAAGTACCTGTAACGCTTGCTCTGAAGATGGTGAGTTGAAACTTTAAATAATTATTCAACGCAAATATTTTATGAATAATTAAATATGTGCATCAGCCAAACTAAAAATTTATGAAGTTGGTTATTCATTGTATCTTAAAACTTCCAACAATATGGACAAAAATCGGTAAGTGTTTATTGTGAGTAATAATTAAATCATTAAAAGTGGATTATGTATTTGCGTAAACAAATCATCATTTTCATAACTATCACGTAATTAATGATTACTGTGATTAATGAATGTGATTAATTCATTGATGTAAATCTTTACAAAGGTAATAACGTGATACCATTGTAACGATACATAATCAATTCATCTTTGCATTTTATAATATCATTATTTGGTCAATAAACGTAAAAAACTAAATAATCTTTTTATTTTACAGAAATCCAAGGAAACTCAAATGGTAGCTGCCGGATGTACGTTTCCATGAGTATGGTTGCCATGGTGATGGCGCTTGTCAGGAGTATAGGCATTTAAAACAAACGTAGGTTAATCTAGTTGGAGATCTGAATAAACGGAGTGTCTATTGTCAGAGAGATAATAACAGTTTATCTAGTTATGTAGAAAATGTATTCTTTCCATTCGCTTTAAAAATAATTTTTAGTTTCCATGACAGCGGGGTAGCATCTGATGACTAATTATAAATATGTATTTCTAAGTTATGCCATGATCCGATTGCAGGCTTATTTTTTGCAATGATTTTTGTGTGTATCTTATTACAAAGTTACATTAACATCTGTACATATGTATATATTGTTTTCTACATTTGTGTAATAAACATATTAATACAATTTGACTTATTCGTTGTTTATAGAGTTTAAAATTCGACTAGTTGACATGTTGTCTGTTTGCTGCTCATGGTATGGTACTATGATGACATTTAACTGTGTAGAAATGTAAAATGGCGAACAAACCAACCAAATTCAAGTATACTTTAACCATTATGTTGAGGTATCGCCGAAATCATGTATAAATTCCTTCATCGATTAATTGCCAAAGGTATTGATTGCACTAACAGAACCTAAGCCATATCATATCAAACTTTATCATTCATCAAGTGGGCAAATAAAGGAAAACTTAGTAAATACAAGAGAAACATGGTCAATGCGTTAGAAATATGGTCAATACGTGAGAAACATGGTCAATACGAGAGAAACATGGTCAATCCGAGAGAAACATGGTCAATACGAGAGAAACATGGTCAATACAAGAGAAACATGGTCAACACGATCAATGCGAGAGAAACATGGTCAACATGGTCAATACTAGAGAAACATGGTCAATCCGAGAGAAACATGGTCAATACGAGAGAAACATGGTCAATACGAGCGAAACGCGGACAACATGGTCAATATAAGAGAAACATGGTCAACACGATCAATACGAGAGAAACATGGTCAACATGGTCAATACGAGAGAAACATGGTCAATACGAGAGAAACATGGTCAATACGAGAGAAACGCGGACAACATGGTCAATACAAGAGAAACATGGTCAACACGATCAATACGAGAGAAACATGGTCAACATGGTCAATACGAGAGAAACATGGTCAATACGAGAGAAACATGGTCAATACGAGAGAAACTTGGTCAACATGGTCAATACGAGAGGAACATGGTCAATACGTGAGAAACATGGTCAATACGAGAGAAACATGGTCAATCCGAGAGAAACATGGTCAATACGAGAGAAACATGGTCAATACGAGAGAAACGCGGAAAACATGGTCAATACAAGAGAAACATGGTCAACACGATCAATACGAGAGAAACATGGTCAACGTGGTCAATACGAGAGAAACATGGTCAATACGAGAGAAACATGGTCAATACGAGAGAAACGCGGACAACATGGTCAATACAAGAGAAACATGGTCAACACGATCAATACGAGAGAAACATGGTCAACATGGTCAATACGAGAGAAACATG
Source organism: Gibbula magus (assembly GCA_936450465.1). Classification (NCBI taxonomy): domain Eukaryota; kingdom Metazoa; phylum Mollusca; class Gastropoda; order Trochida; family Trochidae; genus Gibbula; species Gibbula magus. Next base: position 26,935,679 of record OW388295.1, on the reverse strand, counting down.
GTCAATACGAGAGAAACATGGTCAAAACGAGAGAAACTTGGTCAACATGGTCAATACGAGAGAAACATGGTCAATCCGAGAGAAACATGGTCAATACGAGAGAAACATGGTCAATACGAGAGAAACGCGGACAACATGGTCAATACAAGAGAAACATGGCCAACACGGTCAATACGAGAGAAACATGATCAATACGAGAGAAACTCGGACAACATGGTCAATACAAGAGAAACATGGTCAACACGATCAATACGAGAGAAACATGGTCAACATGGTCAATACGAGAGAAACATGGTCAATACGAGAGAAACATGGTCAATACGAGAGGAACATGGTCAACATGGTCAATACGAGAGGAACATGGTCAATACGAGAGAAACATGGTCAATCCGAGAGAAACATGGTCAATACGAGAGAAACATGGTCAATACGAGAGAAACGCGGACAACATGGTCAATACGAGAGAAACTTGGTCAACATGGTCAATACGAGAGAAACATGGTCAATACGAGAGAAACATGGTCAATCCGAGAGAAACATGGTCAATACGAGAGAAACATGGTCAATACGAGAGAAACGCGGACAACATGGTCAATACAAGAGAAACATGGTCAACACGGTCAATACGAGAGAAACATGATCAATACGAGAGAAACTCGGACACCATGATCAATACAAGAGAAACATGGTCAGCACGATCAATACGAGAGAAACATGGTCAACATGGTCAATACGAGAGAAACATGGTCAATACGAGAGAAACATGGTCAATACGAGAGGAACATGGTCAACATGGTCAATACGAGAGGAACATGGTCAATACGAGAGAAACATGGTCAATCCGAGAGAAACATGGTCAATACGAGAGAAACATGGTCAATACGAGAGAAACGCGGACAACATGGTCAATACAAGAGAAACATGGTCAACACGATCAATACGAGAGAAACATGGTCAACATGGTCAATACGAGAGAAACATGGTCAATACGAGAGAAACATGGTCAATACGAGAGAAACTTGGTCAACATGGTCAATACGAGAGAAACATGGTCAATCCGAGAGAAACATGGTCAATACGAGAGAAACATGGTCAATACGAGAGAAACGCGGACAACATGGTCAATACGTGAGAAACATGGTCAATACGTGAGAAACATGGTCAACACGAGAGAAACATGGTCAATCCGAGAGAAACATGGTCAATACGAGAGAAACATCGTCAATACGAGAGAAACGCGGACAACATGGTCAATACAAGAGAAACATGGCCAACACGGTCAATACGAGAGAAACATGATCAATACGAGAGAAACTTGGTCAACATGGTCAATACGAGAGAAACATGATCAATACAAGGGAACATGGTCAATACGAGAGAAACACGGTCAATACGAGAGAAACATGGTCAACATGGTCAATACGAGAGAAACATGGTCAATCCGAGAGAAACATGGTCAATACGAAAGAAACATTGTCAATACGAGAGAAACATGGTTAATCCGAGAGAAATACGGGCAACATGGTCAATACGAAAGAAACATGGTCAATCCGAGAGAAACATGGTCAATACGAGAGAAACATGGTCAATACGAGAGAAACGCGGACAACATGGTCAATACGTGAGAAACATGGTCAATACGTGAGAAACATGGTCAACACGAGAGAAACATGGTCAATACGAGAGAAACATGGTCAATACGAAAGAAACATGGTCAATACGAGAGAAACATGGGCAATACGAGAGTAACATGGTCAATACGAGAGAAACATGGTCAACACGAGAGAAACATGGTCAATACAAGAGAAACATGGTCAACACGATCAATACGAGAGAAACATGGTCAACATGGTCAATACGAGAGAAACATGGTCAATACGAGAGAAACATGGTCAATACGAGAGAAACATGGTCAACATGGTCAATACGTGAGAAACATGATCAATACGAAAGAAACATGGTCAATACGAGAGAAACATGGTCAATACGAAAGAAACATGGTCAATACGAAAGAAACATGGTCAATACGAGAGAAACATGGGCAATACGAGAGTAACATGGTCAATACGAGAGAAACATGGTCAACACGAGAGAAACATGGTCAATACAAGAGAAACATGATCAATACGAGAGTAACATGGTCAATACGAGAGAAACATGGTCAACACGGTCAATACGAGAGAAACATGATCAATACGAGAGAAACTTGGTCAACATGGTCAATACGAGAGAAACATGATCAATACAAGGGAACATGGTCAATACGAGAGAAACACGGTCAATACGAGAGAAACATGGTCAACATGGTCAATACGAGAGAAACATGGTCAATCCGAGAGAAACATGGTCAATACGAAAGAAACATGGTCAATACGAGAGAAACATGGTTAATCCGAGAGAAATACGGGCAACATGGTCAATACGAAAGAAACATGGTCAATCCGAGAGAAACATGGTCAATACGAGAGAAACATGGTCAATCCGAGAGAAACATGGTCAATACAAGAGAAACATGGTCAATACGAGAGAAACATGGTCAACATGGTCAATACGTGAGAAACATGATCAATACGAAAGAAACATGGTCAATACGAGAGAAACATGGTCAATACGAAAGAAACATGGTCAATACGAAAGAAACATGGTCAATACGAGAGAAACATGGGCAATACGAGAGTAACATGGTCAATACGAGAGAAACATGGTCAACACGAGAGAAACATGGTCAATACAAGAGAAACATGATCAATACGAGAGTAACATGGTCAATACGAGAGAAACATGGTCAATACGAGAGTAACATGGTCAATACGAGAGAAACATGATCAATACGCCATGAGCGCCATGAGCGCCATGAGCATGCATTCTCTGGTTGACATTGGCGCTTTACAAATATTCATCACCATCAATACGAGAGAAACATGGTCAATACGAGAGAAACATGGTCAACATGGTCAATACGAGAGAAACATGGTCAACATGGTCAATACGAGAGAAACACGTTCAACATGGTCAATACGAGAGAAACATGGTCAACATGGTCAATACGAGAGTAACATGGTCAACATGGTCAATACGAGAGAAACACGTTCAACATGGTCAATACGAGAGAAACATGGTCAATACGAGAGAAACATGGTCAATACGAGAGAAACATGGTCAACACGAGAGAAGCATGGTCAATACAAGAGAAACATGATCAATACTAGAGAAACATGGTTAACATGGTCAATACGAGAGAAACATGATCAATACAAGGGAACATGGTCAATACGAGAGAAACACGGTCAATACGAGAGAAACATGGTCAACACGATCAATACGAGAGAAACATGGTCAACATGGTCAATACGAGAGAAACATGGTCAACATGGTCAATACGAGAGAAACACGTTCAACATGGTCAATACGAGAGAAACATGGTCAACATGGTCAATACGAGAGTAACATGGTCAGCATGGTCAATACGTGGGAAAAATGATCAATACGAAAGAAACATGGTCAATACGAGAGAAACATGGTCAATACGAGAGAAACATGGTCAATACGCCATGAGCGCCATGAGCATGCATTCTCGGGTGGAAATTGGCGCTTTACAAATATTCATCACCATCAACACGAGAGAAACATGGTCAAAACGAGAGAAACGTGGTGAAAACGAGAGAAAAATGGTCAATACAAGAGAAACTCGGTCAACATGGTCAATACGAGAGAAACATTGTCAATACGAGAGAAACATGGTCAATACGAGAGTAACATGGTCAACATGGTCAATACGAGAGAAACATGGTCAACATGGTCAAAACGAGTGAAACATGGTCAACACGAGAGAAACATGGTCAATACGAGAGAAACATTTAAGTTTTCAATTTTTTTCACTTTCTACACATGCAATTTGGCTTTATTTAGAAAATGAAATTGAGACGAACTTATTTCTCGATCCAGGGGCAATTAATAACTCATAGCCTAGCTAGTCCTAAACCTTTTAGTTTAAATTATCAATGGAATCCTTGTAAACACTTGAATCTCAGGTAAAATACAACTCGAACTAACATGTTTATCGATCAATCATATTGATTAAATTAACTAATTATATTCAAACTCCATATATGTACTTCGCATTCCAATTCTACAAATTCAAAACAGAAATACGTACAACGAACGATGATCATTTGTCCATTGCACATTGATCATTTTCAAACGCATCATGTGATTTCTGGATCAGGTTTTCAAATTTTAGAAAATCGAAATAGACAAATGGGGATATATATTTTGAACATTCCGATTCCCTTTATTGTTAAATAAAATTGGCCATGTCCATTTCCATTTTACTCACAAGTACATCGAATGTGTATACAAGAAAATACATGAGTACTGTTGATTGCGTTTTTTAGATTTTTTTTTTGCAAATTAGCTTAATTAGAATTTTCAAGATTATGAGCTTAAAACTGTAACGTTCATTTCTAAAGTCAAACGATAAAATTATCAGTTATCATGCAAATTTATCACAAAGTACATGATGTATGCATATAAAAAATTATGTTTCTATAGATGGGTCCACATAATAATTATGTTCCGGGTGTATCGATCATCACTACGTTCCGCTTTTCGTATTTATTCACCACACTATCTAAAAAATGTATTTAATGATCTTCAATAGTTTATAAATTTAAGATTGAAGATCAAATTTAAACAAATATGCCTCGTATATATATATATATATATATATATATATATATATATATATATATATATATATATATATATATATATATATATATATATATATATATATATATATATATATATATATATATATATATATACAACCATCAGTTTCTCAATACAGTCTTGAGGTTACTTTTAGTGTTGTAGCTATCCGTCACTGATAGGTTCAAGTTGATTGGATTTAACGACTGAGGCGCATGCGCGCTAGAAAGTTGAAACCAGTCCACAAAAGCGCACGCGTCGTTTCCAACTTGGTCAATTCCAGTCAACTTTGAGGTAATTGTCACATTATTCGATGCTTTAGACCTATACCATCCGATTCAGAAAGTTATGGAGATAATGTTCATACTAGAAATAATGTCGGTTAGTTTATTGAGTGGCTACAGTTTCGGTGAATATGAACTTGACTGGTTCACAACTGGGTCATTTCTCGAAGGTGGCTGTTGCTGAGGACGAAACGAGGATCTGGATCATCCTTGCTCGGCCACCTTGAAACTTTTAGAATGATTTAGATGGTCTAAACGGATTGTGACAATCATGGACTTCATGATACCATTAGTGTATCGGGTGAATTAAACATAATTCAACCGCTCGTTTACCATTTAATATTTGAAAGTACATTTTCAAAGCGTAAAAGAAGAATGAAAGATCGAATCAACTCGCCCAGATCGCTTATTATTTTTACACGCCTCAATACTCTAAATCCGATCATAAGTATACAAATTTGATACTGTCATATTTTAACCATTATTATATATTTTGATAACATTTTCATATTGATTTTCGCTCATATGTAGTCCAATAATTTCGTCTTTAAAAGGAGGGTACAAAATTCGAGGGGATATCCCTGTTCACACATTATATGTTTTTAATACATGATTAAAAAACAGAAAGATATAAATGGAGGTAATATTTTGTGACTTTATATTTCATTAGGGGGCGGGATAGCGCAGTGGTTAGCGCATTCGGCTTCGGATCAAGAGGTCCGGGGTTCGAATCCCGCCAGGGGCACGGCAACTTTGTCTGCAGTAGAGAACTGTTCTACACGCAGTCAGGTTTGGGTGCAATGCTACACTGAATTTCAGTGCAGTACCACCTGTGGTTCGCTAGTTCCAGCCGATGCTCGCAGGTTTCACCGCAATGCATAGCCACATGGCGTTGCAGGCTTTCTCCCTGCCATAATACTAGCAGCCGCGATATACCGGTAAGTGAAATACTCTTGAAAGTGGCATTAAACCCCAACTCACCTCACCTCACCTATATTTCATTACTTGATAAACACAAGTGCACATTTGTTGAAAAATAAAAACAATGAGAACTGAAGCCATTCATCAGCGCTGCGAGTGGGTTAAACTTCGCAAATTGTTTATTAGTTTGATGACATGTTATGTGTTACTGTATGAATACTCTATCAGTGTATGTCTTTAGTGATTTAAAATTTAAAAAATTAGTTACAATATAGCTTGTTTTCATTTCACGCGATGCAAAAAATCCAATATGGCGACAGAACTATCCCTTGAGATTTTATCTGAACACTTGTCTGAATATAAGGTGTGTATTTTAGTGTTGAGGATATTATAGGAAATATTGTATTATTTTTAGTGGACATATAGATGTATCAGTGGGTAAATATAATTCCTTCGATATGAATCAATTAGGGAGACTTACATTACAAGTCCTTGTGTGAAGTACGGTTATAATCATTCTCTATAATCCAGAGTATACGCTCCGATAAATCTACACAGTATACTCTGGATTCTTGCATGGCTCGGCCCAATAACTTTATGATCTCCCTTGGCTAGTGTCTCGTCCAATCACCAGTCTACGCTGGAAAGTTGAGGGTACCAATCAATAGACTGCTAATGTGACATATATATCTGTTAAGCAGTCGGAATGACTTCGATTGTGTATATATGTTCTCGCTTACGCATCAAAATTACATCTTGCATCTCTTTGAAGGGATGGATGTTTTCCTATTCATTAAAACTTGGAAAATGTATTTGCTATCAAGGTATAGTGAAATACGTGGGTAGGAACGTTTATTTTTGCATTTGACTTATCGAAGGGGTTGTTTACATGTGAGCTCATTTGACTGAATGGTACGTTGTGAAATATCATTTGGCACAAAAAAACGGTTCCCTCGACCTCAGAATTTGTTATTATCCCCATTGGACGTTAGTACCCGATCGGATGTGTCATGAACCAGGTCAGTTTCCAAGTGTGAGTTTCTTCCTGCATTGTCGTTTTGACTATCATTGTTTTCTTAATTTTATAAACCTCCAGTGACTTCACTCTATTGTTCTATGGGGACACTATTTCTCGTAATTTCCCTCAAATCAATATTGTTTCCTCGGGCAATTATCTTAATAATGTCCCTCTGCCCTGGGCAATTATCTTAATAATGTCGCTCTGCCCTGGGCAATTATCTTAATAATGCCCTCTTCAAATATCTATATTCAAACGTTGAAATGTCAAAGATTGTATGTGTGATGTCTAACTCTATTGAAAAAATAACTATGAATTCAAATACCAATCTGCAATTGTTTTGCTGATAAGCCATCTCGAATCCAAAACTTTCATAGTACTGCACACCAATTCCAGCGATCATACCACTGCACCAAGGCGGCTGTGCTGAAAGATGTGAGTTCGTAAGCCCCTTTATACAACGGCGATATTTTATGGACGACTCTTTAACTATATCGGATAGTCAATTAAATTGATTAGTTTACAATAACTATTCGGTTTAACTATGCTGCACATGCAGCACATGCCCGGCTGCGTTACCGCGATGCGTTTTATAACCGGGAACCACATGGATGAAACACATAGACAGAGCTAATTTTTAATGTGTCTCCATCCTCTCCCCTCCCCACAAGTTTGTTTTTGAATAAAGGTTTATAAGTTAGATATAACCTGACCCGTGGGCATTATTTAAAGGTATACTCTCCTCCCTTGGGAAATTCCCGTTGTCTTTTCATGCAAGAATCGGGCATACTTTTAAATAATGCCCGAGGGTCATGATTTATCCTACACATATTCAATGTTTGTGTTCGTATCACTTCTTTGGAGGTCACTCAATCAAAATAAATTTCAGAAGTTCGAAGTTTTCATGCCGAATGCCAATCTGTCCCCACGACTCCCTTTCTAACTATGCTTCTCATAAAGCAAGCAGAGTTGACAAGTTGTCACTCACTTTGAAAGACGCAGCTGGTTAGCTGGTGAGAAAAGGCAGGCAAGCCAAGGGAGACCTGTAATAAAATCGTCGGGCCGAGCCATGCAAGAATCCAGAGTATACTGTGTAGATGTAGCGGAGCGTATACTCTTGATTATCAAGAATGGGTTATAATATGTACGAGTATTCAAAATATTCTCCATATAATTATCATAGACCAGTGATGTTATAGGTGACCAGTTGAGAGTCGTTTGGTCAATTCTGAAAAGATGGGATCCTTTACAATGATAAAAAAGTAATTGAGTTCTCCAAATTTTTAAGGACAATAAGCCAAAAGAGTGGGCAAATATTCCCATGACCCTCGAGGGTTAAACACTGAAAACAGATTATGTTTTACACATTTTCCTTTAATTTCAGGTTACATAAGAGGATGTGAAATACAAGCATATACTGTGCATAATAGGAATCCCTCAAAACTCAGTCGAACTGATAAAATCTCAAGATGTCTGGGCACCCGTCAGTTCAGACTCTGTTCCGATGTGGCGTGTGCTTCGAAATGTTTGCCACATCAGACGACTGCTACAGTCACCTTGTTACGCACGAAGCAGCCACCGCCCAACAGGAATCCACGACAGAACCAGAGGGAGATGAGGTGGCTGTATTCCACTCGGATGCTCAAGAACTTCTCCAACAAGCTGCAGCCACTGTCAAAACAGAGATCACAGATTTGGAAGGTCAACGTCAAACAGGAATTGTGTCAGAAAAAGCTGACCAATCAGAATGCAGCGTTCAGGACACCCTGGAAGTAGTCAAAGGGTCGGGTCCGGGAGCAGGAACAGTTTGGACAAACAACAATGATGGGATGGTTCAGGTACCTAATTTTGAAACTCTCATCGGTATGAACTGAAAGATTTAAAAAAAAATAAGTTATCATTCTTACATATTTGGTTCATTTTATCCATACACAGGTAATGCTAAAATCCAAATTCAATCCCTGCTAATGCTGAACAGTAAAATGGAAAACATACAGTGCACTATTTCGCCCACTGAACTGATTTGTTTATCCCTTATTCTTTTATGCAACCATTTTATGATGAAGCCCACAAGCACTATCCTGAATTGTAACTGTAATATGGAGATAACTGATTATTAGTCTAGAGAAGTCTAAGATGCAAATTAAATTCATGTGGAATAAATAATTAAATGGAACATATTTTTATTTCATCTTACAGCAGCAGAATGAAGCACGGAACACGAGTGAGGATCTGGACATCGCGGACATTCTCATCAACATCAAGCAGGAGAAGACTGACTTCACAGAATACGAGGGAGGTCGTGCGAGTCTCGGGGCGAGTGATCTCCTTCAACTTGCAACCCAGGTCTCCAACGTGACCCCTGCAAGCATTCCCGCCACTGTGTCTGTTGGTGTCGGGACGGAGAAGGCTTTACTGAAGCCAGCAAAGAAGAAGCAGGGAACAAAACGGAAATCTGTGAAGAAGGTTCCTGTGAAAGAGGCTGGAGCTCAAGTTGATCAAAGTGAAGTTCCTATTGTCAGACGGAAGAGACGAGGTGATGAGGATCTTGAAGATGAGGAGGAAGTCGACGCTTATGCTTGTAAGGTTTGTGGAAAGAGGTATGCAATTTTGAAGAGTTTGAAGTATCATGAGCGAACCCACGACATGAAGAATCTTCACTACTGTGATGTTTGCGAGAAGGGTTTTGTGAAGCCGTCAGAGTTGACCAATCACAAGAAGAGTCACCTGTCAATGACAGATCGTAGACAAAAGGGCATCAAGATGTTCAAGTGTAAGTACTGTGAGAAGGAATACTCCATAGAAAAAAGTCTGCGACACCATGAGAAGGTCCATGAAGTCGGAAATCGATACACATGTAAGCGATGCGACAAGAATTTCTTCAAACCGAGCGACCTGCAGAGACATTCCAAAGTTCATAAGCCGCTCTCCAAATGCTACATCTGTAACAAACCGTTCCGCGACTCAAAGAAACTGGAGAGTCACGTGCGGCAACACCCTGAGGTTCTGCTTCAGAAGGAGAAGTTAAAGGTGAAGAGCACAGACCTAATGTATTGCAAGTACTGCAACAAAAAGTGTTCAACATTCTCTCAGCTCTGCAACCATGTGCGCATCCACACCAAGAAGAAACCATTTGCCTGTGATATTTGTGGAAAGTTGTTCAACCGCGTCAGCAACATGAGGCTGCACAGGAAGCTCCACTCAGGCATGAAACCATTCCAGTGCGATAAATGCGGAATTGCTTATGCCGACGTCACTAATAAAAATCGTCACATGCGAAAGTATCACGAAGGAGGAACTTGTGGGAGCACACAGTTTTACAAACCGAGGAGTTCGAAAGTTCTTGTCATGGATGAACTCCCGCCTCCTCCAAAGTATAAACTCGAACGCGAAACTCTTGTACAAGAATTATGTACGGCTTACGAGGCTCTGGATCATAATAGTGAGCTCCAAACAACATACAAGACAATTCCAAAGAGTCTGCTCCAGTGTCGAGAGGTCCAGGGCATTCCACAACAGGTTCAACAGCTGATATCGGCAGGGACCAACGTATCCCAAGTAATATCGAACAAGTCGACAGAGCAGAGTCAGATGTCCGGAACCGATGCTTCCGGTGAGCAGGTGTATGTGGTGTTTGAGGACAACCCATCTGTCTGCTACGTTCTCGAGTATGAAGGAGATAAGAACAACCTGCCGGTAGCACCCGGGGCCAAGTCGATGGTGGAGCAGATGACAATGACTGATGATGTGGAGGTACTGGATGACGAGGGGGAAGAGGCTCAGGGCATCAACATCTCCCTCGCAGAACTGCAGGATGCGGATGAAGTGGAGGACGATGCTCTACACGCAGACCTCGACTCGGAGCTTAATGATTTAATGAATAACATTTCAAAAAAGAGTTTGCAAGAACGAGGTTCAAAAAGGTATCAGTGTTCGGTTTGTGGTTTGAAGTTCAAGCACCAGGGGTCGCTCAAGTTCCACTATAGGAAGCACACGAAGGAAGGAGTTATGTACTGTGAGGTGTGTAATGCAGAGTTCTACAGGAAGTCTCGTCTCCGCGTTCACATGCTTGACCACACTGGGGAGAGACCATACAAGTGTTCAACTTGTGAGCTGACATTCAAGGTCCACTATGATCTTACGGTACATCAGAGGCAACACACAGGCTATGGTGCTTTGAAATGCGGACATTGTTCGAAAATATTCTACACACGCCGGGCTCTCAATGCGCACCTTCGTAGCCAGAGTAATGTGAAACCCTACTCATGTTCTCGATGTGGAAAGTTGTTCAAGAGACAAGACCAGCGACGGCGTCACATGTTGACGCACATTGGCAGTCTGCCGTTCAAGTGCCATAAGTGTGAACGCGCGTTTGGAGACACGTCAAACCGAAAGAGGCACATCATTAAGTTCCACGGAGTGGACGCTCTCAAATCCCTGCCAAAAGGAAGAATTTCTCTTGTGAAAAAGACCCATCGTCTTGAAAAGATTGATGTGCTTGAAGTCATGGATGACTCAGATGATCTTAATGAGCCAGACAGCATGGAAACTGAAAATGTTCAGTCAGAAAATATTGCTTCTGAAAAAGTTCCGTCAGAAAATATGGAAACTGAAAATGTTCAGTCGGAAAATATTGCTGCTGAAAGCATTCAGTCTGAAAATACAGCTTCTCAAAACATTAAATCAAAAAGTGTTGAACCTGAAAATGTTCAGTCAAAAAGTGTTTCTTATGAAAAAGTTCAGTCAGAAAACAATTCCTCTGAAAAAGTTCAGCCTCAAAGTCTTCAAGTTAAAAACAGTGATTCTAAAAGCATAATTCAGTCTCAAAATGATGAGCCTGAACACACTGAACTTGTAAACGTACAGCTTGAAAACATTAAAACTCACAATATTCAAGCTGAAAACATTCAACCGGAGAGCGTTCAGCCAGAGAGCATTCAACCTGAACTGCTCGCTGAAGCCGAAAACATTAACGAGGCTGATGCTAATCAGTCAGATACATAACTGAGTCGGAAGCGGGAGAAGTGTATTGGTGCGACCAAGATTTGATAGTTACGTATTCAGCAATTGGATATTTCTTTATTAATGTGTTTAAATTACATTTATGATGTCGTTATCCATGTAAAAAAAAATAATTTGAAATTTCACTCAATGTTATGAACTTTTTTTTATCAATTGCACTCGTTAGTTTCACAAAATTATTAGTGGTTCCCAGGTACCATACAAGTGAAATTAGCTGTTGAAATATTATAAAGAAAACGGCCAACTGCTACTTCAAGTACGATTCAGGTCTTAAACAACCTCTCTTAGGAAATATGGTTAATTGTAACGGTTTAAGTGAGAAGAAATAATGGGAATAACCTTTGTGGGTAATGAATGATTTCCACTGATAATTCCAAATGGCTATCAACAAAATGTATTTAATACCAGTTCATATGTTTATGTTATACATAGAGAGTGAAAGTTGTGTAATGCCAACAAAAAAAGTAATGAAAATGAAATATGAAATATCAGACACTTGATGTAATTTACTTGGATGACTGGTGTAAATTCATTGATATTCAAACATTTTTCATAATTTTTCAGGAAATGCAGGTATATTTGTATTTGTGTTGAAAGTTTGATTGAAATCATGTTCATTAGCAGCTCCGACTAAGTCGGAGCTGCTATCAGTTTTTGCGCAGTTTCCGCCGCCACCGGCGCGTTTTGTATTCACTATAACTTTTTTCCTAGAAAGTTTTGAGAACTCATATACATAACTTCTTACTTATGCCCCTGGGGAATTTTTTTGACATGTTCATATTCAAGGTCAAAGGTCAAGGTCACGAGTTCTGAAATCGCTAAAAAAATCCTCGTAAACACGATAATTTGAAAAATATTTGTACTATCAGGCTCTTATTTGGTGTACATCAACTAAGGAGAAAGGCCAAGATTTGAAAAGGTTTTCGCTAACATCCGTCAAAGGTCAAGGTCACAGCGAGGGCACGACTTAAGCATGCATTTGCAAAAATGTCTTATTTCAACTATTAACACTATGAATCATTAAATGATTGTTATACACAATCGCTAAAATCGCTTAAAAAATCCTTGTAAACACGATAATATGAAAAATATTTGTACTATCAGGCTCTTATTTGGTGTTCATCAACTATGGAGAAAGGCTGAGATTTGAAAAGGTTTTCGCTAACATCTGTTTAAGGTCAAGGTCACAGTGAGGGCACGACTTAAGCATGCATTTGCGAAAATGTCTTATTTCAACTATTAACACTTTGAATCATTAAATGATTGTTATACACAATGAAAAGTGATCACTGATTGTGTGACCTTGAATTTAAAAGGTCAAGGTCACGAAATATGGTCAAGGTCACCAGTTCTGAAATCACTAAATAACCTTTTCCCAAGAAGGTATTAACACCTCATATACATAGCTTCTTTCTTATAAACCTGGTGCATGATTTTGACATGTTCACATTCGAGCCAAAGGTCAAGGTCACGAGTTCTGAAATCGCTAAAAAAAATCCTTGTAAACACGAAAACTTGAAAAATATTTGTGCCATCAGGCCCTAACTTGGTATATATCAACTATGGAGAACTATGTCAAAGGTCAAGGTCACAACTTAAGCGTGCTATTGTGAATATGCCTTATGTTAACAATGAACACTTTGAGTCATTGCATGATTGTTATACACAATGAAAAGAAATCATTGATGGTGTGACCTTGAAGGTCAAAGTTCAAGGTCATGAGATATATCATAAGGCCATGTTAATCTTTTGATCCAATTTTGAAATCAGAAATAGGTTTTAAGAACAAAGTTGTGAAAAGTGACCCCAGTGATGATTCAACTTGTTAGAATAACTTGAATAATGAAAACAAATTTGTCAAAATCAATTCCAATTTTATTTATGCTAAGGAGAAGGCGGAACAGGGAAAGGCGAGACCCAAAGTTTCGGAGCAGCATTTTGCGGTGTCCCGCAAACGCTCTTCTAGTTGGATATGCAGTTTGTTAATACCTGGACATTGTATAAGATTGACAGAAGGTTCATGTTGTTGGGAAGCCATGTTGATCTTGAAGATGTTAAGTTCAAGGTCTATGAAATTTGACTCATCTGTTATTATTCAATTCTTGTTTTTGAAATAAAGAAAACACAATTGAAAAACTATTGACAATATTACTTGTTAATCAACAGATAAAACCACTTTATCCGGGGGCGGGATAGGGCAGTGGTTAGCGCGTTCGGCTTCGGATCAAGAGGTCTGGGGTTGCACTCGGTCCACCCACCAGTCTAAATGGTATCACAAATATCTGCACTTTCGATCAGGGTAATAGTGCATGTAGCGCCTTGAGCATGCATTCTAGTAGGAATGTGTGCCATATAAAAATCGACATGATTAGCTATTGCTTTAGGATAATAGTATATTACTAGTTGTCACTTGCACTGGATGGTTGGCGTAACAAGGCAAATGTAACCACAGCTCACCTGTTGATGAACATTCTGGAATTGTAACCCCAAATTGCACAACATCTCCACATTAGTAAATTCCCATACACCTTATAGTTGTTGGCCCAGAGCAACTTCCCATTGCAAGGCATAACTTTTGCCAGTCTTCAATACTGGCTGATTTAGGCCTTGTAGTGTTTCCTTAAGAAATCCAGGCCCACTATGCATTTCTGGTGCAGCGATTCACTATCTAGGCACAACAAAGCTAGGGAAATACCGCAAGGCTTAAATCAGCCAGTAATGCCTTGCGTTTGGAAGTTGGGCCCAGAGAGGCACAACACCAACACGTAAGTGACATCCATACCAAATTTTGAAGTTTCCTTTTAGCTAGGCTCTGGAAACAGTATCAGACGGACATTATTATCTGTATCTGTAACTCTGTGTACACTGTATTGTATTCATTTCAAGACATCATTTCGCGTGTGACAAGTGGCGTTAAACAATAACTCACTCAAGACAAAATCAACAACAAGACTTCCGTTGACTGGATATTTATTATTTAACAACTTTAATTTCTAAAATGCCCATCAAAGAAAACCTTTAATCTAGCATTACAATCATAATAATTGATTTCCTTTACAATAATTCTTAGTTTTGTCCATAGAAAACATTACAAAGATTGCATAAGCTTCAGAGGGTACTAATCTTATCTGCAGGAATATTAAAATGTAAGATATGTAACGTCGTATAACCTGAAAATAGGTGATATCCTGGCACTTTGCAAAAGAGAAATTACAGCATTGAAACATGACATAGATGTACAAATAAACGCTAGGCCAGCAGTAACATGTAAATATCAAAATATTAAAAACAACGTGTAACTCTAGCCCGGAAACATCTACACAGTCAAATTAAAATATTAATCCCAAATTTTATTTGGCTTTGATACGTACCAAAATACCAATGTGCTGATTAAGTTCATACTAAATACATGGTTCCAACAGGTTCTGATATAAATATGCACAGAGAAGGGTAGGATATTTTGTTATCCAATAATAAACTATTCTTATACTTCTATGCTTACCCTCTGTAATTAAACTAAAAAGAATGATATAATCATTTTGGGTTGAAAAATCATTTTTTCCAAACTCCGATTACTCCACTCAGTTCTTCCATCCTAACCTCTGTTGCAGTGCAGTATAGGCAGTATTTCACGATTCTCTCAAAATTCCCTGGTGGTGAAAGTTAGCAACACTGGTAACTTCCTTGTTTCTATCCAATCAATCATAGTTTTACTTCTGCGGCCAAATTCTGTTTTGCAAACACCATGCATGCATTGCAAATATGAAGCAATTCTAGTCATTTCAAAAGTTACGAAATGTTCAGATTGAAAAGTCGTCACTGATTGCACAACTTGCTATGATGCAACCAATCAGAATTCTCTATTTCTAGCCAAGAAAGTGTTTGATATGTGGCAGAGGTTAGGATAGAATAACAGAGTGGAGTTACCTCTTTCGGAAGAGAACTTTTGAAAATGTAACTAATGGAAATCGAATGATTATGACATGGTACTCCATAAAACACAACCTTCCTCGATACATATCTACACTGTATGTAATTCTTTGGTTCTTTCTAATTATGGATTTCAAGAGTATCATAATTCATAACTAAACATATAGAGGAGAAATCTATTTGGGGGTGATGTCTACATAGACAGAATACTGAAAATTGTTCCTGATTAATTTTCTAAAGACTAACATCTACAGAAATAACATAATTACACATGTATGGAGAAATCATCAAGTATTATATTATGTACACCTTGTTGGAACAATATTTTGATCACAGAATTTGTGGTTAAAATTTTGTTTAACTGAACTATCATCTAAATATTTCAAATCATTCAAGGTTTAAACTATTGAAATTTCTCAAATTAAAAAATGGTGCAAAATATTTTAAATTGGAAAACTTACCAGTGATAAGTTTGTTACCCTATATAAAACTCCCGAGTTCTATTTCACTCAGTACCCTTCCCTACCTCTACCCCGTATTTGAGGAAATATGTATTGTCATTTAATCACAAATAACAATTCATTGACACGCCTCACAATACAAATATTTACAAGCATAATCACATACAACTTACAAATATCTTTTCTTTCTCAACTCAACCACTCGGTAAAGTGTTTTGGTGTAATAAACCCTCGTTAATACCCAAGTTGAGTTGTTGAATATAATCAAGTTATATTTTCGATAAGAGAACATGTTCATATATATCAACTTTTGCTTCACTGTGACTTCCTTATTTTGTCATCTTTGATGTCTGTAGTTTGCAACCGCAAGAGAATGGGCTATTTCCTGATTGTATAGAATTGGTAATAAAGAATTGATTACACTCAAAAGTGTGTCATATGACCATTATAAAACGTGTGCCAACATGTTTACAATACAAAATTTCACATGCGTTTCGTAAATGTCATATTACTCACATCCGTAAGTAATAATCTACTTTTCTACCTCACTCAATAAGATAAACATGGCATTTGTCAAGAAAGGAATATTTTCTTTATATTTATTATCAACTAAAAAAACATATAAAACTTAATCAAACTGAGTGCTATTGTTGATCCTGTTGGCATCATATTTGTTGAAATTTTGAGGTGAGATTATAAAGTGAGGTCACTTAGAAACGATAGTGGACTGTCGTCAACATTATCATTTGTAGTGGCCAGCTCATGTCTGACAACAAGACTGCGGCTCCATTCCACCCATTTCAGTTATTATGGATGTTTCCGCTTTCTAAAGGGGACTTGGGAATAACTTATTTTATAATTTAATGATTTACAATTGTTCACAAATGAGACAATCAGTTTATTGAATACAGTAATATTTATGCCTTTAATACAGTTGACAAATTAGATTAAATGTGATCTTTTACATTCATAACATTGGATACAACTCGTTACTTAAAAATTTGACTAAAAAATTTAGTTTCATTTATTGTCAAGTTTGGGTGGGGTGGGGTCTCCACTGGGCGCTCGTTACATCAATTAAGATAATCCTTTCGTTACGAACATGAAACCAGTCACGCTTGCATATACAGTAACACATAATAATATCTATAAGATACAAAATACATCAGTTACATTCACTTGAATAATAACTGAATACACAGAGATAGAGATACACATGGACATCAAATACACAGTAATATTCTCTGAGCAATACGATACATTGATGAAGCATTTTGTTATTTACTAAAAGAAATTAAAAATTAAAAAAGAAAAAATAACATGTATGCAGTCAGCGATATTGCATAAAACTTCATATCCTTCAAGTGAGGGTAGATATCCTAGAGAAGATATAAGGACACAGCTAAGAGGTGAAGTGAGGTGAGTTGGGGTTTGCGGTGAAACCTGCGAGCATCGGCTGGAACTAGCGAACCATGAGTGGTACTACACTGAAATTCAGTGTAACATTGCACCCAAACCACACTGCGTGTAGAACAGTTCTCTACTGCAGACAAAGCTACCGTTCCCGTGGCGGGAATCAAATCACAGACCTCTTGATCCGAAGCTGAACACGCTAACGACTGCGCTAACCTCCCCCCCCCCCCCCCCCCCCCCCCTCCCCCCACCCCCCCCCCCCCCCAGTTAAGAGTTAATGAACTTCCTAATTTGATGAAGTTTTGAGTTTATGTATTTTTTAGGAAAGCTCTACATAATACTGTCACAATACAAATAACGTACTTGACATAATTTCTGCCATTTTTCATCAACAAACAGTTGTAAATATCACTGAACTAGTTGATCTGATAAAGAAGTGTTATTGAAACGAACCTTAAGATGAGATATAAATAAGACATTTTGCATACTTCATTTAAATATATGCACATATCGTCCACGATGACGATGAGTGTGGTTTTGCTTGATCTGGAATTGGTGTTTATAGATTATATACATAGTGATCAAGTTGATGGAAATGTAAACGTTTACAGTCACCATCTCTGCAGTACTTAAGAGTGGTGACTTGGTGAGGTGAGGTGATTTCAGGTTTTAACGAAGCTTTCAAGAGTATTTCACTTACCGGTATATCACTACTGCTAGTATAAGTGCAGGGAGAAAGCCAACAAAACCATTGTGACTATGCATTGCGGTGAAACCTGCAAGTATTGGCTGGAACAGGCGAACCATGGGTGGTACTGCGCTAAACTTCAGTGTAGCATAGTACCCAAACCTTACTGCATGTAGAACTGTTCTCTACAGCAGACAAAGTTACTGAGCCCCAGACCCCTTGATCTGAAGTCGAAACGCTGGTGACTTGGTAACAGAAAGCTTCATGGTGAAACTGTTGATCAACCTCCTCCGTGCTCGTGCTATTGTATCACTACATCACAGCACTTTGAGGGATGCGTTTGATTTAACAACACAAGGTCGAGTCAACCTCCTCCGTGCTTGTGTTATTGTATCACTACATCAAAGCACTTTGAGGGATGCGTTTGATTTAACAACACAAGGGTCGAGTCAACACATGTGCTTTGATATTTCTAATCAAAAGCATCAAACAAGACTCGAGTGTTGACTCCCAGCATCAAAATTCAGCTTTTCACAATTTTTGCTAATTTGGGAGAAGCAAAAAGAAGATGACAGGGGGTCAAATGCGTGTCCCACGCCCATATGATGGAGCGGGTATAAGTTTCAACATTTCAAATTTCAGAATTACCAGATTCAGAAAAGCAGCTTCACAAGAAAAAGAGCATTGATTAACCCTTTCACCACTAAGAAACCTGAACGCTAATAGGTTTAAGTGCCTAATGTTAGGCGTGTAGTGGTGAAATGGTTAATATTTAAAGTGACAGTTCCATGTGACCATGGTCACTGATGGAAGGATCCCCCCTGACTATCTCTATCACTTTCAGTTTCAAACTAATGTGATTTTGATTATATTTGATCGGTGAATTGAACATGGTGTTGGATATGACATTGAATGTACTTGACAATGAAAGGTAACTGGATAACATCAGGTGGACACATATCATTTTATGAGGTTTTCAACGTCAAATGTTGGTCTGATTTAGGACTCTCCATAGATCAATCTATTTCATGCTAGGATAACACTTGGAATGGATTCTATGGCTAAGCTTGATTGGGAGCCTAGCATACCATCCGGCCTACGCTGCTAACACTGGTGTAATCAGCAGACCACTTTATTGGAATGCACTAGTTTGAAATGACTGGTAAAGGTGGTACAATTAAAAATACTTGTACTACAAGTTTATTATTGGTAGTTTGAGTGATGCTGACGTTTATTTGTATGTATACTGATACACTTGTTTCAACACAGGACAGGTCCAGGTACGCTGGTCACATGGTCGGTGTGAATGAATCAAGCACAGCCTATGGATTTTCAGCTGCTTGGTGGCAACATGTCATAAATTCATACACTGAATTCAGCCTTAAAATTTACAGAAGTTTTCAATAGACAAGGAAAATGATAAAAGTTTGTTTAGTTAAGAATATGTTTTACCATTAAAAAAACCTCTCTGTTCAGAAATACAAGATATCTAATCATAATTACAATTCAATAAATAAACATCTTACAATACAAATATACACCAGAAAAAAATTCCTTTGTTTTAAATAAAATCACCAATGTTGACAAGCATTGCAGAGTTCACACACATATCTTTGTCAACACAGTATATAAATCATGTATATGTACTTCACTGTATATATACACACATAATTAGACAGCTTTCTTGTTCAGTCGTCAATGGATGAGTTCACAGGGGAGACTACTCTTGCCAACTTGCAAGGGAGGTTACTCTTTGCTGACTTTGCCAACAGGCCTGTTCATGACAGTGTGTTGAGCTTGGCAGAGTCGTTTATGGTAACTCTGCGCCATAGAGTTTATGATTGACAGGATGAAATAGACCACCATAACAATGATAACTTTCTCGAAGATCCATGATAGGACGTTGGTTTCCTGAGATGAAAGAAAAAGATATATGTGTACATGGTGAGTTAGTGAGTTATTATTTACTATATCTTGGTCAACATATCAGACATAACCAGCGTTTTTTACATATATATATATATACACATATATATACGCCTGGTAAATGTTAACAGATCTATACAGAATATATTCAACCTCACTTAAGACAAACTATATCAACCAAGAAAGAGTATTGTACGTACATCTTGTTAAATATATTACGAAATTTTTGTTTTTAAATTTTCACCAAACTTGTAGAATGACCAACAAAAAAAGATATATTATACATATATATTGATATTAAACTCACTGAAGGTACGTCTGTTCCCGGCTTATGATGTAACTTCTGTTTCTGTTTTTCCAACCAATCAGCAAACGGTGTTTGAAGAGACGGGCCCACTGTTGGAATAGCCCTGAAACAAAGTGAATTATACAGTTGAACTTATCAGTAGAATAGGGGTATAGTTAGTCTTGTGGACGACACGAGCTGCCCGCCAGATAATGAACGGACGCCGGAAGAGGACCATACTACAACACCATCTGACCTTTCAGGCCTGATGAGCTAAATAGTTCGTGGATTGAATTATTAGTATTGAATAGTGATAACACTTTGATCAAATTGAGAACACATATATATAAATATTTTTAATTCTTAAATACTCACCCTAGTAAGCGAACTATGCTTTCAACATGGTGTTTACTAAATAGGAATATCACAAATAATTTCTGAAACAGAAAAATTTAAAACATTGAGAAAAGAGAAAACTTTTCAGAATGACATTAAATGACAAGACACTAAAAGCTATACATGTTACAATTAACTTCTTTCAACTTAACACAATACAATTTTCTAATAATTGAAACCTACAAAAAGGAAAACTTTTCTTAAAATCAGAAAAATCCAAAATGAAAGCTTTCTAGTTCCCTAGCTTCTGATGAAAAGATTTTTACACAACATGTAACTAAATTCATATTCAAATTCCTTTAAAAAGTTAAAACAAACATATGTTGCTAACCTGTATATGCATTTTGATAACAGCTTTTCCTATAAGAGTGGCTCCAAAAAATGTCCAAAACGGAATGAGGAAGTGACCGCAGGTGATCCCGGCCAGGTCGAAGAGGGGGTTCGGTATCTGGTGTTCGGGGATAAACGTCAGTTGCTTATTATCAATGTTTGAAAATGTTCCTAATCTTAGCCTACCCCAACTTTAAACATAGGATACAACTGATAGTAAGGCAATAACTGCCCTGTGGAAATTTAACCGGGGCCATCATTTAAACCATGTGAACTAAAAAAGAATTTTAGGCATGAAACAAAATATAATTGAGGTCAATATCAGATTTTGAATGTCAGATACATTAAAGAAGTTGTTATCCAGAAGGTATGCCCCTTCTAAACAGATATATTATACCTGCTAAAGATAAATAATAAAATTATTGAATAAAAATATTCAGTGTCAGTTGAACAACATTTACAGATAATATCTCTAATGACTTAAACATTTTGTAACAATTTAAGGATATAGATACAAAGAACTGATAATTGAAACTTACAGAAGCACATGCAAGAATACCAAAGAATCCCACTCGCTGGACCAGATTGTGAACAGATAATTTGGCTTTCTCCATAAACCCCTGGAACAAAAAGGCAGTAAACAAATAGTTTCTAGGAATAAAGTGGCACAACTTACCGGTACAACAAATTTACTTGATTTCGACTTTGAGAAAAACTGGACATTGGAATAACTAATATTGAATTCATGAAATTGGGGTCCAGAAAAACTCCGTCATGTTTAAACATGATTCACATTACTTGAAAAATCGTCTCTACAACTTCGAAAATGCCTCTAAAGTAAGCTACTCCTAGTTCGGCAGACCTGTGATTATTCTTGTATTACCAAGTCAAA
The DNA here is from genome assembly GCA_936450465.1 of Gibbula magus. Classification (NCBI taxonomy): domain Eukaryota; kingdom Metazoa; phylum Mollusca; class Gastropoda; order Trochida; family Trochidae; genus Gibbula; species Gibbula magus. Next base: position 26,913,402 of record OW388295.1, on the reverse strand, counting down.
GGTTAACGTCACTCTTCTCACCATATCATCAGGATGGGTCTGTTTTTCGTGTATCAATTCCTCCAACTCTTCAAACTCATCGTCCTCTAGGTCAGCCCCCGAGAGTCGAGCTGCTCGTGCCATGAAGTACGGGGGAAGTTCTCCGATAGCTGTACCAGCGCCCTGGGGGAGCAATTGATATGACAGTATGACATTCATTCAAATTTAAAAACGATGAAAAGTGAAACCATTCATCAGCACTACAAGATATTGTTTATCAGCAAAGAGAAAATGATTTGTTACTGTCTGGAATAGTCTGTCAATACATATATGTGTTTTATAACTAATATGTTGTAAAATTAGTAAAAATACATCATTTTCTCATTTCACACGATACACAAAAACAAAATGGAAGATATTCCATTGTTACCCTGACTTTAAGTTGGGACTCATATTGATCCACTTATCCTTGTACTTTATCATCATACAATTGGTTAGGTGAGATTATGTGGACATTAAATCTATTTTTAAGCATATTTCACTTATATCACGGAGACTAAAATTATTGTAGTGATAACCCTGCAATACCATTGTGTGACTATATTTACTGAGATACAAGCAAGCAGTGGATAGAAATAGTTAGCCATCAGTGGTACAGCACTTACTTTCAAGGTTCATAAAATAAACTGAACCCTAAGGCATGAAGTATGAAGGGAGCTTAAAGACAGCTGTTTCAACACTGTTTGGTGGGGGAGGGAGGAGGGGAGAGGGGGATAAATAGTTGATTCAATGTAACCCAAGTAAAACTGAATCTCCATCTCGAGGGATCAGCGATAATTGGATCTAAACTCGTGTTCTTTAACGGTGACAAGTGCGATCTTTACATTTCAGTACCGGTATCAGGCACAGTAAATATATTTTCATATTGGCCTCAAGGTAAATGTTAACTTTAAATTAATCTTAATTTCTCGTGGAAGAAAACTGAAATGACAACATACCCACATGACGGCCTCTATGCGTACTTTACTCATGATTGTCCACAGAGTCATTGTGGCTGCTTCCTCCTCCGGGCACACTATCCTGAAACAGACAGACAGACACGGTAAGGTGACCACAACTACTTGCTGACATTCTGACAGTTGGGGTTCCAATAATATGGAGATCATGCATTTCTTACTGGCAAACCTGAAAGAGCAACCTATTGATATATAGCTCTTGTGGTTTATTACTCACCATTGGAAGATGCTGCAGAGTAATATTTATACAGCAATGACATCATAATATTGTGTAGTTGTGACATCACCATGGTCATACCACCATCAAAATGTTTCCCCTGGTAAATGGAAGGTCAATTAGTATCCTCTATATAGACACTGAAGGAGCAACTTACTGACTGGGGTAGGGAGGCTCAGGGAAGTCAACAGACATACACTCAAACGCTGCCAGCGTCACAGTCGCTATGTGAGGACCCTGAAATACAATAGAAAGTTACATCAATTTGAATACTGGTTTCTGGTGGGGAATCTATTGCTATCTAATTTATAACAAGGGTTTGCCTCTCACATGGCAATGGCAATGTCCCCAGCCTTCACTGTTGAATAAGTAAGACACATTTACTAGTTTTTCTCATTTGGTCAGGTGTTTCTTCATGTATAGATTGCATTACTGGTAAAATAAATCATGATGAAGATAGACTTGTGTCTGCACAATCCATCAACATAGGTGTCATAAACGTTTACGACATTTGGATCATAAGATAACGTGTTAACAAGAATCAAACAGAAAGATGCAGCTGAATATATGGTCCCAGCGATTGGGAACAATTAGTGTATACGCTGTAAGGTATTTAATAAAATTGTGTACAGTTAAATTGTGATTTGAAAACAGTAGTTGACGGTGAAATGTGAAGCTGGCCATGTGAAGAGTGTACAGTGTGAATGCAGCCATGCAGTGGTACCAATATGTATTGTGTAAATAATATTGCCCATCTCGACTGTGCAATGTGATTGGTGCCATGTGAAGACTACGTAATGTGAAAGCTGTCATGTGTTTACTGCACAATATGATTGCTGCCATGTGTAAACTGACTGCTGCCACATTATAACCTTGATGCTGCCATGTGAAGATTGTGCAATGTGAGGGTTGCTCTGCCAAGATTGTGCAATGTGAGGGCTGTTCCATGTGCAATATGAATGGACACGAGTGAAGACGCCATGGTTTGAAGGGAATTTCAAACGTAGCTATCTTTTCGTCTCATCCCAAATTTACCATGTAGAACAGTGTTTCCGTTTTCATGAACATTCACTCGAACGCAACTTGCGACCGCTGCACGAGAATTCCGACCACGTGCATCTCGGCAGTGATAGATTTCAGTGTTTCTCGTCACTCTGGCTTTAGCGTCCGTTTCGACAGGACGTGTCAGATTCACGCCTTAGAAAATAGATAGTTTCTTTATACAGCAATAGTGCCTGAACAATTATCATAGTTTGTTCCGACAATTCATAGTATTTTTCAGTGCAGTGTCTTTCGACTGCATCAGTGTACATATCTTACTATTGTGTAAATAACAGCACAGCTCAAGTTTCTCATACTAGGTTTATTTATCTCATTAGCATCGGTTTTTCGTTAGTAAAATAAGTGTAATCACGTTTAGTTGTTTGCTCATAACAGTACATATACACATAGTAAAATAAATGTAATCACGTTTAGTTGTTTGCTCATAACAGTACATCTCCACATAGTAAAATAAATGTAATCACGTTTAGTTCCTTGCTCCCATCGCATTAGTTCTTCTTAGTTTCCACATCTTATTCACGCTTCCACTTTCGTCCAGAACATGTTGGTAGCAGAGCGTGGTTGCAACGTTCTGTGTACAGTACGCTTTCTTCGCATTTGTATATTGTAGATAGATGAACTTAAACACTAATGGTGGTGTTTCAGTTACAGCACATAAACTGACAGAAACATGTCAAAAACAGAACCTAAAGCATTAGTAGGCACAGGTACAGGTGAGCAAATAGCTCAGTTGAAACGTAAGAAAACTACTTGTAAAACGGCTCTTACAAAATGTAGGAATAGGCTATCATCACTGCTTGAGGAAGAGCTTCCTGATCGAAGGCAAATTCGGTTTTTGATTGATGAGGTTAGCTCTTTCCAAACAGATGCAGTTGATGTTATGATATCTTTGCAGTTACTCTACCAAGAGTCTGACAACTTAGAGCTTGCTAAGAAAACAAGTCAGGAAATTGATCTGCTTGAAGCAGTTTCGGAAGAGGCAGTCGAAAGGGCCGAACTGTTGCTTAGAAATACTTTTAGTTCTTCTAGTTCCTCCCATAGGTCGTGTAGGGACCTCATCAAGGAATTCGAAGTAAAGAAGGATAATGAAAATCAACCTTCCATTCAACAACAGTATCATGCTTCTAAACATGCCTCTGACACTCGTCAGTTTGAACAGGTTGACAAAACAGAATTGATTAATCAGGCCTGTGGTGAAACTAGAGGTATAGGACAGGATCTCTGGAGACAGCTTAAACGAGTCTCCATACCAGTATTTTCGGGGGACATTCATGCTTATCAAAGCTGGAAAGCTGCTTTTATGGCCTGTGTGGATAGGGCACCTGCAACGAACGAATACAAATTGTTGCAACTTAAGCAATACTTGTCAGGTGAAGCTTCTAAACTCGTTGATACTCTAGGTCACAACGCAGCTGCTTATGGAATAGCTCTTGAACGCCTTGAGCGTAAATATGGGGGTTACAGACGAATCATAGCATTGAAGTTAGAGGAAATATCTGCCTTCAGACCCCTTCGTCAAGGCAATGCAAGAGATTTAGAGCAGTTTGCTGACATGCTTGACACAGCTGTAGTCTGTCTCCGTGAAGCAGACAAAGTTGAGGAACTGGGTGATGGTTGCTTCTATGCCTTGTTGCTTAAGAAACTCACAGAACAAATGATTACACAGTACAAGCGCTGGGTTATTGAGCAACAAAGGCAGGAGTCTGTAGAGACACTTCGCCAGTGGATTCTGTTTGAAGCCGAGCTTCATACCATTGCTTCAGAGACTAAGTATGGTTTCTCAGAAACGCGGAAGTCAATTAGTCAAGGCAAACCATCGAAATCTTACTTTGGTTCTCAGAATGATACCATTGAAAGGTGTCAAGTATGCAATCAATCTTCCCATAGAATTGGTAAATGTGACACATTTAAGGCTTTCAGTACCCATGACAGGTGGACAAAAGCTAAAGAGCTCAAACTCTGCTTCAGGTGTTTAGGCACTGATCATGTAGGCAAATCTTGCACTCAAAAGGGCAGGTGTGGGATCGGTGGTTGTTTAGCTACTCATAATCGCCTTCTCCACTTCAGTAAAACTGACAATAGGTCAGGCACCAAGTCAGCTGTGAGTCGTGCTGTTGATAGTCGTCCAGTTATACCTTCAGAGCAATTTCAAGTGAGTGCAGATTCAGCAACGCAGACTACAACACTGTCTGCCATGAAGCAGCAATCCTATTATATAGCACTTAGGACAATACCTGTTGTGTTGAAGAGTGGCAATAGAAAGTTGACGGTTAATGCACTTTTGGACGATGCCAGCACTCAAACTTACATTAATGAGAGTGTTGCTTCTGAGTTAGGGCTTTCAGGTCAAACACAGCATGTGTCCGTGAATGTCTTGAATAGTAAAACCGAATCTTTCAGCAGTATGACGGTAGAGCTTGGTCTTGAAAGTATTGATGGCTCAGTGGATACTTCCTTGGTGGCTATGACAACTAGCAAAGTCACGGGAAGCTTGAAAGCGATTGATTGGCAAAAGTATGCTAAGCGCTGGCCTCATCTGAAAGATATTCACTTCCCCAAAGTAGCTTCAAAGCCAGTTGTAGACATCCTTATCGGAGTAGATTATCTACAGCTTCACACTTCACGTGGTGACGTCTGTGGGAAAGCTGGTGATCCAATAGCTCGTTTGACTCCACTTGGATGGACTTGCATTGGCAACATCTCAGAAGGTCAATCTGATGGTTCCAAAACTTTCTTTGTTGGTAACAATGAAGTGAAAAGTCCTCCTTCCATTGAAATGGATCACATTCTCCAGAAGTTCTGGGAAATCGAAAGCTTTCCATCAGACAAACCAGCTATGTCTGCCAATGAACAATTAGCAATCGAGTCTGTAAATAAATCCATTAGCTACTCCAATGAGAGGTATGCAGTAGGCATTCCATGGAAACATGATCCTTGTGATCTCCCCGACAATTATCTTGTGGCTTACAATCGTCTTGAGAATGTGGAGAAGAAACTCTCCAAGGACGATTCCCTTTCCCAAGCCTATGATGCTGTTATAGAGCAGTACCTTCACAAAGGATATATTCGGAAAGTTCACGAAAGTGACCGACAGAACACACAATGGTATCTTCCACATTTCCCGGTAGTCAAAATGGACAGGGAAACAACCAAAATCCGGATTGTATTTGATGCGTCTGCCAAATGCAAAGGTGTTTCTCTGAATGATTTCATTCACCCTGGTCCTAAATTACAGAATGAGCTATTTGAAATCCTGATTAGATTCCGTAGGTCCTCAGTGGGAGTCATCTGTGACATCGCGGAAATGTATCTCCAAATCGAGGTATTGCAGAAGGATAGGTCTTGCCTCCGATTTCTTTGGAGATCATTGGACTCAAAACGTGAACCAACTGTGTATGAATTCTCTCGTGTCGTTTTTGGTCTCAATTGTTCTCCTTTCCTAGCACAGTTTGTATCACAGGAGCATGCTAGAAGGAATGAAGACGTTTATCCATTGGCTGCAGAGGTTGTGTCAAAGTCCACTTACATGGATGACAGCATGGATAGCGCTGTTAGTGACACAGAGGCAATAGAGCTCTATGAGCAGTTGAAACACCTTTGGACAACTGCAGGAATGCACGCCAGAAAATGGATATCCAACTCATGTGAAGTTCTAAATGAAATTCCTGTCAAAGACCGACTGAAGGAAGTACAGATTCACTCCTCTGATCTCCCTTTGACAAAAGCTCTTGGGTTGATCTGGAGCGCAGAGACAGATCAGTTTCAGTTCTCTTACTCCTTCCAGAGTACTTCTTTGAGTTTGACAAAAAGGAACTTTCTGAAGACAGTTGCTAGGCTTTTTGATCCACTTGGTCTTATAGCACCATTCATCATTCGAGCCAAGATTCTTCTTCAGCAGATGTGGGTCTCTGGCATTGGATGGGATGACAACATAGGTCCTGACTTGGAAAACAAGGTTTGGCAGTGGATCATGGAGATTGATATGTGCAAGTTCCTACAAATACCAAGGTGTATACACTTTGTTCCCGAGGTGAGCTTGTGCAAAATCCACGTGTTTGTTGATGCTTCACAGGAAGCATATGGTGCTGTGATTTACGCTGTCACACAACACCCAGACGAAGTCACCAGTACTCTGGTCGCCGCAAAAGCTCATGTTGCACCACTGAAAACAGTTAGCATTCCAAGATTGGAATTGGTTGCTGCTGTACTTGGTGTCAAGCTTTTGATGTCCGTTATCAAAGCCTTGAATGTTGCAGTTAAATGTGCCACCCTGTGGTCTGACAGTATCAATGTTTTGTGGTGGGTAAAGAATCAGAGTCGTAGCTTCAAGTCCTTTGTAGCAAATCGAGTAAGCTACATTCAAGAACATACACATCCTAGTCAGTGGAAGTATGTTCCCACAAAATGCAATCCTGCTGATGTATTGACTAGAGGTGCACACATACAGTCACTGTCACACGACAGTTGGCTGCAAGGTCCAGATTTCATTTTGAAAGGTGAAGAACCTAAACAGATTGTTGATTTCAACTCTTGCAAAAACGTGGAAACAAAACCAAATTTTGCTAGGGTTTCCATGGTGACAGAGCTTTGTACAAATACTCCATGGCGTTTGGAACCTACACGATTCTCAACTCTGAATAGACTATGTCGAGTAACATCGTGGGTGCTCAGGTTTATTCACAACTGCAGAGTTCCAAAAACACTCCGCAAAGATGGTTCTCTTCATGTCGAGGAGATTGAAGACGCCGAGACTAGAATACTTATAGAGGTACAGAAAGAAGCCTTTTCCCCAGAATACAGTACACTCCTCAAAGGCAAAATCGTTTCATCGACTAGCAAGTTGCTTGGATTGAGTCCAGTGTTGGATCAAAATGGTCTTATGAGACTTGGCGGAAGGCTTAAACATGCTGACAGTTTGTCATTTGAGGCAAAGTATCCAATAATACTTCCAAGGAAGAATTGGGTGACCAGACTTGTGGTAAAGTACTACCATGATAAGGTTTTGCATGCAGGAACAAACAGCACACTCTCCGCCCTCTCATCAAAGTTCTGGGTAATCTCTGCTCGAGAGGAGATTCGAGAATGGGAAAATGAATGTGCTACTTGTAAACGTCAGAAAGCAAAGCCAGCCTATCAAGTCATGGCTGACCTGCCTGCAGTGCGTGTCCGTTGTTCGCTGCGTGCTTTTTCCCAAGTAGGGATTGACTTTGCAGGACCTTTTCTTACCATCCAAGGTCGTGGAAAAGCACGTGTAAAGAGGTATCTGTGTCTTTTTACCTGCTTGTCAACACGTGCTGTGCATTTGGAAATGGCGTTCGGCTTGGATACCAATGCATTTCTAAATGCTTTCTTCCGTATGGCTCATCGCAGAGGAATGCCAAAAGAGGTCATTACCGACAACGGCACCAATTTTGTTGGAGCTTCAAAAGAATTGAAGCATCTGGTCCGCAAACTCGATTCAGATCATGTGAACGACTCGTTAGGTAGCAAAGGCATTGTCTGGAAGTTCAATCCACCCTATGCTCCTCATTTCGGGGGTGTATTTGAATCGCTTATAAAATCAGCAAAAAGGGCTATCTTCGCGATATTGGGTGGAGCTGATATCAATGATGAAGAGCTGATGACAGCTTTTACATCAACAGAAGCATTGATGAATTCCAGACCGCTGACTTATCAGAGTTCGCATCCTCTCGATCAGGAACCACTCACTCCGAATCACTTCCTACATGGCCAAATGGGTGGTGAATTCGCGCCAGAGTTTGACTCACTTCATCCACAAAAGCGGTGGCGCCGAGTACAGGAATTGGTAAGCCATACCTGGAAGAGGTGGATGAAAGAATGGCTACCCACATTGAATTGTAGAAAGAAGTGGTTTGTTCCTGAGAGGAATCTCCAGATCGGAGATGTGGTTGTAATAGTGTCGGCGGACACTCCTCGTGGTCAGTGGCCATTGGGGCGCATCACAAACACATTTCCTGGATCGGACAAACAAGTTCGTGTTGTAGAAGTCCAGGTTGGCAAAACAAAGTTCACCAGACCTGTGACTAAAGTATGTCCACTTGAGTGGTCATCAGTTTCAACTGTGTAAATATTTGAAGAACTTATCAATGTAAACCTGTTGTAAATAGTACAGTTCAGTTCAGTATTTTCATTAATTTTTGTTACAGTCTAGTTCAATAGTGTATAAAATTTGTTTTTTGATAGAACCCATAGGTCTATCAAAAAGGAGGGGGTATGGTTTGAAGGGAATTTCAAACGTAGCTATCTTTTCGTCTCATCCCAAATTTACCATGTAGAACAGTGTTTCCGTTTTCATGAACATTCACTCGAACGCAACTTGCGACCGCTGCACGAGAATTCCGACCACGTGCATCTCGGCAGTGATAGATTTCAGTGTTTCTCGTCACTCTGGCTTTAGCGTCCGTTTCGACAGGACGTGTCAGATTCACGCCTTAGAAAATAGATAGTTTCTTTATACAGCAATAGTGCCTGAACAATTATCATAGTTTGTTCCGACAATTCATAGTATTTTTCAGTGCAGTGTCTTTCGACTGCATCAGTGTACATATCTTACTATTGTGTAAATAACAGCACAGCTCAAGTTTCTCATACTAGGTTTATTTATCTCATTAGCATCGGTTTTTCGTTAGTAAAATAAGTGTAATCACGTTTAGTTGTTTGCTCATAACAGTACATATACACATAGTAAAATAAATGTAATCACGTTTAGTTGTTTGCTCATAACAGTACATCTCCACATAGTAAAATAAATGTAATCACGTTTAGTTCCTTGCTCCCATCGCATTAGTTCTTCTTAGTTTCCACATCTTATTCACGCTTCCACTTTCGTCCAGAACACGCCATGTGAAGACTTTGCAATGTGACTGCGTCAATGTGAAGACTTTGAAATGTGATGCTGCCATGAGAGAAGACTTTGAAATGTGAAGGCTGCCATGAGACTTTTTTTATTTGCTTTTTGTAAAACATGAATGCTGCAATGTTACACACAACCCTACTAACCAGATACAGGAGGAAGGTATGTAGCCCAGTTCCAAGTCCCACAGATGAAAGAATCCCGAGCCCCATCCAGTATCCACACCACAACACATGTTTCCTGATGTACGCAACCACCTGCAAAAACAAACAATAAATAACAATCAAATGTTATGATTTCAATGGAAGCAGTTCTAACAGTGAATGCATTTTAGCTGTGTTTCTATGGTAATGAATTACAAATCAAATGCAAACCTATTTGTAAACAAATTTTTACCAATATACTTCTACATGCAAACAAGAAAATCTCAACAAGAGCTCTAAATGTATTTACTTTAAAATGTTTTCAAATACTTAAGATAAAGTACATGACACAATTTTAATGAAATCAACAATTTAACTGCAGACTTCATGAGTGCTGAACAATGATGAGGGGCTGAATTGAAACTTGTGAACAAAGGAAACAATGTGTGATTGGCCACCGGAGCATTTATGGGACATTCAGGTGCACATTGTTTCCCTCTCCCCCCCACTCACGTCATTTCTTAAACTACAACCTCTGTTACAAGTGACCAACAAAAGGTAAAAATGCGTTTTTTCATGCTTATTATAGACAAGAAAACTCCCCATGCCTCTAGCAGCAGCCCAGTAATAACTACTGTGAACCTACTGTTTGGTGATCTCCATCAATATTGTAGAACGATGTCAACACTGCTGCGAAGATCAGGACGGCTAGCACAATCTTCTTCTGTTTCCATAATCTGTAACATCGATCGTAAATGCAATGTAACAATGTTATATTTGTAATCACACTATCTGCAATAGTACAAATTGATGTAGTTTTTGAGGGATTCGAACTCATATCATCTAACCTAAGTCTGACACTTATGACCAGCACTGACAACAGCTTACCAATTCAGCTACAAAGACGTCACACAACTGTTGGCAACTGTTATTCTTCTAAGGTCCTTTGTATCATGGAGGAGCGAGTTTAGATTGGCTTGTAGAGAAGATAGCCGTTTTAAAATGCTGTTTTTCTTGATAGGTGTAAAGTGCAACAATACCCTGACCTTCCTTTCTCTGATATCTTACTTGTTCCCACGGTCTTGGTTAAATGAGAGTGTCTCAGGATCATATGGGCACAAGAGGGTTATAAAGTGCAGCCATATTACATGTACATCAGTTTTGCATTACCGGTAATTTTACATTACAAAACTTCAATGAAACAAGAACCATCAAGAGAGATGGCTTTTTCTCCCAGGCCCACATACCGTAAATCCTTGAATAATTGCCTGCCTTAAATAATCGCCTGCCTTAAATAAACACCGAGTCTAAGCCCTCGCTGAAATAAATAATCGCCTTCCTTGAATATTCCCTGGGTTTAATTTAGCAATGTAAACACATACTCCCTTTTTTAATATTTCAAACATATAGGCATATCAATTGAACATTTAAATCATTGGTAAGGGCCTCTTTTACAAATTTCACAATGATAAATTTCCAATAATGATGTTTTTTGTTTCAATTTTTAAACAATTGTATACACATATTATGGCTTCGAAAGAATAATAGCCTGCCTTGAATAATCGCCACCCTTGAATAATTGCCGGGTCAATTCGGTGTTCGAAATTAATAATCGCCGGGCGACTTTTTTCGAGGATTTACGGTAAGTTGAATGATCAGTTTTAGTAGTATATAACTGAAAGACAATTGTGTAGGAAAATGTTTTATACATGGATGCAGTTGATTAATTATGATCATAAGACTGTGATAAACTTGAGGTAGCATATTTAAATTAGTAAATGCTTACAGCTAATTTGTACAGCTAATTTAACAGAAAACCAAATATCTAAGTAGGGTTTCTGTAGAAACCGCTAAAAAGAAAAATATCTAAAAAGTTATATAAACACCAACAGGTGCAACTTGAAGTAGTTACAACATGTGATGATTAGTCAACATACCAAGTTTTGTTAATAGGCCTAACGTTTTTTGTGTTCTGCCCCGGAGACGATGAGATCATGGACGGAAAGACAGACGGACAGATGGAGCCAACGACTATATTCCCTCCCCATTATATGCCGGGGGGGGGGGTAATAAATCAAGATATCTCACCTCAGTACCAGGGTATTCAGCAAACAACCTGTTTCAAAGATGAAGTAGAGGAAAGTGGTCAGAGGTTTCTTCCACAAGAGGAGTTTCGCTCTGTCCTCTCTCTCCTTCTCTCTCAGTGACTTCATGTCCGCGACGCTGTATGTTGCCGAGATTGACGTTGACTCCGTTACATCACCATTTGTATTACTTTCCGATTTTCTCAGGCGAGCCTTTTTGTTTCCATTATCCATACTGCTGCTGTCGTGCAATCTTGAAATCTGACAAAATTCAATTTTGGTAATGAATTGAGAGAGAAATGTTCAGCGAACTATTCAAGATTTCATGTTTCTTGGTTAGTTCATCAATCATGAAGGAATCTTTTATTTGTTAAAATATAATACTCTAATTCGTGATTCCGTCATTTAAAAAAAGTTTCATGTTTTAACAGCTTTATCAACAGTAAAAAAATTTTTTTATTGATTTTGACTCATTCTTTTTGAAAATCTGTCATAATTGTTGAAATAAAATGTTCGTACTATGAAATTCTCAAATCAATTAAACAGCCTTTACATTTTCACAACATATTTAATACTTCTCATTTGTCACATTGAAAAATGATTGGATATTGGTATATCAGTTGGTAAGTGTTACAAGACAATTATCAAACCCAACACTCATGCTTCAGACACTGAATTCTAATTCATTATTTAAAGGCATTCTATCCCACTTAGGTTCCAGTATGGGCTGACAAACCAAAAGCCAATACACCCAAGTACAAAAATTGGGAAATTTGTTTAAAGTACACAAATTATTAAAGACTTCTTGAAAGGTACAACTACACAATTTCAGGAATGTATCCTAAAAAAATATGACAAAATACTAATAGGGATAGAAAGATAAACCGACTCAGGTTTAAGTAACCAATAGACATGAATAGGAACAATTTCTCTCAAAAATGTAAAAAAAATCAGCAAAGTTGGTACTGTTATAAGTAGCAACTGTTCCAATGCTCAAACAATAACCAAATAAACAAATCAATCAAATAGAATGAAAACAAATAGATATACACCAAACAGAACGAAAAGTTTACTCACATTGAAATAAAGAGGAGAACGTCCTCAATCGTAACACCTAACTTTATCTAATTGGTATTATTCACAAAAGAACATGTTCCACTTTGTCAAATAATCAAACAGGATGTTGATCAATGAAATGAGCTACAAGGAACTTGCTTTGCACACCAACTAAACAGAGCTATCGCAAAGTGAAATCAAATAGGACATCAAACTACCAATATTGACATAATTACCATCACTTCCTAATAAGTGCCCAAATCCGTTACCTAATTACCACCCTTCCTAAAGGTGTATCTTTCTCAGGGCCTCTTTCAATATATTTTAGTTCAGTACACAGTGTCCTTATGACCACAAGTACGGTATCTAGTTATTAAGTAGAGAGAAGCGAATCATGTCCGTGTTGCGAGAAGCTCAGCTGTTACAGACAGGTATTGATTAATACTCCCAGTCAAGCTGATGTCACATCTCATTTACGCATCACATGCATTCTGATTTGTCCATCATAAACGACACGTTCTCTAACAATAGCCTTGTGATAATTAAACCTTTACCTTCATTTGGAAATATTCTGTAAAAAGTATTGCTATTATTTAATTCCAACTGATCTCTCTGAACTAATTTCAATATTGGTAATTCGTTTACTTGGAAGACACATTTTCTCCAGCAATAGCCTCATAATAATTAAGCCTTTAGCTTCGTTGAGAATATTCTGTTATTTTGAGTTATGTTTTTGTGGTTACAAGAAATTAATTTCTTTTTTTCATTGATAAAAATAGATATTTTGCCAAATTATTGATGATAATAGTATTTTTGGAGGAAAATTTAATTACTAGAGTGAAGTTAAATCTTTACTCTGTCAGTGCTGGGTGTGCCACAGTTGGAGCTTACCTCAATAACTGAATGCATTTTCCTGTAATACCAGTATCAGGCCACACTGCCGAGTCCATATTGATGAATGAGACAACACCTTAACCCTAACTGAGCCACAACATATGGCTAGGACAGAGTCCAACAGCTGTAAGGTTAAAGGTCGATACTCTTCACTGATATCACACTATTAACCATAACTCTGTCAGGTATCCAACACCCGGTGTTATGGTTAGAACGGTTCGAACTAGGAGTCCAGCAGCTTTAAAGTTAACCTGTGATTACACAAGTATTCCAGTCACTGTTGATGTACACATGATGTAACTCAGCTTCACTTGACCTCTCACACTCATAAACAAGACTCTTATCAAACTCATCCTCAGATGAACTTTGTCTGGGGACCGTCTCAAAACCTTACATAATGTTTTCATGGAAAGATTCCCATGAGTGATATCAGCCTTTTAACCAATGTTTGGCGATTGTTAATAATGTTGTATCATGTTTATCATTGAGATATGCCCTCTTTCCAATCAATATATGATAATTATCCTTAAATTTGGACAAATCAAACTTTCATGAATAACAAGAATGAACCATTTCAAGTTTACCAATATAATGGATAATACCAATAATCTAATTTCTTTGTATGATGAGAATCATATTTTATGAATCAAATGTTTTGATGACAAAAGTCTTTGGGCCTTTGGAATGGGAAACTTAACACCTGCAAAGACGGAACACAGAATATCTCAAAGGAGATAAATACAACCAAGAAGAATTATTAACCTTACGATCAACAAACCCTTTTTTTTTTTACACATATAGGAATCTAGAACATAAGCAGTCTTCAGCTTATAAATTTTACAAAATTCATAAAAGAATATCTAAATACACACAATTCTGGGATTTTATGGATCAACGCCTAGAAAATTATCACATATCTAACCTCAGTAACATGCTAGTGTACGGGTAAGTAATTATTGTGTTAGATGCTCATGGTAATCGTATTTATAAACAAGAGCAACTCTTTGAAACAAGCCCAACTGATTAGGCTGAATATCTCACTATTTTAACAATCAAATTTTAAAGACAAGCATAAAGAATGTTAAAAGTTAAAGGACACAGAGGTTAAGGCAACAGGGTTCGAAATTAGCACTAGTCCGGTAGCCCATGACTAGTGAAAAAGAAGCTGGGCTAGTAGAGTGTAAAAACTGGTAGTCCGAAAGACTAGTTAAAATTTGAGGTGAAATGATCATTGAGATGCATTTGGCTAGCTGGAATAAGTCTGGACTAGTATTTTTAGAAATGCACTAGTCCGATTGGCTACTGCATTGAAATGGTTAATTTCGACCCCTGAGGCAATTAAGTAATTAATTTAATATCACACTGACATGTAATTATCATGCCTAGTGTGAGAAATATATTGCAACAACAAATATGATAAATAGCATAAGCATCAAGTTAGTTGAATGAAAGTTCACATGCCTGAATAATTCACCTGCTATAATACACATATATTTTTTTTATTTTATATGGGCTGACAGATGATGGATGAATGCCTAACCAAGCCATAAGCCAATCTAGCCTAGTAGGCATCAGCTGAAAATGTACACAAACCTCTCAGAGCAACAAATACTCTTCTGAAAAACAATACTATCATGGAACAGATTAGAGCTCTTAAGAGTAACAAGGACAGTTAAGGGTTATTAATTATGAACTTATCAATGATAATATAGAAACAATTAAATAGGTTGGATACCTTTGTTTCTTCCCACCCTCAGTTGTAAGTTTTAGATGAGCTTTTACGTCCATAATAGTGTCATGTTCAAGACTAGTCCGAAATCATCACCAAAGTTTTAGAGCATGTATAGGCCTTGGCTTTTATAAGAAAGAAGATATCAGTATAAAAATTATAATGTACACATTCATAAAGTTAAGGATAATAAAAAATAAAAACGTTAAATATGTATAGGAAAATAAATCATAATACACTAAAAGAGGTGTTGGGGGTGAGGGAGTTTTTTTTCAACAGAAAATCATGTATGGCAGTGTTGTTTTTTTAAGAAAAGAGTTTGAAAAAAATTTTCTATCAAAAAAATATAGTAAATCTAAACTTAGGTGAGTTCTAGAGGCTACACATAATCAAACCCTAAAGGGGAAATTCATAACCACATGCTCATCATCATCATCCAGAAATCCGGAAAATGCGATTCCAGTGACCTACCAACTCGGCCTTTCGGCCTTTCGTACTCAAACCAATCTTCTTTAATTTCGTTTTTAACTGAACCACGGTTAACTTTGCTAAATCTTGGTTTCCCTCCGTCATTTTGTATCTTATAGTTAATTAACAATTCCATTTAATTAGAAACATACTTTGAGTAACGTGTCCTCAGCTGAAGAAAACCGGAAGCGGATGCTCACAGGTAAAGTAGATTTCCCCTAATAAACCACTGTTTCGTATTCTTCAAAAGCGAAAGCAAGTTTTGCATGAGAAATGATTATCAGATAATAGGGTGGTTTTATTTATGTAGTAATGTTTTTAATTACTGATATTTGCTTATAATTATGAAATATAAAAATGGAGCCATGGGCTATGTAGGTCATCAGCTAGGACATGATTTATTGATTTTTATTATCTTAGGTTGGTCTAATACCCTAGCTATCTCAAGTAACATTTCTAGAGCTTTAGGATATATACTTGATAAGACGGGATCACCAAATCTACAATTTAGAATCTCAATTGGCCAAGGAGTCTGCACACAACTTTTAAGCTCTCTATAGACCTTTTTGTATTTGAGAAGAAGATGAAAACAGGTTTTTAAGGTCGTGACCCCTTTGACCCTATTGTGGGTCACGGGATCACCAAATTATCAATTTAAAATCCCCACTGGCCAAGAAGTATACACACAACATATCAGTTTTCTAGACCTTTTGGTTCTGGAGAAGAAGATGAAAAAGCGAAAAGTTTACAGACAGATAGACGAACGAACGCTGGACAGCGGTCCATGCCATAAACCAATCTGGTCTTTCAGGCGTGATGAACTAAAAAAGGGGGCATGGGGTGACTTCACGAAAAACGGGCATCGTTCTATATTGGACCAAACAACATAAACTAAATGTTCATTAGACTTTTCGGATCTTTGTGATTCTACGTCGATGAAATTGTTTATTGACAGTAGGCCTACAATAGGCCTACAGAATGTGGTATCTTTTTCATTATATATGGTAAAGTAGTATTAGCACCTATTAAAAAATAATATCATATACCTCTTTATTTGACAATGACAATTGTGTAATGGTGATAATAAAAACTATTAATTGTGATTATGATATCAGCTCTTTACATGCAGTGATGGTAATGGAAAAATTATTTAATGTTATTTCAATTTACCAATATGGAGGCATGTGACCTTAGGGGTCATCAGGGCAGTTTGGGGCGGCGCTACCAGGCAGGGTGTATTGGACACTGTCCAAATGTGCCCCGTCTAAATTACAATTCTCTGAAGTATAGACTCTTTGATATCAGTTTAATGGAAATGTTTTTATCTTCTCGAGGTGCATGTGTGAGATGTACACCATGTCAAGTAAAAAGAAATGTTTATATCTTCTCGAGGTGCATGTCAAGTAACGGAATGTTTTTATCTTCTCGAGGTGCATGTGTGAGATGTACACCATGTCAAGTAAAAAGAAATGTTTATATCTTCTCGAGGTGCATGTCAAGTAACGGAAATGTTTTTATCTTCTCGAGGTGCATGTGTGAGATGTACACCATGTCAAGTAAAAAGAAATGTGTATATCTTCTCGAGGTGCATGTCAAGTAACGGAAATGTTTTTATCTTCTCGAGGTGCATGTGTGAGATGTACACCATGTCAAGTAAAAAGAAATGTTTATATCTTCTCGAGGTGCATGTCAAGTAACGGAAATGTTTTTATCTTCTCGAGGTGCATGCGTGAGATGTACACCATGTCAAGTAAAAAGAAATGTGTATATCTTCTCGAGGTGCATGTGTGAGATGTACACCATGTCAAGTAAAAAGAAATGTTTATATCTTCTCGAGGTGCATGTCAAGTAACGGAAATGTTTTTATCTTCTCGAGGTGCATGTGTGAGATGTACACCATGTCAAGTAAAAAGAAATGTTTATATCTTCTCGAGGTGCATGTCAAGTAACGGAAATGTTTTTATCTTCTCGAGGTGCATGTGTGAGATGTACACCATGTCAAGTAAAAAGAAATGTTTATATCTTCTCGAGGTGCATGTCAAGTAACGGAAATGTTTTTATCTTCTCGAGGTGCATGCGTGAGATGTACACCATGTCAAGTAAAAAGAAATGTTTATATCTTCTCGAGGTGCATGTCAAGTAACGGAAATGTTTTTATCTTCTCGAGGTGCATGTGTGAGATGTACACCATGTCAAGTAAAAAGAAATGTTTATATCTTCTCGAGGTGCATGTCAAGTAACGGAAATGTTTTTATCTTCTCGAGGTGCATGTGTGAGATGTACACCATGTCAAGTAAAAAGAAATGTTTATATCTTCTCGAGGTGCATGTCAAGTAACGGAAATGTTTTTATCTTCTCGAGGTGCATGTGTGAGATGTACACCATGTCAAGTAAAAAGAAATGTTTATATCTTCTCGAGGTGCATGTCAAGTAACCGAAATGTTTTTATCT
This sequence comes from Gibbula magus, assembly GCA_936450465.1. Lineage (NCBI taxonomy): Eukaryota > Metazoa > Mollusca > Gastropoda > Trochida > Trochidae > Gibbula > Gibbula magus. The sequence continues at coordinate 26,895,429 of OW388295.1, read as the reverse complement.
TCTCGAGGTGCATGTGTGAGATGTACACCATGTCAAGTAACGGACATGTTTTTCTTCTCGAGGTGTTAGACAAGGGTGTATCCACTGGTCTACCCACACACAACCAAACCCTTAGTGATTAATATAAATTTTTTTACAGAAGAAACCCAATTTTTGTGACCATACTTATCATATAACATCATCATATTGTAACATTTCTCTGGTAGACGATATGAAAGCATTTTCATTATAACTTTAACCAATACTTTATCGCTTTAATACTTGTGAATATGTACATTAGGTATCCACAACATTCTCCAAAAACCATTGTGTTCGAAGTGTTGTTTTTCACTCCAAGATATTTTGTACATGCCTTCAATTGGACTCTTTCAATATCTTTGTAATAATTAAAACCCCAGATTTCAGCCCCGTATGATATAATCGGTTTAATTGTTGCATCAAATATCTTAAAGTATGCACTTATATATCTGAAGCCCTGTTTATAAGGCGAACTTTGCACATATGCAATATTGCTTATGGTAGAAATATACACCCGTGAGTAACAGTAAATTTGCTATGCGTTCATGTGTTTAATTTCTGCCTATGCAAATGGGCTTCCAACTATTTTAATATATGAATAGAGAATTCCTGAAACATGACAATTAATTAGATGTAAACTAAATAAATAACATTAATTTATATCTGTCAACATTGTTTTGACTATAGCTCTGTTTATACGGCGAACTTTGCACATATGCAATATTGCTTATGGTAGTAATATACATGTACACGTGAGTAAAAGTAAATATACTTTGCGTTCATATGCATTTAATTTCTGCCTATGCAAATGGGCTTCCAACTCTTTTAATATATGAATAGAGAATTCCTAAAACATGCCAATTAATGTTTATTAGATGTAAACTAAATAAATGACATTACTTTATATTTGTCAACATTGTTTTGACTATATCGCCCTAATTATATAATGAAAATCGGAAAGTCAGATAGATTTTGAAGGTCATCGCGTGCAAGAAGGAGATTATCCATTATAGAGAATTTGAAAAACAGTATTAAGAGTTTCTAAAGTTCTCTAATTTATTTTCTCAACCTGTGTTAAGTCCCTATGTCTGTATACGACGAACTTTTACTAGAAAAGTGAAAATACCATATTTACGCACGGTAGCAAACATTTGCACCTGCCCCTGACTATAGGTGCAAATTTGCTTACGGTAGTGAAAAATTTGCTTACGGTAGTAAAATATACATATGTGCAAATGCGTCCATACGGCGAATTTTGCTCATATGAGCAAATTTGCATATGTGTTATGCTTTACTCATATGCAAACGCTCGCCGTATAAACAGGGCTTATGTCACAGAGAACATTTACTGTAGATACCAATCATCACCCTTTGTGCTTGAAGGCAAGCATAATTAGCATGCATAGTCAAGGATAGACAACTATACTTCAGAACAATCCCAAATATTTGTTACGAACTAATACAGTCTAATTCTTTGCTTTTAGAAACCTTAAGGAAATACGTCAAGGCTTAAAACAGCAAGTAACGGAGACTGGCAAGAGTTATGCCTTGCATAAAGTTGCACTTTACCGTATTTCGTCTAATACGCGCGGAGCCTCTGCAATCTCCGGGTGTGAGGTGTCACCGTGAGGTGTGTGTGTATGTTTGCAAAGTAACATATCAATGACTAGATTTATAAGATGCTATGGATCGTCAGTAAACGTGAAGGTATAATCTGCTGATCAAGATTTCCAACCTTCCACCCATTCCCCCTGTGACCGTTGACAGCTGTGCTTATATGTTATTCATTACATATATATACCAAATTGCATGGCTTTAGGCAATACAACTCGGCTAAACCCTGAGAACAGCCAATCGGGTATTTAACTATGTCCATATTTCAATTATTTTAACGGTACTCCATACGTCGAATTGGACTTGCTTGAAAGCTGATTATGATACCAAACGAATTGGGCCTACATTGAACATATTTTTGTACAATACAATTTACAGTTTTCATTTAAAAAATGATATCCTAAAATTTTAGCTGCCTAGCACTACTGGCTAGTGGGTGGGCACTCTGTATTAGAAGTTTGGGGGGAATAGCAGTTCTGCATGAGAGAAGTAGAACATGCAAAATGTTTATGGGCGGTGATGGTGAGTTAAACAGAAAACAACAACACAATTAATGTGTAAAGCATGTTTTAAATTTGGCAGAGGTGTACAGACATAAACAAACGGATATCGTATATAACCTCCTTATATATCAACTGTAAGATATGGCATGTTATCGCGGAATGATAGTTCTTAGTCAGATTACATTATAGATATAAGCGTCAAAGCTATATATTAAACGTTCTGTTCATCTTGGCAACAAGGAAGTTATATGTTAAATGCGTGAGTGCTCTTCTCTTCCACACCTATTTATACGGTACATCACACAGAGCAAGTTATAGCTCATTTGAAGTTGACAACTTTTGTGGTTTTAGCTGATTGTTATTTCGACTCAATAAATATCTAAAAAAAACTGATAAAAAAAAACAGCTTTAAAAGCGAATCCAAACGAAATTAAATACATTAACTCATATAGAAAATTTACACGATATAAAGTGGTTAGAATTTCCCTTTGAATGTATTTTCGGTTATTACAGAGGCAAGGTAGCCTTTTGTACCAAGACTAAAAAAGTACGCAAAATACCTTAGGTTAGAAATATTATTTGAGCTGATCTCTGAAAGTGTAATTTTACTCAGAATGTCGACACATAATGAGGAAAATGTGCATTGTTCTGGTAGAGAAAATAAGACAAGCATTCAAACCCCACACGTAAAATACAAAATACTATCCACGTCAACAATGGACATCTCGTTCAGTTCGCAATAGATTTGAAAATGTTGTTGACGTTTCTTGATTAATTTGTTTCTTTTACGCAAAATATATACACGATGAGCATCATTCTATTAATTCTTCATCTTCAGGCAAACATTTGTTTATTCAAACATTCCATGTAAACATCTATATTACCCTTTAGATGGATTTGTTGAATTTTGATTCAATCCTATACCCTGTTCTATAGCTTGATCGTAAAGTTTCTCTTTAGGTTACCGAGACTGCAACCTCTTCAGCTCTTATAAATTCTTCCTCACTTCCTGCAAACAAATGTGAATACGGCGACATTCAAATCGCATTAGTTTGACAGTGACACACAATCGATTCTTCTTGCATGATTTCCTTCTGTAAGAGAAGTTTAGTAGTTAATGACTTAATCATAGTGGAGTATTTGGAATGTTCAAGGCCTAATTGGCTACTGATTGTACCAGCCAGTCTCTCTCTGTGTACACACCACTATTCAAACATTATTGTTTGCTACTTAAATATATCACAGATAAATGTTTGTATACTTCAAAGCCATGAGTGCTGATTATGTGTCTGTGAAGGAAGCTTCATCAATTTCCTCGAGACGGCTTCTAGACCTGCGTATTATCCGATGGAATGTCAGCTGTGTAGATGTGTACGCCGTTTTGCGAATCAAGCACAACCAGCGCCTGACCCGACCGGCTTGTTTCAACCATACAGATCATCCTTGGATCTGAAACTCCTTCCAGATTGACAATAGTTCGACAGCTTCCGGTTCGGCCGCTTATCACGTGAACTTTCTTGGTTTTGTGGTCGAGAACGTACACGTTTCCTCCAGCGTCTTTTGTGATTCCCATTGGCTCCCTCAGCTCCGTCCCGACTACACCATGATACGGGTCGTCCACAGTTCCAGTGGGCCCTATCATGGAGACTTCCTTTTTCGTCCAGTCGCAGATGACCAGCTTCCCGTCACTTAGAGACTCTAGGCCGCGGGGATATTCCACTTGGGAGTCTACGTAGGACATGACGGTGGCGTGGTTGTTGATGATATCGACTCTTGGGTTGCCATGGGTACGACATACTCCAACGACGTAAGTGTGGTTCCTCAGACAGGATATGGATGCATACTGCTTGGACTGCTCCGTGTGGTTGATGTAGAAACTCATGTAATCTGTATCTTCAGACACAAAGACGATACAGGACTGATTTGGACAGGTGACAACAAGCTCTCTACTCGATTTGTCGTAGGTGATGTCCCACGGGTCCATGTTGCCGAATGTGAGAGTGTTGACGATCTTCCCTTTAATGCTCATAATCTTAATACTCTTGTTGAACCGATCTGCCACGGCAAATATGTTTTTCGGAACAGCTGTGATGCCACCTAAACCTCCACGCCGCTCAGAGTATGTGACATTCCCAAAGAAGGCGACGGTTCTCCATAGACTAACGCGAAAGTCTTCAGCAGCACGTGCCTGTAATGACCTTGACTGTGACCCGCTTGACACAAGAGTTGAGCTGCTTGGGTTATATTCTGACGATGACTGTGTCCTGTTCCCGCCATATTGTCCTGTGCGCGGACCTAAAGAGACCGAAGAGAAACCTTGAAGGCAATAGGGCATTTCTTCTTGAGGTGATATGGGTGGAGCTGAAGGCTGAATGTGATGGACCTCAGCCTCGTTTTGAGTTGTCCTTGGTTCCGGAACAACTTGGCGGACTTCTTCCTCTTCCGTCTCCTCCTCCTGTTCCTCCTCGTTCTCTTCATCTTCTTCATCTTCATCTTCAGACTTGGACTCTTCTTCTTCTTCTTCTTCGTTGTCGTCTTCAGCATCTTCCTCTCCATCCTCCACAAGTTTCATACTTGTCTTCCTTTTCCCCATGTGAATCTCCCCAATTTTGACGCCCGCTAGCATCTCCTCTAATCCCGTTACAACCGGCACAAAATCAATGGGACTTTTACCACTAGAAGCCTGCAGCGTCTTGACTGCCGTTGTGTAGCTGGCCATCTGTTCTTCCATGTTGTACAGGGCTGTGAGGGCGTTAACAGGACAGCTTGTCATCAGCTTGTCGAACAGGTTCACTGTCCCTTTGAAAGATTTGATCAAGGATGAACACTCGTCCACAGAATCGGATACTGCTTTCTTCTCACCTTCTACTATATCAGCTAGCTGCTCGGCTACTTCCTTCTCCTTCTGGATGAGGGACTTGATGAACTTGCTCTTTAAGTCTGAGAAGTGTTCGGACACCCTCAAAGCGATCTCTTCTTGCTGAAGACGGAGCTCCCTCGGTTTGGAGATCTCCAGCCGCTCACGGGCGGTTTCGACGTCATCTCTCAGATTCTCCATCTTGGTTTTGAAGGTTTCTAACTTCCGCTCGGTAACTTTGGCAGCATCCTCTGTGTTGAGATGGTGGCTCCCACAGTCCTTGTGTTCGGTCTGACAGCACTGGTCACACACGCCGATACGCTTCAGGGTGCAGTACGAGTCACACTTGTTCTCGGGATGTTTGACACAGTTCTCGGAGACCTGGCTCAGCTTCTTCATACTCTCCACTGCTGACTTGGAACTCCTCGTGTGGAGAGTCTCCATCAAGCCAAGTATGAAGAAGTTGTCGGGGAAACTGTCTGCCCATTCTTTCAACAGCCTTGCATCCGGGTTCGATGGTTTTGTAACCTTCCGACACACGGGACAGGTGAATGACAATGTTCGACCCTGTGGGACGTTGTTGGCAATATGGTCGCCAAGGCAATTCCGGCAAAAGCTGTGAAGACATGGCAGCTGTTTAGGTTCTCGGAAGGGGTCGAAGCAGATGCTGCACGTGAGGTAGTCGTCAGCAATCTCGTCTGCTAGATCCATCTTCAGCCGACCTGCACCATCATCGCACCTGGCCCTGAAAACAAATACGGATTTTGTCAATATGGAATAGCTTCCTTGAGAGTCATCTTTCAGATTTTAGAAGAACAGTTAGAAAAGCTAAGACACAGTGTGGGCATAGTTCAGTGTTCAGGTTAGTGACTAAAAGACGCGATTAGTAAATAACATTAATTAAGTACTTGTATATATGTCAATGAACAATTGTGTTTTATCCAAATAATTGTGGAAGAATTTTTAGATTTAAAAAAATTAATTCTTTATTTAAAACAATTAAAAACATGTAGAAGTATTCTTTGACTCCTGACTAAACGCCTGCAGTATTCAGTTTTAGAGTTTGGCATCGAAAACTTGAGATATTTGCAATTGAAAATCATAAGATAATAAAACCAACAGAAGTGTGTACTTTCTTTTGCCTGGCAGTTTACATACTTATATAAAGCACTTACATGGAATAACACAATTAGGGCTTCCTCTCATACAATGCAAAAGTAATTTACAACTGGACTTAAATTTAGTTTATGGAACCCTTTTTTAATTACTGTACCTCCATCCTCCATGTATGTTTCAATACTACCAGTTATATGTTATCAGTTTATCTAGACTTGTTCAATAAGGACCTAGACTGTATTAAAGGCTCTTATTTTTTACACAGTCATGAGGCAGGACAAGCTATAAACATAAGATGCCGTTTCCTGATGTATATTCGTCATTCCCCATCATCTGACTGTTCATACTGTGATTGTATGCATGGTACAAGTGAAGATGTTCAAGATGTGTGGAGATGCTAGTTCACGCACTTCATATCCGATCTGATTCAACCCGGAACAAGTCACACAGACTTACACCAAGGCTCTTAACTTATTTACTCAAGAGAAAATGGATATTTCAAAGAGCTTCAGATAAACTTCAGACACAGAAACTCGATATCGTCATTAAAGTGTAGGTAAAACATAGGTAAAATAAACCCTACATACAAATAATTTATTTGCATGTAGGTTTATATTTATTTACCAACATTTCGATTACATTTTAATGATGATATCATGTTTCGCTAACATCAAATGTATTGTAGGCTCAAATGAAGTCATACTGTATGTTTTCTATTACATGCTCCAGATAATATTAACCAAATTCAAATAATATTACTTAGAAAATACGTACAGCAATTTGCATTAGGAATGTACATGTTAAAATATTTACCAACCTTATCTAAATTATGAGATGATTTCTGTTTAACTTCCTCAAATAGATATACCGTAAACGTTATTGTAAAAACATTATGTTTCTCAACGATACAAGAATTTGTATCGAAATATCCAACATTTCGAATGAAAAAAGTTTTCCGGCCTTTTATTGCATTTGTTAGTCATGACACACCAAATTCAATTTTCCGGTCAGGATCTTCCGAGTTTACAAAGCATCAGAGTGACTGTGCTTAAATCCTTTACTTTAATCTGTAACGTGCTGAAGGCACGTTTGTGAGCCGCGTTATTTCCCATAGATATATGAATGGAACACATACTCAATCTTGGATACATCCAATGCATCATGATAATTGATTAACTAGAGGTTGGCAACAGGTATAACTATTCTCTTTAAATAGGACCTGTTCAATGTAAGTCCTCTCGAACACTTCGTGTACCATTCATGTCTAAATTAATAGAAAGCGACGGCTTACTTAAACATCAATCTAAAAAAATTAGATCGACTGTTCTATCGTATGTTATGTTAATATAGTCGACAATATAACGTTACAAAAATATGTCGATCTAAATTTATTTAGATTGACTTAAACATCCTATTCAAATAAAAGATATGTGGGATCGCGTCTTTGAAGGGCAATTTGGAAGTGGCATACATAAAAACAGAAATATTTTCTGGATGACAATTAACTTTACATCAATTGTGTTTTTGGGGGTCAAATATGGCAAACGTTATAAATGGTCTTATTTCATCGAGAAGTACCAACTGTTACCGAAAACTACAATTTTTATGATACTCGGCTTAGTATATTGACGACATGAAGGTAAAAGTATCGATTTCTGATCGAAAACCGGACAATACACAGCGTGTGGCGCGCGCCAATGAGTCAAACGTAATTTTGGATCTTATTTAAACCAGACAAAATAACAAATTTGGGTTGATAACGTTCAATTATAAGATAAATAGTTGCGTTTGTAAAATTTCCGGGATTCATTGCTATTCAAGATCCGCAAATTTAGTTTAAAACCGACGGCGTTAAATTTGCGGGTGTTATTTGTTACCTATACTGCTATACACAAGTTAGAAAATGACGTCGGTTTTAAACTAAATTTGCGGGTGTTGAATAGCAATGAATCCCGGAAATTTTACAAACGCAACTATTTATCTTATAATAGTCATATTTTTATTTGATCAAGTGAATTGTGAGTGTGACTAACTCGGATGTGTTCATGTTAATTAGTCAAATTCTATTATGCAAAATAATATTATCATGTATATTTTGTTTGCGATGTGTGTTTGAAACTGGAGAACTGTATATATGATGTAAAACAAATTTCCCTTGGGACAATAAAGACATTATCTTATCTTATCTTATTACATCATCAGTTAATGACATCACAAGGCTTTGACATCACTGAGAACACTGCTGACAATGTTTTGACGTCACAAAGTTGATGACGTAACAATGCTTTGATGCCACAATGATGATGACGTCACAATGCCATGACATCACTTAGCCCACTGCTGAAGTAGTCAAATGGCAGTTTTGTGTTTTGTGTTCATTATTGTGTTAATAATTGTTGAAGAATGATTTTGAATGATAAATAAAATCTCACCCTCGTGTCTTCTGATATCAAATATATCAACACTCGTTGATTAAAGTAAAAATATCCTCGGCAAGCCTCGGATATTTGTAACTTTAATCAACTTGTGTTGATATATTTGATATCAGAAGACACTTGGGTGAGATTCTCTATATATTTGGCGATTGGGGACAAATATTCAAACTGAGTGAATTTGTTTGAATTGTAAACAGCACATATGTGTTGTAACGTATTAAAGCCAAATACAATTTTATGGAACACACTGGATGCACCTTTAAAGAAGTTGTCATCCAGAAAATATTCCTGTTCTTAAGACAAATGTGGTACACATGTGGTTCAATAATGTAAGATAATTAATTATGATATCTCGTCAATTGCCTTGAAGCACATTGTATCTATATAGGAAAGGATACAATAACATGGCATTACGACACACGCAAGAAAACAACGACAATAATACACGCCCAGGTTTACAATGTAATCTATCAGCCTTATCTTTATTTCAAGACCAAATGAATCCCCTTCTAGTGTTCATTAAAGCGTATAGCGGTATCAGCATGTAAGATGTCAGGCCCCTGTTGACAAAGACACTACACGTGTCGTTGGAAGAATGTCAACAGCGTCTTCGTGCAGCCTAATGCATGACCCAAATAGATCTCAGACAGCTTAGCAGTGTTTGATATACGTCCTAGTCTAGAATATACTATCAGTTTGTGAATATATCTAAGTTGTAGTTAATTGAAACAATGGTTATATTGGAAATGAAACTTCATGTTAAAAGTCATTTCCTGTGTAGTATTTCAAAAGTATACAGATATGTTGAACAATAAACCAAAGAGCGGTCATGTGACATTTCGCGAACCTGTCAGGGATTCTGTTATAAGTAAACGTTTACAAACAGTTTTGTCGTGATAAATAAAGCCTAATGTTTACACGTGTACTAAAGGAGACAAGGTAAACAGTGGTCTTTGTTAACAAACAGAAGAATCGAGCATTACCTTATACATTTCCGTATTTCTTTCCTTTCATTTCTCTGTCGAGTTATGTCCCTTTGTAGCTTCCTGTTTGTTTCACTTTTTTATTGTGCATGTAGTTAAATGTTGTACAGTGAAACAAAATAGTATACTATGTATCGTAAATGTGTCCGAGATGTTAAACACGGTATCATCTTCTAAAACAAAAGAGTCATTGGCTCTGTAGCTCATTAGGTGTTATATGACTTATTATCAAAGGCTGATCCGATGAAGGCTTACATATGAAATAATATCTAGGTTTGAATACAATGCATCTTCACCAAATATTGAGTTATAGCTGGTTCAAGTTTCTACACACGATTTCAGCATCCTGGTTCTTTTCGTCCATTAGAAGAAGGTAAACATAGCGATAGCGATAGTCTATGGACACTTACTATTGCGATAGCGATAGACTATTGTAACTCACTATTGCAATAACTATTGCGAGTTTTTTTTTACAAATAAGCAATAATCAGCTAGATTTCTTAAAGGTTTTAGTAGGAATGTTTAATTTATGTAAGGACTATGGAACCAAAATCAGTAAATAAATCATAAATGAAAAGACTTTTTGTCATTTTGCTATTTCCTATCTCTAGTTCTTCCCTTTTGACATTCTAAAATGATAAATCTTGAATTAAATGCAGTGAGCCTTGTGTAAATCATTGATAATTTGCCAAGCCAACTATTGCGATGCATCGATAGTTCGATGTATTGTTACATCCCTATGGAGATGTATCATGTTGTGTTGCGGACTGAGGTTAGGGGTGTAAACAAAACTATCGCAATAGTTATTGCGATAGTGAGTTACGATAGTCTATCGCTATCGCAATAGTAAGTGTCAATAGACTATCGCTATCGCTATAGTCTATTTAGGTCAATAGTCACCCCTCAACATTTATAGCATCCTTGGTACGTCGCCCATATTCCGATATACTATGCACATCATATTACTCCTAGGACTTGTAATCAGGGAAACTCGCACTCCAATCACCGCCCTTGATTATATGGAACAAAGTTAAACACCCCTACGTTATTTTTCACCAGAAATTGTTGTCTGATAAGTTATAAAACAACAAGTACAGAACAATTTAGTATCACAATCTAGCTTTCAGTTTCGCTTCTTTGGATATTTGCATTTATAACATTTTGGTATTTTGGTCTTGTGTTACGTTATACTGAGAAATGAAAGTGGATATTGGTTTTTGTAATGTGAGTAATTCCATTCTTTCAAGTCAACTGATCAAACTTTAGACTCTACCCTTTAGTCAAAAGTCGCTAGTAACATCATGCTGGATGGGAGACTTATCTGTATATGTTCATCACGCGTGGATCTTGCCTGGACTCCAACTTGTCTTGTTTCAAATCCTAACTGAATATGTCCATCACCTATAGATCGTGCCTGGACCCGACTTGTCTTGTTTCAAATCCTAACAGTGTATGTCAATCACCTATAGATCTTGCCTGGACTCCAACTTGTCTTGTTTCAAATCCTAACTGAATATGTCCATTTTCTTGATCTTGCCTGGACCCGACTTGTCTTGTTTCAAATCGTAACTGTGTATGTCCATCACCTATGGATCTTGCCTGGACTCCAACTTGTCTTGTTTCAAATCCTAACTGAATATGTCCATTTTCTTGATCTTGCCTTGACCCGACTTGTCTTGTTTCAAATCGTAACTGTGTATGTCCATCACCTATGGATCTTGCCTGGACTCCAACTTGTCTTGTTTCAAATCCTAACTGAATATGTCCATCATATATGGATCTTGCCTGGACCCGACTTGTCTTGTTTCAAATCCTAACTGAATATGTCCATCATCTATGGATCTTGCCTGGACCCGACTTGTCTTGTTTCAAATCCTAACTGAGTATGTCCCCTACCTATAGATTTTGCCTGGACCCGACTTATCTTGTTTCAAATCCTAACTGAATATGTCCATCACCTATAGATCTTGCCTGGACTCCAACTTGTCTTGTTTCAAATCCTAACTGAATATGTCCATCACCTATGGATCTTGCCTGGACTCCAACTTGTCTTGTTACAAATCCTAACTGAGTATGTCCCCTACCTATGGATCTTGCCTGGACTCCAACTTGTCTTGTTTCAAATCCTAACTGAATATGTCCACCACCTATAGATTTTGCCTGGACCCGACTTATCTTGTTTCAAATCCTAACTGAATATGTCCATCACCTATAGATCTTTCCTGGACTCCAACTTGTCTCGCCTCACCGCTAATGGCTGCAATACTGCCTAAGCGGGGTTAAACAATAACTCACTCACTCACTCACCCAACTTGTCTTGTTTCAAATCCTAACTGAATATGTCCATAACCTATAGATCTTGCCTGGACTCCCAACTTGTCTCGCCTCACCGCTAATGGCTGCAATACTGCCTTAGCGGGGTTAAACAATAACTCACTCACTCACTCACCCAACTTGTCTTGTTTCAAATCCTAACTGAATATGTCCATCACCTATAGATCTTGCCTGGACTCCAACTTGTCTTGTTTCAAATCCTAACTGAATATGTCCATCACCTATGGATCTTGCCTGGACTCCAACTTGTCTTGTTACAAATCCTAACTGAGTATGTCCCCTACCTATGGATCTTGCCTGGACTCCAACTTGTCTTGTTTCAAATCCTAACTGAATATGTCCACCACCTATAGATTTTGCCTGGACCCGACTTATCTTGTTTCAAATCCTAACTGAATATGTCCATCACCTATAGATCTTTCCTGGACTCCAACTTGTCTCGCCTCACCGCTAATGGCTGCAATACTGCCTAAGCGGGGTTAAACAATAACTCACTCACTCACTCACCCAACTTGTCTTGTTTCAAATCCTAACTGAATATGTCCATAACCTATAGATCTTGCCTGGACTCCCAACTTGTCTCGCCTCACCGCTAATGGCTGCAATACTGCCTTAGCGGGGTTAAACAATAACTCACTCACTCACTCACCCAACTTGTCTTGTTTCAAATCCTAACTGAATATGTCCATCACCTATAGATCTTGCCTGGACTCCCAACTTGTCTCGCCTCACCGCTAATGGCTGCAATACTGCCTTAGCGGGGTTAAACAATAACTCACTCACTCACTCACCCAACTTGTCTTGTTTCAAATCCTAACTGTGTATGTCCATCACCTATGGATCTTGCCTGGACTCAGAGTTGTCATGTTACAAAATCCTAAATGGTATAAAATGTCTATGTATTACCCATGGAAACCTGCAAGCATCGGCTGGAACTAGTGAACCATGAGTGGTACTACGCTGAAATTCAGTGTAGCATTGCACCTAAACCTTACTGCGTGTAGAATAGTTCTCTACTGCAGACAAAGTTGCCGTGCCCCTGGCGGGATCCGAAGCCGAACGCGCGAACCACTGCACTATCCCACCCCCTATCTTTAGTGATCTTCACTTTATTTTCAAGGTCACCACAATACTTCCAAACTCTTGTTAATGCTATATTTCAGGAACAATGGCATCCAATGTCTTCAGATATGGTGACACTTTTTACAAGTAACGTATGATGAAGAACAACCTCTTGATCAAATGATAAAACTAGTAAATTGTGTTACTTGGCAGTAGGGACATTGCCATTTTAATGACAAACACTTGTTATGGCCAAGTTTGCTTGCTTTGTTTTGCTAGTGATTGCAACAGTCAGTCCAACGCTTGATTGTCAGAACATGTTTTTAAGCCCCCAAAACAGAGGTTCTCGGATATACCAGTATTGTTTTTTTTACCTGTCAATCTGTCAATGAGCATCCATTGTGATGAGACCTTTCAGTTGAAATCATAATTTCTTTAACTTGACCTTGGCGCAGGAACCATTTTTCTAACACTTTAACCTCAGCCATTACTTTCGATTGGCCTCTTTGTTAGCTTGCACTGCACATCATTTGTACACTGGGCTGTGCAAGAGATGTGGTCCTACCATGGCTGTGCGGTTGTGACAATTGCTGAACATAATATATTACATTCATTGATAGCCTTATAACAAGGCCAACTATATTATAGGTCAGGCTAAATCAGCCCTTACAGATATAATAAAGTGCACACAAAAATTCATTTTCATTTAATGATAATTTGCAATGACAATTTGAATGACAAAATGTTGAGAAGATTATAATGGAGATATGGTAAAAGGTGATTCCATGATTCCTGCAAACTATTTTATGTTATTTATAGCACACACAATGTAATCATTATATGAAGGGGGGATAACTCTCATGGGTACTTTGTACAAAATGATCTCTTATGTACAGAGCTAAAATGTGAGCATTTCAACCAGTGCTTTGCATGCACAACGCAACTTTACATTTACACTAACAACGGTGGAGGAGATAACAGCTTTGTACAATTGTGCAAAAATATACAATCCATTGACTATTAAATTAGACATTCTTTAAAATTTCTGATGAATGACTCCTGTCTGACAGTTGGAAATGCATTTCATGTACAGTTTGAAATCTTGAACTATTTCATCCCCAAACTGATCCAAAATGATCAATATCTGTCTACAGTAGCACTTTGGGTTTCCTTAGATAAGGGACAAACTGCAGTCAGAGTTCACAACCCTGACATTGATTTGTGCCAGTTTGATGTCTCTGAAAACATACACAGAAATATAGTTGTAAAGTTGAAAAACTTAATAATTTGCATTTGAAAAACATATAATTTACTCTTAAATATAACAACAAAGATTAGGAATAAATACATGGTTTCAAATACAACCTTACATGAAATTAAGTATTCAAATATTTTCTTTAATCTAGATGACATAGTGTTCAGGGACTGGGGATATAAATGGTAAATCCACATGAATACATTCTCTTCAGTTTTCAAAATAGAAGAATTTATATTTCTTACAGGTCCTGAGTAAGGGTTTTGTGGACTATTTAGCCAAGATTCTGAAAAATGATACTGTTAAATCTGAAGGAGAAATAAGAATTCTTCTTCAAATCTAGCATTATTTGAACACTTCTAAACTTTCTACCAACTACTATGCTATAAATTGCTGAGAGAATAATCTCCAATTGCTAACAATTCAGTCTTAAACATTACAAAAACAAGTCCATTGCATTATCCAAAGTCATTTGCCAAGCACTGACAGATAAACCTCCAATGTAAGTCACAACTCGGCCAAGTCTCCACTGCTGGCTTATTTAAGTGTTTTTCTGTGCTCGAGTAGCAACCCAATGTACCTGAACTCAATAGTATGCGCTAGAACAGAAAAGGTAACGAAATGAAGCAAGGCTTTAATTAGACAGTGATGGAGACTGGGGCGAGTTATGACTCAGGGGGGTGTTGCTTACATATGTAATGTTATCATACTAATATTCTTTCATCCAAAGATGAAGTACCATTTTGAGTCCATTTCCAAATTCCCTCAACATCTACATTTCTTAGTGTAAGCAGCCAAACATTCCCCAGATCTGAAACTCTAGCTTCAACTGAAGTATGGTTTGGAAATGAAACATCTATATAAATATAACAACTTGACACTTGCTCTTGAATGCTAGCATATTTCGTTTAAGCTTGGTGACAGAACTTGATAGTGAACGCTCATTCAGCTTTTTCCATGAAGTAAATATCTGTAGGCCTCTGAAAATTCAGCAGAAACTTAATTAGATTAAACAATAATTTGCCATTATCATGGCTATTACCCTGTCACAGCTAAATGCAAGCTATTCTTTGAATTTAGGTTATTTAAAACAGGTATGCAAGAAAGGTTACTCAAATATTTGATACAGTTAATGTTACTGAAGTAGCAACTCTTAGTTTTAGAGATTTTATATTAAGATATACCTAAATCAATTAGGTCTCAATCTAGTGACCACATTTGTTCAGTTTTCTACCTGTATTTTAGAACCTGAGAGCATTTTTCGGTTGTCTGAAATCAAGGTTTCCCCCCAAACATTCTCAATAAATAAAAATATCTACCATTCACTACATATTCTTAATAAGGTAAAAAACATCTGAAACCCTTTTCATACCTATAGACTAGTTATAGTACCGTATTCTCTCGGGTATAAGACCAGCCAAACAACATCTTGAAATAAGGGGGTGGGCTTTTAGATGTGAGAGACCCAACTCCGATGAAAATTCATACCGGAGACTGTCAGACAGTCAAAATAGGTTTTATGTAGGTTTTTGACACTACACTTAAAATAATATCATAGATATGTGTAATGTATGACCATGGAACATCTTGCAAAGTTGGGGTTGGGCTATAACCCAGAAATAATCCCAACCAGTACAACCCTCTGAAAAGTGGGGGTGGTGTAAGGCTCGAGTGTGGTCTTATACCCGCGATAATATGGTATCTAAATAGATACGATTTTTTCAAATTTCTCAAAATGTTTGTTCCACATAAAATGGAGAGGCCTTACAGTCACTGACGCTAACTGCACTAATGTACCAAGACCGGAAAGAACAAGTACTCAGAAGTCAGACTGACGTTTAGTTCAGAACATTTCATTATTCTCAGTGAATTATAATTTCTACTTCTAACATCATCAGTATTGATGTTTCGAGCTCTAGATTCATCTATCAAAGAGTTAGGGTAAAGTTTGTGTGCGTTTATTTTGATCCTGTTATTCAAGCAGAAGCTACAGGAACAGTTTACTCAAATAAATAACTTTAGATCTCTGGTTCATAACCTACTAAAATATTCAAGAAGGAGATGGAGCTCAGTCTGACATGACCTAAGAACAGCTCCAAATACTGTATATCATGTAGGATTTGCATTTTGACAATATTGAAATATAAACTGATCAAGCACTAATTTTCTTTGGAGATCCTATAATTGTTTTCTTCTTTCTAGCTGTTCAAGCTGGCCTGCCCATCACCCTCAAAGCTTTAAAGCAGTCTGGGAACCTAACTCTCTTGCAGAGAACTAAAGTCACATTCTGAAGGTCAAAATTTCATTCTCATGGATATATAATTCCTTATGACTGATCAAGCCCAATTTGTTAGGAGATCCAGAAATGATAGATAAATCATATACTTTTGTCTTCTTATAAAGCTTCACTTGAGGAGACCACACTCTTTAACGGTGGAGCTCACAGTAGCTCAGGCTCAAGCACTAGCCGTGTTTACAGTCTGAGATACTCTTCATTGCAGAGTTTGAGGCAACCAGCATGAACTTGTCCAACAAAGGGAGGTAACTCTAGTGACTTACAATGTCATTCTGGTTGATGTTGTTGCAGAATGTAATCCTCCCATGTGGCGCCAGTTCCAGTTTAAAGACATTGCCCTGAAAGAGCAGTAACCTGCAGACATGTAGCACTAATCCCTTGTCCTGTTGACCATTTCCCGAACTCATTATGCTCCGAGTAGTCGAGCGTATATCACAGACTGATGCAAGGGGGCACAACTCTGTTCTGTATATTTCCTGTGGACGTCTAATGGATTTCAGTTGAGCGTTCCTCGACAGCCATTAGCACCACAGAGACACGGGATCTTCTCATCCTCGATGGGGAACTTATAGTCATACGTTATCTCTTCATTTACGTCGATGTCGCGCTTTGAGTAGATGACAATCTTCTTCTGTGTGTCCACCGTGATGATTTTTGCATAGCAGTTAGGCTGAAGAAGGAAACAAAGTAATGTTACCTACAGAAACAGCAATTATTTCCATTTAAATCTATAGCCTGAAAGTTTGATCACAATAACAACTTAACACTTAACCACAAATGACCTTTACTTGTGACTTGGCCTAGGTTAAACCTACATCAATATTACATGTTTTTGAAACTCATCGTGTTACTTTTCAAAACAATTTGATTGAACAACCAATATGATAAAATACAGCACACATTCTACCACATTTCTAACTTATTTGAAGTCTGTCTTATTTGCAATTTCATTTTATACTCACATTACAGCTGTGGTTGATAAATCTTGCAAGGTTTCCAGTTTTCGTGGCGTCAATGATTGTCTCTCCGTCCACTCTGAACAAGTAGCTGCTTCCAATGCCAGTGTTTTCATACTTCTTCTCACGGAGATCTGCCATTGACTGTCGGATCACCTGACCTACATATTCTATCACCATCTCGTCAGCAGCGATTGGCTCCAGCGCAAAGAGACCCCAGTCGTGGATAGAACTCTTGGCAAATCTCAACTGCTTCTTTCGGAACTGTATTTAAATATAAACATGAAATAGTAGTCTGTGGTTCTTAAACTTAAATTATTACTGGTCTCGTACTGGTAACAAGAACTCCCAAAGGCAGTCTTTGTGTAATGTTCAAAGAACTGTTGACAAAAATGTGGGGACCTAAATATATAATGTTAAAGCCTTTTCTACTAAGGACTAGAATGTTAAAATGCATGATAGTTAAATAAATTTGTTGTACAGGATGCGATAGTACATATTCTATACTTTTTCAGTAGTTAATTGCAGGATTCGAACCCAGAAACTGAAGGTGAGGGCCCGGTCTTCCTCCCTGTTAGTCACCAAGCCCAGTTTAGTGTTGAGGTGTAATCATACATGTTAAGACAAAGCCTACCTTGAGTTGATTGAACTTGAGAAGATCGGACATGCCCACTTGGTCTGCGAAGTCAGAGAGAGCTGTCTGTAACCTCCTGTTCTCATTCCTCGCGTCCCGAGATGAAACCACAGTCTTTTTCGCCTGTTCAGTCTGAAGCATAATTCAATTTTACTTGATAATATCATACTGTTATTTATTAGAATGAATTCAACAATAGTTGCTTTAATTCTGAAAATACGACTTGGACGTAAGATACAATAACTTACAAGAGTCTGGTTGATGTTTTCCACTGTTTTCTGGTTGAGTTTCACGTTGTGCGAGTGCAGCAATTGTTTCGCCTTCTCCTCATTGGACAGCTTATAGAAGCCTTCCGTTCTTGTACAACCTTACATAAGAGAAACAGTGGTTACTTTAGACTTTTCTGATAATTCTGAACAATGGAAATTGCTGAAATTAGCCTCCTTATCTCATACATTCTAATGGGAGTAACAGATACATCTATTTCAAAATTAATGGTTTGAAACAAAAAAGTAAAAGTGACAAGTGTTGATATATTTGATATCAGAAGACACGAGGGTGAGATTCTATTTATCATCCAAAATCATTCTTCATTACGTTTCAATGAAAAAGAGTACATCTTTGAGCACAGCTCAGCCAGTTTACTTCCAATTTGTTAATGCATTGTGACGTCATCATGTTTATGTCATAGCATTGTGATGTCATTACTCGATGACTCCAAATCATTGTGATGTCACGTTGTGACAGTGACAGGGCATTGTGCAAAATCTAGTGCCAAAACGATATCTCCTGTGGAACACATTCTTGGGTGATAAATATCAGTATTCCCTAACTGAGCAACAAGATAGCTAATCATGTTAACAAGTAAATCAGGTACCTGCGTATACTTCAATAAAGGTTGCAAATAACTTAGATACGGTTGAATAAATAACCACAAATATAATAAAAATTCACCTGTTTTGTGCATTTTTGGTAAGCCCTCATCAATTTTCCGCCTTTTCTTTGGCGGTGTTGGATCAGGAATATTTGTCATTGGATGGTCAACCCACAAAATGTCATTTAACCAGTAAAACATGGGATCATCCGAAGACATTAGCTCATCGTGAGTCCGTTTTAAATACTGAATATCCTCGGCATCAATGCCCTTATTATACATTTCATAGAAAGTCTGTCTCTCCTCGAAAAGGCTTCGTTGACTGAATGACACTTTTGGTTTTGGAGTTGGAGGTGGTAACAAACTGGAGAGTTCTCTGCTGCCCCGACTGTTGAGGGACTTGGTAATGTCTAACAGAGCACTCTCCTTCTTCTTCTGACGCTTTTTGGGCTCCTTTTTAGCTTTGCCCTTTGTAGGAGCATCAGAAGAAACATCGGACTCACTCACATCCGACACTTTCTTGTCTTTTGATTTAGCCGTCTGAACGGCACTAGTCCTTTCCACCTCCACCTCCTTAACCACTTCCGGAATCTCTCTCTCAGGAAGTTCGAACTTTGCGGGTGGGAGACAGTAGCTGTGGTCCATCCACACCTCCCGAGACAACCCGCCTGACTCCTCGTCTGCTGATGCAGTTGCATCAGAGTCTGCATCATCAGCGACTGAGGGAGGAGCAGCGAAATAGTCATGTTCTGCAATGGCAGGATTGATATAGGGTCGGCGGTCAGACCCCTCGTCCTCGGATCGAGGGAGAGATAACGTTTCCTCATTGCCGACGGGCGGAGGAATCTCTCCCTCCTCCTTCTCACTCACATCACGTTTTTCCTCATGAGCCTTGACTTCAGGACTCCTCGTTTTTGGAATCAACTTAGCCAGTTCCGGGGCCTCTGTGGAAGGCTTTGACTTTGGCACTGACACTGGTTTCTTGGGAGACGAAGGTTGAACAGGCGATGGTGGTTTGATTTCATGAACTGCTTCTTCTTTAGCACTTTCAACTGGTTCTTCTGTCTTCTCTTCCTTCTTCTCTACTTCCATTTCCTCCTGATCAGACACCTCTCCTTCCTCCTTTTCTTCCTCCTTCTCTTCTTCCTTCTCCTCTCTGATGGGCGACAGCGGTCGTGCTTCCTCTTTCGAGGAATCGGATGCAGACACAGATGCAGATACTGACGACCTGAAAAAAGAAGGTGAGTCATATTAACACAGATATAATAATAATAATAAGGGTACTTTTACCCCGCACACATCCACATGCAAGGCACATGCTCAATGCGGTAACATATATACACTATATACACAAAGGAGGAAGAAGTCTGCTTAAAAATAGCGGGCAAAGAGATTGGTTTTAAGATGAGTTTTAAAAGTGTTCAGTGAAGGGGCAGTCTTAAGTTCAAGCGGGAGAGAGTTCCAAAGGATAGCAGCATTATATGCAAAGGAGCGGGCGCCGAAAGACTTCAGTTTATATCGTGGTACTTGAAGCAGGTGTTGACTATTTGAACGTAAGGAACGAGTTTGATGGTATGGTGACACTAAGTTCTGTAGGTATATCGGAGCAGTATGGTTGACAGATTGGTAGGTGAGGCACAGGATCTTAAAGTCAATTCTCTCTTGAATGCGTAGCCAGTGAAGTGAGTTTAAAACAGGTGTGATATGGGTAGATCTTGGAGTTACTAGAAACAATGCGGGCGGCTGTGTTTTGTATTTTTTGAAGACGATGAATTTGTTTTTTGGAAATTCCACAAAGAAGGCTGTTGCAGTAGTCTATTCTGGATAGGATGAGGGATCTTGCAAGAAGTGCAGCTGTATCTCGTGTGATGAGGTGGCGGATATTGCCGATATTTCTGAGGTGGTAGTGGCATACTCTGCATATGTTGCTGATGTGAGAATCCATTTCAAGGCCAGAATCGAGATGCACGCCAAGGTTTTTAACAGTTGCAGAGAAGGAAATTGTTTCAGAACCAATAGTTATATCTTGAAAATAACATTTTTTGAGGCGAAGTTTAGGGGCAATCAGATATAACAAAATTGTTTTAGCGTCCAAGTTTTCAAAGTTCTTGATACTTAATTTGCTGGTTTAATCTGGTGCTCAAAGTCTGGGATAAAGTTGGAGATATCATTTTGATTTGGGGCATTAGTTGTTCAGTAAACACTCTGAGACTAGAAAATTACAACTTGTGAAGCTCCTGATGGGATATAGATGTTACGTTTCCGATGTTTGAAAAACCAAGATCATGCTGTATTTCCAATGACGTAATATGTCTAATTTGAAAGATCAAGTGACTTTGATAAATACTACGAAACTAAGTAGTCCCACAGATTCTCAAAACAATTTGCACCACAAAATGAGACAAATATATGTATACAGTAGAACACAGATACAGCGAACACGGATATAGCAAACATGGAAATAGCAAATTCACGGATATAGCAAACAGATTTATAAGTCCCGTCAAAAATGCGAATAGCGAACATCGGATATAGCAAACTGAATTCTTTGGCTCCTTGGAATTTGTTATATCCGTGTACTGTAATTATCTTCTTTATGAAATTAATCTCTAGTCTTAGGAATGCAATGTGGGCACAACACTTTTTGAAATCCATCTCATATGCTCAACGATGAGAAATCAAAATAAAGAATCACAACATACTTCTCTTTGCTCTTGAGCAGATCGATATCCGATTCTGTTTCAATATCCACTTCTTCCTCCTCACTTTCACTTTCCTCTTCATCACTTTCGTCTTCCTCCTCTTCACTTTCATCTTCGTCTTCATCGCTACTCTCCCCACTTTCGTCTTCATCCTCATCTTCATCTATTGGGGAAAAATCAACAAGGCAAACTGAGAAAACATTTAAAAACACAGAAAATAGTACTTTTGTAAAGTAGAGGTTGGAAAACATTACAGTGTTTAGACCTATGTACATATATCTGTTATATTGCTAGTATTACAATCATAAAACATTTAGGGGGAACCTTTGGTTTGCAATTGGAACATCTATGCAGCATGCACATTAATCTAAATAGAACAAGGTCCAATTACATAAAACTCTACGATAACTTGAACTCCTGGGGGTAATCTTAGTGCAGTGTTAAAGGACAGTACAAAGGTGAACTTTAGTGTTAAGGTTACTTTGCGCCACTACAAAAGTTGAGGCTGCGAAATATGAGGAAGGAATGATGGAACTTGGCTATCCAATACAGCTAATTTAACCGATGGCTAGTAAGAACATGCTCTGGTAATGAAGAGTTACACAAGGATACAAGGATCACAGAGATGAAATATAGCCTACCTCCTGATTGTGTTTTATCTGCCTCTTCATAGTCTGAATCGTCTTCACTTTCACTGACGACGGCTTTCCTCGAGCCCCGTGCTGGAGACTGACTAGCTTCTCCGTCTGGAATAGAGAACAAATTGGTTAGGTTACTTGACAATTCTCTCTCTCCAGGAGGTCTGCATTAAGATCTTTTCAGTGATTTGCAATAAAAGAAATTGCAATCAATTAGACTCTTTATAAAGATGGTAGGACGACAGAGAACATAAATGAGGTCATTGTTGTTGTGAGTTATCTGCAATAAACACAATGACTATCTATCTAACCTAATCATTCACTAATTACATTCTAGTGAAATTATTAATGATTTGCTATTCAAAATGCATGATCAAGTAACATACATATTCAAATATCCTGCCAACAGAACTGACTGAATATAGACTCTTCAAAATTATCTCCCCTTGATTTGCAATAAAACTTTGCTCCATCGACTTTTATCATTTAAATACCCACTGAAAGGATTAATGAAATCAATGTGGTTGCATGAATTGTTAACAAAAGAAAATATTCCTGGTTTGCTCAGGGGCTCAAGGCAGACATACACAATAGTAAGATAGTGTTATTGATTTTCAGAAGTATGTTCACGGTGCCGTGAGACGGTCTCACCTGACCATACTTCCTCCTCTTCCTGCTTTGATGTCTGTACCTCCTTGCCTGCAGGGGGAGATGGGGGACGGAACTTCTTCTGCAATGAATCATTGATGGTATAATAGTAAGGTCAATGTCAAGTTAGCCTGACAAGAGGCATGGAATAGCTTGATTTAAAACAATTACAAACCAATAAATTAGTAAGACATGTTATATTACAGAATAGTTGGATTTAAAACAGTTACACACTAATATATTATACTGTTACAGAAATTATACTGACATACCCAGAAAACACAAAGTGAATTTTTATTTGCTTATTGTTAATCAACTTTAATTCATCAATATCAAGCCTACATCAAAACCTATCATTTACATATCAGAAACATCTAACTAACAAATAGAAGAGTACAAACTTTAAAGGATGGCATCTTGGGCATGCCGCCTCTGATTCCGAGTAAACCGCCACTGCCAAAGCTACGATTAAAACCTCCGAAGCCACTCTCCATTCCTCCGTCTCTTGACCACGAGGGTTTTGACTCAAAGAGGGAAGCAATCGTAGAACTCATCTGATTGGACGACGTTGCTGGCATGCTGGTCTTGCTCGGTTTCTCTATCACTGGCAGCGCTTTTGTTGGCTGAAAAACAGAAATAACTTTTGTCAGTGAAATAATTCTTACTTTACTCATGTCTGGTGTGGGTAGTTGTTATTTTCCAGGGGTAAGGCATTTGTTGCTTATGGAGAAAAAATATTCTCTTGGAAAAATAAATGTTACATACACATCACATATTATCTGGATGGTGCAAGTACTTGTCATTTCAATATACTGCATAATTATTAAGGTTTCATTTCAATAGCAAAATAAAACATTCATAAAGTAAATGATTGAATTACAAAACTAACTAAAAATAAAGTATGTATCACTGTCAGACTTACTTTTCCTTTCTCTGACTCTTGTGCCCACCATGCATCGTAAGATTTGAACGCAGAGTTGACAATCATCTTCTTACACAGATCTTTTTGCATGACTTCCTTCAGCTCCTTCACAAAACTGTTAAGCACCTTCACAAACATAGACTCATCAATTGGCAATTTGTCCGTGGTTTCCGCATATCCCTCGGAACCAACGCCATTTTGATAGCCATAATAATTATGACTGTAAGTTGAATTCATGAAATTGTTACCTTGAGATGGATATGCAGGGAAACTCTGCCACTGGTTACTTTGAGACTGAATGTATGTCTGGTTGAATGATGTGATCGCTGTCGAACCTGGCGGGGCTTGGGTCGTGTTCAGATTGGTGTGAGTTTGAGGGTTGATTTCCAACTTCTGCTCACCACTACTAATTGATGATAGAGACATTTTATCGTCATCATCGTCCACTTCCATATCGCTGGTCTCTCCCGCTGGAGAAGCAGGTTTTGTATCTCCAACCACCTCCTGCCCAGCGACATAATGTCCATTATTGCCGGTCTGCCATGCTTCTTGGTGTATCCCTGGTGTCGGCCATGAGCCTTCTGAGGCAGGTGTCTGCTGGATGGTGTGAGGTGTTGGCCATGAAGTGTCTCCAGGTGTCCGGTGCTGACTGGCGGGTGTTTGCCAGGAGTTGGCGTCTTGTGATGCCACCGTTGGGGTTGCAGATGATGGATCCCAACTGCGATCACTGATGGGAGAGAGATCACGATGTTTGGAATTTGAAGGCTCAGGCGCAGGTTCTTCTGTAAATCCTGTGAGCAGTTTCTGAATTCGTGAGTCCAGACTCATTGACCTAGATTCCTCAACAGGCTCGGGTGTTTTAGGTCTAGGTGGTTTCTCAACTTTCTCTTTCTGCTTCTCCTTACCCCGGTTCTTTTTACCTCGTTCATAATCTCTCTCATAGTCCCTCTCTCCTCCGTCACGCTCATATTCTCTTTCATAGTCCGGTTCTCTTTCATGGTTGACGTCGTGTTCCCTGTAACGATCCCTCTCCCTATCCCTGTCTCGCTCTCGTGGCCTGTCTCTGTCTCGACTCCTGTGATGATCGCGTTCACGATTCCGATCTCGATCCCTGTCTCTATCTCTATGATCCCGATCTCTGTCCTGCTTCCAGTCTCGTCCCTTACCATAGTCTCTGTTCCGGTCTCGGTCTCTCTCCCACTTCTTCTCCTCCCCTCTCTCTCTGCTCCAGCTCCTCCCTCCTTTTTCATTGTAGTCTGTGTTCACAGGTGGCTGGTAGACCTCTTCTTGTTGAGGTGGGGGTTGGTTCGTGTGCAGTGGGGGCGGGGGACGAGTGGGGTCAAAATGAGGAAATGCACCATACCCATCCTGCGATTGTTGGTTTCCGAATTGGGCTTGCACTCCATAATTAAAATCACCTGACTGATGAACATTATAATGCTGAACACTTCCAGTTGGAAAGGGTGTGTGGTTGTAAGCGTCTCCATGGGTAGTTGAAGCACCAGAGCCATAACCAAGGTCTGAATGATTTCCATAGCTCATCTCTGACTGAGGAATGGAGTGTCCCCCCTCATTATGGGGTGGATAATCAAACGTCGGGGGTGGCGGTTGACGTCGCTGAAACTCAAACTCCTTGTCACCAGGGTCATAAGCTTCGTGCTTCTTTGGAAAATCATTCCTAAACTGCTTTGATCCATGGTTAGCATGCCTGTCACTCTTCTGCTTTGGTTCTACCAACATTTCCTCAATGATTCGCGACCGTTCTCTCCCTGAAATTAAACGAAAATAGATGATCATTTCTAATACAAATACTTTACAAAGGCATAAAAACACACCCAGTGAAAATGTTACTAATAAATCCTGGATGACCAGCAAAGGATAACAAATAAAGTAATGGAAGAGTTTATATTTATATCTGAACATTAAACATACCAAAAGACAAAATATTATATATATTTTGCAACATTTGTTATTTTCAAATGCTGATTTAAGTATCAAAGAAAATGACGAACCCATGGTATCAATGATGACAGTTATGATGTTGCCCATCTTGGATGTCTGGTTGAGTTTCTCAACACATGTACGAGCTGCCTTGGAGGATGTGAACAGGACCTGAGTCAGTGAAAATTGGCAGTTTGAGAAATCATAGTTGTGTTCATACAAAATCAAAGACCATAATCTCCGTAACACAAAGAAATTGATGCAATCAATTAAGGCTGTGCAATATTATTGCAATACCAATTTATTGCAATACAATTTTCATATTGCAATATATTGCACCAACAAATATTAAGTCAAATTTATTCATTTATCTTGTAAAAGGCACATTTACTGGCATAACTTGCATTACGAAAATTATTATGAGTGCTAGAATGTGTGTTGAACTGTATTACAAATGATCTTTTTAGAGATCTGAAAGTCATTTTATCAAATGTGTCTTCTTTAAACTGCAAAATGAAGTATAAAAGTTGAATGTAGAGTTCATTTAGCATGTTGCAATATCATTGGCACTAGTTAAACTAGTTTCTCGAGAAATATCTCATTGTCAGAGGATCTTGCAATTTATTGTGGTACGTATTGCAATACATTACAGTTCAGCAATAGGTATCGCAATTCAAAATATGAGGCAATACACAGCCCTACAATCAATGCACAAACCTTGTCTTACTTAAATTAATGTCACAGCTAAATTGTTATGTCGGATCTAAGAATACCAAACGTAATCAACTGTTTGCACAACTCTTTTGAATCATAATTAGTTCAACTTTGAACATTAAAAGCACACATGGCTTTACATTAAAAAATAACCCCTTACATGGACATAAAATCAAAGGAATACAAACATACTTTGCCAATGCCCATGTGCTTCTTGTTTTTTGGGTTGTAGTAGATTTTACACTCCTCAATCTTTCCAAAAGATTTGCACATGTTCTCCAAGAAATCCTTGTTGATGTTGTCATTGAGATTCCGGAAAGTGATCTCCTTGGCAGGAGGCGTACCCACGTAGTAACAATCATACTGAAATGGGTACAAGATCATAAAACCAAAGTTGAAACAGAGGTAAAAATACAAATTCAGAACCTTACTAAGCAAGAAATAGATGTCAATTCAGATAAACTATTAGGTGAAAATGACATAACGGGATAGATAGCAAAACTAATCTTGAAATGCAGATGCAAAGAAAATATCAGCAGTTTTTCATTTTAAATTTTGTTTATCAACATTAGCAGTCAAATTGTAATCCCTACTTCTCCAAGAAATTATGAGATTAATTATCTGATTAAATTTTGTTTTAAGTTTTCAAACCTTGAAACGGGGGACAGGTAGATCTGCAACATCTTTTCTGCTCCAGATTCTTTGAAATCTTGGTCGTGGATCTCTCAAATCAACTGACAGATTCTCCTGCAATACAAGTAAAATGGTCAATTTCATCTCAATCTTATTATCACCTGTTAAAGGGACACCGCGTTAAGGATAACTATGAGATCAGATTAATCTAGCTATGGTGATTAATGTGTCGATTAATGTGTCTGCTAATGAGTCAGGCTTCGCTTCACTGTATACATGCAATTGTTTTTATTACTTTTTACTTCAAAGTGTCGAGAGTTGGGGATTTGTGACTTGTTAGCAGTCATGCTAATCAGCAGAGGTAGAATAATCTCATCTCATAATTATCATTGACACGGTGTCCCTTTCACGTTTAATTTGGCTTGAAGAACCATAATATGATTTTTAAATGTTTACAGGAAATTAATATATTGTTTACGTATAACAAAGGTTGAACTTAAATTGAGCAGTCATTACTAAAATAACCACTATCCAAAATTTATTGAAAAAAATATATTCTATCAGGTGAACCTCATTCTTCAAAGTTCAAACTGTCCTTTTGGCTCTTAGTACCCTGTTAGACTGTCTTCTTAAGGTAATATAACTGCCTTCTATATTTTCATACCCTTTGATCCCTGTGAACAATCTTTTGAGGGTTACTTGTTTAGTTTAGGGTCGGACTGTTAGTACTGCAGTACATCAACAATTATAAGGCTAGTACCCAGTAAACTACAGAACTAATCCTTGAAATCTGACAGAAAATGCTACATAATTTTAAGTTTTCTGTGCCAAATTTAAGTTGTTTTCCAAGTTCCTGTTTCTCGTTGCACGATGCAAAAAGAGATTTGACGTTATCCGTTGACACTGTCAGAAAGCATATCTCACCCCTGGAACCACCCCATCAAATCTGTAGACTTTCTGAGTTTGACCTCGATGAATAAGGGGGTCAGCAATCAGCTTGTAATTTCTTCTGCCTTTCTTGTCCATGTGATCAGGTTGACCTCTCTGCAATCCATTTGGATCTGAAAAGATAAAATTAAAGATGCACAACTGGAGAGTGTCTCATGCAAACAAATTACTTGTTCAAAAGTGTTTCAAAAACCGGCTGAATCTAAACACAAAACTGTGTTTTCCCTCACATGGATCTTTATATCTTCTGTCATGGTCCATTGTTTCCTAGGCCAATCTAGATACAATGCAGTTCATAGTTTGGTGGAAGAATCCCTTGCAAACAACTGTCGATCATATCATATCACTAATAACTCGTCTATACGATGTGGTGACAAAATATATCAAGGCCCAAACAACAACACATCCCTTCTGTGTTGTATCAAAATTCCCTGCTATCCCACAATTCAACAGGCGGATGTAGCGGAAATACCAACGACCATAGTTTCGAACCTAAAGAAAACATATCAATTTCAGCTTTTTCAAACAATATTATTTCAATTTATCTATAATGAACCAACTATTGTCCTATGTGCATTCTTCTACATTTTAAAAACAAATTCCGAAAGTAAATTGGGTGCCTTTCTTCAATTTGTAATGACTTTCGCGATTCGCTCTTTTCAAGGGATTTCAACCAATAGGATGAAAGTTGTTATCGAGTCTTCGGCGTCAAACACGTGTTTTGATAAAGTTTTATGTTCGAAATGGATAAGAAAGCAAAGTTATTCACAAAACGTATCGCCGAAAGATTTTCAAGGGGTAAATAAAAGAGCCCATTCATTACATCGGCACGACAAGTCGTTTTGATTTGTTCTGAAACTGGGTTTCAATTTATGCGTTGAAAATCGCTCATACAAATTTCAACATCTGAAAGTGAAACACGGTTTATTATTCACGAATAAGAAATTATGTATTGAATTTTCATATTGGCTTTATTAAATGTACTATTAATCAAATGATTAATTGATATACGTTTGTTGCATTTATGATGCAGTGATTTATACAGTCTTTAGACTTTAGTTATAGCATTCGGCATGGCATGTTAGTGATGATTTTATTCTACTTCATTCGATTCTGATCCCATCTATGAAGATGCATGGGCCCTTATATATTATCGTTGGTATTATCATTTTGCATAAATAGTTCCATGAAGATTAATTGAATTTTGACCATCTTTGATTTTTTTGGAAACCTAGGCAAATATCCTCCAAAATATCTAAAATAAAACTCATATCAGAATCTATTGAAAAATTTCTTGACATGGGAGGAAAAATCATTGTCTGTGCAATGTATTTCAACTGTAGTCCCTATTATCAGGGTATTTGAAATTTAATTGATATATATATACCGGTATATATATATTAATGAATAAAAATGACCAATGTTATGTCATTCAAGATAATTTTTGCAAAACTACTTAAACAAGAAATTTTATTGCATAAAAGTGTAATACCCAGGTTTTATCGGGCAGACATTTTTTACAGGTAAGCTTTGACAATGTATCAAAAGAAAGGCGAAGATTTCACTATTGTAGGTTTTGAAAACATTTTAGTTTCATTGATTCTGAATTATCTGAACAATGTTAGCTTAACTTAAAGAGCCATCAAGGATGTTAGTATTCATTAAAAATTATTTGTGGAAAATATACTTATAACGTCAATTGCTAGAGAAATCTTTTATCTACAACATGACATCTGATAAATTATTTTCATATCACGACAATGTAATGAAATTTGGTTTCAAAGATAGGTTCCCCTTCAAGGAGCGTGTATAAGAGGGTATCTGACGTCATATAAACAGATTTCCCCCTTATTGCATAAAACGTACTACATAACAACTAGCCTTTACAAAGCATGAATGCTCGTCTCTAGTGCAAGTCGCCAAAGCAACCCACATGCTGCACCTGCTGCTGTTGGAAGTTAAGCTACCCTTGTCAAACATCACTGAATGTGACGATTGGTTTATAAACACTGATTCTAAATGTCCTGAGAACATACAAATAATTGCCTGTTTAATGTTTGTTTTTTTTAGCTAAGACCAGCAAATTATGACAAACATATTCTCATTGATTATAAAATTCAAGCAAAACAATAATTCCAATATCTGTAAAAAAATACATACAGTCAAACCGCGATAATCAGGCCACCGATAATCCGAATCTCGCAGTTTCCGAACGGTAGGAAGATGTAACCAAACTAATCTCTATAGTAGTCCTCATTACTCAGTAGTCCGAACATTTCACTATCCGAACGTTTTTGATGAAAAACGGAAGTGTTCGGATTATCGAGGCCTGACTGTAATTTAATGAAATGGTAAATAAATAACCGCCAAAAATTATATATTTCGATTTTTTTCATTGCTCATAAACTTTATTTTTCTTTTGTGTCTTTGTATACGGTGTGTGAGCTAGACCATAATGCTTTGCGCTTTTAAATAAAAGACTTGATCTATATTTAGACTGGAATACACCTTTACTAATTAGTGCAATTTCTCAGCTTATTTTGGGTCGAAAAAATCTGTGAAAAATTAAGTGTATATATTTCACGGAGATAGATTTTTGGCAATTTTCCGATATGTTCATCAACATCCTTGATGGCTCTTTAATGTGGTTAGAACAAATTGAAATTGCAATCGGTGAATTGTAAAAGAGGTTAAATGGAAAGGTATAAGCAGAGGATATGAACAATTTAATTAATAAAAACTATGTTTTGTAATGCTTTCAACACCCATTGCCACAAGGGGGTGGCAATTGTTAAACAAATGCTGTTGTGATGTTTTAGTTTTATTATCTACAAAATACCAAATTTATCAATTTATTGAAATTTTACTTTGTATACTAAAATTCTATTTATAAAGTTTGACTCTTGTTAATTCGTCTTCTGCTTTTTATTTTTCAGATGAAAAAAACAAGAATGTCAATACAAAGTCTTTGCTGTACAAAAGTATCAGCAATGTGTCAAAGGAATCGCTGAAACGAAAACTGCAGGATAATTTTAATTTGTACTTGAAATATCTAAACAAGTATGTAACAGTAAATATTTCATATCTTTGAAGAATTAATGTGAATTGTGATGAATATGTCATAATCAATTTAAACAACATGTGGTTGAACATATATACATTTATAAATAATATCAGTAATTGCATATTTCCAACACTAACAAGGTAATAGAGAATGCTTGACAACCTTCCATTTAATACCAAAAGGGGTTCATCTTGGAACGCAGTTCGTCTGTCCGTCTTGAATAGGGTACCTGTCTTCTGAAATCAACTCGACCCACTGTTTTTTTATCAGTCTTTTTGAAACTTTGAATGGTGTTAAATTTTGACGTCTCGACAGTCAATCGATAGCATAAGGTGTAATAATAGTGATATCTTCAACGAGTGAGTAATGAAAATAATTCGAAAACATATGCGTCTCTCAATCTCATTATAATCAAATCATTGAATTGTTCCCTTGGCTTTGGTTTGCCATTCATCTATGATCTGATGGAATCGCGTAGAGATCCATGTCCACAAGAAGTTATAAGCTTACAACAACTGTCATGCTTTTAAATTTCTGAAAGTAACTTACCGGTAGAAGTTCAAACATGGCTTTTCTGAATTACACTGCGAAGAGAGTACCTCAACAGAAATTGTCGAAGTCATCCGAATGTTTTCAATATGGTGGTGCACATGCAGCCGTCGATAGATGAGCAGAAAGTGATTTACTATGGCTGCAAGCGAATCTTACACACTGAAACATATCTACTGTAGCACAAATATTATGCGCGCTTGCAGATTTATTCATTTATTCAGAGTTAACTACATAAGACGAAGTGGCCATGAAAGCTGAAATCTGATTGGTTGGATAATGGTTATCCCTACTAACTGATTTGAATGAGATTAATGTGTATCTGTAAGATTTATGATGCTTGTCTCATGTAGATGTGTGAGGAAGTTCCACGCCAAGTCTCAAGCAGATGAGGGCACCAGTGTCAAGCTGATTCAAACTTGGAATGAGTGTCGACAGTTACCACAACTCTCGAAGGAAGAAAATCGCCAGATATGTGAGAAAATCATGTTTTTATCATTAAAATATCAGTTTTCATTCAAAAGAAATATTTTACTTTAGCTCTTCATGCCTTAAAAGCCAAATGGGCTTATGGCAGGGGATGGCGTCCACCAGGCATCGTCTGTAAACATTTTAATTTTTCGACTTCTCCTCCAGAACTGCTGCACCCCAGAAGCTGAAATTTTGCATCTAAGGGATCAAATTTTTTTCATTTAGTCTTGACTTCTCTCCTCAAATATGGGCGGGGCAGGATGTTCACTCTAAAATATTATCTTTAGTGGATGGAGAATAAGATTTGTAAATTTCATTACCCTATTGCCCAAAATAAGGGCATGACAGGGTGCAATTGAAAGTGGTTTTACCGGTTTACCATGCATCATTTGATTGATAAAAGCGTCGGCATCTACATTGAAACGACACACTACTACAATAAAGCAGTTGTAAATCCGTTGAACTAATTAGCAACTTATTCGGAGCTGCTATCAGTTTTTGTGCAGTTTCCGTCGCCGCCGCCGCCGCACGCGTGTTTGTATTCGCTATAACTTTTTTCCTAAAAGGTTTTGAGAACTCATACACAAAGCTTCTTACTTATGCCCCTGGGGAATTTTTTTGACATGTTTATTTTTAAGGTCAAAGGTCAAGGTCACGAGTTCTGAAATCGCTAAAAAAATCCTTGTAAACACGATAACTTGAAAAATATTTGTACTATCAGGCTCTTATTTGGTGTACATCAACTATGGAGAAAGGCCAAGATTTGAAAAGGTTTTCGCAAACATCCATCAAAGGTCAAGGTCACAGCGAGGGCACAACTTAAGCATGCTTTTGCGAAAATGTCTTATTTCAACTATTAACACTTTTAATCATTACATGATTGTTATACACAATGAAAAGTGATCACTGATTGTGTGACCTTGAATTTAAAAGGTCAAGGTCACGAAATATGGTCAAGGTCACCAGTTCTGAAATTACTAAATAACCTTTTCCCAAGAAGGTATTAACACCTCATATACATAGCTTCTTTCTTATAAACCTGGTGGATGATTTTGGCATCTTCACATTCAAGGTCAAAGGTCAAGGTCACAAGTTCTGAAATCGCTAAAGAAATCCTTGTAAACATGATAACTTGAAAAATATTTGTGCTATCAGGCTCTTATTTTGTGTATATCAACTATGGATAAAGGCCAAGATTTGATAAGATTTTCGTTAACATACGTCAAAGGTCAAGGTCACAGCGAGGGCAAGACTTAAACATGCTTTTGCGAAATGTCTTATTTCAACTATTATCACTTTGAATCATTACATGATTGTTATACACAATGAAAAGTGATCACTGATTGTGTGACCTTGAATTTTAAAGGTCAAGGTCACGAGATAGGGTCAAGGTCACCAGTTCTGAAATCACTAAATAACTTTTTTCCATGAAGGTATCAACATCTCATATATGTAGCTTCTTTCTTTCTCAGGAATGATTTTGACATGTTCACATTAAGGTCAAAGGTCATGGTCATGAGTTCTGAAATCACTACAAAAATCCTTGTAAACACGATAACTTCAACAACTTCTGTGCTATCAGACCCTTACTTGGTATATATCAACTTTGGAGAAAGACCAAGATTTGAAAACGTTTTTGCTAAAATCTTTCAAAGGTCAAGGTCACAGCAAGTTCACAAATTAAGCATGCTATTGTGAATATGCCTTATGCTAACAATGAACACTTTGAGTCATTGCCTGATTGTTATACACAATGAAAAGAATTCATTGATGGTGTGACCTTGAAGGTCAAAGTTCAAGGTCATGAGATATTGGTTAAGGCCGTGTTAATCTGTTGATCCAATTTTGAAATCAGAAATAGGTTTTAAGAACAAAGTTGTAAAAAGTGACCCCAGTGATGATTCAACTTGTAAGAATAACTTGAATAATGAAAAAAAAATTGTCAAAAGAAATTCCCTTTTTATTTATGTTGAGGAGAAGGCGGAACAGGGAAAGGCGAGACCCAAAGTTTCGGAGCTGCTCTGCTTTTGCGGTGTCCCGCAAACGCTATTCTAGTTTCTTCTTTGTTTAACCAAATTCTAAATGCCTCTTCAAAAAAACTTAATTTTATGTTTAGCACAAATATTAAGCTAAATATAGTTTATTCATTCTCCTTAAAAGAAGGTTCTATCGGGTATTTTTTGTGGAAACAAATTCCGAGATGATATTCTCGTTTACACATATGTGCTATTAATACATGATTAAAACATGGTCAAATTGAAAGATATTAATGAAGTTAATATTTTGATGACTCTATATTTCACAGCTTGAGCAAGTTGAAAGTTCATCGGCGCTGCGAGTAGGGAAAACTTCGCTGCGGACTAACATCATATTGTTTATCAGTTTTATTGTATGTTATGTGTTACTATGTGTATTTTCTATCATTCTATAGGATTTTTTTTTCTTTTAAAGTGAAAAATTGGGTTAACTATAGCACCTTTTCATTCCACGTAAAGACAAGAATCCAAGATTGCGGACACTTCCGTTAGATCGGTGATAGAACTTTCCCTTTAAGTCACCATGCAGGTAAACCTCTCAAATTATTGTGTATTTGAAGTTGCTCATAGTGTGACCCATGGACCAAGAGAGGTTTCTGGCTTTGGGAGTATCATATTTCAAGCTTCTATACTCTTGTAGAGATAAAACAATAAATGTCTTCTTAATTTAATAACGACTATGTGATTGTTTCAGGTGTGAGACTGGTGTTGAAAGATCTGGAACATACAGACAATAAAATAGTACAACTTGTTGACCAATTTGAGGTAATTTTTCCAGCTACACAACTTACCGGTAGTTTCCTTCTCCAGGACAGTCGTTATTTACTTGGCTGCTCTTTCATAATGGTAAACGTGCTACAGTGACTTACGGTGAACACTTGAATTGGTGTCAACCCATTCTGTGAAACTGATTTACAGGAATCATATTTCTTGAACTTAGGGAATTAATATCTTTTGTCGGCCACTGGCTAAAGATATATTTTTATTCAAGGAACATAATGGTGCCAGTGAAAGCAGGTTATGTTTGAAGGTGTTTTAAAGGCAATGTAGCGCGATTTTCTTACTGAAATAAAGTGCTCTCAAAAAAATATAAATAAGTGTTACAAATGGCTGAATAATACTTCTAAATCAATAAAAAGAGTTAAAATTTTAATATTAAATGGCGAATTTGTGAAACATAATTTGCAAAAATCGTCCTATTATCCTATTTCTTGTTCAACCAACTATTCTTAACTTCCAGGAACAATGTGGATCTCCAAAAAAAGACGCTTTGTTGAGCTGGATGAGCACCTGCAAGCACCTGTTAATGTCGACAACTCATCCGGGGGTCATCACCAAACTCATGCTCTACTACCTTCTGTAAGTTATACACTGTAGACGTTTCAGTTAGAGGCTTGAATTGGTCTTTATCGTCATTACCTAACTGATTCCCGCAGTAGACATTTTTGTATGAGATCAAGAACATATCACTACAATTTCAATGCCTTTACATCATCAGTGATGAACATGCAATTATTTGCACTAAGAAAGCAATATCTGACAAAACTATCTAATTCAACAATGTTAAACGTGGTGGTAGCACTCATTTATTGATGTTGATTGTTGGTCTGACCCCATTAAATGAAGCCTACCACCATGTTTAACATTGTTAAACTAGATTATATACTATTTTAGCAACCTCAGTCTTTGCATTCTCTTCCTTCAGATTTCTGATCCTAACCTCTGTTGTGTTACGCTTGAAATCTGTATCCCTGCTTCTTGATAGGGCAGGGACGATAGACTGATGCATCGGTTGATCACGATCTTTAACAGCACGATACGAGTATCGAACCAGACATGAAAAAAGTGAAAAAGTATCGATCCATAGTTTCTGAAATGCTTATAGTGATTTGTCAACTATTTAATCAATATACTTCATAATAAACTTTACTTCCTCGAAATAGAACAAAATAGTTCCACCAAGAACTGCGGCGAGAAGCGTAGTTTACATTGACATAAATCACCAGAACAGAGTGACCTCCCTTCAGCAATCCAGATTTAGAATGATTCATACGATTGGACAAACTGTAAAGTAATATGCAGTCAATTATGACCAACTCGATGGGGTTTTCTTTTATGAAAAGTATCGTGATGCATATCGGATTTGTTTTTGTTTATGACTTGGTCTCCTATAATTATGAGCATGTTTATGATCAATAGTTTTCACAAAATCATAGCATATTTCGAGGAAAACTCATTAAACGAGAAAACATTTGTCTTACATTTATTTTATCATAATATGACGTGTCATTGGCAAATGTCACTTTTACAACGGCGTCGCTGATAGCACAACTATTCAATTGCAACCAATCGGGACACTCCCTTTCTGCCCTCGATTTCAAGCATAAAACAACAGAGGTTAGGATTGGAAATCTGAAGGGAGTAACCTGTGTGGGAAGAGAATGTAGTTTTTGATGATGTATCCTCATTCTGTTGCAGGAAGATAATACCTTTGTCTGAAGATTGTTTACAAAGTGGGAAAGAGTAAGTAACTACATCTGTGTAATTTTGTTTCATTCACAGTTTAATTTTTTAGAATGTCAAAACATCAAATTTATAGCAATAGCATAATTTATTACCAATATGGTTGAAATAACCGAGTTAATATTATTGATATGAGCACATGTGCACATATCACGTTTGCCTAGCATCGATTGTTTCACCACGGCTTTCCGTAATTTGTCGTCTGAGGTCATAAAACGATTTTTCGTGACGTCACCGTTGCTTGCCGTCGCAAGAGAAGTGGGCCGCTTTCTGACTATTTTTATGCGAATCACATGGAATAGAACGGGTAATAAAGAAATTATTACACTCGAAAGTGTGTTATATGACTTTTACGAAACTCGTGTGAATTTCTGTATAACCCTTGCTATCGCTCGGGCAATACAAAAATTCACACTCGTTTCGTAAAAGTCATATGACACACTTCCTCGGGAAATAATCTCTATTTACAAGCTTATAGATGTTATATAAGCAGAAAATATATGTCTCCGTGATTGGTATTTTTTCCCCCACCACAAAGTGGAAGGGGGATACAGGTTTTGGCTCGGTCTTTCTGTCCGTTCGTCTGTCTGCAATAAAAGGGACAACTTTTCTTAGAAACTATTTAAGATAGGACAACAAATTTTTGTTGTGGCTTGAGGGCATTAATACCCTGATGGAGTTTGAAAATGAGAAGCGTTCAAATATTTTTTGCAGAGTTATTGCCCTTGTACCATATTGTTGTACTCTGTTTATGATAAGGGGACAGCTCTTCTAAGCAACTTTTTAAGATATAACCAAATTTGGTGTCTGGCTTCAGGGCATTAATATCCTGACGAGTTCAAATATGAGAAGTGTGCAATTATTTTTTGCAGAGTTATTTCCCTTGTGCTGTATTTTTGGACTGTTCATGGTATCTCAAAGAAGACTACTTTTCTCAAAAACGATTTAAGATAACCAAATTTGGCGTGTGGCTTGAGGGTATTGATACTTTGAAGGAGTTAAAAAATAAGATGAGTGTGATTATTTCCTCCGGAGTTATTGCCCTTGATCCATTTTTTTCTACGCTTTTCCAGGTATCTTCAACAGGGACAGCTTTTTTCAAAAACTGTTTTACATCGGATAATTAAATTTGATGTGTGGCTTGAGGGTATCGAGACCTTGATGGAGTTAGAAAATAAGAAACGTGTGATTTTTTCCGGAGTTATTGCCATTGTTCTGTTCTTCATCTGTTTTTCATCGTCAGGTATCTTCAAAGGGGATAGCTTTTCTCAGAAACTGTTTAAAGTCAAATCACTTATGTGGCTTGAGGGTATCAAGACCTTGATGGAATGAAAATGAGAAGCCACAATTATTTCTTCTTGAATTATTGCCCTTATTCCGATTTCTTGAGGCTGGCGATGGATGTTGATGACTGTCTTCATGTTGGTATTTATGTTTATTAGAAGAGGGAGAGGATTGTTGTATTCTCAAACTTAAATTGTATTTCATGCTCAAGCACAATTCTAGTTCTAGATTCCCCACCATGTCATAGATGTTTTATTTTATTCACCAAAACGTCACATTCACTGAAATGAAGTAGTTGTACAGCCGTTAATCTACATAGCCTATCATAATCTACATAGCCTATCATACTCTACATAGCCTATCATAATCTACATAGCCTATCATAATCTACATAGCCTATCATAATCTACATAGCCTATCATAATCTACATAGCCTAAGTTACTTTGATGGATGTAGACTCCCCACAATGTCATAGATGTTTTAAAAGCAGTTTTATTTTATTCACCATAACATCACATTCACTGCCACAAAGTAGTTGTAGCCTAACTATGTAGACTGTCAGAAGTGACTGATGGATGGTTACATAAGGCATTCTTTGACATAACCTCTTGTCTGTTTATTTATTTAGAACAAAGACGATCGCAGATGCACTGAAGGAGTTCCTAGTCTTGAGTCACCTGCGATATAAAAAGGTCCTATGCCATTTTCTTTTTCTCATAATAACAGACTTATGGGCCACACCTACTATCTATCTACTTTTATCAACAAGATTTTCATAACATTTGTACCGGTAATCATTACCCACCAAGCTCAATGAAACTTGGTGTAGGGAACAATCATCATGTGCAGATGTTCCTTGAGGTTTTCAAATTTTACTTTTAGCTGTTTCCATGAAAAGTTTTGCTTTTCCATAACTTGAAATGGCTGAGATCAGTACAGCTTGGGAACTAGAACAATATTCTTGTGAAGCGTGAATTTATCACCAATAATTTCAATAGCTTATACAAATTTAGATTAGATTTATTAAAGAATATATCATTGTTCAATATACTTTAGACTTTTTCCCACTTTCAACGGGGGCTATACTCAACCCTGTCTGCTTGTTGCCACAAAAATCAACCAATAGCAATAAGTGGATGAATATCAACTTCAACGAAAGTTCAATCGTTTCAGACTGAATCATCAGATGACGAGAGACCCCCAAGAAGAGGGGACATATTGGCTTCTCTATTATCCGTCTTCATCGATCTCCGTGTCGGTGATGAAAGGTACGTAAGACCAAAAACTTATTGTTGAATTGAATTGATGTCAAATGAGATATGCAATGCTTATATTCAGACTTTAAGATGTTTTCTATCAATTTCAAATCTTCATCAATCTTTGTATCACAGATAGTGGGTGCATTTCGACTTTATTTATTTGAAAATGCAGAAAATACTGTTCAAGTAAAATTCTTTTTCATTTATAACTTGATGACAGGTTGTAACTTATTTTTTTTTTTAAATAATAATAATAAGTTCAAAATTTTGTCCCTTGGTTGCTAAGCCAACCGCTTGGGCGTGGGGCTCTACACAGGGTGGTCACACGTTTGAAAAACACTTATTTTGTGTTTTTTTAACTTAATTTTATTATTTAAAACAAAAATTAAGTTACAGCCTGTCATCAAGTTAAAAAATAAGGATTTTTATGCTATATGTACCCCAAGGAGGATTCCTTCAAAGAATCTGCAACCTCTGCAGGTTGGTTCGAAATGTTTTTATCTTTGTGTTGACAGATTTATTGTATCAGCATTTTCATTAATAATCAAAATCCTGATATAGTCTTCCAAACACTTTCAGCATCTGGATGTCTTTGTTTCAGTCTTAGTGACAAGAAGTTATCAAGGGAGATAACTAGTCTGACTTCGTACCTGCTCTATAATGATTGGCTGCTT
This sequence comes from Gibbula magus, assembly GCA_936450465.1. Classification (NCBI taxonomy): domain Eukaryota; kingdom Metazoa; phylum Mollusca; class Gastropoda; order Trochida; family Trochidae; genus Gibbula; species Gibbula magus. The sequence continues at coordinate 26,855,485 of OW388295.1, read as the reverse complement.
AAACTGGATGTTCTTGTCCAGGTTACCTCCCCTGTGAACTCTCCATCCCTCCTTGTGTTTGCTCAGTGAGTAAAGAGCTTTTAGTTAAACCCAAATAATTTTGATATGATTTGTTTGGAATAAATTTTTCAAAGTATGTTACCAATTTCTTTGATTTACCTTTTAGACCTACTAAGTTTGTTCCTCAATGTGAATTAAATATTATTCTTTTATGGACTTCGAAGTCAGGGTGAAAGAATTTTACTGAATGCTCAGTCTGATTAAAATCGACCCTGTTCCGAGGAATTAAATCTGCAAAATAGTTCATATCGGGATACGAACTGGTTCTATAGATTCCTCGCCACAAGGGTTGAGTACACTGGCGCGTGTTTCCTACCACTTTAGCACAGACAATCACATAATAGTTTTTAAACGGTCGCCGTTTTGAAAGCATTCGGAACAGACTAAAGGATAGATTTTTAGAGTTATCTGCCCCTAGCTTCTCGCAGCGAAAGATTTTGTTGGAGGTCCTGTGATTGGTTAACTGAATTGCGTCAGAACAGTCTAGGGGCTGTTATCAGACGGTTTTGAGGGGAAACCTTCGAATGATATGAGCTCGTATCCCGATAATTACACTATTTTGCAACTTTTATTCCTCGGAAAACTGTCTATTTTAATCAAGGCTGACTGAATGCTTTACTATAAATTTTCTTTGTAATACATTATGGATATTCACAGTAGCTATTGGTTTTTAACAGTTTAGTATAGGTGAAATTAACTTCTGATTCTGATAATGTTTTTTGAAAGTGGACTGTTTTGAGTTATCCATTGGTATATCAAGGTTTTACTGTCAAGCACCATTCTTTTATTATTAGGTCCTGTCTGGAACAATTCCCCGACAACTTCTCCGACTGTGCAGCTTACCTGAAGTTTATGATGTGCTTGGCAAAGTTTAAAGACCATATTGAAGAGATCCTACTGGTGTGTGTTTGAAGGAACAGAGTCTTCTACACCCAATATTCAAATGACCTAGTTCACCTTTAATTTGACAACATATTTATAAATTTTTGACTGTTTATCATTTTATATAAATATTCAAAATGTTTGTTCAGTTACAATACAGATAGGTGAAAAAAGTAAAGTTTTTGATGGACACATACGGCAGTGTGAAACAAACTAAACCCTAAATTTTCTTTTTGCAACTGTAACTGACAAACACTTGTCACTTTCAAGGCTTTTTATTGATTATTTTTTACATTTAATGTCTTTTCTATCCTCAGCAATGCATGAAGATACGTGCGCCGCTGGGCTTCATAGATTGGCTGACAGAAAGAAGTCCTGAGACCATGGCCGAGATTCCCGACGATGTTCGGTTCAAGGGGAGACAAATCACTTATTTCCTGTTGAATAATCTTTCTGAAGACCTGCAATCTCAGCTCCTAGATGTGAGTACTTGAGTTAACTTGTGGGACCTGGGTCAGGACAGATATAGTAAAGTAAAAGCTTCCTGCAGATGAACCCTTAAATAGGGGACTTAGTTTTTAACCCCCGGGGATTTATGTTGTGGCGCAGCCGGTCCGTTGGTTCGTCTGTCTGTCTGTCGGTCCGTCCGTCCGTCCCGAAAAGGGTATTTTGGATCTGGGACCGATCAGATTAATATTTTCAGAGTTATGGCCCTTGACTGAGAATGCTCAGCTTTCCAATTTTAGACTGACAGTACCTGTGTTCTGAAATCAACTCCTCCCAAAGCTTTTTATCAATCTTTCTGAAACTTTACATGTCTTTTGGATATACCCTTGGTGATATTCATGTGCTTTTTTGGAACAGATTGGATTAATACTATCAGAGTTATGGTCCTTGACTTAGAGTGCTCAGCTTTCCAATTTCATACTGGCAGTAACTTTTAATTTGTCAGCATTTGAACATGTTAGCCCATCATTATCAATGAGGTACTAGCCAGTATCCGTATTACCTTTTAGAACTCAATGCGTGTCATGTATCTCGTTGTTGCTACTTGTGTTCATTAAAAAAATTTCAAGACTTTGTTTAATGTGTTTAAAGTGGATGAACATATTGACAGTCAAATGAACAATTTTAACACCTGATATGACAAGTTTAAACTTATGCAACGGGTTTGTGAGTTTGACTGCTTTTTGTTAGTATGCTAATATTACCATAGGTTAAGGGTTAATCTAACTCATCAAAATGAATTCATTTGAACATAGAGAACATGTGACGTGTTAGTTAACGAAGAAACTGTCTTACAGTTGTGATATTTAGATAAAAGATACCAACACAAAAATGTATTACATTTATCACTTAATAGCAAAAGGCCGAGGTAAATTTTGTTTACTAATTTTAGTCCGGTGGCTAACTGATTTGAAGTATACACGCCGGATTAAAGCATGAAAATTGGCATAATGGTCCAAAACACAATACTTATCAATAATTTGGGGGTGTGCCCGATTTTCGTGACCTACTTTTTTCAAAATCCAAGATGGCTGCCAAGATGGCCGCCAAAATCTTAAATAGGCATATCTCGGTTGTTATTTGGCCTATCAACTTGATTTGAACGGCAACATTGATGTTATTAATTATGCTCTCTTTAATGAAACAACTAACAGATTGGTAAGACACATATTCTTTTTTATCAATTTACATTGAATGTTTCACTTTCAAGTTATTTTTGAATCACCGTTCATTAGATTATATCTCTGTATCATTGATGTCAACAGTTGCAAAGCGATGTGCACCAAAGCTGCAATTTTAGAAAACACTTTCCTTTAGCAACACATTGCCAGAGATTTACTGTCACACTTGGTAAGTTCTCTGAATCTCCGAGGCCTCTGGAAGTGTCATCCACTTAGGTTTCCAGGGGACATCATGTTTTGTCAATCCAAAGGAAAGTGGTACTTCTTGCTGAGGATGGACAATCAAGGTAACCAAAGACTTGCTTGATAGAGGCTTCGTTGGACATGCTGTAAGAGAAAATCTTTGGCAGATGAAGCCCTCAATAGTCGCAAAAACAGTTGGCTCCAAATCTACTGACTCGAAAGGGTGAAATAAAATGTGCTGTAAATCTTTGTTACTTCTTGGTAGGATTGCAAAATCTTCCATGAACTATTTTTTCTTTCCATTGAAATGGGACATTGTGTAAAAGCATGGAAAAGGAGTAGGGCCGTGGATTTCTGACTGCCATGACGTTTGAAAATGCTGTTGGCGTTGAGGAATCTGAAATTCGACCTCTTTCCCAAGTTTGCAGGATAGCAAATTGCTCAGCACATTTACAATTGCATCTATGTCAACCGTTCAAACAAGAATTTTGACGGCACCTCTCTATTGCATCCTGAACAATAGAGGCAGATTATTCTATCTACGTCTTCTAGACTGATAGAAAGCGTCTTCTCTCCACGACTTCTTGTTACCGCATGTGCTGCTTGTGTTACTTCCTACCCTCTGAGTAACTCAATTCAAAGGTAACATTGTGTAGGGGAAACCTTCCTTCAGATGCTCTTTCCTCTCCTATCTTGTGTTCTTAATACTTTATTTTTTGCGCGAGTCCAAATTCAGTTTAGAAGGTGCAATTGCCCATGGATTCATATGGTTCAGCTTCATGTACCTTGCAAGCAATGTACATTTTGCTGATTAGACCAAAGTCATCCTTCAGGTCCATTGGAGTTCATCTTAGCTTTTAGTTGTCTGTGTTTGAAAAGAGACAGCTGAGTATTCTTTTTTGGACAAAACTATATAACACCAGTATCAAACACAACCATAATCACCAATGGTCATCATTACCTGGGTTTCTTCAAAGCAATGGTGTCGTATACTCTGTTCACTTAAACTTTGAATGCCTGTTGTGTAGCAGGACCTTGTTCCTGATTCTGTCCTCTTTGTTTCTTGAACTCTTTCCAAATTCTTGCCTGCTCGGATCACATTACCTATGCACGCTTGCTGTCAGTGATTTAGAGGTATGAAATCACTTTCTGATACCAGGAGAGAATCACTTCAAATGCCACTGTGATGGGATGCTTCTAAGATGCCATATACTTCATCAATAGAACGAACAGAGTATCAAAAGCTTCTGGGGTGTAGTTTTATAAATCCTGTTGCCTTTCATAGATGGAATGTTTCTGGACCGGAGGTTTAGCGCAAAAATGGGATGGAACAAACATCATTACCACCATTTGAAAATGAAGATGAAGTTCCAATATCAGTTATCAGTATGTACATAACTTGAAGCTTTGTTTAATCTGTCAAATATATCAAACAGAAAATATTCAAGCAGGATAAGTTCATATCTATGATTCTGTCTCCAAAATGAGATTCATTCAGCGAGTGTAGCAAGGAGTATGAGGTTTACCATTGCCTGAAGATGGTGGTGGTTACATTACTATGAAAGTTGTGAAATGTGTGAACATTCTAATATTGAATGTCTTTAAGTTGTCATAGTGTTTTGAAGATTGATTTAAAATGCTGAATTACTGTGCAAACCATGAAGCTATTTTAATCATTTGGTTCACAGAATAATGCAAATCCATATGTAAGAACAGAGAGATGGTATCACGTGTGATCTGACAATAGATACCATAAATAGATTTTCTATTGGACATTTTACAAGAGGACACTCACAAATAAATGCCACAAAATGATGAAGTTGTAAAATTGGTTTTCATTGGTATATTAATAACTAGGTGTTCCTAGTGATGAAACGTTTTAAAGGAATACCCACTACATATAAAAGTGTATTTTCCCATGTAAACGGCAAATTGCGGATAATAAATAAATAAACTAATAAAATCAAAATATGTATGATCTATCTTGAGGAATTTGGGATACCCTATCATTGATACTTATGCATAACATGTAACGTCTCTGGAAAACTTTATTGAACACTACATATTGGTCATATTACCGGTAACTGAAATGGATGGATAAGCAATTTCAAAATAGTGAGTCCAAATTATTTTTGAAGTCAAATAACATTGTTTTGGTGGCAGTCATCAAATAACGTTGTCTTTACTTCAAATATAATTCTTGAAACTAATTGCATGACAAATTTGGTGGAAATGGATATCATGCTCAGTGTGCATATACATGAACTGCATAAAAACTCTACAGACACCACTAAAATCAATTGGAAATTCGACAACAATTCAGATTGTAATTTTTTTTTACATGTATGGAATGGCAACTTTTCACTGAATTAATTAACCTCAAATATATAATTCTCTATATATAAGATAGCAGTGTTCTTTATGGTATCTGTGACTCAATATTACTGTGGCATTGTACCTAATGTGAACACAAGCAGCAACACGCGGGTTTGTTTATAACATGTGCGACCTAAATCTTGAGCTCTGGAATGTACAGGCCATCCCACCGCCTTACCAGTATCTCTCAGTCTTATCTCTCTCCGCCTTCCAGAGTCGGTCAGCTACAGTGTGTGTGTCAACTAGCGAGCCCAGTGCTAAAGGGATATGGGCTACTTTAATCAATTAATTCAGGCTAATTAAGAAAGTTAAAATCGGGCACACCCCCGCCATATGATTTGTATTGGAGGATACTTGAAGTGTGCAAAGTTTCTTGCTTTAATCCGCTGTGTATAGATTAAGGTAAAAATCTGCAGCTAGCCACTGGACTATTTAAAATAGTACTTATTTATACCAAAGCGTTTTAAAAAACTGACTTTGAACCCTGTGAAATGTCTTTATGATTAACAATAATTGTGAAAATAATTAAATCTGTCCAATCAGGTGTTGACGGACAAGGAATCTGCGGCTTATGTCTCTGCTGTCAATGATCCTGTAGATGAGTGCAGTGTGGGGTCAGAGCAGAGTCCACCCGAGTTGTTCGTCATGGATAAACAAGGAGAGAAGCAAAAGGTATCCTCTGCTTTAATTCTTTAAAATAATACCCGATTTACTCAGGATGTGATGTTTATGAGTTTCTCCTGTCAAATATATCTATTTTGACAGTTTGAACAGAATGTGAGTGAGAAACAGATATTTAATGACTATTAACAAGCTGGTTGAAAATATTATTTTTTTTCATTTGTTTCAAATGGCAGGTAACAAAATAATTTATAAATGATAGTTATTTAAAATTATATGAATGATCCAATTCATAGACTTGAAAACCATATTTCAGAAAAAATCAAGACGGAAATCAAAAGGAAATGAAAAAAATATGGAAATGGAAACAGAAGAAGCTGAGAACGTTGTGGTAGAGGCAGTCCAGGAGGAAGTTGAAGTGGTCGATCTGACCAGCATGTTGGACGCGATCCATGCATCGAGACAGACCTCTGATCACATGGGAGTGGACTACGTGTCAAACTCTTCACAAGACTCGCCCCGAACACAAACATCATTGTCAAATTTCAAAATGCCTTCTAGTAAAGTGAAGAGAAAGGAGAAGAATCGTACACCAGACGAAACAATCGTACTGGATACAGAAACTTCGTCAGATGCTGAGGACCACAGAAGTTTATTAGTACCCGACCTTTTGAGTCATCTTAGATTTGAAAGGGAGGATCAAGGGATCAGGTCGCCGCTGAAAGGCAGAAAAAAGTTCGAAGTTGTTGATATAACAAGCGAAGAGGGTGAAGGGGGCATGGAAATTGTGATCGATTCTGATAGCATCGCTAGTGTTACAACTCCAAAAAAGAAGAAAAAGTCGAGACGAAGTTCGGAGGAAAGTGTTATTATGTTAGACGGTCCCACGTCACCAAAGAAAGTCCAGCTGGATCCTGTCATGGAAACTAACCCGGAGGTTGACATTACGAAGAGAGGAAGCGGTGATGATCCGGTCCAGTCAGACCAAGAAGTGCTTGTGAACAAGAGTTTACAAAAGAGTCCAAATAAAACTGTTGGAACAGTTGTAACTGAAATAGAACCATTATCAAAATCAAAATCAAAATCCCGGAGGCGATCAGTCAGTAGTACTTCTGAATCTGAGCTCGGTGCTGGAAAGTTGGCCAGTGTTTCATCTCCTGCAAAGTTCAGGTTCAAAGCAACACCTAGAAAAACAAGAAGTAGTGTTTCTGAAACAGAACATAGCATTGAAGAAAGTAATGAAAACGCTGTTAAAACTAACAAGAATTTCCCTGAGTTGACAGAAAAGTCCAAGAGTCCAAACAAATCTGCAGGCAAATCTCCTAAGAAATCTAGTCCAGCGAAGAGGTTCTCTCAAACCCAAGAAGGGGAGACAACTAAGGATGAACTTCCTTGTAAAGCTAAGCTCTCTGTAACTGAAATGGGAAGCTTAGCGAAGGCTGCACGGGAAAGTGTCAACACTGAATCAGAGACTGTTGAGTCAGGGAAGAGGAGGAAACGGATGTCCTCGAAACTTGACATAGACCTCTACGATTTGTCCATATCAACTCCGAAGAAAGGAAAGAAGGCCTCTGATATTGAATCAACTCCTCAACGTAAGAGTAGGTCATCTGCATCAGAAACAGAGGAAGCTATTGAAACTAAAAGCAGGAATAGAAGAAACAGTCTGACTGAATCAACTTCTCCGTCAAAACTTGTAAAGTCTGACGAAACTCCCCTCACAAATAAAGGGGAGACAACTCCAAGGAAGGAAATATTCTCTTCAGGAGGGGAGTCTTCCGTGTTCATGTCCGCCGACAAACTAATTGGTAAATTTTCACCTTCCAAGACTCCTGCTCAGGCCAAGGAAGTTTGTCACCCAACCCTAACACAACAAAGAGGAAGACATTCATCTGTTGAAGAAAAGGATACTGTCAAGTCATCAAAGACAACTCCAGGAAAGTCTCTGAAATCAACACCCAGTAGAGGAGCTCTGAAGACCCCATTAAGCAAAGCTTCTTTGAAAACTCCTCTTGGAAAGACTGTGACGAGAAAGACACTTAGAGAAAGTGAGGCAAGTAGTCCACCAGAAAATTTGGAGGCACCAAAGACTCCTCAAGCTAAAGCTTCACTTAAAACTCCCAGTAATGCTTCGATAGGAACCCCATCAAGAAAAACGCCTGCTAAAACTCCTCAAAACAAAACTCCTTTGAAGAAAACTCTCCATGAAACAGAAACAGAAGAAACTCCATCACGAATAAACAATCTTAAAACACCACAAAGCAAAGCAGCTCCTAAAACTCCAAAAAGCAAGGTAGCACTCAAAACTCCTAAAGGTAAAACTCCTAAAGGTAAAACTGCCCAAAGTAAGCAATCTTCAGGCAGTGATGAACACCCATTGGTCACTCAAACTCCAAACAAAAGTGATGCGAAGACAACTGCAAGATCACCTAGCAAAGACACAAATAAATCGTCGAGCAAAGATATAAACTCCTATCCAGACACAAAGAGTCCTACACCAAGAAAAGACAAGAATATTTCACCCAGCGCAGACACTATGAACGTTTCTCCAAGGAAAGAATGCCTGAGTGGTGTAGATGTCGGTACGAGGACGCCCAGACGAAGCACGAGAACAACGGACTCCCCGATGGTGACACGGTCTGGCAGGAAGCTGAGCACTCCCAACAAGCACCTGCAAGCACCTGCTAGAGCTGTGTCCGTCCCAGATAGTATCCAGGAGGAGGAGGTGTCAAACAGGGCTACTCCACGCAGACAGGTAGGTGACCACCAGACACTTGACAGACACATTGATCATCATTAACATATTGCTAACAAAGTGTTGGTTGTTGCTGGGTTTTTTTAAAGGTTAAATTTGGTTATAAAAGCAAGGGATACCAGTTTGTCAATTTTGATCACACTTGTTTATATTCAAGTTATCTTTGCTGGCTTTAAGTTTTGTAATTGGTTTAGTTGTTTATACGAAAATTGTTCATAGAAAACCACAATCTGATCTTCAATGAAATTTTCCTCTCAACTTTAATGCTTATTGACCAAATGTAATTTAATGTATCAATATACCGTGAAATAAAATTAAATGCTTCATTTTATGTTTCAGCTTATGAAATCTACACCAAAACGGTAAGTCTAGTGATAAAATGTTTTACATTTTATGATAATTTTTAATTAAGTGCGGAGTCTGTCCAATTTCTAATATTTCTAATATGTCCTTATATAATATATATCATTACAGCATTGTCAAAGTCTGTCTTTGCTGTTGAATTGAGTGTTCACTGAATTTTGATAAAAATGGATCAGCTCATACATTCCTATTCTGGTATTGCGTAGGAAATGTGGATACTTCATTTTCATTAATCCACACTAAACGTAAATCTATTGAAGTATCAAAATCTTAACCATTAATCATCTACAGTTGGAGGTTTGCCTTCTTTTTTACTACTTTTGTTTTTCTCGTCAGCCTTGCCAGAAATAAAATGTTTTTATTTGAAAAGTTGTGGGCACAAAAAGAAAATGTCATCGAATCGAAAAATAAATTTAAACAGACATTCATCCAAAATAAGTAGTATATTTATCTATCTGATGTTAACAACAATACCTCTCCACATATATTTCTTTATCCTATGGAAAACAGTACAAAATATTTTGAATACTTTGATAAAATAAAGGAGCCGTTAGAAAAGAAAAAAACTTAATTGTTCAAGAGCTCGTAGACTCTTTCATCAGACATTCCAAGTTCAGCTGGAAAGAAATGACTTGAGTAACCTCTGTGGGCAGAATGAAGTTCAGCTTGAAGTAATGGGATTTTCGCCAATGGCGGAACCGGAGGGCCAAGGGGTTCAGGGCATCTTAACAGATACCTTTGATTTCTAAATGTAAATTTGATGAATCCCCAACCACCTTGTAATTTCTGGATCTGCCTATGTATACTAACCTGCAAGTCTGTTGGTGTGGGGAAGTTAGTTACTAGATCTAATTTGATCTGACAGTGTTATGCTAAATGTAGTGTAATGCCATGTTGATCTACATTATGACTTTCAAGAGCTCTTATAATTTTGGGTTTTATTTGCATGAACTGTTTTCATTGGTTTCAGCACACCACGGAAGCGGGAAGTCTAACACTGAAATTCACACCTAGAGCACTTAAGTCTTTCAATCCATCTTTATAGGATTTACTGCGTGGACCACTTTTTCTTCAGTATACGAAGTGCTTTTCTTATCATCAATGAAATATCTTCATTTTCAAATTAAATAGTAATTCAATAATTTTTTTCAACTTTGTTTGAATTTCAAAATACTGACAAGTAGTTAGGTATTTCTATTTTCTTTAAATGAATATAGAGTGATAACAAACATTTTTTCAATGAAAATGTACATTTTCATCCCATTATGTATTATGTGTATTCATATTCAGGTAACTTATACCTGAGGAAGGGGTCCAAAAGATTTCTTGATTTTATCTTTGTTTCAAACTATGGGGACACTTTTCTCATAAAATGGCCTAATAATGAACAGTTCATGAATATGTCATGCTAGTCATTTTTGTGGTAAAATTACCAAAGTAACTGCTTTCAGAGAGCAGGATTATAGTTGAATACATGGAATTATAAGTATTTCAAAATATAAATTGGGTATGATTAAAAGGGTCCTTATTCCGAGGAATGAAACTCGTAAAATTTTGCATCTACCAGGATAAAACTTGCTGAGTGCTTTCTCTCCACAGTTTAACAACACTCTGTATGAGCGCATTTTCAGAGGCTAGTGCTGGCAGAATATAATTTACCATTAGCAGACGAATCAAAACATAGCTTAAGCCAATTTGAATGCATTCGAAATCAATCAATCACATGCGAATGGTGCAGAAAACGACAAAAGATGGTACTAGTATACTACTTATTTCATGTCAAGAACACTTGTTGGAAACTTTGTAATTGTCTAGGTTCAGAATATTTACATATATTGGAGTATCGGACAAAACCACTAAACGAGTATGTATCCCAAAAGATGCAATATTTTGAAATTTATTTCTCGGAAATTGGTCATTATTATCTAATAATCTGAGAAATGTTATTTTGTTGTTGTTCAGCATAAACATTGAGTTATTTACATATTTTATTTGCATAATGTTTTCTTAAATGTTTAACTTTACAATGGTTTAATTAGCAAAATATAGTCCTTTTGATATTATTTTCAAATAAAATGTGAGAATTATTTAGTTTATTTTGGTTATCGATACTAATCATAATGTACAAAAGAAATGTCTTTATGAAATAGAAATAGTGAAAAAATGAAATGGTTCTTACTGGCACTGCCATATGAAAAACCTGATCAAATGAACATACTAAGATAAATGAAGAAAGGTGAGAAGGAAACGGTACTGAACAATGTATTTGTAACCCTGGGGCTATGTTTGTTACTGATTGCTAACATGTCTATATGTTTGTACATCTGTTGAATAAACCACCTCATTACATTAATGATTACAGTTCATGTTGTTTTCACTTCCCTCACGACTCCTTCCACAACCACCATCTCATCCTCCGTCACCCAATTCCATATTTCCTTCTTTTAACAACTTTTGGTATTAGGTGACCTTGAAGCGAACCCTGGTCAGTCCTTTGGATGATGAGATGACCCTCTAACAACTAAACTATACACTGCAACAAACGTTACACATTATGATTGTCATGGGACTGGATTTCAAAGACTATAACAATCTATAACATGAAACGTCTCGGTAAGAAATTGTGAAAAAAAACCATTGAAAGAGAGCACTCGGACAACAAGACACAAGAAACATGGATGCTATTTGAATAAAGTTACATTTCCATTATTTGTGTATGGTAAGAACAAGTTCCGGGAATGTGAAGAGACTTGGTGTCTTAGGAACAACAACATGTCCATAACCTGTCACCTGTAGTCCCTCACAGGCCTCCTGAATTGATCCATTGAAATTTGCTGCCACTCATGTAAGGCTGCCTCCAATATTCCCTCAGGTTTTGGGGAATAGCGTTTCTTCAAACTATCCGTCGACCAATTTAACCCCAGACATGCTCAGTTGAGGTTTTCATCAAGGGACATTGCTTGTCATGATATCTGTGTAACAGCATTGTGCTGTAGATGTTTGATCACAGATCGGAACGATGTGGTCGAGCATTATCATCGAGTCCTGCCGAATGGAACCCTATAACATGCCACCTCAGAAGACTGATGTTTACACATTTCATACTAAAGGGTGAAACTCCATCGTTCTAAAACGAGGGTGGCATGATTCACATGCCTATTGCTGCGTTCGTGACAAATGTTACACGAGTTCATAGCCAGAATAACACATTTATCTATTCATAACACAAACGTTATATAGCCCTTAAACTATTACTGATAAATTTTGGTTTTAATGCTATCTTTACATCCTCGTAATTGAAAGAAAGACACAATTACTGACATCAAGATGTTACATATACTACTTACATGTCGACAAGGATAAATTCAATCAAACAAAACGGAGTTAAATTTTTGGAGCATGATTCAGAAATGCAGCTGTCATTGTGAATCATGTTCAAAGTGCATGTTTATCTTCTTTATCGATCGTCTTTACACAAATAAACAATTGATTACCACCGAACCCTCACTTCAACCATTACAATCTAGTACACAATGTTTGTGCTTAAATAAAGAAAACCCAACCCTTTTCACAAATGCATCCAATGTGACTGTCCCAATTAGATGAAGTCGACAGCTCCAGCATATACCATTATTTGAAAGCAACAGACGGTGAAATGATACTAATAATTTGTATTTATAGAGTGATTTGTTCATGAACAAGATGCCTGCTCAAACCAAAGGTACTATTCTGATATACCGACATCTTTATCACGCCGATAAGCATTAACAAAATGGAAGCAGTTTTTCATAGAAAATCACATTCAGCTTCATTCCGTATCCTCCTGAATCGGCCACCTTTGACCTCTGGGTAAACCTGTCAAATAGTCATAATCAGTCGGAGAAGTATGACCAAATATTGCTTATTCTTAGGAGGTGAGTTTTTGGAAAGGTCAAGTCTTTTTCTAAATCGTCAACCGTGAACGTCAGTCGACCCATTCCATATTTGTAGAGACTTTCTTTCAGGAATGGACAGTCTGGTACGACTGAAATGTCTCTTGATGAACACCCGTCCACAGTTGATGATGACGCCATTGTGGACCTAAGCCAATCATTGATGCCCGAGCTAAGAGCACCGCAAGTATTGACCACAATTCCAAGAGAATGCCACCCGACTGGACCAATCAGCGAGCTCGGACACGGGACCTGGGTCTATCACAATAGCTGTTTATTGTATCCTGTCTATTCCACTTTTGTTCCAGTACAGTTGTCAACTCTGAACTATTCCAGCTGTTTTGGTTTTGGGAAGCTTGGCGTTGTGACAAACGGTGATAGTTCTGAGGAATATAAACAAATATCCATAGATACTGCATATGGTGGCAATAAACAGTGGGAGAAACTTCATCTGAAACACATGGGTAGGTATTTAAAGCTATTTTTCTTATTGATTAACGTTGAACAATATAATAAAATGTCAATAATTAAGCATACATACACATCAGCGCGTCATGATTTTGAAACGCTATCTTTAAAAGAAGCATGCGTAGAAATGAAGTATTCCAAAATGAATTAGAAGTTACTGTTCTCACCAATTCCAACGCATCATTCAGAGACCAAAACAGGCATGCCATAGATTAAGTAATTAGCTGATGTCCCACCATAGAAGATAATTTATTACGACATCTAGCACAGGAATAAAATATTCCAATATGCAACAGAATAAAGTGAAGCATGTAATTAAAGATGTGAAGTAAATGTAAAAACACATTTAACAGGAATGAGAATAAGTCATTTCAGACTTCACATCTCAAAATTCACATTTCAAAATTCACATTTCAGACTTCACATCTCAAAATTCACATTTCAGACTTCACATATCGGTATTTACATATCAGTATTCACATCTGGTCTTCCTAAAATACACAGACGACCTACAGAGGAAACCAAATGGATTCATGTTCGAGGTGCCGAAAGGAGCTGCGGTTGCCAAACCAATCAGCGAGCGACAAGTGTTCCATTCTCGAGTTTCAAAGGACAAACCAACTCAAGATGCTCCCACCAACACAAGCAATTGTCCAAACAGCTCACGGCCGCGCAATGATTCCGAGTTCGAGCCAAGGGTGCTGTCAGCTACGGGTGCTCTCAACTCGTTACGTTCAGGGTCAGGTGGGGTACAGCCAACTTCCAAACGCAAGGCATAACTCTTGCCAGTCTGCATTACTGGCTGATTTAATCCTTGCGGTATTTCCCTAGCTTTCTTGTGTCGAGGCAGTGAATCGCTGCACTGGAAATGCATAGCGGGCCTGGATTTCTAAACACAGATTTCTTAAAGGAATACTGCAAGGCCTAAATCAGCCAGTAATGGAGACTGGCAAGAGTTATGCCTTGCATTGGGAAGTTGGGGTACAGCGTGTATTTAATGTTTCATTGTTTCTATCTACCATAACGAAGTGACATTGTGCCGTAGTGCATCGTATGAAAATATCAACTCTTGTATTTCTGTTCCTGTATGATATGAAATAAGGAAGGATATAGCAATCGCCTCGCCCTTCCGTAGTTAGGTGTAGACCGTAGCATATCTTTAGAACTTTACGTTACTTTGTTCAGACGCTTTATTTTGTCTTCATTTGCTTTGCTTTGTTTTGTTTTGTTAACCCTGTTACTTTGCCCTGCTGAGGTGCTTTGATTTTTCATACTCTGCATTGCTCCTCTCAGATACCTTGCTTCGTCTTGCCTTGCTCCTCTTAGATACCTTGCTTCGTCTTGCCTTGCTCCTCTCAGATACCTTGCTTCGTCTTGCCTTGCTCCTCTCAGATACCTTGCTTCGTCTTGCCTTGCTCCTCTCAGATACCTTGCTTCGTCTTGCCTTGCTCCTCTCAGATACCTTGCTTCGTCTTGCCTTGCTCCTCTCAGATACCTTGCTTCGTCTTGCCTTGCTCCTCTCAGATACCTTGCTTCGTCTTGCCTTGCTCCTCTCAGATACCTTGCTTCGTCTTGCCTTGCTCCTCTCAGATACCTTGCTTCGTCTTGCCTTGCTCCTCTCAGATACCTTGCTTCGTCTTGCCTTGCTCCTCTCAGATACCTTGCTTCGTCTTGCATTGCTCCTCTCAGATACCTTGCTACGTCTTGCATTGCTCCTCTCAGATACCTTGCTTCGTCTTGCATTGCTCCTCTCAGATACCTTGCTTCGTCTTGCATTGCTCCTCTCAGATACCTTGCTACGTCTTGCCTTGCTCTCTTCAGATGCCTTGCTGTGTCTTACTTTGCTTTGCTCTACTGAAATACTGGACTTTTTTCTCACTTTCCTCTGTTCAGATGCCTCGCTTTTCATGCTTTGCTTTTCATGCTATGACCTGCTCAGATGCTTGGCTTTGTCTTACTTTGTGTTGCTTTTCTCAGATACCTTACTAGCCTGTGTTTCGTTGGTTTTACTTGCCTGTTTTATTGCTTTTCTTAGCTTTTCTCTGGGAGCTCATCTGCATTGTTTCGTGCTGTACTGCCATTGTAGTTTACTTTCCCTGACACAACTCTCCGTTCGGCTTCGGATCAAGAGGTCCGGGGTTCGAATCCCGCAACGTCTGTTCTACACGCAGTAAGGTTTGGGTGCAATGCTACACTGAATATCAGCGCAGTACTACCCATGGTTCGCTAGTTCCAGCCGCTGCTAGCAGGTTTCACCGCAGTGCATAGCCACATGGCGTTGCGGGCTTTCTCCCTGCCATCTTGAAAGTGGCGTTAAACCCCAACTCACCTCACCTCACACAACTCTCTTCAGATGCTTGTCTTCATTCTTCACCAATGCTTTTTTAATATTTTACTTTTATCCCTAAACCATTCACATTCCCGTTCCATGTACTTCCTTTGTTTGTCCTTTCACTTATTCCTTTTCGATGTGGGCTCTCTTTCTTTGCATAGTATCCTGTCTTCTAAGGTTCTAAATTCTCTAAACCTCATCGACTGGTCGCACATCACTTGTATACTATACTATATTGAGCCAGCGTACATCCCTCCCCTCAGTACTACAAAGCATTACAGACTCTATACGTCATCATAAATTTATACCTTTAGGTTTTTCATCATAATTTTATACCTTTAGGTTTTTCATCATAATTTTACACCTGTAGGTTTTTCATCGGAGCTTCAAGCAGCCTTGTACGGTTATCTTGACCTTGAAGGTATGGACGACCTTGAGAAGGAAATGGCGTCTGATTTACGGAACCACCCGCCGCACTGTATAAGGCGGGGCAGCGTCATGTCCAACTTCACCTACCTCCTACTCGACCCGCGGGTCACTAGGAACCTCCCAGGCAGGGCCAAGTCACTAGGTATATCATTAGCTTTGGCGGATCCAGGCTTTTTCAAAATTCTCATGCGAATGTTTTCAGAAAGAGGAGGCGGGGTCTGAACCGGAAGCAGCCCATCCTTCAATCCGTCCTGCTTCATAACACATGTAGTAGTTGTATCCCCTGGACTCCTGATCCTCTGAAATATGTGTAGATAATCATGGGATTGGCGTAGCCTTGCGGACACAGATACCAGGTTGAGCAGGGAGGACTGAAGGAACCTTGTCGATATAATGGCAGGATATATGGTAAATTACAAGCGTAAATGATCGGAAATTTGACCTGTGATAAAAAGAGAACATGAGACGAATCTAAAACCGTATGATCTACTTCGATATAATCCACAATTAGGGCTAATAGTTTGATCTAGCTTCTGAAACAAGATCTACTCTGGTAGGTTGTCATTCTTTTTTTTAAAAATCACTTTTATTTGTGACTATTAAACATTTGAAATGAACATGATTTGGCATGTTACTTTATAAACTTGCAGACGACCGTGACGTCATGGCAACGTTTGTCCGCTCCATCTTCTACGTCGGTAAGGGTCAAGGCAAACGGAGCTACTCGCATTTGAGGACTGCGCATGCTCAGTTCTATAACCGCCAACCCGGTTGTTCAGTAAGTAGTAGACATAACGGTACTTTCGTATTCCTTATTCAGTCTGTGTCATTCCTTTAAAATAACTAATGTCCACCTTTGGGTTATCAATACAGCCGGAAGTGAGTGGTACTCTGCAGCATATTCTTGACATTTGGACTTCCGGTCACGGGGTGGTGAGCGTGCCTCTGTTCCACAACACGGTCGCCATAGAAGCTCACACACGGGAGGCGTGCATGATAGAGGCAATAGGTGGGTGTAGAAATAAATGCAATTTAGATAGTACATGTCGATGTCTCGGTGGCTGAGTTGGTAAGCTGTCGGGGCAGTCGATGCTGGCAGTTCGTGCCTGGCTCAGGGCGTGTTCGAATCCAGCAAGCAATGAACATTTGTCCTCCAGTTTCTGACTATTCTTAGAGGTTGCAATCTAGTTGCCATTATCTTATTTCCCATTTAAGGGAACTTAATTCTTGCAGGTCTCCCCAGTTTGACCAACAGTGAATGTCTTGTTAAGTGCGCATGTTATATATCAATTCTGAACTTAATTCTTGCACGTCTCCCCAGTTTGACCAACAGTGAATGTCTTGTTATGTTATATATCAATTCTGAACTTAATTCTTGTAGGTCTCCTCAGTTTGACCAACAGACGGCGTGGCGTGTTCTATGGACAATCCAGAAGCTGGACTAGGGAGACCAAATGCATGATGGGAGTTTACTTGCTCAAACGAGCCTTGCAGATTTTCCTTTGTGAGGGGGAGCGTCCTATTGGTCCGAGGGATATTAGCTGACCAATTGCTGTGTTTCTTAGGTGTTTCACAGATTAATTAAAATCAGATATAGTTTGTGACACCGATAGGTACAATACACCGTCAAGAAAGAGGAGTTTACTCCTGTGGTGTTTGTTAGGGTTTATAGACGTCAACCAGTCAGTAACCTTCCTCTGTGAGCGTATGGTGCTTTATCACTAGCTTAACCAATCACAGGTGAAGTTTAGCGCAAATATGTTGCGCAACAGAGATGAAGATCCAGTTTTCAATATGGAAAACTGGTCCTTCATCTCTGTTGCGCAACATATTTGCGCTAAACTTTACCTGTGAACCAATAAGCAGCGGGGAATCGTATGCGCCTTCATTATTGGTTGGCTTTCTTATCCTGCTAGGTTCGGTGACCTTTGAGGGGTCAAAGGTCACAAAGGTCCGATAATATCCTCTTTTGAGTGGACATTAATTAGCAGCTTTGAACTGCAACGTGCAAACGAAGGAATGTTCCTGTTGATGCAATAATCTATAATTCTGTTTGATTTAAACGATAGGTCCATTGAACGGGGATTGATAAACAGGTTACCCGCATGTATATATCTCTCTCCAATTTGGGTTCTCTTTGTTACAAGGTCACTGTGATATTGACAATTTACATGGAGAATTTGAAAGTGATATTCCGATACCTAAGCAATAAATGTGAAGTTATTCAACGAGAAGAGTTCACAGTTGATTGGTTATTAAGCGAGATCGCGTGACAGGAAGCGACGTGGAGTTTTCATTTGCTAAATTACGAGTTTGTTGCCGGATAAACTTCACTAAATACAAAGTGTCCTTGGAGCATACATAATGGAGTTATTTTGTTGGATACGCTTATGTTGGATGATTTTTAAAATTATTGTTTTATTGTGCTACTATTGCAAAATGGATGTTATTTCCTTTATCATTTTAAAAGCTGTTCGAATAGTTTAGTTTGTAAATAAGAGCATCGATTTGATTGGGCGGTATATTTGTTACATTTATCTTTGGTTTATTGTTGTTTGTTTATTTATTATTTACTTTTGTTAAGTCTGAAGATGAAACTTACCAGTGAATGTTTTTGTTTAATTATTTATAACATTTGTTATAGTTGGATAGAGTCACTATGAGTCACAGACGTACATACAGACGAACTTAATGATTGAGCAACATGATGGCTTGTGGTATACGATATACTTAATTGCTATTAGTTACTAAACAGTGCATATTACCACAGTGACTGTTAACTAAAAAGGTGAATAAGAAGCATTAAGAACTATTTGATTTATATACAACTTCTTTATTCTCTATAGCCTTAGATTAGACATATATGTACTAATGTCGTTGTCGAGTAGGTGTCAACTTCCCAATGCAAGGGACATAACTCTTGCCAGTTTCCATCACTGGCTGATTTAGGCCTTGCAGTATTTCCTTAAGAAATCTGTGTTTAGAAATCCAGGCCCGCTTTGCATTTCTGGTGCAGCTATTCACTGTCTTGACACAAGAAAGCGAGGGAAATACCGCAAGGGTTAAATCAGTAAGTAATGCAGACTGGCAAGAGTTATGCCTTGCGTTTGGAAGTTGAGTAGGTGTAGGCAAATATCACTTTCTTGAAAACTACATTACTATCCATGTCAAAATGTAGCTTATACAGGATATAGAAGTTGTAAAAAAAACACAGAACCAGTATGTCTGCCAGCAGATGCAATATTTTGAAATTGAAATTGGTCAATTTGAATCAGACTGAATATGAGTTATCTATGGCAAAATCTGCGAAATATTATTTTGTTGGCATTCAGCATAAACATTGAGTTATTTATATATTTTATTTGCAAAATGTTTGCATAAATGTGTAACTTGATTTTTTATTTTATTAAAAACAAATATAGCGCTTATGATATCCTTTTAAATAAAATGTGAGAATTATTTAGCATTTTTTGGTTATTGATACTTAAGTAATATTAATGTACACAAATAAATGTCTTTATGAAATAGAAATAGTGAAACAATGAAATAGTTCTTACTGGCACTGGCATTTGGAAAACTTCAGTCAAATGAACACACTAAGATAAATGAGAGGGAAATTGTACTGAAAAGAGTATATGTACTCCTGGGGCTATAATTGTTACTGATTGCTAACATGTCTGTATGTTTGTACATCTGTTGAATAAACCACCTCATTACATTAATGATTACAGTTCATGTTCTGTTTTCACTTCCCTCACGACTCCTTCCACAACCACCATCTCATCCTCCGTCAACCAGTTCCATATTTCCTTCTTTTAACAACTTTGGTATGAGGTGACCTTGAAGCGAACCCTGGTCAGTCCTTTGGATGATGAGATGACCCTCTAACAACTAAACTATACACTGCAACAAACGTTACACATTATGATTGTCATGGGACTGGATTTCAAAGACTATAACAATCTATAACATGAAACGTCTCAGTAAGAAATTGTGAAAAAAAGACCATTGAAATTTTGATGTTGTTGCATAAGTGATGAGAGCACTCGGACAACAAGACACAAGAAACATGGATGCTATTTGAATAAAATTACATTTCCATTATTTGTGTATGGTAAGAACAAGTTCCGGGAATGTGAAGAGACTTGGTGTCTTAGGAACAACAACATGTCCACAACCTGTCACCTGGGCCCCGTTGCATAACACCGAGCGCTTATAATCGCTCATTGATTGCACAATGTTGCGCTCAAGTAGTGCTGAAGTAGCGCTCATTCTCTCCTGAACGACACGGTGCAAAACCTCAAAGTTCACTCGCTTTGCTACGTAGCGCTACATTGAGCAATCGCGTTCAAGAGAGGTTTACAAGTAATCGCTTATTGAGCGATTACTTTGAAACTTCTCTTGAACACGGCCCTGTAGCCCTCTCCTCGTCATTCCCTTCACAAGGCTCCTAAAC
Organism: Gibbula magus; assembly: GCA_936450465.1. Lineage (NCBI taxonomy): Eukaryota > Metazoa > Mollusca > Gastropoda > Trochida > Trochidae > Gibbula > Gibbula magus. The sequence continues at coordinate 26,834,940 of OW388295.1, read as the reverse complement.
TCTTCCATTGGGATTTGATGCCATGTCCAATGTAAGGCTGCCTCCAATATTCCCTCAGGTTTTGTGTATAACGGTTTCTTCCAATAATCCGTTGACTAATTAAGATAAGATAAGATAAGATAATATTTATTGTCCCAATAGGGAAATTTGTTGTGTATAATTACAATTCTCCAGGATACAAAACATACAAATCATTCAAAACAATACATATTAACACAGTTTACAGAGACTAGAATATGCTATACATGAAAGTGTTTATCGTGCAACATTGCACTTATCAGAATTTATTTCTCTAATGCTGCAAAGGAATGAACGATTGGCGAAACCTGTTTGTTCTTAAAGTCGGCATTCGCAGTCTACGTCCAGAAGGTAGTATTGAATATTCCGAAAAAAGAGGATGCGTAGAATCACCTAAAATTTTGTTTGCTTTTTTTGATAACTGCTGCTCATAACAACTGCCGATAGCTTCAATAGGAAGCCCAATGATTTTAGAAGCCGTATTAACGATTTTTGCCAATTTGTTTTTGTTTTGAACAGACAGGTTTCCGTACCAACTTAAAAAGTTAAACGTTATGACATTTTGAATGAAAGTTCTGTAAAATAACATCATGATGGTTTGATCAATTTTGAAATGTTTTAGTTTCCACAGGAAATGTAAACGTTGCTGTTCCTTCTTATATATGTTCTCAGTGTTCTCATTCCAGGAGAGTTTAGAATCAAGGATAGTACCCAAATACTTATTTTCATTTACTCTTTCTATATCATTTCCATCAATGCTTACAGCATTTAATGTAGACTTAGTTCTTCTAAAATCAATAACCATTTCCTTAGTTTTTTGAACGTTCAAATATAAAAAATTAGCTTTACACCAATCTATAAATCTTAATATCTCAGATCTGAAAGCAAATACTGATTCTCTAATTAGGCCTACCACTGCAGCATCATCAGCAAATTTAATGGTGAAACATGAATCAGCATTTGAAGAACAGTCATATGTGTACAAGATAATTAAAATTGGTGAAACAACACAACCCTGTGGGGCGCCAGTAGAAGTACTTGCAGTTGAAGATTTAACACTATTAACTTGTACAAACTGCTGTCTGTTAACAAGGAAGGAATTTAATCCATTTAATGATATTTGAGTTCACATTCATATGAGAAAGCTTATCAATTAACAGATGAGGTTGAATAGTATTGAAGGCAGATGAAAAATCAACAAACATTATTCGGACATAAGAACTATAATTTTCCAAGTGCTTATAGATGCTATTTAAGAATGTTGTTGTTGCATCATCTACTCCACGCCGTGCTCTATAAGCACATTGCAATGGGTCTAAAACGTCAATCACATCATTTAACAACAAGCCCTTAACAATTCGTTCTAGACATTTCATAGCAACAGAGGTGAGAGCCACTGGTCTGTAGTCGTTGTTAACAGTGGGGTTTTTCTTTTTTGGCAAAGGGATTATTTTTGACATTTTCCAAAGAATGGGGACATGATGGGAATTTAAAGTTTCTTGATAAATCTTTTGAAAAATATCAGCCAGTTGGACTCGACACTCTTTAAGAACTACTCCAAGCAAGTTATCGGGTCCACAGGCTTTATGTGAATTAATCTTAGCAAATGAATTGATCACATCATCTGTTGAAATATTTAACACCTCACACGGTGGAAGTGATTCCAATACCTTTTTTCTTTCTTCTGAAAAATTACCACTATCAAATCTAGAGTAGAATGAATTTAACTCATTTGCAAACAATAGATCATCACTAGTTTCCAACTTACAAGATTTACTGTTTGATCCACTAATAGTTTTGATGCCACTCCAAGCATTCCTCAAATTGTTAACAGAAAATTGTCTTTCAACCTTTGTTTTATAATCTTCCTTACATTTTCTTGTCAAAGCAATTATTTCGTGATATAACCCCAACTCACCTTACCTCACCGCATCCAAGACATTCTCAGTTTGGGTTTTCGTCAAGGGACATTGCTGGCCATGATATCTGTGTAACACCATTGTTCTGCAGATGTTTGATCACAGATCGGAACGATGGGGTCGAGCATTATCATCCAGTCCTGCCGAATGGAACCAAATATGGAGCCAAAAATGGAGCACGGTGGTGTAGTGGTTAGCACGCTGGCCTCTCACGTCGACGACCCGGGTTCGAATCCCGGTGGAGACACCAAAGAGTTGTCACTTGGGTCGAATACTGTGTTGTGTCCTTGGGCAAGGCACTTAATCCACATTGCACTCAGTCTACCCAGCTGTACAAATGGGTACCTGAATACGGGAAGTACTGATGAAGCGCTTAGTAGCAGCTCCTACAGGGTAATAATTGTAGCGCTTTGAGCATACCTTAGGGCGTGGAAAAGGCGCAATATAAGTACGCAATTATTATTATAAATAATATGCCACCTCAATGCCTCCGACGATCTTCTTCGTGCCAGAAGTGGAATCGAAATGACATTAAAGTCCAGAAGACTGATGTTTACACATTTCATACCAAAGGGTGAAACTCGGCATGATTCACATGCCTATTGCTGCGTTCGTGACAGCTGTTAAGTAACTAGTTCAAAGCCAGAATAACACACTTGTGAAAACACAAACATTATATAGCCCTTAAACTATTACTGATACATTCTCGTTATTGAAAGACAATATTTCAAGAAAGACACAATTACTGACATCAAGATGTTACATATACTACTTACATGTCGACAAGGATAAATTCATTCCAACAAAACTGAGTTAAATTTTATGAGCATGATTCAGAAATGCAGCTGTCATTGTGAAACATTTTCAAAGTGCATGTTTTTCTTCTTTATCGTCTTTACACAAATAAACCATTGATTACAAAATAACCCTCACTTCAACCATTACAATCTAGTACACAATGTTTGTGCTTAAATAAAGAAAACCCAACCCTTTTCACAAATGCATCCAATGTGACTGTCCCAATTAAACTCATCGGCAAAAGAAACTTATCACCTCAGTTGGTTTTTATTAATGTAATATTTAAAAGAAATCAGATGCATTTGACTGTGACAAGATACATTACATTAATACTTATCTGCAGTAGTTTAGATGAATAAATTGGTGACTGTGGTTACATTTTAGTTACAATTTCTTTGTTTAATGAAGACAGGGGTAAGAAATTAAATTTCCACCAAAAGATCCCTACCATGTTTAAAATGTGTAAATGTTGTAAATGTATGCAGAATCAGGCACATTTATCAATTTTCACATAGAATACAATTTCATTTTTTAAATCGAAAAGACTTGTAGAAGTATTCTTTGACTGCTGACTAAACACATGTATTTTTTCAGTTTTAGATTATCATTTCGAAAACTTTAGATATTTGCAATTGAAAATCATACATATGATAAAATCAACTGAGATGATAAGTTTCTTTTGCCGATGAGTTTAGATGAAGTCGACTTCAGCTCCAACATATAACATTTGAAAGCAATAGACGGTGAAATGATAATAATTTGTATTTATAGAGTGATTTATTCATGCTCAAACCAAAGGTACTATTCTGATATACCTACATCTGTATCACGCCGATAAGCATTAACAACATGGAAGCAGTTTTTTTCCGAGAAAATGACGTTCGGCTTCATTCCATGTTCCCCTTTGACTTCTTGGTAGTCATAATCAGTCGGAGAAGTATAACCAAATATAGGAGAGTTTTGGAAAGGTCAAGTCATTTTCTAAAACGACAACCGTGATCGTCCGTCCACCAATTCCATATTTGTAGATACTTTCTTTCAGCAATGGACAATCTGGTACGACTGATATGACTCTTGATGAACATCCGTCGACAGTTGATGATGACTCCATTGTGGTCACAAGCCAATAACTACAGCCGGAGCTAAGGACACCGCCAGTATTGACCACAATTCCAAGAGAAAAGTTGTGTAATCTGGTATCCTCTTTCATTCCTCTGGTTGTGTAATCTGATATCCTCTGTCATTCTTCTGGTTGTGTAATCTGGTATCCTCTTTCATTCCTCTGGTTGTATAATCTGGTATCCTCTGTCATTTTTCTGGTTGTATAATGTGGTATCCTCTTTCATTCCTCTGGTTGTATAATCTGGTATCCTCTTTCATTCCTCTGGTTGTATAATCTAGTATCCTCTTCATTCTTCTGTTTGTGTAATCTGGTATCCTCTGTCATTCTTCTGTTTGTGTAATCTGGTATCCTCTTTCATTCCTCTGGTTGTATAATTTAATATCCTCTTTCATTCTTCTGGTTGTATAATCTGGTATCCTTGTTGATTCCTCTGGTTGTATAAACTGGTATCCTATTTCAATCCTCTGGTTTTGTAATCTGGTATCCTCTTTCATACCTCTGATTGTGTAATCTGGTATCCTCTTTCATTCCTCTGGTTGTGTAATCTGGTATCCTCTTTCATTCCTCTGGTTGTGTAATCTGGTATCCTCTTTCATTCCTCTGGTTTTGTAATCTGGTATCCTCTTTCATTCCTCTGGTTGTGTAATTTGGTATCCTCTTTCATTCTTCTGGTTGTGTAATCTGGTATCCTCTTGCATTCCTCTGGTTGTGTAATTTGGTATCCTCTTTCATTCTTCTGGTTGTGTAATCTGGTATCCTCTTTCATTCCTCTGGTTGTGTAATCTGGTATCCTCTTTCATTCCTCTGGTTGTGTAATCTGATATCCTCTTTCATTCTTCTGGTTGTATAATCTGATATCCTCTTTCATTCCTCTGGTTGTGTAATCTGGTATCCTCTTTCATTCCTCTGGTTGTGTAATCTAGTATCCCCTTTCATTCCTCTGGCTGTGTAATCTGATATCCTCTTTCATTCTTCTGTTTGTGTAATCTTGTATTCTCTTCCATTCCTCTGATTGTGTAATCTGGTATCCTCTTTCATTCCTCTGATTATGTAATCTGGTATTCTCTTTCATTCCCCCGGTTGTGTAATCTGATATCCTCTTTCATTCTTCTGTTTGTGTAATCTGATATCCTCTTTCATTCTTCTGTTTGTGTAATCTGGTATCCTCTTTCATTCCTCTGGTTGTGTAATCTTGTATCCTCTTTCATTCCTCTGGTTGTGTAATCTTGTATTCTCTTCCATTCCTCTGATTGTGTAATCTGGTATCCTCTTTCATTCCTCTGATTGTGTAATCTGGTATCCCCTTTCATTCCTCTGGTTGTGTAATCTGGTATCCTCTTTCATTCCTCTGGTTTTGTAATCTGGTATCCTCTTTCATTCCTCTGGTTGTGTAATTTGGTATCCTCTTTCATTCTTCTGGTTGTGTAATCTGGTATCCTCTTTCATTCCTCTGGTTGTGTAATCTGATATCCTCTTTCATTCCTCTGGTTGTGTAATCTTGTATTCTCTTCCATTCCTCTGATTGTGTAATCTGGTATCCCCTTCCATTCCTCTGGTTTTGTAATCTGATATCCTCTTTCATTCCTCTGGTTGTGTAATCTGGTATCCTCTTTCATTCTTCTGTTTGTGTAATCTGGTATCCTCTTTCATTCCCCCGGTTGTGTAATCTGGTATCCTCTTTCATTCCTCTGGTTTTGTAATCTGGTATCCTCTTTCATTCCTCTGGTTGTGTAATTTGGTATCCTCTTTCATTCTTCTGGTTGTGTAATCTGGTATCCTCTTTCATTCCTCTGGTTGTGTAATCTGGTATCCTCTTTCATTCCTCTGGTTGTGTAATCTTGTATTCTCTTTCATTCCTCTGATTGTGTAATCTGGTATCCCCTTCCATTCCTCTGGTTTTGTAATCTGATATCCTCTTTCATTCCTCTGGTTGTGTAATCTGGTATCCTCTTTCATTCTTCTGTTTGTGTAATCTGGTATCCTCTTTCATTCCCCCGGTTGTGTAATCTGGTATCCTCTTTCTTTCCTCTGGTTGTGTAATCTAGTATCCCCTTTCATTCCCCCGGTTGTATAATCTGGTATCCTCTTTCATTCCTCTGGTTGTGTAATCTGGTATCCTCTTTCTTTCCTCTGGTTGTGTAATCTAGTATCCCCTTTCATTCCTCTGGTTGTGTAATCTAGTATCCTCTTTCATTCCTCTGGTTGTGTAATCTAGTATCCTCTTTCATCCCTCTGGTTGTGTAATCTGGTATCCTCTTTCATTCCTCTGGTTGTGTAATCTAGTATCCTCTTTCATCCCTCTGGTTGTATAATCTGATATCCTCTTTCATTCCTCTGATTATGTAATCTGGTATCCCCTTTCATTCCTCTGGTTGTGTAATCTAGTATCCTCTTTCATTCCTCTGGTTGTGTAATCTGGTATCCTCTTTCATTCCCCCGGTTGTGTAATCTGGTATCCTCTTTCATTCCTCTGGTTGTGTAATCTAGTATCCCCTTTCATTCCTCTGGTTGTGTAATCTAGTATCCTCTTTCATTCTCCTGGTTGTGTAACCAGGTATCCTCTTTCATTCCTCTGGTTGTATAATCTAGTATCCTCTTTCATTCCTCTGGTTGTGTAATCTGGTATCCTCTTTCATTCCTCTGGTTGTATAATGTAGTATCCTCTTTCATTCCTCTGGTTGTATAATCTTGTATCCTCTTTCATCCCTCTGGTTGTGTAATCTGGTATCCTCTTTCATTCCTCTGGTTGTATAATGTAGTATCCTCTTTCATTCCTCTGGTTGTATAATCTGGTATCCTCTTTCATTCCTCTGGTTGTGTAATCTGGTATCCTCTTTCATTCCTCTGGTTGTGTAATCTGGTATCCTCTTTCATTCCTCTGGTTGTATAATGTAGTATCCTCTTTCATTCCTCTGGTTGTGTAATCTGGTATCCTCTTTCATTCCTCTGGTTGTGTAATCTGGTATCCTCTTTCATTCCTCTGGTTGTGTAATCTGGTATCCTCTTTCATTCCTCTGGTTTTGTAATCTGATATCCTCTTTCATTCCTCTGGTTGTATAATCTGGTATCCTCTTTCATTCCTCTGGTTGTATAATGTAGTATCCTCTTTCATTCCTCTGGTTGTATAATCTTGTATCCTCTTTCATCCCTCTGGTTGTGTAATCTGGTATCCTCTTTCATTCCTCTGGTTGTATAATGTAGTATCCTCTTTCATTCCTCTGGTTGTATAATCTGGTATCCTCTTTCATTCCTCTGGTTGTGTAATCTGGTATCCTCTTTCATTCCTCTGGTTGTGTAATCTGGTATCCTCTTTCATTCCTCTGGTTGTATAATGTAGTATCCTCTTTCATTCCTCTGGTTGTGTAATCTGGTATCCTCTTTCATTCCTCTGGTTGTGTAATCTGGTATCCTCTTTCATTCCTCTGGTTGTGTAATCTGGTATCCTCTTTCATTCCTCTGGTTTTGTAATCTGATATCCTCTTTCATTCCTCTGGTTGTATAATCTGGTATCCTCTTTCATTCCTCTGGTTGTATAATGTAGTATCCTCTTTCATTCCTCTGGTTTTGTAATCTGATATCCTCTTTCATTCCTCTGGTTGTGTAATCTGGTATCCTCTTTCATTCCTCTGGTTGTGTAATCTGGTATCCTCTGTCATACTTCTGGTTGTGTAATCTGGTATCCTCTTTCATTCCTCTGGTTGTATAATCTAGTATCCTCTTTCATTCCTCTGGTTGTATAATGGAGTATCCTCTCTCATTCCTCTGGTTGTGTAATCTGGTATCCTCTTTCATTCCTCTGGTTGTGTAACCTAGTATCCTCTTTCATTCCTCTGGTTGTGTAACCTAGTATCCTCTTTCATTCCTCTGGTTGTGTAATCTGGTATCCTCTTTCATTCCTCTGGTTGTGTAATCTGGTATCCTCTTTCATTCCTCTGGTTGTGTAATCTGGTATCCTCTTTCATTCCTCTGGTTGTGTAACCTAGTATCCTCTTTCATTCCTCTGGTTGTATAATCTAGTATCCTCTTTCATTCCTCTGGTTGTATAATGCAGTATCCTCTTTCATTCCTCTGGTTGTGTAATCTGGTATCCTCTTTCATTCCTCTGATTATGTAATCTGGTATCCTATTTCATTCCTCTGGTTGTATAATCTGGTATCCTCTTTCATTCCTCTGGTTGTATAATCTGGTATCCTCTTTCATTCCTCTGGTTGTATAATGTAGTATCCTCTTTCATTCCTCTGGTTGTGTAATCTGGTATCCTCTTTCATTCCTCTGGTTGTATAATGTAGTATCCTCTTTCATTCCTCTGGTTGTGTAATCTGGTATCCTCTTTCATTCCTCTGGTTGTGTAATCTGGTATCCTCTTTCATTCCTCTGGTTGTATAATGTAGTATCCTCTTTCATTCCTCTGGTTGTGTAATCTGGTATCCTCTTTCATTCCTCTGGTTGTATAATGTAGTATCCTCTTTCATTCCTCTGGTTGTGTAATCTGGTATCCTCTTTCATTCCTCTGGTTGTATAATCTGGTATCCTCTTTCATTCCTCTGGTTGTATAATGTAGTATCCTCTTTCATTCCTCTGGTTGTGTAATCTGGTATCCTCTTTCATTCCTCTGGTTGTATAATGTAGTATCCTCTTTCATTCCTCTGGTTGTATAATCTGGTATCCTCTTTCATTCCTCTGGTTGTGTAATCTGGTATCCTCTTTCATTCCTCTGGTTGTATAATGTAGTATCCTCTTTCATTCCTCTGGTTGTGTAATGTAGTATCCTCTTTCATTCCTCTGGTTGTATAATCTGGTATCCTCTTTCATTCCTCTGGTTGTATAATGTAGTATCCTCTTTCATTCCTCTGGTTGTGTAATCTGGTATCCTCTTTCATTCCTCTGGTTGTATAATGTAGTATCCTCTTTCATTCCTCTGGTTGTGTAATCTGGTATCCTCTTTCATTCCTCTGGTTGTGTAATCTGGTATTCTCTTTCATTCCTCTGGTTGTGTAATCTGGTATCCTCTTTCATTCCTCTGGTTGTATAATGTAGTATCCTCTTTCATTCCTCTGGTTGTATAATCTGGTATCCTCTTTCATTCCTCTGGTTGTGTAATCTGGTATCCTCTTTCATTCCTCTGGTTGTGTAATCTGGTATCCCCTTTCATTCCTCTGGTTGTGTAATCTAGTATCCCCTTTCATTCCTCTGGTTGTGTAATCTGGTATCCTCTTTCATTCCTCTGGTTGTATAATCTGGTATCCTCTTTCATTCCTCTGGTTGTGTAATCTGGTATCCTCTTTCATTCCTCTGGTTGTGTAATCTGGTATCCTCTTTCATTCCTCTGGTTGTATAATGTAGTATCCTCTTTCATTCCTCTGGTTGTGTAATCTGGTTTCCTCTTTCATTCCTCTGATTGTGTAATCTAGTATCCTCTTTCATTCCTCCGGTTGTGTAATCTAGTATCCTCTTTCATTCCTCCGGTTGTGTAATCTAGTATCCCCTTTCATTCCTCTGGTTGTGTAATCTGGTATCCTCTTTCATTCCTCTGGTTGTATAATCTGGTATCCTCTTTCATTCCTCTGGTTGTGTAATCTGGTATCCTCTTTCATTCTTCTGGTTTTGTAATCTGGTATCCTCTTTCATTCCTCTGGTTGTGTAATCTGGTATCCTCTTTCATTCTTCTGGTTTTGTAATCTGGTATCCTCTTTCATTCCTCTGGTTGTGTAATCTGGTATCCCCTTTCATTCCTCTGGTTGTGTAATCTGGTATCCTCTTTCATTCCTCTGGTTGTATAATGTAGTATCCTCTTTCATTCCTCTGGTTGTATAATCTTGTATCCTCTTTCATCCCTCTGGTTGTGTAATCTGGTATCCTCTTTCATTCCTCTGGTTGTATAATGTAGTATCCTCTTTCATTCCTCTGGTTGTATAATCTGGTATCCTCTTTCATTCCTCTGGTTGTGTAATCTGGTATCCTCTTTCATTCCTCTGGTTGTGTAATCTGGTATCCTCTTTCATTCCTCTGGTTGTATAATGTAGTATCCTCTTTCATTCCTCTGGTTGTGTAATCTGGTATCCTCTTTCATTCCTCTGGTTGTGTAATCTGGTATCCTCTTTCATTCCTCTGGTTGTGTAATCTGGTATCCTCTTTCATTCCTCTGGTTTTGTAATCTGATATCCTCTTTCATTCCTCTGGTTGTATAATCTGGTATCCTCTTTCATTCCTCTGGTTGTATAATGTAGTATCCTCTTTCATTCCTCTGGTTGTATAATCTTGTATCCTCTTTCATCCCTCTGGTTGTGTAATCTGGTATCCTCTTTCATTCCTCTGGTTGTATAATGTAGTATCCTCTTTCATTCCTCTGGTTGTATAATCTGGTATCCTCTTTCATTCCTCTGGTTGTGTAATCTGGTATCCTCTTTCATTCCTCTGGTTGTGTAATCTGGTATCCTCTTTCATTCCTCTGGTTGTATAATGTAGTATCCTCTTTCATTCCTCTGGTTGTGTAATCTGGTATCCCCTTTCATTCCTCTGGTTGTGTAATCTGGTATCCTCTTTCATTCCTCTGATTATGTAATCTGGTATTCTCTTTCATTCCTCTGGTTGTGTAATTTGGTATCCTCTTTCATTCCTCTGGTTGTTAAATCTGGTATCCTCTGTCATACTTCTGGCTGTATAATCTGGTATCCTCTTTCATTCCTCTGGTTGTGTAATCTGGTATCCTCTTTCATTACTCTGGTTGTGTAATCTAGTATCCTCTTTCATTCCTCTGATTGTGTAATCTGGTATCCTCTTTCATTCCTCTGGTTGTATAATTTGGTACCCTCTTTCATTTCTCTGGTTGTATAATCTGATATCCTCTTTCATTCCTCTCGTTGTGTAATCTGGTATCCTCTTTCATTCCTCTGTTTGTGTAATCTGGTATCCTCTGTCATACTTCTGGCTGTATAATCTGGTATCCTCTTTCATTCCTCTGGTTGTGTAATCTGGTATCCTCTTTCATTCCTCTGGTTGTGTAATCTGGTATCCTCTTTCATTCCTCTGGTTTTTGTAATCTGGTATCCTCTTTCATTCCTCTGGTTGTGTAATCTGGTATTCTCTTTCATTCCTCTGGTTGTTAAATCTGGTATCCTCTGTCATACTTCTGGCTGTATAATCTGGTATCCTCTTTCATTCCTCTGGTTGTGTAATCTGGTATCCTCTTTCATTCTTCTGGTTTTGTAATCTGGTATCCCCTTTCATTCCTCTGGTTGTATAATTTGGTACCCTCTTTCATTTCTCTGGTTGTATAATCTGATATCCTCTTTCATTCCTCTCGTTGTGTAATCTGGTATCCTCTTTCATTCCTCTGTTTGTGTAATCTGGTATCCTCTTTCATTCCTCTGTGTAATCTGGTATCCTCTTTCATTCCTCTGGTTGTATAATCTGATATCCTCTTTCATTCCTCTGGTTGTATAATCTGATATCCTCTTTCATTCCTCTGGTTGTATAATCTGATATCCACTTTCATTCCTCTGGTTGTATAATCTGGTATCCTCTTTCATTCCTCTGGTTGTATAATCTGATATCCTCTTTCATTCCTCTCGTTGTGTAATCTGGTATCCTCTTTCATTCCTCTGTTTGTGTAATCTGGTATTCTCTTTCATTCCTCTGGTTGTGTAATCTGGTATCCTCTTTCATTCCTCTGTTTGTGTAATCTGATATCCTCTTTCATTCCTCTCGTTGTGTAATCTGGTATCCTCTTTCATTCCTCTGTTTGTGTAATCTGGTATCCTCTTTCATTCCTCTGTTTGTGTAATCTGGTACCCTCTTTCATTTCTCTGGTTGTATAATCTGATATCCTCTTTCATTCCTCTCGTTGTGTAATCTGGTATCCTCTTTCATTCCTCTGTTTGTGTAATCTAGTATCCTCTTTCATTCCTCTGGTTGTGTAATCTGGTATCCTCTTTCATTCTTCTGGTTTTGTAATCTGGTATCCCCTTTCATTCCTCTGGTTTTGTAAACTGGTATCCTCTTTCATTCCTCTGGTTGTGTAATCTGATATCCTCTTTCATTCCTCTGGTTGTATAATTTGGTACCCTCTTTCATTTCTCTGGTTGTATAATCTGATATCCTCTTTCATTCCTCTCGTTGTGTAATCTGGTATCCTCTTTCATTCCTCTGGTTGTATAATCTTGTATCCTCTTTCATTCCTCTGTTTGTGTAATCTGGTATCCTCTGTCATACTTCTGGCTGTATAATCTGGTATCCTCTTTCATTCCTCTGGTTGTGTAATCTGGTATCCTCTTTCATTCTTCTGGTTTTGTAATCTGGTATCCCCTTTCATTCCTCTGGTTTTGTAATCTGGTATCCTCTTTCATTCCTCTGGTTGTGTAATCTGATATCCTCTTTCATTCCTCTGGTTGTATAATTTGGTACCCTCTTTCATTCCTCTCGTTGTGTAATCTGATATCCTCTTTCATTCCTCTCGTTGTGTAATCTGGTATCCTCTTTCATTCCTCTGGTTGTGTAATCTGATATCCTCTTTCATTCCTCTGGTTGTATAATTTGGTACCCTCTTTCATTTCTCTGGTTGTATAATCTGATATCCTCTTTCATTCCTCTCGTTGTGTAATCTGGTATCCTCTTTCATTCCTCTGTTTGTGTAATCTGGTATCCTCTTTCATTCTTCTGGTTTTGTAATCTGGTATCCCCTTTCATTCCTCTGGTTGTGTAATCTGATATCCTCTTTCATTCCTCTGGTTGTATAATTTGGTACCCTCTTTCATTTCTCTGGTTGTATAATCTGATATCCTCTTTCATTTCTCTGGTTGTATAATCTGGTATCCTCTTTCATTCCTCTGGTTGTGTAATCTGGTATCCCCTTTCATTCCCCCGGTTGTGTAATCTGGTATCCTCTTTCATTCCTCTGGTTGTATAATGTAGTATCCTCTTTCATTCCTCTGGTTGTGTAATCTAGTATCCCCTTTCATTCCCCCGGTTGTGTAATCTGGTATCCTCTTTCATTCCTCTGGTTGTATAATGTAGTATCCCCTTTCATTCCCCCGGTTGTGTAATCTGGTATCCTCTTTCATTCCTCTGGTTGTATAATGTAGTATCCTCTTTCATTCCTCTGGTTGTGTAATCTGGTATCCTCTTTCATTCCTCTGGTTGTGTAATCTGGTATCCTCTTTCATTCCTCTGGTTGTGTAATCTGGTATCCTCTTTCATTCCTCTGTTTGTGTAATCTGGTATCCTCTTTCATTCCTCTGGTTTTGTAATATGGTATCCTCTTTCATTCCTCTGTTTGTGTAATCTGGTATCCTCTTTCATTCCTCTGGTTGTGTAATCTAGTATCCCCTTTCATTCCCCCGGTTGTGTAATCTGGTATCCCCTTTCATTCCTCTGTTTGTGTAATCTTGTATCCTCTTTCATTCCTCTGGTTGTGTAATATGGTATCCTCTGTCATACTTCTGGCTGTATAATCTGGTATCCTCTTTCACTGTGAATTTTCAAAACCTTTAGATTCCAAAATAATTGACTTTGCAAAACAGATTTTTACTGACATTGTCACATACATAGTAAGGTATTCTTTCAGGAAAGGATATGGTCAACATGATATCATTAAATGTTTACGTAACTAATGAAAACTTAAATTATGTTATAGGAAAGCTAACAGTGTTATTGTTAAGACACCCTATGTTACTGGACAGAGCATCCCAAAATTCTACTGATATCTCAAGACATTGCCAAATTGTATTGGTGGAGACGCATAGTATAAAAGAAATGACTCAAAATACTACTCTAAGAAGTGTGATAAAAATAATGTTACAGTAAAGAAAATCAAATGTTAAGGAAACGATAATTAAATAACGTTTATCTATTTTCATTAACGTCAAGCCAAGCAAAAACGATAAATTTCAATCATAGTTTCACGTCTACAATGAACAAGTTCATGGCGCCAGAAAGGGTTAGTCCGCGGTGTAAGGATCTTATCTTCAATATACTTTACTGATTTTAGGTAATACTGCTCACAGTTAGGAGATACAGTTTTTATATATAGTTGTTTATCTTATTACCATCTTGTGATTTGAACAGTTTTTAATCAATGCTATTTTCTGTGCCAAAAGTGTACATGTGTTTGTTATGTTTGGTACTCTTATTCCACCATCTTTGTGTGATTGTGTAATTTCGTTACGACTTATCTTATCTGGTTTATTTCGCCATATAAAGTTAAAACATAAAGAGTTTAATTCTTAATCACTAGAGTTCGGGAGAATTGAAAAGAGATGATTTAATTTCGGAAGGATCAGACTTTTTAAAACTCTTGATAACCATTGATACATTATAATTCTGATCATTTTTAGTTTGTTCTTATAATAAACTTCCACCATTTCGACCAGGTTATTCGTGAAAGTTATGCCAAGGATAGTGAAGTCTCGTTTATTCCAGTCTAGTTTATAGTTTTTACAGAGGATATCCTGTGAGTGTTTTGATGCTCCTATCCATATGACTTGCGTCTAATATCTTTGTTAGGTTTAGGATCTTTCAGGCGACATCATTTAGCATTGTTTGCTGTTTTCATTAGAAGTCTGTGAATCAGTTTTATGAGCATGACAGCTGAACGAAACCAGACAACTGTACATTTATCGGGATATAAATGTACTCCACGTGACCACAATACAATCATATGATTGGACGAAAGCATTTGACTGTGCTCTAAGCTCTAATAAACATGATTATGTGACAATTATGATAAATAATACTTTTGAGTTCATTAGACATTGAATCTTGTAAATTTGGCAATTGCCGTAAATTTCCTATCGGATCGAAAGGAGAAGCGCACAGTTCTGCACAGTAGGTTTTTTTATGTGAATGATAGGTCAGAGATGTCCTTCAAATCTTCAAAACATTTTGAAAACTAAAAGGAATATTTCGTAGAACATCCAAGTGTGTATTATATCTAGTTAACTTTTGAAAACGGTAGAAAACTTTTGAGTGCATGTTCTCATATATATGATGGCTGAAAGGGGCCATTTGATTTCGTGTTAACTTTCCAACACGAAATCGCGAAATCGCGAAATAGTAAAAACGAAATCGCAAAACAGGGACACGAAATCGCGAAACTATGGTGGCTGATTTCTGCCATTCGCGTCTTCGCTACTTCGTGTTATTAGAATCTAGGGCGAAATAGCGAAGTGGCAATGGGAAGTAGCGAAGACGCGATGCGAAGTAGCGAAAATGCGATGCGAAGTAACGAAAAGGCGATACGAAGTAGCGATGCGAAATAGCTAAATAGCGAAGATTTTTGCTTCGCTACTTCGCATCGCCACTTCGCTACTTCTCATCGCCACTTCGCAATTTCGCATCGCCACTTCGCTTCTTCGCTCCATCGTGTCTTCGCTACTTCGCCGCGAAGTGACGAAGAAGCGAAGACACGATGTAGCGAAGTAGCGAAATTGCGAAGAGGCGAACTAGCGAAGTAGCGATGCGAAGTAGCGAAGTGGCGATGCGAAGTAGCGAAGTGGCGATGCGAACTGGCGAAGTAGCGAAGACGCGAAATGGCGAAATGACGAATTGGCGAAGTGGCGAAGGGGCGAAGGGGCGAATAAGCGAAGGAGTGAAGTAGCGAATTGGCGAAGTGGCGAAGTGGCGAAATAACGAACTGACAAAGTGGCGAAGTAACGATGCGAAGTAGTAAAGTGGCGATGGGAAGTAGCGAAGCGGCGATGGGAAGTAGCGAAGGGGCGATACGAAGTAGAGAAGTCGCGATGCGAAGTAGTGAAGAAGCGATGCGAAGTAGCGAAGCAAAACCTTCGCTATTTCGCTATTTCGCATCGCGTCTTCGCATCGCGTCTTCGCTACTTCGCATCGCATCTTCGTTACTTCTCATCGCCGCTTCGCTACTTCGCATCGCCACCTCGCTACTTCGCATCGCCACTTCGCTATTTCGCCCTTGCTTAGAATAACAGGAAGTAGCGAAGACGCGAATGGCAGAAATCAGCCACCATACGAAACAGGGACACGAAATCGCGAAACAGCGACACGAAATTGCGAAACAGCGAAAAGAAATCACGAAAGGAGCGAAACATGCGCAAAACTATTGTGGCTGATTTCTGCCATTCGCGTCTTCGCTACTTCGTGTTATTGGTTGGAGGCGCAAACCGCCTCCAACCTGATACGCAGTTGAATTTCACGCTATATTACTGTTGGAATATTCAAAATAAACTTTCGACCAATCATGCTTGGCCTCTTCATACTTTGGAAAAAGCATATGACCAACGAACACGACTGTAACAAATTTGTAACCACGTGACCATGTGGGTTATCCGAAATAATTATCCCCTTTTACTGCGAAAAGAGATTTTGTCTAAACATCTAAAATAGAAACGACCGTTGTGTTATTCTGAGTCTGAATGTTAGTAAAAATAAGATTTTTCAATTCAAAGCCATTTTACACCTCCATGAGCAGACATGTACCAATTCAAGTGCATAATTTCGCACTGCAGTTTCGGAAAATCCAAGAAACTTTACACGTTGCGAATGACAGAAAGTAGCGATGCGAAGTAACGATGTGGCGATGCAAATTAACGATGCGAATTAACGATGCGAAATAGCGAAAAAGCAAAGATT
The DNA here is from genome assembly GCA_936450465.1 of Gibbula magus. Taxonomy (NCBI): domain Eukaryota; kingdom Metazoa; phylum Mollusca; class Gastropoda; order Trochida; family Trochidae; genus Gibbula; species Gibbula magus. The sequence goes on along the minus strand of OW388295.1, from coordinate 26,818,485 downwards.
TTTCTTCGCTACTTAGTATCGTCACTTCCTTACTTCGCATCGCCATTTCGCTTCTTCGCATCGCTACTTCGCCACTTCGCCACTTCGCGTCTTCGCGTCTTCGCTACTTCGCTACTTCGCTACTTCGCCACTTCACGTCTTCGGCATTTCAATACTTTGCTTCTTTGCTATTACGTAACTAATGCCTAGTTCAAACCAACGGCGAATGCCGCACTTTAAATCGGCGAGCAAAGCGCTGTCATTTTTTTTAATTTTCCGTAAAAAAAACATGATCTCCTAAGTAATGTTACGCTCAGATAAGCTCTGATACGCTCTGATACGAATTTGTTGCCGCTTTGGGGACGAATTTTTCCCGACTTGTTACGGTTCCTCACGCTTTAATCCCGCTTTGATCAGGCTTTGTTACGCTTGAAATCACGCTTTGATAAGCTTTGATAAGCTTTATAACGCTTTATTACGTTTTGATGCGATTATGACGCTTTAAATCAGGCTCTGATACAATTATCAAGTTCTGTTGTGCATTATTACGCTCTGTTAAGCTTTCTTACGCATTGGAAAATGTCGAGATCGCCGATTTCATGCCGCTTTTGATCCGAGCCTATATAAAGATGCAGAAGATCCATAAAATCATTGCATCTTTGACTCCCGAACACGATGGCAGAACAACAAGATCCAGAAGTTCCAGATGCTCAATCACCAGCTGCCGGTATACGTATCTCCAGTACCAGACCCCCTGGCATGGGGATTAGACGCGCTCGCGTTAGGATGGGAGGGGATGGACGCTTACGCTCCCCCCCGCCATTCTGACCCAAGTGGTGGCAAAAGCCCAGGAGACGAGACGCTTGCATCTGCTCCTGGTCGCACCGAAGTGGCCGGCAAGGCCGTGGTATGTCCCCCTCCGGAGACTCTGCGCTCAGGAACCAGTCCCCCTGCCAATCAGGTGGGATCTTCTCAGGAGCAACCCAAGCAGACGGGTGCACGAGAACCCTCATGTTCTCCATCTGCACGTCTGGGTTGTCTCCAAGACGGAATTAGGAGCGCAGGATTTTCGGAGGCGGTAGCCAGCGCAGTGGTAACCTCACAGCGGTCTTCCACGCGCAAGCTGTACGATTTCCAATGGGCTACCTTCATGACCTTTTGCGAAGGGAAGGGGTTCGATGTTCGGTCGGTAACGGTGCCCCAGGTCGCGGATTACCTGGTACACCTACGCACAGTGAGGAAGCTTAAGGCTTCCTCCATCAACACGAACCTCGCAGCCATTATGTCCGTCCTTCGCAAAAAGGATCCCGGGTTGGATATCTCGGTCCTTAAGGAGCTCATCAGGACGTACAGGAACGTGGATGGCCGCCACAAACTGAGGCCGCCAGAGTGGGATCTGGCGATAGTTTGAGACAAGGGAGACGCAGGCTCTTCTTGCCCCACTCCCAGACGAGCTCGAAGGAGTTGGACAAGAGGCAGCTGGGAGTTTATCTCAGGTCGGCAGTGGTGGACGCCTACAAGGCGGCCGGACTGCCGGCACCGGCGCGGACCAATCCGCATGAGATCAGGGCCATATCGGCGACTATGGCCCTACACAGCAACCTGTCAGTGGCGGACATCATGGCCGGCTGCTTTTGGAAGTCGGGCTTGGTGTTCGTCAACCATTACCTGCGCGATGTCTCCACGGAGGACCTGGAGGGCGTAGCCCGTCTAGGGGCGCAGGTCTTTGCCCAGCAGCGAACCACGGGGGCACCCCCTGGCAGGGGACGCAACCATCCACGCTAACGAGCACTCACGAGTTGAGAGCGGCTCATATTTAACCATTAAATGAATTGTTTTGAATGGTTATACGGGGTTTTGTGGTGTTTTAATTAGGGATCGTCGACTGCGAGAGGTCAGACAATTATCCTCATTAGAACGCTAGGTCGCCGATCACCAGATCAATCTTGAGAGTTACCGCTATGCGACGAACTCTACCCACCACCTACAGTGGTATCAGGCTAAGGTCACTTGTCGGAGGTTAGTAATTAAATAATAGTACGTTTTTGATTAAACGTCATTATTTTTACTTACCGTAGACAAGTGACCGTCGTCATACCCGTCCCGCCTCCCCTCTTACGCATTCGTCGTTAATTGGGACTCCTAGGTAATGTGAATGACAGGTCACGCCACCCAGTGGACTAGTGAGGGGCGGGTAACTCCGATTGATCTGTGTAATGATGTTTCATTACTTCTGTGGGAATGAGTCGATTACATGTTATATGGCTATAAGGCTAAGGTCACTTGTCTACGGTAAGTAAAAATAATGACGTTTAATCAAAAACGTACTATTATATACCATGTACATGATATTCAACAGCAGAGATAGGTATGGCTAAATTAAATGAAATTTATGATTAGATACCATATAAATATGTTATGATTTTAAACATTTGAGTTATTCTTGAAATAGCTTATATCGTCGCTCATACGAGTGCATAATATAGAGACTGAGCATTTTTAAACTATGTGCGATATTTCTATTCACAACATATTTGTTTTTAACCCGCTTGGTAAGTACATACAGCGCAAATCATCATATTTTGAACAAATGAAAGTAAAATTATATTCATCTTCTAGCCCTCCATTTACAAATAGGCCATGTTCTAAAATATTTGTTAGTATTATACCATCTTCCCTCATTAAATTCCAACCTTAACAGCTCAGCTCTTAATTTAACCAGCTATTTGCGTAATTTATAATCTGCAATCTCAAAAATATATTCTTCTGGATTAAATAAACTTTTGAATGCTCTATTTTAAAACTAGTTAAAGATGCCACACGTATACATAGTATCCATATCATTCATCAGCAATAGATGCTCCAAGTTCTGTGATCTTGAAACTGCCTCATTTGTAAATAATTAAACCTCTTGGTTCGAATGATCATCATAGTTGCTCAATTTTGAAGAAGCAGACAAGGTGTCTTCCAATGCTTGTCGACTTGGTAAAGTCGAATAATGCTTAAACATTAAATAACTCCTTTAGAAGTCACATAATCAAAGACCAGGGCTGGACACACTTTGACCTTTATATTGTCACTATATTAGCGTTAATTTTATTTTTTCTTTATTTTTTATTTCCATATTTTATCGAGAGTTATAATTTGTTGTGGACAATTTCACTTTGATGCCAATCTATCCAGTATAATGACAATATCATGATGCTTAGTCGTGATTATGATCGGAACCGGACAATTGACCCAAAGTAATTGTTGAAACTTATCTGTAGCAGACAAAAATACAGATGTGAATCGGTATTGTTTAATAGATCACATTATTAGTAAATATGCGTGTATAGTGGGGTTCGAACACAAATTGGGACCCGTTTGGCATAGAAGCTATTCATCCTATATATTTGTTCTTAAATGTTCCTATTCAATGCGTTACTTTTGGATATTTCTTTTCCTACAATATTTTTTGGTTATAAATTATATTTCTGAAACAAAGCATTGAAAACGATATGCATGTTCGGTATTTATCAATTGTATTTATGTGTTTTGATGTAAGTAAGTCAAGTACAGATACTGTTTCAAGTAATTAATTTTTTGAATGATTGATACTCTTTTGTAAATATAATGTAGACATCACCTTAGTTTGGGATATGAAAACCGAAAACAAGGATAAACCATAGAATAATGAAATATATAAATAAATAAGAATTTGTGCGTGAATGATTGTAAGATTGGAAGTGAATCATATAAAGGAAACAACCGTCACAAATATGGTATAATTTATCATCTGTAAAGCATATTGTGCTATGACAAATTACCTTGTTTTGGTGAAATATTTATCATCATAATCTATATTTTCAATATTTGTAAAAAATTTAACACACCAAAATAGTAAGTTCAGGTAGATCTTTATTTTGTATCGAGTCAGTCAAAATAAAGTTGCGAAGTAGCGAAGTAGCGAATAAGCGAAGCAACGAAATAGCGAAGTGCTGATGCGAAGTAGCGATGCGAAGCAGCGAAATGGCGATGCGAAGTAGCGAAGTAGCGATGGGAAGTAGCGAAGCAAAACTCTTCGGGCCGTATGATCGTACATGGTGTAAAGTAGACCAGGTTTAACACCAAACCAAGTTAAACTAAACCAAAACCGTTGGTCTAAGTTAAACGGTATTATGAAGAGCTAGTTTAGCTAAACCATGATTATGAACCTAGTTTATAGGTCTTATCCTAATTCGTTTCATAACTGATCCAAAATTTGCAAATACAGACCACTTCCGGCAAAAACATGTAAGTCTCATTGACGTCACGGACAGGAGTGGTTATTGTTGGAACAAACTTCAAAATATCGAATACATAATTAATAGATGAGGCAACATTGGACTTTAATTTGAAATTCATTGTTTGACCCTTTTATGTGCCACTGATTCCCACTTAAAGTGATGGTTCTATCGGCAGCATTTGGCATCTTTTGTTATTGTTTCAGTGTTATTAGGTGACATTCAAAATAAGTGGATTTTTACTAATTCTTAAACAATTTAGTAATATAATATATACATTGATATCCACAAAGTAACATACAATTACCATTAGTACAATGTCATGTTTATCTGTAGCTAATTATGAGAGAGAGAGAGAGAGAGAGAGAGAGAGAGAGAGAGAGAGAGAGAGAGAGAGAGAGAAGAGAGAGAGAGAGAGAGAGAGAGAGAGAGAGAGAGAGAGAGAGAGAGAGAGAGAGAGAGAGACAGACAGACAGAGACAGAGAGAGACAGAGACAGAGAGAGAGAGAGAGAGAGAGAGAGAGAGAGAGAGAGAGAGAGAGAGAGAGAGAGAGAGAGAGAGAGAGAGAGAGAGAGAGAGAGAGAGAGAGAGAGAGAGAGTTTCATTTTGGTATCATACATCTGTACATTTAATACAACATTGGTAAAAGGTAACCAAAAATGGGCTATGTAGAGAGAGAGAGCGAGGGAGGGAGGTGGGGATGGATGGACAATGCACAGGTGGCTGCACCACACTGATCATTACAGATAGTTCAGATTACAATACACATGTAGCCAAGAGACTGCCTAATATTTAATTCAATACAACAAATAACAAATTAGTGTTGCACCCCTGCATTTTGGAGTAGGCTAATGACATCTACAAATCTGAGTCTCCATCTATTAAAGGTTATATAATATTTCCAAAATATTGGCTTAATAGCATTGTTGGTTCTTGGGGAGAAGTTCTTTAAAGATTTTAGGATCGACCCCCTGACACGCCAGGGTACCAGGTACCAAGATCAAATGAACAAACTTAATTCTTCATATAACAAAGATGTTATTCTGAAAAGTTCAGCTTCCTATGTCAACTGGTTTCGGAGAAGAAGTCGTTTAAAGGTTTCGCTTATAATTCCTGTCACGCCCATATTTGACGGGGGCGAGGTCCAAATGAATAGACTTTGAACCACCCCTCCACACAAAATTTCAGCTTTCGGAGTGCAGCAGTTCTAGAGGAGAAGTAGAAATGTGAACAGTTTACAGACGACGCCCGACAACATCCCATGCCATTAGCCCATCTGACATTTTCAAGCATACATCATGGTTTTTTGTATTGCTTATCCACCCAAAAACGTCATTTTCATCAAAATTCAATTAACTTTATATAACAGCTTAACTAAACATGCAAACTAAATATAATTTACATATGCGTATGAACAATTCCAAGAACAATATATTTTAGGTGGATCCTTATTATCAAAAACATCGTGTAGAGGCATAAAAATATACTTTTTAGCTCATCAGGCCTGAAAGGCCCGATGGGCTTATGGCATGGCATATGGCATCCATCCGTAAACTTTTCGCTTTTTCCACTTCTTCTCCAGAACCAATGACTCCACAGAGCTGAAATTTTATGTGCAGACTCATTGGCCAATGAAGATTCTAAATTGTAGATTTCGTGACCCCGTGACCCCAAATGGGGTCACAGGGGTCACATCCTTAAAAACCTATTTTCATCTTCTTCTCCGGGTCCAAAAGGTCTAGAGAGCTGAACAGTTGTTTGCAGACTCCTTGGCCAATGGGGTTTCAAAATTGTAGATTTTGTGACCCTGTGACGGGTCATGACCCAAAAACTATGTTCATCTTTATCTCAAGTATGTTAAGCTTTAGAAAGGTAAAATATTGTGTAGAGACTCTTTGGTCAAAGGTGATTCTTAATTGTAGGATTGGTGACCCTGTGACTCCAATTATGTGTCACAGGGGTCGTGATCTTAAAACCTATGTTTTGTTTGTTAACAATGTATAACTTGAGATAACTTAGATATTCAACCTTAGATAATAAATCAATGAAATCATGAGAGCTACAGAGCCCGGCCATGGCTCTATTTTTGTAGTATTTTCATGAGCGTTCACGTCGTCATAACTATGAAGGGAATCTCAATAGTAATATACTTAAGTCAGCAATTCAAGCACAATATCTATGTGTTATTATTCAAATGTTAACCTTAAATAATAGCCGTAGGAGTCCAAAAATATTTAATTATTTTAATGACCATATTTTCTTGTTTCTTGTTCGAAAACAACTGACTTTCTTGATAACTAATCAACTGAATGAGGTTGAACGACTTACATCAAGCATTGGGTCTCGAGTCAAAGCAGACGTCTTGAAGACCAAAGTAACGATGCGTTAATCTTTGTTTTATTTTCTTATTTTACTTTATTGGTGTTTTAAGTAAAGGATGCAGATACAACTTTTCATAAATTCATATTGTTTGTTTGTTAGAATTTTTTAATACAATTTTGCAATTGCTCATAAAAAGTAATAGTTCAAGTTATGGCCCTTATACCTATTCCCTATATATAGTGATGCAAAGAAATACCCCCTAATTAATGGATGTAAATACTTTGTTATATGTACTAGGTACTAAGTACTAAATCATTTATTCAATTTATTCCGATACTTCATACATAGTCCCCATAAGAAAGGCGTGTTTATGAATGCTGAGCAGTAAGAACCAAGTATGAATACTGTCCTTTCTTGACCAATATTGTTTATGTCATTAAGTTCATCAATCAATTGTAAAGTAATATGAGGAAGGATTACATTTAAATGATTTCTGAAATGAGATTAACACATAAACATGTCTAGATATCGTCCTTTTTAAAATCAAATTATCAAATGTTAAGAGCTTAAACCAATGCTAAACTATCCCCCTGGCAGGTTTACATTTTTCGACATAAACCAGGGAGTTTAAACTAGGTTTTAAGAGAAAACTGCTTTCATAATACCGGTTTGGTTTAAACTCCCTATTTAGACATGGTTTAGTACTAAACTACTTTTAAACCATGTACGATCATACGGCCCTTCGCGTCTTCGGTATTTCTATGGTGGCTGATTTCTGCCATTCGCGTCTTCGCTACTTCGTGTTATTAGAATCTAGGGCGAAATAGCGAAGTGGCGATGCGAAGTAGCGAAGACGCGATGCGAAGTAGCGAAAATGCGATGCGAAATAACGAAATGGCGATGCGAAATAGCGATGCGAAATAGCTTAATAGCGAAGATTTTTGCTTCGCTACTTCGCATCGCCACTTCGCTATTTCTCATCGCCACTTCGCTATTTCCCATCGCCACTTCGCTTCTTCGCTCCATCGTGTCTTCGCTACTTCGCCGCGAAGTGACGAAGAAGCGAAGACACGATATAGCGAAGTAGCGAAGTTGCGAAGAGGCGAACTAGAGAAGAAGTGATGCGAAGTAGCGAAGTGGCGATGCGAAGTGGCGAAGTAGCGAAGACGCGAAGTGGCGAAATAACGAACTGACGAAGTGGCGAAGTAACGATGCGAAGTAGCGAAGTGGCGATGGGAAGTAGCGAAGTGGCGATACGAAGTAGAGAAGTCGCGATGCGAAGTAGTGAAGTAGCGATGCGAAGTAGCGAAGCAAAACCTTCGCTATTTCGCATCGCTACTTCGCATCGCATCTTCGTTACTTCGCATCGCCGCTTCGCTACTTCGCATCGCCACCTCGCTACTTCGCATCGCCACTTCGCTATTTCGCCCTTGCTTAGAATAACAAGAAGTAGCGAAAACGCGAATGGCAGAAATCAGCCACCATAGTTTCGCGCATGTTTCGTTCCTTCGCGATTTCGATTTCGCGATTTCGTGGCGCTGTTTCGCGATTTCGTGTCGCTGTTTCACGATTTCGTGTCCCTGTTTCGCGATTTATTTTTTATTTTTTCGCGATTTCACGATTTCGTGTTGGAAAGTTAACACGAAATCAAATGGCCCCTCTCAGCCATCATACATATATTTACTGGAGCACATCAGCACATGGGGAACTAGAATATTCATCATTTCTCTACTGGAGCGCTTCTTTCAAGCTTGAGGGGTCATCAACAAAGAGTCAAATGCATCAGGCTCAATAGGCTGCATAAACAAGTTAAATGTATCTCGGGCACATTTTTATGCCCCCGAATCGGAGATTCCGGGGGTATGTTGTTTTTCACCTGTCCGTCCGTCCGGCCGTCCGTATGTGTGTTTGTCCACAAAAACTTAAACCTTGGCCATAAATTTGGATTGCTCAGAGCTAGGGCTTTCATACTTGGCATTCGCATACCTTGTGATGAGACCTTTCTGGTGAGGTTATCATATTTGACCTTGAGACCTTGACCTTGCCGCAATGGACATTTTCAGAAAACTTTAACCTTGGCCATTACTTTGGATTGCTCAGAGCTATGGCTTTCATACTTGGCATGTGCATACCTAATGCTGAGACCTTCAGATGAGGTCATCATATTTGACCTTGTGACCTTGACCTTGCCGCAGTGGACAGTATCCAGAAAACTTTAACCTTTGCCATAACTTTGGCATATCCGGGGGCATCCGTGTTTAACAAACACATCTTGTTTTCAGAAGTGACGACGGCGACAGGACTTTATTTTTATTTTTTGTTAGCAAAAATTATGATGCGGGAGTAGCACATTTTATTTTTCTATCAAAATATAGCCTGAATGTGGTAGAAGCATACACAATGGAAGCACATCCGTTCCTGCAGACCCATATATTTTTTGGTCAAATGGGATTTGGGGGTTTAGCAACAGTGATGCGATTCTTAATAATTCATTTTTTCAAATGACAATATAAAGTTGTCACGCGCACAAATTAAAGTGATGCGCCGACGCCCGAGAAACATTTAATTTGTTTATTTATCCTTATCACGCTATCCTGTCTGTCAGCAGTCAACGCCCATACCGCGGCGGCTTATCTACGTGCACGGATATACACATGTAAGTATATAACACCTTTTGTGTATGTTAATGTATATACTTATGTATATAGTACTAATTATAATAAGAACAAATTCCTGCATGGGACAAAACACGGTCAAAGATTCTGCTTGTTGTTTAGACCTGTGTACAGAAAACTGAACGGGAAGTTAGCCTGGACGTGAAGCTCGAGGTGTTACTCTATAATAGCTCTTTCAATACCTCATAACCTCTCCTTCGTCTCTTATACAATGTATATATGAACACATGCATATTTATAGATGAACATGTACAATATCATCATTACAAAACCATAAAGTCCCAGATGTTACCTCATGCGTGAATCATTTCATCAAGCAGTGTAAAAAATAACAAAAATCAAAGCCAGACAGCTGAACTGTAACTGAAATAACTCACAAGTCCGGATGAGAACCTGCCTGTCTGGTTTACAACATTCAAAAGCTAAGAAATTAATAACTGACCGTAAACTTTGCATAAATAAAGGATATTAAATGAGTGTCTATGTCATAATATGTTTACGACACGAGTGCCTGAAACTAGTATCTCCCGAGCGAGAGCGAGAGATATACAGATATACAGGCACAAGTGTCGTAAACATAGCATGGCATAGACACGAAAATAATATTCTGTTTATTACCGAAGTCGTGAAATTAATGAAAACACGACAACATCAACTGTTCAACCATAGTCCGGTGATCCGTCGTCGCGCATTTAGAACGCAGCGTCATAGACGAAGCGTTATGTCATAGTATTGTTTATGACGTCACGTCACCATGACAAAGTGATATTAAGCCCTAGGACATCGATATCGTATGAAAAATATGAACCCCAATATGATTGCCCTCGTAGGTAATAATTCTACATACTCGGGTAGTGCATGTTCCTCGTGTTTCACTAATCATAAGCTAAGGTTCCACGCTTGTCAATTGACCAAATGCCAGTTAAATTTTCCTTTCAACGTACGTATACGTTTAACCATCTACCATGTACTTAATAATATTGGCTTACAAAACTAGACATCTGGTCGAAAATTAGTTACATTTCCGACTGCATTCAACATCTCAGTAATCGACTATCGCAGGCATGAATTATCACTCAACTAAGAGTCATTTAATGATATAAATTTAATTTAAAAACATGCTGATATATCCGAAAGAATTACATTTGGTTATCTACTTTCTACATGACAAATAACGTTATTGTTTATGTTCGCAAAATTATGGGAGGTCTGCACACGAGAATTGGAGACATGCAACAAGATACGTGGACAGTTGGTAGCTTAATTGGTTTATACTTTTGTTTATATAGCACATTACGACATGATAATAAAGAATTATCTTATCTTATCTTATCTTATCTTATCTTATCTTATCTTATCTTATCTTATCTTATCTTATCTTATCTTATCTTATCTTATCTTATCTTATGATAACACAATGGTTACCATATTAAACTAATATACATATGTTTCATTAATGTTGGTGAAAATTCACAAAATACTATTGGCAAACATTACGATATCAGTAAAAACTTGGATTGGTCGAGGCAAGTTTGTTTCATTGCTCCTTTTTTCACTCTCACTAGGTCAAAATAAATGTCTTTTTGATAGTTAATTACACTTATTGTTTAAATCACACAGCATAAATCTGTCTTACCTCAGAATCCGAAGCTAGATTTGACCTGATTTGATATACCCCTCAGTAGAAAATATTGAATTCCGACACAAATACGAAGAACAAAATATATAATATATATATACAAAAACCCTCCTGACAAAAGCCAAACAATCTGATACATTGACAATAACGTGAACTCACAAAAAAAAAAACAATTCCAGAAAAAGTTGACACTATATCATAATGCTAATGTTGTTAATACCGATGATGTGATACAAGTATAGGATACATAAATCATTGATTATGCGTACCCTTAATTATCATCTACACAAAGGGGCCAGAAGAAATTATACCAAATTTTGAACAGTCAAACATTCGACTTTGGAGGTATGTAATGAAGATATAACTCGTAAAGTGATATACAAAATTTCTCTAATGACCGTATAATATTTGTTCAACCACACATGGCATGGGATGCTGAAACTGCTATTTCAAAGGGTTTTCATTTTACATAATGTTTGGTAATCAGTTAAAATTTTATGAAACATAGAAATCGTGTTAGTAGAAGATGTTGTCATCATAATGTTTCTTCTTGGACTTTAAAATCGATGACGCATCATCGGTATATGATGTCATAAAACAAGCCAAAAACCTCACTCGATTAAGGAGATTAACGACGATTCCAATTCCTTTTTGCAAATTAAAGCTAGTTGACTTTAAGATACATGATGTACAAGTAACTATGTTTCAGCTATATCTATCCATCTTGAATTAAACTATCTTGCATTTGTGTTGGTATATAGTTTCTTTGTCCCTGGCTGTAGAATTGCAATTTTGTTCTGTTTACAAACCCCATCCCGACAAGCACATATGTAATTCAGATGATTTGTTTAGTATCTATGGAAGTATGATAGTTTTATGACAGTGTGAATTATTTTTTGTTCTATGGTAAAATTTGGATTTTTCTCTGTGATGTTAGATATAATGAAAGGTCAAAAGAAATTGATATTCCCTGTTTTTAAAAAATATATTTGTTTTGAAGATATCTCATCTCACCTTATATGACACATTTGAACATATGTGTGAACATATAGGTGTTTTTTAAAATACTGTGACTAATGAGTGATGAATCAATATTTTTGGATTGTTTTTGGACAATTTAAATAGTGTGTGGATATTTACATAATGACTTGACAATAATTATTTCTGTTTAATGTTATATCATCTCTTTTAACAAACACAGACAATAATGGGATACATATTACTCTATATTACCTTATATTAACGAAATGCTTTCACACCCGTTTCATAAAGGGGCGCCAATTGTTGAACAAAATACTGAGGTGAGTCGCTATTGAATGACTTAATTAGATTCGAAAGATTATCTTTCTACAATATGATACCAAAATCAAGCATTTTCCTGAAATTATGTTTGTATCGTATCTCTTCAAGCCTAGAATGCATGGATAACAAGAACTGTTGCCTTATGTAACTCATTATTTGCATTAATAAAACAAGCTGGAGGAATGGACGGCATTTCCATCTCTTTGCAAGTGGTGATTGCCGTGAAAATAACATTGCTACTCAGTTATTTTCTGATGTAGTAACAGTTAATCAACACAGCAACATCCATGCTATAAGAGTTTCCAATGAAGAAAATCAGTTCCGATGATCTTCTCCTTTCAGAAACAGGTTCAGGGAAACATCTTTATCCAATTCGTAGATCATATTGGACGAATCAAGCCAATTAACATCCATTTTGTGATTTGAAATAATCTGTGACAATGAAGAAATTTTCCGTTACGTCAATTTTGTAATCACACATTTTCTGTGACACATAAGAAAAGTTCAAGGTAACTGATATCTACGTTTTTGAACTGATAAAACTCCGAAAGCTTTAACATATAAAAGGAAGAACCCTTATCGGAGCAACATGCATCATTGTTTATACAATTATATATGCACCCATTACATACATTATACCGATAATTTATGAAAAACTATGAACTGTGTGGCAATTCCTGGCTTTACGACATTATCAGTGGTTTATTTGGTCATCATAAATTTAGCTGTCACTCACGGATATATGTGTTAACTAACTGTTACTTCAATTCACTGATAACGTTGTGTTTGTATATCTGCAACCGATTCATCGCTCCTTACCCATAACCTCCTGATTCTAAAATCACAATGACCCTGTTACATATCACAAGGACTCTGTCGCAATAATCACAAATACTCCACCCTCACTGCAACCAAGTTCCCCACCAATGATTTTACATGAAAGCTCCATTCTCTGTCTAGGTAGGTATCGCTCTGTAATCAGTACATAAACAGCACTGAATTGAGTTTACATATGCTGGTTGTCGTATTGCAGTAATCTGGCAAATCTGGTCACTAGCTCCCTAATCATTGTGACTAACATGTCATGTTTACCCTGCCTGTTGTTGTGAAAAATATGTTGTTTGAGAGTAAATATCTACCCGACCAACGTACAGGCTGCATTCAAAATTTGACCGTCCGGCCTGAAAACAGACCGTCTCGGGCGGTCGGGTACGCGGGAGTTTTCTACGCTTCTGTATAGATGAATATTGTAGAGATGAATGGTGTGTAGATGAATGGTGTGTAGATGAATGGTGTGTAGATGAATGGTGTGTAGATGCATGCCGAATAGATGAATGCTGTATTGATGAATGCTGTATAGATGAATGTTATATAGGTGAATGATGTATTGATGAATGCTGTATAGATGAATGTTATATAGATGAATGATGTATAGATGAATGATGTATAGATGAATGATGTATAGATGAATGCTGTAGAGATGAATGATGTATAGATGAATGTTATATAGATGAATGATGTATTGATGAATGATGTATAGATGAATGATGTATAGATGAATGCTGTGTAGATGAATGATGTATAGATGAATGATGTATAGATGAATGATGTAGAGATGAATGATGTATAGATGAATGATGTATAGATGAATGCTGTATAGATGAATGCTATATAGATGAATGATGTATTGATGAATGATGTATAGATGAATGATGTATAGATGAATGTTATATAGATGAATATTGTAGAGATGAATGGTGTGTAGATGAATGGTGTGTAGATGAATGGTGTGTAGATGAATGGTGTGTAGAAGAATGGTGTGTAGATGCATGCCGAATAGATGAATGCTGTATTGATGAATGCTGTCTAGATGAATGTTATATAGATGAATGTTATATAGATGAATGATGTATAGATGAATGATGTATAGATGAATGTTATATAGATGAATGTTATATAGATGAATGCTGTATAGATGAATGATGTATAGATGAATGTTGTATAGATGAATGATGTATTGATGAATGATGTATAGATGAATGCTGTATTGATGAATGATGTATAGATGAATGATGTGTAGATGGATGATGTATAGATGAATGATGTATTGATGAATGCTGTCTAGGTGAATGATGTATAGATGAATGTTATATAGATGAATGATGTATAGATGAATGATGTATAGATGAATGATGTATAGATGAATGATGTAAAGATGAATGATGTATAGATGAATGATGTATAGATGAATGCTGTATAGATGAATGATGTATTGATGAATGCTGTCTAGGTGAATGATGTATAGATGAATGTTATATAGATGAATGATGTATAGATGAATGATGTATAGATGAATGATGTATAGATGAATGATGTATAGATGAATGATGTATAGATGAATGATGTATTGATGAATGCTGTCTAGGTGAATGATGTATAGATGAATGTTATATAGATGAATGATGTATAGATGAATGATGTATAGATGAATGATGTATAGATGAATGATGTATATATGAATGATGTATAGATGAATGATGTATAGATGAATGCTGTATAGATGAATGCTATATAGATTAATGATGTATAGATGAATGATGTATAGATGAATGATGTATTGATGAATGATGTATTGATGAATGCTGTCTAGATGAATGCTGTATAGATGAATGTTATATAGATGAATGATGTGTAGATGAATGATGTAGAGATGAATGATGTATAGATGAATGATGTATAGATGAATGATGTATAGATGAATGATGTATAGATGAATGATGTATAGATGAATGCTGTATAGATGAATGCTATATAGATGAATGATGTATAGATGAATGATGTATAGATGAATGATGTATAGATGAATGCTGTATAGATGAATGCTGTGTAGATGAATGATGTATAGATGAATGATGTATAGATGAATGCTATATAGATGAATGATGTATTGATGAATGATGTATAGATGAATACTGTATAGATGAATGCTGTATAGATGAATGCTATATAGATGAATGATGTATAGATGAATGATGTATAGATGAATGATGTATAGATGAATGCTGTATAGATGAATGCTGTGTAGATGAATGATGTATAGATGAATGATGTATAGATGAATGCTATATAGATGAATGATGTATTGATGAATGATGTATTGATGAATGCTGTCTAGATGAATGCTGTATAGATGAATGTTATATAGATGAATGATGTGTAGATGAATGATGTAGAGATGAATGATGTATAGATGGATGCTGTCTAGATGAATGATGTGTAGATGAATGATGTGTAAATGAATGATGTGTAGATGAATGCTGTGTAGATGAATGATGTATAGATGAATGCTGTGTAGATGAATGCTGTATAGATGAATGATGTATAGATGAATGCTGTATAGATGAATGATGTGTAGACGAATGATGTGTAGACGAATGATGTATAGATGAATGCTGTGTAGATGAATGATGTATAGATGAATGATGTATAGATGAATGCTGTATAGATGAATGATGTATAGATGGATGCTGTCTAGATGAATGATGTATAGATGAATGATGTATAGATGAATGCTGTATAGATGAATGATGTATAGATGAATGCTGTATAGATGAATGATGTGGAGATGAATGATGTATAGATGAATGCTGTATAGATGAATGTTATATAGATGAATGGTGTATAGATGAATGATGTAGAGATGAATGATGTATAGATGGATGCTGTCTAGATGAATGATGTGTAGATGAATGATGTGTAAATGAATGATGTGTAGATGAATGCTGTGTAGATGAATGATTTATAGATGAATGCTGTGTAGATGAATGCTGTATAGATGAATGATGTATAGATGAATGCTGTATAGATGAATGATGTGTAGACGAATGATGTGTAGACGAATGATGTATAGATGAATGCTGTGTAGATGAATGATGTATAGATGAATGATGTATAGATGAATGCTGTATAGATGAATGATGTATAGATGGATGCTGTCTAGATGAATGATGTATAGATGAATGATGTGTAGACGAATGATGTATAGATGAATGCTGTGTAGATGAATGATGTATAGATGAATGCTGTCTAGATGAATGATGTATAGATGAATGATGTATAGATGAATGATGTATAGATGAATGCTGTGTAGATGAATGATGTATAGATGAATGATGTATAGATGAATGCTGTGTAGATGAATGATGTATAGATGAATGCTGTCTAGATGAATGATGTATAGATGAATGATGTATTGATGAATGATGTATAGATGAATGATGTATAGATGAATGATGTATAGATGAATGATGTATAGATGAATGATGTATAGATGAATGATGTATAGATGAATGCTGTATAAATGAATGATGTATAGACGAATGTTATATAGATGAATGATGTGTAGATGAATGATGTGTAGATGAATGATGTGTAGATGAAAGATGTGTAGATGAATGATGTGTAGATGAATGATGTATAGATGAATGATGTGTAGATGAGTGATGTATAGATGAATGTTATATAGATGAATGATGTGTAGATGAATGATGTATAAATGAATGATGTATAGATGAATGATGTATAGATGAATGCTGTCTAGATGAATGATGTGTAGATGAATGATGTGTAGATGAATGTTATATAGGTGAATGCTGTTTGCATGAATGTTATCTAGATGAATGATGTATAGATGAATGCTATCTACATGAATGCTGTACAGATGAATGATTTATAGATGAATGCACAATATATGAATGATGTAGAGATGAATGATGTAGAGAAGAATGATGTATAGATGAATACTGTAGAGATGAATGATGTGTAGATGAATGATGTGTAGATGAATACTGTATAGATGAATGATGTGTAGATGAATGATGTATAGATGAATGCTGTATAGATGAATGATGTATAGATGAATGATGTGTAGACGAATGATGTAGAGATGAATGATGTAGAGATGAATGCTGTATAGATGAATGCTGTGTAGATGAATGCTGTGTAGATGAATGCTGTACAGATGAAAGATGTATAGATGAATACTGTATAAATGAATGATGTATAGATGAATGCTGTATAGATGAATGATGTGTAGACGAATGATGTGTAGATTAATGATGTGTAGATTAATGATGTATAGATGAATGCTGTAGAGATGAATACTGTGGAGATGAATGATTTGCTGATGAATGCGGTAGAGATGAATGCTGTCTAGGTGAATGATGTGTAGATGAATGCTGTGTAGATGAATGCTGTATAGATGAATGCTGTACAGATGAATGCTGTATAGATGAATGCTGTATAGATGAATGCTGTACAGATGAATGCTGTATAGATGAATGATGTATAGATGAATGATGTATAAATGAATGATGTATAGATGGATGCTGTCTAGATGAATGATGTGTAGATGAATGTTGTATAGATGAATGTTATATAGATGAATGATGTATAGATGATTGCTGTACAGATGAATGCTGTATAGATGAATGATGTGTAGATGAATACTGTGTAGATGAATGATGTACAGATGAATGCTGTGTAGATGAATGCTGTATAAATGAATGCTGTACAGATGAATGCTGTATAGATGAATGATGTATAGATGAATGATGTATAAATGAATGATGTGTAGATGACTACTGTGTAGATGAATGATGTACAGATGAATGCTGTGTAGATGAATGCTGTATAAATGAATGCTGTACAGATGAATGCTGTATAGATGAATGATGCATAGATGAATGTTATATAGATGAATGATGTATAGATGAATGATGTATAGATGAATGTTGTATAGATGAATGTTATATAGGTGAATGATGTATAGATGAATGATGTATAGATGAATGTTATATAGATGAATGCTGTACAGATGAATGCTGTATAGATGAATGATGTGTAGATGAATGCTGTACAGTTGAATGCTGTATAGATGAATGCTATGTAAATGAATGCTATGTAGATGAATGTTGTATAGATGAATGCTGTTTGCATGAATACTGTATCGATGAATGCTGTATGGATGAATGATATATAGATGAATGCAGAATATATGAATGATGTATAGATGAATGATGTATAGATGGATACTGTATAGATGAATGATTTGTAGGTGAATGCTGTATAGATGATTGATGTGTAGACGAATGATGTGTAGATTAATGATGTGTAGATGAATGCTGTAGAGATGAACACTGTAGAGATGAATGATTTGCTGATGAATGCGGTAGAGATGAATGCTGTCTACATGAATGATGTATAGATGAATTATGTATAGATGAATACTGTATAGATGGATACTGTAGAGATGAATACTGTAGAGATGAATGCTGTCTACATGAATGATGTATAGACGAATGATGTATAGATGAATGATGTATTGATGAATGATGTATAGATGAATGATGTATAGATGAATGCTGTATAGATGAATGATGTATAGATGAATGATGTATAGATGAATGCTGTATAGATGAATGATGTGTAGACGAATGATGTGTAGATTAATGATGTGTAGATTAATGATGTATAGATGAATGCTGTAGAGATGAATACTGTGGAGATGAATGATTTGCTGATGAATGCGGTAGAGATGAATGCTGTCTACATGAATGATGTATAGACGAATGATGTATAGATGAATGATGTATTGATGAATGCCGTGTAGATGAATGCCGTGTAGATGAATGATGTGTAGACGAATGATGTGTAGATTAATGATGTGTAGATTAATGATGTATAGATGAATGCTGTAGAGATGAATACTGTGGAGATGAATGATTTGCTGATGAATGCGGTAGAGATGAATGCTGTCTACATGAATGTTATATAGATGAATGCTGTGTAGATGAATGCTGTATACATGAATACTGTATAGATGAATGCTATATAGATGAATGATGTAGAGATGAATGATGTGTAGACGAATGCTGTACAGATGAATGCTGAAGATTAAATGATGTGTAGATGAATGATGTGTAGAAGAATGCTGTGTAGATGAATGCTGTATAGATGAATGATGTGTAGACGAATGCTGTATAGATGAATGCTGTATAGACGACTGATCTATAGATAAATGTTGCATAAACGAATGCACTATAAATATATACATGTAAATAAATACTGGGGCAACGAATGCTTTTTAGATTAATGTTGTATAAACGAATGATCTAAAGATAAATGCTGTATAGATGAAATGTTATCCATCTAGCACACGTAGGAATTGTAAGAGAAAACAACCCAGATGGAATGAAACACTAAGCAAGCTTTGGAATTACATGTGCACAGCGTGTAAAGAATATTGCACTGTGTTAAAAAAGATATTGTCAAATTGGGCCGAGAAGCATGACATGAATTCAGGAAAAGTCGCTCAACCACATACCATATTTCTACTTTGACAAGAAAATCATTGAAGTAAACTTGTGTAGCTTCAACCGTAATATTTTGAAAATGATATTAAACGAATTGATGGCGACATGTTTGAAGCAGTCAATCCCTTGTGTACGATGTCCAGTGCAGCGTCAGAGTCAACCCAAAGAAGTCAGAGTGGTTTACTGTCAAAGTGGGTGAAGCAAGGTTGTCTTTTATCGCCGATTTTGTTCAAAGTTTTCATAAATGATTTGATAATAAAGACAAGAGAGTAGGAATGGCAGTTAAAATCAACAGTAAGTATGAAAGATTTCAGTGTCGGTGTTTTTTAATAAAGTATGTTGAGTATGTGCACTTTTGTGTGTTTTCTGTAGCATGTCAATGTCTGTTTACGTTGTACGGTCTTCTCTCAACTTGGTCTGGTCAATCCTCTATTTGGTTTTTGATTTTGTAGTTCCCAGAGGTTGAATGATTACCTCACAGCGAGTCCCCGACTTTGGCAGATAGTTCACCCTTGTTACCAATAATACGTGCACTAAAATTTAATTGCGGAGTACATTAACCGTCCGTATTGAAGTTGAAGATCCAACTGACAGAAAAGGAGTCTAATTCATCGTTTGGAGCATTTTATTTCCAAGTTTTCCAGATTAAACGTTTTACTTGTATTCTATTACACAGCAATGAACATTTTGTAATTTATATATTCACAATTTTCATTTAGCTTTGAAATAAATATTATTAATAGCATATAAGGCATGACACTTATTAAAAATATATATCTTTACTGATGAGTTTTAAATTGTATTCATAAACAGATAAAAAGGAACAAACAAGTACAGTAAGCTGTAAAATGACTTTATTCAAGTCTCCTTTCCTTTACGTGTCTTTTACTTCAAAGGCTGTCGCAGCTAAACGACTAAACACATTTTATGAACTTTCAGGAATGAAGAGGAAAACTGAACAAAGTTTATTTTAGAATGCTTTTTTTTTAAAAAGATCTCCAACTAACTGTCAATTTGAAAAAATACAACAAGATCGTTAAAACTTAAAAAAGGTTGTCAATTATCCAAACATGAACAATGATATATTTAAGGACGTTTTTATAAAAAACTGATTGCTCTTATAAACATCCAGCCTTTTTTTCACGCTCTTTAACTTGGTTTCCTCTCGTGAATAACGCAGATTAAATGGTATATGGTATTTTAAAATCACTCGACATGCTTGATCCAATACCCTATGAGTTATTATTTGAAATATTTTATATCAGAAAAAAACCCATTCGTTTATATGGAGTTGAACTATGGGGAGTTGATAAATTTAAAGAAGTTGAAATTGTACATATGTTTTGTGGTAAACGGTTTTTAAATGTCAAACTTCCAATCATGTAGGGGAGAATGTGGACGTTATCCAATATTTATTTTACCTGTAAGCTGTTAAATTATGGTGTAACATATGTAAAATGCCAGATTCTGGATTTGTAAAAATTAAATGCTATGACATGTAAGTTTTAGACATGTGCAGTGGTATAACAAACTGGGCATCCAAAATTAAGAATATTATCTACTCTTATGGATTGGGCTTTATTTGGAAACAACAGCAATATGTATACCCGGTAATGTTGATAAATTCATATCAGAATTTGTGTTTAGATTAAGAGTTATTGGGGAACTGGAATGGCACACAACACCTGTAAACAGTTCAGAGTTTTCATTTTATCCTTGTTGTAAAATCACATTTGGTTTTGAGAATTTAATAAAATAATTATCAATTTCAAAATTTCGACCAGCCCAAATTAAATTCAGATGTTCTTCACACCGTCTCCAAATTCAAACCGGTCGATATATTTACAAATCCAGATCAAATAGATTATGAATTTGTGTTTTATATGTAAAGTTCACCCTATTGAACATAAATTTCATTTTATGCTGGTAAGTAAATGCTACAAAAATGTAAGATGGTTGTATTTACCATATAAATATTATTCAAATTCAACTTTTCATAAATCCAATATACTCATGCCAATTGACAATCTAGATGGTGTACAAACCATAGCCATCCAAATACAGTGCAATGAATTTTAAAGATTCCCTTTTCCTGGATGATTTGCCTATTTGTTATGTAAAATAACTTACAGTACATAACTTTGTCGTTTATACACATAAATGGACCGCTCTGATGAACCAAAAATGTAGCTTGGGCCTATGGCCTCTACTACAAATGAACAAAGATTGATTGATTGATAGTTAATAAGATAAGTTAATTAACATTTAATGAATCATAGATCCGGCTGAATCCGTTATGGTCGCTTGCGAGTATATATATATATATTATTGTGAATCTGCTCTTTATTTTAACATATACATTTATATTTTTAAAAATTGGCAAACAAATTACCTACTCTTGCAGGATTGAAATCAAAACTGCAAATGCTTGCGAGTATATTTATACTTTTTCAACACAAACATTTAAAAATGCAAAAACCTGCTACAGCGCCTTTAAGGTTTAAATAAGTTTATGGTAAAGTTGTCATTATCATCTTTGGACAGAACAACACACACTTCTCACAGTTGCATATAACAAGAATATTTACATAGTTGTCCCACTTCAGTTCTTATGTTTGCTCGTATCTGTCAAATTGGAATTAATTGACAATGTATAACTAGTAACATGTTTTTGATATATATTTTTCTTATTATAAACAGTAATTCTTACTAAAACAGGTTTTCTTATTTGCAGATCTTTGATATTTAAATGACTGCTCACAACCTGCATACAGCCATGAAATTGAAGCTGTTTTTCTTCATCTGCGCAGCGGGTATAGCATGCATCTGCTTATATGTAATGCATGTACAGCAACATGAAATTAAGGCTCATGTGACCGTCCCACTACATCAGGCAGCTATCATCGGTAACAAGCCAGCAACAATTAACAAGCAAGCCACTAGTAACGAGCAAGCAACAATTAACAAGCAAGCAACTAGTAACGAGCAAGCAACTCGTTACAAGCAAGCAACAATCAACAAAATACCAACAAGTAACATTCAACCAACAAGTAACAAGCAACTTGTAAAGCTCTTTCAGGTCCAGTTAACCAACAAGGAAATGTCCACCTACAAAATATTGATTAAGACGTTCGTTGATCATATTCCTAATACTGTGACGTACTTCTTGTCATACGGATCCCTACTCGGAGCTTACCGACATCATGGTATCATACCCTGGGACGTTGATGTCGACATCATTATTAAAGGATCAGACAGGCCACTTGTAAAGACGATGTTAAAGTCCTTGTCGTCCAAGAACGGTTCAGATTTTGGATTCCTAGAATTTGCCAAGGTCGTCTGGAGAATTTATAATAAAACGAATAATCGACACGGGAGAAGGGATATGGGTTGGCCTTACATTGATATCTTTAGCTATCACGAAAACATTACTCATATGTGGGATTTTCGATTCCCTTGGGCGCCGTTTGTAAAAACTCTCATATTTCCTTTGAGAAAAATACCGTTTATGGGGCAGTTCCTTCCCGCACCATATCAAACACGTTTATTTCTTGAAACAAAATACGACATAGATGTATGCAGGTGGACAAGATACAGATCTAATCCAAGATATCCGACCAAGCTAGCAGCCGCGGAAGTGAACTGTGACTTGCTCATGGATAAATACGGCTTTGTGAAAAGACGAGATAATGGAAGTGGAATAACAGAGACACTGGAGATGAATGGCATCCCGGTTCCAGGCCACATTCCGTTCTTTCTGAAACATGATGTCAATAAGTCTGGCAATGGAGACAAGTGAACAGACGGAAGGTCGCCTAAGGGTTAACGTTAGGATAAGGTTTAACCTAACTAAGCTGTACAGAGTTCGTCAAAGGTTAGACTTAGGGTTACCCCAACCCAACTTGTAGTGAGGTCGCCTAAGGGTTAGGATTAAGGTAACTCTAGTCCAACTGGTAGGCCGGTCATCAAACAATAATTCCTCTCCCAAACTTTAGATGCTGTGCGCTAGCTTTAATAAACTTGACAAAACTGATAACCATTAGATGTGTCGCTTTGGAAACCCGAGGGTAAGCTTTAACGAATTCTCAAAACGCGTTGCACATGGCAGGCGCGATGCTAAAATGTGCCGTAAAGGAGTTAAACCTGTATGTGAATTCTTCTTGTTGTTGCTGTTATTGTTACCTTACAAACTTGGGTTGGCGCGATGTTTCTACTTTGGCATCTTGTTCTGTCGAATGTGTATTTCTAAAATCGAATTTGTTGAATATCCTCGGTATCATGGTTTCTCCTTATAGTAAGATTGGTGTGAATCGGTTCCTTCAAAACAAATTTCAAACAAACATAGACGAACAAATCAGGAACTTTGTTCTTTTTACTTAATTTAAAATATGCAAGCTCCAGATTATCTGATTAATTTACTTCCACAGCCACTGAAACTATTCCTCATTACAACATCAAATCCAATTTCGAACTGCAGTCCTTCAAATTTGTTTTTATCTACGACTGTGCTTAACTGCTGAATAATCTTTCCTCGGCAATAAGAGGAATTATCATTATCATCATTTAAAGGGGCAGTAGCACGTTTTTTGCAAATTTTATTTTTTTCAAATTTCCCATTTATAACGATAGTTTATATTATTCATATTTACTTTAGAGGGTAAAACATCTTATTACACAAACCAATTATCCGTAGTGGTAATAACGATGTTGTGTATAAAGCAAAAATTGAATGACGGCCATTTTATTGTGAACACAATAAATTATTTATAATGACAAAAAAAACGTTTCCCATGGCTTTACGGAACCATGTACACTCATATTTTAGCTTGATTTTCTGAAGAGGGAAGGGTGTTTTACTGTTGGTGACATTATTTTTCAATTACATTTCATCGACTTATTTCACCAGAAAAACGTGCTACTGCCCCTTTAAAACAAACACAGATTAGAAAATGTATCGAAGATGTACACCGATAGACCTGACAAGACAATCATTTGTTCTCACATGATATAAAAGCATCATGACAGAATTCATTATTCATTATCATCAAGCAAAATTATCTGAAAAAGTGTGTAAAATTTCAATATTATATATTCGGTGATAGGAAGTTGAACATTCCACACAGTAAGTCAAACAATTCTTGAAGTTCCCTAAAGGTGCACCCTTGTGTTGTTGGGGTAAAAGAAGTAAAATCTGATCAAAAACCGGACAATGAACCAAAGTTGATGCGCGCCAATTGGTCAAACGTAATTTTAAAAACTTATTTACCATAGACAAAAAGACAAATTTAGGTTGAAACTATTTAAGAGGTCATATAACTACTGTGCATGTGAATGGAACGCGTAGTTTCGGTTTCTGCACATATACAACGATGTTGCTAAAACTAGCTGTAATGTTATAAGTCCGGACTTAGGGGACGTATTATAACTTGTAATTTGGCGATTTGAAATGAATATGCAAGTTGAAAGAAATTATATGAACTGAAATAAACGTTACATTAATACATTTTGCCATGCACTCTCCTAGTTGTGAAGAAGACATGTGCCAAATTTGAAAAGGATGAGATGAATGGTTTTTCTGTAATCGATCGGACAAAACATGCTCAGAATATGACTGCCGGTTAAAAAAATTCAAAAATTCGCCAAAAATTAAAAAAATCACCAATTCCGTTTAAATTTCGAACTGCACCTCTCCTAGTGGTGAAGAAGACATGTTCCAAATTTGAAAGGGATGAGATGAATAGTTTTTCTGTTATCGATCGGACAAAAAATGCTCAGAATTTGAATAAGTAAAAAAACTTTAAAAATTCAAAATTCACCAATTCGGTTTACATTTCGCACTGCACCTCTCCTATTGCTGAAGAAGACATGTACCAAATTTTAAAAGGATATTGCCAGAATGAAAAACCAACCAAATGAATTTACAAGAAAATAGTTTCCATTGCAGAGTTTATTCAATTTAAACTCCAATATGTGAATCTTTCGCAATCTGCCACAAAGTATGTACAATATTATGACAATTTTATGTGAATGTACTATTGCAGAATTTATTCAATTGACATGTCAAACTCGAACTGTGAACCCAGTACAATCTGCCATAATGTATTTAAAATATTAGGACAATCTTGTGTGAATGTACCTATACTCATGTGAATAAAAATATTTGATAAAAATGTTTTTTGAAAAGGATGAGATGAATAGTTTTTCTGAAATCGATCGGACAAAAATTGTCTTCGGACGGACGGACAGACAGACGGAAGGACGGGCTGAATCATTGGTATTACGATATACCCTCGACCTTTTTAGGTCGGGAGTATAATAAGACATATTCGCAAATGCATACGTTGTGACCTCGCTGTGACCTTGCCCGTTGACGGATTTTAGCATAAACCTTTAAAAATCTTGGTCTTTCTCCACAGTTGATTTATACTTTAAAAACGAGCATTTTCAAGTATTCATACAAGGATTTGTTTAGTGACTCGGGACCATGACCTTTGACCTTTAATATGAACATGACAAATATAACGACATGCATATAAGAAGGAAGCTATGCAGTGGCTGTCTTAAAATGTTCTTTGAAAGAAGTTTCTTTTGTGATTTCAGAACTGGTGACCTTGACATATCTAGTGACCTTGACTTTGACTTTCAAGGATACACAATCAATGATTTCAGTGTGTATAACAATCATTTAATGATTCAAAGTGTTCAAAGTTAGAACAAAAGGTTTTGTTAAAACAGAAACAGAAGGCTTAAGTATAGTCTATGGCATTCAGTTCTTTGAATAAACGTTTTTACAAGTCGGTATACACAGTGTACTAGCCGGGCCGCCAGGTGTCTCGAATGAGTGCTTGAAAAAGCTGTTGTGTTGACGTGGTGATAGCGATTTTTTCCCTCCTTATTTGTCGGTGAAGATGGTTCAAGATGTGTTTGAAGGGTGATATATAAATCGAACGACCTTGCAAGATTCTGAAATTATTGTCAGAAAAAAGTGTCTTGTGATTCAACCATGTCCCAGGGTAAAACGTACACGCTCCGTTCCACTTTCATACCCGGGGTAATAACCCCACTCAATATCAGTATATATTACCCATATGGTTGAAAATAACCGAGTTAGTACTATTGATATGAGCACATGTGCTCATATCACTGTTGCCTAGCAACCATTGTTTCACCGCGATTTCCCGTATGATGTCGTCTGTCACTGTAGCTTGCCGTCGCAAGAGAAGTAAGCCGTTTCCTGACTATTTTGACGCCAATCAAATGGAATATAACAATAAATTATTACACTCGAAAGTGTGCCACCTCTTGCAAATGTATGTATAACCCTCGCTATCGCTCGGGCAATACAAACATTTACACTCGTTTCGTAAAAGTCATATGACACACCTCCTCGGTTAAATATCTCTATATACAATAAATAAAATGAAATACATAAACATACATATAAGTCTTTAAATTATGAACATCTCAAAACATGTTTAACATGAGCCCAAATTCACTTATATAGTGAGTGAGTTATTGTTTAGCGGCGATCAATTATATACACTGAGAAAAAAAAGAAAGGTCAGCTCATTTTCAAAAAAGTAAAAATAAAACATAGCGCCCTTCGTGTTTAATGCTCCCTGCTATGTTTTATACAACGATAAAGCACGTCAACTCGTCTTCTATTTATTATATAACATTCTGTGACAGAGCAACATACGTACATCAGACATAAAAACGAAAGTAATGATTGGCTAATATGATGGTCTGTATGTAAGCTGTTCATATTATCACAATGACTGACACATGTAAACAAAGCAGATGGGTAAGAACGATACGAACTATTTGATAGATGTACAACTTGTCCATTCTCTATAGGCTTAGAGTGGACATATAATATACATACTAATGACGTTGTCGAGCAGGTGCTTGTAAACTACATAAGTATCCGTGTTGAAACGTATCCTATACAGAATAATCAGAAGTTGTAAATCCATAAGATAGTTCTTCAATCTTCATCATCTCAGCTTCTGGAATACCTATAGACTATGTCAGGTGGGTAAAGAGCAACGAAGAGAATGAATTAGTTTGGTTGTTGACAGCGGATATATCCATGTGTTCAATTCAACCTGGAGTTCAGTTTGTCGGACATTAACCTCAGCGGTATACAAAGTAAAAACAATACCGTTGAAAATAGATGAAAGAACTTGTGTAAATTCATACGGTAGCATTTTAGATATGCATGCTAATATGACACCCTTTGCGCTGCAGTAAGTAAAAACAACATGACGATATCCCCTAACTCCTCAATAATATATATTAATAATTTGCTAAGGTTAATTTTAACTCATATTGTTTCAAACTTAAACTTAGGTTATCTTAGTCAATCTACGATCATCTAAATGTTTTGTGACAGGAGACCCAACGTCCCCAGCAAGTCTAAGTCATTATTTACGTCAGTTTCCATATTAACTGGCTAATTAACGTCTAGCTGCATTTCCGTAACTTTTCTGTGCTAGAGTAGCAGAGCTTAAAGTGGCAGTAGCACGTTTTTTCGCTCAAATAAGTTGATAGTAAAACATCCTTCTCTCTTCGGAAAATTAAGTTTAAAATGAGTGTACATGTTTCGGTAAAGCCATGGGAATTGTCTTTGTAACACAAAATAATAAATTGTGTTCACAATAAAATGGCCGCCATGCAATTTTGCTTTATACGCAACATAGAGTTTACCCCTACAGATAATTGGTTTGTGTAATAAGATGTTTTACCCTCTAAAGTTAATTTAAATGACATATACTATCATTATAAATGGGAAATTTGAAAAAATAAATTTTGCAATAAACGTGCTACTGCCCCTTTAAGTTCAGATGCGGCGCCGCTATGCTGGAACAGAACAGTGATGGAACTGACGTGAGTTTTGACTTGCGATGAAGGTTGAAGGAGATCGGGCCTAGATAAAGATCTAAATTGTTAACAAATGAACCGTGATTCAAAACCTATTTGATTATGATGTACCCCCTACGAAAATACGTGTGCATAAAACTATAAAGATATTGAAACACATTCTACTAAAATATCGAAACAAAGAACATATCATACCAAAACGTATACGTAATAATAGTTTAAATGTCCATACATTAACCTGATGATCGACGAAGTTTACATTCCAAAAACGCCTCAACTGTTCACAACAAAGAAGTTGTTTTCCATAAATCTCACTTTAACATTTATTTACACGTCTTTGAGGGCATTTAGAAGTGGTATACATAAGAACAGGAAGATTTTCTGGATAACAACTTCTTTAATGTGAAAATACACGACGTTTCGGATTGAAAACCATTGTTTTGTCTGCTATATAAATGTACCATATTTTGTTATTTTCTTACATTCCACCTGATGAAGGAGTGAGTATGTACTCCGAAACGTCGTGTATTTTCACATTAAAGAAGTTGTTATCCAGCAAATCTTCCTGTTCTTATTTATTTACACCTTTTAAAAAACAAACAATCTCTATCATTGACCTTTTTTATTTAATTTTTATTTTTTTATTTTACATTTCACCTTTTTATTGTACAGCGTCACATACAAGTAAACAGTGAATCACCATAATTCATAGGATACATATTAAGTATGATCATCCGGAAGAACGGAATCATTGGTGATG
The DNA here is from genome assembly GCA_936450465.1 of Gibbula magus. NCBI lineage: Eukaryota > Metazoa > Mollusca > Gastropoda > Trochida > Trochidae > Gibbula > Gibbula magus. Next base: position 26,789,286 of record OW388295.1, on the reverse strand, counting down.
ATAACTAAAGGAATCATTGACATTTTAGTCTCAAATGAAAATATTATAAGAATGTATGAACTTATTTTAATTCTGTGAGATTATTCTAAAAATGACTTTACTTTTGTTACTGGAACTTAACGAAAGATTTAAAGCACATTCACCAACCTATAAACAGCTACATATATGGCCCGGACATCAACCCCAAACATAACACGGAGACTATAGTCAACCTCAGCAGTAAGGCCCTGACCCCTGCACAGTCCTCCATTTCTCCCCAAAGGCCAAAAGTATATGTACATGTCAACAAAAACCTCAAAACAGATGCCTTCATCACCAGCATCGAGATTGGACTTCAGGAACTGGCCGCAAACGGCAACGTGGATTACCTCCGCCATCGCGATCGGATCGTTGACAAAGTCAAGAAATCCTCAACAAAAAGGAGCAAGGTAACTCGAGATGAACTCCGAAAGGATAACATCATCAACACAACTGAAGCTGACAAAGACAAAGCTTCAGTCGTCATGTCAGTCTACAATGCCGCCCACGAAGCCTTAGATCTCTCTCTCTCTCTCTCTCTCTCTCTCTCTCTCTCTCTCTCTCTCTCTCTCTCTCTCTCTCTCTCTCTCTCTCTCTCTCTCTCTCTCTCTCTCTCTCTCTCTCTCTCTCTCTCTCTCTCTCTCTCTCTCTCTCTCTTTACTTAATTACACCGTCACCTCTTTAGCTCACCACGTTAATTGATCCCAACGTTTCCCTATACAGCAACACTTAACATCAAAGCTTCAAGGTCACCATTGAAACAGCAACTGACCAGCATGTCTTCTTCTTAGATGTGTCCTTGCAAACCACAGAGCATGAAGATAACATCTCTCTACCGCAAGCCAAGATGTGCACACACTGACCAGTACATCCACTACAACTCATGCAACCATCCACAACCAGGCAAGACATTCTCAATCCATATGCCACCCTGGCGTCGTCAATAAAGCAGTATAACATCTAAAGGACGCTAACGTCACTAAACAGATACCCTGTAGACCTAGTCACCAAGACGATCAACAACACCCTCTACATCATCGACACTATGAAGCCCGAACCGTCATCACGATTCCTATACCGAACCCCTAAGACACGAGATCTCCCGTCTCACCGAGAACAAAGCCAGCACTGACGTTACACTGTCAAGTGGCCAGACCCTCCAGAATCTACCCGGAGACAATGGCAGAGGCACCATCACTGCATGAGCACTACAATCCACCCAAGAGGATGCATCTATCAGGGCTCCGTTCCATAACAGCGAGCGCTTATAATCGCTCATTGATTGCTCAAAGTAGCGCTCAAGTAGCGCTCAAGTAGCGCTCAAGTAGCGCTCAAGTAGCGTTCAAGTAGAGCTCATTCTCTCTTGAACGACACGGTGCAAATTCCTCGAAGTTTGCTCGCCTTGCTACGTAGCGCTACATTGAGCAATCGCGTTCAAGAGAGGTTTAAAAGTTATCGCTCATTAAGCGATTAGTTTGAAACCTCTCTTGAACATGGCCCAGATCTCACACGATTGTGGACAACAATACTGAAACCAATCAAGACAAGGATCGAGGAACACCAAACCTCCGTCAACAAGCTCGACAAGGTCGGCAGTCCTCCTTATCAGAGCATATCATCAAGAACGCGTGCATTTCAAAGAGATAGATTGCGGGAAATTTTCCTGTACTTTTATGAACATATTCACGGGCTCTCAGTGTGGTTAGGGTGAAGACAAGGTGAGAGCGAACCCCCTAGTAAAGCGCCACTGCATGTATACCGCATTAGGAGACTTTAGCTGGAAATGGAAATAAGAATGAAACATGTCCTTGTAAATACAACAATGTAGGCATTCATACGCCGTTCATAAATTTGCAGTTTTAAAATAAATGCTACAGCGATTCAGTCCGACCCACCACACATCTGACATCAAATGAATATAAGGAATGTCTTTCTTGTGGTCCCCGTTTAAAACTTGGCAATTAAAAATTAACAAGGCGTCAAAATCATGTGTCCCATACAGAAAAATAATTCTAGATCTCCATACGAAATAGTAATTCTTGAAACACAGCATGGTTGGAGCTGATTATGGTATTAAACGCACATTTATTGTTATTGGTATCATCACAATGTATGTAATAATGCCCCCTGACAAGATCTACGGGAGACCTGTTCCTTCCTCTATCTAAAATCTGTGCAGTATCTTTGTACGGAACGTGGTACGTGCTTAGATCTAGTGTCATATATGTTGGTGCCTTTTGCTCCTTTGGTTATTCTGATTTTGATATTTTTTTCTGGTTTCCATAGAAACAATGAAAACTTAGTGCATATTTCGAGGTAGGGACTTTTCCCGTCCTCCATCTCAAAATATATTGAGTATTAATTAATGAGACTTGGTATGTGTTTACACTCAGAGATGAAATGGTGCCAGCCTTTTGCTACTTAAATTTTTCAGATTTTTTTCTGGTTTCCATGGAAACAATTTTAACAAAGAGACCAGAAAAGGACACACTTTGAACTAAGAGACTATACAAGGACCCCCAATTTGGAAAAAAATATTCTAATAGATTATAACCTTTTTATGTTGTCTTTTTTGGATTGTCTCTGGCATAACTGGCAAATAAGGGTAAGATTATTAGGTTGGACTGAAAGTTGGAGCGGGGGACACCACATCGCATAACATCAGATATTTTCAAATTTTTTTTTTATATATTTAATTCACATACTGTTATTTTGTACTACCTAAGGCTCTTTGAATGTAAGACCAGTGTTCCATCTGGAATATTATATATCTTAGGCTGCATAACAAAGTTAAATTTTCTCGGGCATGTTTTTTTTCAAGAGTGACGAGGGCGGTAGGACTTTCTTGTTATTTTTTTGTTGGAAAAAATAATGATAATGACATTTTATATTTTACAGTCAAAATTTAGCTTTGAAGAGTAGAAGTATACAAAACAGAAGCACATCCGTACCTGCAGACGTGCCTTGGATTTTGGGCTTTAGAAAAATGTTGCTGCAAATTCTTAATTTATTTTTTAAAAGACAATAAAAGCTGCCATGGGCACAAATATAAGTGATGTGCCTATGCCCAAGAAACATTCCCTTTTTTTCCCATTTTTTTCAGGATTTACAACTTCTTTTCATTTATATATTTATCCTTATCTGAGTTAGTATATAAAGTGTGCTAAATAACTTGATATTTTATGTCGAGGGTTGATATTCCATTGATTCTCACAAATATGTATTTTTGTTCGTTTATTCAAAGATGTTAAGTCTTAAAATGGTACACTAGTTATCCGTACACTTTTCCGCCCAGAGGGTGTGTGTGTGTGTCAGATGACAGATGGTCAAGGGGAGACAACTGTAACAATGAACTTTGACAACTGAACCATCGCTGTGACCTTCACCTTTGACAGATGAACCTCACGCGGCCCGAGATTTCATTGTAAACTTCAAACATGGCGGGACCTTTTGCACATGACATGCGATTTATAAGAAAGCAATTGTAGATATTTTAAGTTACTGGAATGCAAGAATGCGGTTGCTGAAACCAAGCTGGGTCACGCATGATGGTAAATAGATATTCGTCGTTCATTTCCTCTCTCGTATGTTGCCACATGCAGTCACCTTTTAGTAAATATTTGTGTCAAATTTATGCAAAGTGACCTGGAAATTACACAATGCACTATGACACAAAGGGTTATAAACACGATAGTTTATAAAGAAACAGGAAAATACATAAATATACACTGAAATACAATATATAATATATCAACAAATCTTTATTGTTGCCAGATGTGTAGATTCTGTTTCCTGCAAGTTGCAACACATGTTCCAACTGCCAAAAGTGTTGACTGTTGACTTGATGTTTACTTTTGATGTAGTTCATTGAAAGTACAGATCTGAAGTTAAATGCAATGCACGTGCACGTTTCATCCACTGTACAATACAATTACTCTATATGTATTTAATAAACCTGGACTAAAGCCTAATTATTAATTCTGAGAAATGAGTTCTCTAGTCTAGATTTACAACTTCTTTATTGCCAGAGTGGGAAGGTATGGTGTAAATGGTGACAGCAGTTTTAAGTAAATGTTCTAACTCCTAAAGGCCTCTTAAAGAAGATACATGTAATTATTGTGTAATAATAATTTACACAAATGATCTGTGAACAACTGTTTTATAAACATTGAAAAAAATATTTACAGTGTGACAATGATATCATTATGAAATATTTTAAACAAATAAATTTGATGATTTGAAGAAAACCAGTCAAAGAAAATAGGGGTTTTGATCTGAAAATGGGTTAGATATATTCATGATGACAGATGTGCATCTTAGGATTCATGAAGATACTTTCAAATATTATACAATTATAGACTGGTGATGAGGTCAATACCTGTTTTTATGGACCCGAGAAAACAATATTGACCAAGGACGAAGTCCGCGGTCAATATTGTTTTCTCGGGTCCATAAAAAAAGGTATTGACCGAAACACCAGTCCATAATTGTTTTATTATGTATTTAATAAGCAACGAACGGAAAACAATGAAATACAGTCAAAAATGTAAATAGGCTTGAACAGCTTGGGCTACGGTCAAATGACGTCATGATGACAATCATTTGACGTCACTCAAGTCAATATTGCTTTTGGTCGGACTCGGGCTGGAGTCAATATGCTTTTCTGTCGACTGTCACGTGATCGCCTCTCGACCAATCAGATCGCTTAAAAACATGCTCACATAATAATATACAATTATAGACTGGTGATTCGGTCAATATCTGTTGTTATGGACCCGAGAAAACAATATTGACCAAGGACGAAGTCCGCGGTCAATATTGTTTTCTCGGGTCCATAACAACAGATATTGACCGAATCACCAGTCCATAATTGTTTTATTAGGTATTTGACACAGGAACGAAAAGAAAACAATGAAATACAGTCAAAAATGTAATTTGGTTTGAACAGCTGAGACTACGGTCAGATGACGTCATGGTTACAATAGCATGACGTCTGTAACAATCGTATGACGTCATGCAATAATCGATTGACGTCACTCAAGTCAATATTGCTTTTGGTCGGACTCGGGCTGGAGTCAATATGCTTTTCTGTCGACGGTCACGTGATGACCTCTCGACCAATCAGATCGCTGGGAAAATATGCTCACATAATAACAAATAATAATGCTGACAAATAATGATAAACATTTAATGAATCTAACCGCTTCCATGGAATATTTCATTTAATAATTAGGTTATAAAAATCTGTTGTTATGAAAATAAAACAAATAATGAATTGTCTTCATGATGATGCATTATCCAAAGTGGTCATGTTTTATTTCAGGTCGACCAATATTTTCAATCGATATACATCCAGATGGTTCCAGATTTGCAACTGGCGGCCAGAGTAAGTCTACTAACTATTTATCATCATCGTTTGAAGTAATTACCAAAATAACAATGATAAATACAATGTTTTTTTACAATTTTAATACATTCTTTCAATTACATGTATTTAATACATGTAATTGAAAGAATGTATTAAAATTGTAAACAAATATTAGGAAATAATAAATGCAATGTCATTCTTCAATATAATCGTGACCAATTTGGAAGTATTATTGGAGTGTAACCATTTCATTTTTGAGCCCTTAGCTCACATGCTCCATGATGGGTTTGGAATGCAAAGTTCTAATAACATAAATACATAATAGTTTTTCACTTCTCACCATTTATTAAATATTGTTTATCAAACATGTACAGTTTGCCAACAGTTAAACTGACAAGAACGGAGCAAATGCTCCCAAATTGGTTGCTATATTAAGGCATGTTAAGCATTAGCCATTGATCCTAGATGAACAGCTGAGTGCTAATTCTGGTTTTGGTTGATTCAAGCAGATGGGAACCCTTGCAATGGTAAAAGTATCCTACTTGCCAAAATTTTGGGACATCAAACTGAAAGGGCAAATATCACCACGACCCATTCTGGGAACAACACTGAAGATATAATGAAATGCTGTAATGTTTTTCTCCGTGAACAGGTGATGACTCGGGCAATGTTGTTATATGGAACATGGCGCCAGTGCGGGAAGAGCGAGACGAGAAAGATGAAAATGTACCCAAAGTTCTCTGTCAGATGGACGATCACCTAGGTAACTAGAAATCTTCCTTTGACTTCTTATGTAAAGGCATTTATTGTAACTTTATGTGACTTAACTAAAAATTTCAACTGTGTATCTGTGGGTTCCAGATTTTCCCAGTATAGCTTATTGTTGAAGGCCAATGTTGGATTAGTCTACTTCTAAAAAAAAAAGAATCCTAAAACAAGTTGAGATTCATGTAAATTGATCTCTCAGAATGGTTGGTCAGGTGATGCAAACTGGACTATTTCAGACCAACTTTAATGATTTAATTTTTGCATATTTTCATTTGCTGGCAATTGTTGCATTGTTATAAACTACTCTTTGTTGTTTCAGCGTGTGTAAACTGTGTGAGATGGTCGGCCAGCGGGAAGTTTCTGGCGTCCTGCGGAGACGACAAACTGATCATGATTTGGCAGATCAGCAAGTATGTGCTTCTACTCTCGTTTTCTTATTCTATCATCTTACACATGTCTTTATTCTCTTGCTAATTGGTTGAAATCATCTGAATTCTCTCTGATAATTGGTTGAAATCATTCTCTCTGCTAATTGGTTGAAAGAATCTGAATACTCTCTGCTAATTGGTCGAAAGCATCTGAATTCTCTCTGCTAATTGGTTGAAAGCATCTGAATTCTCTCTGCTAACTGGTTGAAATCAACTTAATTTTCTCGACTAATTGGTGGAAATATAATGCCTTCTTTCAATTCAATAGAGAATTAAATTGACTGTATTTAAATTGCATGTTCTGAATGTTTCTCCCTGGTATAACATTGTTGTATTTGAGATCAAACTACCTGCACAAGTACAACTTCTTGTAGTTTTTTTCAGGATTCAAACTCACAAGGGACTTGTCCTGAAAATGTTTGCAGATATTGTGATCCAAAATAACAATAATAATAATGATACTGTGCATTTGTCCACTATCTAAATGGATGTTTTTATGTTTTTTTCATCGCCTCTAATGGCTGCGATACTGCAGAAGCGGCGTCAAACTATAACTCACTTACTTATTATGTTTTCTTGTTGACAACATATAAATGCATATTCAAGCAGTCAGTTAGAATGCCTTTGATTATATTATTTTCATTTGTCCAGGTTTGCACGTCCCACATCAATGTTTGGGTCAAATGTTGTCAACATCGAATCTTGGAGACCCGCCTCCACCCTCAGAGGTCATCTGGGAGGTCAGTACTGCTTGCTTCTGATTGGTTCATTCTGCTACCACAGAAATATACATGAATATATATGTATTATCGGCATCAGGTAATCTTAATGAAAAACAGAAAACAAGAGGACAGTGGCAAGCGTAAATTTATTCTGTTAATATGTGATACAAAACCCTGTCCACGTTAAGCATATTTCTCAGGATATTATTTTAATGAATATTGACAGCAGTATTGTACAACCTGGGCTATGCTCTTTATTTCTTTTGCACAATGTCGGTAATGATATGTATGAGCTGACGAAGAAACTTATAATACATCTTTGCTACAGATGTTCTTGACTTGGCGTGGTCTCCCAGAGACATGTGGTTGGCCTCCTGTAGCGTTGACAACACCGTTATTGTCTGGAACGCGCTCAAGTTTCCAGGTAATTTGTGACATTAGTCTCATTAAAATCAGACCGTAGTAAGTTGCATTAAGTATACAATATACCACTGACACAGGCCTTCAGGTTAACTCCATTATTCCATAATCCAAATCAACCAATCATTGATTTCACCTCGTATTCTGGAGTTGCAGCTGATCTCAACTTCGCTTTAATAATACTCAGAAAACAAACACACTCATTTCATCAAAAACTTTGTGTTGCGCAATATAATTTGCACAAGTGTCTCACAATCCATCATGATACTCTGTTACTATGGACGTCTTGTGGGACCCTTTGCAATGGTAAAAGTATCCTACAGCTCCAAATTTTAAGGGACACCAAGCCAAAAAGGTGGGCAAATGTCCCCAGGACCCCCTCTAGGAACAACACTGCCATGAATATTAAATCCTTTTCTTTCCACAGAACAGTTTCATAATGTTTCATTGAGTTACTTCTGTTATTAAAGTCATTATGTGATGGATTATAATTGACTATTGAAGACATGCTTTATTCTGAATGTTTAAAATGTGTATTGTAGAACAAGTTGTCACTCTCAAGGGTCACTCCGGGCTGGTGAAAGGTGTCACCTGGGACCCTGTTGGAAAATATCTCGCTTCACAGGTGAGTTTAACTCTGTTTAGAATCACTGACGTAATACTTTCAAGGTTAAAACAATTGGTGAATAAGTTTACGTATGCCACTAAATAATACATGAATATAGATATAGTTAATTCATAACTGTTCATAACTTTATTGATGTTTTTCACAGTAAACTACAAAATAAAGAAAATCTTACAGGACTAATAGCAGTTTTAATCTAATCTAAGCTTAAAATATCACTTATCTTACATCAGAGAGAGCTTTGACAAATTTAGATTGACAGTAAGTTTAAATAAATGAACTTGTTCGAAATGTTTTATTTTCCAAAATCTCGGTCTAAACCTGATGTAAAAATGTGGCACTCTCAGTTCCTTGTATCCTAGCTCTGAGAGGTCTTTGAAATTCTGAATCCTGTATTATGTTTGAATAATAGAAGTGGCAAGTATGTATAAGTGAACTGGTTTGAGACGTCCTCTTGATTTCCATGTACAGTCGGATGACAAAACTCTGAAGGTTTGGAGAACTCTAGACTGGCAGCAGGAGACCAACGTGTCGGCACCGTTCAAGGAGGTGAGTCTCTGAGGACAAGGGCCGATGCTGCATCCACAAGTTGGGGTGATGAGGGAGTTGTATTGAAACATTGAAGGGGGGAGTCAAGTATTGAAAGATTGAAGGGGGGAGTCAAGTATTGAAAGATTGAAAGGGGGGTAGGTGTGGTCAGTCCCCTCGCAGGAGACCGAGTCGGCACCGTTCAAGGAGGTGAGTCTCAGAGGACAAGAAGTTTTGAAGTGGGGTGATGAGAGATTGAAACATTGAAAGTGGGAGGGGAGTGGAGGGGGGGGGGGGGGAACCTTGATCCGCCACTGACACTTGAGCACTCAAGTCGAATTAGAATCAACTCCTATTGAGAAGCAGGATTTGTAATAGATATTAAGAGATAGGTTTACAACTTGAGAACAGCCCTGTGTTTCCTCACTGTACAACGCTCCTGTGTATCACTATGCTGAATGCCTTGTTGTGTGAACATTGCTAAATGTTGTCTCAGTCTCTCTGTTCAGATTTCGGTAGAAGGTCACTGTCAAGTCGTTTTTGAATATTTTGAAACTCTTACTCTTTAGATGAGAAAGATGCTGTCAAATTTGATTTGAGTATTCTCAAACTCTTATGCTTCAGATTAGAAAATCACTGTCAAATCTCATTTCAGTTTGTCACTGGATGCCAATTACCTTGTCTTTCTCTTTCACTGTTTCTTCTGCTCCTCCCCAGTGTGGTGGTACGACCCACGTCCTGAGACTAAACTGGTCCCCGGATGGTCACTACATCGTGTCGGCCCATGCCATGAACAATTCGGGACCGACCGCACAGATTATCGAGAGGGATGGCTGGAAGGCAACCCTCGACTTCGTCGGACATCGGAAGGCAGTTTCTGTTGTTGTAGGTTCTTTTTTTTTATCCCCCGCGTTTAGCATGATTTTGCTGATCTTGACATTATTTTTCAATTTTGAAGTATTAATTTGCGGCGGGGGATCATGTCACCTTAGTGACAACTACTTGTTTGTGTATGACTGTAATTGCCATGTAAAATGCATGTAAAGAATGTATGACAATTGCTTATTTGGAAGGAGATTTATTTATTTGTTTCATTACATTCGACTGATTTATGCACAAATTAAGACAAATTTACAGCAATGTCTGAAATATTCTCTAAACAAGTTGTTATCATTGTTGGGAAGATGTTGTGTATTAATGAACACCACTAACAGTTCGAAGTATAATATGGAGAATTTTTACTGGACACCTAAAAATACGTTTTCACGTTATTTATCATGATTATCTTCATAGATCATGAGACTTATCATAACAGCCGGGTGTCAAATGTAATTTTGGGCATTTGACTGACATTTTAAAGTTTTGAGTGCAAATGTTTGAAAGCATTGAGTAATTTTGTAAAGTTGTAGATCAGTTCTTAAAGGTAATATATGTAAATCGTCAATCTCAGATAAAATATTATACAAAGACTGATGAGGTACAAAGCCAATGGTTCTATTTCTATAACAAGGAACTCTTCAACTTATAGACATTAACTTGTTTTTACCTTTCGTTGACAGAGATTTAACCCCCAAATCCTGAACAAGAAGATAAAGAAGGACTCAGGGAAGGTAAGAGAGAAAACATTACAAGTTACATTTGATTTGTCCTAAACAGCTGATGGCCGTTGAGCGTGACCCGCAGCCGAGCTCACTGAAGCAATGAAATATGAAAAATAAGGGCCCACTTCAGCTGTCAGTCGAAACTGACTTATTCGATTCAACATTTTTCAGCTGCTCCAAAAAGGTTTCTAACCAAATTTCCTGTCAATCCTGCTGCTTACAACTGCAATATTGCCCAAGAGGTGTTGAATAATAACATGCTCCTTGCAGTCAGATGACTGGCTGATCAGCAGGTGTGCAAATCAAGTGGGCCCAGAGAGCACAAGCTTGCTATTCAGCTCACCGCACCCCAGCTCTTGTATTGATTGCTTACATAATCCACTATACCTCAGAAGTGGGTTGATAAAACTTGTCAGTTCCTCTAGGTCTTGTGGCTTGCATGTTTCATTTCACCTACCACTTCTTCATGATAAGATATTCTTACTTTAGATGTGTGTTTACAAACTTGTAATTTGCATGATAGATTAGTAAAGTTTTCTTGAATTTCAGTAATTCAGTTTTTAAATTTTTTACAATTCATAGTTAAAATAAGAATTTCTGTAACGTACTTAAACATGTTTTTTTTTAGGTTTTGTTGTGACAGTCATAATAGGTTGTGATTTGAATTGCATTTAATGAGATGCAAAAAGAGTAGAGACCAGGATAGGCGAGGAGGGGCTAGTGGGCTAGCGGTGATGACTAGTATCGTCCTGTGTTGGACTCATTGCTCAACTCAGACAAGACCCTGAGAAAGAGGTTACCACTAAAGCTCGCAGATCACTTGAGCTTAAGTGGATCTTTGAGCTCAATACGTTCCAACCACATGGACTCAACGATAAGATAGTTGGTTGAAATATCCCCTTTTCATTTCCTCCTTGCGTTTAATGAGAGTTGTATATTTAGAGCATTTTAGAGAAATTTGTTTTGTTTTGCAGAGTCAACAGTATTCTTGTTGTGCAATTGGAAGCAAGGATCGGTCTCTCTCAATATGGGTGAGTGTTATTTCTGGAATTAAATGAAAGTAGAAAAGCTGTTGATGTTATGGTAGCAATTTATGAATCACTGACCATTTCACAATATTGTTCAGCCTATCGGAAAGATTTTTTCATCCATGTATACAGCAAGTAGTTGATATTAAACTGCGTTTTTCAGTTGACGGCTTTGAGACGACCTCTCGTTGTGACGCATGATCTCTTCAACAGCTCCATCATGGACATTTCATGGTAGGCGGTGACTCTTTCATCTTCTTACGTAATGTGTCTGTCTTTAGGAGAATGAAAACCTAAATATTTATCCCCACTACAATGAGACAATAACAAATGAGTGACTGGGAATTATAGATTATCTTTGTCTAGTTGTACTAATTATTTAATTGATATAGTATATAATCTGTCATTCACTGTCACCAGTTGGTTATGATCTTTATATCAGTTTTTAATCTAAAATAAAATTAGTTCTTACTTCATAAGGAACGTGATGTGAGAAATTCTTTAGATAGTTGTAAGTCAAATTCAATGTTTGGAAAAAAATATATAAACCAGTGATTGATGTCAATTTGCGTAACATTGCTTATTTAACAGTGCTTCAGTTTGAATTAGTCCAGATGAGAGGTAGTGTTGACCATGAAATAACCAGTCTGATTCAGTATCGCGCAAACATCTATAACCAGAGATATTATACCTACATCTACAGCTCCCGGAATAGTTTGGGACAGCATATGTTTATCCAGTGGCTAGTCTCTGATACTTCCTGTGTAGACAAGCTGTTGATTCCTGTAAATTGGTAGCTTGAATGGTTTGTTTCGTCTCCAGGAGTCAATCTGGTCTGGAGTTGATGTGTTGTTCCCTGGATGGGACGGTTGCGTTTGTCGACTTCACCCAGGAGGAAATAGGACACCCTCTCTCCAAGAATGAAGTGGTATGTGCTCTCAGTATTTCTTCTCTTTTACATCCTGCTGAACTTCACTAGAAAAAACAGCTAAAGAATATTCTTGATAAAGAGTGACAAGTCTTTTGGATTCACATCTCTTTGAGTGTAATGTTTGTGACGATTTGGTGTAGATACTAACAACATTGACAGGTCAAGGAATTACGAAGTGGCATGGGTGACATTGTGTTAAGGGGGGATTCCATGCAGAAATGGGGGTTGGGGGGATCATGAAGGACTAATTAGTAAGGAGTAATTAGTCTTTACTGATTTACATCTTAATGTTTGAGAATCATTCTACAATTTGATATTAGTTGCTGCAGAGGTGAACGCAATTAGTCATGAATCATTATTCCCTCTTAAAAAAGCATGCTATTCTCTATTCATAATCCTATTATTCGACGAGGAGGAAGATCAAGTTGGTCTGCCAACCATATTGCTCCAAGTTAATTCTTAAATATAAGATTCCCACGGCAATAAAACAAACGGTCAATTGGACGGACAGCATGTTTTATGAGACAATGAAACATGCTCATGATTTTAAACGTCAGTTAGAGCGTCGCTTAGCAAATGGCGTCATATTTTACGTTACTTTGACTGTTCAGTGCTATTGCTGCTATGTTTTATTCAATGATAAAGCACTCCAACTTGTCTTCTATTTCTTGATTATCTGTTTAATCAGAAAACCCTTTCGGAATAATTTACCAGCTCTCAAATGTATTTTCTTTTTCTATCCCCAGCAAAACCTCCTAGAAAAGATCTACGGCAAGAGTTTACCTATCCACACAGCGGTCAACGCGGCGAGCCAGGTGATCGAGTCTGCAGCGCTTCTTAACCTGCAGCAACAGCAACGGGAGAAACAGAAGGAAAAAGCTCTTGAGAACAACTCCAACAGCAAACCGCCTGTCAACGGGGAGTCGACGCCATTCAAGGTGTCGCAAAAACCAAACACTGATGTAACGAGCGTTTCGCCGCAGGCAGCTTTTCCGTCTATCACTAACTTCCTCTCAGCTCTGACTAATCCTCCTTGTGTTAAATTCATTGATTCGGAATTAGTTTTAAGGATTATTTGTAGGATTTTACACGTATTATGGTTTTGACAATAATTATTGTTAAAGCAATCTATTTTGAAAATTACTTTGACTTTCTTAGAATAGTACATTATTGACCCATCGTTATGTTTTAGGAGTGTCTGGATGTTGTGTAGGTCTTAGGCAATTGTCCTTTACCTGTGATTTTAATAATTTTTATGCCTTACGTATTAGTTTGTTTAAATACTCATCCCTGACAATGGCATTCTGACTAACTCTAACCTTGTGAGCTGTAGACCAGTCTGAGATAAATTTTAGTCTTCAGTTCTTGTGGGTTGCTAGTAATCTGAATTAGCAAGCAAACAACTGATGTGTGGTTCAGCAACATGAACCATGGCTTATTCGCAGAAGGATGACCCTCTTTACGAATGGATAATCGGAGAGTTTGAAGGGTTAAGTAAAGTCAGAGAAGGTGTTTTCCACTGAGATGATGTGGATGCCAGATGATAAGCTGATGGAAATCTTCACTGCTTGTTTGAGGGGCTGTTTGTGAAAGTTGTCTTTTCACCAGATATTTTATCCAAAACGCCCCTCTGTTTACCTAACCTGAATAATAATGACTGGTGATGGTTGTAGTGGGTTACCCTCCAGTAGGTGGATGATAATCAACAAATGCACATAGAGTGAGCAAAGTGCTACACTGTGGGACAATACCTCCACTCTTACACTGAGCACTGCGGTAAATGTTGGATATCTTAGATCTTCGTTCAGTGACAATGCTAAGTCATAATTCACGCATGAAAAAGGGTTAAGGTTGCTGCAATAATAATGAATATCTTCTTCGTAAATGTCTGGCTCAGGCTTTGCATGGCAGGGGTTAAGAATGCTACTAATTGATGTAAATAATGACATTTCCCTAATTGTATGTCTCGTTGCAATTAACATTTGTTTGGAGAAGGTTCTTCCTGTCTGCTGTTCACCCTGTGTAAAATAATACTTTTGTTTATTTATTGGGCCATAATGATCATTTATTAGGTTTTCTTTAAAAAATGCAAAAATGAATTGTGACTTCCTGTCCTAACAATGACAGATTCTGTCATCTGAATACTGATCTCTCTGTTTTATGTATTAATGTGATGAAGGCTCATATTGTACAATTAGACCTTGTTGTAAAATCTCTGGCTCCGGCCTTTGTTTGGTTGATTGCTTTCATTAAGCTTACCTGATGTTACCAGGATTAATTGGCCTTTAGAGATTATCACTTTGGGTAAGATATTTGTCACAGTCAAATCCCAGAGGCAACACTGTATCTTCTACGTAATAAATTATTCCTGTTGAAAAAGCACTTTGATAAAATCCTAGATGCAACACTGTACTTGTCAGTACTAAACCATAATGATTAAGACAATTTAAGAGCCAGGTTTCTCTTAAAATGAGCCTGCATTGCTAACACGTTTCTGTCATTTAGATCTTTACAACCAGCTGTTTTATTGCCGGTCTCATTCAGACGTGTGTTTAAATTGTTAGCAGATACTTTCCCCATTGAAAAACCAATTAATGGCCCTACAGAGTCCCTTGGCCAGTTGTGTATGATGACCGTTGTTTGCAGCATGTGTCTGTTTCCCCTCTGGTTACTGGGCGTTGTGCTGAATGATTCGTCAGTTCGTCAAATTGCTTGGTATTGGACTTGTGGCTTAATGATGAAAATCTAATGATTTATTATGGCCAAGTTGATGTTGTAGGCCTTTGCATGGTTCACAGGAATCTTTTATTTCCAGCCAAGAGATAAACAGATCGAGACCAAAACAGCTGACGGAAGACGAAGGATAACACCCATCTTTCTTGCACCGCAGCCGGAAATAGGCTTTGAGTAAGTAGATACAAAAAACTGTCATGAGAACTTGAAAGAGTGGTTGTAACAGTCTCCCTGTAGAATCCAGAAGCATGAATTATGAGAAAATGAGTTAGAAAATGAGGAAACTTGGTTCTTATAATATGAACATTGTCCATTTCCAGAGATGCACCTCAGCCTTTCAACAGCAAAAAGATCGAGTTCTCGTCCACTGAGCGTCAGAGCTCTATCCAGATTCAGAAGCTCGACAGAGTTACGGGCCCTGGCCTGTTGTCGTCAAACTCGCAGTCTCTCCAGTCTCCGCCTGGCAACAGCAGCACTGGACTACCGGACTGTAAGACGCCTTCCACCAACGATGCAAATAAAACTGACGTGAAAACCCCGTCCACAAGCGAGGGAAACAAAGGCCTCTCTTCCGCCTCTACTGCTGTATTCCAGGTTTGTTTAGTAAACTTTATTGTCTTTTTATCCCGCCGGTATGTAATACCGTGGGATATAGTCATCGCCCCGTCCGTCCGTCCGTCCGTCTGTAATCATTTCGTTTCTGAAGCAGAACTCGAAAACCATTCATGATATCTTTCTGAAACTTTGCATGTGTATTACCCACCAACTGAAGTGGTGCCTTTTGATATTTTCAGATTTCTGAAAATTTTAATTTTTTTCGTTTCCATAGAAACTTGTTGAAGTTGGACTTTGTTCAGAGACAGGTTCGTTTCCGGAGCACAGCTCCAAAACCGTTTATCATATCTTCCTGAAACTTTGCATGTGTATTACCCACTAACTGAAGTGGTGCCTTTTGATATTTTCAGATTTCTGAAATTTTTTTTTTTTTTCGTTTCCATAGAAACATGTTGAAGGTGGACTTTGTTCAGAGACTGTTTCCGGAGCACAGCTCCAAAACCGTTCATCATATCTTCCTGAAACTTTGCATGTGTATTACCCACCAACTGAAGTGGTGCCTTTTGATATTTTCAGATTTCTGAAAATTTTATTTTTTTTCGTTTCCATAGAAACATGTTGAAGTTGGACTTTGTTCAGAGACAGGTTCGTTTCCGGAGCACAGCTCCAAAACCGTTCATCATATCTTCCTGAAACTTTGCATGTGTATTACCCACTAACTGAAGTGGTGCCTTTTGATATTATCAGATTTTTTCTGAAAAATTAATTTTTTTCTGTTTCCATAGAAACATGAGAGGGATGTTGGTTGTTGTTGATTTTGACTGCTTCTGGAGCAGAAGTCTAAAACCCTTAACATTCCTGAAACTCTGTAATACCCACTAACTGAAGTACGGTAGTAGATACACAAGTATCTGTAAAAGATGTGTTTTACAAATTTTGTGGAACCGGTGGGATATGTCATCTTCTGATGACTCTTGTCTGATTTTGCATTCATAAGACTGATGTGATGTTTGCTTCATACCTGTAATACTAGTGAGATTTCCTTATAAACCCCTTTTCTTATAAAACTAAAAAAGAAAAAGGATGATATAAGTGTTTTTCTAGTTTGACATAAGATTTATTTCTGAAAAAATTGTTCCTCTCTTTCAGCCAATGAAAGCGCTAGAAAAGACGCCGACGAAAGTGGACCGATCCAAGTCCGCGACAGGTGCCAGTACGCCTACCACCTCAATAACCACCGCTCCTGCTGAAAAGTTAGTTCATATCACGACAAATTTATATTCTTCTTTTTTATTTATTTATCTATTATAAATGTGCTATCTATTAGCAATCTGATTAAATTCGAATTTGTTCACTAATTATTTTCTGGCTCATAATTTGCTTGATATATATCATGATGTGCTGTAATCTTATTCATTTATTGGTGTTTTTGAATTGAAGTGATATTTAACAACCATTATTCATATCCTTGCGCTTTTCTGTGTGTAACTGTCCAATCTAGAATTCATATGTATTTTGATCGAATGAAATTAATTAGAAAATTCAGACTCAAGTATTTGTCATGTTTGTATGAAATGACTCGACTGCAGTGCCAGAATAAAATCTTCCAGGACAGCTCAGGAGAAAGAAAAGGAAAGAGAGAGAGATAAGGAGAAGTTAAATGAGTACCACCGTGCAAAACTCTCATCCGGTCTGACAGTGAAAAGAAAGATGGACCCTGAGCGACGGGGCAAAGTTGGCCGGCCCCGTAAAATTGATCGTGAAGCGAGGGAAGCAGAGAGAATGTCCTTCACTCAGCCACCGGCCACTCCGGTATGTTTTATTGTCATCTTGGTGTGAATTTATCCGCAACAGACTTGGAATTTTATTGACACTTCTTGTTTTATATATTGTTATTTTTCTATGTCTTTTCTGATCTTAAATGTTAAGCCACTTAATTATAATTTCAGCTAAATCAACAGAGTATCATTAATAATTGTGGTTATTATGATAAGTTGTATGTCATGCATGATTTAGATTTACTCTGATTAGTTGTCGGAAGACGTAATATTAATGGTCGCCACATTGCGTTATCGTGTCTTGACTCTGCGGTCAAAAACAAGAAAACAATGCCAAAAACCAAGTTACTCAACCAAAATCTTTAGGTAATATTCTTTGTGAATGTTCTAGATATGTTTTCCATAGTTATTATAATATGTCATCTTGTAGAAGATCTCAAATTGGTGATATTCTTTCTGTGCGTGTAATCACGCTCGCATAGCGGAAGTGGCAAAATAAGTCACATGATTTCGATGTATCGCAAGAAAGCGTATTCTGTTTATAGATTTAATTAGTGGATATTCTCAAAGTAATTGAAGTAGGATTACTCATTATATAAGTCTTACTATATTTGATAGAGTATTTTATTGATGATCAGAGTTATAGATATATGGATGCAGATATGCATAGAGATTAACCCACTGTGAGTATAAAGATGCCTGATGAGTTACTTAGTGTGTGTTTCAGATTAGTTATTCAAATATGGCAGATTTCTTATGTAAGAGAGATCTTTTCCTTTGGTACAAGTGTACTGTTTATCAGTGTGAAGTTTGGCTGGGTTTCATTAGTCCAAAGAACGGCGATATTTTATGAGAGCTTCATTTATTAGAGTTTCACTGAAAGCTACAGGAGTACATATTTTGACTTATTGTTTGGCATCATTGCTTTCTAGGTTAAATGTGTAATACTTCTCTATACTTACCTTATGTTTTATTATGTTTCAGAATACAAATACAAACAATCAATCACATATATATATATATATATATATTAGGTCTAGAGAGAACAAATGTATGGATCTAGAGAGATGTACTGATTGATGAATACAGAGATTCAAAGATAAAAGACTTGGTTCTTAATTGGTGATGGCAATGCTTGGAGAGTTCAAACTACATCTTATACGATTTCAATATTTGCACTAAATTTATTGATCTTGTCAAATTAAACAAAAATTTTAAAAGAGTTACCAGGTAACAAGTTGTCAAACATAGCACAGCATGTTGCTTTGAGTCATTTGAGCTGGAATTATTGAATTAATGAAAATATAAGATAGTTACCAGGTTATGGGCTATCTTTATGGTGTTTTGAAGTCTAAATATTCTGCACTGTCATCAATAAAAGTGGTTTCTCATTATATGATTTCAGTAAACAGGTATATACTTGTGTTGATGTCATATCAAGCTGTAAATGTAAGTTTAACTGCAGCAATCAAAAGATCTTGCAGATAAAAAATGGGTAAAATTTAAAATTTGTTTGAGGGTTTACAAATGGAAAAGGACTAATATATATTATTTTTTGCAGGTGGCAGCAGATCGTGAAATAATCCGCCATGTTCCTGTGACGAGCGATCTTCATCTCCCCCTTCCTGTTATTGAAACCACTTCCCAAAAACAGGTTTGTACGGTCAATTTCTTTATCAGTGTATCCCTAAAAGGAGGGTTCTATCGGGATAGTTTTGTGGAAACGAAATTCGGGAGGATATTCCTGTTTACACATACATGCTGTTAATACATGGTTAAAACACAGTGAAATTGAAAGATACTAATGAAGGTAACATTTTGATGACTTTATATTTCACAACTTGATAAACACGAGCGCACATTTGTTGAAAAATAAAACAATGAGAACTGAAGCCATTCATCGGCGCTGCGAGTCGGGACAACTACAGCATAACAGCAAATTGTTTATTATTTTTATGACATGTTATGTGTTACTATGTGAATACTCTGTCAGTGTATGTCTTTAGTTATCCAAAAGTTGCAAAATTGGATACAATATAGCATGTTTTCATTTCACGTAATGCAAAATATCCAAGATGGTGACAGAACCCTACCTTTAAGTAATCATATGTATGGTCTTGTAATGGTCATCTTCAAAGTTCAACCCATGTGATCTTTCACATTTCAAGAACTAATTTCAACTGATTGGACAATGATAGTTCAATTTCATCGATGCTTGTCTTTGGAACAAACTCCCAACTGAACTCAAAGAACTACAGATAGCTCTCATTTCAAGTCACAGTTGCAAACTCTTTCAACAGTCCTACCTGGACTAGAATTACCTTGTCTTGTGTCCCCACTGACAGAGTTGACCATAATATATTATGTGCTATGAGCATACAGGTATTATATGCAGTTGTCTTTGTACAAATAGGGGGCGGGATAGCGAAGTGGTTAGCGCGTTCGGCTTCGGATCAAGAGGTCCGGGGTTCGAATCCCGCCAGGGGCACGGCAATTTTGACTGCATTAGAGAACTGTTCTACGCGCAGTAAGGTTTGGGTGCAATGCTACACTGAAGTTCAGCGTAGTACCACCCATGGTTCACTAGTTCCAGCAGCTGCTCGCAGGTTTCACCGAAGTGCATAGCCACATGGCGTTGCGGGCTTTCTCCCTGCCATAATACTAGCAGCCGCGATATAAGTGAAATACTCTTGAAAGCGGCGTTAAACCCTAACTCACTCACCCACTCACTCACTCGTACAAATAGCCTTATTGTGTGTTTTGAATGTCACCTCTGTTTCAGATTGTGGGTAAGAGCGGCATCCCAGGCTCTGTATCTCTGGAGGTTGAGAATAATGTTGGTGGGGCAGCTCACAAACTGCACAAAGTCTCGTGCTTGAGGGACGGGTCTGTAGCCTGGGAACAGGTCATGACCTCCAAGATCAACATCGTCACAGGCTCCAGGTGGGTCATCCTTCCCTTTCTTCTTTGTCGTTACTGTTTAACCATTTTCAAGCCAAACATGCGTCTCGGATGATATGGTACCAAGTGAAACAGTACTTGTTGAGTTGGTATCATTTGTAACTCGGCTTACTGAGAAGTCAATTTAAAGAATCACAACTTGTTAACAAAGAGAATAGACCTGGCTAAGGAATACAGTCAAGCCGCGATAATCCGGCCACCGATAATCCGAATCTCGCAGTTACCGAACGGTAGGAAGATGTAACCAAACTAATCTCTATAGTAGTCCTCAGTAGTCAGTAGTCCGAACATTTCACTAACCGAACGTTTTTGATGAAAAACGGAAGCGTTCGGATTATCGAGGCCTGACTGTACTACTCACAATGCATCCCAAACATGATAATATGACAATGCTGTCACATCACAACACTGGAAATCTAATGGCAGTCCTCTGCTCTGAGTTGTAGATTTGACGTCGATACTAATGAAAAACAATTTTGAATGATAAATAGAATATTAATAAAACAGTATATAGAATATTATCCAAGTGTCTGATAATAAATTGATCAATTCAAATATTGTAACTTTAATCAACCACTGTTGATAAATATATCAGAACACACTCTATCAGGGATGCAGAAATCGGTCTATTTGCCGGACATGTCCGATTGTAAATCCAGTTTGACCGAATGGAAAATTGACCTATCGGACATCAGTTGACCGATTGCAGAAAATAAAAGGAAAACTAAACTTACAAGCATATTAAATAAAGGCAATCTAAATCTAAATCAGATCAAATTGAATATCCATAAAATCTTTGAGTTGTAATTTATTAACACTAAAAATTACTCTTAAACAGTTTATTTTACCCCTGCTACATCTGAAATGCCTCTCAATCACTCAACTTTTTTCCATACTGTTTATCATAGAAGCACATGTTCTTTTCCAGCCATGTGTTTGCCGTCGCTTGTGAGAACCACTCGGTATCCTTCTTCAGTGAAGGAGGAAGGAAGATCCTACCCACCATAGTGCTCAACTCTAATGTCTCGATACTGGAATGTACCAACTACTACGTCATGGCCATCACTCGTAAGGGGAGTCTGTATGTATGGTGAGTTACGTGCCTGTCGCCTTGGGACTGTCTGCAAGCAATACTATCAAGCCAGGTTTCATTCCTTCTGTCATGATGCTTTTATATCATGGGAGAACAAATGGTCTTGTCGGGTCTATCAGTGTACATCTTTGATTCATTTTCTCATCTGTGTTTAATTTCTTTCACATCATCAATTCATTAAATCACAATGCTACGCTGTCATGAGTTTGACATCACAAGCCTTTCATATTTTTATGTTTTACCAAATAGTGTTGATATATTTGACATCAAAAGAAACTTTTAATTCTTAATTTCGCTTTTTCAGGAGTTTACAGTCTTATAGTGCTATTGTAAAGAATGAAAGTTTATCAGGAGTTATGTCAGGTAAGAATGAACTTCTTGTCCTTTCATATATTGCTTGCTTTTATTTCTCACAAGAAGATTGTCCATCCGGTCAACTTATTATCACAAAGTGGAAGGGGGATATATTTTTGTGTGTGTCCGTGCATGCGTGCATCTGTTAGGATGTATTGAGATCCCAAATGACGGGTGATGCTTGACGACAATGTCTTGTTTACTATGAAGCGGCAGTCTAAATGAAAACATGAATATTCCTCCTGATAGAGTGAACGTCTACTCCAAAATGTTGTGAATCGACACAATAAAGAAGTTGCTATCCAGAAAATCTTGGTTTATTAGTGAATTGAATGAGTTTGTTCTGTCAGGATCTGACAGTGTGGACAAGACAATGTTGACGAAGGAGGGAATCCCTGTGATCACGCTGTCCAACAAGAAGTCCTACACCTTCTCCTTAGATCTCTCCTCATGGTCAGTCTTTCTACCTCCATTAATTGCTGTTTACTCCCTTAATATTTTTCAGACAATACCCTAAATATTGCTTTGTCATAATGGTATCACGTCATGAACAATGTTACCATGTAATGTTGCCGGTACCCAGTCTATGCTATAAAGTAGATTCTAGTGTTTCCTACATTTCCTACAGGATCCTGGTCAACGATCGGGAAGACCGCCTCCAACTGTGTTCCAACCATCATGGCTGCCTGCCCTCGTCCAACTCTGTCTCCAGGGTAACAGGCACCCTCGCCTCCCTCCAGTCAAACCCAGACAAGTATGCTAACTCTCTACTAGGCTTACCTTAATTTTGACAAAATATAACAATTTCAACTCTTTTGCCATCACTATCATATTGCAGAACAAAAATTTGAAAAAGCAAATATGCCATTCTATTTAAGTGCCTTTCTACAATTATCAACTTCTTCACAATCTCGTCCACAAGGGATGTTGATTGTCCATGGATTCATAAATTCTTTGCCTTTATGGCATGGGCCGTTGTCCTGGTTCATGAACTTATTTTTGTCTTTTCCTTCTGTTTTCATCTCTCAAAAAAAATTTTTCTTCGTATTGCAGACCGGGCCACAAGGCTGCCGGGATGTTGGGAGCCTCTACAGAATTGAAGCAGACGGCAACACTCAGCCATCTTGAATCTCAGGTCGCGGTGTCTCTCAACCTCAAGTCTCAGACGGAGTACAAGTTCTGGCTTCTCACCTACGTGCGCTACCTCGTTCAGGAAGGTGAGCTGTTAACACTCAAGTTGCTGTACTGTATATTAACCCCTTTAGCCCCGTAGCACAATATTGGGACCCCCTAGCTCAATGCTGAGTTTTGCCTTAGAGCCGAATACCCAGACAGCGAATCTGGTTCCGTTTAACTGCCCGGGAGTTGCTAGCCAGTATCGATGTTAACGATCATATGTGAGAATAACTTCCTCTTCTAGGAATCGCTTGCAGGGATATAAGAGTTCACTATTTCTATGCCAGATAAGTTTTGGACGAATTTGTGCCAAACCTTATCTGACCAGCCCATTTAAAAGAATTGGAACTTGTTAACATATAAATGTCTCATCCTGGAATCTTACGTACCTGTAGATCAAGGGTTAGGAGAAATCTCATTTTAAAAAACTCAAAAGTTTTTCGACTTTTACAGGAAAATTATGTTTGTAACAGTTTTTTTTACAAAAGGACAGAATTATTGGCATTGATATTTGACTTTTTGGTAACATTCTCAAGTATTATGTATAAAATATTTTAAATGGTGAAAAGCTGTACAGAATACATATTAAACAATTAATATTTTTCAAATTCAAATTTCTTTTCTGTCAGGACGAGAGTCAGAGGTCATCTATCCTTGAATTTAGATAAATTATGAATAATATGAAATGAATAACCAGAGTGTTTTTAATATATTTTAATCATTGAAATGTTAATTGAAATCGCTTACCATTAACTAATTGAAATTATTAAGCAATAACAATTGATGAAATATTTTTATATTGAAGGCTTTGAGACTCAGCTTAGAGAAGTGTGCAATGATCTCTTAGGCCCTCTATACAAGTCGAAGAAATCATCAGCATGGAAAGATCTGGTGCTGGTGAGTGATCTACATTTACAGCTGTCTTCAACATTATATAATGCACAGTGCTTCGATATCAACTATATGATATCACAAAGCTACGACAACTACAATATCACAAATCTTTGACATCAACAACACGATATCACAAACCATGACATCAACTACACGATATCACAAAGACATGACATCATCTACTACACGATATCACAAAGCTTTGACATCTACTACACGATATCAAAGACATGACATCATCTACTACACGATATCACAAAGCATTGACATAAACTACACGATATCACAAAGACATGACATCATCAACAACACGATATCACAAAGCTTTGACATCAACTACATGATATCACAAAACCATTAACTACAAACTATAAGTTTTGACATCAAATAAACAATGTCACTTATCTTTGATTTCAAGTAAATGATATCATAAATCTTTTATATCAAGTAAACAATATCACAAATCTTTCACATCAAGTAAACAATATCACAATCCTTGACATCAAGTAAACAATATCAAGGATGACAGGAATTTATTAAAGTTAGCTATTCACACGTTCAAACATTGATACGTTCTTGTTGAAGACACTAGCATTGAAGTTGACATTACCCCTCTGACAAATACTTCTGGAAAATTTAAATATAAAGCCTGAGGAGCTACAGAGCTAATGGCTGTATTTTTATATGACTTAAAAAAACATTAATAATGATTCAAATATAATTAAAACAATGAGGTAAAACTTTAAAGTTTAAGTGTTTTTATGTGTTGTTGAATTCTTAGGAAATATTCTATGTTTTGATTCAGTTGTAACTTTTTGGCACCTTTTGTATTGAAAGATAAAGAACACCCAAATCAATAGAAAGGTTTGGAAAACGACTCCATATTGACCACTAAGAATAACATTGCTAAACGTTTTCACACGGTTTCCGTTGATATTAATGTTGAATGTTTATTTCCCAGGGTCTCAACAAGCGCGATGTTTTACGTGAAATCCTCCCCATTATCGGCAGCAATCTTCGATGGCAGCGTCTTTACACGGAGTATCAGGAACAACTCGACTCTCTGTCAACATGATTGTGATTTGTAACCAAGGCAACCCGTCAGCTCAAGGCAGCAGCTTGATTGATCTAGACAAGTACACGCCTTGTGTACATGTTGATCTAGACAAGTACACGCCTTGTATACATGTTGATCTAGACAAGTAGACGCCTTGTGTACAGATTAAGGATCAGGGAATCATCAAAATACACTAATCAGGGAATCATCTCATAGTGCTACATCATTACGCTGACTTCCCATAGGAGAGGTGATTCTAAGCTCTGCAAAATGTTTTACCTTCTACTGGTAAAGATGAAAAGATACTGAAAGTAGAAAAAGCAATCAAGGTTTTCGTCAAATTTCATTTCCATAACAAGCTGCAATCCGGAAAGATGTTATCAACATGCTGTAAACGTAGCAAGAGTTTGGGCCGAAAATGGTTGAAAAGTAGTCTTGACAGTGGTGAATCTATACCTTTTTAAAGGATTAAAGTCAGCATAGTCAATGATAATAATCATGATAATTAGGATATTTATTTTGGGCATATGCACACCGAATGCACGCTAAATTATTACCCTGGTCTAATCCAAGCAGCCAATTAAAGTGCTTAACGTTCACCTTCAACCCAACGTTTACCAGGTCCAAAATACTTCATATATTTGTGCAAGAAGATGGCATGCAGATGACAATCCATGACTTCAGAGGAAAGTATCTTAGCAACACATTTCTTTCGTTTGGTTTTATTTTTTGGCTTCAATAGTTTACAGCTAAACCTATCAAGGGTCATCTTAAAGAGCTTTATAAGAGAAACTTAACAGTTCTATCTGTTATCATTTTCTTTGACAGAGAACCAATGTCCATATATGGGTTCATCTCCCGTTACACAACAATGTAAACATCGAGGACTCAACAGCTTAAGGTCCCTAACAGAAGTGATTGTCAGTGGAGAATGATACATTAAGATAAGATAAGACTTTATTATCCATGAGGAAAATTTTGGTTACATTCATGAGAGCTCTGGAATATTAACAAGAGTAAGTGATATACACCGAATAGAAGAAAATTACTTCGCATTAAAAAGTAAAATGATACTTGAAATTAATAACAACAATACAAAAATAAATTATTAACAATCATGTTTCTAAAGAAGAATAAAAAAACCTTTTGATATATACATAAAACAATGTATAAAGATGCTATTAAGATTGATAACAGTAGTAATTTTAACAATCAATTATTTAAAAATAGTAAAAGCTTAATAATATATACTTATTAAGTTAAAACAGAAAATGGACAAAGTAAACAAGGAAGAACGGGATTAAAATGTTAAGACTTCTAAAGAAAACGAATACTGGATGGTACAAAAGATTTGTAAGTTCTGTTGATCTTGTAAAGAGGGATTTTTAAGTGGCGGCCGGAAGGAAGAAGTTCGAACTGGTTATTAAGTGGCACGTATCGGCCTGAATTGTTAGAGATTTCTTTTCGACACAAGACTCATAGGTTACAGCAAAATGTTGAAAGGGAGAGTTGGTTAACTTTGTTTTTTAGTGACAGGGGGATATTGCCATACCATGTATGTAAACAGAAGGTGATAACATTTTGAATAAAAGTTTGATAAAAATGCTTTAACATGACTTGGTCAAAATATTGACTAGATGACGATTAGTAGCTTCAAGGAGAATTGTCATTTAACAGGACAAAATGTTTGAACAGGTTTGAGCAGGTTACATTACATTGTGGGAAGAATTTAGTGATTGCTTGAAATGTTCATCTTGTTTAACTTGAACGAGAGTTGTCATGATTCTGTTGAATTTGAACTTTTTGCTAAATTACAAACGTTGATGTAACCTTTTACACAAAAATTTATTTATCATGAATCAAAATGAACTTAACTTGCTGAATAATATACACAGCATGTCTTTGTGCACCATTAAAGTTATTTAATTGCAGTAGAATTGCTATTTCCCCTTATTAATGGGACACTGCGTCGAGGATAAAAATGAGATCACTTTTATCTACCTATGGCGATTAGCATGTCTGCTACTGCAGTGGGTTTTACTACCAATTACTTCACTTGTCTGAATTTAGGGGTCTGTTAGTCGTTAGCAGGCATGTTAATCACCATAGGTAGATAAAAGTGATCTCATTTTTATCCTCGACGCGGTGTCCCTTTAAAGGGAGATTACCCCAGGAAATACCAGGACACTAATTCATACCACTTGAAAGTTAAGACATGGAGAAACTATACACCAATTCATACTATACATGCTATAATATTTTATCATAGACCACTTTAAAAGTAAAACCACTACTTGGTGTATCGAACGAGTAGTCTTGTGTTCCTTGCAACTTCTCAAACATTGTACTGACCATAAGAGAAGTTGCAGTGTAGATATTTATAGTAAATTCATTTGTAAAATAGAATTGTACAAAGTGTTTGAATTTTGTCCGTGCTATGCAAGCGACAGGTTGTGTAGATTGAAATCTGATCACGTAATTGTGAGAGATTTCCGCTGTTTTGTACATCATTTCAAATCATCAATGTACAAAGACCATCAACTCTCATTGACAAAGATGTACTTAAATATTAAACATTCTGAAGTCAAAATGTCTTTTGTTGATTGTTATAGCAGCCAGTGTTGAGAAAGCTTGCTGTACGTTTGTGGATCTATTGTGTGTAAAAGGTTCAGTCAAGTATCTGTGCAGTTTGACTTCACTGATTTAAGATCCAAGATAATGCAGTGGTTAGTGCGTTCAAATGCAGTACCACCCAGCAGATGCTTGCAGGTTTCACCACAAGGGGTAGCCACCATGGCCTTGCGGACTTTCTCTCTGCAATAATACATGATCAAATATATATATCGTGATATAAAAGAAACACTCTTGAAAGTGTTGTTAAACTAACTTCACCTCACCTCAATGATTGCAGTTGATACGGTTTTCATTGCAATGGATAGCCAAAACGATAATGCAGGCTTTCTTAATGCAATGTTGCTATTGGATACACTTACAGGTTTCATTGCAGTTGATATAATAGACCTCTCTCTCTGAACTAGTTACTAGTTATTATATGCCGTGTTATTCATAAATGTTCACTCTTGTAACCTTGTGGATCATGTCGCCTCAACAAATGTTATGATTGAGCCCTTTGTCTTGTTAATGCTAGTAGATTGTATTAACCCGATACCATGTTTCTCCGCAAATTAGTAATACAGACTTTCTCCCGGAAAGAATATTATCTGCCATGATGTTTATGGGTATTCTTGGAACCCATGTCAAACCGCAGACCACGTCACAGTATGTGCAAGTAACACCTCCGTCAGATATACCTGTCTGCAAGACTGCAACTTGCTAGTTGATTTCCAAGGGTGAAAAAATGGCTGGCCAGCCCGCCATGCTTGTAAAATAATCAATACTTGTCTTCAGTGTAGAGTTTGTCGCATTTTAGTAATGATTGGCTGTTTCAAGTCGCACTCCAGTAGAGACAAAAGTCATCTAGCAATCAGAGGCTCTTTTTACTTCCAAAGCTCGTAGATTCGACCATCGTTTTGGAGAAATTACTTTTCATAGAATAACATCACATAAGGATTTTCTTCCAGGAAAATGCTCGTAGGAGAGTTTGCTTAAGTCAAATATTCCTTGAGAATAGAAAACGTCATCTTAATGGTGAAGCCCTTTGTTTTAAGCTCGAGAGTACCTTTAGGTCGTGACAACAAACCGATGTTATACGTTCAGTACATTATACTTGTGTACTTCCATTGTGTCAAACACGAATCAGTAAAGGTAAGAAGAATAGGATAATAAGCAACTATTATTGATGACAGTTTGAAAGGATAAATATTATAGGATTTGGCCCTATAAAGAAAACACAAAAAGAGGTGTGCAATTTGTACTAATCCACGACTTTTACCAGAGACGGCGGGTATTGTTGGATGACTTCTTCCTCAATGAATAAAATATGCCAGGTGGCATATGAAAAGTAGAATTGACGGTTGATGTTACTAGAAGAGTTTGATTAAATGTGTTGTCTTTCTTGGAAGTGAGTTCATACGTTCTGAACTAAGTTTAAGTCTAGACCATGGATAGAAACATGTCAGTTTTGATTAGAATTTTCTCACGATAGAGAACATATAAAGAAACTGTTTAGATTATATACACAAATTTTGATAGTACACATATAACATTATTATAACATTACCAAATAAACCATATCCGTACTGGAAGAAAGTTGTGCGACGTACAAAGCGACATTGGTGTGGAACTCCAGTGGGAGAGGGAGCTTTGTAGGTCTGATGCGAATTCAGACAGCAAGATGAATGACCATTTCATCATGGTGACATAATTAACATTTTACTCTGAGTGTTAAGGTATCGCTACATCAGTTAGATCACTTGACCTCCCTTCAAGCGGCCATTTTAATGTGAAAATTGCCTCTCGAAGGGAAATGGACTTTTATGGCTTAACCGAATCATGTACATTTGTTTTAGAACCCTCTCTATTGATTGAGGAGTATTATCTAGCCATTAATTATGCTTATTTACCTTTTCGTAGATCACTCTATTTCAGTAAGCAGAACGTGTCATACTTTCTAACACTCGTCCTTTTTAGTTATATGGCTTAAAAGTCTAAGACTAGACAGTTTGCCGTTGAGCAGCAATTCGGGTTCAAAGATAGCACTGTGTCATGAAATCAGTGAACGCTTCCAAGACAGCAACATGTGATGAAAAGAAAGTCATGTTCTTCATAGTTCAGAAACCCATTGACTTCGAATTTTACAGATACTTTCACCCATACAATAAACACTAGATGTTGTTGTTTCAAACACAAATGAACGTTACTCGTAATGCACGGATACAGCATTGCGACTGACTGTCGTACTTACCGGCTAAAACATCGTAGATTCTCCAAACACCTAGCTAGCCAAAAAACCAGGGCAAACATCTGCAATGATGTATGATAGATTATGGATATATTTTACAGTATGAAAAGGTTTGAGATAATTGAAGATCAGTGCCACAAATGTAGACGAAGATGAAAGTTACCTCTAGCATTGGGGAGCGTACACTTACTTCACTTCCCTTCTTGCAAGCATTCTCAGACGTACACGTTAATACGGGTGAAGATCTGTTTTGTGGGCTTGATTAACCGTTTGCTTGGAAGGAAACACAACTTTTAACTCACAGTAATCACATGGATGTTGAGTTATCAATGGTTTGAATAGCTGGTAACAATTTTGACCACAAAATGTGAGTGACTTAAGATTCAGGGTCTCGAATAAAGCTTCATTATAATTTATTCCAAAGGGCATCGATACACTGTTAACATGAGTTGCCAAACACATCATGGTGAAGTTGAAAAGAGAATGGTATACAGTTTAAAAATGGAGCAAGCATTATGAGAGAAAGTATTAGCTATGTGAACAAACATGTTATTGATCTTATGTACAGGAAAACATTCACTGTACCACAGTCAGAGCTGATAAAAACAACACAGTAGTTCAGTCAGTGGGGCATCTTGTTATTGCAATCAAATTCATCGCTCTTGTCATCACTTTGGAGATCCATCTAAAAAATCGATTAAAATCGACCGTATTCGAGGAATAAATGTTGCAAAATAGCGCATAGATCTACGGGATACGACCTCAGTGATTTTCCTTAGTATGGTCCGTCGAGCCGGGAGATGCGCCTTTTTGCGAATGTTATTTCTTGAGATAGGTTCGATCTTAATCAGACTAAAACAATCGAGGATTAAAATTAAAACGTCTGTTGTCTATCCAGGCTGTGTGGTAATCTCTCATCAAATGTTAAAATCTCTTCTTCGTAGAGGCAATCTATCTTTCTCAGCAACCATGACCACATCCGCCAAGTCATTCCTCCCCAGTTCCCTGAACGCACAGGCCAGATCATTGACCAAGTCTCTGTCCGCCTTGCCACTGTTGCAGGCCAACCATCTGTGCAACATTCTGAACCCCGGACTGATGTGGCGGCCATTTGCTTCCTCCATGATTCTCTCCACTTGGGTCAAGGTCATCTCTAGTTCAATGGCGACCTTCTGCCACTCGGACCAGGGCAGCTGCTCGCTGAGAACCAGCAGACTTTTCTCTGTGAGGAGCGGGTGCCCTGTAAAGAGAGGAAAACGTGTTGTATTACCCACAGGGAGGGATTTTGATGGAATCTGTAGAATGTCATGGATCCTGGCAGAGAGCTGAAACAAAAAGCTCTTTTAATTCTGTGGTGAGCCAGTTCTTGAATCTAGGTCTGCACAACCATGGTTGTTTTACGGAAGGTAGGTATTTACACCAAAACGATGAAAGACATACGCTCGTTTAATGAACGCAAAGGAATTATTGAGTATGACTCCAAAGACCTGTTTCATTTTCTGGATATGGTAATATTTTGGATGATATAATATGGTCAATCTCGAATGTTACTTGCTTTGTTAAAGTAATGGATACTCACGTTTGTCCTCAAATACATTATCCTCCGATATGGAGGACAAGGACACATAAGAGGCTCTCAATGAGACGGTGGAGTCACTCGACGTCGTACTGTTGCAGCTGAGAAGACGCGGAAGTCGTTGCTGGGCATGCGCAGACCGTATCCTACTGGCTTTGCCATCCAAAGAAGCATTTGAGGCTACAGAAGCAGTAGAAGCTGTTGAACTAGTCACACTTGAGCGAGAAATCACTGAACCAGATCGGACTCTGAAACTTGTCTTTGGTCTACTCAAAAGGTTTTTAACAACTTTTGGACCACGGGTTGTGTTGAAGTGAACTCGATGACTCCACTTGGCCATGTGACCAGTGAAGGTGACGATGCTGAATGGGGTCGAGCTGACCCTGACCTTTAGAGGAAAGGTCACGTGATTCTTCTTTGCTGCCTTGATGAAGACCAGAGTGTAGGCTTGCCTGGGTATCCCAGGAATGTAACACAGATCCCCTCCCAGCTCGATTTTGATTCGCTCCCGGTCTGCTACCGGCACATCACGTGACCGGCTCATGTGGATCTCCTCCATGCCCGCCATTTTGTGTTCCTCCGCCACATCGTCTGCTCGACAGGACTCGACCACGTCCACCTGGTAGAAAATGAGGTCAGCGTTAAATTTTGTCAAATATACTTGGACTTAATCCCTTTTTGCAGAATCCTCAGATCTTACGTAGAGAATCCATTTTGATACGCTTGACATTCTCTTCCAGCAATATGTTAGAAATGCTCTAAATTTGAAATATAAAATACAGTTGACCCACCAGAAGTACGGGCAGATTAGCGAGGACCTTGAAGTTTAGGAAACAGAGGATGGTGCAGAGATTCTCGCGGCCGGAAAGGAACCTAGCCGCTGTCACTATCTCCGATGCCGAGACTGAGGCTGATCTGACTCTCACTGCGCTGTACCTGCAACAGGGATTTTACGAACGTTATAATTGTATACATTGTGCGATTTTATAAACGTTTCAATTGTATACATTGTGCGATTTTATGAACGTTTCAATTGTATACATTGTGCGATTTTATGAACGTTTCATGTGTCTAAAGTATGTGTTATATTACATATGCTGAATACGATCAACAAAAATGAGAATAACAATGATAATGAAGAACTGTTAATTCTATCGCATTTCATTTGGGTAATTTTCTCAATGTATAATTTGTACTTTGTACGTAAATGAAGGCTGAACTTATTCAAAGCGTATGTAGGTAAGACAACATATGTTTAATCCTTCAATTGACGACACTTAACAAGATTAAGAACGCTTGTTTAATGCAATAATGCGGACCACCACACAAAATGTTTCAATCATGATATATATTAGCGATATAATGTTTAAAATCAAATATTTTGCGGGCGCTTATGCATTAATACTTCATTATGCATTAATAATTCATTTTCAGTACGTGCATTGACCTTTGATTATTGATGGACGCTTCATTGAATTATATATTAAATGAAAAGATCTTCTAAGTGAGTAAATGATGGTCGACCTTATTGCAGTTCATTTACAGAAGAACGATATAATTTGACGAAAAGTTAAATTGAAACAGTGTTACATTTTGATCGTGTCAATGGCATAAGCGGACGCCTATGTGTTTATGGTTTGTATTTATACATATGGGCTTAATTTCATATCATATTTAGAAATCTACATACGCCGAGAAACCTTTGACGCTAATGCTGTAGTTGTTTTCTGATTTTTGGGGAATATCGTCCACGATTTCAACCTTGTCGCCATGCCAACGCAGGAAGACGACTTCCCCACCCTCGCTTTCGTCTCCACACTCGTGGATGGGCAGCGTGACCTTTGCCCCCTTGTGGAGCTCTTGTTTGAGGTTATGTTGGACGTTGACTGTTGTTGAGAATCCCACAATGCTCTTGAAGATATCCGGGTTGTAGAGTTTGTAGTCCCGGCCTCGCTTCTGATCAACGGTCTCCGTCTGAAAATGATGAAGGGAATGACTTTTTGAAAGAAGCCCGTTTCCTGAAATTGACTATTAACCTATATCTCATCTCTTACGTAATCTTTTTTGTAACTCAATAACACTTAAGCTTATGTAAGTAAAACGATGTAAGGTAGGGTATATTTGGCCATAGGGAGAACCAAGAATGTTAGTGGAACACGATATGGTTCTGAACTTTTAATTGCTTGTGTTCGTATTCAAATCCTTGTTTCACCAAGAACCACCATATCAGCTATGTCTCCCTGGCGACATTGGTATAAACCTTTTTTTTAATTATTATAATCAGCAGATACGAATTAAGCAATTCAATTCTATACTGATTTCTGATAAAGCTACTGCTAAGCCAGGGCATTATTTTGTTTAAACTTTGAGTGAGCTCAAACTCGCTTGTTGATGACTTCATTATCATACCACAAATTTGAATTCAACATTGTCATCCACTGCCCCTTCGGGGAATTCCACTTTGACATCCGGGTCTTTATCTGACACAAACTGGGTTCCTTCTGGTGAGATTGTCGTCTGCTCAGGCTTGAGCCTCGCTATGGCGGTCAGGAGCTGCAAACTATCGAGGTGCGCCCGGACACAGCCGTTCTGAGGATATGTATGTATTTATAAACATTTTACTTATTCAATATTTTCAGTTGATCAAGTGTTAGATTACAATGAAGCTTATATAAGAAATAGAAGGCGAGTTGGTGTGCTTTATCGCAGGGAGCATAAACAAGAAGGGTGCAGTCTTCTATTTCTTATACAATTACTGGCTTTCATATAAAAACCGTGGAGAGATTGTGTTGCTTGTATAAACTATTTAAAAAAAGTATTAATGCCTCCCGTCGTAGAACACATTCACTGGCAACTGAACAATCAAAGTGACGTAAAATATGACGTCATTTGCTAAGAGACGCTCTAACTGACGTCCTAATTCACGAGCATGTTTTATTGTCTCATAAAGCACGCTGCCGGTCCCATTGTCTTTTATTGTCGTTGGTATCTTATATACTGGCACAATACACGCGTTCTTGTCATATTGCACTGGTACATATTGCTCACGCGTGCAAGATTCTGCAGCATAATACTGGTAGCCAGTTAAATATTATTTCTATCGTACAACTAATATATATATACCCATGGTAAAAATGGTTGACACCCCTTTAATTAACAGATTTTAGCAAATTAAATGCATAGATGATTAATATTGTTCGATATTATGGTATTTAAATTAAATGTCACAATCGCATGATGTAAACTATAGAACACTTGCCGTGTATGTATTGCATTTGTGTGCGAATGAGAGTCCATGAAAGATTAT
This sequence comes from Gibbula magus, assembly GCA_936450465.1. Taxonomy (NCBI): domain Eukaryota; kingdom Metazoa; phylum Mollusca; class Gastropoda; order Trochida; family Trochidae; genus Gibbula; species Gibbula magus. The sequence continues at coordinate 26,754,504 of OW388295.1, read as the reverse complement.
GTGTATATTTCATTATTTATTAGATCCAAAATGAGAATAATCAAACACTAACAATATATCAATGCCAAGATCTCAAGACACAAGGAATGCATTCTTTTGAATAAATTTCTTTTTTCTTATAAACCTCTTTCTTTGGTATTTTAAAGTACAAGTGGAGAAATAGCAAATGCTCAAGGACACTATTCACAAAAAGACATCCAGTAGTAAAATGTTTTGTCCAAAAAATAATCGAAACTGACACGTTACGTTGTTAATCAAACATTTCATTCCTATAACTATTAGGGGGTGTCAACCATTAATACCATGAGTACACTACATATACATGTATATTGTACTGTGCATTCCCTCTCATTGTTGTTGCTTATGTCTTAAATGTTGTTTTCTTATGTTCTTTAACTCTTGATGTACACAAAATTCCCTTTCGGGTAATAAAGTATTATCTATCTTATCTATTAGTTGTACAATAGAAATAATATGTAACTGGATTAAATAAATAGGCCTATATATGATACCACTGATGGTATCATTGCAGCGACTCACAAGAGTATACAACCATAGATAGGGAATATCAACTCGGACGCGTCCACAGGCACACGTTTATTGTCGCATGTAATAGATAGAGGACGAGTAGCAGTACATTATCGGGATATAAATGTACGGGTTTGAGAGGGTTGGGCGAGACGTCAGCCGACGCTCCGAACGTCACATATCTACAAAATAACGAAATTGTCAATCTTTATCTTGTCCACTTCTAAATTCCCCTCAAAGACTTGATACACATGATACCTTATAGAGGGCCGGAACGCAGACCCATTCCCCGTCCTCCAGGATCTTGATGAAGAAGTCGTACATTTCTGTCGTTGGAACATAACTTTTTGGGATGTTCACTGAAAATATAATTTATCAACATTTTAATCATGCTACCCTATTCTTATCCATATCTTAAGTTGACTAATGAAATAACATTAATAAGAGATTGTGATGTTTAACGTTTTCAGAAGAAAAAAAAACTGATACCATTCTGACGTCACTCTCCACACAAGAACCATGTATTGCAATGTCTTCATATTAACGGTAATACCTTATGACTGTACAGTTTTAGGCTGCCAGGTACCTTGATCGTACATGTAACAGACCAACCAACCATCAACATTGGTGATGATGTCATCAACTCGCCTTAGATGTCGATTAGTCACATAGGTACTTAAAGAACTATCACAACGCGTCAATTAATGATGTTTTAAACGTACCAGGAACATTGATTGTGACGTCAGGATGAAGCTCGAGATGTTTGGAGTTAATCTCGAAGATGTCACTGATGAGCATGTCGTCTGCTCGCAGTTGCAGCTCTTCCAGTCGCTCGTTCCGCGTCCTGACGCCCCACACCTCCAGACTACACTCCAGGTTCTCGTACTCGTCTGCGCACGCGCCGTCTCCAAGGTTATCGTGACACCAGTGGAAGCCATCTTCCTTCAGCACCCCAAACGCTTCGCTGCAACATTTTCAATGGAGGGTTTCATTCTATTCTCACTTCCTTATATTAACCCTCTCACAGCTTAAAAAAGAGAACGCTTTTGGCCTCTGTAGATGCAAGCATGTACATTAGATTGAAAAGGTTAAAGTGGCGGAAAAGTATAAACCATCGTCGCTTTATAGCTTTCTGATCAACATATCTCAATTTATCAAACACACATTGGCATACAGTAATTCACATTTGAAAACTTCCTGACACATCTGATTACGGATGAAGAAGATGGTATTATTCAATTGGTATCGTAACGTTTCAAACATGATTACCTTACAACCAAAGATGCCAAGGAGGCATTTATCAAGTAAGTATTTTTTGAACATGCTAGCAATTAACGTGCTGGTCCTGCCCCATGACTGTGTAAAAATACGATCATTAAAGCAGTCTAGATCTTTATTCAGCAAGTCTTGGTTAACTGAATTATCAATATGGAACTGAAAGTATTAAACATATATAATCAAAAGGATGAAGGTACAGTAAAAATTCCATGGACTAAATTTTAGTCTAGGTACATACTTGAATGTTTCATCCACCCCCTTCTCCTCGTCTCGCTTCTCTGTGGGCGACGGGGCACCTGTCTCCTCACTCACCGGGCTACACATAAGTAAAAGTTAACACTGTGATTAACAGTAGGCCTATCATACACAATCATATATTTTACAATCGATGATATGTTGTTATGTTATACCATCGAATATTAATCCTAACTGCTCCTCTCTTTCACAACTTGTTCAGGGGTCACCTCACATCTCCTGATGTCTTGGAAATGCAGATAACTGACATACAGACATAAGGTCTCCCATTAGCATTTAAAAATGAGAAAGGATAAATGTAAAAAGTGAGCCACCATTTACATAAATGGGATATGAGAGATACAATTTCAGTTAATGAAACAGTTTTCTCCACATATCACATTGATAACATATTTAAAATAATTCTGAGATCAGTAAAGTGTTGATAGACCCAGGGTAACAGAAGAGAATAAGAATGGCGGAATAATATGCTTGAAACAAGACTTTCTCCATGAACAGAACTATTCGACCACTGTTGCATCATAACATTAACAATCATACCATTAACAAGTGTACCATTTATAAGCAGTCATAACATTAACAAGCATACCGTTAACAATCGTACCATTAGCAACTATACCATAAACATTCATAACATTAACAAGCATACCGTTAACAACCGTACCATTAGCAAGTGTACCATAAACATTCATAACATTAACAAGCATACCGTTAACAACCGTACCATTAGCAAGTGTACCATAAACAATCATAACATTAACAAGCATACCGTTAACAATCGTACCATTAGCAACTATACCATAAACAGTCATAACATTAACAAGCATACCGTTAACAATCGTACCATTAGCAAGTGTACCATAAGCAGTCTTAACATTTACAAGCATACCGTTAACAATCGTACCATTAGCAAGTGTACCATTAACAGTCATAACATTAACAAGCATACCGTTAACAGTCGTACCATTAGCAAGTGTACCATAAGCAGTCATAACATTAACAAGCATACCGTTAACAATCGTACCATTAGCAACTATACCATAAACAGTCATAACATTAACAAGCATACCGTTAACAATCGTACCATTAGCAAGTGTACCATAAGCAGTCATAACATTAACAAGCATACCGTTAACAATCGTACCATTAGCAACTATACCATAAACAGTCATAACATTAACAAGCATACCGTTAACAATCGTACCATTAGCAAGTGTACCATAAACAGTCATAACATTAACAATCAAGACTTTGCAATTATACCATTAACAATCATAACTACAAACATACCGCTTACAATTATATCATTAACAAATATACCATTAACAGTCATAACATTAACAATCGTAACTACAATAATACCGTCAACAATCATACCATTAACAATCACACCGTTTGCAATCACAACATTAACAATCATATCATTAACTATCATGCCGTTAACAATCACAACTAGAATCATACAATTACAATTCACACCGTTAACAATAAAGTTAACAACCATACCATTAACACTTATACAATAACAACCATTAACAATCATTACTACAGTAATAACATTAACAATCACAACATTAACAGTCAAATCATTAACAATCATGCCGTTAACAATCACAACTAGAATCATACAATTACAATTCATACCGTTAACAATCATAACGTTAACAACCATACCATTAACAATTATACAATAACACTATACAACAATCAATACTGTAGTAATAACATTACCAATCACAACATCAACAATCATAACTACATGACCGTCAACAATCATAACGTTAACAACCATACCATTTAAACTTATACAATAACAACCATACCATGAACAATCATATAGCATTTAAAAGTAATCACATACATGGTTGACCTATTCTCCTGACATTATGATATTGGTGCGTTCAAGATTGAGAAGCTATCACTACTATGGGGTTGAAAAGTTTTCTCCTCTCATCAAATAAATAACCCATTCCAATTTTTTGGACAATAAAATATTCACAAGTACAATACTATACGGGGAACTATCTTATTTGTTTGAATGCTTCCACTGGTGACTACATGAACAGCAGTTCCACACACACATCACTCGGACAATAGTAAACTAAAGTGACATCAGAATTATGTATTTACTCAGTTAACAAATGCTATTACCATTGTTGTTAAGATGTTTTCTTCTCACCATGCATGTTTGATACATTTTTACAAAAGCTTATAAGAAATAATGGAATGTTTTACGAAAAGAAAATGTAGCCTAACAGAAGCATGGCATAGAGAAGAAATGAGACGTTTATTTTTATTTGCTTAGATGTTTAGAATAATTTTACCATGATATGACTGCCATATAGTTGTCTTAGTTTTGTTTCAGTAAAACTCTATTGAGAAGATAATAACCTGGATAGTAGGCGCTATATAAATCAGTTATCATTAATTAATTGATTCATGTAAATATACCGCGATACATTGGATGTATTAGCTAAATGCTATAAATTAGATCTGATATTGATACTAGCGTATAGAGTTTAGTTTAAATGTGTTTTAAAAAAAACGATATGACTTACGAGTACACAAAGTAAATCTGTCCTTGGCTGTCGGCCATTATTTCTCCTTAATCACATTCTTTGGCGTCACTGAAACAAATCATTAGATTTAGAGGCTAAATGTGTATTTTGCACGATTATAACAGCCATTGCATACACAGTATAACACTCACGCACCTGCCATGAATTAATGATTATTAATGCATCTGAAGCTATCACATGTTCGATAACAATCTACAGTTGTAGTTACGTGTGTATGACACCATTACAACGGGTTCAGCTTCACAAAATATTTCTACTGTTTGACATAGAAACAACATCCGTGAACATTTTGATTTCCTAAAACAAACATACCGTCAACATTAACGCTATGCTTTAACTTCAACGTGATAGAAATATCAACTCAGGCAATACAACCATGATATTCAAATTCACCCAAACACAGGTTTGAAGTTTATGTACGTATATGGACGAATTTGAGATATGAATATCTGATGTGAATCTGAGATATGAATTTTCAGATACGAATTTTCAGATACGAATTTTCAGATGTGTGATGGTGTCAAAGTAATGTGTCAGTAAAGGATATGTGAACAGTGTAATTCGTTTACCATTACATAAATTCATCTATAGAAGGTTGTTGATATCTGCCCTGTAGGATATACTAATATGCTAATTTACATGATACATGTGACGTGCGTGTTACACTACAGAAGAAGAAGAAAATTCTATTTGCGCGTCACATGCCGTACATGAATAATAATATGGACATATAAAACATGATTATAAAATACAGCACCAAGCCCTCAGGCTTACGAGACACGATTTTCCTTAAATTGTATCATACAAGAATAAATAACTTCTTGGACTAAAATTTGTTTTGAAATTTCAAATCAAGTTTCGTTGGCATCTGAAGACATATTTTGCACTTGAGTGTATGTTACAACGTTGTGTCGTTCTTAGCACATCTGAATTTAATCCGGCACTGACTCAACCGATGATTTGTCTATCTCTGAATTAGAGAAACTTGTATTCTTTTTAAATAATGAGAATGATCCTCGAGGAAATTGGAAATACATATCGAGACTTGCTTTCCAAGAGTTTATCATGCCTTTACTTCAAACGAACAAAGAAAGAACAGAAGGACCTATACTAAATAGACTAAGGACTGTAATGTTAGAAATACCTGATCCATAAACTTGTATATGATGTCAGGTAACAAAAACATACACTTTCTACCTTTATTGAACTATTTATATGCAATCAAATCCAATGATAAATGCTATAAGTCCCGATGTTATTCAACTAACCAATTGTTTTATCTCTTTCTTACTAAATAGTATCAACAATGTAACGGTATTACTCTTTTTAAAGTTCACTTTACGAAAGGCTATTTACGTTTTGTGCGATGCCTACCTCCATTCTGCTACATCCCACAAGAACACAGCCAATGCAAGCACGATCCTCGCAGTGACAGCGTGACCGTGTTTAGCTGTTACGTATAGACTTGGGATTAACAACTCTGACTATGAATGTGTGCAAATTAAGGGCCATAACGACAGACTCACTAATGCGATTAACTTAGAAATCCCATGGCCTGCACTGTGATGTGGCTACTTACTCACGTATACTCACATGCCGGTAGCGACTGACCTTGTTGCAAGCATAGGGTTGTCTCCTGGTGGTGCACAACTTCCCCGTCAAGTCATAACTCGTCTCCATCACTGGCTAATTTAAGCCTTGCCGCGTTTCCTTAACATGTATGTGTTAGTATAGCAGAGCTGTGCCTGGACTTCATACTACCTCCCTACTATCCTAGTACAGAAAACTTAGGGTAATACAGCAAGGCTTAAATTTGTCAGTGGATGAGACTGCAGGGGGAAGCTGGGTTGTGAAATGGTTAGACAAAATCCATACGATAGTTACAGAGTTTTGGATGTACGAGACTGCAAGACCTTTGTATTTCCCGAGGCACATTCACTGATGTTTTCGTATAAATGGTTTCGTACGTATGCTCTTGCTTTTGTCTCCATGGTTCAACCTCGTTCTAATTGCATTTGAACTTAATCATCAATCACATGACATTGGTTAAGACATTAAGACCAACATCAACTTGTCTTTCAAATTTGAAATCAATAAAGAATATTCATACTATACATCCCTCTTTCAAAGCCTAGATTTCATTGAATAAATATGTGAATATACATCTTGTGACGTATATGAGTCACTTCGATGCCATCACGCCTGTTGTATTGAAGTTAAAGCAACGTGAGAGAAGAGCCTTAAAGCGCAGCTAGGTTATATACTCCAAGAGAGTTGAGAATGGAAAACAGAACGTTGGTCCTTACACAAGGGTTATAATGTGTGTGCGCTTTGAGCATGTACTTCGTGCCTCATTATTATAATTATAATAAATTTTTTTTTATGTTAATGTACATCTTGTTACATTTATTAATAACGTCAATGTCATTTCCATTTAGAACTCTCGCCAGAACCACATGAGTAGGTATTACACGTTTTGTTTATATCTATAATTACAAAATATCGAAGTTTCGTGGTAAAACGTTTTTCATCCAATGCAGCTTATACCAACTTCTAAAATGCCTCTTAAACAGTTTACGCAAAGCGATTTTCAAACTCCTCACAGTGCTATTACGTCTCTCTCAGCATCAAGTATGTATATAATTGATCAACCATGGGCACGATCTTGTCAACAGCGATTGCGATTGAAGTGAAACTCTCTTCACACAACAACACACTGTGTGAATGTATCTCTACCTCATGAACGAACATTCATGAGGTTTAAAAGAAAACGAGAATATCGGGAGCAGAAAATAGTTTAATATGCTCTAAATCAACATATTAGGACCCCTTGTTTCTTTTCTCGTATCACAATATTTGCGATCATCAGTAATAATGACGTAGTTTACTAGGATAGACTACAGATGATATATACGTATAGTCAGAGACGAAGGGAGCAATGCTTTCTTTAGAACACCAAACAAAACACATATGGCATCAGCAATGGATAGTTAGTCTTTATTCAAACATATCAGATTTATTTTTGACCATTTGTTCAATATTCGTAAAGAAACTTAATTGGGAATGAAAAGATGATTGTGATCGTGATGATAAAAACCAAAAGGTTGAAAGAACTCAACATAGAAAACAGGTTAGGATTGCAAGGTCAAACATAGGTAGACAACATGAAGCGTGAATTCTTATACACATTCAATGTATTTACTGTAAGAACCAGCGTCACACATCACAAATAGGAACATCTTTCACAGCGACAACTGCCGTGTGTACAAACAACATGTCACAGATGAAGCCTTTATGAGGGGTACACAAAGGAACAGATCGAAGCAAATGCAAAAGTAACAACTGAACTAGTCAGAGAAGCCTCTTAAAATCACTCCGTTTCATATTCCGCTGAGTTCGTCCTCCTTTCCGAATAACTTCCGCCATATCGTTCCTGCCCAGCTCCGTGAAGGCTGCCACCAGGTCATTGATGAGGTCCCGGTCCGACCGCCCCTTGTTGCCTTGTATCCAATGGACGAGGAGGCGGAAGGCGGGACTAAAGTTCTGTCGCCCCGCCTCCTCGCAGATTCGACCAATGTCTGAGCTGGAGATGTTGAGCTCGACGAGCACGCGGTTCCATTCCGTGAGAGAGAGCTGCTCGCTTAGGACTTGTAGACTCTTCTCGCTCAGCATTGGGTGGCCTGGGGAGGAGAAGAGTGATTATGATGTGAGCATAGGATGACCTGAGAAGGAGGAGAGTTATCACGATATGAGCATAGGATGACCTGGGGAGGAGAAGAGTGATTATGATGTGAGCATAGGATGACCTGAGAAGGAGGAGAGTTATCACGATATGAGCATAGGATGACCTGGGAAGGAGGAGAGTAATCACGATGTGAGCATAGGATGACCTGGGAAGGAGGAGAGTAATCACGATGTGAGCATAGGATGACCTGGGAAGGAGGAAAGTAATCATGTTGTGAGCATAGGATGACCTGGGAAGGAGGAGAGTAATCATGATGTGAGCATATGATGACCTGGGAAGGAGGAGAGTAATCATGATGTGAGCATAAATGACCTGGGAAGGAGGAGAGTAATCACGATGTGAGCATAGGATGACCTGGGAAGGAGGAGAGTAATCATGTTGTGAGCATAGGATGACCTAGGAAGGAGGAAAGTAATCACGATGTGAGCATAGGATGACCTGGGAAGGAGGAGAGTAATCACGATGTGAGCATAGGATGACCTGGGAAGGAGGAGAGTAATCACGATGTGAACATAGGATGACCTGGGAAGGAGGAGAGTAATCATGATGTGAGCATAGGATGACCTGGGTAGGAGGAGAGTAATCACGATTTGAGCATAGGATGACCTGGGAAGGAGGAGAGTAATCATGTTGTGAGCATAGGATGACCTGGGAAGGAGGAGAGTTATCACGATGTGAGCATAGGATGACCTGGGAAGGAGGAGAGTAATCACGATGTGAGCATAGGATGACCTGGGAAGGAGGAAAGTAATCATGTTGTGAGCATAGGATGACCTGGGAAGGAGGAGAGTAATCATGATGTGAGCATAGGATGACCTGGGAAGGAGGAGAGTAATCACGATGTGAGCATAGGATGACCTGGGAAGGAGGAGAGTAATCACGATGTGAGCATAGGATGACCTGGGAAGGAGGAGAGTAATCATGATGTGAGCATAGGATGACCTGGGAAGGAGGAGAGTTATCATGTTGTGAGCATAGGATGACCTGGGAAGGAGGAGAGTAATCATGATGTGAGCATAGGATGACCTGGGAAGGAGGAGAGTTATCACGATGTGAGCATAGGATGACCTGGGAAGGAGGAGAGTAATCATGATGTGATGATCAGTATCATTATACAACTTATAGAGGAGGATGGTTCTTTGAATTTGTTTACAAGCCCGTTTGAACCATTTTGCTGATGACGTTATGTAAATGAGCATAGATAGTGTAAGAACCTGATTTTCGTCATCTCGAAAGATATCACGATCATATATCGATATCGATGTAAAACGGTTACATAAAATTGTTCCAGATCATTTGCCGTATGTGCTGTAAACCTTGACAAAGCCTGTTTCTTTTATATTGAAATTCATTACTTAGAATATATACTGTTGAGCATAACTAGCATGTAAGATAAAATAGGACTTAACACTCGAATTTTGTTTCATACAATATGTCTATCGTCGGGTTCCTTTAAACAAACCTTGAATCTTTTCCTTGACCGGAAGTGAACATGTTGTCGAGGAGGAAACAGCAGAAGGAGATCGTGTTGTTACGTCTCTGCTTTGTGGTCGGTCGAAGAACAATGAGTCCACTTCCGATTCCGTTGATTGGAACGTGAGCGCTGATTGGCGGGTAGATGGTCTGTTGTCCTCTGATTGGCTGTCTGTGTTTGTCTTCTGTTTGAATATTACTCTTGTCACAGGAACGTCAGACACAGGTCTGAATTTCACTTCCGGTTGGAACGCTGGCGTATTGTTCAAGATAGGAAGGTTGATGGTCGTCGGAGTTAAAAGGGTGTTCTTTGCAGGGCGTGAACTGGGACCTACGGTGAAGTGGATCGAGTGGACCCATCGTCCCTTTGCTCCCCGGAAATTGATGATACTGAAGGCAGCAGACGACACTTTGGTGTTGAGAGGGAACGTGACATTATTAGACGACGCAGCTTTGACAAAGGTCAAGTTGTAGACATCCCTCGGGATCCCAAGAGCCGGAACAAGATTTCCAGCCAGCTCGATCTTGATTCGCTCCCGATCTGTGATGGGAATGTCACGTGAGCGGCTCATCTCGATCTCTCTCAATCCCTCTTTTCTGTGCCGCTTAGCAACTTTGTCGGCCTTACATGATTCTACGACGTCCAGGAGGACAGTCGGACCGATAGATCTGACCCGGATGAAGGATAGTACAGTGCACAGGTTCTCCTTGCCGGCCAGGATCCGAGCCGCCGTCAAGACGTCCTGGGGGCTAGATGACTGGGTCTTCCTTACTGCGCTGTACCTGTACAGATATATAGGGAAACATCAACATCGTTAGTACGCTTATCAGTATTAATGTTAGGATCCGAGTATGTTATATCATGCTTGTTGAAAGAACTTTTATCAATAAATTGCACATGTGAAGAAAAATGTGCCAAAGTTACGTCTACATCTCTATAAATTAAATTCTTCAGACAAGTGTCCCAGCTTACCCCGAGAAATGACTGACGACTATGCTGTAACAGCCATCCTTCTTGACTGGATAAGCGTCCACCAGCTCCACACTGTCCCCCTCCCATCTAAGGAACACGACTTCACCTTCCTCCTCCTCCTCCCCCTCCTCCTCGCTCTCGTGCACCGGAAGTCTCACCTCAACCATCTTCTTGAGGCGTGCGGTTTTCACGTGCTGCACGTGCAGTGACGTAGAGAAGCCCAAGATACTCCCGAAGGTGATGGGGTTGTATGTCTTGTACTCCTGGCAGCGCTTGGGGTCTACTGTTTCTACCTGGAATTAATATTGTCTTCTTGATGACGTTGTAAAATGGAGGAGAGCCCAATATCCCAAGGGTTGCCACAACGTTACGCTACCCTTAGACTGACACTTCGTCTTAGAAAAAAGGCATTTTAACTCATATGAAGTTAAGCTTTTCGGGAGGTTATTTAAGTTCGGTTTAGGATGAAAACCTAAGCTGACTGTGACGTTCTTAGGTGGCCTTAGTACATTGTCGAACAACGGTACTAAGGTCACGTTAGTTTTGAGGTTATTTTATTGAACGGCCCACATACGACACTTAGATGATCGGTACCTTAATTTAGTATGATGTTAAGGAATAGGATTTAAGATGAAGCATATAGCGGTTACTTTTTAAAAGTAACTCACAGGTTCTGAATTATTAGAGAAATCTTTGGTTATCTGATTCTTAGTGCAACAACACTCAGTTTCTATTTGAAGAAAACAATGAATGAATGAATGAATGAATGTTCTACGTACAATAAACTTGAAGTCTGTGTCTTGATCAACTGCTCCCTGAGGAAAGTTAACAGTGACGTCACTATCCTTATCCGAAACGAACTCGAACCCTTCCGGCGAGACCACGTGCTCTTCCGGTTTGAGCCTCGCTATCACACACAGCGATTTGAATTCTTTGACACAAGCCTTGGCATTTCGTTTCTGAAATCATGATTATTAATGTTCTGATTTAAACATATTTTATTCAATGAAATGATGAGGAACAATTTATCCGAGGTAACCTTCTCCGAAGGAACCATCTCCAAAAATTATAGTGTCTTAATTGGAGACTTGATGTAACTTTTTATTTAATAATTTGCAGAGACAAAAAATTACGTTGAATATGTCAGTTTCATTTACACTTCATCATTTGATAAAAACCGTCTAAATTGTGAATGTTATTGTTGCATAAGCTTGATACTTGATATAGCTGGACTCTTGAAGTATCTCCCTTGATTTGTTGTGAGTGATTACATTCTTCTAAGATAGTAGATACAAGTACTTATACCCACCTTGTACTCTGCAGGGAGACACACCCAGGTCCCATTGTGTTCCACCATGAAGAAGAAGTGGAACATCTTCTCCGGACGGACTTTACTTCTGGGCAGACGGACAGGGATGTTGATGATGACGTCATCGGGCATGCGCACACTGTCACTTCCGTTTGTCTCATATATTTCACTGACAAGACGCTCGTTTGTGTTAAGCTGAAATTCAGAAATTTGCAAATACTCTTATGTTTTTGTGAAGTATTCTTTGAAATTCTAATGTTAAAAAGCATTTTATTACTCGAAGAAAAACAGATTTAGATTTAGAAATAGATTTACCTATCGAATAATTTTCTCTTTATATAAACATAAATACTTGATTACAATAGTTTTTGATGATAACATTATTCAATGACTGAACATTGCCATTACTTGTGCTTTGTGTCAATCAATTGCACGTTTATATTATTATAAGTGAACTATTACCATAATTGTCATATATATATATATCACAGGACACAAAGTTGTGGAATCCATTTGCCGGATCCTTCCGGATTCTCCCAAATATTGGCGGATCCGAAAATCCAGAAAAATCCGATCCGGCAAGCGGATTCCACCACTTTTTGTCCTGTGCATGTTGTAACATCAATGATGGGGATTTACAATGTAAGTATCGAGCAGCCCCAAGTTAAAGATCGCAAGTGCTAGCGTGGGTTCAATGGTAAAGCGTAGGCAGTATGTGTGAGATCTCACTAGAACAAGTTAAATGGAGAGGGCTATTACTATATTGTCATTGCTTATTGACTCATCATTGCAGCACAAGACCTTCTCTCCTATCTAATCTGTCCCTGACCTTCATATGCTGTAGCTGATAATTCCTCTTGAGGACGTCCAGCAGGTCAAGTTGACACGCCATGTTCTCGTGCTCCAGCGGAACGTCGGCAAGGACACCGTGACCCAGCGGCTGGATGATCCGCTCCACTGCATCAGGGCTGCTGTCTAGTGCCGCGAATACGTCGCTGGAAGGACAATAAAGCATAAGACGTGAATTTATACCGGTTCAACACTTCACAAACTAACAGCTTCGTCACAGCAATTGGTTGACGTTGAAAAGCATACGTTGAGCAGGGGCTGGGTAATAGTTCCACTGCATCAGTACTGCACAGTTGTCAAGTGCCTTAACACTTTACAGGAAGGACAGAAAATCAGAAGACGTCAATTTATAATGGTTTAAAGTGCCGCGAAGTGCCGTTTTACCATATATTCAAGACCGGCATTTACCTTGCGGTTCGGCCTACGCTCTTGTGCCGCAAACACATTAATATGAACACTTCATTGTATTTATGTACTTATATTACGTCGGTTTACATTGGATCCACCGCATCGGGACTGACCAAGATACTAGATTATCCCCCATACTGCATCAGGACTGATGAAGGGACTAAAATATCTTCTATACTACGTCAGAACTGACCAAGGGACTAAATTATCCTCTAAACTGCACCAGAAGTGACCAGGGGACTAAATCATGCTCTGTTGCATCAGGAGTCAGAACTGACCATGTGAGGGACTGAATGATCCCCTATTCTACATCCGTCTCGGGTCGAAAACTAACATATACGGCTCACAGGTATATGTTTGCATTGAAACAGTGTTTAATAACCAATGTTGTTACTGCAAGTTATGCCCCTATTTCACTACGACCCGAATTGCCACGAATCACCACGAATAGGCGGCTGCATAAATTCGTGAATATTCGTGAGCATTCGGCAAAGTTCGTGAACAGCATTTACACTTGTACGAAATGTTTACAAACATTCGTAGCTTTTCATGCTAAAAACCTACGAAACATGTACGATTTCTTTACGAATTGTCTACGAATTGTAAGAAATGATTAAGACACAGTCACGAATGTACTACGAATTTCCACGAATAAGATACGATATCACGAATCAAGTACGAATAGTTTACGATAGTTCGTAGACAATTCGTAAATGCTTCGGGGTTAATTCGGGATGAGAACATCAACATTATCAACCACGAACTTCCAAGAATTGTTTACGAAGTTGTTACGAACGTCCCGAATTAAATACGAACAGTTTACGAAGCAACTACGAATCTGAAATTCGTAGATGATTCGTTAAAATCTTTTGACAAACAAAATTTTTTCCACGAATGCCACGAATTACAAGAATGTTGCCGAATCAACTAGGAATCATTTGCGAATATCACGAATAAATTACGAATTATCTACGAATGTTCACGAAAGTGCAAATTTTCCAATTCGTGGCGATTCGTGGCAATTCGGGTCGTAGTGAAATAGGGGCATTACTGTGAACATGCCATTACCATAGTCACTTATAATTTAAACTTTAATTTGGTTATTCAACTCTGTTGCAATATGAGCAAAGACGGATCTGCGAATGTATAATTTTTTTTTAATATATATATATATATATATATATATATATATATATATATATATATATATATATATATATATATATATATATATATATATATATATATATATATATATATACTACAAGTTGAACAATACAGTGTGTTACTGTGAATCGTCCCCCGAGAACGTCCATGACAACACCGATAGCTAGAAGAACGTTACATTATATATGATATAACTACATACCATATATCAGTTTCGTCGTCATCTTCGTCATCAGAAGACGAAGACAGAATCTCGCTTTCGCTTTCAGTGATCACGTGATTTTCTGACGTCATCGGCTTCCCCACCTCAGATGATTTTCTGAAAGTGTGAACGTGCCACAAGACTGCTAAACAATTGTTCAAATAATTAATAATATTTAAGTCATATAATTTAGACTTGATCGTAGAAGGTAAATACATTTTTCACATATTGTTGTATTATATTTCATAACATAATTGATTTCGTCATACATGTAGATGTATTTTCTTTTAAAAAAAACCTACGTAAAATTGTGACATTACCATATTTATATTCTACATCGTCCTGCTAAGTATAACCATACTTTTTGTATGCATGACTATGTTATCTTTAATATTAGTAATTGTATGCTTTATATAAATAAACATGTATGTTAACCATTGATATTTCCCTACAATCCACCTGAAAAAAGAAATAGGCAAATATTCTCAAACGGCATGTATGTCCACAATAATGAAGTTTTTATCCGGGAAGTTTGCTTTTTTATGCTTTCCATTTCTAAATGCCCATCAAAGTTATTTGTATAAAAAGAACTACAATATTCCTGTAAGCTGCTCTATAAAGTTTATCTATCAATGTACCAATGGTCCAAATATCGCAATGGAAACTGCCCCTTTGATGTAAGCCTTGAGTGCGTGATACGGCTTATATATTGTTGATTAAAGTACAGGAAATAAAGGATACCCAATATCTTACTGTAAACAATGTATATCAAATTATCCACATCCTTCTACACCGAGAGTATAATGGTATATAGAGGGCTGTGGGTACCCTTATGAAGGATATATAAAATATATAGATATATATAGATATAAACATATTTAAATATTATATCATTACTTTTATATACCCTGTTTACAGTCAACTTCCAAACGCAAGGCATAACTCTTGCCAGTCTGCATTCCCTCGCTTTGTTGTGTCTAGATAGTGAATTGCTGCACCAGAAAAACATAGCGGGCCTGGATTTATAAGCGCAGATTTAGGCCTAAATCAGCCAGTAATGGAGACTGGCAAGAGTTATACCTTGCATTGGGAAGTTGGTTTACAATAAGAAATTGGGTATCCTCAATGCACTGTGCTATAAACCATCTCAAAGCACTCAAGAATGGGATGAAATTACTTATTACAGTAAGCAAAGTAATAAACTGATAATTAAAATAATGATTGGAGTTTGAGGTAGATATTAAGTTATTCGATCTGTATGTATGACACTTATTCCAATTAACAGCAACAGTATGGGACATGATATAGCGCGAGGATATAAACAGGCTTTCACATCTCTCACTTGGAAACAGCGTAATAATACACACAATGTTAACAATCTGTCACCATTTTCGATTAGTCAAAGGTAAAGGACTGCGTGTTAAAATAAAGATGAGGTGAGAGAAACATGTGTAAGTTGAGAATGCGAAACAGTCTAGCTGGGAATAAACATGCTTCAATCAAGAAGGGGGAGGACGCATTTGTAAGCTAAACGTTCAGGTAATAAACAATTAGTGCGTCTGGTAAAGTTGGACTACATGTGTCCAAATTTTCTATTTAACGATTAACAAACAATCAGTCAACTGTGAGTATCGTTGTCACGTGATGATTAGTTTTAGCCACTGTCATTAGCTTGTCATCTAATTAAATTACGTGTTATCATCCATTTCATGTATTGTGTTAATGTACATGATGATGATAACGCAAGACATGTTTCTATTGCGACGTAATACAGACTGAGTATCCTACATACGACATGACTGTAGACATCTGTACCTTGGCGAGTCAGTGTGATTTTAAAATTATAATTAAAAATGTAGTGTTATTAATAATTTGGAAGTTAAACAATAGTTACATACCCACAGATAATGTCCCCAATTCCACACGAGTCCATGTCTCCCTCCATTATCCATTAGCCGCCATTAGAAATCTGATTGAACGTAACAGTAGTCACTAATTTGTTACCCGGTTTACCTGATAACCCTTTGTTTGTTGTGATAGACAGTGATAAATGATCGCTTAATAAACACCGAATGTTTGGTCGGAACCTACAGAGGCATTTATTAACACATTATGGCAAGGACAATATAGATAAAGAGAATTGTGTACATAGACTGACCGTTCAGTAAAAATCAATTATTTTGTTTATCTATATATTGTAATAGAACTATTTTATTTAATGTTGAAAATATTAAAGTAACAGCTGATTTTCAGAGCCGAAATTTTCGTAGCTCAATGAGCTCTTGAATAATCGTAATTGGTAAAATTCTTCAACTTTTAAAGGAGCTGTAGCAAGTGTTTCTGACTGAAAATCACAAAAATATAAATAAGTGTTTCCATTGGCTGAATACTACTCCTCGATCAATAAAAATTGTTCTAAAACGATTGTGCATAGTGCATAGTTAGGTTAAGCCATGTGAATCCATTTCCCATCGAGCGACCATTTTATGTGATCATATTAAAATGGCCGCTCGAAGGTAGGTCAAGTGATACGAATGTTGTAGCGAGACCCCAACACTCAGAGTAGAGTTTTAGATATGGCACGATGATGGATGGTCTAGCATCGTGCTGTCTGAACCCTCAAATTCTCATGAGACCTACACATCTACCTCTCACACTGAAGAGTTCCACACCATAGTCGCTTTATACGACGCACCATGTTCTTCCAGTACGATAACCGTTTTCTATGGATACAGCTTATCGGGTCGCTTAATGAGATGTTTCACCCTTAAACTTTCCAATATATTGTATTAACTTTGATAATAAATGGCAAATTTGAGAAAACAGAACATGCAAAAAACCTGCTGTAGTGCCTTTAACTTATGACTAAAGAGTTTTGAAATCTGGGCCCATGTGTACTTCGCGGCACGAAGATGGTTAAGGCTGTGATTCAGACAAGGGCCAAGTTCAAGAGAGGTTTAAACCTCTCTTGAACGCGATTGCTCAATGTAGCGCTACGTAGCAAAGCGAGCAAACCTCGAGGAATCTCACCGTGTCGTTCAGGAGAGAATGCGCTACATTGAACGCTACATTGAGCGATTATAAGCGCTCGCTGTTATGGAACGGAGCCCTGTATTTACTTTCAAGACCTTGAATACACATCTGATGATCATTATTAATTTTGTTTATGGAGAATGAATGAGAAAGTCATTTGTTAACCATGTTTATAAACCTAGGTCGGATTATGTCTGTTGTTTTGTAGGTATCTTCTTTTCTTGGAATAACCTCTAATGAGGTCTTACTTCCGAGAATAACCCGGTATGAGGTTTTACTTTTGAAAGTAAGACCTGAACCTGAGGTTTTTTTTAAAGTAAGACCTGGAAATGCACTTAGAATAATTTTTCAGACTTGATACGCAATAGCCAACAAGCAGCAATTATTATCGAAAATTATACAAAGTTAAAAATTTCCAAGTTGAAATAGCTGGTTTCAAACCTGGCACCCTTCGCTCTCTAAACTGGCGCCTTAGACCGCTCGGCTATACAGACCGAGATGATGAGTTGAGTTGAATTACTCCATTTATAGTCATACCTTCTTTGCCTCGATATAACGCAACCGAGGGCGACATACCCTTTATAAAAACACGATTTGGGAATCAAAAATTATAAAATGTAAATTTTTACATTTGACGTTTATAAATAGGAAGAAAACATTCCTCCTTCGTCTTCTGCTTTTAAAATGGTCTAAGCGGAGGAATTAGGCCCTTTGAGCGTCCGAAACTATAACTCGTAAATTTTGATAGTTGACGGTTTATAAGCTGGAGAAAACACTCCTCCTCGGTCTTCTGCTCTGAGAATAACCTCAAGGTCGGGATAGCCCCTCGGGCTAACGCCCTCGGGGCTTTATCCCTCCCTTCAGGTTATTCTCAGAGCAGAAGACCTCGGAGTCATGTTTTCTCCTTAACAGAAAGTACCAATGTGACAGCATCAATATTTGCAACTTCCCTACACAAGGCACAACTCTTGCTGGTGTAAGACTTGTAGTATTCCCTTCACATTTCCGTGCTAAGATAGTGGAGCGCTGCATCTGATATGCATAGTTGACTCTGATTTCCTATCACGGAAACCTGAAGGAAATGGTAAAGGCTTAAATCAGCCAGTTACGGTGAGTGTCTTGCGCATGAAGTTGCAATTTATGACGTGGTGTACATGTACAAGTTGTAGTGGGTGACATTACCTTTATTCTTACAGATTACGCAGAGCAGATGACTTTTATATGGTGAAAGGAAGAAAACATATCCGTTTTTGCAGCGTAAACGGGATAACTTGTGCCCAATCCTTTGCTTGAAAGAATAAAACATGTTTCAATCAAAGATGATGTATAATAATATAAACTTACTTGCAATGAAACGTTGCAACAACAGTACATGATATTCAAATCCTCGGTAATACAAACCACTAAATCATTCCCCAGAAGTTAACTGAATCAGATTTCAGTTGTTGAAACATTATCAGTTCATGTTTCTGAAGATCACGCCTTCTAAAATGGTATACGTCAACGAGTTGAAGTCCAAAGAGGTAAATCAAGTCGCCAACAATTTTTATTATTTCAAATTCCACATTTTATGTTTTTTTTAAAACATAATTGTCAAACATTCTGGCCAAAATCCATTAAAAAAAAACGTTTCAGAACCCCATGTGTGCTTGAACAGACATACGATAAAACTCATACCCTAATGAATGTAATTGTTAGTACTTTACAAAACCTATATTTAAGACATTCAAACTTTATCCGACAGCAGCAGTTCATTTATTACTCCTTGAAATGTAAAGGCGTCGCAAATGAGTTTATACAGGTCAACAAAAAAAAAACAGTATGAGAAGTATGGGGAAGTCAGAAGATTGTGGTAATGCAAATTCATCTGGGAATAGACTAACATTTAGTCTCAGAAATATGTTTTTTCTTACAAGTAACATTTTACAAACAATTCAAATAGTTATACCAAATGAAGCCCTAAAGATGTACCTCATGCATGGGTTGTAATTAACAGTGGTTATCGGTCGAAGCTGGCGCAAACCGTTTTACAATGGTGATGATGATGATGATGATGATGATGATGATGATGATGATGATGATGATGTTTATCATTATATTGAGTTTAAAAGAATAAACAAAATATAAACAAATGTTAAAAAGGTATGACTAGAAAAAGACAAGAAATATATTAGACTATTGATTTTGAAATCGATGAAACATCACATTTCCAATGCTTTTTCTGTTAATGAAAATATACGTCTTTGTTTCTAGATTTTTACAATCAGAACAGGTATGGTATGAATAATTCAATGTAGAATTTAAAATATCGGACAATATATTAGATGAGTTTACAACCAATGGATTAAATAATGTTCAGATATAAAGGATTGCAGGAGCATTGCGCATATACCTACTCCGATAGAGCATGGTGAAACGTTTTGGAGTTTTGGGTTTTCAGTAGTTGATGATTACATGAGTTGATTGAAGTCTTTACTTATTCTATACGTTTTGAATTAATTGATGATTTAAAAGTCTGAACTTATATCATTTGTGTTTTAATACTTGGCTATTTCTTCATTTGACCGAAGATTGTACTCATTTTGTTTCAATGAGTTGATGATCAAAATTTGATTGATCTTATTTGACTCAGGATACTTCCTCAATGAAATGTTTATATTTTACTGGAAGCAGTAAGTGTCATAAGGTAAGTGTACACGTGAGATAAGAACCTCTTTATATTATAGAGAAACAATATTGTCACTGCAGTAAAACCGAAGAGAGACACTAACACAATGAGAGACGTCTTATAACACCTGTCAATGCTGATCAAAGGTCTGTATTTATAACATCAACATAACCACTATCCGGAGGTCAACAAACATAGGTGTGTTGGTGAGTTGACCGAGGGACAACAAATTGTTTTATAGTTACTTATAAACGTACTAGCCATATAACGTGACGCTTGAAACGACCTTTCTAAACCATATCATCCGACACGTCTTCCCTCCAGAAGGATTTACACAACCAACATTGTAGACCCAAGCTGAAGAAATTACACTGCTTGTAAACCCTGATATATTTTCTAAAAAGTCTTAGAGGTGTGAGACCAATCAGATGGTTCGAATGGGTGTCGACTGCGGAGTAACGTTCAAGGGAGAGGTTTTCGTGGTCGATTTTTGAGGAGAAATGTATTTGTGATAGGTATACATACGTTCATTTGGGAATGTCACCAATTCTAAGCGTAAATTTTGACCTAATGTTGAATGGACCCTTAGATCGGCAATATGGCTGCCCTTGATCCTTTACTCTATGTAATATAGGGTGTAGTTTTTTTTACCTACGTTTTATCTACGTTTTGATAACGATATCGAGTTCCTGTGAATGCGCCACCGAGACACATGGATGTAATCAGCAGACGCGCGTGGCTGTAGACAGGCGTAAACAATGATTTTATTAACGACTCTATTTACCAGGGATCTTCACTACATCTTCGATACTTAAAGACGGCTGACGATAAAGACAAACCATTCAACGTAAATATGGTAGAATTCGTAGACCGTGATAGTCAGGAAAAGAACTCAGATGGTTCACATCCTCGGATTTCCTTCCCTTTTAGGGTCTACAGCCTTACCATATCCTCGGTATTATAGTTTCTCCTTATATTGATAAATACTAATGTAGATGATTTCTGATTAAACATATACTGCTGTCCAAAAGAAAGTTGACAACGTCTTCAAAATAACCCTGAAGAAGAACAAGACATTCAGGAAAAGAACTGTTTATTTCGCAAAAAAATTTCTTCAAACCTTGAAATTACATCGTAGCAAATCGGTACGGTTATTAGACAAAGTCACATGGGGTCCAAATACGAAGTGGTTTTTTTTACGTCTGGACACTATAAATGATCACAATTCATCTTCCACACAACATTATGGTGGCTCAGTGAAATAACACTTTTTATTATATGACGATCAATGACATACTGGGATTTATCAGTGAAATAAACCTTCTATCAAGCTACAGTGAAAATAACTTATATTTTCATTGCGAACAGTGACTGATATAATTTAAAGGGGCAGTAGCACGTTTTTTGAGAAATTAATTTTTTCAAACTTCCTATTTATAATGATAGTTTGTACCATTTGAATTAACTAGAGAGGGTAAAACGTCTTATTACACAAACCAATTATCCGTCAATGAATCTTTATTCATTTCGTAGTGGAGGCCACAGGCCCAGGCTACATTTTGGTTCAACAGAGCAATACATGTATGTGTATAAACGACAACGTAATGTATAATATAGGATATTGTACATAATAAATAATAAATAAGCAGATAATAAGTTATTATTGACAAAGGAGGGAATCTCTAAGATTCATTGCACTGTGTATATAAATGGCTATGTTTTGTACAACATCTTGATTGTCAATTGACATGAGCATATTGAATTTATGAACGGTTTGGTTTGAGTAAAATTTATATTGTATATACAAGCATCTTAAATTTGTGTAACAATTACATACCAGCATAAAATGAAATTCATTTTCAATAGCGTTATCTTTACATAAAATACATTATCTATTTGATCTGGGTTGGTTAACATATCTACCGGTTTCAATTTGGAGACGGTGTGAGGAACACCTGAATTTAGCAAGGGCTGATCGAAATTTTGAAATTGATAATTTTAAAATGTAATCCTCAACACCAAATATGACTTTAAAACAGGAATAAAATGAAAATTTTGAACTATTTATAAGAGATGTGTGCCATTCCTGTTCATAATTAACTCTTAGTCTAAAAACAAATTCTGATATGAATTTATCAACACTATATACATTTTGTTGCTGTTTCCAAATATAGCCAAAACTAACATGTCATAATTTTTTTTACAAATCTAGAGTTTGGCATTTTACATATTTTACACCAGAATTTAACAGTTTTTTGTAAGTACAAATATACATTGGATAACGTCCACATTCTCCCTTAACTACATGGTTGGAAGTGGACCGTTTGACATTTAAAAAGAGAGGGTAAAACGTCTTATTCCACAAACCAATTATCCGTAGGAGTAATAATGGTCTTGCATATTAGGAGAAAAGTGCATGGCGGCCATTTTATTGTGAACACATTTTATTTTTTCGAATGACAAAAACTATTCCCATGGCTTTACCGAACCGTGTACACTCATTTTTAACTTTTTAGAATGGTGTTTACGATTGGTGAAATTATTTTTCAAAAACATTTCATTGACTTATTTGAGCGAAAAAACGTGCTACTGCCCCTTTAACGTCATAAAACAATGGTCTCATGCGGCGAATTGGCTTATGACGTCACAGTGTGGCTGTGGTGACGGGCTTTTCCTAGCGGCCGTTCGGCGAGAAAACGACACTTTTCTGACGTAATTACAAGGAAAATATCATATAATAAATAGAATATCCGTCAATTCTTGACAAATACCATGTTTATCTCATCTCGTAAGGTAGAATAATTCTACCTCACTCGATGAGATAAACATGGTATCACACATGGGAACTATGATTGAATCAGTG
The DNA here is from genome assembly GCA_936450465.1 of Gibbula magus. Lineage (NCBI taxonomy): Eukaryota > Metazoa > Mollusca > Gastropoda > Trochida > Trochidae > Gibbula > Gibbula magus. The sequence continues at coordinate 26,731,174 of OW388295.1, read as the reverse complement.
TACACAAACTGCCATGTCCTATAGAGCTGTACAACAACATGCGTTATAGATTGTGTCTCGATAGTAGTACACTGTATTTACTCTTATACCACGTGAAGGAGGTTGATAAATACCGTCCTTGATCTCCACATGTATTTATCACACAGTCCTTTGTTGGAAAGCGAAAAAAACTGTTTCGTATTACGTCGCTGAAAACCACATTGAATTACAGAGTAAGAATGATACTTTATTCATTTTAGAATTCCTCTTTACATGTATATGAAGTACGTATACATGTAACATTGCTGTTTGCCAAATTCTGAAATACAGTATTATCAGAAATATCAGTATTCTGAAATAGTCTCATCACAAATATTGATATTCTGAAATACAGACTCATCACAAATATTGATGTTCTGAAATACAGTGCTATCATAAATATGAATATTCTGAAGTAATATAAGTCTCATCGGAAATATCGATATTCTGAAATACAAGCTCATCAGAAATATCGATTTTCTGAAATACAGTTTCATCAGAAATATTCTGAAATACAGTTCATCAGAAATATGAATATTCTGAAAAACAATCTCATCAGAAATATTCTGAAATACAGCTTCATTCGAAATATGAATATTCTGAAATACAGTCTCATCAGAAATATTGATATTCTGAAATAAAGTCTCATTAGAAATATTAATACATATGCAGTCTGAAATACAGTGACTGTCTCATCAGAAATATCAATAGTCTGAAATACAGTCTCATCAGAAATATCAATAGTCTGAAATACAGTCTCATCACAAATATCAATATTCGTGACTTACGACTAACTTTATTTGATCCATCTGTTATTTACAAAAGTTATCTATATAATCGTACTTCAAGAGGAGAGACGACATATAATCTAGTGTTCGTATGAAACCATACAGGCCTGCAGTTTGACGTTTGTTATATTTTATCGTGTAATTGTCTATTTTATTCATTAAGATGAATGGCTTCGGACATGCTGCTATACTTCTTTATATATTTCTTCTCTTGGACAGTGAGACAGAGAGACAGACAGTGAGACAGACAGAGAGACAGACAGAGAGACAGTGAGACAGGCAGAGAGACAGACAGAGAGACAGAAAGAGAGACAGACAGAGAGACAGACAGTGAGACAGACAGAGAGACAGACAGTGAGACAGACAGAGAGACAGACAGAGAGACAGACAGAGACAGACAGAGACAGGCAGAGAGACAGACATAGAGACAGACATAGAGACAGACAGAGAGACAGACAGAGAGACAGACAGAGAGACAGACAGTGAGAACAGACAGAGAGACAGACAGAGAGACAGACAGAGAGAAAGACAGAGAGACAGACAGAGAGACAGACAGTGAGACAGACAGTGAGACAGACAGAGAGACAGACAGAGAGACAGACAGAGAGACAGGCAGAAAAATACATACATATATTAAACATGTATTGCATGAGTTTTACAAAAAAACATATCAGTTTGTTTTTCTTTTTCTTACATTATATAACAAGAGTCACCAGAAGATGACATATCCCACCGATCCCACATAATGTGTAAAACACATCTTTAACAGATAATCGTATATCTGCTACTTCATTTAGTGGGAAATACACATGCTGAGTTTCAGATATGATGAAGGGTTTTGGGAAGCAGACCTATCTCTGAACAAAATCCAAATTCAACACGTTTCTATGGAAACGAAAAAAAAAAAAAGTTTTCAGAAATCTTAAAATATCAAAAAGCACCACTTCAGTTAGTGGGTAAAACACATGCAGAGTTTCAGGAAGATATGATGAAGAGTTTTGAAGCTGTGAAAACGAACCTCTTTCTGAACAAAGCCCACATTCAACACGTTTCTATGGAAACGAAAATTATTTTGTTTACAGTATTCTCAAAATATCAAAAGGCACCACTTTAGTTGGTATGTAATACACATGGGAAGTTTCAAAAAAATATATCATGAACGGTTTCGAGTTCTTTTCCGGAACAGACGGACGGACAGTCAGACGGACAGGGCGACGACTATATCCCACGGTATAAATACTGTAGGATACAAAATAGGCATAATTTATTTATAACATTTATATTTGTTGAAGACATGAAATTAACAAAACTGCATTGTGATAAGGATATATAAATAAATAAATATTTATCAAGAAATGCATTCCCTATATGGAGGTAGGCCTCAAAGCACAAAGGTTCAAAGTACAAAGTCTTAAAGGGGCAGTAGCACGTTTTTTCACTCAAAAAAGTTGATGAAATGTATTTTGAAAAATAATTTCACCAACAGTAAAACATCATTCTCTCTTCGGAAAATAAAGTTTAAAATTAGTGTACATGTTTCGGTAAAGCCATGGGAATCGTTTTTGTAATGCAACATAATAAATTGTGTTCACAATAAAATGGCCGCCATGCAATTTTTGCTTTATACGCAACAAAGTTATTACCACTACAGATAATTGGTTTGTGTAATAAGATGTTTTACCCTCTAAAGTGTGTATAAATGACATAAACTATCATTATAAATGGGAAATTTGAAAAAATAAATTTTGCAAAAAACGTGCTACAGCGCCTTTAAATCATAGGGACATTGCTTTATCTACCAATCTCTGAACTAAGTTTAAGTTTACGACATCTAAAATGTATCAAAAAAGGGGAGATATCTAGACTGAGATATGTTTCAACAGGGACGTAAAACATTTATACCCCACTTCCGGTCTCGTTGCTATGGTTTCTTTTGTTACAAGTGTAGGTGTATTAGCCGATACACCTACACTTTTTCTGATATACCTACACTTTTTCTGATATACCTACACTTTTTAACAACTGAGAAACAATGTAGTCAATTTTCTAAATTTCCAAATTCTAAGTGATGATGCTTTATAAAATGTCAGATTATAAATGAACATATAAGGAACGTGGTATCGAACCCGTGTCCTGTTGCTTTCTGGCCGAACGACCTAACCATTACACCACGAAGCCAGTTGAAACTCAAAACATTTGTTCATGACCAAATGAATAAGGTTCTTATAATGCGTGAAATAATATAAAAAAATTATGTTTTTTCTTTTTATATAAGAATGTAATTTAATTTTGGGTGCAAAATGTCTTAACATACTGAAAGTTGTTTCTGTTTTCTCTAAACTTTGGCCACGTTGACATTAGCCATGCTGTTTATAGCGTTAGCTGTACATTTCAGCAAGATGCACGTGCATCTGCGTTGACAATGCCAAACTTATCAATAGAATTATCAATTAGATTTCGAGCCCCAAACAAGGGTAACCAGACAACGCAGCACGGGCTTGCGTTGTCACAGACGAGGCCGTATTTGGGTTGTGCGTTTCATGCACAAGCTTCTTTACAGCTGTATTTGTTTAGAAATATTATGAAAGAGTATCCGCTTACACTCGACCGTAAGTAGGGTATAAGACAGATATACCCATACTTTTCCTCGTGTATCAAATGATACCCTACACTTTTCCCCGTTGGAGCCTTACTCGGCTCCGCCTCGTAAGGGCCCCACGGGGAAAAGTGTAGGGTATCATTCGATACACTCGGAAAAGTATGGGTATATCTCTCACATAATTAGAGCATGAAGTTGTATTATGAAGAGATGAATATCGATCTTGTGAATTATTAGCAGACAGTCTTTGTTTAAAGAGAGAAATAAAACCATTAACATCTCCAATATCCTGAGAAATCCAAATTAAACCAAACCCAAATTTAAATCAATTATTCCTGATATGAGATGCCTATGTAATGCGACCAGATTCATCCAAAGACTTTAACATAGTCTTGAACTTGGAAGAGTTAAAAGTTTACACCAAAATGTAATTGCCCTTGTCATATAAGTAAGTTAAAGAGGGAATCTGCCACATTATCCAAAAACCACATCTACATGTAGTTGTCCCTAAGATTTGCATGTTTTAATCTTGATTTGTTTGACTTGTGATTTCTGACTCATGGCATAGAATTATGTTTAGCCATAACATCAATTTTTTAAAAAAGATCCACAGATGTCAAATAGCCTACTCTTTATTGGTACATGTACCTATAGATAGCCATACGGTCCTGATTGGCTTGAGAAACCAGAGTAATCTGAGCTGTTATCTAAATTTCTCTTATATCCTTACAAACGCATGGCTTTTTCTTTTGCCCGGCAGTTTACTGTGGACATATAACAAAAAAACTACGTGTTTCTGTCGTAACAGACATCTAGTAGTTAAAGAAAGTCTCTCCTTTATCATTATTATCTTATGAAAATCCTACTTTTACCACAATTGTATAAAACATTTGGAATCAATTTACGAAATGGTAAACTTTACTTGTTTTAAGTGAGGTATTTTTAATCATTTATTTTGTCTTATGAAACAAAAACAAAACAAGCCAACGGTGAGCATGGCTTGCAGGGGTTTTCGCAGGAAGTCGACAGTCAGAAAATCTGTATAGCATAATGTCGACAGGCGGAAGGCTTTGATGTTTTATGTTTTCTTAACAAGTAATTACTTAATAATTATGATAGGGTAAACTAGAAAATATGGATCGACAACCTAACTACAACGAAATGGAATATTTAGTTACAGGTTCGCTTTCGGATGAAGTGGACTTCATCTTAAAATTTTCGTTGTGACACCCTTCTATGTGTCGACTTCTTGCTAATGAACCTTCCCAGGAACCACATCCCACCATCCGCTATCTGGCCATTTGAGCATTATTGGTGTAACTGACATTACGTTTCAAGTGTAATAATCTTGTCAAAAATCATGTATTGGAATGGGCATCCGAACTCGATCAATGGTTTCAACAAAATGTTTCATTTTATAAAAAGTTACTCACCTAAATGAAACAGGTGCCGAGAAACCTTACATCCCTTATTATATGTGTCATTATGTAACGTTATGCGTTATTTATTATGAAGAGTACAATAGATCGGTAAACATTCTAGCATAGTTATAGAATATAAATGAAGCCGGTAGGTGAGAGAAACTCGGTGTTTTACTTTTTTGATAACTTGAAGCTGACATACACCTCGACTTTTGACGTTTTGTGTATATAAATCTAAATTAGAGCGAAGTTACAAGAAATGTTCATAAGGAAATACATTTCCGACGACTGTCGTGTTCAGATTAAAGTTCTACAGCTACTTCTTTGGGGATTTTACGGGAGCTTCAGTTATATGGACTCCGCTAATATGCACAATATGTTTATATATATATTAAAGGTTTACAAACATTACAAACATAATCATGTTTCAAATTTCATACAGAACATAAACAATGAAAATTGCAGCCAATATTTACACACAAATGCAGGCTATGATTCTTAATTTATTTCGTTACACTGTAAACAGCCTTTGGTTGTCAAATATGGCTGAGGTTTCCCAATCTCTCTTTCATTTAATTTCATTCCATACTAAGATACAACAAATCTCAACATCATCGGTTATGAAGTCATGGGATATATAAGCTACCACGTAGGTAAAATGCTATACAGATGGGCTCCGTTCCTTAACAGTGACCGCTCATCCTCTCTTGAACAACACGGTGCGATTCCTCGAGGTTTGCTCGCTTTGCTATGTAGCGCTACATTGAACAATCGCTTTTAAAACCTCTCTTGAACATGGCCATGGTTGACCAAACTGTGTATTGATAATAGAAAAGTCAACCAGAAGGAAGAAGAAGATTGTTATCATATGTCTTTGCAGTACAGAGTTCTGCATTACTATATTCTGAAGTCAAGAAGAATGAATAATATGATACGAGTATAGAATAAAACATGAGTATACATAATAGAGATACCGAATTATTGCAATGTTTTATAAGTTTTAAGAAAAATATTATTAATTATATTATATCACAACCAAATTAAAAATATGTATGCGGGAAATATGCTAGTTACTCATGCAGACTCATAAGTTAGGTGTGGGGGGGGGGGGGGGGGGGGGGGTAAGGTGTGTGTGTGTGGGGGGGGGGGGGGGGGGGGTAAGGTGTGTGTGTGTGGGGGGGGGGGGGGGGGGGGGGGGGGTTCCGGGGTTTGGAAGGGGTCACGGGGTTCGACCCTTTCTTTGAAAAATATTGCATGGTAATGATGCCCTCCCCCTCCCCGTCCCCCCGCTGGATCCAACAGACACATAAATCATGCTTATCTTCTTCTGTCCGATACGCGGTGACGGTCCTGAGAGACTATCAACAACTAGGGTAACTCCAGTGTGTTTACAGTCGCTTGAACATGACCCAGAGGCAAGTTCAAATGAAAATACGCCGTTATTAAAATATACACACGTGCAAAAGAAACGTCCCCACGATTGTAAGAGTATAACATGAAACACTGTTGTAAAAGAAAGTCGATTTTGAATGTATTTAACGGGCACATGTCTTGTCAATTCCATACATCACTGCATACTTTGGAGTCCTGAAATCGCTTTTCCAAATGGTTTTGTCCAGAAGTTAAGAACACAGAAATTTAATTAATAAGAGATACTGTCGACATAAATAACCTGCTTGGAATAACATGTGTTGACGCATAAAACAAGCCAAACATCCCTTTTGACTATCTTATCTCATCTACTTAAGGGTATTCCAAAACGACGATTTTTTTAAAAGTGTATTTCTAAGAAATATAAATAGATCATGTTTTGAAAATTCAAATTTAGTTTAGTTGCTTTCTGAAGACACGATGTAACTCAGTTTCAGTCATATGTATCGTGGGTTGAAATATCTTGTATTTTGTATGGTGACGTTTCTTTTGCACGTGAGTAATGGTAATATACATTTGAAATAAAAGAAACACTAACCTCAAACTATGAAAATATAATTTATTAAACTAACTATAATTGATAAGCTTGATGATTTGAAATATCTGTTAAACTTTAATGATTAGCTGAATGACCTATAGGATGTATGAATTTAAATCAGGAATGTTATATTCACAATATCTTCATTTCTTGAGTTTCTTACACGAGGTTAGTCGTTCTGCAACGTACACATTTCATTTTGACTATTCCTAAGGTTACAGTTATTGTTGTAATTCCCTGGAATCGTATCACAGAGATGTCTGGAACCATAAACTTTACCATTTTATAAATAACCGTAATTTGATTTAATTGTTTACTCCTGGTAATTGCTTGTCATTTGTGTTTGTACATGTACACCTATGGTTCATAAGACATTGCATTTATGTGACATGATGCAATAGGTACTTAAACCAGATAAGGTAAATAACCACCAGATTGATATCTGGTAACAAAACTGGAACACTACAGCAGTAAGATACATATGAACGACACACCTGAAGCACGGCCTCTCTAAAAAAACAAAAGTCTCTTATCTGACATTAAGTCAGTTTCATTTTCTCTGATGGGGATAATTGACATCCAGTGAATAATATAAAGTAATTAATTTATAAATAGCTAACATCACACAGTTGCAATCTCCTTACACAGGAGAATTAAAACACAAAATGACCATAGAAAAGATAACGAATTAACACTGGACAAAGTTGATGTGGAGAATTAACCACTTTTGAATTTCTTTTAAGAGGGTGTCCTCTCATTTTGCCTACATCTGATTCTGCCTACATCTGATTCTGCCTACATCTGATTCTGCTTACATCTGATTCTGCCTACATCTGATTCTGCTTACATCTGATTCTGCCTACATCTGATTCTTCCTACATCTGATTCTGCCTACCTCTGATTCTGCTTACATCTCATTCTGTCTACACCTCATTCTGCCTACATCTCATTCTGCTTACATCTCATTCTGCTTACATCTCATTCTGCTTACATCTCATTCTGCCTACACCTCATTCTGCTTACATCTCATTCTGCTTACATCTCATTCTGCTTACATCTGATTCTGCCTACATCTGATTCTGCCTACATCTGATTCTGCCTACCTCTGATTCTGCTTACATCTCATTCTGTCTACACCTCATTCTGCCTACATCTCATTCTGCTTACATCTAATTCTGCTTACATCTCATTCTGCCTACATCTCATTCTGTCTACACCTCATTCTGCCTACCTCTGATTCAGCTTACATCTCATTCTGTCTACACCTCATTCTGCCTACATCTCATTCTGCCTACATCTCATTCTGCCTACATCTAATTCTGCTTACATCTCATTTTGCTAACGTTGTCGATGTGCTTCTGGCGGCACGGCATACCATCGCAGTAGACGCCATAGTGCCACATATGATAAATATGTACCTCGATATGTTCGCCCCGTAGAAACGTATTTAGATATGATATATTTTACCTTTCTTAAATAGATAGACATGCATGCTATAACACGTGTCACATAAGACACATATTAAAGTGTCATGCCTCCGTATGTACGTACGTCACTCAAGTAAATCTCTAATGCTGAAAAACTAACTGCAATTAGAAACCTGGTTATGCAAGTGTTGAGATTATTCATAACGAATAACGCAAAGAATTTAAAAGGTATTTCACTTGATATGTTGTTAATTCAACTTAGTCATGGGCCACACTTACATAGGAACATGTTTATACAGCTTTATACATTATTATATATGCTTTTATTCGTGTTTAAATGATTAAAGAACAGTTACAGCATATACATAATTATTCATTTGATCAACACAGGTAGGCAGTAATACACAATGGATTTGCGATGATACATTATTTGTCATGAAACAAATTAATACACATTTTTTGCTTTGAAAACAAGTTCAGGTAAAACTTTGCACTGAAAATAATGAATTTGAAATATGTGAAATAATTAAAGATGTGTAACTTTGAAAGATAACCTTTTTTTGTGATACGAAACACTGCTTCTCAATTATGACCGATGATATAGGTGTCATTTTTAAAGGACCAATATCAAGACGATTGAAACGTTCAAAGAGCAATCCCTCTCGGCAACCCCGGTATGTTGATATGTATACTAAGCATGTAGGTCGGCACCAGAGCCTATATATACATCATTCGTAAGTAGACCGACCTACTTTCACAAGTAAAGTGACTGTGCAGTTCACTTCCCAAAGATACAGCCACCTGGTTTCGCTTCAAGCAATCGCACGTTTATTAGTAAGTATATACTTGTTAAACGCGAAGCAATTTTTAAATTGAAAGATTGTTTAAAGGTAAAAAAAAACCTGAACGAGTTCCCTTACTTGAACAAATGATTGTTTTAATTTGATGACACACATAATTGTACATCTGTTTTATATGTTGGTATAATTTCTAAAATGAATGATTCATCTGTCTGTTTTATATATAATAGTTAGGTAATATTCGATTGACTTGGTCTGAACTATTATTCTCACTATCCTCTACAATATTAATAGAAGTAAGTATATTATAAATATGTGTATATCAGTATACATTTATTAAAAGTGACGAATATGTGTATCAATATAATGCTTTTCAATATTAATCTAAAATAAGCCTGGCCGACGACATGCATTCTTACAACAATGCATCAACAAACGTTAGTTAAAGGGAGGGTTATATCGGAGTATCAATCAGTTTGTGTTGGTACTCTACCTGAAATGAGAAGAACCCTGAAGAAAACACAAATAGAACCACAAAGTAACACATTATGTATCTTTACACTGGCACACATTGTCCTGCTACTCCGTAACAAAACTTTCCACTTTCGTAGCGCTGATAAATGGCTTAATTCACTTATCACTTTTTTTTATTTTTGATGAACGTTGTCGCATTTTGGGGTTCAAAATATCAACACAGGTTGATAATACCAGCACAGTTCTGAGGCTTAACATTGCATAGCATTTAGATAGTAATAGTCGAGGTCGCGGTGGCTGGTTCAGTAAACTGTAGGGATTGACCAGAACCAGTACAATCATATGTACTATTGCAGATTGTGACCTCAGATATAACACTGTTACACTAATTAACATGATGCGAGATGCCTTCAAAATTTTATGACATCATTTTTTATAATTTCTGAATTTTTCAATATCTGGACTGCTGGTGTCCCCACTTCCGGTCAAATCAGAGACAATAACATACATATAGAGTGGTCAAATTTATTTATTTTGAGCGCATATATTTACGTTCCGGAAACTGCTCGAATCTCGGGATTTGGTCAAATTAATTTTTGTCATACAATAAAATAATCCAAACAAACCGACTTCAGATCAAATCGTTAATAACCAGGACTCAACACGTTATAAAGTTAGACAGAAGATTAACATTACATAGCGAGATATGATTTTTAAAATCTAACCCTTGCAACAGGAACAACTTGAATGACATAAATGATTGACAAATGTGTTTTATGGTTCTCAATAGAATCAACAACACGACTTCCGCTTCCTCGTGTTTCAGAAAGTCTCCCCCTCTCTCTGTACACCATGTCTGACCTAAAGAAGGGCAAGGATGAGGAAAACATCAAAGATGACGGCTGCTGCGGTTCATGGCGGGAAACCCTGGTGATTGCCGGTTCCTTCATGGCGGCTTACACCGCCTACCTCGCTATACAGAGTCTGCAAAGCAGTCTTAACCAGGAAGCCGGACTCGGAGTGGTCTCCCTTGCGTGTCTATATGGAACTATCATTATATCCGGGCTACTGACCCCGTCCTTCCTGCGGCTGGTCGGGCACAAGAAAGCCCTCGTTATTGCGTGGGTTTGTCATATGATATACGTCGGGTGTAACTTTTACCCAACATGGGCGACCCTTATCCCTGCCTCGGTCCTTCTCGGTGCTATAGCGGGGCCGATGTGGACGGCAGAGAGTATCTACATCACGACGAGTGGAGAGAGGATAGCAGCGCGGACCGGGGAGAAGATCCACACAGTCCTCTCCCGACTGAACGGCGTGTTCTTCATGTGCTATGAGTGTACACAGATATCCGGCAACCTCATCTCTTCTCTTGTCCTCACACAAGGATCATACGACTCTACCAACTCCACAGCGGTATGCGGGGCCGACGACTGTCCCGGGGACGCAAACGCCACCGCCATTGCTAAACCGGAAACACGTATCGTGTACATTCTGATGGGAACGTTCGCTGCTTTTGACGTGGTGGCTCTCCTCCTAACTGTCTTCCTCCTGCCTCCGCTGAAGAAGTCCCCTGCAGAATCTACAGAGGAAGACCCGGGGCTGATAAAAACTCTTCTGTCCTGGTTCACAGCGCTCTCAGACCCGAAACTCATCTGTCTGGTCCCCTTCTTCGTCTCGTCTTCCATCAGTCAGGGCATCATCTTCACCGACTTCACCAAGGTAAGGCGTTTATCTTCACCGACTTCACAATGTTAAGACATTCATATTGACCGATGTCACCAAGGTAAGGTGTTTATCTTCACCGACTTCACCAAGGTAAGGTGTTCATCTTGACCGACGTCACAATGATAAGCCATTCATATTGACCGAGGTCATCGCGGTGAGGTGTTCATCTTGACTGAGGTCAAGACGGTAAGGTGTTCATCTTGACTGAGGTCAAGACGGTAAGGTGTTCATCTTGACCGACGTCACTACAGTAAGGTGTTCATCTTGACCGACGTCACTACAGTAAGGTGTTCATCTTGACCGACGTCACTACAGTAAGGTGTTCATCTTGACTGACGTCACCGCAGTAAGGTGTTCATCTTGACTGAGGCCACGACAGTATTGCGTTAATTTTTCTTGACCACATTAAGGTAGGTATTCATGCTCATCGGATTCTCAAGGTACAGATTGGTTTTAGGCGATTGCTTTTATCTCGTGATGAAACCATGCACATTTCTCTAATTATGTCATATGCGGTACATTCAAACATAAGTGAATTTCATTGTCATGTACGAGTCCCACTATCTCTTCCCTTCTCCCAGTCATACATCAGCTGCGCTATCGGGGTGTCCATGGTGGGTTTCATCATGGCGTCCCACGGAGCTGTCACTTCCGTCGTGGCAACCATCACAAGCCGTGCTGCGGAGTTTACTGGGAGGTACGTGCTGTTCGCGATCTCCATTGTGTGCAACATGGCGATGCTTCTGACACTGCTCTTCTGGGAACCCGCCCCCGACAACAATACCCTCTACTTCGTCATACCCGCCATCTGGGGCATCGCCGTCGGCATCTTCCACACGCAGTTCAACAGTAAGGAAACGTTACTCTCTTTTAGACGTTGTAATGATTAAGAACTGGATCATCTTGGTTCAAAATAAGACAGTGATTATATAAATGATGGTGTATTTAGCCACGTAACGTCCAGATCTCTTCAGCACAAATGACTATTTAGTTGATCTGACTATTATTCAATATGGAATAAGAGTGCATGCAAGCAGATTCTATTTTCACTCCGCCAACTGTCGGATGAATAACTTTGTATGGCATATAACAGTAACGTTTAGAGCCTTTACTGGTTAATTTTGATTTTGAACACGAAATATTTCGAAAAATTGATGGAGGTACTTATTTAAAAAAAGTATTCAATAAACGTTAAATAGTTAAATTGGTGAATTGACGTTATGAAATGAATCGCTGTTGTGCGGTAACAATTTTACGACGCCATCGACCGTCCCTTAATATTGACTGAAGCGCTCTTAGAAGTTGGAGCTTATATTTGTAAGTGATACTTATCCGGTGTTCCCAATAGATGCACATGTTTTTTTACTGCGCAGAACGTTGAGCTGAAATACTTTGAGCTGAAATAGTATCGTACCATGGAGATTGAAATATAATCATGATACAGTTTTAAAAATAACCACGATCGGAATATTAGTCGCTCTTCATATATCGGAGTGTTACCAAAGTACGTGGCCACTTATTTTTATCAACTCCCGTTGTTTCGGCCCTGATAGACCCAGTCCAACATGCAAGTAGAATACTTAACAGCGTGCTCCGACAAAGGCATTTGCAGAATAGGCGTTTATCTTTATGAACTCGATTGGCCTGATGTAAATTGCTCATAAATGAACTCTGACAGGCCGGTTGTTCAAGCGTTCATGTTTCAAGATTATTTGCATGTTTCAGCCCTGGTTGGCCTGATGTTCCCGGACAAGAAGGCTGCAGCGTTCGCCAACTACCACACGTGGAACTCCATCGGCTACACCATCACCTTCGCCTACAGCGGCTACCTCTGTGTCAGAACCAAACTCTATGTGGCCATTGCACTCTTCGGGGTGGGCTCTCTCGGGTACGTGATGGCTGAGGTCCTCCACAAGCGAGAGAAACCAGCCATGAAGAGTAGCTATGCTGTTTCTACAGACACTGTCATGACCTCCGTGGACGATTACAAGAAATAGTGTGACGTGCTGATTTAAATACTGTCTTTACTCCTATAACCGTAGTTTAATGCGTCGTCACCTACACCGAGAGGGCAAAAAAACGATACCAAATTTTCAACAGAGTCGAACACGGACAGAGATACACAAACTTTCATTCATGAGAGTATGATACTTACTATTTCATATCTGTTCAAGCACACACGGGGTGCTAAAAAGATTTTCAAGGGGATTTTCTTGACATCATGATTGGTATTAAATATGAAATATTGAAATTATGTATATATGTATTTATATAATATAAAGAACCATCTTGGAATTAACTGTGTTGACCCATCATTACTGTGGGACGTCATAACCCCCCTCAAAAAAAAGAAGAAGCCATTTTTGACTCCCCTGTTAACGAGATTTGAAAACGTCGATTTCGTAACGTGTATCAATCAGAGATATGAAGATATACTATGTTAAAATTTCAAATTCATTTGATTTGTCTTCAGAAGACATGATGGAACTCTTTCTCAATCGTGTGTATCGTTCGTGGATTGACATATCTGACTTGTATTTTGTATGGTATCGTTTCTTTTGCCCGTGAGTGTATATTTATCTTTACGATGTGTCCTCAAACACTTCTTTGAATTGCATTTTTAGAAGTTAGAAGTCAAATGATGACAATTGTATGGATGACAACTTCTTTATTTTGAGAATGCGACGTCACCACGCCGCTTTCTGTTTTTCATTCATACTTGAAAAAGGTACAATAATCTGTACGGAAACGTCGCGCTCTCAGACTAATGAAGCCGTTATCCACACTCTTGAATTATCTGACATATCTCACGTGGACGATCTACATAGGGTCAACATGAAACAACCCTTACTTATAGTAAGTGAATGTTTAACTGAGTAGCAAAGGTCTATGGCTGCTGAGGAGATTACTTAATTAAACTTGAAAACTCTAAATGGTAGTTTGATTATAGCATCTGAGCAAACATTAAAAGCACGTATGAATCAGTGAAACGCGGCCATTGCTATAGCTCTATCTGAAACTGCTTCAATATAACAAAATAAAATAGTCACGAAACAAGTTTGAAGGAAATGTGCGATACGATTTGTTGTTATTACAGTACCTATTTAACATGTTTGGCCATTAGGCTACTGTACACCACCACGTTCTTCCAGACATCTAGCAGGAAATATTTACATCTGGGCTCCGTTCTATAACAGCGAGCGCTTATAATCGCTCATTGATCGCTCAATGTAATGCTCAAGTAGCGCTCATTCTAACTTGAACGACACGGTGCAAATTCCTCGAAGTCTGCTCGCCTTTCTACGTAGCGCTACATTGTGCAATCGCTTTCAAGAGAGGTTTAAAAGTAATCGCTTTGAAACCTCTCTTGAACACGGCCCTGGTGTCTTAACTGTTTTGTTTAAAGTTGATACTGAGCATTCCTCGGGTTATGTAACCAATATATGTTGTTGGCCTCTTCTATTCAGTTGATTTTTTTCCATTTCGTACATGGAATCTTATATATAAAGTTTGATAAATAAATACAAGTTCATATCATGGTCCTCAGTACTTGTATCCATTAGTTTGGTCAAGTTATAGAAGAATACGTTATTGTACGTAGAACACTTACTTAGCTTCATTTCATTTTATAAACCTAGGTCGGATTCTGTCTGTTGTTTTGTAGGTATCTTATTTTCTTGGAATAACCTCTAATGAGGTCTTACTTCCGAGAATAACCCGGTATGAGGTTTTACTTTTGAAAGTAAGACCTGAACCTAAGGTTTTTTTTAAAGTAAGACCTGGAAATGCACTTAGAATAAATTTTCAGACTTGCAACGCAATAGCCAACAAGCAGCAATAATTATCGAAAATTATACAAAGTTAAAAATTTCCAAGTTGAAATAGCTGGATTCGAACCTGGCACCCTTCGCTCTCTAAACTGGCGCCTTAGACCGCTCGGCTATGCAGACCGAGATGATGAGTGGAGTTGAATTGCCTTGCCTCGATATAACGCAACCGAGGGCGACAAACCCTTTATAAAAACACGATTTTGGAATCAAAAATTATAAAATGTAAATTTTTACATTTGACGTTTATAAATAGGAAGAAAACATCCCTCCTTCGTCTTCTGCTTTTAAAATGGTCTAAGCGGAGGAATTAGGCCCTTTGAGCGTCCGAAACTATAACTCGTAAATTTTGATAGTTGACGGTTTATAAGCTGGAGAAAACACTCCTCCTCGGTCTTCTGCTCTGAGAATAACCTCAAGGTCGGGATAGCACCTCGGGCTAACGCCCTCGGGGCTTTATCCTTCCCTTCAGGTTATTCTCAGAGCAGAAGACCTCGGAGTCATGTTTTCTCCTTAACATCTTGATCATCTGTGTACTCAGTCGTTTGCTTATTATAATCTGATCGTCTTCATGGTTTCCGGTTTAAAAGTGTCCCGACAAACATTTTATTTACAAATAATTTTCATTATTTAAATGCCATACATTAGTTCTTTGGAAATGTTTAAGTTAAAATTATTTTTCTCAATTTAAAAAAAAAATATCCAATGGAATTTTCCAATGGAATTTTTTGTTTATGTACATCCATATTTAAAAAAAGGGAAAATCTAGCTACAAGAGCGTGAGCAACTACTCAAGACCTTAAAGGTTAGATGAAATGACATATGGTCACATTCGGATTCTTTGAAAAGGGGCTTCAATTTGACAATTGCTCGATTTTAAATTTCTGAAATCGACCCATAAATTACTTACGGCTTTTTAAAAAAATGCCTAATTAAGCCCCGGCGACTAGAATGAAAGTGGGCGGGGGTGGTCGCTGAAGCGTATCGTGTTGTGACGTACGAAGAGGAGCCTCATCATGGCCGCTAATCATAATTTAACGCGTTTTCCCCACTTTTAAACTGCTCATATAAGATAGAAAACTTCATCAAAACAACCCCAATTTTCGATAAACGGATTACTTAACTATTCAACTAGCGATTTCATATGGTTACATCAACTGGGGCGTGCTTAATTAGGGTGCATTCTGGGCTTTTGTATAGTATGTTTGTAGCAATTAATCGCGGAACTAGAAGGGAAAGAATGACAGTTCAAGTGACACTCAAACAAGGGAAGAAGATTATCGCGAGAATCGGGTGAAGATAGGTTAAGTATCATCAATTGATCATGATTATGTTGTATAATCGGCATGTTAATTTTGTTTTGTATGTATTAATAAATAAATATATATGGTAGGTATAATTTCATATACACTGAACGATTGACTGTTCAAACAAGCGAGACAACATTGCAGATTTGTGAATAACATTGTGTATTTAATATAAAAGATTACTGTATTTTAAGTTTGTCAATTAAGATATACTATGTATGATGTAATGCAATGCAAACCATTTCACTTCACTTTCATGAATAAATAAATGAACTGAATTGGTCAACAAGCTCAATGAAATTTACATGAAGATTGCTCTATTGTACACGCTAAACATATACATTATAATACACAGATTGATATAGACAACGAACATTATCGAATAAAAGAATTATGTTACCAGAAGCATTTAAATGCACATCTCATTAATGAAAACTAAATAGTTTAATTAATAGTCTGAAAGCTTGTATGTGTCACTTCTGCACATCAACACACAATTCTCAGTTTAGCGGACCGTGTAGATGTTTCTTCCAGATCAAAGTGGAGTAGTGTTGTTACAGCAAATTAGTTTACGCAATTAAGAAGCTGAATATATATATGTGGGAAGGAAGGAGTGTAATTATGTTTGTACAGATAACAAGTTTACTGGACCGATTCAATTATATAACAAATGGCAAGTCGGTGACCAGCATGGCATACATGTTTATTGTCAAACGTCCTGTCTTGGTGACACAAAGGAAATACGCAATAAACATTAACGCGACATTCAGTCTAGATGTTGTCAGCCAATGAAGTTACTTTTAGTGTAAAATCGTCATAACTATTTGGTTTTCTATCTTGCCATTTGCAAAAAGACTTTTGCTGAAAGCGGATTATTATTTGACCATCTTCTGTTTAAAAGTACTGTCATTGATGGAATTATAGGTTTACATTTTGTGTCTAATGTGCATTTGGATATTCACATTGTCCTTTAGGATACGTTTATAAGGTAAGTTTCTTACATTAATTGACACTCTTGATGAAATGTCAATTTAATACGATGTTTATTTGATTATATTTGATTAACCACACATTTTATTGAAAACATTATCTTATTATCTATTAGATTCTGAATGTTTTAATGTGTAATAAGTGATAACTAAATCGTAAAATGTAACATTGGAATGCGATGTTTTCGTAGGTGAATTCGTAGACGTATTATTATCGTTGCTAATGAAATTCTTTTGATGTTTTAAAATATGTGGTGAGTTACTTTGATTGTTGTTATGTACAGTTAGTAAATTAGGTTGTCGGTTGATTAACGACGTTTAAAAATAGGATGTTGTGAACTGCTTTTATTGTCGATGGCTTACAAAAGGGCCTACTTCGCCGGCGTGCTTATCTCACGTTTGTTGTTTTATTTTAAACACAAACATTCTCTAACAAAAAATAACAACAACACCGACTATCTGATTTCGTTGTCTCAACTATACTTCGTTCAAATTATCATATCTTGGTTTCATTTTGTCATCTTATATATCATTAGCACTGATTTTCCTATGTCTACGAACGTCTATGAATCCACCGTCTCTCACTAGTTTTATCAATTATATTTGATATATATATAACGATATTTTGGTACATTTGTAAATTGAAACTTGATAACTAACATTACTCGAACAGTTTACAGCAGAACAGCGATGTGGCATTATTGCAAAGCGTAGATATAACAGATTAACTGACCGATTCCCCAGTGTTTGCCATTGTAAATAGTAAGCGAATGTTTACACCCCGTCCCTTCACGTACGTCACTTCCGGTATCTTCCAACTCTCTAAGCCCCGCCCCATTTTTGGTTTGTTTGTCACGGGTGAAAAGCAGACGATGTTTTTCGGTGTTTTTAAGTCGCTCTAGTTTAATATAGGAACAACATATGGATTTTTTTTTGGTCTCGTTTTTCACAAAATAGTCTAATGAACCAATTGTAGTTAAGAATTCAATAGAAAATAATTTATTTCAGCCTTCCTTTAACATTCAGATGCTTCCTGCTCGAATTGGTCGTTAGAACTTTGTTAATACCTATTAATCAAGATAATTATTGCTGGCAAGTAAGTTCTTACTGTAGGGTTGAGTAAGAAACGATCCTACATATATTGTGCAACTTATATCTATATGAGACATGGAAGTAAACATGTGTGTGACAATGTATGTGAAAAGAATGTTTTTCCTTAAAAATAGTCAATGTTATATAAACAAATAGATGTTACACAATGTGATGAATTGAAATAAAGTGTGTCTAACTTAATAAACGATGTTTCCATGAGATATTTGTTCAATAAAAAAATCCAACCAATACAGTAGAACACGGATATAACGAACTCCAAGGGACCAAAGAATTCAGTTCGCTATATCCGCCGTTCGCTATTCGCGCTTGGCATATTATATAGGGCTGTTGACGGGACTTACTTACATTGAAAACACAAGGGGAGAATTTGTTCTCTTTCATGGTACGAGCCAACTTCCAAACGCATAGCATAACTCTTACCAGCCTCCATTACTGGCTGAGTTAAGCCTTGCAGTATTTCCCTCTCTTTGCCGTGCCAAGATAGTGAATCGCTGCACGAGAAATGCATAGTGGGCCCGGATTTCCAAGCACAGAGATCTTAAGGAAATACTGCAAGGCATAAATCAGCCAATAACGGAGACTGGCAAAAGCTATGCCTTGCATTTGGAAGTTGGGTACGAGCTTCCGAAAAGAAGGAATGACACAGGTAAATAACACCGTCAAACAGCATTCACTGCAAAACAGAAGTTGACTGTCTATAGAATTTGTCCGCGTTCATGATAACTATAACGTAACTTTAGACCTGGCACCTGACGTGACACGTGTATGTTTCTATTTGTTGATTTTCAAGTGAATATCCTCGAGAGGCCTGAAACCTCGACATGGATGTCCATTGGATGCTGTGATGCAGTGCAAACAAGTTTGTGGTTTTTATGACGTTGAAGAGAACTTTGGGATTGAAAACACACACTTTTCGTTTTCAGTATACAGTGCTTTCATAATTTCAGTCTGTGAAATTTAAAGAGATTTGTTTTGTTTTCCAAAGGTTAGTGTATTTTCAGTGGCGGATTAAGAGAGGGTTGGATTAATCATGTGGAACAACTTGACATTGGTTCTATTTTGGAAACGTTTCTGTTGGAAAAGCACTTCGCGTCGACAAAGTGCTTATACATATTAAATTGGGTAATTGGGTAACTGCGTGCACAGGTCTGACGTGAAATAAATCAATACTGTCTGCTTCAGCATTATCCAGCACAGGACCATTTGAAAGTTTTGAAAGATTGAAGAATCACTTGACAATAGTGTCCATGTTGTACGATTTAATTTGAATATTGGTATTTGTTTGTAAAATAAAGTTGGCATGATCAAGAGAAAACTTTGACACCATTTGATCTCACCTTTGGGTGTCATTCTAGAAATCGGAAGAGTGAAGAAATTTGTGATTGTGCGACTTTTCTATGGGTATTTTAATTTGGATAATTTGTGTTTTCAAACTGCTAAAAATACCAACATGTATGATAGCGCACTTGAAAACTGATATATCAATTTGATAACGATAAAGCGTTAAGCATAGATCTGTTATAGTTGTAACAATGTGATAGGAATGTAAAAACATCGTTATTTTCAACAAGAACATAAGTAGTCAACTGTAAAGACTATGAAATATGATTTATATATTAGAAGCCGACCTCGACTGAGGGTTTCATGGTCTATGAATTCCCCAAGCATGTGCGAGAATGCACAGGGAATTCATAGACCATGAAACTCTCAGTCGAGGTCGGTAAAATATTTACACATTGGCTTTCTATCAGCAGACAAGTACAATCATTCAAACAGGAAAAATTAACATATAAACAACGAACGTAGAGTTTGATTCTCATTTCTGTTTGAATTACTTCTTATGTATGTAAATCGTCAAGCGTCGATGGGAAGTACAATATACGTGAATGATAATGGAATATTTCGATAACGAAATCGAAGATAATTGACTTTGCGAATGTTTCAGTTTTAGGAACATCTCTCGCAAGCACAGCATATCATGTATCAGACTTTTCACGTGCACACCCAGTAGATCTTAAATTTAAGGGGAAGGCGCCATGTTTGTTGTCTTTCGAGAGTGGTCGTCAGCCGGATCAACATGGCAACGAGTGACAAAAACAGTGATTAAGTCAAGTTTTGAATGTAGTAGATAAGTCTCTCGCTGCAAAAACGGGTTATTATGATGTTCTGAATTATTTGATTTTATTATTTCCGAAAACTTGCATTTCAAGATGAATATCTATTTATGACTTTGAACTTAAGCCTTAAAAAAAAGGGACATACAGATAACTTCAGTTTATAACGTTTCAATGCATGTTTTACAACAAGAAATCATGGTTTTTGTCCGCCGTGATGAGTGAAAACAATTACTTAAACGTATATTCATTGCCAAACAGGACAGACTACTATTGCTTATTCAATTGATTTGAATGAAGTGTATGTACCGTTCAGTGTTGCACAGTTACAGTGCCTTAATCAAACGTTTTACAGAACCAATGAAATTCGTCAGGTGACTCCATCACGTTGACGCAGGCGAAACACACCGTTCCGACAGATTGGTATTTTTATTTTCACTGCCGATATTAAGGGTGTTTGCGTATTGGGTAATGTCCAATTAACTCAATTCCTTGAAAATAATTCATTCAAATGTGCAGTCATGAAACTGTCCTACTTGTGTAATTTAATTTATTGCTTATTTAACAATATGCCTTTTAAAATCTGTAAATCTTTTCGAATTTCAAGTGTAATATTAAGATTGACGCCATAGGCAATGATTCATTACCTAAAATCATTAAGAGTATATCAATATATTCAATTTCTAGCTTTGATGTGAATTTATATTATGTTACATTTATTTTACAGAACCGATCAGCGACGTCAGATGGCTTTACATGAACTCAGACAAAATATACAGTTCAGACAGGTTATACTATTAGTTTTAAAGCACTTTTATAATTAGCTCGCACATATTTTCTACTGATTTGATATTTCATGTACCAACCTTCTTGCTGCTATTCGTAATCCAGTAGAGACTTCATGGACAATGGAGGACCGTACCAAGTCGGTTGTAACAAGCGGATGATTAACAAATGGGGTTAATAATGAACTTAATGCAATTCTGCGAGGATAGTATAAATTACCAAACACAAAATTCATTAAATCAATGGTATGTTTTTTTAAATTTCTTTATTAACAGTTGACCTTTGAAAAACTATGACTTAAATTGTTAAGCTACTGAACTTCCGTTTGCAATAGAGGGGCCATTTCAGTTATAGTGGCCTGATTGTTGTCATTGTTGATTTGCCCCTTCATAAAGCTGTTATTTTAAATAGCGACATCAGCCAAAAAACGTATCCGAAATATACAATCTACTAGAGTACGACATTTCATACATTGCAACAACCACTATTGAATTTCCTTCTCGTTAAAGTTAAAGCCAACGCCCTGTCCCTAGTGATTGTGGTGGTGTGTTCGTAAATTTTAATACAAATTTTTTTATTTTTTTAAGACGTCAGGAGATTTGCTCCAGTGAGAACTGTTTAAGGAGAGCAAGAGACATATCATTCAAGAGAACACCCTGAAGAAAAAAAAATAGGAATACAACATTTTTACACGCTGGAGGAGAGAACTTGTTTCTCAGGATTCTAACGAGAGTGAAGTTTTTGAGCTGTTGCGTGATAGTTCCAAGGAGCTGCAGGATTTCTCAGACGAGGACATAAACATAATCCAATGTATGTTTGTGATTGCGTTACGCAAAGAGGATGGTCAAGAATATAAAAGTGAGTGTTTTGGCTATCATATGCGGAATTCAGCGACATTTGCGTTATAGTGACAGAGCCGTTGACGATACCTTTTCTAATTTGAAAGTTACATTGGATAACAGAATGCAGCGAATATGTGCCAAAAGAATTGGTCTTCAACGCCACGCACCCGTGACAGTGAGAATATGCTGTGGGACAAGGTTCTATTGGGGACGGATACTCCTCAGTCACTCTTGGACACCATCTTTTGGACAATTGGAAATAACTTTGGTCTTCGCGGAGATGATGAACATTGGCGTCTTACATTCAGGAATTTTGACGTGAAATCTGATAGTGCCGGAGAGAAATACCTTGAATATACAGAATCTGTATCAAAGACATATCGAGGAGGTCTGAAACATCGGAATACAGATCCAAATTGGGCCCGGGCTTATGCTAAACCAAGTGACACGAAGAAATGTCCTGTTTTGCTGTTAGAAACCTACAAAATGCGTTTGCCTCATAACAGAGACCCGGATGTAGTTTACTTTCGTCCTCTGGTTAAACCGAAGTCGGACGTATGGTACGCAAATCAGGCCGTGGGTCACAACAAACTGGAGGGAACTGTTAGACGACTAAAATGTCATCAATTGGTGTTGATGGAAATTATACCAATCCTTCGGTTTGAGCGTCAACTGCAACAAGATTGTTTCAGGCTGGCGTGAGTGAACAAGTGATCAAGGAACACACTGGACATCGTAGTTCAACAGTTGAAGCTTACAAAAGATGCCCAGATACGTAAAGATTATTAAGATGATTGTCCTAAGAGTGAAAACATAATTTATTTTTCTGTATTTTCTGTGGTTGATATTTTGGAAAACTGTTGATAGACATGATTGGTAATTGATTTTAAAGCATAGCAACTGATTAAAGCCAAGTAGAATTCCTGAAGACCTAAGTATTGACACGTCGATCTTGGTTTTCTCATTATTATAAGGTCTTAAATCTTATCTTTATCATTAATAATGCACAAAGAAAAGTTAAGCACCCCCTGATATTTGTGACGATATCTTTTCGAGAAGAGTAGTGTTTGTGCGATACGTTCAAACCAGTGATGCGTGACAGTTGCGCCTTCACGTTCGGGGCATGCGCTGCAATACTGCCGAAGCGGCGTTAAACAATAACTCACTCACTCGGGGCATGCACGTGCAACATGCTACGCTCGAGGATCACAAAAAGCAGTATGGCCCAACTGCATTTGGTGGTTATTGACGTTGCTTTCCATAGCCATTTAAGCATATCTATTGAACATGGCACGAAGACGATTGACAATGGATCTCAAATCAAATTATTGGTAGGCACTCTGCAGGAATGTCGTTTTAGGCGATAGGACGAAGTCTAGGCTACCATTACACTGTTGTTAGTCGTTTCGTCCGGAAGAATTGCGCAGACAGGAAATGCAATGGACCGTCCAAAGTCTAGAAGACCTACTGTCACTACACCTCGAGAGGACCGCCACCTTCTTCGACATGTACGCCGAGAACCCTTCCTGACAAGTCCTCAGCTGAAACGTCTGTGGTTACCAAATCGAAACATCAGCACCAGAATAGTCATAATTGCCTCAAATCGGCAGGACTAAAGGCAAGAAGGGTAATTAAACGTCCCTGGATGAAAGACCATCATAAACGTGCACAGACAACACTGGAATCCGAGGACCTGGCGAAAAATCCATTGGTCTGACGAGAGTCGATTCTTTCTCCATGTTACTGATGGGCGTGCACGTGTTTAGAGATAGAAGAATACAGCTTATACCCCAAGGAACATCCAGCCAACTGGGTTTGGAGGTGGCTCTGTTATGGTATGGGATGCCGGTCTCATGGCTTCAAGCTGGATTTGGTCATCATCAGGGGCAACTTAACGGGAGCTCAATACATCCGGGACGTGCTACAGCCTGTCGTTGTTCCTCAGTTCGGTAACCATGCACTTGCTACACGACCACAGTACATGGACGACAACGCCCGGCCTCACCGTTTACGTGCCGTTGTCGATTACATGCGAGCCAACGCAGTGACAATTTTACCCTGGCCAGCAGTAAGCCAAAATCTGAGCCCTCTGGAGCATGTGTGGGATATTCTAGCGCGGCGACTCAAGGCTCGGAACCCTCCAGTACTAAATTTACATGAGTTGGAAGCAGCTCTGCACGCTGAGTGGATGTTATTGACACAAGAACAGATACCACCTCTGACTGGAGGCATGAGACGTAGGGTGCAGTGTGTCATCCGGGTACATTGAACATATACACTAGAGTCTACAAAGTACATTTAGAAGCGACAATACCAATGCGAATGTGTTTTGTTTCACTTGCAGCTCCATACTTTTGTGGACATTGTTTCATGGTAAAAACAGTACCCGTGTAAACATGACGTCATCGCTATTAAATAATGACGACAGCTACATATTGTTGCGTTTCTGTCTTGCCAGATGGTTGTTCTATCTGAAAAAAATAATCTGACTAA
Organism: Gibbula magus; assembly: GCA_936450465.1. Taxonomy (NCBI): domain Eukaryota; kingdom Metazoa; phylum Mollusca; class Gastropoda; order Trochida; family Trochidae; genus Gibbula; species Gibbula magus. The sequence goes on along the minus strand of OW388295.1, from coordinate 26,706,479 downwards.
TTTAGGGTCATAACAGAGCTTACCTGTTTCTGACACTCAGCTATATGAAAATATCAGGGGGTGCTTAACTTTTTTTGTGTGTATATTATCATTGTACTTCTTGGAGCAGTTATTTCTAATCTTCTATGACACCCTATCGTTAAAAAGAGTGTAAAGTGCCTCATATTTGTTTCATGTGACATCCTTGGCAAGAAAGTGCTATTGTATTGGCAGAAGACACCTAGTCAATATTGTAAAGAGTGCACTCCGTGATTCTAAGTCGTTCACTCGCCGCTAATGGATGCGATTAATCCCGAAGCGGCGTTAAGCAATAACCCACACACTCCTTAGTAGTTCAACCTCTATGTAGAAATATCCTATAAAGATAAAACTAACATCTCTGTTGGAGCGTATTATTGATTACCCTTACGTTTAGTGCTAACGTTTTATGAAACTTTCTGGAACATCATTTAATCATTGACTGACAAAATGGAAGCTAACATAACAGTTTGAACACTCAATTATTCCTTTTAGAATATCAAAGCTTAAAACACTAGTTAATAAAGTATTTAACATTAATGCATTTCTGCAAATCGAAAAAAATCGATATTGTGAGCGATGTTTAGGAATCGAACATAGCCACGCGCTCTCTAGCTCATACGGAGAATTGTGAACTTTAAACAGCGCATTATTCAACATATACCTCTCAAAGGTGAAGGCTACTAATATATCAAATAATAGACATTCCCCAGTCACCAAATTAAACGTTTTTCAAGATATGTCAACACCAAACAGAATTATTATGGACCTTTACATTCTAAGAAAAAAGTAACAAGTATATTTTTAAAGTTCACCATTCTCCCTATATATAACTAAAAGTTGAACACCACTTCTTATTGAAACCCTGCCACGCAGAAGGTAAAATGCCTTCACGTCACTATTTATTTTTTGTTAAATAGATTTCGTATTATCTTATCATAATTTCAACAATATCATTGAGAAAAGCTACTATATTATCTAAATGTTTTCAATTTGACTGTGTGTAATGTATATTAAAAATGTATGTATTAAAACATACAAAACATATCCGTAGATCTAGCTTCCTACTTTTGTTTCTATAGATAACAATGAACAAGGGAGAGAACTCATGGGGATTTTTAATAGTTGCATCAGTTTTTGATAGCTAGCAGTTTTGCTATTAAGTTCAAATCCTGAACTTCTCAGAATAAAAATATTTTATATCTGTTTATTTTTATTATCAAATGCGTTTTAATGATTTTTAAGGCCTTTTTTCAAGTCTGTAAGAAATATGCTTTTATTATGGTCAATTTTAATATGACCCGAATCTTTCGTTTTTTTTTCGTTCCTAACCTCTGTTCTACTATGTGGAATTTCTCGGCTAGAAATGGAGAGTCCTGATTGGTTGAATTTGAATCTTGTTGTGCAATAGTGACACCGTGGTGAAGGTGACATATGTTACTGGTTTTGAGAAAACAATTGATCATAAACATGCTGACAATATCATGGCAGGCATATTATATGTAATATCCTTTTTATGCCTAAAGGGGATTTTGTTTAGAGAAATCCTAATAGTAGAACAGAGTTATGATCGAAAATTTGAAGGGAGTAAACTCTGTCGGAAGAGAATGTCCATTTATTAAACAACACATAAACTTGATATTTTAAAGTTTCTTGTGTCAGTTAAGGATTTACAAAGTGCATTTCGCAAAGAGAAATAAATCAGATTTAAGGTTATGATTAAATTTTACATAAATGTTTAAGATAAAAGTGGAGACATATATAATTACACCGAATTGACAGCTGTGTGACGTCCGTCGGGTTTGACTATACTTCATTTATCCACATACTCAAGAGCATCCTGTAAATGTTATTTTAAAGTTACTTGATTAAGTTAAAGATTACAATACAACAGTTTCCATGATGTCCATCCAATCTCTGACGTCACAGTAAACGATGACGTCATCCTGTCGAAGATGGCACAGAGTCCGAGATCTGAGCTGTAGCTGAACAAGCCACAGTTGACGTGTTCAGAACACAGAGACGCGCAGCTCCCACGTGAGGTCGAGGTTTCCGAGATCAGTCCATCAGAGAACTTTCCCTCTTCCAGAACTCGTGAAAACCTTGCTCTCCCTGACTCGTCTCCTGGAGATAGACGACATTGCATAAGCGTTTGTCAGATGAAGGGAAATAATATATACACAATCATAAAAGCAAATGATTGTACATTCAAAAACTCAATTTTAAGCGTTTTATGCACTAAGAAGACAAAACGTAAATTGATTTCATTATGTAAAACCCTTACCCTACCACAACCCACTCTAATGCTAACAGAAATGGTCATATTTACCCTTTGAACTTTCTATACAAGAGAGGTTATTGATTTTGATAAATATTACGGCGACAATTCACAATTGTCTTACACCTACAACAATTGAACAACTAAACTAACTTATTAAAGACCATATAATATTACAATATCGATGAATTGCTGTATTTGTAAATTTTCTGTTTTAATTAAAAAACAGCAGTGTTGAATAACGAAGAAGTCAGTATTATCTTATTAATGAGGTCCAATGAAAGGACATACATGTACAGCATTTTTATAAAAACGGTTTTGCAAATTTTCTCAGGGATTATTTCCGTTCGATGGGACATAACAATTACAACATTCACTGAATATATTTAGTGCATAATCCATGAACATCATCTCTTACCTAATTTAATGGTTGCAGGGTCACCACCTAATTTTAACAACGCCATCTTCTTGACCAGTCTTCCGGTTGAGTCCAGCCGATTAAAGATTGCATTCTTACCGGGCAGTTTGCCTTTACCATACTTGATACGACCGCCACCCCAGCTCATCCAGAACCACCTGGAAACAAAAAATAACTCATCCAGAACCATCTCATAATGTACAACAACTCATCCAGAACCATCTCGAAACATACAACAGCTCACCAGGAACCACCTGGAAACATACAAGAGCTCATCTAGAACCATCTGGAAACATACAAGTCACCAGAACCACCTGGAAACATACAAGAACTCATCTAGAACCACCAGTTTGCCTTTACCATACGTGATACGACCGCCACCCCAGCTCATCCAGAACCACCTGGAAACAAAAACTAACTCATCCAGAACCATCTCGAAACATACAACTCATCCAGAACCATCCCGAAACATACAACAACTCATCCAGAACCATCTCGAAACATACAACAACTCACCAGGAACCACCTGGAAACATAAAAGAACTCATCTAAAACCATCTCGAAACATACAACAGCTCACCAGGAACCACCTGGAAACGTACAACAACTCATCCAGAACCATCTCGAAACATACAACAGCTCACAAGGAACCACCTGGAAACATACAAGAGCTCATCTAGAACCATCTGGAAACATACAACAGCTCACCAGGAACCACCTGGAAACATACAACAACTCATCCAGAACCACCGGGAAACATACAAGAACTCATCCAAAACCAATTGGAAACACAAGAGTTCTAGAACCACCTGGAAAAATACAAGTCACCAGAACTACCGGGAAACATACGATAACTCATCCAGAACCACCGGGAAACATACAAGAACTCATCCAGAACCACCTGGAAACATACAAGAACTCATCCAAAACCAATTGGAAACACAAGAGTTCACTCTCGTGTTTGTTCATCAGAACCACCAGCGAACACATTATCCAAGCTTGTAAATCAATACACAAATGAGACAATCCTATAACGCCATGTATGGAAGATCCTTTAAATATTACTTTTGATTCAATATATATATATATCATATTATGTACCTGCTCACCATGTTAACTGAAGACTAGTTGACACTCCAGCTTATTATTATACCAAGTAATCGGCGCATGCCCCTGCAAATTGGACCTTACTGCATATCCTAAACTTTCGGTGCTGCCGTAGCGGCGCACTACTACCGAACGCTGCAGTGAACTTTGTTACACTAGTACAGAAAAAATAAGGATGTGCAGCAAGAATTAAATTAGCCAGTGATGTGTACTGGCACTATTTGTAGCTGGTACAGATGCTACTGTAATATATATTATACACTCGTGTGTTGTACCTCTTTATGTAAACCTTGTTATGTAATGGTACCTAAATTCGTTGCAGTTCAGCACACTTCGTGTGTTTTGGTTCAGCTGATCGGTACCAGTTGGGGGCACTAAAAGTCGAGACTTCTTGTTGCGCCAAGTCCCGATATAGAAGGCGATTAGTCCATTTCTATCGCCGTCCCGTAGCTGAAAACCGTGGTTTTTACACCCCTTCACCTGGTACACCATGTTAGTGCACGACTCTGCTTCTACACCCCGAGTTGAGAGATCCAGTCTACCGCCATTGTTAGAAAGTACTAAATGTGGCTTTTCTGAAACAAGGAAGTTTGTGATGTCATAAACAAAGCATCTGAAAGTGAATATGGATGTGGAGTTATGCTCAACAGAGTCAAATGTTCCTTATGTGACTTATTCATATTCCAAGGCATTTTCTTCTTTGATCAAGCGAGCTCTGTCTTAGCTTCCTCGATAATCCAAAGAAAACGTATTGCGATGTTTTGGAGGAAGGTAGAACATTAAACAATCTGACCTGCACTAAACTTGATGAACATAATTTACATTAGCAGGCCCCATCAAACGAATTACATAAGCCCAGTGCTCGTAAACTCAATCTATTGTACTATTCAGTTCTGGTATACGTACACTATTGTACTATTCAGTGCTTGTATACTCACACTATTGTACTAATCAGTGCTTGTAAACTCACACTATTGTACTATTCAGTGTTTGTATACTCGCACTATTGTACTATTCAGTGTTTGTACACTCACACTATTGTACTATTTAGTGCTTGTATACTCACCCTAGTGTACTATTCAGTGCGTGTATAATCACACTATTGTACTTTTCAGTTCGTGTATACTCACATTATTGTACTATTCAGTGCTTGTATACTCACACTATTGTACTATTCAATGCTTGTATACTCACACTATTGTACTATTCAGTGTTTGTATACTCACACTATTGTACTATTCAGTGTTTGTATACTCACACTATTGTACTATTCAGTGTTTGTATACTCGCACTATTGTACTATTCAGTTCTGGTATACTCACACTATTGTACTATTTAGTGGTTGTATACTCACACGATTGTACTAATCAGTGTTTGTATACTCACACTATTATACTATTCAGTTTTTGTATACTCACGCTATTGTACTAATCAGTTCTTGTATACTCACGCTATTGTACTAATCAGTGCTTGCATACTCACACTATTGTACTATTCAGTGTATGTATACTCACACTATTGTACTATTCAGTTCTTGTATACTCAAAGTATTGTACTATTCAGTGTTTGTATACTCACACTATTGTACTAATCAGTGCTTGCATACTCACACTATTGTACTATTCAGTGTTTGTATACTCACACTGTTGTACTAATCAGTGCTTGTATACTCAAAGTATTGTACTATTCAGTGTTTGTATACTCACACTATTGTATTATTTAGTGGTTGTATACTCACACTATTGTACTAATCAGTGTTTGTATACTCACACTATTGTACTATTCAGTGTTTGTATACTCGCACTATTGTACTATTCAGTGTTTGTATACTCACACTATTGTATTATTTAGTGGTTGTATACTCACACTATTGTACTAATCAGTGTTTGTATACTCACACTATTGTACTATTCAGTGTTTGTATACTCGCACTATTGTACTATTCAGTTCTGGTATACTCACACTATTGTATTATTTAGTGGTTGTATACTCACACGATTGTACTAATCAGTGTTTGTATACTCACACTATTATACTATTCAGTTTTTGTATACTCACGCTATTGTACTAATCAGTTCTTGTATACTCACGCTATTGTACTAATCAGTGCTTGCATACTCACACTATTGTACTATTCAGTGTATGTATACTCACACTATTATACTATTAAGTGCTTGTATACTCACACTATTGTACTATTCAGAGTTTGTAAACAAACATTATTGTACTATTCAGTGATGATATTCAGATTTCATGCTTGGTAAACACTACGCTCAGGCCCCCACGTTCGCCACGTTTGCCTAAACCGTACTGGAACGTAATTATTGTTAATTTTTTCGTTGGTTAATTTGTATATGTTGTGTTACGAATTATCACCATGACCATGACAGAACGGGTGCGACTTGAGCTCCTTTAATTTACGTGAAAAGAACCAGTACGGTAAGGGATGGGTCAGGTCAAGTTCTACCACGGATGCCATCACGTTCTCTCAGGTTCTTTCAAACTCCATCCAGTTCTCTAAGTTCATTAAGTCCCAATACGATTGATTACAGCTAACTGCGGATTAACATAAAGGGACGTTGACTTCGGCGCATGTTTTGAGCACGTTTGTGATCACGATCTGACAGGATATAAGCACTACATACCACTTTATAAAATGGTTTCTCTGAAAAATTAGCTTCTTACAAGTTATTGCTTTTCATATTGCTATGAATAATAATTTTTATTTAACAAATTAAGAATTAAAAGATATTAGCATTTCATTTAATTGTTTTGGAGGAATGTACAGTAAAATATGTTCATATAGACCATCATATGCTATATATCTTAAACAAAGCACAGGGGCTTGTATTGTCGAAAAACTAGGGATTAGAAAGCATATGAAGTCACTATCCATCCCCTTACTATACTATAAAAAAGTAAAGGAATTAAAGGAGGTCAACACCTCATGTCCGCTTGAATTTATATTTCAGAATGTTGTCATCATATGATCATTTAATATTATATACTACGTCAAAACCAATACATTTTTCTTTAAAATAAGCTATCAAACATAAAAATTGTTATATTGATATGATTTTTCAAAACCTCAAATATTAGAACATTGCTCATGTGAACCATTTGGGGTGCTCACCAAATTGATAAAAAATATCACTTGAAAAAAATGTTATAAAATCGTATATGATATCCTGTCAGCTAATAGTGACCCAGTTACAAAGCCCAGTATTTGGTGCTTTAGATCGCGCAAGTATTATAACATGATGGGTCACTGTCATTGACGTAGTTAAACAAGTTAAAATCAATCTGGCGGGCTTTGGTAGCTGACTGTTACAGTGAGGTGACCATTAAGGCAGTTGGACCTGTAATTGTTATGATTGTATGTATCACTTAAGTACGGTCTTTTACATTTTTTTTTGGTTTTCACAAATATATTTATGTTGGTGAAAGAACTAGTTACACGACATATCTTTGTGGTTATGCATTGCATCCAAGTCTAACTCCATGTAGAACAGTTCTATACAGGAGACAAGGTTGTCGAAAACTGTTTCTTTGGAGGAGCTATTCAGGTGAATAATACTTATGTTGGGTTGCAAACTAAATACTGTATACTAAATCACTTAAACCGAAGCCTACTTTTAAATACTAAACAAAATCAAATATCTTAAAAGCACCTGCCTTGGACTCCAGACTGAGACAGACAACACACAAGACAGGAGAGGATCAAGTTCGACTTTCGGAAAAGCAGCTTCAGATGATCCATGAAAGTTGTCCAGTGATGTTCTTGTCGCTAACTTTGGACCTCTGTTCGGATTTTTCCATAGGTTGGTTCCTGATAATACCCGGCTGTAATGCAAACCAGTGCTAGATTGGTTAATACCCTCAGTTGTCTCCTCTGAAGTACTTACCATCGATGTCTCTCGTTCAACCAGTGTATCCTCTTAAGTCAATCGATAGAGCTTCCCTTTCATCTTTTCATTTCAGTTCTTCTTTAATTTATAATGAATTTAACCATTAGGAAAGGTTGCATAAATGTGTTCATTCAAAGTATCCTCCAACTTTCCGGTCTCATACAGCAAAACATTTTGTGATGAAAATCACGAAGCTTTATACAATTTTGTGTGTGTTTTGTTTGAATATATATGTTGTGTACTACTGTATAAGTTATAAGTTGTATGATGCTATCATACAAACTATAACCTGTTTTTTTTAACATGGTTTTTCCTCTAGAACAGGAAAAGATCCAGACTTTATTGAGGATGATCTTCTTGAATATGTAGAAGGAACTTCTTCTGATTGGGAATTTTTAGTTGATCAGTTTAGTCTCGAAAGATTCTCCGTCGATAAAACTGTAAATACATTTGGTAGATCTCTATTAGAAGTATGTGCTCTTTTAAATATCCATATCGTGAATGGGAGAAGCGGAGCAGATAAAAAAATATTGGTGACTTTACATTTATTGGTCCAATGGGGGCTAGCGTAATTGATTACATAATAACCTCATGTTTGTTTTCAGCTTGTTTAGACTTCAACATTCAGTCATGTACAGAGTCTACGCACCTCCCACTCACGATGAAATTACCTACCACGCATAAGCAGGAAGATGATGTAATAAGAAATGATGTTAATCATAGTTATAAGTTTGATTGGAAGGCAGAACGGTCTGAAGAGTTCAGAGAAAAAAAATTTCAGATAGTGTGCAAGAATTACTCGATAAATGTCTAGACTCAGTATTCAGTGATATCAATCGTAGTGTACAATATGTGGCAGATGCGATGTGTACTGCTGCAGCAAATATGAAACGAAAAGTGTCGTTTAGAAATGCGAGAAAGGTTAGTCCATGGTTTGATGCTGAATGTGGAAGATTGAAAGCTGAGCGTTGTCACAAATTAAACTAGTTTAGAAAACATACAGATAAGCAACACTTAGATGATTACCACATAAGATATTTATATAACGCTAATGTAAACAGAAACGAAAGGAATACTATAAGCAGAAACATGTTAAGCTAGAAAATAATATAAATTCCAAAGAGTTTTGGTCCATCCTTCGGGAGTTGCAGGGTAAGCAATTCAAAAAGCATAATATAAGCACTAAAGAATGGTATGAACATTTCAAACATTTGTTTTCGTCTATCGGAAAGGAAACAGATAGCACATTCAGTGTAAACTCGACTACGGGAGTTACTGGCGATTTACTTAATGAGCTTGAAGAATTGTCTAGTGATATTCTGGATTCGCCAATAAACAGGCAAGAAATATTAGATAGCATACAAACTTAAAGGTGAACAAAGCAGCTGGTGTAAATAATATTTTACCGGAATTTCTAAAACACTTGGGGGATATTTTGTTACCTAACCTGGACTTAGTTTTTAATGTAATCTTAGAGAGTGGCAACTTCCCATCGTCTTGGACTACTGGAATTATTATCCCATTCCATAAGAGTGGAGATGTAAATAATGTAGATAATTAAAGAGGTTTAAATCTGCTAAGTATATTAGGAAAAGTATTCGTCTACATCATCAACAAGAGGCTAACATTCTGGGCTGATACACTAGATAAAATAGACGAAGATAATATTTTTATATTGCATTCGATAGTTCAGAAGTGTCTTGATACAAAAGGTTATAAACTATATGCCCTGTTTATTGACTTCAAAAAAGCCTTTGACTCGATACAGAGAATAAAACTTTAGGAGGTAATGGAGAAACATGGCATAAGCCCTAAGATGAATACATTGCTCAGGAATATTTATGATAATGTCAAAGTTTGCATCAGAAATAACCATGATATTACAGATTCTTTTACCTGCAATTCTGGTCTTAGACAGGGATGTATTTTAAGCCCGTTTCTGTTTTCAATGTTTATCAATGAATTTGCTTTGATTATTCAAAGTAGTGGTTGTCATGGCATCCAGTTGCACCCTTATTTGACAGAATTGTTTTTTTTTATTAATGTTTGCCGATGATATGGTTTTATTTTCTACAAGCGTCATTGGGTTACAACGGCATATAAATGAATTAGAACATTCTTGTGAAAATGCAGGATTGACTGTCAACATGGAGAAAACTAAAGTTACAGTATTCAAAAACGGAGGTAAGCTGTCTAAAACGGAAAAGTGTTGTTATAAAGGTCAGCCGCTTTATGAAACAAAATCATATTAATATCTTGGAGTATACTTTTCAAATCGCTTATGCTTTTCAGATCATGCAAAATATTGTTCCACACAAGCCAAAAAGGTGTTAATTGGTGTTCTCAAAGGTATTTATAAACTTGTGGATATTGATTGCAAATCATTTTTCAAAATATTTATCAAAAATTCTTCCTATATTATTGTATGGATCAAAGGTATGGGGATTTAAACATTATGATTTTATTGAACAGATACATTTATACACCTGTAAGAAATTTCTGGGAGTGAAGGCAAGCACACCCAGTAATATGGTGTATGGAGAGTGGGCAGATTCCCAGTTCATATATTTGCCAAAGCTAGAATCATAACATTTTGGACACGTCTCTTAAATATGCCCTCTAATACACACCCTAGGCATTGTTATGATATGATGATTCTGTATGATAAGAGAGGAAAGGCAAAATGGGTATCCAACGTTCGTGAGTTATTAAATACTATTGGTTTTGGGGATATATGGCAGAGTCAAAACGTGGATTTCAATTCAAATTTTGTAAATAATGTTACACAAAGACTGAAAGATATATTTACACAAGAATGGGCTACATCGCTGTCACTTTCAAACAAATGTTTTTATTATAAAATGTTTAAATCACACATATATAGAGAATATTATTTGAGTATGTTAGATATAAGGAAATTCCGAAATGCAGTTTTACGTTTCAGGTGCTCATCCCACGAGTTAGCAATTGAGACAGGAAGATATTATATATTACAATATAGCATTAGAAAATAGAATTTGAAAATTGTGTCATCTTAATTGTGTGGAAGACGAATACCATTTTCTTTTATTTTGTCCTTTGTATACTGACCTGAGAACAAATAATACAATAATATAATACAAATATGTACATCCAAATAGGTTAAAATTTATTTTGCTTTTAAATAATGACAATACGTTTCTAATTCGAAAGTTATCAACTTTCATCTACCAAGGCATGTTACTTCGAAATTCTCAGTTATGATGTGACATGTATAATATATGTTTATATCAGAAGTGAAATGTTACTGTTTAATATCTGTTCAAATGCTAACTTATGATGATGTGATCCCTGTTAAGGTGTTTTCTATGTTTGTTTGCATGTGGATCTTTTGCACGTGTTTGTACTATAGGCCTGTGATTTCAATAGATGTAACAAGCCTTATACCCCACTTCCGGTCTCGTTGCTATGGTTTCTTTTGTTACAAGTGTAGGTGTATTAGCCGACACACCTACACGTTTTCTGATATACCTATACTTTTTCTGATATACCTACACTTTTTCTGATATACCTACACTTTTCTAATATACCTACACTTTTTAACAACTGAGAAACAATGTAGTCAATTTTCAAAATTTTAAAATTCTAAGTGATGATACTTTATAAAATGTCAGATTATAAATGAACATATAAGGAACCTGAGATCGAACCCGTGTCCTGTTGCTTTCTGGCCGAACGACCTAACCATAACACCACGAAGCCAGTTGAAACTCTGAAAATTTGTTGATGACCAAATGAATAAGGTTCTTATAATGCGTGAAATAATATCACAAATTTATGTTTTTCTCTTTATATAAGAATGGATTTTGGGTGCAAAATGACTTAACATACTGAAAGTTGTTTCTGTTTTCTCTAAACTTTGGCAAGTTGACATTAGCCATGCTGTTTATAGCGTCAGCTGTACATTTCAGCAAGATGCACGTGCATCTGCGTTGACAATACCGTCATTGGGTCATATCAATTAGATTTCGAGCCCCAAACAGCGGTAACCATACAACGCAGCACGGGCTGTGTTGTCACAGACGAGGCCGTATTTGGGTTGTGCGTTTCATACACAAGCTTGTTTACAGCTTTATTTGTTTAGAAATATTATGAAATAGTATCCGCTTACACTCGACCGTAAGTTGGGTATAAGACAGATATACCCATACTTTTCCTCGTGTATCAAATGATACCCTACACTTTTCCCCGTTGGAGCCTTACTCGGCTCCGCCTCGTAAGGGCCCCACGGGGAAAAGTGTAGGGTATCATTCGATACACTCGGAAAAGTATGGGTATATCTCTCACTTAGACAATGTCCATACTAAAATATTGTAATAGAATGCAGTAGGTAATACCGCTGAGAAAAAATAAAATTCATTGTTATAGAATTTATACCAAAACATTAGCACAAAGTTGTCTTGTACATGTTATAACTTGTACAAAGTCATAACTTGTACTTGTAACTTGTAAAATAAACCTCATACACGGACACTTTAATTAATACATTTTGCCAACGACAGAAATACCGGAAATGAGATAAATGTTTTATTGAATAAAATCATGATGCAAGAAAACGAATTTTAATGCTTCTTTTATCGATAATATCGAAAAATTAATTTTAATCAACAAATTGAAGTTGTTAGATATTACACTGAACCGAATCAACAAAATAAAGCTTCTGATAAACCTTGATACACAACATGGGCAGTTTTAGGTATGTAATTTTAGAAAGAAATATGAATAAACTCGTTTGAAATATAAATCGTTTTAATTAATTATAGTAACATAGTAGATACATATCAGATAATATCATACGAAGTTCAAATTACTTAAACTTTGATAGTCCGAACGAATACATTCCCATTAAGAATCCGTTTTCGAAATTTCACCTGTGCTGTGCAAGATAGATTATGTGTAACATGTGTAACCCAGATAGCAACGGATTAAATGGATCGCACGATTTTCGAACATTGAGATCGTGCATTCGATTCGTTATATATATGCCACATTCACCGCGGATCATTCTGAAAGTTACATTGTAGTATATATTGAGATGACTGTAGTTAAGCTTTACGAATAACTACCCCAAAATATCCCGACATCCAACCTCCACAACATACCACCCATCCCTCATCTCCGCATAATTCCAACCTTTTCCTCACTCCAAAGCATACCAGCCCATCCTCACCCAAACATCATCCAAACCCAATCACTCATCCCAACATCATCCAAACCCAATCACTCATCCCAACATCATCCAAACACAATCACTCACCCCAACATCATCCAAACCCTATACCTCATCCCACAATATCACAACCCTATACCTCATCCCACAATATCACAAACCCATCCCTCATCCCCACAATATCACAACCTCATCCCTCATCCCCACAATATCACAACCCCATCCCTCATACCCACAGCATCTATTGCAATCCCACACACCCACATCCCAATCCCATCCCTCACTCCACAGCTTCCCAGCCAATCCGTCACCCCACAGCATACCAACCCCATCCCCCATGATCATTTACACAACATCCCAGGCCCATCCCTCACCCCACAGGATCCTAACCCCATCCTTCACCCCCACAGCATACCAACCCCATCCCTCATGATCATTTACACAACATCCCAGGCCCATCCCTCACCCCCACAACATACCAACCCAATCCTTCACCCCCACGACATACCAACCCCATCCCTCACCCCCACATACCAACCCCATCCCTCACCCCAAAAATACCCCCAAACCCCACACCAATCTCCACAGCATCTCAACCCCATCACTCAACCCCACAGTATCCAATCCCCATCCCTCACCCCCAGAACATCCAATCCACATTCATCATTCCCATATCATCCCAATACCGTTTTTGTGTTTTGTAGACAAAGAAAAGCAAAATTTTATGGATAACAATATCTTTATTGAGAACAAACACGGCTTTTTGTAGTATGTTCTTACTCCCTTATTTGGTGGATGTTGAAGACACGCCTTCACGAAGTATCGATACAACTGATCTCGAAATCCGGAGCTGAAAGTGAGTGCTTATTATTAAATCAAAGGTTTCTTGCAACACGTACAGAAGAGAACTGATATAGAGGAAATCAATAGAATAGTCGATATACGGAACATATCAACCAGAACGAGACGATCTTGTTCAATTATAGACGTTTTCAACGAAATGGTCAATTAAAAAAATGAAAGCAATTCATTATATAATGATCAATGAAATACTGGGATTTATTAAAATATCCACCATCCAGCAGTGAAGATATCTAATAGTTTCACTGTGACCAGTGACTGTCTTTTGAGGTTATAAAACAAGAGCCATCAGGAGAGATGACTTATCCCGCCTGCCCCATATAGGTTAAACAATCAGTTTTAGCAGTGTTTAATCAATACTATAAGGTGTTCATGCTCGTAAAAACAGATGTCTCCTCTTTCCCAAAATTCACTTCAATGTATTACCTTTGTAAAAGACAAATGTACAAAATGTTGCCATGGAAACAGAAAAATAAAGTTAAACAAGCAAAATGTGAGCGTGGCTCACTAATACCCCCGACTGTTAAAGTTTGGCATTTTTATTTTACTTGAAGAGAGAGGTGTCTGCACACCTAAAGATTAATAAGTTATGAAATGTAATTGCTAAGATTAAACTCTTAGGGTAGGACAAGTCTCTTCATGTAAAAAAAGGTGGTTTAAGTAAGAGTAGGAATAATAGTAATTTGAAAAGGTAGGGGTAACATAATACACTACTGCCATTATCACTGATTTCAACTTTGCTTTGGAAATTAATCAACAGTAATGATTCATTCAGTGACGTGAAACAACATGTACACGAACATTGAAGCACACCATGTAGGCACTATGTAGGCACATTGAGGGATATACAACAGTTTATGGCTGAAAGGAAAGAAAATTTAACTTTTTCCAAAACATAACCAGTGGAAATATAAAATAGTAAAATCAACAAGAACACAGAAGTAGCTTTTGATGAAAGTTACATGAAAAAAGAAATAATAAAGTCAACAAATCACAACACATGAAATAGCTTCATTCATTCTTGCTCAACATATGACGAAGTAAAAATATTTTTTAAAAATCGCCAAAATTAAAAAAAAAATCACCAATTTGGTTTAAATAGACGAATAATTTTTCTGTAATCGATCGGACAAAAATTGTCTTCGGACGGACAGAATCATTGGTATTACTATATAATTAAAAAAAGTTAAAACCCTCAAAAGGCACATCTACATGATATGAGTAAGTAGTTTACACAATTTGGTAAGGATTGGTCAGTCCGCTCCGGAAACAAACCCTACACTTCAAATAGATAAAAGTCCAAATTGTTGGCATGGAAACAGGAAAATTAAATTTTGAAAAAGTTGAAACTCCCAAAAGGCACATCTTCGTGAGATTGGGAAGCTGTATGTTAAATTTGGTGAGGATTGGTGTAGGAGTTTTAGAGATCTGCTCCGGAAACGATGTGATCCCGGACGGACGGACGGACGGACGGACGGTCACACATACGGAGCCAACGACTATATCCTTCGCATTGTATGCCGGAGGATAACAAGTTGTTTGAATCCCAAGTGATAATAAGTGCCTGATAAGTGAACTACCGTACTTGGAAATGACTTTGATTTGAGGTAGACATGATCCTCAAAGCCTCCAATACTGTGGTAGCCACACATTTCATTTATAATATCAGTGTATATATTTTACGTATTTTAATCAGATGTAATAATGTTGCACACATGTATTTCATCACGTGTCTATTCTCATTGTCTATAGCATTTTAAGGTGTTCTATTGTGTTGTGTATAACATCCATGTCAATTTCATGTGCTGCATTTAGAAGGTTAGTTCATTTCACTGGTAGGGGTGTTACTCGGGCCAGTCTATTCGTTATCAAAAAAATATTGTCCATAACTTCACAATGTCTATTTATTTAATGTAATTGCTGTAACCTTATATTCTATGTTGTGTTATATATATGTACATATGTATGTACCTCTTATGCTGCAGTTTGCAGCCTGAGTGAAAATAAAGTTCAGTTCAGTTCAGTTCAGTATAGTCTTTCTCTTACTCTATTGCCTTTTCTCATGTATGACTTATTTGCATGCTTTTTGCACTTCACTATCACTTGTCACTGAGACACAGCACAATCAGGACAGATTGAATTACAGATAAAAGGTTAGTTTCCAATATTAAATAGTTTTGCATGAATCTTATGTTATAAATCTAAACCTAAAGTTATATCTAAATATAAAGTTAGTAAATGTAATTAATTAATGTTCTTTTTTTTTATAATGGAATAGTGTTTAGTAACAAGTAGTTTAGTATATATCTTTATTCTTTGGTATTACCTGAAAGTTATTGATCGTGAGTGCACGGTAAGGTTTCATTTACCAATAATGGTAAACTATATCATTACTATTATATGTGAGATCTTGTTCTATATGTTTTAAATCTAACACGTTTTACTATTTGCTCTATAGATGGGTTAGAACCTGTATTCATGCAGCCTGGTACCCGGCGTAAGATGTACATGTAGCACCTGAGTACCACATGTTTGGTGGGTGTATAGTTGTGTATAATGTCATAATATGTTATAGCTATGTTTTTACAATGTATGTACACTTATCTCATTGTATTTAAATGAATTACTTTGTTGAAGTAATTACATTCATAGTCCATAATGTGTGTACCGTATTATCAACTGTATGCGTTGGGAGACTTAAGTGTGTGTGTCATAACAACATATAGACATAGTATATCATACTTTCTACATAATTCATTAATCTATAATGACTAGTATTGGTTCGACTAATGCTTAAATAATGTGCTTTTATTATGAGAATGCATTTGTATGTATTTATATATATGCATGTATGACATGTGTATGTATGTTGATTATTTGTACTGAATGTTATTAAACTGTTTCAGGGTGTCAAAACTAACAGATTGGTCATCAATAAACGTCCTCAACACCCAAGCAAGTGTTCGTCATCTTTACTAACGTTCACCCCTGCTACAAGATGGAGCCCCAGTGAGGACTCTTGATGATGCCGGATAACCGCACGATGCATGATGGATTGATCTCCTCATTGTGTACAGTGACGGACAAGTTTCATGGATCTGTGATTGTGACTGTGAGTTGACTTATATTGAACTGTGCTGCTTATGATATGACATTTATGTGATGCTATCGTAGCCATGTGCCAGTAATGAAGATACCTTTCCATAAACATGAACTCTATACTTTCTTTATAACATTTCTGTGATACTAAATATGTGATTGTTGAACTTAACTTTGATTGTTTACATTGTGATTGACATGTATATATGCTAATGTTGCCTTTATATGTAATTGCATTCATGTTCTGTGTGGCATTTGTGATTTGGTAAATAGCTGATTATATTATGGCGCATTAGTGTAGTGAGCTCACGTGTCTCTTGTATATATCTGTGACGCCATTTGTTTACATTTTTATTTGGTGATTTTCTTGCCTTCATCCACTTGCATTCATGGTTTAGAAAGTTGTGTACTTTATTGTTTTGATTATACCATATCTATTGAGTAATTCAAAGTTTGTTTACAGTTAGTTAATTTCATATTTAGTAATATTTGTTCAATTATTTAAATCAGTTTATTGTTGGCCATTTTCCATTATTTAGTCGGGTTTAGTTCAAGTGCACTTCCGGTCTTAGTTAATAGTTGTGGTGTCTTCATTTACTTTATTTAGTAGGTGCATTAGTTTACTTCAATTTAATTTTGCTTCCTTATTTTTGTTTACTTAACATTAGTATTCTCAATTTCTAAATTAAACGTTAGGAAATAAACATACTTTAGGGTAATTAGATAAACATGTAGTATAATTAGGTCTTCAAGACGTATGTCTGAAAGATCTATTGTTATTATCCGTTTTTTTCTTATGATTTGTACGTTTTTTGTGCGCCCGATTCTGAAGTAAAGGCCCACCCAATGTGCATGAAATTTACAGGACTTATAGTTTGTGGCAAAAACTAGCCCTGTACGTCAGCCGATTTTTCATTTTCAACTTCTGTCCTGAGTTATCTCCCCTTGGATATGAAACTTTAAACCTCAATAGCTCGAAAACTTATTAAGATATTTTCATAAAACTTTCCCCATAATGTGCGCACAACATTCCCCATCGATCAGTCGATAATGGTTGTCGGTCGTAATAAAAGATTTTTTGCTATTTTCAAAAAACTTAAAATTTTGTGCACTTTCGCGGTTTTAAGGGTACGCATCTTTGAAAATCTTCTCCTAAATAACAGCAATACATACAGCTATTTTGAAGCTGAATAACTGCTCCTTTAACCTGATTTCGCCAAAATTTAGAATTTCGATTTGGTGTTTTAGTATTTTACAATTTAAAATTGTCAATTGTAAAAAGGGTGAAAGCCGAAACGTCATTTATTAAGGACATTAACGTTCAAGCATGTATCTGTCATAGTTTACATATGACAAGTCATAGAAGATTGTCATTTTTCGAAAATGGTCATTTTCAGCAAGGTTGAAAGGTTCATAACTGCTTAACTTCTTATACTATTGAAATTTTACTCAAACCTACGCATGCACAATTTCAAGAAGAAAAACTTTTCTGTTGTCCACTCTGATAAAAAAGTTGATAGTTCAGCCTCTAACATCTCGAACGTTGTCTAGGGATCCGAAAATGAACATATTTTAGTATTTTCTTGAATATTCAGAACAACATAACGCATTACTTATGTATGCAAGCGTAATGATGATTAATCTACTTAAGTGAAAATTAAAGCACAACATTTTCTATGTAACACCTTAGTATGAAAATATTAACCATTTTGTCTTAATCGTGAAATCATGTAGGGGTCCATTAATATGTGATTTGTCCATTTTCAGAGGGGTACCTTGTTTGGAGAATTAAAAAAATAACTATTGAAGATAGAGACATGTTTGATAGCACGTTTTAAAGCAGAAAACTGGTGAATAGCCGAGAGTCCACCACGGAGTTCAAGGTCAAGCAGAAGTCAAGAAGACCTAAGTATTGACGCGTCAATCCTAGTTAGGTCTTCAAGACGTATGTCTGGAAGGCCTATTGTTATTATCCGGTTTTTTTTCAAATTATTTGTTCGTTTTTTGTGCGCCCGATTCTTAAGTAACCGCCCACCCGATGTGCATGACATTTTCAGGGCTTATAGTTTGTGACAAAAAATAGCCGTGTACGTCTGCTGTTGTCCTGAGTTATCTCCCCTTGATGTTGAAACTTTAAACCTCAATAGCTCGAAAACTTATTAAGATATTTTCATAAAACTTTCACCAAAATGTGCGCAACAACATTCCCCATCGATTTGGTCTATAGCGGTTTTCGGCCGTAATAATATATTTTTTGCTTTTTAAAAAAACTGAATATTTTGTGCACTTTCGCGGTTTTGAGGGTACGCTTCTTTTACAGCTATGTATTGTAGCTCATTTTGAAGCTGGATAACTGGTCCTTAACGTGATTTTGCAAAAAATTAGAATTTCGACTTGGTATTTTAGTATTTTGCAATTTAAAATTGTCAATTTTAAAAAGGGTGAAATGTGGCCTCCTGTTCAATGGGACATAAGTCGGTCGACAATGAAGATATGTGAAAGATTCTTGTTGTAATCTGATCCAGATACGTTACGAAAAAGGTCTGTTGCACATCTATATCATGTAAAAGTTGATAGTTTTGCCCCAATTTAACCATTGATCCCAAAATATGAAATTTTGTTACTTTGAGACTTTTAAAGGGGTATATTTTTTAGAGAATTTTCGATCGTAAACCACTGAAGATAGCAACACGTTCAATAGCTCATTTTGAAGCCGAAACATCATTTATTAAGGACAATAACGTTCAAGCATGTTTCTGCCATAGTTTACGTGTGATAAGTCATAGAAGTTTGTCATTTTTCGAAAATCGCCAGTTTCGGCAAAGTTGAAAGGATAATAACTCCTTAACTATTTACGCTATTGTAATTCGATTCACATCATCGGATGCACAATTGTAAGATCAAAAACTTGTATGTTACACTCTTTCATCAACAAGTTGATAGATAAGCTCCTGACATCGCAAACGTTGTCTAGGGGTCCAAATGAAAGCATTTTTTACTGTTTTCTTAAACATTCAGAACAACATAACGCATTACTTATGTATGCAATCTAAATGATGATTACATCTACTTAAGCGAAAATTAAAGCACAATATTTTTATGTTACATCTCAGTATGAAAATATTAACCATTTTGTCTTAATCGTGAGAAATATCATTTAGGGGTCCATTAGTATGTGATTTTTTTCAGAGGGGTACCTTCTTTGGAGAAAATTTGTAAAATAACTATTTTTAGATAGAGACATGTTAGATAGCTCATTTTAAAGCAGAAAAACTGGTGAATAACCGAGAGTCAAACATGGAGTTCAAGGTCAAGCAGAAGTCTTGAAGACCTAAGTATTGACGCGTCAATCCTAGTTCTAATTGGTGTTGTTTACTTGACGACGGACTGATTGATATTACACACACCACTTCATACAATCACTTTGCATTTGCACTTGCACATGTATTAATTATTAATATATCCCCATTTACTCTGCTTTCTTTTCTCTTTTCAGTCGCCGCAAATGGCTGCGATACTGCCGAAGCGGCGTTAAGCAATAACTCACTCACTCACTCTTCTTTCAGTTGCGTCAGGTAACCATGTACTATTATGATTGTGTTGTTTGGGTAGTTAATATATTTACTTTAGTAATTAGGTATTACTCTTTGTCTTAGCCGTATTCAGTCATATTCACTTTTCATTTTTCATTGTGTTTTGTCCTGAGCCCCTTCATATAAGTACACCTTGTCCCTTGTGTTTACACTTCACATATGGTGTAAAGCTACATCACCTCTCATATATAGAGAATACTAAACGACGTCCCGTTTAATAACATATTTATGAAACGAGTGGATGGTTTTGGTATTTAACGAGCGAAAGCGAGTTAGATACCAATACCATCCACGAGTTTCATAAATATGTTATTAAACGGGACGGAGTTTAGTATTTTATTTATTACACGCTCTAAATTAATGATATATGTAATTAAAGTTTACTATTCATTCATGTAGATGTGCGTAGGGATACATCTCTTACCATGGACGCATAACGCCATCTCACTAAACACCAAAAATAGACCAAGCAAATATCCGTTGATAACAATTTCAATTTTGAACAATAGTACAATTTCAAAACGCTCATTACATTGTCTTTATGTTGAACTATAAGAAGCGCAAATTGGCGAGTAAACAAAAACATCGTATTAATCTCACTAGATCTTATGAATGATGTCAGGTGATTGTGACGTCATCGGAATGCGACTGTTTTCAAGCGCGATTCAGTTAGGCTAGTTACAGTTGTATGTAGCTGCAGTTGCTTTGCCAAAATAGGCTCTGTAACACCCTGATGACAATGATACTTGGGAGTAAAGTTACATACAGTTCCGCAGCTAGTTTTATCTAGCGAAATTGTGGGAATCATTGTCCTTGTTGCCGATGAAGTTAACATTGACGGCACAAATTGCTGACAGCACCGCCGAAAATGGAGTTCTGACATTTATAGCAAACGTTAAAATTTTATATCAGCATTGATACTTACCTTGAAGCATTTTTATTAATTTATCTTGGTATGTTATCTTCTGTAACAACAGACAGACATGAACAATGCCTCCACAACCTTGAAAACTTACATGTCGACACGAAGCAATTTTTTACATTCTAAACAATCAAAACCATTCCTCAAAAGGAGAAGAAAATATCAAAATGTACCTGTTAAGGATTACAATGTCTAGTTGCAATAATACTCAACTGACGACTGTCACAGGATACGTGGGTTCAACGTGACGTTTATTCCTTGTGAATTTACATAAACTGAGGCTACGTCAAGTTGCATGACGAAGCAAAATGGCGGTCAAATCCCGAAAGCCGTAACGAGATAACATATGTGCCAAGGGAACTAACTCTGAATCAACCAAGGGATACTGATTGACGGTAAATTGTGATAGAAGTTTCCTTACAATATTAATCATAACGACGTTGCGTGAAAAAAACATGTCCCAAGAAATCCAGTGCGATCCCAAAGGCCATGTGACTACTGGAAAGTAGTTCCGACTGCGATCGCTTTCACGTGCAATGTTTCACAACAGTGTTGAATAACATTTCAATGTTTCACAACAGTAGTATCTTCAACGAGAGTGTAATAATTAGACTTATTCCATTTAGTTACAGTTATTTAATCATGTTATCATTGTATATCATGCACACTGGTTACATATGGCACGTTAGCTAGTTTAGATTTTCATTCTTGAATGTTTTCCCTTTTAATATTGTAATTTCTGTGAACATAATATTCAGTATGAATATCAGTCCACAGGAAATTAATAATATTGTGGAAACATTCCAAAGAATTGGTTTAAGGTCTCAGGCTTCTACACCTGAGGATTTCAGACTTGGTTGTATGTTGTGGCTAATTCCAGCATTACCAGTCAGGGGAAACAACTGCTCTTGTTTACCCTTTAGGCTTACCAACCCTTCCTTCCTTGATGGTGGTTGTCATTGCGCATGCACTACATCTTATGACTACTGGCGTTTTGAGGTTGAGTGTCTTCCGTCTTTGAAGACTTATCCTCACGATGTCAAATGTCAGGCAGTTCGATAGTCACTACAAGGGGAAGCACGTCAGTTGGCTACGGCCCTGGGACCTGGCGTTCCAATAGATAAGCATCTTTCTAAACGAGTGGAGCACTTACTGTCAAAGGCCATGGAGAAGAAGCCAATCATTATTTGAACCAGGAACCAGATGCTAAGGGATGTGTTCGGGTCAGGCCTCAAACTTTCACTTCAGCTGATATCAACCCACTGTTCAACAGACAACAGTGTAAGGCCCTATTAATGGATCGGAAGTAACAGAATTGAAGCAGATGATTCTGGACCTAAAGAAAGAGATTGAGGATCTAAAGAGGACTGCTGGTACTGCTTCACAGATGATACTCCCTGTGCCGGTGATTGATTCTCAGCCTGTCTCTGTTATTCCTCTTCTACACAGCCATCCAGCTACTCGAATCACTCCTGATCTTAATTTTCTCATTATTATAAGGTCTTAAATTTTATCATTATCATTAATTTACACACAAGTCAAGCACATCCTGATATTTGTGACGATATCTTTTCGAGAATATATTAAATAGTTAAACAAAGGTTCATTTATGAGAATTGTAGTGTTTGTGCGATACATTCCAACCAATGATGCGTGATAGTCGCGCCTACACGTTCGGGGCATGCATGTGCAATATGCTACGCTCGAGTATCACAAAAAGCAGTATGGCTCAACTGCATTTGGTGTTATGTAACATTGCTTTCCATAGCCATTCAAGCGTATCTATTGAACATGGCACAAAGACGATTGCCAATGGATCTCAAATCAAATTATTGGTAGGCACTCTGCAGGAATGTCCTTTCAGGCGATAGGACGAAATCTGGGCTATCATTACACCTCGAGAGGACCGGCACCTTCTTCGACATGTACGCCAAAAACCCTTCCTGACAAGTCCTCAGTTGAAACGTCTGTTGTTACCAAATCGAAACATCAGCACCAGAATAGTCATAATCGCCTCAAATCGGCAGGACTAAAGGCAAGAAGGGTTATTAAACGTCCCTTGTTGAAAGACCATCATAAACGTTCATGTTTGGCACGGTGTTTAGACAGAAGAATACAGCTTATCCCCCAAGGAACATCCAGCCAACTGTTGCGTATGGAGGTGGCTCTGTTATGGTAGGGGATGGCGGTCTCATGGCTGCAAGCTGGAGTTGGTCATCATCAGGGGCAACTTAACGGGAGCTCAATACATCCGGGACGT
Organism: Gibbula magus; assembly: GCA_936450465.1. NCBI lineage: Eukaryota > Metazoa > Mollusca > Gastropoda > Trochida > Trochidae > Gibbula > Gibbula magus. The sequence goes on along the minus strand of OW388295.1, from coordinate 26,682,806 downwards.
GCTACAGTCGGTCGTTGTTCCTCAGTTCGGTAACCATGCACTTGATACACGACCACAGTACATGGACGACAACGCCCGGCCTCACCGTTTACGTGCCGTTGTCGATTACATGCGAGCCAACGCAGTGACAATTTTACCCTGACCAGCAGTAAGCCCAACTCTGAACCCTCTGGAGCATGTGTAGGATATTCTAGCGCGGCGACTCCAGGCTCGGAACCCTCCAGTACTAGACTTACATGAGTTGGAGGCAGCTCTGCACGCTGAGTGGATGTTATTGACACAAGAACAGATACCACGTCTGACTGGAGGCATGAGGACGTAGGGTGCAGTGTACCAAATACTGATCAATCTTATTGAACATGTACACTAGAGTCTACAAAGAACATTAAGAAGTGACCATAACAATGCGAATGTGTTTTGTTTAACTTGCAGCTCCATACTTTTGTGGACATTGTTTCATGGTAAAAACATTACCTGTGTAAACATGACGTCATCGCTATTAAATAATGATAACAGCTACATATTGTTGCGTTTCTGTCTTGCCAGATGGCTGTTCTATCTGAAAAAAATAATCTCAGATTAATTAAGGGTCATAGCAGAGCTTACTTGTTTCTGACATTCAGCTATATGAAAATATAAGGGGGTGCTTAACTTTATTCTTTGTGTATATTATCATTGTACTTCTTGGAGCAGTTATTTCTAATCTTCTATGACACCCTATCTATGAGACCCAACTTCAAAGTGTTAAGTGCCTCATATTTGTTTCATGTAACGACGTCCTTGGCAAGACAGTGCTATTGTATTCACAGAAGATACCTCCGTATTGTAAAGAGTGAACTCCGTGATTCTTTGTCGTTCAACCTCTATGTAGAAATATCTTATAAAGATAAAAGACATCTCTGTTGGAGCGTATTATTGCTTGCAAGGGTAGATCTTGGACTGACGTAGCTAAGTGCTGTGTGAACCCTAACGTGCAGCGCTAACCTTTATGAAACTTTCTGGAACATCAATTAATCATTTACATAACTCATTCTGACAAAATGGAAGCTAACATAGGTTTGAACACTCAAAATTATTCCTGAACTTTAGTGTAGTTTTAGAATATCAAAGCTTAAAACACTAGTAAATACAGTATTTAACATTAATGCCGGTCTGCAAGTCTAAAAAATCGATAAAGTGTGAGCAAAGATTAGGAATCGAACATAGCCACGCGCTCTGTAGCTCATCAGGAGAATTGTGAACTTTAAACAACGCATTATTCAACATACCTCACAAAGGTTAAGGCTACTAATATATCAATAAGACATTACCCAGTCACCAAATTAAACGTTTTTCAAGGTATGTCAACACCAAACAGAATTATTATGGACCTTTACATTCTAAGAAAGAAGTAACCAGTATGTTCACCATTCTCCCTATATATAACTAAAAGTTGTACACCACCTCATTGAAACCCTGCCACGCAGAAGGTAAAATGCCTTTCACGTCAATATTTAAAAAAAATAGATTTCCTATTATCTTTTCATTATTTCAACAATATCATTGAGAAAAACTACTATATTATCTAAATGTTTTCACTTAAAAATATGTAATGTATATTAAAATGTATGTATTAAAATATACAAAACACATCCGGAAGATCTTCCTACTTTTGTTTCTATAGATAACAATGAACAAGGGAGAGAACTCATGGGGATTTTTAATAGTTGCATCTGTTTTTGATAGCTAGCAGTTTTGCTATGAAGTTCAAATCCTGAACTTCTCAGAACATACACTATTTTATATCTTTTTAGATTTTGTTTTATCAAATGCGTTATAAAGAGTTTTAAGGCATTCTTTCAAGTCTGTAAGAGATATGTTTTTATTACGGTCAATTTTAAAGGGGCAGTAGCACGTTTTTTTTATAATTTATTTTTTCAAATTTCCTATTTATAATGATAGTTTATGTCATTTAAATTAACTTAAGAGGGTAAAACATCTTATTACACAAACCAATTATCTGTAGTGGTAAAAACTATGTTGCGTATAAAACAAAAATTGCATGGCGGCCATTTTATTGTGAACACAATTTATTATTTTGTATTACAAAAATGATTCCCATGGCTTTACCGAAACATGTACACTCATTTTAAACTTTATTTTCCGAAGAGAGAAGGATGTTTTACTATTGGTGAAATTATTTTCAAATACATTTCATCAACTTATTTGAGCGAAAAAACGTGCTACTGCCCCTTTAATATGACCCTCCCGAATCTTTCGTATTTTTGTCGATCCTAACCTCTGTTCTATGTGGACTTTCTCGGCTAGAAATGGAGAGTCCTGATTGGTTGAATTTGAATCTTGTTGTGCAACAGTGACACCGTGGTAAAGGTGACACATGTTACTGGATTTTGTGAAAACAATTGATCATAGGCAGGCATAGTATATGTAATATCCTTTTTATGCCTAAAGGGGATTTTGTTTAGAGAAATCCTAATAGTAGAACAGAGGTTATGATCGAAAATTTGAAGGGACTAAACTCTGTCGGAAGAGAATGTCCATATATTAAACAACACATAAACTTGATATTTTAAAGTTTCTTTTTTCAGTTAAGGATTTACAAAGTGCATTTCGCAAAGAGAAATAAATCAGATTGAAGGTTATGATTAAATTTTATATTAATGTTTAAGATAAAAGTGGAGACATATATAATTACACGGAATTGACAGCCTTGTGACGTACGTCGGGTTTGAATATACTTTATATAATCACATACTAAAGAGCATCCTGTAAATGTTGTTTTAAAGTTACTTGATTTAGTTAAGGATTACAATACAACAGTTTCCATGATGTCCATCCAATCTCTGACGTCACAGTAAACGATGACGTCATCCTGTCGAAGATGGCGCAGAGTCCGAGATCTGAGCTGTAGCTGAACATGCCACAGTTGACGTGTTTAGAACACAGAGACGCGCAGCTCCCACGTGAGGTCGAGGTTTCCGAGATCAGTCCATCAGAGAACTTTCCCTCTTTCAGAACTCGTGCAAACCTTGCTCTCCCTGACTCGTCTCCTGGAGATAGACGACATTGCATAAGCGTTTGTCAGATGAAGGGAAATAATAGATACACAATCATAAAAGCAAATGAGTGTACATTCAAAAACTCAATTTTAAGCTTTTTGTGCGCTAAGAAGACAAAACGTAAATTGATTTCATTATGTTAAACCCTAACCCTACCACAACCCACTCTAATGCTAATAGAAATGGTCATATTTACCCTTTGAACTTTCTATACAAGAGAGGTAATTGAATTTTATAAATATTCACAACTGTCTTACACATACAAAAATTGAACAACTAAACAATTAACAATTAAAGACCATCAAATATTACAATATCGATGAATTACTGTATTTGTAAATTTTCCGTTTTAATTAAAAAACAGCAGTGTTGAATAACGAAGAAGTCAGTATTATCTTATTAATGAGGTCCAATGAAAGGACATACATGTACAGCATTTTTATAATAACGGTTTTGCAACTTTTCTCAGGGATTAATTCCGTTCGATGGAACATAACAATTACAACATTGAACAACATGAATATATTTAGTGCATAATCCATGAACATCATCTCTTACCTAATTTAATGGTTGCACCTGCACCAGCTATTTTTAACAACGCCATCTTCTTGACCAGTCTTCCGGTTGAGTCCAGCCGATTAAAGATTGTATTCTTCCCGGGCAGTTTGCCTTTACCATACTTGATACGACCGCCACCCCAGCTCATCCAGAACCACCTGGAAACAAAAAATAACTCATCCAGAAACATCTCGAAACATAATAGAACTCATCCAGAACCATCTGGAAACATACAACAACTCATCCAGAACCACCTGGAAACATACATGTCACCATAACTACCTGGAAACATACGACAACTCATCTAGAACCATTTGGAAACATACAAGAACTCATCCAGAACCACTGGAAACGTACACCTCATCCAGAACCACCTGGAAACATACAACAACTCATCCAGAACCACCTGGAAACATACAAGAACTCATCTAGAACCACCTGGAAACATACGACAACTCATCCAGAACCACCTGGAAACATACAACAGCTCACCAGGAACCACCTGGAAACATACAAGAACTCATCCAGAACCATCTCGAAACATACAACAGCTCACCAGGAACCACCTGGAAACATAAAAGAACTCATCCAGAACCACCTGGAAACATACAAGTCACCAGAACTACCTGGAAACATACAACAACTCATCAAGAACCACTTGGAAACATACGACAACTCATCCAGAACCATCTGGAAACATACAAGAACTCATCCAGAACCATCTGGAAACATACAACTCATCCAGAACCACCTGGAAACATACGACAACTCATCCAGAACCACCGGGAAACATACAAGAACTCATCCAAAACCACCTGGAAACATACAACTCATCCAGAACCACCTGGAAACGTACAACAACTCATCCAGAACCACCGGGAAACATACAAGAACTCATCCAAAACCAATTGGAAACACAAGAGTTCTAGAACCACCTGGAAACATACAAGTCACCAGAACTACCGGGAAACATACGATAACTCATCCAGAACCACCGGGAAACATACAAGAACTCATCCAGAACCACCTGGAAACATACAACTCATCCAGAACCACCTGGAAACATACAAGAACTCATCCAGAACCACCTGGAAACATACGACAACTCATCCAGAACCACCGGGTAACATACAAGAACTCATCCAAAACCAATTGGAAACACAAGAGTTCACTGTCGTGTTTGTTCATCAGAACCACCAGCGAACACACTATCCAAGCTTGTAAATCAATACACAAATGAGACAATCCTATAACGCCATGTATGGAAGGTCCTTTAAATATTACCTATGATTCTATATATATATATATATATCATATAATGTACCTGCTCGCCATGTTAACTGAAGACTATTTGACACTCCAGCTTATTATTTTACCAAGTAACCGGCGCATGCCCCTGCTAATTGGACCTTACTACCGTAGCAGCGCACTTCACCTGAACGCTGCAGTGAGCTTTGTTACACTAGTACAGAAAAAATAAGGATGTGCAGCAAGAATTAAATTAGCCAGTGATGTGTACTGGCGTTATTTGTAGCTGGTACAGATGCTACTGTAATATATATTATACACATGTGCGTTGTATCTCTTTATGTAAACCTTGTTATGTAATGGTACCTAAATTCGTTGCAGTTCAGCACACTTCGTGTGTTTTGGTTCAGCTGATCGGTACCAGTTGGGGGCACTAAAAGTCGAGACTTCTTGTTGCGCCAAGTCCCGATATAGAAGGCGATTAGTCCTTTTCTATCGCCGTCCCGTAGCTGAAAACCGTGGTTTTGACACCCCTTCACCTGGTACACCATATTAGTGCACGACTCTGCTTCTACACCCCGAGTTGAGAGATCCAGTGTGCCGCCATTGTTAGAAAGAACTAAATGTGGCTTTTCTGAAACAAAGAAGTTTGTGATGTCATCAACAAAGCATCTGAAAGTTAATATGGATGTGGAGTTATGCTTAACAGAGTCAAATGTCCCTTATGTGACTTATTCATATTCCAAGGAATTTTCTTCTTTGATCAAGCAAACTCTGTCTTAGCTTCCTCGATAATCAAAAGAAAACGTATTGCGATGTTTTGGAGGAAGGAAGAACTACAAAACAATCTGACCTGCACTAAACTTGATGAACATAATTTACATTAGCAGGCCCCATCAAACGAGGGATTGTTCAATAACATAAGCTCAGTGCTCGTAAACTCACACTATTGTACTATTCAGTTATTGTATACTCACACTATTGTACTATTCAGTGCTTGTTTACTCACATTATTGTACTAATCAGTGCTTGAATGCTCACACTATTGTACTATTCAGTGCTTGTATGCTCACACTATTGTACTATTCAGTGCTTGTATACTCACACTATTGTACTATTCATGCAGTGCGTGTATAACCACACTATTGTACTATTCAGTGCTTATATGCTCACACTATTGTACTATTCAGTTCTTGTATACTCACACTATTGTACTATTCAGTGCTTGTTTACTCACATTATTGTACTATTCAGTGCTTGTATACTCACACTATTGTACCATTCAGTGCTTGTATAGTCACACTATTGTACTATTCAGTGCTTGTAAACTCACACTATTGTACTATTCAGTGCTTGTAAACTCACACTATTGTACTATTCAGTGCTTGTATAGTCAAACTATTGTACTATTCAGTGCTTGTTTACTCACACTATTGTACTATTCAGTGCTTGTATACTCACACTATTGTACTATTCAGTTCGTGTATACTCACATTATTGTACTATTCAGTGCTTGTATGCTCACACTATTGTACTATTCAGTGCTTGTATACTCACACTATTGTACTATTCAGTGCGTGTATAATCACACTATTGTACTATTCAGTGCTTATATGCTCACCCTATTGTACTATTAAGTTCTTGTATACTCACACTATTGTACTATTCAGTTCTTGTTTACTCATATTATTGTACTATTCAGTGCTTGTATACTCACAATATTGTACTATTCAGTGCTTGTATACTCACACTATTGTACTTTTCAGTTCGTGTATACTCACATTATTGTACTATTCAGTGCTTGTATACTCACACTATTGTACTATTCAGTGCTTGTATACTCACACTACTGTACTATTCAGTGCTTGTATACTCACACTATTGTACTATTCAGTGCTTGTATACTCACACTATTGTACTATTCAGTGCTTGTATACTCACACTATTGTACTATTCAGTGCTTGTATACTCACACTACTGTACTATTCAGTGCTTGTATACTCACACTACTGTACTATTCAGTGCTTGTATGCTCACACTATTGTACTATTCAGTGCTTGTATACTCACACTATTTTACTATTCAGTGCTTGTATACTCACACTACTGTATTATTCAGTGCTTGTATACTCACCCTAGTGTACTATTCAGTGCGTGTATAATCACACTATTGTACTTTTCAGTTCGTGTATACTCACATTATTGTACTATTCAGTGCTTGTATACTCACACTATTGTACTATTCAGTGCTTGTATACTCACACTGCTGTACTATTCAGTGCTTGTATACTCACACTATTGTACTATTCAGTGCTTGTATACTCACACTACTGTACTATTCAGTGCCTATATGCTCACACTATTGTACTATTCAGGTATTGTATACTCACACTATTGTACTATTCAGTGCTTGTTTACTCACACTATTGTACTATTCAGTGTTTGTATACTAATACTATTGTACTATTGAGTGCTTGTATACACACACTATTGTACTATTCAGTTCTTGTTTACTCACACTATTGTACTATTCAGTGCTTGTTTACTCACACTATTGTACTATTCAGTGTTTGTATACTAATACTATTGTACTATTGAGTGCTTGTATACACACACTATTGTACTATTCAGTTCTTGTTTACTCACACTATTGTACTATTCAGTGCTTGTTTACTCACATTATTGTACTATTCAGTGTTTGTATACTCACACTATTGTACTATTCAGTGCTTGTATACTCACACTATTGTACTATTCAGTGCTTGTATACTCAAACTATTGTTCTATTCAGTGCTTGTAAACTCACATTATTGTACTATTCATTGCTTGTACACTCACACTATTGTACTATTCAGTGCTTGTATACTCACACTATTGTACTATTCAGTGCTTGTATACTCACACTATTGTACTGTTCAGTGCTTGTATGCTCACAGTATTGCACTATTCAGTGCTTGTATACTCACACTATTGTACTGTTCAGTGTTTGTATACACACACTATTGTACTATTCAGTGCTTGTATACTCACACTATTGTACTATTCAGTGTTTGTATACTAATACTATTGTACTATTCAGTATTTGTATACTCACATTGTTGTACTATTCAGTGCTTGTATACTCACACTACTGTACTATTCAGTGCTTGTATGCTCACACTATTGCACTATTCAGTGCTTGTATACTCACACTATTGTACTATTCAGTGCTTGTATACTCACACTTTTGTATCATTCAGTGCTTGTAAACTCACACTATTGTACTATTCAGTGCTTGTAAACTCACACTATTGTACTATTCAGTGCTTGTATACTCACCCTAGTGTACTATTCAGTGCGTGTATAATCACACTATTGTACTTTTCAGTTCGTGTATACTCACATTATTGTACTATTCAGTGCTTGTATACTCACACTATTGTACTATTCAGTGCTTGTATACTCACACTGCTGTACTATTCAGTGCTTGTATACTCACACTATTGTACTATTCAGTGCTTGTATACTCACACTACTGTACTATTCAGTGCCTATATGCTCACACTATTGTACTATTCAGGTATTGTATACTCACACTATTGTACTATTCAGTGCTTGTTTACTCACACTATTGTACTATTCAGTGCTTGTATACTCACACTATTGTACTATTCAGTGCGTGTATACTCACACTATTGTACCATTCAGTGCTTGTAAACTCACACTATTGTACTATTCAGTGCTTGTATACTCACACTATTGTATCATTCAGTGCTTGTATACTCACACTATTGCACTGTTCAGTTCTTGAATACTCACCCTAGTGTACTATTCAGTGCTTGTATAGTCACACTATTGTACTATTCAGTGCTTGTATACTCACACTATTGTACTATTCAGTGTTTGTATACCCACAGTATTGTACTATTCAGTGCTTGTATACTCACCCTAGTGTACTATTCAGGGCGTGTATAATCACACTATGTACTTTTCAGTTCGTGTATACTCACATTATTGCACTATTCAGTGCTTGTAAACTCACATTATTGTACTATTCAGTGCTTGTATACTCACACTATTGTACTATTCAGTTCTTGTATACTCGCACTATTGTACTATTCAGTGCTTGTTTACTCACAATATTGTACTATTCAGTGCTTGTATACTCACACTATTGTACTATTCAGTGCTTGTATACTCACACTATTGTTCTATTCAGTGCATGTAAACTCACATTATTGTACTATTCAGTGCTTGTATACTCACACTATTGTACTATTCAGTGCTTGTATACTCACAATATTGTACTATTCAGTGTATGTATACTCACACTATTGTACTAGTCAGTGCATGTATACTCACACTATTGTACTATTCAGTGTTTGTATACTCACACTATTGTACTGTTCAGTGCTTGTATGCTCACACTATTGCACTATTCAGTGCTTGTATACTCACACTATTGTACTGTTCAGTGTTTGTATACACACACTATTGTACTATTCAGTGCTTGTATACTCACACTATTGTACTATTCAGTGTTTGTATACTAATACTATTGTACTATTCAGTATTTGTATACTCACATTATTGTACTATTCAGTGCTTGTATACTCACACTACTGTTCTATTCAGTGCTTGTATGCTCACACTATTGCACTATTCAGTGTTTGTATACTCACACTATTGTACTATTCAGTGCTTGTATACTCACACTTTTGTATCATTCAGTGCTTGTAAACTCACACTATTGTACTATTCAGTGCTTGTAAACTCACACTATTGTACTATTCAGTGCTTGTATACTCACCCTAGTGTACTATTCAGTGCGTGTATAATCACACTATTGTACTTTTCAGTTCGTGTATACTCACATTATTGTACTATTCAGTGCTTGTATACTCACACTATTGTACTATTCAATGCTTGTATACTCACACTGCTGTACTATTCAGTGCTTGTATACTCACACTATTGTACTATTCAGTGCTTGTATACTCACACTACTGAACTATTCAGTGCCTATATGCTCACACTATTGTACTATTCAGGTATTGTATACTCACACTATTGTACTATTCAGTGCTTGTTTACTCACACTATTGTACTATTCAGTGCTTGTATACTCACACTATTGTACTATTCAGTGCGTGTATACTCACACTATTGTACCATTCAGTGCTTGTAAACTCACACTATTGTACTATTCAGTGCTTGTATACTCACACTATTGTATCATTCAGTGCTTGTATACTCACACTATTGCACTGTTCAGTTCTTGAATACTCACCCTAGTGTACTATTCAGTGCTTGTATAGTCACACTATTGTACTATTCAGTGCTTGTATACTCACACTATTGTACTATTCAGTGTTTGTTTACTCACAATATTGTACTATTCAGTGCTTGTATACTCACACTATTGTACTATTCAGTGCGTGTATACTCACACTATTGTACCATTCAGTGATTGTAAACTCACACTATTGTACTATTCAGTGCTTGTAAACTCACACTATTGTACTATTCAGTGCTTGTATACTCACCCTAGTGTACTATTCAGTGCGTGTATAATCACACTATGTACTTTTCAGTTCGTGTATACTCACATTATTGCACTATTCAGTGCTTGTAAACTCACATTATTGTACTATTCAGTGCTTGTATACTCACACTATTGTACTATTCAGTTCTTGTATACTCGCACTATTGTACTATTCAGTGCTTGTTTACTCACAATATTGTACTATTCAGTGCTTGTATACTCACACTATTGTACTATTCAGTGCGTGTATACTCACACTATTGTACCATTCAGTGATTTTAAACTCACACTATTGTACTATTCAGTGCTTGTAAACTCACACTATTGTACTATTCAGTGCTTGTATAGTCACACTATTGTACTATTCAGTGCTTGTATACTCACACTATTGTACTATTCAGTGCTTGTTTACTCACACTATTGCACTATTCAGTGCTTGTATACTCACCCTAGTGTACTATTCAGTGCTTGTATACTCACACTATTGTACTATTAAGTGTTTGTATACCCACACTATTGTACTATTCAGTGCTTGTATACGCACCCTAGTGTACTATTCAGTGCGTGTATAATCACACTATTGTACTTTTCAGTTCGTGTATACTCACATTATTGTACTATTCAGTGCTTGTATACTCACACTATTGTACTATTCAGTGCTTGTATACTCACACTATTGTACTATTCAGTGCTTGTATACTCACACTATTGTACTATTCAGTGCTTGTATACTCACACTACTGTATTATTCAGTGCTTGTAAACTCACACTATTGTACTATTCAGTGTTTGTATACTACCACTATTGTACTATTCAGTATTTGTATACTCACATTATTGTACTATTCAGTATTTGTATACTCACACTATTGTACTGTTCAGTGCTTGTATACAAACATTATTGTACTATTCAGTGCTTGTATACTCACACTATTGCACTATTCAGTGCTTGTATACTCACACTATTGTACTATTCAGTGCTTGTATACTCACTCTATTGTACTATTCAGTGCTTGTATACTCACACTATTGTACTATTCAGTGTTTGTATACTCACCCTATTGTACTAGTCAGTGCATGTATACTCACACTATTGTACTATTCAGTGTTTGTATACTAATACTATTGACCTATTCAGTATTTGTATACTCACATTATTGTACTATTGAGTGCTTGTATACACACACTATTGTACTATTCAGTTCTTGTTTACTCACACTATTGTACTATTCAGTGCTTGTTTACTCACATTATTGTACTATTCAGTGTTTGTATACTCACACTAGTGTACTATTCAGTGCTTGTATACTCACACTATTGTACTATTCAGTGCTTGTATACTCAAACTATTGTTCTATTCAGTGCTTGTAAACTCACATTATTGTACTATTCAGTGCTTGTACACTCACACTATTGTACTATTCAGTGCTTGTATACTCACACTATTGTACTATTCAGTTCGTGTATACTCACACTATTGTACTATTCAGTGCTTGTATACTCACACTATTGTTCTATTCAGTGCTTGTCAACTCACATTATTGTACTATTCAGTGCTTGTATACTCACACTATTGTACTATTCAGTGCTTGTATACTCACACTATTGTACTATTCAGTATTTGTATACTCACACTATTGTACTAGTCAGTGCATGTATACTCACACTATTGTACTATTCAGTGTTTGTATACTCACACTATTGTACTGTTCAGTGCTTGTATGCTCACACTATTGCACTATTCAGTGCTTGTATACTCACACTATTGTACTATTCAGTGTTTGTATACACACACTATTGTACTATTCAGTGCTTGTATACTCACACTATTGTACTATTCAGTGTTTGTATACTAATACTATTGTACTATTCAGTATTTGTATACTCACATTATTGTACTATTCAGTGCTTGTATACTCACACTATTGTACTATTCAGTATTTGTATACTCACATTATTGCACTATTCAGTGCTTGTATACTCACACTATTGTACTATTCAGTATTTGTATACTCACATTATTGTACTATTCAGTGCTTGTATACTCACACTATTGTACTATTCAGTGTTTGTATACTCACATTATTGTACTATTCAGTGCTTGTATACTCACACAATTGTACTATTCAGTGTTTGTATACTCACATTATTGTACTATTCAGTGCTTGTATATTCACACTATTGTACTGTTCAGTGTTTGTATACACACACTATTGTACTATTCAGTGCTTGTATACTCACACTATTGTACTTTTCAGTGTTTGTATACTAATACTATTGTACTATTTAGTATTTGTATACTCACATTATTGTACTATGCAGTGCTTGTATACTCCGCTATTGTACTATTCAGTGCTTGTATACTCACACTATTGTACTATTCAGTTCGTGTATACTCACACTATTGTACTATTCAGTGCTTGTATACTCACACTATTGTTCTATTCAGTGCTTGTCAACTCACATTATTGTACTATTCAGTGCTTGTATACTCACACTATTGTACTATTCAGTGCTTGTATACTCACACTATTGTACTATTCAGTATTTGTATACTCACACTATTGTACTAGTCAGTGCATGTATACTCACACTATTGTACTATTCAGTGTTTGTATACTCACACTATTGTACTGTTCAGTGCTTGTATGCTCACACTATTGCACTATTCAGTGCTTGTATACTCACACTATTGTACTGTTCAGTGTTTGTATACACACACTATTGTACTATTCAGTGCTTGTATACTCACACTATTGTACTATTCAGTGTTTGTATACTAATACTATTGTACTATTCAGTATTTGTATACTCACATTATTGTACTATTCAGTGCTTGTATACTCACACTATTGTACTATTCAGTGTTTGTATACTCACACTATTGTACTATTCAGTTCGTGTATACTCACACAATTGTACTATTCAGTGTTTGTATACTCACATTATTGTACTATTCAGTGCTTGTATACTCACACTATTGTACTGTTCAGTGTTTGTATACACACACTATTGTACTATTCAGTGCTTGTATACTCACACTATTGTACTATTCAGTGTTTGTATACTAATACTATTGTACTATTCAGTATTTGTATACTCACATTATTGTACTATTCAGTGCTTGTATACTCACACTATTGTACTATTCAGTATTTGTATACTCACATTATTGTACTATTTAGTGCTTGTATACTCACACTATTGTACTATTCAGTATTTGTATACTCACATTATTGCACTATTCAGTGCTTGTATACTCACACTATTGTACTATTCAGTATTTGTATACTCACATTATTGTACTATTCAGTGCTTGTATACTCACACTATTGTACTATTCAGTGTTTGTATACTCACATTATTGTACTATTCAGTGCTTGTATACTCACACAATTGTACTATTCAGTGTTTGTATACTCACATTATTGTACTATTCAGTGCTTGTATACTCACACTATTGTACTGTTCAGTGTTTGTATACACACACTATTGTACTATTCAGTGCTTGTATACTCACACTATTGTACTATTCAGTGTTTGTATACTAATACTATTGTACTATTCAGTATTTGTATACTCACATTATTGTACTATTCAGTGCTTGTATACTCACACTATTGTACTATTCAGTGCTTGTATACTCACACTATTGTACTATTCAGTGCTTGTATACTCAAACTATTGTTCTATTCAGTGCTTGTATACTCACATTATTGTACTATTCAGTGCTTGTACACTCACACTATTGTACTATTCAGTGCTTGTATACTCACACTACTGTACTATTCAGTGCTTGTATACTCACACTATTGTACTATTTTTTTGTTGGTTTTCACAAATATATTTATGTTGGTGAATGAACTAGTTACACGACATATATTTGTGGTTATGCATTGCATCCAAGTCTAACTCCATGTAGAACAGTTCTATACAGGAGACAAGGTTGTCGAAAACTATTACTTTGGAGGAGCTATTCAGGTGAATGATACTTATGTTGGGTTGTAATGGTTGTATTCGTGTATATTCTAAATCACTTAAACCGAAGCCTACTTTTAAATACTAAACAAAATCAAATATCTTAAAAGCACCTGCCTTGGACTCCAGACTGAGACAGACAGCACACAAGACAGGAGAGGATCAAGTTCGACTTTCGGAAAAGCAGCTTCAGATGATCCATGAGAGTTGTCCAGTGATGTTCTTGTCGCTAACTACGGACCTCTGTTTGGATTCTTCAATGGGTTGGTTCCTGATAATACCCGGCTGTAATGCAAACCAGTGCTTCATTGGTTAATACCCTCAGTTGACTCCTCTGAAGTACTTACCATCGATGTGTCTCGCTCAACCAGTGTATCCTCTTAAGTCAATCGATAGAGCTTTCCTTTCATCTTTTCATTTTAGTTCTTCTTTGATTTATAATGAATTTAACCATTAGGAAAGGTTGTATAAATGTTTTCGTTCAAAGTATCCTCCAACTCCCCGTTCTCATACAGAAAAACATTTTGTGATGAAATCACGAAGCTTTATACAATTTTATGCGTGTTTTGTTTGAATATATATGTTGTGTACAAGTGTATAGGTTATAAGTTGTATGCTATCATACAAATTATAACCTGTATATTAAACATGGTTTTTATTGTACATGTTATAACTTGTACAGTTTCGGTAGGTAATTTGGATATAACCGGAACAACAAGAAAACAAGATTTCAATAGATGTAACAAGCCTTAGACAATGTCCATACTAAAGTATTGTAATAGAATGCAGTAGGTAATACCGCTGAGAAAAAATAAAATTCATTGTTATAGAATTTATACCAAAACATTAGCACAAAGTTGTCTTGTATATGTTACAAATTGTACAAAGTCATAACTTGTACTTGTAACTTGTAAAATCATCCTGATACACGGACATTGTAATTAATACATTTTGCCAACGACAGAAACACCGGAAATGAGATAAATGTTTCATTGAATAAAATCATGACGAAAGAAAACGAATTTTAATGCTTCTTTTATCGATAATATCGAAAAATTAATTTTAATCAACAAATTGAAATTGTTAGATATTACACTGAACCGAATCAACAAAATAAGCTTCTGATAAACCTTGATAAACAACATGGGCAATTTTGGGTATGTAATTTTAGAAAGAAATATGAATAAACACGTTTGAAATATAAATCGTTTTAATTAATTATAGTAACATAGTAGATACATATCAGATAATATCATACGAAGTTCAAATTACTTAAACTTTGATAGTCCGAACGAATACATTCCCATTAAGAATCCATTTTCGAAATTTCACCTGTGCTGTGCAAGATAGATGATGCGCCCGATTCCTTCAAATGTAACCATGAAATGAACATGTGTTACCTAGATGGCAACGGATTAAATGGATCGCACGATTTTCGAACATTGAGATCGTGCATTCGATTCGTTATATATATGCCACATTCACCGCGGGTCATTCTCAAAGTTAGTATTGAGATGACTGTAGTTAAGCTTTACGAATAACTTCCCCAAAATATCCCGACATCCTCCCTTACATGAACCTCCACAACATACCTCCCATCCCTCATTTACCGCATCATTCCAACCTTTTCCTCACTCCAAAGCATACCAGCCCATCCTCACCCAAACATCATCCAAACCCAATCACTCATCCAAACATCATCCAAACACAATCACTCATCCCAATTTCATTCAAACACAATCACTCATCCCAACATCATCCAAACCCTATACCTCATCCCACAATATCACAACCCCATCCCTCATCCCCACAATATCACAACCCCATTCCTCATCCCCACAATATCACAACCCAATCCCTCATACCCACAGCATCTATTCCAATCCCACACACCCACATCCCAATCCCATCCCTTACTCCACAGCTTCCCAGCCAATCCGTCACCCCACAGCATACCAATCCCATCCCTCATGATCATTTCACAACATCCCAGGCCCATCCCTCACCCGACAGGATCCCAACCCCATCCTTCACCCCCACAGCATACCAACCCCATCCCTCATGATCATTTACACAACATCCCAGGCCAATCCCTCACCCGACAGGATCCCAACCCCATCCTTCACCTCCACAACATACCAACCCCATCCCTCAACCCCACAATACCCCCAACCCAACCCCCAACTCCAATCCCAAAAGCATCTCAACCCAATCCCTCAACCCCACAGCATCCAATCCCAATCCCTTAGCCCCACAACATCCAATCCCCATCTATCATTCCCGTATCAGCCAAATCCCGTTTAGGGAGGTTTATTGTGCTTTGTAGACAAGAAAAGCAAGATTTTATGGATAACAATATCTTTATTGAGAACAAACACGGCTTTTTGTAGTATGTTTTTACTCCCTTAATTGGTGGATGTTGAAGACACGCCTTCACGCAGTATCGATACAACTGATCTCGAAATCGAGAGTTGAAAGTGAGTGCTTATTATTAAATCAAAGGTTTCTTCCAACACGTACAGAACAGCTCTGATACAGAGGAAATCAATAGAATAGTCGATAGACGGAACACATCAACCAGAACGAGACGATCTCAAGTTAATATATGTTGATTATCAGCATGGTGACCTAAGAGATGACAGCTACATTAAAGTCTATATTAAACAGAATAAAGAATTGTATATCCATAAAATCATCTTTTATCATTTCTCATCATTTCTCATTGTACAATTATAGAAGTTTTCAACGAAAAGGTCAATTAAAAAAATGAAAGCAATTCATTATATAATGATCAATGAAATACTGGGATTTATTAAAATATCCACCGTCCAGCACTGAAGATACTGTTTTTTTCTTCTTCTTTCAGTCGCCGCAAATGGCTGCGATACTGCCCAAGCGGCGTTAAGCAATAACTCACTCACTCTTCTTTCAGTTGGTCAGGTAATCATGTACTATTATGATTGTGTTATTGGGGTAGTTAATATATTTACTTTAGTAATTAGGTATTGCTCCTAGCCGTATTCAGTCATATTCACTTTTCATTTACATTGTGTTTTGTCCTGAGCCCCTACATGTAAGTACACCTTGTCCCTTCAGTGTTTACACTTCACATATGGTGTAAATATACATCACCTCTCACATTTAGTATTATTCCATTTAGCTACAGTTATTTAATCATGTTATCATTGTATATCATGCACACTGATTACATATGGCACGTTAGTTAGTTTAGATTTTCATTCTTGAATGTTTCCCTTTTCATATTGTAATCTCTGTGAACATAATATTCAGTATGAATATCAGTTCACAGGAGATTAATAATATTGTGGAGGCATTCCATAGAATGGGTTTAAGGCCTCCGGCTTCTACACCTGAGGAGTTTCAGACTTGGTTGTATGATGTGGCTAATTCCAGCATGCACCAGTCAGGGGAAACAACTGCTCTTGTTTACCCTTTAGGCTTACCAACCCTTCCTTCCATTGATGATGGTTGTCATTGCACTACATCGTATGACTACTGGCGTTTTGAGGTTGAGTGTCTTCTGTCTTTGAAGACTTATCCTCATGATGTCATATGTCAGGCAGTGCGACAGTCACTACAAGGGGAAGCAAGTCAGTTGGCTATGGCCCTGGGACCTGGCGTTCCAATATATAAGCTTCTTTCTTAACTGCAGAGTGCGTTCAGTAACGTGGAGCCGATTGCTACTTGCACAGTTCTATGTTGCTACTCAGCATGAAGATGAGGATGTGTCAGCCTGGAGTCGACGAGTGGAGCCGTTACTGTCAAAGGCCACGGAGAAGAAGCCAATCATTATTGGAACCAGGAACCAGATGCTAAGGGATGTGTTCTGGTCAGGCCTCAAACCTTCACTTCAGCTGATATCAAGGTATAGTTCGACAGCATTAAAGACTTTGATGAACTTCGCTTGGCTTTGAGACAGTTGGCGTTTGAGCACGAGGACAACCCTATCAGAGTTTCTCACAGAAACCCACTGTTCAACAGATAGCAGTGGAAGGCCCTATTAATTGATCGGAAGTCACAGAATTGAAGCAGATGAATCTGGACCTAAAGAAAGAGATTGAGGATCTAAAGAGGACTGCCGGTACTGCTTCACGAATTATACCCCCGGTGATTGATACTCAGCCTGTCTCTGTTAGTCCTCTTGTACACAGCCATCCATACTCCTGATTTGGGACTGGATGGACCAGTTTGCTGGACCTGTGGACAGAGGGGACACTTACAGTACAGCTGTAGGATCATCACTGACCACTGTCAGAGAGGACCTTATGTTCCTCGGGTGATGAGTCACACTCTCCCTACGGGCATGCTTGGTCCCAAGAAGCAGGTACCAGACGGTATGGTTGGCAGTTCAATAGAGGTCGACGTTCACATCGAGGGCACTTCTACACCAGCACTTCTTGATACAGAACTTACAGTGTCTACCATGTCGGAGTCATTTTACAACATGCACTTTCGACATTTTCGCATGGAGCCTCTTGATGACATCTTAGAGATTGAGTGTACTGGTGGTGACCATTTGGGATTTATAACTGTGCGGGTTCGTGCGTTGGGATCAGCAGTAGAAGAGGATATTCCAGGGATATTTTTGGTAGTGCCTGATACCAAGTACAACTCAAATGTGCTTTCTCTTTTTGGAACGAATATTCTTGGATCTCTTCTACAGGACTGCAAGATAACTTACGGAGCAAGGTTTCTTCAGACAGCTCGCCTTCACACTCCATGGTATCTAGCCTTCAGATGTATGTCTATCAGGGACAAGGAACTAGCAAAGAACAGAGGACGTCTAGGACTAGTGACGAGCATGGATACCAGGAGAGTGATCGTTCCGCACAACAGCACAGTAACAGTCCCAGGACATCTTACTAGAGGTATCGACTACGCTCGCGTGTGTGCCCTTTATCAGCCAACAGAACCTTCCTCAATACCGACAGATATCGACATAGCTACTACGATTTCAGTGTATGACTGTATGATTGATGTCAACATTTCCAACGTCACCACAAGGACTGTTGTGATTCCTTCCAAAGCTATCCTATGTGAGATACAACCTGTGATGTTGGAAGTATTACAACCAGGACGACCAGTTAGGGGGAACTTTTGTTGAATCAACTTGAAGTGGAGAAAGATAGACTTAGCCGAGATCAGATTGAGCAAGGAATCGGACTTATCATGAAGTTCAAGGACATCTTCTCCCAAGGTGACAATGACTTAGGACGTACATCTAGGGTCAAGCACCAGATCAACTTGATTGATGACACTCCCTTCAGGCAACGCCATAGACGCATTCCACCAGCAATGTATGATTAGGTCAGAAGTCATATTCAACAACTACTCAGTGCAGGTATCACCAGGAAGTCTCACAGTCCTTGGTCATCCAATGTAGTGCTTGCTAGGAAGAAGGACAACAGCCTAAGAATGTGCATAGATTTTCGCCAGCTCAACAATTCTTCAATTAAAGACAGTTATGCTCTTCCGCGGATAGAGGAACTGCTGGATTCGCTTGGAGGAAACAGTTTTTTCAGTGTCCTTGATATGAAAAGCGGCTACCATCAGGTTGAAATCCAAGAAAATCATACAGAACGCACAGCTTTCTCTGTAGGAATCTTAGGATTCTACGAATTCAATTGGATGCCCTTTGGATTTTGCAACGCTCATGCGACCTCTCAGCGGCTGATGGAACAATGCTTGGATGGACTTGAACTTAAGACATGTCTTGTGTACATTGATGACCTCATCATATTTTCAAGAACCGACGGGGAGCACGTGGAAAGGAGTCGTCTCCGGGAAGCAGGATTGAAGTTGTCACCAAGAAGTGTAAGTTCTTTTAGATGAAGATCAAGTATGTTGTATACATCATCTCGGAGAATGGAATAGAGGCAAATCCGGACAAGATTCAGAAGATAGTAGACTGGCCAACACCTAACACTCCAGAGAAGGTACGGAAATTCTTTGAATTTGTAGGCACGTTTGTAAAGGATTTCTCCAAGAAAGCGAGGCCTCTATCAGAACTTATACCCAAGTCTGCCAGCAACAAGTCAAACTCTTAGCAGTCACAGAAGGTCGTTTGGAAATGGGGACAAGAACAGCAACATGCATTCGAGGAGCTGAGGAGAATTTTGTGTTTACCACCTGTTCTAGGATACGGGGATTGTTCCAAGTCATTTGAGCTACACACAGATGCCAGTGCTCGTGGTCTTGGGGCAGTTTTGTATCAGAAGCAGGACAACCAGCTCCGTGTTAAAGCTTATGCAAGTAGAGGACTCAGCCGATCAGACAAGAACTACTCAGCCAATAAGTTGGATTTTTGTGTGTTTGAAGTTGGCCGTTTCGAACAAATTTCATGACTACTTATTTTGGAGCAACTTTGTAGTGTTGACAGACAACAACCCGTTAACCTACGTTCTGACTACTGCACATCTAGATGCAACAGGACATAGATGGCTAGCTGCGCCATCTAATTACATCTGTGGAATATCGACCTCGAAAGTTGAATGTGGATGCGGATGTTCTA
Source organism: Gibbula magus (assembly GCA_936450465.1). NCBI lineage: Eukaryota > Metazoa > Mollusca > Gastropoda > Trochida > Trochidae > Gibbula > Gibbula magus. The sequence goes on along the minus strand of OW388295.1, from coordinate 26,661,909 downwards.
TCACGCCGGCCAGAAGGAGAGAATGATTGTGTTAAAAAAAGAGGATTCCCATAGAATCAGTGAACGCCATCTGTAACATTATCTCAGTTAATAGCCTCGTTGAAAGCCTGTGTATGACCTCAAGTCTAGTGGATCCCGAGCCGAATGTGACAGAAGATGTTTGTGTGATAAACGCAAGTGATTGGAGAAGGGCACAGAAGAAAGATCAAGCATTTGCAGTCATTATGGAACATCTGAGAAGTGGGACTTATCCAGATCGTGGCAATTACGTTGGCGATCCAGAGATGTCATCCCTTCTAAAGAACTACCAGATCTTCAAGGTTAAGGGAGGAGTGCTGTATAGAGCAGCGTGAACCGCTTGTTCTTCCCTCCAGATGTTGAGCCTCCGTTTTGCGCAACATGCATGACAAGCTGGGCCATCCTGGACGCGATAGAACCATGTCTCGTATGAGGGAAAGATTCAATTGGCCTGGAATGTCCAAAAATGTTGAAGTTCATGTGCAGAACTGTGATCGTTGTCTGAGGAGGAAAGTTGTTGCACCTGGTCGAGCACCACTAGTGAGTATTGAGACGTCCCAACCCATGGAACTCGTGTGTATGGATTTCCTGTCATTAGAGAAGTCCAAAGGAGGTGAGGAGTATGTTCTAGTTGTGACTGACCACTTTACAAGATACGCTCAGGCCTATCCCTGCAAGAATACCACAGCAAAAACAACTCTTCTTCAAGAACTTTGTAGTCCACTATGGTTTACCCAGAATAATTTATTCGGACAAGGGAGCTAACTTCGTGGGAAAGTTAATGACAGAGTTGTGTCAGATGCTCCAGATTGACAAGTCCTACACTACACCTTATCACCCTAAGGGAAACGGGATGTGTGAGAGATTCAATCTGTCTCTGTGCAACAGTTTTGGAACAATGGACCCAGACAGCAAGAATGATTGGAAGACACATCTAGGACCGTTATAGTGCACGCCTACAACTGCACCCGCCATGAAACAACTGGGCAATCATCATTCTCCTTGATGTTTGGACGTCACCCACATCTCCCAGTAGACATCGCCTTTGGACTTGACATTGAACCAAGCATGTCAACAACAGCAAACAAGTATGTGGATACATTACAGGAGCGACTGAAGCAGGTCTATGAGTGAGCCACAGCATCAGCCAAGAAGTCGCAGCAACGCCAGAAGGCCAACTACGACAGGACAGAAAGGGCAACTACTCTGGATGTTGGTGACAGAGTGTTAGTGAAAGTGGTAGCTTTCGATGGACGACACAAGTTAGCAGACACCTGAGAGACACCAGAGGACGCCTATGGTGTGGTGCACAAGCCCAATCCCTCCATCCCAGTGTACACAGTAGGGATGGGGAATGGAGAAGGGAGGAAGCGGACTCTGCATCGGAACTTGTCGCTGCCCATTGGAGCTCTTGATGTACGAGACAACCATCTTGTACCCAAACCACGACTTCGACGAGGGATATCACGAAAGCCACCAACACCAGTACCAAAAGAGGACAACGAAACCGACCAGAGAGAGATTTCTGAGGAGAGTTGAGATGAGGACATCTTGGTGAGTCAGATCACTTCGTCAGCACCGTCAGTTTCAGCTGGATTAGCTGAATGGCCAACTGATGTGAGCGGAGAAGAATCTGATGAAGAGGAGACTGACACCACATATGAAACTGCTTCTCAGGATTGAGAACAGCAGGCCACAGCATCTCCAAAAGCGCCTCGGCCACAACCATATAGAGAGGGAGCAGACAGGGAACAGACGGAGGAGTTCATCCAACCAGTTCCAGAGCAACCCCTGGATACTAGAGATGGAGGACACATGACCTCCAGTTCCACCTCTACGACGTTCAGGAAGGGCGAGGTCACAGCCTGGATGGATGACGTCTGGAGAGTATGAGATGTCTGCTCAGCAACCACCATCAGACTGGATCAAATGAGCCAACAACCTCAGTTCACTATCAGAACGTGGCGCTTTCGACAGTATGCCAAGCAGTGTGACGGATACCTTGTTGGATCTTGTGGCAGGGAAGAAGTGAATGATGAGGACATCTTTCGATAGAGGGGGGAAGTATGTGGTAGCCGCATATTTCATTTATAAAATCGGTGTATATATTTAACGTATTTTAATCAGATGTAATAAAGTTGCACAGCCGCGACAAAACAGTCTTGAAAGAATCCCTCGACAACTAACCCACAAGTCCACGTAATTTGAATAATCAGTTTTTGCAGTATATAATTAAAATGAGGTGTTTTTGCTCGTATCAACAGTTCTCCTACAAAACCTCTCTCATACAACATACAACACAACAATAATTAAATTGGAACACGGTGTGACAACCATGCGACGCAGTTTATTACTTGACGAGAAAATAGTACAATTTATCACGATATACGTGCGAATGGTAATAGTATAATTCATCCAAAGTTTAATTCTCATGGGCAACCAACCCCAAGCAAAACCTGACATATTGTATTAATACAAAAACAGAAAGCACATGTACATATGAATGCCCCAATACTTCAGGCAAAAACACAATTGTTTCATAAACATCACTCCGAATTTAGGTCCAATTCTAATGGATGACCAACCTCGTCAGCCTCATAGTGGTTCAATTCTCATTGGTGACCAACCCGCCAAAACAATTCATGCCATTTTAACATCTGGTTCAATTCTCACGGGTGACCAGCCCAACAAATTCATTAAACATATACATCTGGTTCAATTCTCACGGGTAACCAACCCCAAATTCATGATACATATACATTTGGTTCAATTATCACGGGTAACCGACCCCGTACATCTCGTAGCATATACATACTCCGGTTAAGTTCTCACGGGTGACCAACCCAGGCAATCTATAATCAAAATACATAGGTTACTTTTTAACATATCCAACCCCAGCATAATCGCAGCATATACTTACGTAGTTAACTTCTCATGGGTTACCAACCCAAGTTGACAAACATGCATGATTAAACTATCATGAGCGCCAAACCAAAGCATTACTCAGGCACATAAATGCGTAAAATGAAAAATAGTGTATACAATGATATAATGCAAAGCACCATCAGAAAAAAATCACCGAAGGTAGTGGTAAAATTAAAGTGTTAGTCTCGTTGTCACAACTGAGAATGGTCTATTCAAATCAAGCGCCCCTATATATACACCATGTACAGCGCCACCTATATCCCATAATACACTATGTTGTATTTGCCGACGCTAGGAGAAAGAAATTTCTGTCTTATTCGTACCTCAAACGAAAGAAATTATATTTCTCCTACAAAACCTCTCTCATACAACATACAACAAAACAATAATTAAATTGGAACACGGTGTGACAACCATGCCAAGACCCAAAGAAAGGGCATTTACAAACCACGTGAAAGGGAAACTTTTAATCTATTCTCAATGCCATCTTTTACTAACCATCTTTTGCATTTTCGCTTCTCCAGCGTCCATGACGCTTAAATAGTCTCTCTGGAATACCGCAATTTGCTGCTGCAGAAGCTGCACCCGACCTGAGACTATGTAAACCATATCTCTTGATATCTTGTACATGTGGCTTAAACATTTCTATGAAAAATTCTCTCAAACATGAATAGGACAATGGCACATTATTAGCCCTAAGAACATGCGTCCGTGCTGTCTTGGTCATATTCCTGAATATAAATTCATCACCTGAGCTATCAGGAATGTCGATCTTATCCAGATAGCGCTCCAACCACATCACTGGACAAAGCTTCGTCCCTGTCCTACCAATAACGACCCAAGACCCAAGACCCATCTCTGTAAATATCCGTCTTAGACTTGTGTATGAACAAGGTCATATAAGCTTTTAAAAACACAACATCTCCACGCTTAATGCATCGCACTTCAGCCGACCTTAGAAAACCCGCATATGCAATAAGAATCATGCACACTGATCTCATGTCATAAATAGAACATTCCGTATCAAAACGATTAACTATCTTTTCCAAGATGTCAACAGTCACAGGTTCCTTTTTAATAGTAGTCTTAGACAACTTACGTTTAGCTGCTTCAAGCACATTTGCCACCAGACTATTATCAGTAGGGGACTCTAATCCAACAACTTTATGCGCATGTCTGAGACTATAGAAAGCGGAGCTGACAGGGGAAAACGTACCACTTTGTTGCATCACTGCTACAAGATACACCGCACAGTGCAACGGTGTGAGCGGGAAAGTAGTTGGCATACCATTAACTTCTGCCCACCTTTTCCAAGCTTTAAAGCCGTATTCATACTTGTTTACCATTGACTCAGCACGTGCATTTTTCAGTAACTCGGGAATACCATGAGCGATCTCTCTCAATGCTTGCGGCAGACTGACAATGTCGGGACTATATACATGGTTGAACACACATGCAACACACGGAAACTACACATCAAAATCACATTTCACTGCGAGCATATACAAATGCAAGTAATTAACACCAAATAAACCCCCAGCATGTCTGCCTGGGACATACGCGTCTTTAGTAGACGGCAAGTAACAAAATTCACAAACAGCTTTAACGAACTGCCCCTCTGGACACAACAAAGGCCAAAATGAAGCAGAATACCACTGTGGGACAATAAGTGTACCCTTAGCTTTACAGTACTGCATGTGTTTTAGCACACGCGCAACTAAACACACGGTTGGAACAATCCAGTTATTGCGACCTCCCCAATGTACAGTGAACGCGTCCATTACTTTCACTTTCTGGGTTCCAATATCTGGAATAAAATCGTGTATGCTTAGCATTGTAGTGTGACGCCAACACGTCGACATCATATGGGCCCCACTTGTTGTTGAAATAGTCAAACACATGTTTTGCTATCCCCAAATCGTCGTAATCAACAAGTTTACTCAGATAATCTGCGTGTTCGTTATCCTCTCTGGGTATCCACTGTACATCAAGTTGAATATGGTACTGCATGCATGTATTAAAGATACACATTGCTAAATCTTGTAACGAAGGTTTCATGCTACCCTTACTGACTATAGATACCACATTCTGATTGTCTGAGTACCATGTCACTCTTTGTGAAGCTAAGAAGGGTAAAAAACTAGTTAGGGCTAAACTGACTGCTTTAAGTTCTCTCCATGTAGAACTGCTTTTAGCTTCAGCCTCTGAAAACTGACCCTGAGCTTTAGCTTTCCCAAACTGAACACAATATGCACCATACCCAGTACTGCTAGCGTTACTGTACACGACTCGGCTTGTAACAGTTTCCTCTATAATCACACGCTCCTTGTAACATTCTATCTTCTCCAGCAAAAACTTAAGCTGTTCCAAACTGTAGTCTGAAATCAATATCCTCTCCTGCCATGAAGCGATGTTCAAAGTCTGCAAAGTCAGAGATCTTGTCATCAACTGACATACTGAACCTGTCACCATATGCGTAGAGATAATTTGTCCGACAACTGATGCAATGTTCCTTGCTGTCACATTATGAATGTCTGATGACAGGGATGATATAGAGTCCTTTAACTTTACAATCTTCCTTCCAGGCAAAGATATTTTCATAGTCAAAGTATCTAATTGAAAACCTAACCATTCTATGGACTAAACAGGTTTCCATAGAGATTTCTCAACTTTGGGAAGGAAACCAGAGTTAATCAAATCTGACTTAATCGATCACCCAACTTCAGAAGTTTTATTCTCTGTTTTGGCCGATAGAATACCATCGTCAAGAAAAGTTACTACTTTAAAACCTCTAGATCTGTATCTCCAATGTTTCACCAACTGCCTGGTAAGCTTGGTGAAAATGTAAGGAGCACTGGAAAGGCCAAAAGGCAAGACGAGAAATTTATAAAACCTTCTATACACCCTCTCCCCAGGCAAATCCCAGAAACTGTGTATGCTCCTCATAGATGTCTATATGATGGTATGCCGAATGTATATCAAACTTGACCAACCAGTCCCCTTTACAAATGTACATTAATGCCGTTTTCCAATCTTCATACTTTACTGATTTCTTCCAGAGATGTTTGTTCACAATAGAGAGGTCCAATATTAATCGTTTCTTCCCTGAATTCTGCACTGAAACAGATAGTGGATTGACAACACTCGGTGGAGTATCACATTCAACAATGAGTCCCTTTATCAACAAATCATGAATGGCAGACTCAACAAAATCACTATGCAGTCTGGCTGACCTATTGTTTCTCATATCCATATCATGTGGAGTGGAGTAGAAAGGTATCTTATACCCATGTTCGATGACGTCAACAATATAATCTATAGATCCTATAGACTTCCAAAAGGCCAAGTTATGTCTTAATCTACCTTTCACTATTATTTCGGCTGAACCCTGCTCGTATTCATAGTAATCAGTTGTCAATACATCATCAGTTATACAATCAACCTGAGAATACTTAGCTTCACTAGCTCCTTGTGCTTGTGCTCTGGGAGTATCTCGAGTCAGTCCTGCTAGAGGTGGTGAGCAGTGGGCAGTCTCGCCTGCAGTGAGACAAGTCTCCGCACATGTAGCATGGTCCTCTGAAACTTCTGTTCCGAAAGGGCTGACTTGTCTGAGTGTAAGCACGCTTATCACTAGTATCCCCAAGCATAGGCCGAGTGATAGTGGCTGAAAACTGTGATCTTGTCCTCGGGTATGGCTGATTCGGCGTCGTCCGTGCGTGTCTACTCTTGATTTTTCTGACCGCTTTGTTCTCTGCCCGAGATGTCTTCCTGTCATCATCCGAGTCCTCAGCGAGATCACACGACACGTAATTCTTCACGGTTTCCCAACCGCCTTCTGGTGTGTCTGCAATCTTGATATGTTTATTTCGTAACTTGATACGCTCGATCTCCACCCCAACTAATTCTTTTGCGTACTCCACTTTCTCGTATTGCAATGCAAACTTGAACTGCTCCAAGTTTTCAAGAGTCTCTGTATTAAAAGTATATTGAATTTTATTACCCTCTCGTTTCCATGCAAAATCCCTCTCTGCCTTCAACCTATTCACTTCTTTTGAAGTATTCCGAAATTCCTGGCGTAAACCTTCTATCTTGTTTTCCAAAGCCTTTTGTATCTCACTTTCATTAGACTCTAAACGTTCCAAAATGGTGTCCAGTTTCTCAGATATCGGTTTCTCTGCGTCCATGTTAAAGTGTTAGTCTCGTTGTCACAACTGAGAATGGTCTGTTCAAATCAAGCTCCCCTATATATACACCATGTACAGCGCCACCTATATCCCATAATACACTATGTTGTATTTGCCGACGCTAGGAGAAAGAAATTATATATGTCTCCTCCTTACCCAATTCTCTTAAAACTTAAAAGCTTTCTAAAATACAAATGTAGAAAAGTGTTGCCATGGAAACCGATTTAAAAAAAATTACATTTTTACATCTACATGATTGAGGAGGAAGTATACAAAACTTGGTGTTAATTGATCAAGTAGCTTTATCCTGAGATCTGCTCCGGAAACAAACCCTTCACTTCAAATAGACAAAGTCAAAATTGTTGTCATGGAAAAAAAGAAAAGAGACGAAAAGGTGAAACGCCCATAAGGCACATCTACATGATAAGGGGAAGCTGTATACCACATTTGGTGAAGATTGGGCGACTAGTTTTGAGTACTGATCCGGAAACGATGTGATCACGGACAACGGATAGACGGACAGACGGACAGACGGACACACCAGCTATATCCCCCCGCATTATATACCGGGGATTAACAATGGTCTGATGTAACGAATTACCCTATGACGTCACGTTGTTACTGGGGTGACAGGCTGTTCCTAGCGGCTGCTCAATTTGAAAACAACCTGTTGTGACACAATTACATGGACAACATAATATAATAAATATAATATCTATCAATTCTTGACAAATGCCATGTCTGTCTCACCGAATGAGGAAGGAAGTTTATATAATCCTCTTTGTATTGAATGTCTTCAACTCGTATACCAAGTAAATAAGATCACAAAATAGAATGATAAAACAATCTATTCAAAAGAAAGTGAAACAAATGTAACATTTAACTGCATTGAAGACACTTTCACAGATAAACAACGTTTATATTTGTATTTTAAGTAAACACTAGGTAGCTAGATGTATGTTTATCAAATACATAGCACAATATGCATAGCAGTATATTACTTTATTGAAGATATATTGATAATGTTAAGAGGAACTTCTATATGTCGATTATTTATAACAATGATTTATTTATTGGGTGTTGAAGCGATAGAAACATGACTTCACTGGATTTAGAGTGTATGTAACGAGTAATAATGAGCTGAAAGATTGTTGCTGAAGTTAATCACCGTTAAATCATCGGCTTTAGGGAATAAACAAACCTGTAATAAGGTTGAATGTCATAAACAGGTCTATCCACGGTTTCAGCCAATAAACGGCCATATTTGCAAATTATCACGTTTTTGTAAGAACTGAGAAGTAGTCACAATTGTAAGAAAAGTAACTTGGGAAATAACGACCTTTGTAACAACTATGGGAGAGAATGAGGAGGTGTAGTCATCGTAGGAGTTACACTTTTGTCAGATAGTTTGGGTCATCATTCAGACTCGGAACATGCATGATGACAGGTCAGACTACAGAACAGATTGAAAACCCTGTGATCTGACGAGATTACGAGATATATATTCCAACACCAGTTTATTGCACGTCGCGAACGACAATTCTCAATTTTCCAATATATCACATAGAATGTTCTTTCCCTTATGCATTATTAATTAAACCTAAAGTTAAAATACCTTATCGTGTCGTTTTTGACTTTGTAAAACTAAAACACGCGTTCTCAGTGTTTTAAAAAACAACTATGGATAACAATACAATAATTTCCACGATGTCCATCCAATCTCTGACGTGACAGTAAACGCTGACGTCATCCTGTCGAAGATGGCGCAGAGTCCGAGATCTGAGTTGTAGCTGAACATGCCACAGTTGGCGTGTTTAGAACACAGAGACGCGCAGCTCCCACGTGAGGTCGAGGTTTCCGAGATCAGTCCATCAGAGAACTTCCCCTCTTTCAGAACTCGTGCAAATCTCCCTCTCTTTTCTCCCTCTCCTGGAGAAGCAGATATTGTACAATAATCAATTATTGAGGCGAAACATTACTGAAACCTCCCTAGCCTATAAGAGAGATACACTACAGCTCTAGTATCTAACACGAGTCAGCTGATGAGTAACTGCTTCAAATATCCTAGTACTAAAACTATAATGGGGGAAATGCCTGCCCGAACCTTTGGAGCATCCTGTCTCTATGTATCAGAAGCTTTCCAACAAAGGCATCGTTTAGTGAATCAGTATAAATTCTTTTCAACAAGCCTTGCTGAACAGAATTTAACAAATATTTTCTTTACGGTTTGATAAAATCAGTGCGTATTTAATAAGGAAATTCCACATGTTTAATACAATGGACACAGTAGGGAAGGAAACTGTTGCCAACTAACTTACCAACTCTTATCGTGGAGGCCGCTCCGTTGATCTTCTTAAGCCCTAACTTCTTGACGTGATTTCCGGTTTGGTCCACCAGATTAAAGACAACATTCTGTCCTGGGATTCTCCCTTTACCGTACTTAATACGTCCAGCGTCCCAGCTCATCCAGAACCACCTGGAAATACAACAGCTCATCCAGATCAATCCAGAACCATCTGGAAACATACAACAAATCACCCAGAAGAACTTGGAAACATACAACAACTCATCCAGAACCTTGCATCTGGAAACATACATCAACTCATCCGGAACCACCTGCAAACAAACAACATCTCACCCAGAACCATCTGGAAACATACAACAACTCATCCAGAACCATCTGCAAGAGTAGAACAACTTATACAGAACCACCTTGAAACGTACAAAAACTCATCCATAAGCACCTGGAAACGTACAACAACTAATCAAGAACCACCTGGAAACATACAACAACTCATCCAGAACCACCGGGAAACATACAACTCATCTAGAAGCACCTGCAAACATACAACAACTCACCCAGAACCACTTTGAAACATACAACAACTAATTCAGAACCATCTGGAAACATACAACATGTCATCCATTACAACCTGGAAACATACAACATCTCTTCCAGAACCATCTGGAAACATACAACAACTCATCCAGAACCACCTGGAAACATACGGCAACTCATCCAGAACCACCAGGAAACATACAACAACTCATCCAGAACCAACAGGAAACATACAACAACTCATACAGAGCCACCTGGAAACGTACAACAACTCATCCAGAACCGGCGGAAAACATACGACAACTCATCCAGAACCACATGAAAACATACAACAACTCATCCAGAACCACATGAAAACATACGGCAACTCATCCAGAACCATTTGGAAACATACGACAACTTATCCAGAACCACATGAAAACATACGGCAACTCATCCAGAACCACCGGGAAACATATAACTCATCTAGAAGCACCTGTACACATACAACAACTCATCCAGAACCACTTTGAAACATACAACTAATTCAGAACCATCTGGAAACATACAACATGTCATCCAGAACCACCTGAAAACATACAACAACTCATTCACAACAACCTGGAAACATACCACATCTCATCCAGAACCATCTGGAAACAAACAACAACTCATCCAGAACCACCTGGAAACATACGACAACTCATACAGAACCACCTGGAAACACACAACAACTCATCCAGAACCATCTGGTATGCAACAACTCACCCAGACCCACCTGGAAATGTACAACAACTCACCCAGAACCACCTGGAAACATAGGCTACTCATCCAGAACCATCTTGAAACATACGCTACTCATCCAGAACCATCTAGAAACATACGGCAACTTATCCAGAACCATCTTGAAACATACCACAACTCATCCAGAACCACTTTGAAACATACAACTAATTCAGAACCATCTTGAAACATACAACATGTCATCCAGAACCACCTGAAAACATACAACAACTCATTCATAACAACCTGGAAACATACCACATCTCATCCAGAACCATCTGGAAACAAACAACAACTCATCCAGAACCACCTGGAAACATACGAAAACTCATCCAGAACCACCTGGAAACATACGACAACTCATACAGAACCACCTGGAAACATACAACAACTCATCCAGAACAATCTGGTATGCAACAACTCACCCAGACCCACCTGGAAATGTACAACAACTCACCCAGAACCACCTGGAAACATAGGCTACTCATCCAGAACCATTTGGAAACATACGCTACTCATCCAGAACCATCTGGAAACATACGACAACTCATCCAGAACCACCTCGAAATGTACAACAACTCACCCAGAGCCACTTGAAAACGTACAACAACTCATTCAGAACCACCTGGAAACATACGCTACTCATCAGTAACCATCTGGAAACATACAACATCTCATCCAGAACAACCTGGAAACATACAGGAACTAATCCAGAACCATCTGGAAACAAACAACATCTAATCCAGAACCACCTGGAAACGTACAAAAAATCACCCAGAACAACCTGGGAACATACAACAACTCATCCATAACCATCTGGAAACATACAACAACTCATCAAGAACCATGCATCTGGAAACGTACAACAACTCATCCAGAACCATATGGGAACATACAACAACTCATCCAGAACCATCTGGAAACATACAACAACTCATCCAGAACCACCTGTATACATACAACACCTTATCCAGAACCACCTGGAAACGTATAACAACTCGTCCAGAACCACAATGAATCTAGTTGTGCTAGTGGTGACGCCATTGTAAAGTGACATTTGCCAATGACACGTCATTATGATAAAATAAACGTACGATAATTGTTTTCTTTTAATGTGTTTTCCTTGAAATACGTTATTTGATTTTGTGAAAACAATTGATCATAAACATGCTTATAAATAAAGAATACCAAATAAGAGACAAATATCATAAATAGTTCCGTAAGAGTCAAATGCCTAGATCTTTAAAGTCACTCGGTCGACATGACCGCTGAAAGATGAGATTCCATTGGTTAACAGTACGAGGATCCCCTTTTTACCGCCAGGGAATTTTGCATTGAGAAATTCTGGCCAATGAGAACAGAGGTTAGGATCGGAAATATGAAGGCAGTAACCTCTGTGGGAAGAGAATGCAAATCATCCAGATCCATCTAGATATACTCATCAGTCACCATTTAATATTTGGTATCTACTCAGTTACACTTATAGCTGTTGGGATAAGTGATATTATGTTGGTATTATGCATCCTTTACATCTTTACATATCTGTCTGGGAAGGCTATAACGGTTATCAGATGTTGCCCAAAATAACAGGGATTGCAGCTACTGATTTCATTGTCGTATGGTAGATTCCAGAGGGTATTTCCACTGAAAACATCAATGCTTATTTCTGCTTTGCCTTACCAATCAAGTCGAACCACGAGGCATTCACTATAACATTATGCCGCCGACCTCTACACTTAACCATCTGTCATTCTCCTGTCAAATTATTTCCTTATCTCTACCATGTCAATAAAGGCGCATACCCCTTGCTTTTTTCAACAATTTGAATTTCAAACCCTTCTTATATAACCAATAAGCATAATTATAATGCATCCCATAAGGTCGACTACATATTGAACCCCCTGTCCTGTCCTTTTGAATATGTTTGCAAGTAAGTTTGAACCCTCACCGACACTGGCATGACAGCTAGAGTATATATAAATGGAAGACATGCCCAACATGACGACTTCCTATAGCATCGTACGGAATTCTATAACAGTATGAATACATGTATTAGAAAACTCAAACCGCGGAAGCTACCTAAACTCGTCACAGTGGAGAAGCTTGGGTGTTGAAGGTTCGCTGCGTCCGCCAGTAGGTGTGACAATGAGCCTCGATCTCGTGTTATACCAGCCTCCCATCAGAAACTCCACGAGTTGTGTCCCCTGTCCGTCCAGCAGCGTCATCCCGTGGTTCACACACCCTTTCACCTGGTACACCATCCGCTTGCAGCACTCCGCCTCTACCCCACGGGTGGCGAGGTCCAGGATACCTCCACTGGCGGACACTTCCAAAGGAGGTTTGCCTGAAATGTTACCCACAAGATTGTTGACGCAAACTCCACATCGACTGACATGTATAGGACAAGCACTGATAGGATCAACAGACAAGGTCGAGGAGGACTTCAATGTGCAACTGCTAAGAAACCAGCTGGTTTCCACTACATTCCGATATGTAAACTGAACGCCAAAAGACATGTTACACCTCTTTGAATTTGAATATCATAAAAAGTTATGTGTTCAGAGGAATTTGCTTTGCTGTGTAACACTCCATCAGTTTAGTGTTTGTGCTAAAATAGCAGACCTGTAATTTTAATGGTAAATACGTTATCGCCAGTTCTTCGTTGGTAGGGTCAAATGTATATATTTGGCCTTTTTGGGATGAATATGCAAGTAGAGCAGATGTTTTGAACCTAAAGTTTGGCATGTATCACCGTCAAAAGAATGTATGAACACAATTCTGTTAATCTGTTTCTGTTATTCACAACTATAACTCAAAATGACCCATTGTTAATAAATTTCAGTTCCAACAAATTTTAGAATAAAAATTAAAAATAATTAAAACATTCTAGAATCATTTTACGGCGCTTCTCTAGTTATTGAATTTACCTGGAAATAAACCCTGGGTTCCATTCAATTACAGCGAACGCTTAAATTGCTCATTGATCGCTTATGGTAGTGCTCAAGTAGCGCTCACTCTCTCTTGAACGATACAGTGCAAATTCCTCGAAGTTTGCTCGCCTTGCTACGTAGCGCTACATTGAGCAATCGCGTTCAAGAGAGGTTTAATGAGCGATTATTAAGCGCTCGCTGTTATGGATGTTATGGAACAGAGCCCTGATCTTCTCCAGACCTCCGGACATGACATCTGGTGAATTTCAACATAAACAATAGCAACAGATAGCCACGGTCAAACTTGCAAGCTATTTGTCTATCTCATTCGGTGAGAAAACAAAGAGCACACACATCCTCACACATCTAACACTTCCAAATGTCAATAAGTGGGATACATTGGTATGGTAACAAGGACGGCTCGTCAGCACATGTAGACCTACCCTTGTGCTTTGTACACTAGCCCTGATAACTGAATGTCTTCCAGCAGGAGATGCAGATTGAACATGAACATGTGACGAGGACCAACAAGAATGAGCATATTACACCAGTGCTGCAGCAACTACATTGCCTACCTATTGCAGCTAGGATAGAGTATAACATCCTATCTCTTGCTTGTTAGTGCTACAACCAGACTGTTACGTTCTTCTGATCAATGTCTGCTGTCTGTCCCAAAATTCAAGTTAGGCTAAGGAGTTTCGGAAAGAGATGATCCGCCAACAACTCGGCCGTGTTTTGGAATTACCTCTCCTTGCTAATAAGGAAATCGGAAACCATGGACTTGTCCAAAAGAAATATGCGTACCGAGGATTGTGCAAATTATGACAGACAGAGAGAAAGCCAGGTTTTGTTCCATATTTATCTAACAGCTTGTGATAACGTGACTAAGACATTGGTTTTACTCAGGATTTAAAACCATGATTAGATTAGATACTATAAGCAATAAGTAAATTTGGATAGATTGTACATAGTTTATGGGCCCCAGTAACACGTTTTAAATACTTTAAGTAGAGTGGGGAAGACACGTTGCAAACTGAGAGAGTGTGAACTCGTCTTCTGTTTGACCAGATGAACAATAAGAACATGATGAATCATCTAATGTACTGTTATATCTGTAACAAAGCGAGTTAAGATGCTTTGTTATAAAATTATCTGCATAGATCAGGCACGAGCCAGCTTACATAACACCGACTCTGAGGTGCATCACAACAGGATGTTTTGCAACCGGGAACAATGGGTCCTGGTCAACCACAGAGCGGTCAGTTGTTAACATCGCTATCAACAACACCACGTGCTGCCTGATAATGCAGATAATGAACTCTGACAATGCATACTATTACTTCCTACCTGGTCTGTACCTGTGACCCGGTCAGGGCTGAGTATGTCTTAAAAGACGGGGTGGTCAGGTGGGAAGACCGAGAGAGAGAGAGAGAGAGAGAGAGAGAGAGAGAGAGGAGAGAGAGAGGAGAGAGAGAGAGAGAGAGAGAGAGAGAGAGAGAGAGAGAGAGAGAGAGAGAGAGGAGAGAGAGAGAGAGAGAGAGAGAGAGAGAGAGAGAGAGAGAGAGAGAGAGAGAGGGAGAGGGAGGGGAGAGAGAGAGAGAGAGAGAGGAGAGAGAGAGAGAGAGAGAGAGAGAGAGAGAGAGAGAGAGAGAGAGAGAGAGAGAGAGAGAGAGAGCTGACAGAGAGAGCAGAGCAAGATACCGGACCTAGAAGGCTACCCATCCAGTAGTAATCGGCCCGGAAAGGGGAGGAGGGAGAGAGATTATTAACTATGCACTAGTTGGAATAAACCCTGAGAAGTGAGACTGTCTAGATCTTCCTTATGTTTGATTGTAAGGTGGTGTGATACATATATCTTCCAAAACGTTTTATCTTTAAAGCACGTTCCGAAATTCTTGCATGGTGACAAATCATTTTTAAAACCGATTCATATGGTGACTAAAGAAAATGAATTCACTGTTTCGGACCACTGAAAGAACATGTCAAACACGTTGTTCAAATATTTGAAAATTTGTTAGGCACCAACATCATGATTTTGCCTAGCATAAGAAAACGAGCTCGAAAATAAAAACACCCCCACGTCAGTCTATAGAGGATATCTATCTTTTCTTGACAAATACCACTGGCTTCCCATATCCCTCCGAATAGACTACAAACTCCTCCTTCTCGCCTACAAGTGCCTCCACAACCTCGCCCCAGTCTACCTATCAGCATACAAGTGCCTCCACAACCTCGCCCCAGTCTACCTATCAGCCTACAAGAGCCTCCACAATCTCGCCCCAGTCTACCTATCAGCCTACAAGTGCCTCCACAACCTCGCTCCCGTCTACCTATCAGCCTACAAGTGCCTCCACAACCTCGCCCAAGTCTACCTATCAGCCTACAAGTGCCTCCACAACCTCGCCCCAGTCTACCTATCAGCATACAAGTGCCTCCACAACCTCGCCCCAGTCTACCTATCAGCCTACAAGTGCCTCCACAACCTCGCTCCAGTCTACCTATCAGCCTACAAGTGCCTCCACAACCTCACCCCAGTCTACCTATCAGCCTACAAGTGCCTCCATAACCTAGCCCAGTCTACCTATCAGCCTACAAGTGCCTCCACAACCTCGCTCCAGTCTACCTATCAGCCTACAAGTGCCTCCACAACCTCGCTCCAGTCTACCTATCAGCCTACAAGTGCCTCCACAACCTCGCCCCAGTCTACCTATCAGCCTACAAGTGCCTCCACAACCTCACCCCAGTCTACCTATCAGCCTACAAGTGCCTCCACAACCTCGCCCCAGTCTACCTATCAGCCGACAAGTGCCTCCACAACCTCGCTCCAGTCTACCTATATATCAGCCTACAAGTGCCTCCACAACCTCGCCCCAGTATACCTATCAGCCTACAAGTGCCTTCACAACCTCGCCCCAGTCTACCTATCAGCATAAAAGCATCCACAACCTCGCCCCAGTCTACCTATCAGCCTACAAGTGCCTCCACGACCTCGCCCCAGTCTACCTATCAGCCTACACGTGCCTCCACAACCTCGCCCCAGTCTACCTATCAGCCTACACGTGCCACCACAACCTCGCTCCAGTCTACCTATCAGCCTACAAGTGCCTCCACAACCTCGCCCCAGTCTACCTATCAGCCTACAAGTGCATTCACAACCTCGCCCCAGTCTACCTATCAGCATACAAGTGCCTCCACAACCTCGCCTCAGTCTACCTATCAGCCTACAAGTGCCTCCACAACCTCGCTCCAGTCTACCTATCAGCCTACAAGTGCCTCCACAACCTCACCCCAGTCTACCTATCAGCCTACAAGTGCCTCCACAACCTCGCCCCACTCTACCTAACAGCCTACAAGTGCCTCCACAACCTCGCTCCAGTCTACCTATCAGCCTACAAGTGCCTCCACAACCTCGCTCCAGTCTACCTATCAGCCTACAAGTGCCTCCACAACCTCGCCCCAGTCTACCTATCAGCCTACAAGTGTCTCCACAACCTTACCCCAGTCTACCAATCAGCCTACAAGTGCCTCCACAACCTCGCTCCAGTCTACCTATCAGCCTACAAGTGCCTCCACAACCTCACCCCAGTCTACCTATCAGCCTACAAGTGCCTCCATAACCTCGCCCCAGTCTACCTATCAGCCTACAAGTGCCTCCACAACCTCGCTCCAGTCTACCTATCAGCCTACAAGTGCCTCCACAACCTCGCTCCAGTCTACCTATCAGCCTACAAGTGCCTCCACAACCTCGCCCCAGTCTACCTATCAGCCTACAAGTGTCTCCACAACCTCACCCCAGTCTACCTATCAGCCAACAAGTGCCTCCACAACCTCGCCCCAGTCTACCTATCAGCCGACAAGTGCCTCCACAACCTCGCTCCAGTTTACCTATATATCAGCCTACAAGTGCCTCCACAACCTCGCCCCAGTATACCTATCAGCCTACAAGTGCCTTCACAACCTCGCCCCAGTCTACCTATCAGCATACAAGTGCCTCCACAACCTCGCCCCAGTCTACCTATAAGAGTACAAGTGCCTCCACAACCTCGCCCCAGTCTACCTATCAGCCTACACGTGCCCAACAACCTCGCCCCAGTCTACCTATCAGCCTACAAGTGCCACCACAACCTCGCTCCAGTCTACCTATCAGCCTACAAGTGCCTCCACAACCTCGCCCCAGTCTACCTATCAGAATACAAGTGCCTCCACAACCTCGCCCCAGTCTACCTATCAGCCTACAAGTGCATTCACAACCTCGCCCCAGTCTACCTATCAGCATACAAGTGCCTCCACAACCTCGCCCCAGTCTACCTATCAGCCTACAAGTGCCTTCACAACCTCGCCCCAGTCTACCTATCAGCATACAAGTGCCTCCACAACCTCGCCCCAGTCTACCTATCAGCCTACAAGTGACTCCACAACCTCGCCCCAGTCTACCTATCAGCCTACACGTGCCTCCACAACCTCGACCCAGTCTATCTATCAGCCTACAAGTGCCTCCACAACCTCGCCCCAGTCTACCTATCAGCCTACAAGTGCCTCCACAACCTCGCCCCAGTCTACCTATCAGCCTACAAGTGCCTCCACAACCTCGCCCCAGTCTACCTATCAGCCTACAAGTGCTTCCACAACCTTACCCCAGTCTACCTATCAGCCTACAAGTGCCTCCACAACCTCGCCCCAGTCTACCTATCAGCCTACAAGTGCCTCCACAACCTCGCCCCAGTCTACCTATCAGCCTACAAGTGCCTCCACAACCTCGCTCCAGTCTAGCTATCAGCCCACAAGTGTCTCCACAACCTCGCCCCAGTCTACCTATCAGCCTTCAAGTGCCTTCACAACCTCGCTCTAGTCTACCTATCAGCATACAAGTGCCTCCACAACCTCACCCCAGTCTACCTATCAGCCTACAAGTGCCTCCACAACCTCGCCATAGTCTACCTATCAGCCTACAAGTGCCTCCACAACCTCGACCCAGGCTACCTATCAGCCTACAAGTGCCTCCACAACCTCACCCCAGTCTACCTATCAGCATACAAGTGCCTCCACAACCTCGCTCCAGTCTACCTATCAGCATACAAGTGCCTCCACAACCTCACCCCAGTCTACCTATCAGCATACAAGTGCCTCCACAACCTCACCCCAGTCTACCTATCAGCATACAAGTGCCTCCACAACCTCGCTCCAGTCTAGCTATCAGCCCACAAGTGTCTCCACAACCTCGCCCCAGTCTACCTATCAGCCTACAAGTGCCTTCACAACCTCGCTCCAGTCTACCTATCAGCATACAAGTGCCTCCACAACCTCACCCCAGTCTACCTATCAGCATACAAGTGCCTCCATAACCTCGCCCCAGTCTACCTATCAGCCTACAAGTGCCTCCACAACCTCGCTCCAGTCTACCTATCAGCCTACAAGTGCCTCCACAACCTCGCTCCAGTCTACCTATCAGCCTACAAGTGCCTCCACAACCTCGCCCCAGTCTACCTATCAGCCTACAAGTGTCTCCACAACCTCACCCCAGTCTACCTATCAGCCTACAAGTGCCTCCACAACCTCGCCCCAGTCTACCTATCAGCCGACAAGTGCCTCCACAACCTCGCTCCAGTTTACCTATATATCAGCCTACAAGTGCCTCCACAACCTCGCCCCAGTATACCTATCAACCTACAAGTGCCTTCACAACCTCGCCCCAGTCTACCTATCAGCATACAAGTGCCTCCACAACCTCGCCCCAGTCTACCTATCAGCCTACAAGTGCCTCCACAACCTCGCCCCAGTCTACCTATCAGCCTACACGTGCCTCCACAACCTCGCCCCAGTCTACCTATCAGCCTACAAGTGCCAGCACAACCTCGCCCCAGTCTACCTATCAGCCTACAAGTGCCTCCACAACCTCGCCCCAGTCTACCTATCAGAATACAAGTGCCTCCACAACCTCGCCCCAGTCTACCTATCAGCCTACAAGTGCATTCACAACCTCGCTCCAGTCTACCTATCAGCATACAAGTGCCTCCACAGCCTCGCCCCAGTCTACCTATCAGCCTACAAGTGCCTTCACAACCTCGCCCCAGTCTACCTATCAGCATACAAGTGCCTCCACAACCTCGCCCCAGTCTACCTATCAGCCTACAAGTGACTCCACAACCTCGCCCCAGTCTACCTATCAGCCTACACGTGCCTCCACAACCTCGCCCCAGTCTATCTATCAGCCAACAAGTGCCTCCACAACCTCGCTCCAGTCTACATATCAGCCTACAAGTGCCTCCACAACCTCGCCCCAGTCTACCTATCAGCCTACAAGTGCCTCCACAACCTCGCCCCAGTCTACCTATCAGCCTACAAGTGTCTCCACAACCTCACCCCAGTCTACCTATCAGCCTACAAGTGCCTCCACAACCTCGCCCCAGTCTACCTATCAGCCGACAAGTGCCTCCACAACCTCGCTCCAGTTTACCTATATATCAGCCTACAAGTGCCTCCACAACCTCGCCCCAGTATACCTATCAACCTACAAGTGCCTTCACAACCTCGCCCCAGTCTACCTATCAGCATACAAGTGCCTCCACAACCTCGCCCCAGTCTACCTATCAGCCTACAAGTGCCTCCACAACCTCGCCCCAGTCTACCTATCAGCCTACACGTGCCTCCACAACCTCGCCCCAGTCTACCTATCAGCCTACAAGTGCCAGCACAACCTCGCCCCAGTCTACCTATCAGCCTACAAGTGCCTCCACAACCTCGCCCCAGTCTACCTATCAGAATACAAGTGCCTCCACAACCTCGCCCCAGTCTACCTATCAGCCTACAAGTGCATTCACAACCTCGCTCCAGTCTACCTATCAGCATACAAGTGCCTCCACAGCCTCGCCCCAGTCTACCTATCAGCCTACAAGTGCCTTCACAACCTCGCCCCAGTCTACCTATCAGCATACAAGTGCCTCCACAACCTCGCCCCAGTCTACCTATCAGCCTACAAGTGACTCCACAACCTCGCCCCAGTCTACCTATCAGCCTACACGTGCCTCCACAACCTCGCCCCAGTCTATCTATCAGCCAACAAGTGCCTCCACAACCTCGCTCCAGTCTACATATCAGCCTACAAGTGCCTCCACAACCTCGCCCCAGTCTACCTATCAGCCTACAAGTGCCTCCACAACCTCGCTCCAGTCTACCTATCAGCCTACAAGTGCCTCCACAACCTCACCCCAGTCTACCTATCAGCCTACAAGTGCCTCCACAACCTCGCCCCAGTCTACCTATCAGCCTACAAGTGCCTCCACAACCTCGCTCCAGTCTACCTATCAGCCTACAAGTGCCTCCACAACCTCGCTCAGGTCTACCTATCAGCCTACAAGTGCCTCCACAACCTCGCCCCAGTCTACCTATCAGCCTACAAGTGCCTCCACAACCTTACCCCAGTCTACCTATCAACCTACAAGTGCCTCCACAACCTCGCCCCAGTCTACCTATCAGCCTACAAGTGCCTCCACAAAATCGCTCCAGTCTAGCTATCAGCCCACAAGTGTCTCCACAACCTCGCCCCAGTCTACCTATCAGCCTACAAGTGCCTTCACAACCTCGCTCCAGTCTACCTATCAGCATACAAGTGCCTCCACAACCTCACCCCAGTCTACCTATCAGCCTACAAGTGCCTCCACAACCTCGCCATAGTCTACCTATCAGCCTACAAGTGCCTCCACAACCTCGACCCAGGCTACCTATCAGCCTACAAGTGCCTCCACAACCTCACCCCAGTCTACCTATCAGCATACAAGTGCCTCCACAACCTCGCTCCAGTCTACCTATCAGCATACAAGTGCCTCCACAACCTCACCCCAGTCTACCTATCAGCATACAAGTGCCTCCACAACCTCACCCCAGTCTACCTATCAGCCTACAAGTGCCTTCACAACCTCGCCCCAGTCTACCTATCAGCATACAAGTGCCTCCACAACCTCGCCCCAGTCTACCTATCAGCCTACAAGTGACTCCACAACCTCGCCCCAGTCTACCTATCAGCCTACAAGTGCCTTCACAACCTCGCCCCAGTCTACCTATCAGCATACAAGTGCCTCCACAACCTCGCCCCAGTCTACCTATCAGCCTACAAGTGACTCCACAACCTCGCCCCAGTCTACCTATCAGCCTACACGTGCCTCCACAACCTCGCCCCAGTCTATCTATCAGCCTACAAGTGCCTCCACAACCTCGCTCAAATCTACCTATCAGCCTACAAGTGCCTCCACAACCTCGCCCCAGTCTACCTATCAGCATACAAGTGCCTCCACAACCTCGCCCCAGTCTACCTATCAGCCTACAAGTGCCTCCACAACCTCGCCCCAGTCTACCTATCAGCCTACAAGTGCCTCCACAACCTCGCTCCAGTCTACCTATCAGCCTACAAGTGCCACCACAACCTCGCTCAGGTCTACCTATCAGCCTACAAGTGCCTCCACAACCTCGCCCCAGTCTACCTATCAGCCTACAAGTGCCTCCACAACCTTACCCCAGTCTACCTATCAGCCTACAAGTGCCTCCACAACCTCGCCCCAGTCTACCTATCAGCCTACAAGTGCCTCCACAAAATCGCTCCAGTCTAGCTATCAGCCCACAAGTGTCTCCACAACCTCGCCCCAGTCTACCTATCAGCCTACAAGTGCCTTCACAACCTCGCTCCAGTCTACCTATCAGCATACAAGTGCCTCCACAACCTCACCCCAGTCTACCTATCAGCCTACAAGTGCCTCCACAACCTCGCCATAGTCTACCTATCAGCCTACAAGTGCCTCCACAACCTCGACCCAGGCTACCTATCAGCCTACAAGTGCCTCCACAACCTCACCCCAGTCTACCTATCAGCATACAAGTGCCTCCACAACCTCGCTCCAGTCTACCTATCAGCATACAAGTGCCTCCACAACCTCACCCCAGTCTACCTATCAGCATACAAGTGCCTCCACAACCTCACCCCAGTCTACCTATCAGCCTACAAGTGCCTTCACAACCTCGCCCCAGTCTACCTATCAGCATACAAGTGCCTCCACAACCTCGCCCCAGTCTACCTATCAGCCTACAAGTGACTCAACAACCTCGCCCCAGTCTACCTATCAGCCTACACGTGCTTCCACAACCTCGCCCCAGTCTATCTATCAGCCTACAAGTGCCTCCACAACCTCGCTCCAGTCTACCTATCAGCCTACAAGTGCCTCCACAACCTCGCCCCAGTCTACCTATCAGCCTACAAGTGCCTCCACAACCTCGCCCCAGTCTACCTATCAGCCTACAAGTGCATTCACAACCTCGCCCCAGTCTACCTATCAGCATACAAGTGCCTCCACAACCTCGCCCCAGTCTACCTATCAGCCTACAAGTGCCTCCACAACCTCGCTCCAGTCTACCTATCAGCCTACAAGTGCCTCCACAACCTCACCCCAGTCTACCTATCAGCCTACAAGTGCCTCCACAACCTCGCCCCAGTCTACCTATCAGCCTACAAGTGCCTCCACAACCTCGCTCCAGTCTACCTATCAGCCTACAAGTGCCTCCACAACCTCGCTCAGGTCTACCTATCAGCCTACAAGTGCCTCCACAACCTCGACCCAGGCTACCTATCAGCCTACAAGTGCCTCCACAACCTCACCCCAGTCTACCTATCAGCATACAAGTGCCTCCACAACCTCGCCATAGTCTACCTATTAGTCTACAAGTGCCTCCACAACCTCGCCCAAGTCTACCTATCAGCCTACAAGTGCCTCCACAACCTCGACCCAGGCTACCTATCAGCCTACAAGTGCCTCCACAACCTCGCCCCAGTCTACATATCAGCCTACAAGTGCCTCCACAACCTCACTCCAGTCTACCTATCAGCCTACAAGTGCCTCCACTACCTCGCAACAGTCTACCTATCAGCCAACAAGTGCCTCCACAACCTCGCCCCAGTCTACCTATCAGCCTACAAGTGCCTCCACAACCTCGCTCCAGTCTACCTATCAGCCTACAAGTGCCTCCACAACCTCGCCCCAGTCTACCTATCAGCCTACAAGTGCCTCCACAACCTCGCCCCAGTCTACCTATCAGCCTACAAGTGCCTCCACAACCTCACCCCAGTCTACCTATCAGCCTACAAGTGCCTCCACAACCTCGCTCCAGTCTACCTATCAGCCTACAAGTGCCTCCACAACCTCGCCCCAGTCTACCTATCAGCCTACAAGTGCCTCCACAACCTCGCCCCAGTCTACCTATCAGCCTACAGGTGCCTCCACAACCTCGCTCCCGTCTACCTATCAGCCTACAAGTGCCTCCACAACCTCGCCCAAGTCTACCTATCAGCCTACAAGTGCCTCCACAACCTCGCTCCAGTCTACCTATCAGCCTACAAGTGCCTCCACAACCTCGCCCCAGTCTACCTATCAGCCTACAAGTGCCTCCACAACCTCGCCCGAGTCTACCTATCAGAACTGCTTCCTCCCTACCAGCCATCCAGATCACTTCGCTCAGAGCACCAACTTCTCTTCACAGTGCCACGTGTCTTCTCAACATATTTTGGAAAAAGATCTTTCTCTTATTCTGCATCTACTAAATGGAACTCTCTGCCCTCTGACATCAAGTCCTGTCAGAATCCCTCTATATTCAAGACTCAACTCAAGACTTTCCTCTTCAAACAAAACTTTGAATAGAAAACTCTATATCACAGCTATAGTCACACCGTTCCCGCGCACTGAGCACTCATTTGGGTGGATGTGCCGCATTATCAAGTGCAGTATATTATTATTATTATTATCATTTATCTCATCGAATGAGGTAGACAAATAGATATTTCACGAGTGGCGTAGTTGTCGTTGAGTTGCTCAATTTTCGAGTTTGAAGAGCTATTAAATTTATCTTAGGGGTGACATATGTTGGAAATAAGTCGGGATTTGCGGAGAAATGTATCATTGATAAGTACGTGCGTTTATTTGTGAATGTCACCAATTCTTAGGGTAATTTTTAACCTAATGTTGATTGAACCCTTAGATCGGCAACATGGCTGCCCTTGCTCATTTAGTCTGTATTATATAGGGGGTAGGTATTTATTTTACCTACGTTGTACCTACGTTTTGATGACGATATCGAGTTCCTGTGGTACAGTCTCGCAAGCTGACAATATGACGTCATAATATTATCCGGATGACGTCACGCGAGTGGCATATTTAGAGGATATTTGGCTTTTCTTGACTAATACCATGTTTATCTCATCGAGTGAGGTAGAAAGGTTATATTTTCACGAGTGGCGAAGCCACGAGTGAAAATATATAACTTTTCTACCTCACGAGATGAGAAAAACATGGTATTTGTCAAGAAAACACAAATTTTCTATTTATTATATGACCAAATCTTTTAATATTCCCCAAACTAGACTTGCATTTACGTTAAGTCGGCTCCAGAATGAGCCTGTCGCCTCAGCAAGAATGTGACGTCATGAACGTGTCATGACGTCGGAGCATTGTTTTATGACGTCAGGTCATTGTTATATCAGTCACTAGAGACTGATAACACGTTCCATTGTTATTTTCACTAGTAACTGATAACACGGTTTATTTTCATTGATAGATCCCGGTATTGTACCTGCAATCATATAATAAAAAGGTTATCGTCACTCAGTAGAGTGGTGATAAAGGTTATCGTCACTGTAGCTTGATAGAGGGTTTATCTCACTAATAGAACCGAGTATCTCACTCCAAATTATGTAATAAACGTTTATATATAAAATGAAAGTTATGATATTTTCTGATATTATAATGGTCAGTCCTTACCTTGTATAGCAACCGTGAGCAAAGTGAAAGACATGAAACCAAGCATTTCTCTGCTGTGCTCTGTACACTGGTCATATAGTAGAATGTTTACCTGTTTTTCTTCCTTTTCCATAGAATTCTTATGGGACAAATAATCAATCAATCAGGAAACGTATTCTATAGTTTCACCTAAGTCAAAGAAATATCTATAAATGTTTTATTAGCGGAATACACTAGAGATTACTTTCTCGAGCTCCCGGTGAGGACCTTTCTTGTTTTACCCACACGGGTTTTCAATAATTTCGCTTTGCTTTCGCGAAGCAAATAGTTTTAACTTTGAAAAAAAGTTCTAATTCTTACGGGACCAGTTAATCGATTAATCAGATACGAGTTGACAGGCTGAAGGTTCTATCATATAAAGTAAAATGAACACAAAAGGGACGCATAAATGTGTACACAACTGTTCAATACATTTGCCGCCGTTCCCTCTGTCTACAAACTGATATATTACAGCGTTTCAGACAAACAGGTACGACACCAGACAGACCTCGCGATGTCCGACCCCGATTGACCACGCCCATTGAATACCGCCATTTCCGTATTGTTCCAATCTCATTAAATTCAGATCATGAGTGACAACCCAAACAAGTAAAAAGCCTAGGGAACGAATCAATGGTCTGATTTTGGTCTGAGATTGGGATTATTCATCTTCAGAATAGTTTCGTAATAGCACCATCAACGGCAGCAACGGCACTTGGGAACCGCATCAGCAGGCATACAGGTTACAAACATCTACGGAACCACGGTATCCGAACCTGTAGATCTTCCCGTGGGTTCCTGCTGAGGCACGTCAAGTTCGACGATGGCAAGTTCGAAACTGGGAGCGGGTCTTGTTTTCGGATGAAAACAGGTTTTCTCTGATGTAGCCTGATGGTAGAGCAAAGGTGTAAGGCGCTAAGGGGAACGCCGAAGACGAAATTGCTTAAAAGATTTATCATCAGTTTGGCGATGGTAGTATGATGGAATGGGGAGGCATTTGTGGTGACACTTAAAGGTGCATAAATTGTGTTTCATAAAATTGTATTTGGCTTTAATACGTTCCAACACACCATATGTGCTGTTTACAATACAAACAAATTCACTAAGCTTGCATATTCATCCCCACTCGCCAAATATGTCACAATTTCTAGTTTCCAATTAAAATCGAGTAACATGTCCTATTTACACGCACAGTAGTTATATGAGCTACTAAACACTATCAACCCAATTTTTCTATTTCATCTGGTTTAAATAAGATTCCAAAATTACGTTTGACTCATTGGCGCGCGCCACACGGGGTGCATTGTCCGGTTTTCGATCAGAAATCGACACTTTTACCTTCATATCGTCAATATACTAAGTCGAGTATCATCAAAATGGTAGTTTTCGGTAACAGTTGGTACTTCTCGATAAAGTTACACCATTTATAACGTTTGGCATATTTGACCCCACAACAACACAATGGATGTACCTTTAACCGAGGCTAGTGGTCATTCCATGGCAACCTGTACAAAGGTACATCGACACAGATTTAAGACCTGTTGTTGTATCATACAGCAGCAGCAAAGTCGTGTTAAGCATAATAATGCAAGACCGTACACAACTGAAATCACACAAAATTTCATGAACAGAAACACCATTCAGATTCTACCATGTTCAGCCTGTTCACTGTACATGAATAGGGGAGACCGGGGCAAAGCGCACCCCTTAACTTTACAAGGCATTTTTTGGAAACTGTAAAAATTTCAGCTGCGTATCTTTAGACTTCGGGAAAACTTAGTTTTGGAGTATGAAATTAACATACTCTTTTACTTCTTGTCACCATCGTTTTCGCCTAAGAAGGAAAAAAGTTTTTTTTAAACATGGGCCACTTTGACTCGTGGTCCGGGGCAAAGTGGCCCATGGTGGGCGCTTTGCCCCGTCTTCCTATTGTGGGTTGAAACGACGTTGACGATTTTTGAAAAGTAAACACGAATAAGGTCTTCACAGTTCATAATAAACTGTATAGAATACCATGTATACTTAATAGTCAATTGCTTTTTAGTTCTACCCCAGAAACAGAACCAACTTTTGGATGAAAGGATTATAGGCCTATAAGAACAAGATTATATATATAAAAAAAACTACTTACGTGCAAAAAAAACTCCCAGACATTTTAAAAAAAGCAGAAAATGAAATATTGTTGTCGTAGAAAGTATATTGTGAATGCATTTGATAGACACATGTTTTGTAAAGTAGTACTCACAATTTCAACCTTCAGGTATGATACTTTTATTTATTCAGACTGTTCAAATACACATGGTGTGTTAAAATCGCTTTTCAAGATGCTTTTTGGCCACAATATTTGCTTTGAAGTTTAAAAAATAAAAAAAAGTAGAAATTTAAGTGATAAAAGGTGTCTGCAACATAAATAACTTCTGGGATTTCAATTTGTTGACGTCGCACCATTACTGTAGGACGTCACAAAGCAAGCCAAAAATGGCTTTTTGACGCTTCTATCTCGTCTAATTAATGAGATTCCCAAAAAATTATTAAAACGTGTCTTTCTCATTAATATGAAGAGATAATTTGTGTATATAAAGTATTGCTGGGTTCTAAAGACGCTGTTTCAGTCGTATTTATCGCCCCTGGATTGACATATATTGCATTTTGTATGGGGACGTTTCTTTTGCACGTGGATATATTTGGAGACCTCTTATGTTCTAGTGAACGGCAACCACACTTGCCAAAACGTAACAAAACAAAAAAGTAACAAATTTAACATTTGTTGAAAACACATTTCCAGGTGCAAACGTTAAAATACCCTTCGAAGGTCTCATAAAACAAAGAATGACCTATCGTTAGCATAACTATTAAAGACGTTCTAAACAATTGTCCATGTCCAGAAACCAAATTAAATCATCGTTCTATCTTAATAAAGAAAGGTAATGGCGGTATGGCTGTGTGAATAGTTTGTGTTATATGGTGATAATGATATTTGCTATATAACCTTATAAAGATGAATGATGTAATAAAATAAAAATATTTTCCGACATTACTACAAAAAACATAATTTTGATTATTGGTGGAAAGAGTGGCCTTTTAAAGGTATAAACATGAAACGATTAGCTTATTCTGAAAATACAGTTGAAGGCCCAACATAACATAAACTGCATATACCTTTTAAAAATGGAAATAGAAGAAAATAGACAGAACACCAAGTGCATACAAACATGAAAATTGTAAGCTTAGATATTCTGTTTTCACCTAGATAGTGAGTATTTAGCTCGGGTGATAGAAAATGTGTCTATCTGTTATGATATGTTCTCCCGATTTTTACATGAAAACGTTCAATATCACATTTTTCGCCCTCCTGTCGATTTGCCGCTGACTACTCATGACGTCATCAACTTGTACGTTGCTTTACGTCATCTGTGATGGGTAGATAGAAACTGATAGTGTCATCGGCTGTTCATTCTAAAAATAAACCGTTGGGTCACTTTGCCCCGGGGGCGCACTTTTCCCCGGTCTCCCCTACTATATATATAGAACACATATGGGCACACCTTGGTAGATAAATCATATAACGTCAGGTGGCACTAGTAACGCTTCGTACATGACTTCCAACAATGCTTCCTTAAATAATTGCAAAACATCCCCCTAGGATTTTGAGAAAGTTTAATAACTCCTGAAAACCCTTAAATGTCTGACCCCAATTCACTTTGCATTATAGTGTGTATATATGTGTTTATAATGATAATAACACTTTATTGTTCCAATAACAACGTAAATCCTGGAAATTTGGTTTGTGCCAATGGCACCCAGAAGCTTAAAGGAATATTCCATCGCAAAATGAAAATAAAGCTAATAAAAGAATGTTTGTTGGGCTAGCGATACATCCTATCCAATAATGTTTAGGTACTTTGCAACATCTGTAATAAAAATTCAAACATTGAAAAAAACGCAATTATCAGACTCAAAGGGCGCCGCCATGTTGCCAGAACGAGAGCGTGAAACGACGAGAGTACGCTATGAAAGACACACCACGAAAATAGGAGACGCCGCTGTTTTCAATGGCGAGAGGTGCGGGCCTGTCATGCATGTTTTTTTTTAAACCGTAAGGACCGGGGTATGATCGCCCCCGCTTCCCAAAAGTAATAATTTACGATCCCCAGATCAAATAAATATAAGATTTTTAACAGTAGATTGCTGCACAAAATCGGGAATATATGCTTGGATTGCAACTGTTGTCAGCTGTTCAAGTTCGGGCGACGCGAGGTTTGAACATTTTGATAATTTTGAAAAAAAAATCTAGACCATTTCAGAAGTATTTACATTTAGATTACTTCTGAAATACCCTTGTTGATATAAATTCAATAGTAAAATAACACATATTTTACGGAAATTAACTTTATTAATAGTAATTACATTGATTTTCATAACGATTTGCAAGTCACAGCGAATCCTAAACTGAGCGAAGCCTCGGTGTATTGTGACAAGTTCGTATTAAGATATATTTGATTCGACCAGAAATTGGCTTTCTTTCTTTGTGTATTTTATTCTGATCGTTTAATATGTTTCATTGATCTGAAACTTAGTTGATATGATTTTATTGTATTCCATTAAAATTTATATCACTGTTCGTACGACACCAATTTGATTACGAATTATGGTAGTGGTTGTATTGATGTATGATTGTTTTAGGATTTATAATTTCGGCATTAGACCATTTGAACTTATTATTTCAATTGATATAAATTATGATAATTTTCTTATTGTTATGGATTTTCATGAAGATAATAAATTTAGTCAAATTCTAATGAATTGTCTTATTGAAATGAATCAGTGAAGCACGATATATCTTGTTAACAATATTTAGGATATAATATTAAATATCGACATTAGGAAATCATATTAGTAATAACATTTGTAATTAGCATCTGCAGAATATGTTAACATTACTGTGAGTTCTGGTAAATTTCGGTGATTTCCTGGGAGAGTTTCGAACAGAGTATGCCAAATGATCGGCAGTGTTTACCCATTTTGTGTTTGTATCAATAAATAAAAATCGGGTAAGTATGATGTCATGTGTAAACAGTTTAACGGATATGAGCAACGATTGGAAGATTACCAGATGCCGTGAAGATGAAAACGGTAAGAAGCCGACAAAGTAATGGACAATAAACACATCTCACCACACCCCTGAGTTAGACTTAGCTCCCATAATTTATAATTAGCGGTTAAATACACATATGTTAGTGTGAAATTGTGTTTTTAGAATTAGTTACAGGTGTATACTAATTGAAGTACAGTTACTTGAAGCAGGTTCAATTATTAATTTATATCAAACAATTTTATAATCCTAAAAAAAGAAATTACTCAACTATAAATTTTATCATTATTTTATTCTACATAGGAAAGGTTTATTATTTGATAAATAGTCAAAACGGAGTTCTGTCTAAAAATAAATTGCTCAATGAGCCAAAAATAATTGTATATTAACCTTTTGAATACAGCCTCGGGTATTTAAAATCACAAACTGCAGGTCAACGAATGCAAATAAAACGAGTGTCAAAATTTGTTCTTTCTCAACGCTAACAAACATTTCATTGCACCTCAAATAGGCCTAGTTGATAAATTTACTAATCCATTACCAATTTAATATCCAGTAAGATATCTGGAAATATTATTTGATTTGTAACTGGCTAATTTTCTTAGCCATGGGGCTTGACAATGCGCATGCGCGAACAAGACTTACGTGTTATGTGAATGTTTCATTCAAACAAACAGCCTTGAAGAACTGATGGAATATAAAATATAATGTATTCAGCGGATCAGCGCCATGATTGAATTTCCCTGTATTTTATTGTCACTACGGGGTTTTAATCAGTCGTATTCACATCACACGATGACAAGTGCGCAGCGCAAACAGACAGTGAGTCTAGTTTATTGTACAAACTCTACCGCACAATGATGTACGGAGTTTACAATCGTTGGTGTGTCATTTACCGCGGATTTTCAAGAAACATGGCGGCCCCCACGTCGAGCCAAAGTGACGGTTTATATTTGATGTAATTATTTAACCCATTGGCCAAATGCAAACATATTTTATGAGAAAATACCTGATAACTCAATCTTTTATGGGAACAAAATTGAAATTACGCTGGAATATTCCTTTAAGTAGAGCGTTCCAGCGTTGTTCCTTGTAATGCTGAGCGCCAAGCAACAACTCCCAACTCGTTAAACTTCTTTTGGTATGACGTGACCGGGAATCGAACCCCGACCTCTCTGAGCTACATCCCCGGAATATATGACCTCCGTCCGTCTGTCAATGCATCGTTACCAGACCAGAACTATAGTGTCAATGGAACTTGGTATATGGAACAGACATCATGTGTACATGTGCCTTTTGGGGCTTTTGACTTCTTTGGAATTCAGCCATTTCTAAAGAAACATATTTCAAAGTTTAGTGTCCGATCAAAACTCAAAAACTGCCAAGCCGAGCTCAATGAAACTTGTTGTGTGGAAACATCACCATGTGGAGATGTAGATGTTTTCACATTTTCACTCCCAGAACATGTCTTGGCAGAGATTTTTGGGAATAGTTTTAATCTAAATACTTTCTCTTGATAACGCACTTTTGTTTTATCTACCAAAGTATCCCCAAATATTATTCCATGCTCTCGGATGTAGCACTAATAAACATTGTATAGTTTAAGATAATGTAAAATGGTATCTCACTTTCTATTGTATTGATTTACGGTACATGATTATGTCTATGAGCATAAGGTATATAACTAAATGGCACTAGTGATACTTGATATATTTTGAATTAAAATATTAAAAGATTATAAAGACATTTCCATCACAAATGTTAAATAAGGCATTTGGTTATGCAGTTGATTTGAAAAAGGCGTTGATGGAAATATGAAATTGGGTTAACTTATGTATTGATTGAAACTTTAAATGGTATAAGTCAAGTTCTATATAACAAGGAGTGGATAAATTCCAGTAAATTGTGATAGTTGTTTCAGTGATGAATTTTTGTTTCTGTTTAAAGATAGATGGTAGATTTAATTATTTTATTTATTTAATTAATTTTAGTCAGTTAACAATTATTTTCAATAATGATTTTGTTATTAAATATATCCTTTAATGAATTACGATGCATGGTATTCTGTCTAATGAAGGAAGGACATGTTATTGATTTAATCATTAATTCATTTCGGGCACTGCCATTTATTTCGATAATATTCTGTATCAACTTTTCCATTTTGATGAATTACCATACATCTTTGTTTTTCTGTCTTATGAAATATTGTAGATTTGATTAATCTAATCATGTAACTCATTTCAGTCGGTTTCCATTTATTTCAATACTATTCTTAATGAAATTTGTCATTCTTTTTTAATAACAATGCACTTGTGTTTTCTGTCAAGTGAAAGATGTTAGATTTATTCATTTAATCGTTTAATTCATTTCATTTAGTTGATATTTATTTTCAATAATATTCTTTATTCAAATTTTCATTCTAATGGATTACAACGCATTTGCATTTCGGAGATAAACCTATTGTGCTTGAAAATCAGAGACATGTAATATTGGATTTGATAACGAGTAAAGTTAAAATTGAAACCGAATTTAAATTTACTCGCTATCAATCCAGTTTAACATGTCTCTGATTTTCAAACACAGTAGGTTTGTCTCCATTCTACCATGACCGTTTTACCACGGGACACTTTTAGTCGGATGCTGACAATGAATTCAACGATAGCAGGCGAGCTCCGAATTACGTTCGAAATATCCATTGTAGACAACAGCGGCGTATGATGGCCGAGAGGGGACATCGCTCTTTCGCCCACTGGTAACAACGCGATAAAGCGATAAAGCAATATGACAACATGACAAAGCGATATATCAACACGACAAAGCGAAATGGTCACACGACAAAGCGATAAGGTCACACGACAAAACGAAAAGGAAGCATGACAAAGTGATAAATACTATATCGCTTTGTCGGGCAGTTATATCGCTTTATCGCTCTATCGCTCTATCGCTTTATCGTTTTATCGCATTTACCCTTATTCGCTCTTTCACTCTTACACTTTATCGCTTTGTCGCGCCACTGTACCTCTTAGGAATATTTGAGAGTACACGAAGTAGTGAAGACGCGAATGGCAGATATCAGCCACCATAGTGGAGACTGTATTTTCAAATGAAATGTATGATGGCCGAGAGGGGACATCACTCTTTCGCCCTCTGTTAACAATGCGATAAAGTGATAAAGCGATAAATCAAATGGCGAGGAGTTTGTGTTATTCTCAGAAATTTTAGTAAGCTTTTATAAGTGACCATGCGTATTGGTCATACCT
Source organism: Gibbula magus (assembly GCA_936450465.1). Classification (NCBI taxonomy): domain Eukaryota; kingdom Metazoa; phylum Mollusca; class Gastropoda; order Trochida; family Trochidae; genus Gibbula; species Gibbula magus. The sequence goes on along the minus strand of OW388295.1, from coordinate 26,628,089 downwards.
GAGAAAAAAATAAGGGCCGGGCCTCCAATAAGCGCCGGGGGGTAAGAGCCCTTCAATGTTAATAACACAGGAGATGATCTGACTTTGACTTTCCATGCTCAGAGAAGATCTGTGCTAGAGGGACTGGAGGGATGTTCTGGAGAGGCTGGAGAAATGTTCTAGAGAGGTTGGAGGGATGTTCTGGAGAGATGTCTCCTTCTTGTCGACAACCAGGGACCTCTGCTTTCTATTTGTTTCTAACCCGGTGTATAGAATCCTATGTGGGATTTATGTCTCTCATTTGCTATCCGTCTGTATTGTGTTTGCTCACCGAACAATAAATGTTCTTTTCCTTTGATGTGCCCTCTCTTAGTCAATCGTTACGTTTCATCTTTTCAATTTAGTTCTTCTATAATTCATTGTTGATACTGACTTTAACCGTTTGAAATCAATCGACACCCGACGTCACTGCCATTTGATCGGCAAATAAACATCATACACGAACCATCATGCCGTCGAACCACAGTTGTGATGAAACGGGATGGCAGAAATAAAATCAGGCATCACGGCCCTATTTCTCATGGCGATCTGGAGCGCTTATTTTACAATGGGACACTTAAATATGGGTCTCCTCTTTCAATTGTTAGGAAAGTTTGGTTTGAGGTAACCTTTCATTTTGGAAGATGTTCTGTTGAAGGTATCCGGGATCTCAGGGGTGACTAGTCAAAGGGGCACCGAGACAGAACGTTTTCAAATGGCCTATAATGCGGCAGACATAACTCACTATAGGGGGTAATACTATATGAAACCGGAAACCAAAGCATCTTCACCCCATCCTTCACCCCAACAGCATTCAGACCACATCCCTCACTCCCACAGCATCTTCACCCCATCCCTCACTGCCACAGCATCTTCCCCCCATCTCTCACCCCCCACAGAATCCCCACCATATCCCTCACTCCAAGAGCATTCCCACCCCATCCCTCACTCCCACAGTATATTCACCCCATCCCTCACCCCCACAGCATTCCCACCCCATCCCTCACCCCCACAGCATTCCCACCCCATCCCTCACCCAACAGCATTCCCACCCCATCCCTCACTCCCAAAGCATCTTCACCCAATCCCTCACCCCCACAGCATTCCCACCCCATCCCTCACTCCCAAAGCATCTTCACCCCATCCCTCACCACCAACAGCATTCCCACCCCATCCCTCACTCCCACAGCATTCCCACCCCATCCCTCACTCCCACAGCATTCCCACCCCATCCCTCACCCCAACAGCATTCCAACCCCATCCCTCACTCTCACAGCATCCCCTTCCATACAGCATCCCCAACCAAAACCTCATCCCCACAGCATCTTCACCCCATCCCTCACTCCCACAGCATCTTCACCCCATCCCTCACCCCCACAGCATTCCCACCATATCCCTCAGTCCCAGAGTATTCCCACCCCATCCCTCACTCCCACAACATCTTCACTCCATCACTCACCCCCACAGCATTCCCACCATATCCCTCACCCCACAGCATCCCACCCCCATTCTCTTATCCCTACAGAAACCCAACCCCATCCACCCCCCACATCATCTCAAGCCCATCTCTCACCCCCACATGTTTCAGTGACTGTAAAATAAAGATGAGGAGTGATCTCCATATGTAACTTGACCAGCACGAACGTTGAGGAAGGTTTAATGTGCTTTGAAAACAAACGTCTTTATTTTGAACATACATAGCGTATCGGAGTATATTATTACTATCCATTAGGTGGATTGTGAAGATACGTGGTCATGCAGTATCGATTTAACTGATCACTTTAAAGTCTTTAATTGGACGAGAGATGAAAGTGAGTGCTTATTATTATTTCAAAGGTTACTTGAGACAAGAAATAACAGCTTGATACAAAGTAAATCAATAGAATAGTCCATGGACGTTATACGTCAACCAGAACGAGACGATATCAACTTAAATATTTGATGAAATGCATTTTTCTCAAGAATGACAGATAATTACATCTACCTATATTGTATATCGGAATCAATTGAGCATAAAATCGAGACAATATACACTTGCAATTGATAATTAAGACGATTTTAATTCACCCATTTTAACACTATCGCAATTTGTTCGGCGATTCATTTTGAAAATGCTCCCTGAGGCGTAACTGTGATAAGCGACAGACGGGGCCGGCTAGACAGCTACTCCGCCGAGTCTCGTAAATTAATTACTGATGATTATCACTGCCGCTAAATGAATGTATGAGGTGTATTACATCGCCAAAAAGACATGTTTATGTTATAATTGTGCAATTGTCATCTGCGGAATTACCTAGTTGGATATCTAAATATTCGATATATGGGAAATTTAAGTTTGGTTATTGAAGATTTCTTTGTGAAATTAACAATCAAAATGTTGCGAAATTAAGTTCAATTATGACTATCACCTAAAATCAGATTCCTCCAGATACGTCACAGAAGTCATCCCTTCACGGGCCACACTCCCGCAGACTTTCATTCTGGTCGCCAGGGCTACATCAGGCGTTTTTTTAAAAGCCGTACATATGTAATTTATGGACCGATTCCAGAAATTTAAAATCGAGCAATTGTCAAATTGACATCCCATTTTAATGAATCCGATATGTCATTGCATCTATCCTTTAACATACATATATGTATTATCGGCATGGGCCATTGGTAACTCACTAGATAATAGTGGCAAACAATATATGTTAAACTAAAGAAGTTGTGTATCCATAAAATCAATTACCATTTTTTGTATTGTTTCAACTTTTACAGTGGCAATCAAAGGAGTCACCAAAAAACATCTGAATTAAAAAATTAACACTTTGTTTCATGTCATCAGCTTGTATATTATATGAAGTGACCAATACTTAAGAAATAAAGTTCGCTGTACCCTAATGTGTTTTGTAATAAAGTATAGTTTTGCCCTGAACTATTATAGTTAAAGCACCAGGACGTTAGTCCGAGTGCTTTGACGCAATAATAGTTCAGGGCAACGGACAGGCACGCACAACCAAACTTTGCGCGTGATTCGTGCTTTTACGCAACTTTTGGGCTGTGTGACCAGAGCTTTAAAGAAATATGTTGCAAAACCATCTACCAGTACACTGGATTCAATATCATTTAACAAAGTATGTGTCCACTTTTTAAAATTTGGCCCAAAGTTGTTTTTTTAAAAACATTATGCATAAATTTTCTATCAACTGAGTCAAAGGCTTTTTCAAAATCAAGTAGTAATAGTAAGAATTGAATTTGAGAGGACTCTGTATAGTCCATTATCTCATATATCTGCCTTGTGACTTCCCCTATATATCTTCCAGGAACAGAACATTTTGATCTTCATGAATAATGTCTGAAATAATATTCTTACTTCTATTTGCTATCACTGCTGAGGCTAATCTGTATGATGTATTTAATAATGATATAGGTCTCCAGTTTTTTAGATTGTGTTTACTTTTATTACTCTTAGGGAGACAAGTAATGAGACCTTGTTTTGTGTTACCGACAAAGATCCATTTTCATTAGGGAATTTTGCTAGAAGTGAGAAGTGGTCATATTTTAACAGAGTTAACGTGGGGAATAATGACTTACCTTACCCCTGTGAGGAGGGTATGGGGAATCGCGGTCAATGTAGGGAAAAACAGTCATATCAACCTTTGTCAGATATTTGTTAAGTCGTCGTTGAGACCCAGAAAACAATTATGGTTAGATAGGTCAGATTATAACATATTGTAAGCTATTACAGACAGACAGACCGATTTTATTTGTAATGTCGGTATAATGGCCCATAATACAGTAACATGATAAACAATATAAATGGACAGTGGTCATTTTAATTAATAAGCTTTGTATCTTAAAGAAAATATTTGGTGTATGAAAACTGCAGTGATGAATATAACACGTAGATGTGTTGAGCTTAGGATGTTTTGGAGTGAGAGCGGGCCTTTGTACACTTTTCTTAGTTGGATGATATATCGATCACGATGTTGTTGGTACTGGTTACAGGAAAAGAATACATGTTTTCCATCTTCAATTTGTTGTGAGTGGCAGAATAAGCAGTAGAGGTCTTCAATATACATATCCTTCTGATGAATGTTTACTTTGAAATTGTTATGGGCAATACGAACTTTACAGAGAGCACGAATTAGATGTTTACTTTTCAGTTCTGTGATGTAAGGTTCCAGATGAAGATCGTATTTGATTTGAGAGTACTGGTTCAGGTGGTTCGATGTACATAATGCCAAGTTTGGTGTCCAATGTCCTTAAGACGTTGCCGAAAGACAGTTAAAAATAGATTAATTTTTACATTGTCTACTCCTTGGTTGAACCATACATGAGAATAGGATTGTTCTAACGTTTGAAGCCAAGTTGTTTTTGCCAATATCGTCGAAAGTTTTAAGCATCCTATAGGAATGGAAGGGGTAGCGATCATTATCCATATGTAACAATCTTAGTAACCATAATCTTTTCACTTTCATCTGCGAGAGCACGAACAAAGGCAGACGTCCGAGCTCGCCTAGGACAGCCTTATTTGATTCATATTTTCCGATTTTGAGAAATCTCTTGAAATACATTGCTTGTATTCTTTCAATGGCATCTCTTTATTTGAATCCCAATATTTCGGCTCCATAAAGAAGTATCGGTGCTGTTTTCCTATCAAATATGGTTGCAGCGGCTGAGAAGGTCAGTTCTGTATTTTTACTGAATTGTCTGTAAACCGAAAGACAAGTTTTGTTCGCTTGCTGGGCAAGAGTCTCACATGCTTTTGTCCAGATAAGTCGTGAGGAAAACACTATACCTAGGTACATGTAATACGTGACAACTTCAAGTGGCTGTTTATCAAACGTCCATTTCTCAAACTTGGTCAAGATTCCTCCGTTGCGAAACACGATCATTTTAGACTTTTTAGTCCCCATTTATCACAGACATGCTCTAGGACACTGAACTGGCGTTGAAGTCCTATAACGCTGCTTGCAAATAACATAATAACACAAGATCGTGTATTTCAGGAGTGAAGAATATCCCAGTGTTACATGCACTTTATAATTCCGTTGCAAGTTCATTGATGAAAAGCAGGAATAACAGCGGACTTAAGATACATCCTTGTCGCACCCCGCGCGAGTTGTCAAAAGCTTCGGACCTCCGATTGTCCACTCTGACATATGCTTGGACTGACGTATACATACTCTTCAATAGAACAAGAAGTTTTCCATGACATCCACATTTAATTAATTTGTACAATAGCTTAGTTCTGTCCACGAAGTCAAAGGCTTTAGAGAAATCGATAAATCCACAGTAGAATCGGCCTTTCTTTATATTTAGATACTTTGAACACAAAGCCTGTAACGTAAGCTATTACATATTATCGTATATCATTACCTTTAGATAAATTTGTTGAATGTTTGTTATGTTTGGTCAAAATCCAATGCAAACGAAACCATGTAGGCGGATTTGCCGGATTTGTAGCCCACTTTCACAGGGTGTATAGGACTGTAAAACGCTTGTATAGTTCAAAATACAGTCCCGTACACCCTGCCAAAACACAGTGTAACTCATAGTGTTACAATAACGCTTTATCACGTGCTTTTGATAAACTATGGATAACAATACAACATTTTCCACGACGTCCATCCTTCTTCTGACGTCACATTAAACGAAGACGTCATCCTGTCGAAGATGGCGCAGAGTCCGTGATCTGAGCTGTAGCTGAACATGCCACAGTTGACGTGTTCAGAACACAGAGACGCGCAGCTTCCACGTGAGGTCGAGGTTTCCGAGATCAGTCCATCAGAGAACTTCCCCTCTTCCAGAACTCGTGCAAATCTCCCTCCCTCTTGGTCCCCTGACATCAAAAGACGAATATAAATGGAGAATTAGATAATGATACTACCGAACATATTTTAAAATCTAATGATAAAAGAAAACGTGTTCCTGTCCATTCAGGCGTAACTACCATGTAGCACAAAAACGAGTGCTTACACTTTGAAATAAAATAAAAACATTAAAAAAAAAAAAATAATTTGAGGTTTTTGTTATTTTTTCTGTAATTTATTGGTGACATTCGTCATAAAGCAATAGTCTTCGCAGAACACAATCTTATCCAATCATTCGATGATGACTAGTGTGGCAATGTTTATAGAAGTGTGAAAATGTGTTTATACTTAGTCGTCTGGCATTAGCGTGTCAAGCTTGTGTTAGACAAAACATTTATGGCAGCGCCGTTTTGTCACGGTGGTTTTAGTCTATTCGAATGTGTGAGCAAATCAGTGTTCAGTTAATTGCACCGCAGTATAGACCAGTAATCTTTTCGAGTCAACTTTTTCGGACACCATGAGTAAAAAGTTTAAGAGTGAAGATTGTAAAAAAATTGATTTTTTTTTTGTGTGTAAAATTTCAGTCGAAACAGAGGATCAGTCTTCGATTTCAAAAAATAATTATTTGAGCTCTATCGGGGAAGAGGGCGCGACTTGTAAACCTTCATTGCTTTCTGGTTCACAGAAACCATCTGACAGTTTCTCTGGTACCGATATCGGCTTGTATACAGGAAAGCAACTAAAATCAGAACAATTTCGTTCTTCTCTGCTGAGCAATTTAGATTCAACTGATGTCAGGGCTGACAAAACACTGAAATACCCGTTAACGGTCAAAGAGGTGTGAAACTTAATCCAACACATCTTGATCACAATGATTGGCTACGATATTCTCCTTCCAAAGATGGCGTCATTTGCTTACCATGTGCATTTGTTACCTCGTACATTCACGATTGGGCGAATATCGGGACACTTCTCAAGAGGCATACAAAACTTGATTCACATCATTTTTGTACTGAGAAATCTTTGAACTATAGAACGGTAGTCAGTAATAAACAGGATGATATTTGAACTTTCCAATGCCACAAAGAAACAGTTGAAAGAAACCGTGCAAATCTCAAAACACTAATCGAGACACTCGTTTTGTGCGGAAGACAGAACATTGCAATCAGAGGTCATGATGATCAGAAAAGCAATTTTGTACCTCTCTTGCAGTATCGTGCAAAAACAGATGAGTTATTGAACAGGCATTTGCACAACAGCACCATTAGAAACAAATACTTATCACCAACCATTCAAAATGAGCTTCTTGATATGTGTGCGTGTGTTGCTAAATATCTGTTATTTGCAGAAATGTATTCACTCATTGCTGACGAGGAAACAGATTTCTCAACCAAAGAACAAATTTCTGTCACATTTCTGTAAACGATCAGGGTCAAACTACTCTCGGGGAATAATTTTTAGGTTTCACTGAGGCTGAAAGCTCCCTTAGCCGAATCCTTTCTATCAGAACTAGACAAATAAGGGGTACAGAAAGCATATATGAGGGGGCACGGTTATGATGATGCCTCAAACATGAGTGGCCATTTGAATGGTGTCCAAGGCACCATTAGACGTCAGTATCCTGATGCTTTCTTTGTTCATTGCAAGTCACATTGCTTGAATCTGGCCTTGGTTCATAGTTGCTCCATAACATTCGTCAAGAATATCATGTCAGCGGTAGAAACCATCGCCTTTGCCTTTTCTTACTCGGCCAAACGTCTGTTAGCATACACAAAGGAGCTTGAACCAAATAATGTCCAGGAGTCAATGGGGAGAAAGCGAAAGATAACTGAACTGTGTGAAACACGTTGGGTGCGGGTTCGTTATCCACTTTCAAAGCATCATTTGATATTATAGTTGAAAGTTTGACTGCCCTTGAGCAGGATGGCGACTCTAGGGCAAGATCCCTCAGATGTTCCATTCTATCTTTTGATTTTATCATTGGTCTTGTTGTGACTCAACATATCATCCACTACACAGTTCAGCTTTCTCTCATGTTGCAATCTGCGACAATAGATCTGATCAAGTGAGGCTTCTGTTGTTATCAGCAACTAGAGGACAGGCTTATCCGCTCAAATGGCCGATTCGAAGCTCAGGAGTTTTTACCTTCTTCAGTCCATAATATCACCGAGGACATTGGTATGCAAATATTCGCATAGTTCACTGAGTTGAAAGATAATTCATATGAGCAACAGACGGTAGAAATCAGGCGATGGAAATCACGTTGGCAAGATGTTCCAGCAGACGAGAAACCGTCGTATTTGTTGGCACCATTGGACTTCGCAAAAGAAGATCTTTATCCGAATATCCATGTTGCCCTCAAAATACTTGTGACAATGCCAGTGTCTTCTGCACAGCTGGGCGTTCCTTCAGCGCAATGAGACGTGTGAAAACGTATCTCAGGTCAACAATGGTAACGGAGCGGCCTAATGCTCTTGCACTACTTCATATTCACAGGGATTTCAATGTCAACATTGATAAGGTGGTAGATGATTTTGCAGAGGGGAAAACTCGCAAAATGGTCCTTCTCTTCAAGTAAAGTTGATGGCATAGAGTGCACCCATCAGATAGCTTCCTGACTGTTTCAAATAATTCTATAACTGTTCTTGTTGTCGTTCTTTTTCAACGTTCATTTTCTTACGGTTATCAATGTTTCAACATTGTTTACTGTACTTTATTGTACTTTATTGTACTTGTAATGCTCAGCATTGCCCCTTTATAACATTGAAGTAGTTAAAAATGGATTCATTGCGTTAGTTATATTCCAGATAATGTTTGTTAGAACCTGCTTGTTTGGTTCGTCTGTTCTTTCACTCATTTTGCAGTGATTCTTTAAAACACTTTTTAGTTCAACAATCGATGTGCTTACAACTGATTTTTTCCTAGTTACGCCCCTGGGCCACAACGAAAGAAACAAAAATGAACTAAATTAGCTGCAAATTATTAAAACTTGCCCTGCGTTGTTCCCAGCACTTGCACCATAACTCATTTCAATGCAAGCTACTTAATGCTTTGATAGGTAATGATGTTAGTTCTTTGTGTAAGGGTTTGACTAGGGTGTCTTATTGGTCAGAGACCTGTCCTGTGACCAGGGCCATGTTCAAGAGAGGTTTAAAACCTCGAGGAACCGCACCGTGTCGTTCAGGAGAGAATGAGCGCTACATTGAGCGCGACATTGAGCGCTCAATGAGCGATTATAAGCGCTCACTGTTACGGAACGGAGCCCAGTTTCTATTCCCACCACCTGCATGGTGTGGGGTAAGTTATATACTTTAGTTATTTAGTGCAGGGACTAATGTTATGTATAGTATTCTTTATATGGTTATTTTAGAAAGCTGAATATGCAATTCCACAGATTCCCGAAAGAGAAGAAATGTGATAAAACGGAAAAAGAAATTAGGTGACTGGCATTATTGATATACTGAATAGAATAGCATTTACAATCAAATTGTTCATTCACAATCAAGTCTGATTAAAATCGACAGTTTTGAGAGGAATAAAAGTTGCAAATAGTGCATCTCCCGGGATACGAACTCATATCTTTAGCGGGTTACCTCGACAACCAACCTTGTAGAGAGGAATCCACAGAACCTATCCGTATCACGGTAGATGCATTTTGTTGCAATTGTATTCCTTGGATCAAGATCGATTTTTAATCAAACTGTTCATAATCAGAATGTACCAAGTCAATAACACAAAGAGTGAAAAAATATATTTTCAATTCTGGTCTGAACAACAACTAAATGTATATATTATAGACATTGAAATCTGAAATATGCCTTGAAATTTATCTATCCAAAGTCGATATCATGAAGTTTTGTTTTGCTAGATCTCGTTTTCGTTGTTCATATCATGAACTATTTGTTGAAACAGGCACGTTTACAGGTATTGCAAGAGAAAACAGAATATGCAAAGTGTGTAATACGTTTTCTTTTTAATCTGCCCTATTAATGAAAGTCTACAGACGAAATACCTGAAAACATACTATTATGATCAAGTGAAACAAAACTATTGCGATTGTTAACATATACCAAAACTCAATTATTACAGAATCTTACAATTCATATTTATTATCCAATGTTATTCAGAAATAGTATTATAACAGCAAATGATGATATGTAAAGTAATTTACCAACGTGCTTTGGAGAAGTTTATATAACATGTTAGCATTTGCATAATAGGTACGTAATGTTAAATATGTAGGGTAAAAGTCCTACCTATGAATTCATTCAAGGTTTGTCTAACATATGTAAATGTTACAGTTCGCATTATATTAGTATAGTTAGTTAGTTAAACAGTAAATTCAAGTTTACTTATCGTTAGGTATTCACATTAAGTTAATAAGTTCATATCTGATAACGCTGGTTCTCTCTGGTCCACGCTGGAAAGTCCCTGAGACGAGGTTGGTTTAGTTTGCGTGTTGGAGATAATGCAACATGGTGTTTTAGTGTTATGGATTTATAACATCAACATATGTTCAATGAGTTATCATGTGTACATCATTATGCATTTGGATTGATGTTTTATAATGTTGTAAAGGATAATGTTACTGTAAGTTATTCATCACTTATATGCCGTACACCGGGACATTTTCGAGGTTTGACATTTTCATCGTTCAGGACCCAACGACCTTTCGTGGAGTTTAAATTTCGTGCTTGCATACTATTGTTTAAAGTTTACATCTTTCCATTCTTACCAGCCACAATTTGACACGCACAGTTCAACTTTAAAAGCCTATTACCAATGACAAGAGATGAGCTCCAATCACTATTATCGACAAGTGTTCAAATAAGAACTGTTTGTGCGATACGTTCCAACCAGTGATGCGTGACAGTCGCGCCTACACGTTCGGAGCATCCACGTGCAACATGCTAAGCTCGAGGATCACAAAAAGCAGTATGGCCCAAATGCATTTGGTGGTATGTAACGTTGCTTTCCATAGCCATTCAAGCATATTTATTGAACATGGCACGAAGACGATTGCCAATAGATCTCAGAAATCAAATTATTGGTATGCACTCTGCAGGAATGTCCGTTAAGGCGATAGGACGTAATCTGAGCTACCATTACACTGTTGTTAGTCGTTTAGTCCGGAAGCATGCGCAGACAGGAAGTGCAATGGATCGTCCAAGGTCTGGAAGACTTAATGTCAATACACCTCGAGAGGACCGCCACCTTCTTCGACTTGTACGCCGAGAACCCTTCCTGCTGAAACTTCTGTGGTTACCAAATCGAAACATCAGCACCAGAACAGAAATCGCCTCAATCGGCAGGACTTAAGGCAAGAAGGGTAATTAAACGTCCCTTGTTGAGGGACCACCATACACGTGCACGTTTGGCATGGTGTTTGGACAGACAAACTGGAATCTGAGGACCTGGCGTAAAATCCGTTGGTCTTACGAGAGTCGATTCTGTCTCCATGTTACTGATGGGCGTGCCCGTGTTTGGAGACAGAAGAATAAAGCTTATACCCCAGGAACATCCAGTTGCGTATGGAGGTGCGTCTGTTATGGTATAGGGATGCCTGTCTCATGACTGCAAGCTGGATTTAGTCACCAGCAGGGGCAACTACACGGGAGCTCAATACATCCGGGGCGTGCTACAGCCGGTCGTTGTTCCTCATTTCGATAACCATGCACTTGCTACACGACCACAGTACATGGACGACAACGCCCGAGCACATGCGAGCCAACGCAGTGACAATTTTACCAAGTAAGCCCAGATCTGAACCCTCTGGAGCATGTGTAGGATATTCTAGGGTGGCCACTCCAGGCTCGGAAACCTCAAGTACAGAACTTACATGAGTTGGAGGCAGCTCTGCACGCTTAGTGGATGTTATTGACACAGATCCGACGTCTGACTGGAGGCATGAGACGTAGGGTGCAGTGTGTCATCCGGGTACGTGGCGGTCCTACCAGATACTGATCATTCTCATTGAAAATGTACACAGGGTATACTAATAACAATTAGAAGTGACAATACCAATGCGAATGCGTTTTGTTTCACTTGTAGCTCCATACTTTTGAGGACATTGTTTCATGGTAAAAACAGAAACTGTGTAAACATGACGTCTTCGCTATTAAATAATGATAACAGCTACATATTGTTGCGTTTCTGTCTGGCCAGATGGTTGAATAGAAAATAATCTCAGACTTATTTAGGGTCATAGCAGAGCTAACTTGTTTCTGACAGTCAGCTATATGAAAATATCAGGGAGTGCTTAAGTTTTTTCTTTGTGTATAGTTGCAAGGGAGTGTTATTTAATTATGTGCATGCGCTATTTCTAAGAAATGATTGATGGACCGTATCATTGCTGGTGAAAGGTTTTCTCAATGAAATATGTTGGGAAATTTTCGTTGTATGGACATTTTCATGGTTCAAGTCCTACCCATGAAAACCACGAAAATTTCCAGCCACGAACCTTTCCCGGTATAAGGTAATTATATTAATGAAGGTTCAAGTAAAGTGCATTCACGTGAAATATCAATATCATGTATGGACGTTGTGTGATTCCCAATAAACTAATGGTTTGTTACATCTCGTGTCCATCGGGATAAAACCATCTACCGGTCCTCAACAAGTGCTCGTCGTGTTATTCCTCATCTACATCTGTTGCATCATTTTCTTCCAATAGAGATTACTACCTTCATATTTCCGATCCTAACCTCTCTTCTAAACGACCTGAATTTCAATGCTCCAGCGAAAAGTAAACCTCAAACTGTTTCCCTGCTTCTTAACCAATGAAAACTCATCTTTCAGCGGCAATATCGACCGAGTGACTTCAAAGATCTAAGCATTTGACTCTTAAGGGTTAATTAACCTATGTCGAATATGTCAGATTTTTGGGGGTATTTGTCTCTGATTTGTTTTTCTTTATTTATCAGCAAGTTTTTAATGAATTGTTTTCACTGCGTCACTAATTGCACAACTTGATTCAGTCGCAACCAGTACACTTCATTTCTGCACTCGGATTCAGGCCATGTAGAACAGAGGTTAGAATAGGAAATCTGAAGGGAGTAACCTCTGTGGGAAGAATATGCTGTTACATAAACCATCAAACGTTTTTTTTATATTTAGCAATGATTTTCTTTAATTTAAAGTAGAAGGATGACTAGATCCTCTGGTCAATCATTTCTGGTTGTGTCTCCATACAAAATGGGATCTCAATACAGACGTACAGCTGAACCCTTAGCTAGGATACAGAACGTTGTCTTGACAATACATTTACTCAAACTACTACTTAAAATCTCAGATAATATATTTATATTTGTCTCTCTCTCTCTCACCTAATCGGATGTTCACCATTACGCCATTGACTTTTCTCAACGTCATCTTCTTAACCAATATTCCGGTGGGGTCCTCAAGATCAAGGACAACATTCTGACCGGGCACTTTTCCTTTACCGTACTTGATACGACCTTCGTCCCAGCTGATCCAGAACCACCTGGAAACATAAACAACTCATCCAGAACGTCCTGGAAACATACAACAACTCAACAGAACCACCTGGTAACATGCAACAAATCACCAGAACCCCCTGGAAACATACAAAAAATATACATGTATTACACATAATGGAGCAAGCACTGTTGACTATATGATAGCCTCGCAAAGTTTATATCCAATTATCTCAGACTTTGGTATTGGTACACAAGATGAATCAAATCACTTTCCAGTGTTCTGCAGGTTTGATTTCTCACATCAAGGCTCAAGTGAACATCTAACGGTATACTCGATTGATAAGTGTGATGAAACTGAGAATGAAGCAACACCCTGGGTAAGATACAACTGGAAAGAAGAGAACAGTAGTGTGTTTTAATCTAGGTTTAATGAGTTGTATGAATTGTTGAAGGATGAAATTGATCACCTAATACCCAGAGATGTGAACACTGCTTTATGTCTACTTGTTAATGTTTATCAAGAGGCAGCATCTATAAACAAGAGAATATACAGTATTGATTCTAATCATAATTACAGGTCAAAATTAATCAGTCAACCTCCCTGGTGGGACAGCGAACTTGACAGTTTAATGTGTGACAAATACAGGGCACTGAGGGGGCATATAGACCATAACTTGGACTTAAATATATTCAGGGAGCTACACACTAAATCAAGAAAACAATTGCGCTTAAAAGAATATCCTATCAGAACGAGCAGAAACAAAAACTAATTGACTCGAGAGGAAACGCCAAATTATTTTGGAAATTGTTAAAACAGAGGAAACAAGCACAAAAACCAGATGGAATTGAAACTGAAAAGTGGTCAAATAATTTTTCCTCTCTCCTCCAAACTGAAAACCCCCCTACTATACCTCCAATATTAGATGAAGATGACAATGACAACCAAGCAGAATTAAACCAACCATCAGACCTCAAGAGGTTGATCAACATATTAGAAAACTGGCAAATAGTAAATCACCTGGACCTGATGGAGTTGTCTCTGAATACTTTAAAAACACATCAACTATTATTTTACCCACAATGACTGCACTTTTTAATCAGATATTGGACAGTGGTGTATTTCCTACTGCTTGGAATAGAAGTATTATTTGTCCTCTTTTCAAATCTGGAGATAAGAATGATGTTAATAACTACAGGGGAATTTCACTAATTGATACTATGTGTAATTTTTTTACTTCTATATTGAACTGGAGACTTAATACTTTTTGTGAAGAGAATAAGATCATTGATGAGCTACAAGCAGGATTCAGAACAAATTACTCAACAAGAGACAATATAGTCAGTCTGCAAGCAGTGATACAGAAATATACAGGAACAAGAAAAGGGAGATTTTACTGTCTCTTTGTGGACTTCTCAAAGGCATTTGACACCATAAGGCATGACATTCTATTACAAAGTTTGAAAGATGTTGGGATTAAGGGCAAATTTTTAAAAGTGCTTTCATCTATGTATTCAAGTTTGTGTTCGTGTGTGAAGGGTTCCAACGGATTAACTGATTATTTTAGCTGTAATATTTGCACCCGCCAGGGTTGCATATTATGCCCACAGCTATTTTTCATATTCATCAATAAGCTTTTGAAGAAACTGGAAGATGTTGGAGGAGAAGGTGTTTTTATCTCACAAGATTTTAAAAATGTTTTTTCCATAATCTTTGCAGATGATGTGTCATCTGTAGCTTATTCAGCTGTTCAACTCCAAAAGAAAATAGATACTCTTGAATTATTTTGCTCTGAAACTGGAATGAAAGTTAACCTGAAGAAAACAAAAGTGATGGTATTTAGAAACGGTGGACCCCTAAGAAGTTATGAAAAGTGGACTTACAATGGTGAAAATATTGATGTTGTACCCTTCTACAGATATTTAGGTAGTATGTTTACACCCAAACTGGTATGGACACAGGCTCAAACGTGCTTAGCTTTACAGAGTTCCAAAGCAATAATGACAATAAATAGATATCAGAGGGCCCTTGGTGATATCAATTGTAAAGATTTATTTAAAATATTTGACAGTATTGTTACTCCTATCCTGTGCTATGGATCAGAAATCTTGGGAGTTAAATACAGCAAAACAATTGAAGATGTTCAAGTGAAAATGTGCTAATCTTTTCTCAAAGTGTCAAAAAATACTTGTAATGCAATGGTGCTTGGTGAATGTGGTAGAGCTCCACTGCAGCTTACATATATGACAAGAGCTGTCACGTTCTGGTATAGTCTGATACAGATGTCCCCTGAGAGACTACCCCATCAGTGCTACAGTATGCTCACAGCCCTAGATGATATTGGACGCACCTCTTGGGCTACCCACATTAAAAATATTTTATTTAGATTTGGATTTGGTTATGTATGGATAACCAAGGATGTGGGAGACAAACTTATTTTCTTATCAGTGTTTAAGCAGAGACTTTTTGACAACCTACAGCAAACTTGGATTGAAAATATAAAAAACCTATCAGACTCTTATTCATATAAACAATATAAATCACTACTGACTGTTGAATGTTATCTCAACTCTTCACTTCCATCTCACTTTAAAAGGATTTTATCATGCTTCAGATGTAGTAACTTTAAAATTGCCATCAACACTGGAAGACACCAAGCTACACCATATGAAGAAAGACTCTGCCCTCTCTGTTTATAAAAAAACAAGCAATTTATTGAAAATGAATATCATGTTCTTTTAATATGTGAAGCCTACAGTTTGGTCCGTAATACACTAATTGGTAAATACATTAAATCTAACTGTCAACAACATTTTATTTCCCTTATTTCATCTCAAAATTATGATGTGTTGCATAAAGTTTCAATATTTGTATTTAAAGCTCATCAATTAAGGCACACAAATATATAATATCTTTGTATTGCATGTGTTTAACTATGTAAATAAGCAAAATGCGCAGCATTGTCCAACCGTGAATTTTAATTATTATACTCCTATCAGTTTCTAAATGACATCGTGAATGTGTTAATATTATATTGTAACATGATTTCGGTGTATCCTTGATTCTGATTGGTAGTTTTGCCTATGTTGAATTACAATGAATACCCGCAAATTAATTGGGGCGAATCACCGCGAACATATACATCATGTTCACAAGATCCGCCCCTTTTTCTCCTAATATGTGCTCCTTAATCAAATTTGACAGGTGGCATTGTCATTTTCTTACTTGTGTATAAAAGTATAGGTCACAAATAACTCTCAAAATTAATTAGTTTCAAGTAACTAAAATGTTTTTAACAAGTAAGATTTGTCCAAGTTTGACGCCTTCTTCCATGCGGCTGTGTTTACCGAATGCCGTTGCCATGGCATGACGTCATAGTGATCAACCGTTTTGACGTCACAATGCTAGCGTCATTGTCACAGTGGGTTAGGGCAAGTTTAAGATTTGTGTTCCTAGGTCTTTTACTGTGTTGATGTCGTAGATAAATGTTTATCGCCATCTAAAAGGATACGTGAATATTATGAAGTGAATATAGTTGAGTGACACTGTTTAAGCTTATGTGTAAATTGTTGCTAATGTACATATTACGCCGAGTATTTACATTTGTTTTGACCTGACCACACCTCTAACAAAAATGGAACAGTCGCAAAGTCCTTTCCACTCAGAGATAGGTACGCAAAAAGAGAGTTCGTTTCAAAACGCCTGATAACTAACGGTCATGTTACAATATCGATAAACAGTTGCAACAACCGCAAATTTAAGCGTTTAAAACCACCTGGAAACATACAACAAATCACCCAGAACCATCGGGAAACACACAACAACTCATCAAGAACCATCTGGAAACATACAACAACTCATCAAGAACCATCTGGAAAGATACAACAAATCACCAGAACCACCTGGAAACATACAAAAAATCACTCAGAACCATCTGAAAACATACAACAACTCATCAAGAACCATCTGGAAACATACAACAATTCAACCAGACCAATCTAGAAACATAAAACAACTCACAAGAACAACCTGGAAACATACAACAACCCATCCAGAACCATCTGGAAACATACAACAACTCATCCAGACCAATCTAGAAACATAAAACAACTCACCAGAACAACCTGGAAACATACAACAAATCACCAGAACCACCTGGAAACATACAACAAATCTACCAGACCAATCTGGAAACATACAACAACTCACCCAGAACCATCTCGAAACATACAACAAATCAACAGACAAATCTAGAAACATACAACAACTCATCCAGGCCAATCTGGAAACATACAACAACTCACCAGAATCATCTTGAAACATACAACAAATCACCAGAACCACCTGGAAACATACAACAAATCTACCAGACCAATCTGGAAACATACAACAACTCATCCAGAACCATCTGGAAACGTACAACAACTCATCCAGAACCACCTGGAAACTTACAACAAATCTACCAGACCAATCTGGAAACATACAACAAATCTACCGGACCAATCTCGAAACATACAACAAATCTACCAGACCAATCTCGAAACATACAACAACTCATCCAGAACCATCTCGAAACATACAACAACTCACCAGAATCATCTGGAAACATACAACAAATCACCAGAACCACCTGGAAACATACAACAAATCTACCAGACCAATCTAGAAACATACAACAACTCACCAGAACCATCTCGAAACATACAACAACTCACCAGAATCATCTGGAAACATACAACAACTCATCCAGAACCATCTCGAAACATACAACAACTCACCAGAATCATCTGGAAACATACAACAAATCACCAGAACCACCTGGAAACATACAACAAATCTACCAGACCAATCTGGAAACATACAACAACTCACCAGAATCATCTGGAAACATACAACAAATCACCAGACCAATCTGGAAACATACAACAACTCATCCAGAACCATCTGGAAACATACAACATCTCATCCAGAACCATCTGGAAACATACAACAACTCATCCAGAACCATCTGGAAACGTACAACAACTCATCCAGAACCATCTCGAAACATACAACAAATCAACAGACCAATCTAGAAACATACAACAACTCATCCAGACCAATCTGGAAACATACAACAACTCACCAGAATCATCTGGAAACATACAACAAATCACCAGACCAATCTGGAAACATACAACAACTCATCCAGAACCATCTGGAAACATACAACATCTCATCCAGAACCATCTGGAAACATACAACAACTCATCCAGAACCATCTGGAAACGTACAACAACTCATCCAGAACCATCTGGAAACATACAACATCTCATCCAGAACCATCTCGAAACATACAACAAATCAACAGACCAATCTAGAAACATACAACAACTCATCCAGACCAATCTGGAAACATACAGCAACTCACCAGAATCATCTGGAAACATACAACAAATCACCAGAACCACCTGGAAACATACAACAAATCAACAGACCAATCTAGAAACATACAACAACTCATCCAGACCAATCTGGAAACATACAACAACTCACCAGAATCATCTGGAAACATACAACAAATCAACAGACCAATCTAGAAACATACAACAACTCATCCAGACCAATCTGGAAACATACAACAACTCACCAGAATCATCTGGAAACATACAACAAATCACCGGACCAATCTGGAAACATACAACAACTCATCCAGAACCATCTGGAAACATACAACATCTCATCCAGAACCATCTGGAAACATACAACAACTCATCCAGAACCATCTGGAAACGTACAACAACTCATCCAGAACCATCTCGAAACATACAACAAATCAACAGACCAATCTAGAAACATACAACAACTCATCCAGAACCATCTGGAAACATACAACAAATCAACAGACCAATCTAGAAACATACAACAACTCATCCAGACCAATCTCGAAACAAACAACAACTCACCAAACCAATCTGGAAACATACAACAACTCACCAGAATCATCTGGAAACATACAACAAATCACCAGAACCACCTGGAATCATACAACAAATCTACCAGACCAATCTGGAAACATACAACAACTCATCCAGAACCATCTGGAAACATACAACATCTCATCCAGAACCATCTGGAAACATACAACAACTCATCCAGAACCATCTGGAAACATACAACATCTCATCCAGAACCATCTCGAAACATACAACAAATCAACAGACCAATCTAGAAACATACAACAACTCATCCAGACCAATCTGGAAACATACAACAACTCACCAGAATCATCTGGAAACATACAACAAATCACCAGAATCATCTGGAAACATACAACAAATCACCAGACCAATCTAGAAACATAAAACAACTCACAAGAACCATCTGGAAACATACAACATCTCATCCAGAACCATCTGGAAACATACAACATCTCATCCAGAACCATCTGGAAACATACAACAACTCATCCAGAACCATCTGGAAACGTACAACAACTCATCCAGAACCATCTCGAAACATAAAAAAAATCAACAGACCAATCTAGAAACATACAACAACTCATCCAGAACCATCTGGAAACGTACAACAACTCATCCAGAACCATCTGGAAACATACAAGAAATCAACAGACCAATCTAGAAACATACAACAACTCATCCAGAACCATCTGGAAACATACAACATCTCATCCAGAACCATCTGGAAACATACAACAACTCATCCAGAACCATCTGGAAACGTACAACAACTCATCCAGAACCATCTCGAAACATAAAAAAAATCAACAGACCAATCTAGAAACATACAACAAATCACCAGAACCTCCTGGAAACATACAACAAATCACCAGAACCTCCTGGAAACATATAACAACTCATCTAGAACCACCTGGAAACATACAATAAGTGAATCAGGACCACCTAGAAACATACAATAAGTGATCAGAACCACCTGGAAACATACAACAAATCACCAAGAACCATCTGGAAACATAAAACAACTCACCCAGAACCACCTTGAAACAAAGAACAACTCGTCCATGCTCGTCCAACTCGTTTGCTAACGCCGTCGGTTTTAAACAAAATTTGCAGGTGTTGAATAGCAATGAATCCCGGAAATTGTACAAACGCAACTATTTATCTTATAATTCACTTTTCACTCTTTCAGAATCGGAGCTGCGACTACGGCGGCTATGAACGGCGTTGATGCAGATACCATAAGGAGATTTGGCCGTTGGTCATCCGATTGTTATCTACAATATAGAAGAATGTAAACCTCCAAATTATGTATTTATAATATGACTTGATTGTTTCAGGCGTGTGGGTGGTGGGCGACAGCTATCTGGCGCTTGCGAGGCCAGAGCTGGCGGCCATCCTAGGCAGTGTGGGCCCGGTGGAGTGGCGTGTCAGGGGAGGCTGGACAGGCCGACGATCGACTACCTCATCGCCAACTCAGCCAGTCAGCCGAAACTCCTGCTACTGCACCTGGGTTCAAATGATCTTGGAGCGACCACCGGCCGGGATCTGTTTGACAGGATCAACGAAGATCTGCTGTACACTCGGCTCCGGCTCCCCCACACCAGACTTCTGTGGTCATTCATGCTGCCGCGGTGCTGCTGGCGACACGCCAGAAACATCAAACGGTTAAGAAACATCAAACGGTTAGAGCTGTCTCGGAAGAAATTAAAGAGGAGAGTGGTTAATCTCACGAGTGAGATAAATGGGGAGGTGGTACGACACGATCGCATTTTCCCGGATGGGCACAACTACGTCAGTGATGGTTTCCACCTCACTACCTTGGGAATGAACATTTTCTGTGCCGACATCAAAGAACTCACTACCAAACTCTCATAAGCTGCTTTTTGCAAACATGGCGTGGTTTCCCTCCTTTGTTTTCCCCTATTTTATTAACCTCAAATACACAACATAACATAATTCTTCGTTTTTAGTATTATTATTCGGTGTGGATGGCGCAGCACTTTCAGTGCTCGGTGGCAAGTTTCGGAGCGAACGCGGGGCCGATCCCTCGCTCTATTTCCTCCCTCACTGCTGCTGCTTGGCTGTCTATTTTCCAGTAGAAGCCACTTCCAACCTTCGGGTGGTCAAAATAGCATTTCAACATCGCTGCTACCTGTCTCGTCTGTTCAGGGTCCAACGAGGAGAATAGACTTCCCTATTCGCTTCTCCCTGCGTCCGCATTCGCCTTCCACACCTGGCCTTTTTATCCAAATATATTACTTTGTTATCTTTATATTACTTTTTTCCTGGAGAGTCGGACAATAACCACCGGGAAACAAAGAACAACTCGTCCATGACCACTTGAAAACATACAACTTCTCTTGCATCAAACTATACAATTATTTATCATTAAAGGAATAAATAAAAAAAGCGTGCATAGTTGTTTTAGATGACACATTTTGGGAAATGACCACATATATATACTAGTGAGATATTTTATGATGGTTATTATTATCTGAGGAGACAAGAATAAAACCTCGAACGTTTTCTGAAAGAATGTTTAACTCATGTATTTACATCCAACACACACACAACGCCAAGAGACTGAACTAGCATTAGTATTTATCATGAAGCTACAGCATAAAGCACAATTGCCACCAATATGTACGAATCAAACACCCTTTCTACAGACACTGGGCGCACTGCTTTCTTGTTCCTTAACTAAATCAAACGAACAGAAGCTATTATACCGGAATTCGTCACAGTGTAGAAGTTTGGAGATGGTCTTCACCGCAAATCGTTCAGTTGGATAGACGTTGAGTCTGGACCTCGTATTATACCATCCCGCCAAGATGACGTACACCAGGTCTGTGCCCTCTCCATCCTGCAGCACTAGACCGTGGTCTCGACAACCCTTGACCTCGTACACCAGTCTCTTGCAGACTTCCGCCTCCACGCCGTGGGTCGACAATTCTACTCTGTAACTAGTGGTTTCTACTTCAAAAGGTTTACCTGTAATAAAGTTAATGTTTTCTGTGAAAATAATGACAAATCTTTATGGATTTTAACATGAAAGGCGACATTTCGGTATAGTTTCTTACAGCGTTATCAAGCAGATGCTATGAGCATTGACACTGGTACACATACATGTACATGCAGTGAGTAGATCTCCATTAACAATAACAATTTATTCTGTTCAAATTTTAACAAAGATACTATGTATTATAGAATTTGGGAAATGGGATTGTAATAATTAGTTTTCAAAGAACTCTATTTTGGAAGAATTCTGTTATTTTTTAATGAACATGAAAAACTCAAAATTCACTAAAATTCTAGGTCGAAAGTGAAAAATCTTCAAATGTTCATTTAACTTCAAATGAATTACAATATGCAGCTGTATTTATTGATATGCGGGAGATTAATATTTTCTAAGACGTATACCGTCAATAGCGAGAAAAGGTAAAAAATATATGGTTTAGGCCGAACACCGCACTAGTAACAGTCGCTGAGAAACGTTGCTGCAAACATTTTGGCGTCGGATCTGTAGACGACCAATTTTGAATTTAAATTGAGTGAGTGAATTATTGCTTAACGCCGCTTCGGCAGTATCGCAGCCATTTGCGGCGACTGAATTTAAAGGTACATCCATTGTGTCGTATATATGCCAAACGTTATAAATTGTGTTATTTTATCGAGAAGTAATGAATTTTGCCGAAAATTGCCGTTTTGATGATAGTGTATTCAGTATACAAGTGATATAAAGGTAAAAGTATAGATTTTTTTTATCGAAAACCGGACAATGCACCGCTTATGGCGCGCGTCAATCAGTCAAACGTAATTTTCGAAACTTGTTTACAACAGACAAAAAGACAAATTTGTGTTAATAATGTTTAATAGGTCTTTTAACTACTGTTCATGTGCATGGGGCATGTAGTTTCGGTTTCTGCACATGTATAATGATGTTTCTCGATTTTAATTGGAAAGTAGTAAATATGATATATTTGACCTTTGGGGATGAATATGCAAGTTGAGTGAAATTGGTTCAACTGAAATCAGCACATATCGTATGTTGGCACGTATTAAAGCGAAGTAAAAATGTTATGGAACACAAGGGATGTATCTTTAATCGTACACATTGAGACATCTGTTCTTCAGTATGCTCCTCTCTATAAGAACAAGCCGACGTGAAGCTGATATCTCAGTGTGCTTCAGTATCGTGATCATTTTATGACAAATATGGACGACTTTTCTAACTGGCAACGAATTTAGTTTAGCAAATTTCCACTCTTGGTCTCAGGGAGCCAGCTCTTGATAGCTTGTGAGCTTTGTGTTTCATGAATGCAGTCCATGAAGTGAATTCCGAGTAATTATGAAAACATTGCTGAACAAACATACATTGTAACCTGAATAATTCTCTCTGTCGTACATAGACCGTACATACTAGCATTCTCGATAATCCTGAGTATACGCGCCGATAAATTTACACTGTGTAGAGTTATCGGAGCGTATACTCAGGATTATCGAGAATGACATACTATTCGCTACAGGAAAAGATCGATACAAGTGGACTGTAATAAATTGCAAGTCCGTTTTGAATTCCCCGAGTGTCAAACGATGAAACCAAGTGATGAAAAAAGTGGTAACTAGAACATATCAGAGAGTCTTTAAATGGACATACTTTCTTTGAAAATAAACGCAATTGTTATTCATCTCGAATGATTTCGTTGATGAAGTACAATGCATCCCGTGTCCGTACACTTACTATGTAAATAGAGTCAATAAGTTTGAAGCATTCGCAACATATACCAAATCAATGTGTCTTTTCGAATGAATAGCAATCGATTATTCTTCAGACGAATTACTTATTTCGGCCTAAGAGTAATTGAAGGGTCCAAATGACGGGGGCTCCATAATGATGTTTAAATGCTACTGAAGTAAGAGAAACTGATCATACAAAGTGATCAAAATAGCAGAGATAATTTTCTATAACATGACATATCATATCTGACATCAGAAAATTTGGTTGCAGGACAGAAATGTACTTGAAACATCGTATTTAGTGAATTTGGTTGCAGTCCCCTATAGGGATCTGCAACCAAATTTATTTACAGCAATTATTCATCATTATTCCTACCTTGGCAAATAAATATTTGGTTGCAGAGAAAAAAATAGTGTGTTGACAAGCACATAGGATTAGTTTGGTTGCAGAGGTTTTCAAATTTACTAAATTTGACAAAAATACCATGACATTTTCTGAATCATTTCGGCAAGTTCTCTCTCGCTAAGTGTATGACGTAATGAAACCAATGTATGTAACGCATCCTCCCATTGGCTCATTCCGTATCAACCATTTCTAACAACAACAACAAAATTCATGTTTATTAATTCTGGTTGCTTTTATTCACGTTTCTAGATAGAAACTATTCATTAAAATAACCTAATGCTGTTTATTTCCTATAAAACTAATTTAGCAATCAAAGAAATCTATGACAACCAATCAGAATTGTGATAAGATTTGACAACAATTCACCTCGCGGCCACGTTGTCAGCTGGTTGTAAACAAAAACGTAAATTAATGCTTAAATTTGGACAAAATGTTTCAAAAGTACCTACCAAGACATGCCTTATGGTAGGAAATGTTAAATTAACAAGGTTAGTGGGTAGTTTCTATCTATAGCAGTAGAAATGATAGCAACATGATAATATGACATGATCGAAAACCGGACTCGATAACGATCGCTAAGAAGTTTCCGCTAACTGTAAATATTGAAATAAAAGGCAAGGTAAGTTCCAACATTCGTCAGATCATGATAGTTTCCTTATGCAACCAAATTGTGTCAAGTCAAGGCTGTTCTGTTTGATGAAAACATGTATTTTGATGGTTTAAAAAGTTTGGTTGCAGTTGCCTATAGGGGACTGCAACCAAATTGCGAAATGACCCGATTTCCATGTGAAGTTATAATCTGCAACCAAATTCAAATATATCATGCTATATATCATGCTATAGATAATTATTTCAGCTATCAGAAAAACGTCATCTGAGCACTTTTGAAGAGTTTGGTTGCATTTTATGGCTATTTTAGACACCCCGTCATTTGGACCCTTCAATTACTCTTAGGCCCTTATTTCTTATGAAATCACAGGTATTAGGAAATGTACCATTGTCTCTCACAATACTATTACGCCCACGACAAATTGCTAAAGAAGTTTGAAATATCCATTATCCCGCAAAACGATTCACATTATGTATTAGTCCTTCATTTTGCCGCTTTTTGACCATTGTAGTCATGTATAAGAGAGCTCTACTCATATAGAGCTCAAAATGTAAATCTGGAACAATTATTATTAAATGCATTAAAGGCGCTGTAACACGTTTTTGGCATAATTTGTTTTCTCATATTTGCTATTTATTATTAAATTTTATACAATATACAATATATATATATATATATATATTTGTATATATATATATATATTAATTATGTTAGAGTATAAACTATCTCATTACACGACCCGTAAGCCGTGTCCATAGAAAACTGTTATCCGTATTGAAAGAAAAAGGTGCGACGTATAAAGCGATAGTGGTTTAAAACTCATCAGTGAATTAGGTAGATTTGTAGGACTCATGAGAATTTGAGAGTTATGATAGCAAGACGGTTGACCATTCTATCATGGTACCATATTTTAAAACTCTACTTTGAGTGTTAAGGTATCACTACATCAGTCAGACCACTTGAATTCACTCCGAGTGAGCACTTTAAAAAGGCCACTCGATGGGAAATGCACTCGCATAGCTTAACCAAAAAATGTACATTCGCTTTAGAACTCTTTTTAATGATTCAGGAGAAATATTTAGCCATTAGGTACACTTGTTTACCTTTTCGTAAGATCACTTAATTTTAGTAAGAAAAACTTGCTACAGCCCCGTTAATGACAATATGCGGGGCAACAAGAGGCACAAGTCATACAAAACTATACGCTGATAAAACTGTCATACCCCTTGTTGAAAGCATAGGGGCTTGTATTGTCGAATAACTAACAATTATAAAGCATGTTAAGACTATCCAGCCCGTATACTAAAAAAAAGTTTAATGAGTGATAGTCGATGTATGATATTTGAGTTGAAAAGAATTGATAATAAACATCAATAAGGAAGACCAGGTTCAAGACAAAACTTGAACTAATGCATGTGTATCATTTAGATCAAACATATTCGAAGTATATATTATGCTAATGAGAACGACCCTCTACAGTCAAAGGCTAAGACTTGTGGCGTAACTCGATAGGTGGAGTCGATGTAAGACGTGATTTCATTGGCTAGAAAGTAAGGAGAGAAATAGTGATGTACGATGTAAGACATGGTTTCATTGGCTAGAAAGTAAGGAGAGAAATTGTGATATACGATGTAAGACATGGTTTCATTGGCTAGAAAGTAAGGAGAGAAATAGTGATGTACGACGTAAGACATGATTTCATTGGCTAGAAAGTAAGGAGAGAAATAGTGGCTAGAAAGTAAGGAGAGAAAAGGGATATACGATGTGAGACATGATTTCATTGGCTTTAAAGAAAGGAGATCATATACGATAAACGACTTTTGCCGCTAGGATATTTTGCAAGAATCGAGAAATATGGCCCACTTGGAACAGATGCTATGCCCGGAGATTTGTTGAGGTAATGGATAAAGAGGGATTTGTGTTGATTTGTAAGAAACAACAACGTGTAGTTGGTTGCGACTGGATAGTGGGTGATTGTAGGTGTATGAGAGCTTAATGACTATATGGGGCTCCCCGGGGTTGCCTCCGACAATCAAGTTTATTCTCATAAGTCATACATAATGGCACAGAGTGAACAAATATACATGAATATAACCAAACACATATTAATTTGGCATACGAAAGCCATGTTTGATATACAAATAAATTTTCACAAGTATACGTTTGTTTGTGATGAACATAAGTGAAATATATATTTTCAATCGATACATGTTTACAGTTATATGCAGAAATATATTTATTTCTTCATTCTTTCAATAAACTACACTCTAACATAAAATGAAATTCATCCCTAATCTTACACTTACATAATGTACATAACCTTTATATTTATTTTCGATCATATACACTATTTGCAAAAACGCCTATGATTATCCTAATCAGATTTCGTAAAAACTATAATGAGAATTTTATTCAGTCAATAACAACAAGACTAAAAGATATATACCTGCAAACATGGTGTGAACAAATTTCATCAACAAGTACATGTTTTTATTATTCCAAGTTCAAATGTGATTTATTTAGTGAGGATTACCTATCATTTGTAACCATAAAGAAATCATTAGCACGATTCCGATGTTCATCACATGATCTATTTATTGAGATCGGTAGATATAAAAATATTAATAAAGAAGATAGAATATGTAAACTTTGTGATTTAAACCAAATTGAAGACGAATATCATTTTCTTCTCATCTGCCCATGTTATCTTTCACTACGATGTATATATATCAAAAGATACTATTATGCCCATCCATGTGTCATAAAATGTTCAACTCTTATGAGCAGTAAAAATCAAACATTGTTACAAAATCTTGCCATGTTCATCCATTATGCAATGCTGTATAGAAATCATGTATTATCTCTGTAATATGTATTTATGTTTACATCTATGTAAAAACTATAGTTTAGTTGTGTACTATAGGCCTGTGGCCTTTTCAGTATGAATAAAGATTGATTGAGAAGTTTAATTAGCAATATTTTATTACTCTGTGACTCTTTAAGCCCAAAACTAGGATCTTGTGTAATATTGAGTGATTTCAATGTCCATTATGACGTCAAAGAAAATTCCTTGACTAAACAAGTTCTCACTATACTGGACTGCCACAGCCTCACACAGTATGTCACCTGCCCCACACATCGCTCTGGTCATGTGCTTGACTGGGTCCTCTCAGGATCTGATGACATGGTAACAGACCTTGAAGTCAACGACGTCCAGATATCTGATCATTCTGCGATATCCTTCTCTCTCAATTTCGAAAGACCAATCCCAAGTGCAGAGTTCATCCCTGTCCGTAACCTAAAGAAGGTTGATACTGATATCTTCTGTCACGATCTCATCATTTCAGACCTGTTTTCCAAAACTTCTGATGATGTTAACGAGTTGTCGGATCTGTTTAATACTACCCTGATGACTGTCTTGGACAAACTTGCCCCCGTTAAATTAAAACAAGTTCGTAATCATGAAGCATCACCATGGTACAACGATAAAATCAGTGAGGCAAAGAGGAAGAGACATGTTGCTGAACGCATGTGGCGCCATTCTGGCTTGGAGATCCATAGACAGCTTTACAAAACGGTACGTAACGAAGTTGCAAAAGAAATTCGGGCCTCTCGTGCTAATTACATCAATGATGAAATTTCCAGGAATGCAGACAATCCAAAACGTCTACACAGTTGCCTCAACAAGATCCTTGGAAAATCAAATAAAGTTGTACTTCCTCATGGCGAAGAGAAGACACTGACTGAGGATTTCAACACCTTCTTCAATGAGAAGATCGCCAAGCTACGACGTGACATTGATCCCTCTTCTGGTGATGTTGTTTTTGAAAAGCCCATAAATACCAAGATGAAGTCATTCGACCAAGTGACTGAATCCGAGCTCAAGAAAATAGTACATGCCTCAAAACCAACTTCATGCCAGCTTGATCCAATCCCTACGAAATTTCTCTTGAGAATTTTGGATACCATCTTGCCAAACATTACCAAGATTATCAACCTTAGTTTGTCATCAGGCTGTGTACCGTCTTTCTTTAAGCGGGCTGTAGTCAAACCACTCATCAAGAAGCCATCCCTTGACTCCCAATGCCTCAAAAACTCTCGCCCTGTCTCAAATTTGATGTTCCTCTCTAAAGTCCTTGAAAATGTAGTCAAAAAGCAGCTCACGGTTCATCTATCTCAGCATGACTTGATTGATTGTTACCAATCAGCCTATAGACAAGCTCACAACACAGAAACTGCTCTCAATTACGTTCTGAACTCTCTCAGATCTGCAGTCGACCATGGTAACTCTGCTTTGCTTGTTCTCCTAGACTTATCTGCGGCTTTCGACACGATTGACCACAAGATTCTGCTCGAGCGTTCAAGGAAAGAATTTGGTTTGACAAGTAAAAGCTTACCATATGCCACACCATTTCTATGCAGATGACAGTCAACTATTTGACAGTTTTACGTCCTCACAAGAAAACCAACTTGAGTGCAAGATCAACCTTGAAGCATGCCTCGCAACCACAAGATCTTGGATGTCTGCCAACAAGCTTAAATTAAACGACGACAAGACAGAAGCAATGGTCATCTCAACAACTTCCACACAACAAAAGCTCGTCGTTGCTGATATTTCCATCGGGCAATCATCTATTCCTTTCTCTCCTCATGTGAAAAATCTTGGTGTCATCTTAGACTCGCATCTCAGCATGGACAAGCAAATAAGTCATCTTGTCAAGACCTGCCACTACCATCTGAAGAACATCGGCAGCATCTGCAAACTCCTGACAAAAGAAGCCACTGCTACTCTTGTGAGGACACTGGTTCTATCCCGTCTGGATTACTGCAACAGTATTCTTTTCGGTATCTCTTCATCTCAACTTCATCGTCTACAGAAAATCCAGAATAAAGCTGCACGCATCATCACACTCACCAGTCCCCGCTGTCACATCTCTCCTATTCTTGACTCGCTACACTGGCTGCGCATTCGTGAGAGGAATGATTTCAAGATTCTCTGCCCCACCTGTCAGTCTTTCTACAACTCAGGACCTTCCTATCTACAAGACCTACTGACACACTACCGCCCAGAAAGATCTCTACGCTCGTCACAACAACTGTTACTAGCTGTCCCGAGTTACAACCTGAAAACATTCGGCCAAAGAACATTCTCATATGCAGCAGCTTCACTGTGGAACTCTCTTCAAATTCAATTAAATCATCTCCTTCGCTGTCTTCTTTCAAGGCACAACTCAAGACACATCTCTTTCTCTATTACAAGTGACTTTAAACCATCTTTACCAGCCATCTGTATATAGTTTTAACTCAGCTCAGGAAGCGCTTTGAGCATATCCTTGTGACATGGAAAGGCGCTATATAAAATGCCTATTATTATTATTATTAAGTGTTCAGTTTTCGATCACTGCTTGATCAGAACATTAGAAAAAAATGTTCATACAACAACGAGCAATAATACAGGCACGCATTCGCATTAAAGTGGTGATGACACGATAGATGTACGTGGTTTCGGTGCGCAAGTAAATCAACTGGAAATAGCGGTCTTCTTTGGGCGTGGTTTTCATGAAGGTTATTGACTCAAATCGCAGTTTTCCCACGATTTCAATGGACTTTCATATCAATTTGTTTTCACATTAACATGGAAACCACTATTGATTATATTTCCGAAGTTATTTCATCTTTCATTTAAAGGAAGATCAAGTAGGCGTTTCTTTTGGCCGACAGTGTACCATCTACCAG
This sequence comes from Gibbula magus, assembly GCA_936450465.1. NCBI lineage: Eukaryota > Metazoa > Mollusca > Gastropoda > Trochida > Trochidae > Gibbula > Gibbula magus. The sequence continues at coordinate 26,597,387 of OW388295.1, read as the reverse complement.
TTTCGATGGGGAGTCTAAGTTTTAGTTTATGTTTAAAGTATTGTTGTATAAATACGTAAATTCAAAACAAGCTTCAGTAAATAGTATTAAATATAGACGTTATCTTTAAACAGTATGTAATATTAGCCTTTTGATGATTGCGATTTATTTTCTTTCCATTTTTGCAGAAATTGATCAAAAAGTACAATGTTATTATAGGATATCTAACGAGCTTCCCCTTTCATATCAAGTTTATGTCCCGAGTGAAATAATTTTGCTTTGTCTCGAGCCTTGGCGAGAGACAAACCAAAATTATTTCAAGAGGGACATAAACTTGATATGAAAGGGGAACGAGTTATGTATCCTATTTATTACCAACATGTATTTCATACAATTTATTGCGTTTTAAAATATATTTCTGTTGTCCCTATAAAGGAACGGAACAGAGGAGTAATATCAACCCTGTCACAGCATCTATTATTTGGATTATGACGACGTTAAATATTCACATTTTTAAAACCAAACCATTCTATAATCCGTGATGTTCGGTATGGCGAAACCAGTTGCACTAGTCATGCTGAAGGAAGCGTACGTAATATAACGTCTCCCTGCTCGAGGACAGGAGATGAGAGTTATCCGTCCTTTGAATGACGTCATGTCATGGCGGCCGCCATTCGCATGTTTCTCGTCGTCGGAATGTGTAAACAAGCTAAACAACCTCATTAAATGCAAGTTTAAGATGAACGTGGCCGTTGGAATGGCTTGCCTTTCTCGGTTATGTTTGCCTTGTGAGTATAAATTTACTGTGCATTGTTACGAACACGTTATTTTCACCGAGATACTGAGCGTTTGGTGCAATGTAATTCCCAACGGTAAGATTGGGAGCAAAAACTCTTGCTGCATTCTAAACTTTGTGCTTATTAGCTCTGCTCTAGTCATGGTGTATTTGTTAATTATTCATTAAAATCAATCAGTGTGGGGACGCGTTCATGAACTAACTGAACAATGAGATAAATATTAATTATAAGTGTTGTCGTAAAATGCTTGTAATTTCATGGATGAATTCACGTTCGTTTTATGAATAAATAAAGTAGTCCAGACAGTGTCAAAGTTCATCATTATCCAATCAAATTACTTAAAGGTGTTATGGCACATATGTGTCATAACAGATTGTTATGAAACCCCTTTACGAAGTACCACGTGGGTAATAACATTATTTATAAACCAGTGGGTACTTTGAAACTCTTGCATCTGCCAAATGTAACAATAACCTGCACTCTCTAATATAGCTTGCATTTTCGTTATTAACGGGAACTTAGCCCTTAACCGACCTTTTGTAAGTTGACCTTAGTTTGATCATAATACTTGATAATTTACATTGGGACAATAATAACTTACACCAGTACGACAACATTCTCAATTTGATTGAAATACTGAGTTGATATCTTCCAATGCAAGTTCCCCGTAAACCAAATACCTACCCGCCTTTTTTGATAACTTTTTAGGAGAGTAAGACAATACTATATATGATCCTTATAAATCAATAATAAAATTGTTCGCGAACAGTAATTTTTCGTACCAATTCGAAAAGAACCCTTAGTGACATTTTGTGTTTTTTAGGATGTGCGTCTTTCAGAATCCTCTTCTCCCTAACGGCAATACGTACACACATTTGTGATAGCTCATTTTAAAGCTGAATAAATGGTTAATAAATTATAATCACAAACTTTTGAATTTCGTCCTAAAACGAAACTATCTGCCCTAAAATATGGTAATTTTTTAAATGATCGTTTTTCGGCTTCATGTTTAAAAGGACATAACTAAAAGTTATTTATTGCAATATGTTTCCCACTACTTGCCCAACAGTTCATTATCATATAAAAGTTGATAGTTACGACATTATTTGAATACTTATACAAATAATTAAAATTATATTATTTTGAGACTTTTTTTCTGTTGTTGAGACTTTTCGATTGTAAACCACTGAAGTTATCAACTTATCAAGTTATCATCATGCCACAGTTTACATGTTATACATGTAAGCCATTGAACTTTGCCATTTTAAAAAAATCACCGTTCTCATTAAAGTACAAAGGGTCACAGTCACATATTTAATTGAAATTTTGTTAACACCTGCATGTGAATAATTTAAGAAAAACAACAACTTTTATGTTGAACGTTGTCATAAAAAAAGTTGATAGTTAAGCTTAAAACATTGACAGTGTTGTGTTGGGGTGCAAAAAAATGTTATTTTAGTATCTTCTTGAATATACAGAAGAACATAATATATTATCATCCAAAACTGGCTCTCGCAGTAGATATCGCTTGTGCGAGATCAAGCGATATCTACAAGCGATATCTACAATGTAGATATCCTTTAAAAAAGGTAATCTGATCACTGATTGGTCAAAAGTGATCAGGTGACCTTGACATTAGGGACTACTTTTTAGGTAAACATAAACAAAGATGGCGTCTCCCATTGTCATCAAAGCGTTTCATCCAGGTGATAAAGTTACAATTGACGGATCAGGACAAGCTACTGTTGTGAAACATGTTGGTGAGGGGAATTATCTGTGTCGATTGGATGTATTTGACTATGAAATTGAGCTAATGGAGACACGTATGAAGCTAGTCGGCACTTCAAAGAAACCAGGTGGACAGACGTCAGCGTCTGGAAGGTCACAATGCCCTAACGCTGATTCACGGTTTGTTGACGTCGATGATACCGATATTGACAAATTGATTCAATTGCAAGAGAACAAAAACACTCTTAGAAAAACTATTCATGACATGAAACTTGTTAACAAGTATTTATTGTCTATTGCCGAGATTCGTCAAATGCATGAGATTCAGCCAAAAGAACTTAACACAATTTTGTGCAAATTTATCATGTCAGTGAGAAAGGAGGACGGGAGTGAATTTGAGACAAATACTTTGAGGGGGATAGGTTCATCTATCGAAAGAAACCTAAGACGGCATAAGTATGGCTACTCTTTGAGGGACGACATTGAATTTCAACAATACCGGGACGTTATGAAAGCTAGACAGAAACAATTAAAATCCATGGGGAAAGGTAACTTACCTAACAGATGTGATGCTATCACTGACAGTGAGATCGAGAAACTGTGGGAATCAAAACAATTAGGGTGTGCCACTCCAGATTCTATCTTGAATACCCTATGGTTTCATAACACAGTCCATTTTGGTCTCCGTGGTTCTGACGAACACAAGAAAATGTTGTGGGGGGACGTTGAACTTCGGGTTGATTCCAATGGAACGGAATTTCTTGATTTCACGGAGAGGGGGTCGAAAACCAGACAGGGTGCTGATCCTAAGGGGGCTAGGGAGGTTTCTCCAAAAATGTGGGCCACACCGGATAATAAAGATCGTTGTCCCGTTGAGATCTATAAACTTTTCCGTAGTTTGAGGCCCGGCAATTACTGTTCCACTGATAGTCCGTTCTACATCGCATGTTCCACTCTGAAAGATCCTGGTTCAGGTCCCTGGTTCAAGCGCCAAACAGTTGGTATTCACAAGCTTGAAACCATTATGAAACGAATGGTTCTAGCTTCTGGGTTGTCATCAAACAAAAAACTTACAAATCACAGTGCCCGCAAACATTTGGTCCAAAAACTTAACGATTCAAATGTCCCACCTTCTCAGATAATGCAAATTTCAGGACATAAAAACATCCACAGCATCAACAATTACTCCCACATTAATTCAGAGCAACACAAGGCAATTTCTTCCCTTTTGTCTTCAACAAAGTCAAATGCACTTGTCCCACGCAATATTGAGGTCAACAGGGATGTAAACATGACCGATGCCAGGAATGCGCGCTATAGTGAAGTGGGTCATCTCGGCACCATGCCGCCCGCTTTGCCTTCCACAAGTGCGTCTTCTGTCGCATGTTCTTCTGTCAAACGAGACCATATCTCGTCCGTTTTTGGCTCAAGTAACAATTCTGGTGGTAGTTTCACGATCAACATCAACTACGGGGCCACCAAAAAGCGCCGAATCGCTGTTATTCAAAGTGACTCTTCCTACCCGGTCTGTGACTAACTCGGCTATGACGCCGTCGCTCAAAATTTGGAACTGTCATTCGTGACGCAGTTAACTTTAAAACAGTTAAAACTATCAAAATTTATGATATTTGATCTAAACAGTGCTTGAAAAGTTATTGATGAACATTGTTCCTGTATTAAACACATGTTACCATTGCAGATTACTCAATTTTCGATGGAACTATTTTGTTGAGATGAAGATTACTTTAAAAAAATATGAGTTGTTTGTTTTCTGTTCGTTGACTTAACATGATGTATTCCTACGCCACAAGTACGTCGTGTGTTTTAGCATTATGCATGTTATGCAACCCAAACCCTTAAATTATATTAAGAATGATTTTGGATGATAAAAAAAATCTCACCCTCGTGTCTTTTGATATCAAATATATCACCACTCGTTGATTAAAGTAACAAATATCCTCGGCAAGCCTCGGATATTTGTTACTTTAATCAACTCGTGGTGATATATTTGATATCAAAAGACACTCGGGTGAGATTCTCTATTTAACTATGCAATTAATCTAAAAGACAATTTCATCTACTTATGTGGAAATCAAATCACAACATCTTCTATGTTACATCTTATTATGGAAATGTTAACAGTCTTGTACCACGAATAACATAACAGATGTTCAAGAAACAAATAGGTCAAGTATACTACTGTTGGAAAATGGCTATATTCAGGTCTACTTTCTCTGATATGACTCACTTCAAAGCTTATTGCAGCTGAATGCCTTCACATGCATTCAAAAACTTTAGGAATGAAATGATGAAGTAAACAGCGAACGAATCACAAATGCTGCTGAATCATTTTATCGACACCTGTGATTGTATTTTCTTATTCTGATTAAGGTAGATGAGTCAAAATCCTGAAAAGTGCAATTTTCCGGTCCGGTCATAATTTTTTTTATTTAAACTATGTTTTTATTTCTGTTTTTCAATCGAGCTGTGAAACAATATCAGCTGAGCAAATCACATATATAATTTTATTTGTTCACTGAAAAAATTAACTTTGAAAAACAATTTTAGTAGTAAAAATAGCAAAATTTGATTGTCCCAAGGTAAGATTGTGCACTTTGAAAATTAGTTTCTGTCAAATGGTTTTGTATTACAAACATTATAATTTTTTGCATTGATGCAGGAACTACAGAGGCTCAGATTGTACAGTTGTATGTCTTTATATGCCTTGCTTATAATTTTCTGCGCAATAAAGAACGCTGTCCCAGAAGTATATGTCAATACTGCTACCATGACCAAACATGGTAAACTCTCCTCAAGTTATTCACAAAGATCAGTTCCTGCCTTGGTCCCTTCACTTACTGTCTTCAACATGGAAGCATGATGGATTTCAGCTCTCATCAGTGTGTATCATAATCAACCTTCAAGTAAGTGAAGTTATGAGTCTATGAATTATGTGTGTCAAAACTGTCACCAAGATTTCCAAGAGAAAGAATAGTAATGCTCATTCACCTTAAACTGGTTAAAGGAGTCATTTAGAGTTACTTGTAATGACATGATCTTTTTGTCTTTCGGGACCATTAATTGTATTTAATTTCAATAAACATCTAAGAACGTCAATACTGCTACAGTCAATACTGCAACCATCTCAAAAGTGGCAGTTTGGACACACAGGGTGGCGGTATTGAGTTTTCGGTGATTTCGATAGTAACTATTAACAACAATGATATTTTTGGATCTTAATGTGGTGTTTTAGTGTAGCATTATTTAAAGCAATAATAACACACCTGTTTGCTTTTTGGTGTGTACACTTATTTACAAACTATATTGAAATCATCCTGACCGGTAGCAGTAGTGACAAAACTGGTGGTGGTTATGGACAAAAATAATTATTTGTGTGAAAATATTCATCTGTGCTTATCCTAAGTAGGCATTGAGTAAATGTTTTTGTCATTTTTGTTATTACAATTATTGCTTACTGTCTTTGAAATGAAAAGTCTATTTGATTATCTTTTAAAAAGTTGTATACAAATATTGGTAGCAGTTAGGACAAATATGGTGACGGTAGTGACATATTTTCCAGTATGGAGCAATGTTAAGATGTTCATGCAATTAAATAGGGTTTTCTTGTGGCGAAACAAATTTTCATTTAAGAATTTGAAGAATAAACATGATTCTATAAGTTCAAGGTTCAGTTATAGAAGATCCCTGGTATACTTTTGAGAGTAGTGGCAGTTTTGACATAGCCAGTGGCAGTATTGACAAATCAATCAAATATTTAAAATTATTGATTGATAATGGTTTGAATAAAGCACAAATTGTAAATGTGGATGAAAATATTGACCTTAATCTGCTTGACTCCAGTATCATTCATGTTGACAGTTTATAAAACACTCTTGACAATTGCAGTAGCAGTTTTGACAGCTTTTGTCACAGTTCTGAAGAACTTGTTCAAAATGATACAATTAATTATGTTTCATGTGAAAGAATGTATTATGAATAAAATAATTCAGTAACTTGAAATATTATTTATATGGATTATGAATATGAATTTTGAAAACATCATGACATTGTTGAAAAAGTTAATGGTGGTGTTGTCAAATTGATATATGATATAACCACTGATGCCCGTCTTTGCATCTTCAGTTTTACTATATTTGTTTCCAAATGGTTTGTTATCCACAGTTATTTATATTTGCAAACAATTGAGGTGGTGAATAACATTTAAAAATTTACATAACAGGTTTAAAATTTTTTTTTTATAATACAGTGGTTATAGTGACAATTAGAGTAGTTTCTTGATTTGATTTGAAGTCGTAATGTTAAGGGAAACCTCTTTATGTAATAATTTCCTATGTAACAGCATATGTTTTATTTTCATTTTAGATAAACATCATTGAAAATGGCACTTGGTGCATCAGAGAAATCCCGTCATTTTCTGGGACCAATTTGTCACCGAGGCTCAAAGTGTAGTCCAGGAACCATCAGGAACCAAGACTGCGTTGTCTGTGAAGCATCAGTCACCAAGGCTACCAACATAGGCCAGGAACCATCAGTCACCAAGGCTATACCAATATAGTCCATGGACCATCGGTCACCAAGGCTACCAATGTAGTTCGGGAACCATCGGTCACCAAGGCTACCAATATAGTCCAGGAACCATCAGTGACCAAGGCTACCATACCCATATAGTCCATGGACAACCAGTCCCCAAGGCTACCAATGTAGTTCGGGAACCATCGGTCACCAAGGCTACCAATATAGTCCATGAACCATCAGTCACCAAGGCTACCAATATAGTCCATGAACCATCAGTCACCAAGGCTACCACTACAGTCCAGGAACCATCAGTCACCAAGGCTACCAATATAGTCCAGGAACCATCAGTCACCAAGGCTACCAATATAGTCCAGGAACCATCGGTCTCCAAGACTTCCAATATAGTCCAGGAACAATCAGTCACCAAGGCTTCCAACATAGTCCATGAACCAGCAGATACCAAAGCTCCAAATGGAGTCCAGGAACCATCAGTTATAAAGGCTTCCATTGTAGTCCAGGAACCATAAACACATATGAAAGATCGATGTTGGTACAGTTATGATGATGTGTTCGCAAAAAAAATAATTCCTTTACCAACAGGCATCATGTGTTTTCAACAAGGAGTGGACACAAACATATGGAAAACTTTTTCATTAACCTTGACATGTGTTAGTTTTACTGTTATACTGTTAAATGATCAACACACTTTTGATGTAACAGATTTTTTTTTATATTGACAGAGATTTAATGTAAAGAATGAAAAAATATAACTCTATACTATTGAAAAGATTTTCAGTTTGTCCATACTGCTTCCATACTTGTCCATAACTGCTACCATCGCAAGCATTAACACACAATACAAATGTTTATTAAATACTGATAAAAAATATATCAAACTGACCTTCAAGACACTGGATATCACATTATTTTCATGAAAACTGTTCATTAATCATAAAATATTTATCTAGAATAGCATTTGTACACATGGGAGTCAAGACTGTCACCAGTCAGGTCAATACTGTCATCACAGATGTCAATACTGTTACCATCACTGTTTACTTTTGTATTAATCTGGGAACGAACAGGATATTGTTGTAAAATTATAAACTGTGATGTTTTATGTTTGTTTTGATCATTCTAAACTGTTTTATGTAAAACATTTGATTTTTCATCAAGATTATCATTTAGTTGCGTTTGAATGTCAATACTGTCACGAATTGAGTCAATACTGTTACCAGCACTGTCACTAACTTCTACTTACTAAAAAAATGGTAATATAAGAAAAATAAAACTTTTTTAAGATTGTATTATTTTGATAATGATTTGGTAAGTTTCTAAATAGGGATATATGAAAGTGCTGGTATACAGTTTGTTTGGGTGAGTTAAATATGAAGATGTTTTCATTTCAAAATTCAATTAATTATTATTTTCAAATCAAAGGGGGTCATGAATAAACTATTTGTTTAAACATGTAAATTTATAGACTTAAAACATATACCACGTCATCAGTAACACATGTCAAAGAGTCAAAAATTATTTTTGTGTATGTACATTTTTACTACACATGTATTTCAAACATTTTTTTCTGGTAGCAGTATTGACCTTTTTTTAATTGTTTGCATCAAAGTATGGCTAATTACTTAATTTATAGTTACAGTTAAGATTGCATATTTCTTGTTCAGATTATTCAATGTTCATGCAATACTTAAAAGTAAAAGATGATGAGTTTCATACACTTCTGTTTTTTTGTTTTTCTAAAACCGCAAAATTGCACTCTCCAGGATTTTGACTCAGATATCAACCAGAGCCTTTAATATATATATATATATATATATATGTGTTATCAATGGTGCAGTAGTTTTTCCTGAAGCCAGCTTGTGCAAATTTTGAAAAAATGAACCGAGTAGTGGGTGATTGCCTAATGTATGGATAGTTTGTGGTGATGGATAATACGATGTCATTGACCTCTTCAACAACACCCATCCTATTTTAATAATATCCATGTTTTATCCATCATATAAACAAGATATATCTCATTCCCTCAGTGCTTACCAAGCTGATACTCAATGAATTTGGACTGAATCACTGATAATTGTAAAATACTTACCACTTACTGATGCTGCTAAGAAAGCAACACATATAAACAGGCTTCCACTCATTGTGCATGAAGCTAACCCTTGTGAATCCCTGAAGCGTTGTGTTTCTCTCTCATGATCACCGTGTGCTTTCTTCATCTTAGAACAGTCTTCTGTCACAAAGCGTGATAACAAGTTAAAACTCACTATGTACTTTCGTTACCTTATAGCAGTCTTCTGTCACAAAGCATGATAACAAGTTGAAACTCACTATGTGCTTTCTTCATCTCAAAACCGTCTTCTGTCACAAAGCGTGATAACAAGTTGAAACTCACTATGTATTTTCTTTACCTTAGAACAGTCTTCTGTCACAAAGCATGATAACAAGTTGAAACTCACTATGTGCTTTCTTCATCTTAAAACCGTCTTCTGTCACAAAGCGTGATAACAAGTTGAAACTCACTATGTGCTTTCTTCATCTTAAAACCGTCTTCTGTCACAAAGCGTGATAACAAGTTGAAACTCACTATGTGCTTTCTTCATCTTAAAACCGTCTTCTGTCACAAAGCATGATAACAAGTTGAAACTCACTATGTGCTTTCTTCATCTTAAAACCGTCTTCTGTCACAAAGCATGATAACAAGTTGAAACTCACTATGTACTTTCGTTACCTTATAACAGTCTTCTGTCACAAAGCGTGATAACAAGTTGAAACTCACTATGTGCTTTCTTCATCTTAAAACCGTCTTCTGTCACAAAGCATGATAACAAGTTGAAACTCACTATGTACTTTCGTTACCTTATAACAGTCTTCTGTCACAAAGCGTGATAACAAGTTGAAACTCACTATGTGCTTTCTTCATCTTAAAACCGTCTTCTGTCACAAAGCGTGATAACAAGTTGAAACTCACTATGTGCTTTCTTCATCTTAAAACCGTCTTCTGTCACAAAGCATGATAACAAGTTGAAACTCACTATGTGCTTTCTTCATCTTAAAACCGTCTTCTGTCACAAAGCATGATAACAAGTTGAAACTCACTATGTACTTTCGTTACCTTATAACAGTCTTCTGTCACAAAGCGTGATAACAAGTTGAAACTCACTATGTACTTTCGTTACCTTATAACAGTCTTCTGTCACAAAGCGTGATAACAAGTTGAAACTCACTATGTGCTTTCTTCATCTTAAAACCGTCTTCTGTCACAAAGCGTAATAAAAAGTTGAAACTCACTATATACTTTCTTTACCTTATAACAGTCTTCGGTCACAAAGCGTAATAACAAGTTGAAACCATGAAGCGTTGTGTCTATCTCTCACCATGTACAACCAGTTGTAGATCGATCCAAATCATCTAGGAACACTAACAAACAATTTCTCTCCATCCGTATCAATAGCAGGTGTTCACTCTGCTGATAGTGATGATCGATTAGAATAATGCCGTGAATGATAGAGAGAACGATACCGGAATGGAACTCTAGGGGTTACTGTGGTCACTGGTGTTTTGTATGTGCTGAAACTCACGTAGGTTAACTTGGAAAGAAGACTTCACAGCTCACCTTAAAGGGGCTGTAGTACGTTTTTTGCAAATTTTATTATTTTCAAATTTCCCATTTATAATGATAGTTTATGTCATGTTTATTTACTTTGGTGAGTAAAACGTATTATTACACAAACCAATTATGCGTATAAAACAAAAATTCAATGGCGGCCATTTTAATATGAACACACTTTATTATTTCGAATGACAAAAACGATTCACATGGCTTTACGGAACCATATACACTCACGTTTAAACTTGGTTTTCCGAAAAGAAAAGGGTGTTTTACTATTAGTGACATTATTTATATATATATAGTAATACCAATGATTCCGTCCGTCCTTTTGTCCGTCCGTCCGTCCGAAGACATTTTGTGTACGATCGATTACAGAAAAACTATTCATCTCATCCTTTTCAAAGTTGGCACATGTCTTCTTCATCACTAGGAGAGATGCAGTGCTAAATGTAAACTGAATTGGTGAATATTTGAATTTTCGGCAATTTTTTGTAGTTTTTGACTAAGTCATATTCTGAGCAGTTTTTGTCAGATCGATTACAGAAAAACTATTCATCTCATCCTTTTTAAATTTGCACATGTCTTCTTCACCACCAGGAGAGGTGCAGTGCCAAATGTAACAATATTTGGTGAATTATCTAATTTTTGGCGAATTCCTTTTTTTACTTAGTCATATTCGGAGCTATTACCCCTACTATTATCCTTACCTTTTCAAGTTATTCTTACTCTTACTTTTCCAAAACCACCTATTTGACATAAAGAGATGTGTCCTACCCTTTTCACAAACACTTTTTTGCTTGTTCAAATACAATTAATCCACTTATTTGAGGGGGAAAACATGCTACTGCCCCTTTAAATAATGCAATAGGTATGAGATTATCTCATTAATATTCACATCATAATGATCGATTAATATAAGTTCTATGATTAAGAGTCAATCCTATATAATCATAATAAAATAGAATAATCAGGAGTCTGCAGATTTCAAGTTGTTGACCCATATTCTTCCAGCTGAAGGTTACATGTTTATATAAGTTGTATTAGAAATGACCCATTGTCCGGTTTATTGTCACATTGAAAGATAGTTTGTTGAGAGATATATTGCCGGAAGAAAAAAACCAATCAAATGAATTTACGAGAAAATCGTTTCCAATGCAAAATGGATTCAATTGACATGTCAAACAAACCCGAATATGTGAATTTTCTTTTGCAGTCCGTAATAATGTATGTACAATACTATGAAAATCTTCAAACGTGAATGTACCAACTCATGAATGAAACTATTAGGAAGAAAAAAAATAGAATTACAACCAAAAAAACGTAATTGTTGAAATAACGTTGAAACCAATATGTAACTTTTATATTTGTGGAGGTTGAATACAAATTAATTACATTAAATATATAATAAAGAAATTCCTTAACTATAACATACTAATTTTTACTTATATTAAACTGAGGTCATATTTTGACATGTAAATAGGTCATTCAGGGTTCATGTATCCCCCTTTGAAACCTTTCTGAATCCGCCTGTGTTCGAGGAAAGAAATTGGACACAGCACAAAATAGCAGTGTTGAGACGACTGGGTGAGGTTGGGTGAGTTCGGGGTGAGTTGGGGTTTAACGCCACTTTCAAGAGTATTTCACTTATATCACGGCTGCAGGGAGAAAGCCCGCAACGCCATGCATTCCGTTGAAACCTGCGAGCAACGACTGGAACTAGCGAACAATGGGTAGTACTAATGTAGTGTAAATTCACCCAAACCATACAGTTCTTTACTGCAGACAAAGTTGCCCATGCCGGGATTAGAACCCCGGACCCCTTGATCCGAAGCCGAACGCTCTCACCACTGGGCTATCCCGCACCCGAGACGAATTGGTTAGAGAGTCTTGGTCCTACAGACAAGCAGATTACAGGATACAAGAAGTGATTTAGACTTGGGAGGAGAGTGAAGTGTTTGTGACGGTTCAGATTTGTACTGGAGATCTGAGTATTCATATCCGGAAGTATGGCGCAGACAGACAGACAGAATATTTTATTTACGTCTCACAATGTAAAATACACCCAATCGCTCAGCGATTTATGAGAGACAATATATACAGTATAATATCACAAATGTAGGTATTTAAAATACGGACATAAAATATTCAATAAAATGCACATGACTTAAAGGATAAAAGTTATATACACACAATAAATACTAGTTGTATAAAATATCTCGTCTCATAGTTAAAATCTGATGGCAGGTCCTAGCACTGTCAAAGGAAATCGTTGGGTTGCCTAAGATAGTATAAAACTTGTCTGCGTGAGATAAATCCTTAAAATTAGCAATCTTTTTGGCACATATATCATAAAATTGACATCTTATTCTATTGTATACTGGGCAGAAAATTAAAACGTGCATTTCATCTTCAACATCATCCTGGCAGTTAAAACAGTATCTTTCAGAAAATGGCACATTTTGATATCTGCTCGTCTCCACCCGTAGCGGTGCCACCCCACACCTAAACTTAGCTAGGGCGCTCCTATGCCCTCTGGGTAATGGTTGTAGTAGGTAGGGCTCGGTTCCATATTGCTCTTTGTACATTCTGTAGTTCGTGAGTTTGCTTAAGCCAGTGCTTGAACGACTTGTTGGAGGATCCTTATTCAGCTTCTCTCGCCAATCATGCTTGTACTTATCAAGTGCGATGCGGGTCACAGTATTGGTTAGTAGGTGGCTCTCCAGTGATGTGGCGTCAGTTAAGTGACCAAGTCCATTTGTTTGTAGGTATTCATGCACTCTGTATACCCAGTTCTTCTTTTTCATACGTTTAGACCATATACAAACCCGATGATTCACTCGTCTATTGTTCATGTTCTGAAGTCGAGCATACGTCCTTGCCACTGTAGTCTATTGTCGTACACTGGGGGGAATCCAACCAGAGTTCACACTAAGGTTAGGAGTGTACTTTCCTACGCCCATAAAATACAGCGCTCTTAGCCATAAGTGAAAAGTTTAAGTGTTCAGTAAGTAATACTCCAAGGTATTGGTATTGTTCACATATGTCCAAGTCAAGGTCTCCACATATAAAAACAGTCTCCGTTCGACGCACAGAAGGTCCTCTGAAGTGTACAATTTTGGACTTTTCTCTGTTGACTGACATTCTGTTATCTTCACACCATCTGTTCAGAAGTTCTACGCTACCAAACGGATGATTGAGTGGAGTCTCTGACCCTTGTTGGAAGTTCATGTGTTCTATATATACTAGTGGAAGCCCTAAACTCTGAAATGATCAAATCTCAGGGGCAAGTACAATTTCCAAACGCAAGGCATAACTCTTGCCAGTCTCCATCACAATCTGATGCGTGTAGTATTAGTTACACAGTGTTTTGACAGGGTGTACTGGACTGTAAGACCGTTGTATATTCCGTATATTCCTGACGCACAGCCGAACGAAATGTGGAATATACAAGGGTATTACAGTCACGTACAACCTGTCAAAACACCGTGTAACGAATTTATTACTCTTTATATCTATTATTTGTACTTATTTCACTCATTTCCGATAAATTATATAGGCTACATAGCTATTTCCGTTTGTAATAAAAACTCCGCACACTGTGAAACAACGAAAACGCTGTAGAGTTACCGCCCCGTATCAAGGGAGATAACTCTTAAAAAATAATTGATTTTGAATTTATTATTACCTGAAGAATAATAGAAAGGCACATGTTTTTATTGAATTAATGTATTGACGCAAACAAAATAAAAAAAAATGTGTATAGATTGAAATCACCGTACTTATGTTTGTTAAGGTAAGTTTCGATTCCGATATTACGAGTCGAGCAACCGTTTAACTTCCCGCATTCCATCTAAGGTCAAGGTCATCTGTAAGACCCGTGTAGTTAGTCACATGACCTGTCTTCACGGGTCATACGGATGGTACACCCATACAAATCCGCCTACATTGGCTATTGACCAATCAGAATTCAACAAATGTATCTAAAGGATAATACTAAATAATATTATAGAATACTAACCGATGTCACGTTTTACTACCAAATTTATTAAACGATCGAGTGGTTGGTTTGGAATTTAACGCGTGCAAGCGAGTTGGGGAAAAATACAATTCACGAGTATTATACAGAATTAAGTGTATTTTATTTATTACTCACTGATTTAAATCTAAATTGCAAGAATCGCACGTAGAGCGAAGCGATGGATCTAGTATTTGGCGTCTTGCGAATGAGAGTAAGTACAGGGGCTATTCCCTTTTTTCATGTTTTGCACATAAACTGAGGTACAAAAGAAAGTTTACATCTCGGTTGGTTTTATCATATGTTTGATTTTCAATACCAAATACCTTATGTTTTCGAAATTAGCCAAGGAATAATTCTATGGGGAAAAAATTTAAATTCGTAAATTCTTGCCAAATTAATTTGGATAAAACACCACTGTTCATCGACATATAATATAAGACATCTGCTAAGTGAAAATCAATAAATGTGCCTCATTCTGCACATATTTATAACATTATAATCATGGTAGGGGTCATGTCGGTGTAAAAATGATTTTATACCCCTTTGTCCTTTCAGTGACTCTAACTCTGCATGTTTGAAAAAAAACAACCCGAGTATGAGTCTTTGCCGAATCAGTCAAAATTGAACATTAAATAATATCCTGGTTCTATCATATCAATTTTGTTTTGTTATTTTTACTGTATGAGTGAAACAATAGGGTGTAAAGTTTATGTGTACCTCAATTTATATTATAACTTCACCCCAGTGAGATCTTTATTCCAGGGTCACGTCGAGACTTTACCATTTTACCATTCTCATGGGGAAATTTTACAAACGCAACTATAATTTCGTATGAAGAGTATGACTGTGCCTATTAAAATCACTAAAACTGGACGATGTTCGTGAGCATATAATAATTTATGTTATACAAATCGTTTACAGTAATGTCTATTTAATTGTGATGTCCTCTCGTCCAATAACACGGTGAGGCAAAATAAAACTTCACAAGGTGCTTGATAATTGACATAAAACTCACAACACTAATTACCCTTTAGATAGATTTGGTGAATTCTGATTAGTCAATAGTCAATGCATACGGAACCGTGTTGGCGGATTTGCCAGGGTGTACCATCCGTGAAGACAGGTCATGTGACTAACTAAACTACCTTAGATGGAATGCGGATGTTAAACGGTTCCTCTACTCGGAAGTTCAGAATCGAAATTTACCATAACAAATTTATACATGTACGGTGATTTCACCCCTACATTTTTTTAATTTTGACTGTGTCAATAAATTAATTGAATAAAAACATGGGTCTCTCTAGTATTCTTCCAAACTCCTCACGTCCTTGCGTCTCTCCTGCGTCCTGCGTCCTGCCTTTATAGTCGATCAGCCCTGGGGATAAGGTTGGTATTCTTCATTTAATAGAATAAATTTAAATCGGTTATTTTTAGTCGCAGAGTTATCACCCTTGATACATAGCGATACACTCTATGCAGCATTTTTGCTGTTTCACAGTGTGCGGAGTTGGAAACGGAAATGGAAATGGCTATAATAGCCTATTTATTTGATCAGAATATGAGTGAAATAAGTACAGATAATTGATCTTAAGGATAATAAATTCGTTACACGGTGTTTTGACAGGATGTACGGGACTGTAAAACCCTTGTATGTTCCGCATTTCGTTCGGCTGCGCCTCAGGGAAATACGGAATAGCCTGTAGAGGGTTCGTACAGTCCGTACACCCTGTCAAAACGCCGCGAAACTATTATAATGTACAACAATTCCAACACCAAATTCAAATCATTTCTTTCTAAATCCCAAGAACCACTTCTTACTTTGGTGGTAAGGTGTGACGAGAGCTGTGGGATGTTTTCTGTGATCTATATCCCTTCACAGTAGGCCTACTGATGTCCCATGATAAATGAACATAAACACACAACATGAGAAATGAAGGATGACACCAAACCCCGTGGAATTGTAACGACTTATACTATATCACAGTACAATGTACAGTATCGTTTAGAACGTTAAATAATTATCTATAGGCCTACACTTCATCTGTCCATGTATAATTTATGCAGTTACCCGGTATACACGGAATGCATACTGTTTCTTAAACTACACGGGAACACAATACACGTCTTCTCTGTGAATAATTAATTAATCTCTTTTCATTATATGTACACAGAACTTTGTACAGATCTAGATTTATGTCCACTCTTAATTATTAACAAGATAGCTTAACAGACCACTGGTCGAAGTGTGCGGCTTCATGCTCCGTCGCGAAACTACAATATAGCCCATCCAGTGTACTAAAGGTATTGTTCTTCTTGGAAACAGAATAAAAGCTCGAGGCTCGGTAACAACCGTTATTTATGTTTTCTCACAGTGTTTGTCTCTGGTCGAATCCCGAAGGTAACTGTATAACCAAGAATGGCTAAGTCGTGATACGTCGAGAAGTAGCGGAGAGCACACTGTCAACGAGGCTCCAGGGACTGCTCTTTCTGTGCCTGTTTGTAAATACTTTACACTGTAGGGCTTCCACGGGTACTCGAGTACTCGAGTACGAGTCGGGTTTAGCTGGACACGAGTCCATTTTCTTGGACTCGAGGACTCGATAATAGATCACTCTATTTCACATTAATTTCATCCTGTGCAAGTTATATACATGTCGTGCCTGAAACAAGATTTAACAACAACTGCAGTGGAACCCCTATATGTCGTGGTTATACCACATTACCTTCCATACGTTACACGTGAACAGTCACACCAGCGTTGGTCGAATCGGCTACTTTCATTACCACAGTCACAAATTTCAGTGAAAATCATACAGTGCAACCAAATAAAATATTGAATGATGACATCAGATGAAGTTTTTACCAACACATGTAAGTGAATATGAAGCTTATATGGTTTAAATGCCTTTTGTTCATTAATAATTCTATGTTGGTCGAATTGACAAGAAACAATAGACAGGGTTCATATTTATTACTTAATGTTACGTTTTTTCATAACAAGGATAAACTAAATGTATCATCTTATATTTCAGTATATTTGTAAAATAAAAAGGCAATCATTTAAATCTTATATCATAACAGAATAATGATAATGATACCGACATATGAGGTGAAATAATCCATGTCAAGTGCATGGTCAAATCATCAGGGGCACAACCAATCAAACTGCGAGAATCTTAATAGCTTGGACATAACTCAACCCACATATGGAATATGAAACGAATTTACAGATTAAGAAGGAATGTAAATCTATAAGCGGTCCATTTCTTAGTAGGCATGTGAACTTATCAACGAATTTTTGACATTGCATTACTATGTATATCTTTCTAAACCTATAGAAGTAGGATAATATGTTTATAATAAATTCGATTTGTTTACTACTTCTTAATTATTAATATTAAATATCTTAACCAATTTCTACTTGATACTTGCCACCCTTCATGAAATAATTAAGACCATTCTCTGTTAATAAACATGGCGGGAAGTTTAGCGACCATGTGATTTAGTCTTATATATACTGCAATGATTTTCAAGATTATCGCTTACTTTATAAGTTTATATATGGTCTCGATTAAAAAACATTATACACATTCATTCCTCGCTATTCTATATCGATATTTCTTACACTTGTTATGAAAATTAGAACAATGGCACGCTGTCACATATTTATTCAACGGTACCCCTCTCTGTAACCTGTACGCCTTTGTCACTGAAGTAGAATATAAGTAAATATTTTTTATAGTAGTTTTTTTTCTCTGTCACCTGCATGCCTTTATCAGAGAGATAGAAAATAAATAACCTAAATATAATTTTATTTAACCTTAAAAGGTGTTAGATTTATTTAATTAATTTATTAATGGGGACATATGGCCATATTGCATCGCGAAACGGACAGTAGTTCGCACTGTATTCATAATCTAAAACCTCAAAGGCAAACAAAATGTTAGAGTGACATGCTGGTACGTAGTTGAAAGGTATTAATTTCGAGTACTCGAGTCCGAGTAGAGTCCAAACTCTCAAGTACTCGAGTCCAATTTTTTGGACCCGTGGAAGCCTTATTACACAGGGAGTACAATTATTGTATTGTCGAAAAACTAGCGAATAAAAAGTCGACGCTTCTGCCAAGTATACGTCAATTTGTAGTGGGTTTGTGGCGAAAAATCTACAGAATCGCTTCGTATCTCGGTAGATGCATTTTTTTGAAAATTTGTATTCCTCGAAACAAGATGAGACTGTGCATCATGTTATCCGTGAGGGCAAAAAGCCAAATGTTAAACTTTGAGAGGAATAGAATGATTTCATATTTGGCTAATATAAGTTCTTAAGTAGTACATTGACAAAGTTTTGATGTTGTTCATTTATGTATTTCGAACTTTGATTACAAAAAATTGCTACAGTGAGAAAATATGGTATGACAGGATCAGAGCAGAAGAATTGTTCAAAAGTACAACAAACAGACTATCCTTATAAAGCGCAACTTGGTACGCACAGTAATAATCCAAACGGGACATAACATGCGCGAGTTATGGTCATGTTTTGGAGTACCCATATACCTGCCATAATCAATGGCTAATTCATAACCGTATTGTAACTGTATAACCGTACACCTTAACTATCGATCGAGGTGTACGTCGGTAAAATGTTCCTAGCGAGGAGCGTAATAGCGAAGACGGGCATGACGTGACATACATTGCATGGGTTCACTACCTGGAAGTAGACAATTGTGATGTTAATAACAAACAAGTGAGGGCGGCACGTGGGGATTTTCTAGTCGACTGAATTTGGGAAACAATGGGCATAATCTGTGATGATAAGCATGCGGATAGCACCAACTTCGCAACTGGAAATGAACCGAAATTGGAAGATAAGGTGTAACATAAAACATAAGTGAATATAGAGAAGTTTGTATTTATTCATGTTCAACAATTCATTCAAGCACTTTTTATCTAATAACATGTAACACATTTGACAACCATTTTTTATGGAGGAATGGACATAGTTTACATATGTTCATCTTTTAATAATTCACAATTTATAAGATAAGACACATCATTGCAGTTTTAACAAATATGCCACGGCATCTGCATATGGAAGAAGACCCATTCTTCCAGCAGCCAGGTCATCCTTCAACATGGTAATTCTGCTGTTGATGTTGCAGTATGTCCTCTTCTTGGAGGGAAGACGCTGGCCCCCGGCATACTGAACAAGGCGGATTTCGTTCAGCTTCTGCTCCTTCCTAAAAAATGCCAACATCTCGAAGAGTTTTGGATGGGCCTTAGATATAATCTTCTTCAGACGCCCGTGCCATCCTTCTAAGTGGTTGTTGGTCCTTGGGCCAGCTGTTTCGTGATGGTTCCATGATGTGACAGGCAGGTCACCTTCAACCCAGAACGTTGTGACGTAGTCGGCGAGCTGGAGGGATCGGGGTTGTCCGGCATGTCCCCGATAGCATTGAGCCATACGTCTTCAACCTATAAACAATTAAAACATATTATTCAATATGATATTGATAAACATTGAATATCATGTCATTTTATAGCCATTAAATCATGGCTGTGGAACTTTTATTAGTTAGTATTCACTGTTTCGTTCACTTAATTGGCTCCTGTTTCGTTATGGAGTTCAGAATTTTGTATTTCCCAGAGAGTTAATCCCTTGTAACAACACACGCCTTCCTTCCCCTGACCACAGGTGAAGTTTAGCGCAAATATGTTGCGCAACAGAGATGAACGACCAGTTTTCCCTATGTGCGAACGAAGTGAGCAAAGGTTGGCAACGTATTTCTCTCGACTCGAATCGAAATAATTTTCAACTGACAAAATTCATTGTCCCAAAAATTCAAACTCGACACCCATTTGAACACAGAGTCGTGCTCTCTTAATCCCAGCGCAATATGTTACATTTACTCACATAAAACATATACAATTAATTATTTTAAGCGCCAAGAGAGGCTTCTAAATTCGTTCTTCGGCACCATTCTCACTCGCAAACTTCCGCTATACGGAGCGAATGAAAAGGAATATTTTACATTAAGAAGAATTATAATATAACCCCATTTTGCATTAAACTTTTAAATCTTTATTTATGGGATGTTTTGTCGTATTCCCTGATTTTTTTTAGAAGTTTAAAAGACGTTTATCGAAATATTGAAAACCAAGGGAAATAACTCTGTAATTAGCAGTGCAATTTTTCGATAGATTGGGT
Organism: Gibbula magus; assembly: GCA_936450465.1. NCBI lineage: Eukaryota > Metazoa > Mollusca > Gastropoda > Trochida > Trochidae > Gibbula > Gibbula magus. Next base: position 26,576,497 of record OW388295.1, on the reverse strand, counting down.
ATTTGAGCGTCTGTAGAGATCGAGTAATTTCGGAGTTTTTGAACATTTTTCGATATTCAATCGCTGATGTTAGATTTGTTCTTTTCCGACTCGATTGATTATTTATTATTGTATCTTTCATTAATATCGTTGGTTCTTAGCACTTAGTTGTCAGATTCAGAGAGGTATTGTAGCCACATATCCTTGTAGCCTTAAGGTACATTTCAAGCAACAGTGTTCGTCATGCACATTAGAAATTTTAATAACTGTCTAGAAATATGATAATAAAACCATTTTATTATAATTGTGCCATATAGTATTTGTTTTATGATACAGAGATATATTTTTTTAGTTTGCTCTATAAACTATTTAAAGTGAAAAAGGTCGTGGCGTACTAACAGTATTAGGAGTTAACTCCCCTGGTAATTCATTCGCTCCGTATAGCGGAAGTTTGCGAGTGAGAATGGTGCCGAAGAACGAATTTAGAAGCCTCTCTGGGCGCTTAAAATAATTAATTGTATATGTTTTACGTGAGTAAATGTAACATATGGGGTTGGGATTAAGAGAGCTCGACCCTGTGTTCAAATGGGTGTCGAGTTTGAATTTTTGAGACAATGAATTTTGTCAGTTGAAAATTATTTCGATTCGAGTCGAGAGAAATACGTTGCCAACCTTTGCTCACTTCGTTCGCACATAGGGAAAACTGGTCGTTCATCTCTGTTGCGCAACATATTTGCGCTAAACTTCACCTGTGCCCTGACATCAAAGGATTTTTACTGTAATAACAAATGTCTACTTCCCAGTAGGACCCCATTCACCCCTGTTGCTATGCAACGCTCTCTGGATGCATTTAACGAATACTGTAGGCATTGGAAGTTGGAAGTTAATATTTCTAAAACCAAGGTAGTAGTGTTTGGAGCTGGTCATATCAATAAGTATAGAACAAAGTTTTGGCTAGGTGATCAAGAAATCCAATTTCAAGACTCCTATACTTACCTCGGCATATCCTTACACCGAAATAGAAAATTCAGTTTCGCCATTAAACAGTTGACGCATAATGCATCCAAAGCCATGTTTTGTCTACTACGTAGAGCAAAGAATAATCATTTACCCCTGGATACTCTCTTCAAAGCATTTGATGTCATGATAGCTCCGATTTTATTGTATGGGTGTGAAATATGGGGGCATGAAAATATTGAATTAATCGAAAGATTGCATCTTAAATTTCTAAAGTTATCATCTGGTTTAAGAAACTCAACAGCAAATTTCTTTGTTTATGGTGAGCTTGGGAGAGAACCAATGAGTATACAAATAGCTAAGAGAGTTGTTAATTTCTGGCATAATACTCTTATCACTAACAAAACTAAGATATCTAAAACAGTCATAGAATACCTAATGTGTGATAAATTGAACAACGATAAAGAAAACGTTTGGCTTAATAATGTGGAGCATATTCTTAATAGATGCGGAATGAGCTATGTGTTTAGTAATCCATACAACTACTCCCCCAAATGGGTCTCATCGCAAGTAGAAATTACATTAAGAGATCATTTTTATCAATCCTGGCGAAGTTCTGTTTCTAATAGCTCTAAAGGGATTAATTATATTTTGGTAAAAGAGGTACCTTCCTTCGAACATTACCTTCTTCTCCAAAAAACCACGTATCTCCCAATTCTGAAACTAAGAACAAGCAACCATAATTTTCCGGTTGAAACCGGTAGATGGCGTGGCCTACCCCGCGTGGATAGAACATGCCCTCTGTGCGACTCCCCGGCTATTGCAGATGAGATTCACTATCTATTTAAATGTAAAGCATTTGAAACAGAACGTCGCATTTATATTAAAGAATCCTATTTCAAGTGGCCAAATCCTTACAAATATAAAAGATTGATAAGTTCAACAAAAATATCAGAATTGAAGGCATTGTCAAAGTATCTTCGTATTGTTTCTGAAAAGTTAAAATGAACTATGTTAACACCATTCTTGTCTGTTTATGTAATATATATGTATGTTTATATTCTCTTGTACCACCGTGGGTGGTTTTTGAGGAATAAAGATTGATTGATTGATTGATTGCATGTACCTTAAACAGACAGACAGACAGACAGATGTTTTATTACAGTACCTTAAACATTTAAACATTTTCTCCGAAAACAGTTCACATAGGAAGCTGAAATTTTCTGAATAAAATCTTTGGAACATGGAAACTAAAGTTTGTTTATTTTTGTCTCGACCCCCCTGTACTATGTGCGTGGCATAGTGTCAACACTGAAACCTTATTTCAAATGTTGTCCAGGACCTATATAGGTGTCGCCTCAGGAAGTCGACCATTTGAATTTACTAAAATCTCAGGAGGTCGATCCGCGGTAAGCTTTGAAGTTTGGGTGTTGTTATAGTACGCGGGTAATCTCCAGAGCGGTGTTGTAACAACGTTGGTGGTTGATTGAACTCATATTCACTGAGATTAACATAATTTATGAAGTGAACATATTTCATACTATATACTCAATAATAAATTAATCGAATCATTCATAACACCAATGTGAACACATTTAACTAAATAAGGATATATATTGTGAAGAAACATGACAGTATTCATTCGATTACGAAATGGCTAATGCTCAACTTGAACATAAGTTCATTCCAACATCTCGCGGTGGACGTTACTTATGCGTTGGTGGATTCAAGTACAGAGTCAACAAAAGGAAACGAAACTCCTGGATTTCCTGGAAATGTACAGAGGTTGATGATCTTTGGCTGGACACCATAGGAAATATGCCAGAAGACCAACGTTGCCACAACCTAGCAGACTACATAAGGGGCTTCTGGGTGGAGGGTGATATTCACAGATCGCAATGGAACCACTTTGGAGATGATGGCCCAAGAACGAATAACCACCTTGAGGGGTGGCATTCCAGACTGAAGAGAACCATTGGCAAGTCTCATCCGAACATGTTTTAAATGATCACGTTCTTGACCAAGGAACAGGCCAACACAGAGTACCGTGACCTCGAACGCCGCCTTCAGGAACTGAGGCACCAGCTTCAGAATGGACAATCATCTGTTCGAGAATATCCTGATTCGGCATCCTATCTGCTACATCTCTCTTGAATGTTATTTGTGTTGATCTATCTGTATGTATGTATTATGAACAATGCATGTGTACTATGTACTTGAATGAACCATATGATTGTAAAAATCCTATGAATAAAGATTGTGTGAATACCTGATGATGATCAAATGATCAAATCAAACTGCATATGCATAATGTAGTTCCTTGTTCATTCTGACGAAAAATATATAAAATGAATGTATATATGCGTATATGAGTCAAAATCCTGGAAAGTGCAATTTTTCGGTCCGGTCATAAATTTTTAATTAAAACTATGTTTTTATTTCTGTTTTTCTATTGAGCGTATGAAACAATAACATCTGAGCAAATCACATGTATAATTTTGTTTGTTCACTGAAAAAATTAACTTTGAAGCAATTTTTTAGTAGTAAAAATAGCAAAATTTGATTGTCCCAAGATAAGATTGTCAACTTTGAAAATTAGTTTCTGTCAAATGGTTTTGTATTACAAACATTATAATTTTTTGCATTGATGCAGGAACTACAGAGGCTCAGATTGTACAGTTTTATGTCTTTATATGCCTTGCTTATAATTTTCGGCGCAATAAAGAACGCTGTCCCAGAAGTATATGTCAATACTGCTACCGTGACCAAACATGGTAAAAAAAATAAACTCTCCTCAAGTTATTCACAAAGATCAGTTCCTGCCTTGGTCCCTTCACTTACTGTCTTCAACATGGAAGCATGATGGATTTCAACTCTCATCAGTGTGTATCATAATCAACCTCCAAGTAAGTGAAGTTATGAGTCTATGAATTATGTGTGTCAAAACTGTCACCAAGATTTCCAAGAGAAAGAATAGTAATGTTCATTCACCTTAAACTGGTTAAAGGAGTCATTTAGAGTTACTTGTAATGACATGATCATTTTGTCTTTGGGGACCATGAATTGTATTTAATTGCAATATACATCTAAGAACGTCAATACTGCTACAGTCAATACTGCAACCATCTCAAAAGTGGCAGTTTTGACACATGGGGTGGCGGGATTGAGTTTTCGTTAGTTTTGATAGTAAGTATTAACAACAATGATATTTTTGGATCTTAATGTGATGTTAAAGTGTACCATTATTTAAAACAATAATAACACACTTGTTTGCTTTTGGGTGTGTACACTTATTTACAAACTATATTGAAATTCATCCTGACCGGTAGCAGTAGTGACAAAACTGGTGGTGGTTATTGACAAAAATAACTATTTGTGTGAAAATATTCATCTGTGCTTATCCTAAGTAGGCACTGAGTAAATGTTTTTGTCATTTTTGTTATTATAATTATTACTTACTGTCTTAGAAACGAAAAGTCTAAATGATTATCTTTTAAGAAAGTTGTTTACAAATATTGGTAGCAGTTAGGACAAATGTGGTGACAGTAGTGACATATTTTCCAGTATGGAGCAATGTTAAGATGTTCATGCAATTCATTTTGGTTTTCTTGAGGCGAAACAAATTTTCATTTAAGAATTTGAAGAATAAACATGATTTAAAAGTTCAAGGTTCAGTTATAGAAGATCCCTGGTATACTTTTGAGAGTAGTGGCAGTTTTGACATAGCAAGTGGCAGTATTGACAAATCAATCAAATATTTAAAATTATTGATTGATAATGGTTTGAATAAAGCATAAATTGTAAAGTTGGATGAAAATATTGGCCTTAATCTGCTTGACTCCAGTATCATTCATGTTCAAATTTTATATTACACTCTTGACAATTGCAGTAGCAGTTTTGACAGCTTTTGTCACAGTACTGAAGAACTTGTTCAAAATGATACAATTAATTATGTTACATGTGAAAGAATGTATTATGAATAAAATAATTCAGTAACTCGAAATATTATTTCATAGTGACAATTATAAAAGTTTAATTTTTTATGTCTTGATTTAATTTGAAGTCGTAATGTTAAGGGAAACCTCTTTATGTAATAGTTTCCTATGTAACAGCATTTGTTTTATTTTTATTTTAGATAAACATCATTGAAAATGGCACTCAGAGAAATCCCGTCATTTTCTGGGACCATTTTTTCACCAAGGCTCAATGTGTAAGACTGCCAAGTCACCAAGGCTACCAATATAGTCCATAGACCATCAGTCACCAAGGCTACCAATGTAGTTCGGGAACCATCAGTAACCAAGGCTACCAATATAGACCAGGAACCATCAGTCACCAAGGCTACCAATATAGTCCATGGAGAATCAGTCGCCAAGGCTACCAATGTAGGTCGGGAACCATCGTTTACCAAGGCTACCAATATAGTCCATGAACCATCAGTCACCAAGGCTACCACTACAGTCCAGGAACAATCAGTCACCAAGGCTACCAATATAGTCCAGGAACCATCGGTCATCAAGGCTACCAATATAGTCCAGGAACAATCAGTCACCAAGGCTACCACTACAGTCCAGGAACCATCAGTCACCAAGGCTACCAATATAGTCCATGAACCAACAGTCACCAAGGCTACCACTACAGTCCAGGAACCATCAGTCACCAAGGCTACCACTACAGTCCAGGAACAATCATTCACCAAGGCTACCAATATAGTCCAGGAACAATCAGTCACCAAGGCTACCAATATAGTCCAGGAACAATCAGTCACCAAGGCTACCAATATAGTCCAGGAACAATCAGTCACCAAGGCTACCAATATAGTCCAGGAACCATCAGTCACCAATGCTACCAATATAGTCCAGGAACCATCAGTCACCAAGGCTACCACTACAGTCCATGAACCATCAGTCACCAAAGCTAAAGGCTTCCATAAACACATATGAAAGATCGATGTTGGTACAGTTATGCTGATGTGTTCGCAAACAAAAATTCCTGAACCAACAGGCATCATGTGTTTTCAACAAGGAGTGGACACAAACATATGGAAAACTATTTTCGTAAACCTTGACATGTGTTAGTTTTTCTGTTTTACTGTTAAATGATCAACAGACTTTTGATGTAACAGACTTTTTTAATATAGACAGAGATTTAATGTAAGAAATGAAAAAATGTACTCTATACTATTGAAATGATTTTCAGTTTGTCCATACTGCTTCCATACTTGTCCATAACTGCTACCAACGCAAGTATAAACACAAAATACAAATATTTATTAAATACTGATAAAAACTATATCAAACTGACTTTCAAGACACTGGATAAAACATTATTTTCACGAAAACTGTTCAAGCTAAAATTTGGAGAATCTCAATTTTCTTGGATGGAGACTATAAGATGTGTAATTTTTGTTAGGCTCTGTCAAAACCATTTGTCAATATACTGTAATAAATGAATCTAAAGTCGAAAGTACATGTTGCATGTTTTGTAAAAACAATTATCATTTGGGAGGCATTTGCCCTTCCAAAACAGGGCTCAATAAAGCAACCAATTTGGGAGAATGTGTTCCCTATTTCTTCTATTTACTCCCTGTCAGTTTGAGTAAGGATCAAGCATATATGCTCCTTGACCAAATTCAGTGTCCGTTTTAAAATTCTATATCTAAATGGAAATATAGCCATTATCCACTACCTTTTCTTCAAAATGGTAATATTAGCTAGCTAAAACAGTTTCCTGCTTATGTTCATTTATATATATAATTTGTGCTACCTAACTTTCTGTCTGCTTCTTGAAATTTTATTTTGCTCCTTAGAGAAAAGTGTAGTGGCCAGTGCCGGGGGGGGGGGGGATATTAAGGTCTTAGTGTTCAAGGCTCAAATAGATAAAACAATAGAGGTGACACCACGTTTCTGGGTCATTTCCCTTCTTCGGGAAAATAGTGAACTTAGAAAACATACTTGTATCTTCTTCCTTAGAACGTCTACGGTAATTAAATTTTTGTTTATAAATGTGGATTATAAATTGTAAATTTGGTGACTGTGTAATGCCTTATTACTTAACATGTTGATGGTCTTTACCTATTAAAGAGAGATATGTTGAATAATTTAAAACCTGTAATAAGTGTTACCCGATGTGCCGCAGAGTCAATGACTTTAACAGATACTTTAACCGTAGACGTTACACATAATGTCAAACCCATATCTTGTATATTAAATGCATATGTTTTCAACATTCTATAACTTTATTTTCGAAAGAGAACATTATAATTAGTTAAAAGAAAAAATGTTAAATGCAGAACCAAACATATATCTCTTTAGAAGGCCAATTTCAAGGAATTTTATAGATGTATGTTGGGGGAGGGTCATGAAAAAATATACTCTAAATGGGGAACTAGGGTCATTATAAAAATTACATCAATCCGGGGAGGGTCATACAAACCCAAGTCAAAATCTTCCGACCAACCCCCTCCTGTACGGACTTATATATAATTATGATTAAGATAAAGTTGGACATAAATAATTCGTATTCGTTTGAACAAAAATAGTAGCAGCAGATATCTTCTCCGAAGACCATATCATCATGATCTATGAGTTCACACAATGTAATTCTGTCCAAAGCGATTGCCAACACTTGGCTGCGATAAAATCTTCCATTTTGCCACATCCAAAGATCGCACGGAACTTCCGCTTTCCTGAGCTCTGCGCAACGCGTGCTTACGACGAAATGATGGCTGTAATGTATTTGAGCTCCTTGCAGCGACGTCGAGGGACTAAAGAAAGGAAAACATCGATAAACATTTAACAAAGTTCATGTCTAAAAGGTTAGATAAGATGTAATTAATTCAACTGTTATAACTTTTGAATGATTTGAGAATACAGACGGAGAAACAAATCTATGCATTTTTTTCATCTGAACCTTTATTGTCCTTTAATAGGTATCCGATTCCTGTCCAGCCAACTTTTTGACGCTTCTCAAAACAACTGAATTTAGAGTGTCTGGCACTAGAGTGAGTGAGTGAGAGAGTTATTGTTTAACGCCGCTTCGGCACTAGAATAAAACGAAGGAAGAGTTATTTGAAGTTTTATTGTTAAACGCACCTCACTAATAAACACGAAACACCTTATATAATTAATACTGATCATAAAAACTTATCTACGCCGACCAAGGCTTTAGATAGAATCAATAAATCCTTGCTTCGACCAATGTTGGATGAGTCAATAATTTTACTGTGAATATAAATTAATGACAAACCAAAACGTTATGTTTTATCATAAAGAAATACTTTTATGTTTATTTTTGACAGTTGATATAATTAAATTCAACGTCGCAGGGTATGAAATTAAGGAGTGTCAGTGTTGCATTGTAATTTGTTAGACAGTGAGGAAGTTTTGAGTAATGTAACAGTAATGGTAGTTAGAAACTATTATCTGCATTATGGCTACTTTTTATCACATTTAACAACATGGCATCTTTTCTATCAGCAATGTGTAAATGTGTATTCTACATTATAAATACTGTGATCTGTGTCTGATAGTCATCATACGTGGTAGGTATACGTCATCAGAGCAGTACTACAATGTTATTAATTAAGTATTAAGGCCCAGATAGTAAACATCTTATTTCCATTGAAATCATAATTATTTATACAAGATTGGTGAACAGATAGCATTGGTCAAACTTGTGAAGCGACAGCTTAAGGCTTTCTCCAAATATGGGACTGCATGCTCACTGGTAGTGCCCAGTTTGTCTCGTATTGGCCGAGTTGTCAAAGCGTATGGTCAAGGCCATAGTGTTCCATAACACAAGTTCCATAACGTTGATAGTTAATTAAGACTGGGTATTTATAGAAGTCTTTTATTCATATGAAGGCTGTCTACCCAGATACAAAGATACAGACATGTAGAGATACAAGGAGGGTAAGATACACACTCACACAAACTTCAATCCAGTTAATAAATAAACAGTATAATCATGTGATATATCATTTCCTTTGCAAAGTATGGACATTATAGATAATATCACATTGCTTTTAAGTAGGTACAAGATTTAAATTACTGATGAAGGGCACAAAATAGAGAAAAACTAGTAAAAAATTACAAAAGTCATAAACAAAATGTCAAAAAACAGTTTGCCTTCTCACATACCAAATGTTGATTATAACCAAAATATTGCATGGGCTGTTGTCCACTTTCATCATCCGTCATCTGTTGTCTGTATTGGCCCTAACATTTAGAATCCCTAAACAGTTTCCTTGAGGGAGAACCTATGGTATAGTGTGTCTGTTTCAGAAGCATTGTGTGTTGGAGGAAAGCTTTCATTTGTTTGGCCCAGTTAAAGGGGCAGTATTATGTTTTTTTCGCTCAAATAAGTCGATGAAATGTATGTGGAAAATAATGTCACCAATAGTAAAACACCCTTCTCTCTTCAGAAAATCAAGTTAAAACTGAATGTACATGGTTCGGTAAAGCCATGGGAATCGATTTTGTAATTCCAAATAATAAAATATGTTCACATTAAAATGGCAGCAATGCAATTTTTGTTTTATATGTAACACCGTTATTACCACTACGGATAATTGGTTTGTGTAATAAAATGTTTTACCATCTACAATAAATATAAATGACACAAACTATCATTATAAATTGGATATTTGAAAAAATAAAATTTACAAAAAATGTGCTACAGCCCCTTTAAATTCAAATTATAAGAACCTACATATAAGGTTAGGGGGCTGGTTGGGTGTTACAGTGGGGGTTTAGGAGGACACACACGTGTTTTATTATGAGGCACATTTTTAGCTATTTTCTTTTCAGGAATTTTGATAACACTTTTAACAATGTCTTGGAAAAAATATTAGGTTTTAATAATCCTGCAAATCATCGTGAGCTAGATAGCCAATTGCTCTAAATTTACAGTATGTGACATTGCCAATTTTAATATTGCTGGAACCTATTATGAACATTGTGTTAATGTTAAATATTTTGTTTCAGATTGCCATCGCTATCTGCAGCTCATTTACTGTGATTCACAAATTTCTAATTATTTTTATACGTTGAAGAGGGACCCATGACCGAGATGTTTTCAAAATCAAAGGAAAAAAGCACAGTGGAACTAATACAGAATTTGTGGGACTGGATTAACGCTGTTAGTTATCTGAAAATGTAACAATATTGTTTTAGCAAGAAGCTGGCATTATAACCAGAGTATAAAGAATATATAAGATTTACAGTTGACAAACAAACTCTATGTATCCAACATGATGTCTGTGATGCCATTATGAGCGACATCACAATAAACTGAACAGAACGAACGGTAATGGAGGCCTTCACTGGTGCTGATCTGGGACGACCCAACTGTGTCTGCAGGATCTGTGGGCGGCAATTCTTCTCTATAGAACAACTCAGTGAACATCTAAAAGAACATGAGAACTTCAACCACTATCAGACTCAGTTTCTTACAAACTTTGCCAGTTTTGCCGGTTATGTTCACCAACCGACCCCGCCCCAACCCCAACCATGTAGCTGTGTGTTTTGTGGCAAGGTCCTGGAGTCACGTGAAGCACAGAGCATCCACCGATGTGTTCATATCTCGGAGAAAGGGTTCACGTGTCTTGCTTGCAGACTTGACTACCCTTCTGTTGAAAGCTTCAAATGCCACTTCCCACTATGTGGAGCTGGACCAGTCACAAGTTCTGTCAGTTCAGCAATCTCTGCAAATGCAATAAGCTCTGATAGAACCACACACTCAACAAGCACAGGAAGTTTAGCAAATACTGCAAGCTTGGCAAATTCTGCCAGCTCAGCAACCTCGACAGCCATAGGAAAGTCTGAGAGCTCTGCAGGGTTCACAAACATAGCAAGCTCCGCAACCTCCACACCCATAGGAAAGTCTGAGGGTTCTGCAGGCTTCACAAGTATAGCAAGCCCTGCACGGTCAGCAAACTCGGCAGCCTCTGATGATACACTAGAGTGTGACGTATGTAAGAAGGTCCTGCCAGACCAAGCTCAGTATGATGCTCATGTAAAGAGGCACAAAGAGCTCCAGTGTCAGACATGCGGCAAGTTCTTCAAGGATCGTTACGGAATCAACAGACATATGAAGACACACTTCAAAGACAGTTGCCACTCCTGTTCTGTTTGTAAGAAATACTTTGCCAAGGATACAGAGCTGATCAAACATGAGCAAATCCATAATTGGATTAAGAATGAAGTGAGAAAGTTTCTGTTTCAGTCTGAGGCCGACCTTGAGTGTTCGGTGTGTGACATGACGTTCTCCACTGCTGAGGAGATGAACAGTCACGTGTCCCTTCATATTGAAGCTAACGACACCTACAAGTGTCTGATGTGTCTGGAGCGTTTCCAGGGAGACGACAACGTGTTGACTCTGATTGGCCACATGGTCGCAAACCATGGGAGAAAGACTCCGTTTCGGTGTGAAGAGTGCGGCAAATACTTCACAGACAGTGCCAAATATGTCCGCCATGCAGCCTGTCACAATCCTCCTAAAACACTTCTGTGTGAGATTTGCAATATGGCGTTCACCAGGCAGCATCGACTGAACGTTCACATGAACAAACACACAGGAGAGCGACCATACCAGTGCTCTCTCTGTCAACTCTGCTTCCAGAGTCCAAGGACGTTGGCCAAACACAAGCGATGTCACACGGGGAAGAGTTTGAGCTGTGACATATGCCATCAGATCCTCACCGACAAATGTGCAATGTTGGACCATAAGGCACGAGTCCATGCTGGCTCGGATCTCATCCACTGCGAGGAGTGCGGGATTCCCTACAGCTCCAAGATGTATCTGTCAGTCCATATGAAGAACATACACGGCTACACAGACAAGGACCGGCCCACCGAATTTCAGTGCAATGTGTGTGGGAAATACTGCAAAACCTCATCATCGCTAAATGCCCATATGAAAACTCATGGGTCGACTAAATTCAGGTGTGAAATCTGTGACAAAGGCTTCATTTCTGAAAACAATCTGAAGCAACACTTTCGCGTTCACTTGTCACCGTCGGGCCAGATGACGACCGAAAACTATCGGAAGTGTAGATACTGTGACAAGGAGTTTGAGAGTCGCAAACAGTGTGCCAAGCACATGGTGACGCACACGAAGGAGCGGCCCCACGTCTGTGAGGTCTGTGGAAAGAGCTACACCCTGAAGGCAACCCTCTCAAAACACATGGTCTCCTACCATATGAGTGAAGAGGACATCACTGCCGTACTCAAGTGCGACATCTGTGGATTGAGGTGCTTCACTGCAGACAGTCTGGAGGAGCACGTGCACCAGCATGCGCTCAACGACGAGCATATCTGTGTGGAGTGTGGAGACAGTTTCCAGAGAAGCAAGGACCTAAAGGAACACAGGAAGACCGTGCACAGTCCAAGTAAGAAACGAGGCCGTCCAAAGAAAGGTCTTTTGGATGACCTGCCAGCTCTAGCTAATATCAGTGACTTCTCATTTCAATCCCTCCTAAAAGAACATAATAAAAGTAGCCTGAATGTTCCACTCCTACCAAAATGTAAAGATGTTGACAAAGCTATGGGTGAGTGTTCCTCCTCGATGCCCACTCAAAATGGAGACAAGAAAAATGCTACTCCTATTCTTAGTCATGACCAACATGGATTTGATAAACATGAAGGAAGCAAAGTTCCTGGTTACAGTGTCCCTTTCGCTAATAGAAGTACATCAAATAATCACGGACTCAACCATAGCATTATCAACAAACCTTTGTCCTCCCCGGGACATCATGGATCAGCAGTGAGTCTTCATAAAGCTGTTTCCATGGACACAGAGAACTGTGGAGTAACGTTAAATGGTACACATGGGAAGGAAACCGTCCAATCAAATGATTCAACCCAAGAACCGATGAAGGAGACTGGTTATTCCGCTCTGTCCGACGGTTCCATTGCCAAGAGGTCAGGTCAAAACCGAGTCGCCATCAACGGAAAGACGTCAATCGAGGATCTGCCGAGATGCTCGCTGTGTGGAATCTGCTTCCTTAACGAAAGCTTCTTGAAAGCCCACGTCCTTATACATAATGCCTACCTACCGGTCAAACAGGAAGTCATTGATCTTGTGGTATGTACAGCACGTTTACAACATTCAACAAAAATACAATACTAGAGTTGTGAAGATACATTTTAATTTAGGTAAATTAGCATATTAGCGTATTAACGTGGTATCATGAAGGTAATCATGAAGAATATGTCATTACTCTTTCCTTTCCTCAAGAAATTTCTCATAGTAACTCGAGTACTGTTGTGCTATGTACATAATGCAAAAGAAAAGAAAAAAGAAAATGATACCCTATCCATTATCCATTATTTAAAAAAAAAAAAAAAATTGTAAAATTATTTCAACATGTTCATATGAATTATTTATCAACTATTTCAGGACGCAGACCAAAATGGAAGAGAAGCAATGCATCAAAGCGAGAGTCCATCTCATCTTCAGAACACTCCTAGTCAGCAGAGGCAGAGTCCGAATGATCAACACTTGCATGTACAACAAAATCAAAACTCGCAACATAATCAGACCTTGCCTGTGCAACAGATTCAGAACTTGCCTGTGCAACAAATTGAAAACTCGCATGTACAACAAACTCAGAACTCACCTGTTCAGCAGATTCAGAACTCCCATGTGCAACCAAATCAGAACTTGCATGTGCAACCAAATCAGAACTTGCATGTACAACCAAATCAGAACTTGCAAGTACAACAAACTCATAACAGACATGCACAACAAACTGAGAACTCGCCTGTTCATCAAGCTGTGCAGCCCTCCGAGATGTACAAGTGCAGTGTGTGCGCACATCTGTTCGGCAAGTCGAGTGAACTGGAGCGACATGTACAGGTGCATGCTGGGGAATGTGGGCAGCTGAGGATGATGCGATTTCATCTCATCCAGTCGCGCTTGTGTGTTCATTTCACCGACGTGTCTCCCTCGTGTCCAAGGTCATACGATAGTTTGTGAAAATACTCACTCTTATTAGTCAAAGGAAAATACTAAGTGTCATAGAGTTGAAGAGCCCAAGGATGAAAGTCGGTTCAATGTCTGAACTAAGTATGAAATAGTGATGTAAAATGTACCTGTTCATAATAACATTTCAACTCAAATAACCATATGATAGTTTGTGAAAGAAAATATTTCTATTGCCAAAGAATTGCCCAATTCTATTATCACTATATTGACGAAAGTTGAAAGTAAACTTTACTGTGAGATATGTGTCCGATGTAGCTTGTATAAACCTAGCTCAGGATATCTCTTTACACTTTGAGGTAACTGCATTTCTTGTAATAACCTTTGATCAGGTTTCAACACGAATTTTAAGGTTTTACTACGACTAGAGGTTTTACCAACCGTCGAAAGTTAACCTCATAGCAGGTTAATTTTCAACATTTAGTAAGACCTGAAGTTTTACAATCTAATTGTAAGACCGAACTCCAAATAACCTCAATCTCCTGTTCAGTTAGGTACTAAAAAATTTCCAAGTTTAAAATTTGCATAGTTGACAATGCAGGAATCGAACCCGCAACCCTCCGATTTGTAGCCCAAGACTTGTCCCACTAGACCACAGAGGATTGGTGATCATGAGATGGTTGTTTGTTGGTATCTTTTCTGCTCCGCTCACAATATTGGGATATTTTATGTGCGCCTCAAACTTGGATCACGAAAGCTTGAAACACTAACAGGTTCTTTTTCAGAAGGGATCCTCCTTGGGGTACTTATTGCATAAAATCCTTGATTTTTGATATATGACAGGTTGTAACTATATTTTCCACTTAAAATTAGTTAAAAAACTAAAAAAACGTACTTTGGGTCACCCCTTTCGAGCCCCACCCCTTACGGTTGTCATGCAACCAGGGGCGGATAACTCTAATCTCACCACTTTTCTTCCTGTCATTGAACTGACAAGTCGCACGAAGTTTTCAAGAAGTTTTTCTGAGTTTACGTACAATCGCAAAGAAAATGGCCCAAAACAAAGCTGTATGTGTGGTAACTTCTACCTTTTCTACAGTAGGGTCGAATGGCTTTTCGGTTTTTGTACTAGATTTCGTGTATTTGTAACTTGCTTTCTCGCGTAGGGCGGGAAAGTCGACCCAAGATGGCGGCCATTTTTTCTCGATCGATTTGTTTTGATCGTGGAATTTGGTTAGATCTGGGCTTTCCACATGTTTATTTTATCATATTTGGGTTCTAGATTCGTTTTCGGTGAGTATTTCGAATCGCCCACTGGCCTGCAAGCAAATTAGTCATATTTCATGTTCTATTTGTTTCAGTGATGTTAGGGGTGTGGCCATGCTTGTTTACATTTTTACTTCGCATTTTGCCATTCGCCTCTGCTCATGTTTTTACATGCATGTTTACAAAAACATTTACATTCCAATTCCCCCATGTATTTAGTATATATATATTTTAAAAATATTTATATATATACACATGTTGCATGTGCACGTCTTGATTTGGCTATTTTGATTCTAGCCTTTCAAGCCTTGTGCCCAATGTAAGGGGCCGGTGTCGATCACCGACGCTCATGACGAGTGCCTCAAGTGTTTGGCCTCTGACTTCCACCACCCTCTCGACTGTGGGATATGTCAGGCCTTTACCCCCAAGGCCAGATCTAGGAGGGATGTTGACCTAAAGTTCTTCTCCGAGGCCTTGGAGAGCGGGAGGGACATCACCAAGCTTGACCCCCCGTCTAAGGCTAAGAAGGTGAAAAAGTCACCAGTTAAGAAATTAAGTGGTAAGAAGGTTAAGGCTTCGGCCTCCGCGACGGTGTCCTCGGCCAGGTCGGGTCTCGATGATTCGTCATCCGAGCCCGACTCGGTCGAGGACCAGCGGGGGTCCTCAGCCGGGGATTTCACCCACCCTCCCTCCCCTCAACAACCTAACCTACAAAGCACTAATTTTAACCCTGTTGATATGACGCAATTCACGCAAATCATCACACAGCAAATGAAGGTCATGATTGACTCGGCGGTCTCGGGGCTCCGTACGGAGTTCCGGACCTCGAGTCATGAACCTGATGCAGCTCATGGTACCAGGGGAGATCTCGGTGTCGGATTCGTCCGAGGCACGGGGTCTCCTCGGGGCGCTCAGCTTCCGGCTCGCGAGCTGCGGAGTATGGAGCCCCAGGTTACCATAACACAAACACACCAGCTCCCTCAGACACCTGGCTTCGGGCAGGTCTCGTCTGGGGGATCGCTGGCCCCGCCGAACCTGGTGCCGCTCGTTGGAGTAGGTTCCCAGGGTAAGGCTTCTAACCCAGGTTACGAGGCGCCGCCTGTGCTCCAGGTGCAGCGTCCTCGGACACCTGCCCCGTGCTCCGAGACCGTCGTCCCAGTGACGATGCAGTCCGGGCCGCACGCGGGACCCACGAGCTCCCTCGAGACCCAGGTCTCGGGGGGCCCACTCGAGGTCGATCCTCGGGCTGGGGGCTCGGGACAGCCAGTGGTAGCTGACGTCTTCTCTCGCTCTCTTGTCCACGCCCGTGACTCTTTCCTAGACGACTCCGAGTTGGCTTCACGCCTCTCGGGGAGATCCGGGATCGAGTCCATGGACGTGGATGAGGTTCGGGAGAATTCGGGCCCTTTATCGGCTGCCACTGCCATCAGGGATCTTCGCGGCTTAATTGCCGAGGCTATTCCTGGTGTTGCTGCCCCGGTCCCCGAGCCAGAGGAATCGGACTACCGCTTGTCGGGGGAGGCCTTCGCTCGAAGCAAGGCTCCCGTAGTGGGGCTCCGCATTCTCCCATCACTGGTCGATGATCTGATCGCTCCGCTCCTAGCTGATACTCATTCACTTGCCGATTTAGGCTTCTTATCCAAGAGATATCAGCTGGGGGAGGAAGGTCTTTTCGACATTCCGGTGGTGGGAGACTGTGTATATACCGCGGTTTCCTTGCAACGACCGAAGGTTTCACCTTCGGTCGGGCGACAAGGTCGGCGGCTGCCTCCCTTCACTGCTGGTGCAGCTGATCTGAAGTCCTCGTATCGGTCCTTCGAGGACCAGTACCGAAATGCGGGACAACAGCTTCAGCTTGCAATCCACCAGGCGTATCTGGCCTCCATGCAGGTCCAGTTAACGCAGAAGGTGGAGATCCCTGGAGATTCCTCCTCGGAGCTCCTCGGGCAGCTAACCGCGGTTGGTGGTCATTTGGCGCGGGACTCTATCAGGAGTGCCGCTAACCAAATGATGAGCGCAGTTGTGGGAATGCGCCGGCTGTGGTTGTCGGTGTCCACTTGGATGCCTTCAACACAGCAGTCCCTGCTGAACCTACCCTTTCGGATTGGCCCAGTGCTTTTCCCAGGGGCTCAGCAGGTACTGAAGGACACTGCGGATGTCGTCACGACCTGCCGGGAGACCTCTAGGGTTCTTACCGTGCAGGATCCAGACATCAAGCGCGCACGCATGTCCAACCCTCCTCCTGCTCGTTCCTCCGCGCCGACGGGGAAGGCAGCCTGGATGTCAGCTAGTCTGCATCAGGCTGGGAGCAGGGGCAAGGGTCCCAAAAAGCGAGGCGGGAAATTCCAGCAGCCTTCGGGCAAGCAGGGGTTTCGGGGGCGCGGGAAACAAACCAGGGTTCCTAGCTCCTCCCGTACCGCTAGGGGTGTCCAAAAATCCGGGGGCCGGAGTGCCGCCGGAGACGGACATCTTTTGCTTGTTGGGGCAGATCCCTGTAGGCGGCCGATTGACAAGGTTCATAGACGCTTGGGCGAAAGCCACGTCGAACACCTGGGTCCTGTCCACACTCAGGGACGGCCATATGCCTCAGTGGAAGCGCGGTCCGCCTTCATTTACCGGGGTGCGGCACACGAACGTGCCCTCCGCGCCGGAGAAGGCGGACATCCTCCGCTCAGAAATCAAAGCGTTGCTGAGCAAGGCTGCGATAGAGCTAGTGCCTGTGGGCCAGGAAGAGAGCGGATACTATTCCACATACTTCCTGGTGACCAAGAAGGGCGGAGGGTTCAGACCCATCTTGAATTTAAAGATCATGAACAAACTGATAGAGGTCCCATCGTTCAAGATGGAGACTCTAAGGTCTGTGATCTCGTCAGTGCAGGTCGGAGAATGGCTATCCTCCATCGACCTCAAAGACGCTTACCTTCATGTTCCGATGCACCCAGAATTCAGACAATTTCTGAGGTTTGCATTCGACGGGAAGTGTTACCAATTCAGGGTGTTACCCTTCGGAATCTCAACGGCTCCGAGGGTATTCACCAAGCTTATGCTGGTAGCGGCTCAGGTCGCCAGGTCTCAGGGCAGGTGTTGTCATCCCTACCTGGACGACTGGCTCATCAGAGCGCTGTCCCAGCTTCAGAACCACGAATCCACCCAGGCCATACTACTCACGTTAGTTTCGCTGGGTTGGATCGTGAACCTCAAAAAGTCGGAGCTGGCCCCGTCACGGGACCTAGTCTTCCTGGGCTCCAGGTTTCGGACGGAGCCGGGGATCGTATCCCTGGCCCCGGACCGGGTCCCGAAGATACTGGGGGCTGTGAACTCGTTTCTCAGTGCTCCATGCCACACGGCTCGAGTCTGGCTCCAGCTCTTAGGAGTCATGGCAGCGACCGTAGACGTGGTTTGGAGGTCTCGGCTCCGCATGAGGCCCGTCCAACAAGCCTTGGCGGGTCTTTGGTCCCACTCGGAGTCTTACGAGAAGCAGCTCGTCACTCCGGAGTGGGTCTTGCCACACCTGTTATGGTGGACCAATGTCGATCACCTGACTCGGGGTTACCCCCTGCAGCCTCCGGTGCCGACCCTGACGATCCAGACCGACGCCTCCCTTACGGGATGGGGCGGGGTTCTGGGATCTCTTACGGTCTCAGGCCTGTGGTCACAAGCCGAGTCTCAATTACACATCAATGTGTTGGAACTCAGGGCGGCCAGATTGGTTCTGCAACATCTGAGGGATCAGGTGAAGGGTCAGGTGGTCCGGCTCCAAATGGACAACAGGACCGCCATGACTTACATTCTCAAACAGGGTGGGACGGTTTCCCCGTCCCTCCTGGAGGAGACATGGCAGTTCTTCCTCTGGTGCGACGAAGTCGACACCCAGGTCCTGCCAGTGTACTTGCCAGGGGTGGACAATGTCCGAGCGGACGCGCTGTCTCGCCGGATCCTTGCCCCCCACGAGTGGCTACTGGATCGAGAGATATTCGAGATTATCTCCCAGTTATACGGGTCATTCCAGGTGGATCTGTTTGCGTCAGGGACGAACTTTCAGATACCCCAGTTTTGCTCCAGGATACCCGACACTCGGGCTCTATCCCAGGATGCATTCGAACTGGACTGGACAGACAGAGTTCTGTGGGCCTTCCCACCAGTGCCCCTGATCTCCAAGGTCCTAGCCCGTCTAGCCACTCATCCTCCGCGTCTGCTGGTGCTAATCACACCTCTGTGGGCAGCGCAAACTTGGTTTCCACAGGTACTCAGGTCTCTGGCTATGCCACCTGCTCTGTTACCGTGTCGGCCGGGACTTCTGTCCCAGGACGGAGCCCCCCACCCCAACCCCAGGGTGCAGTGGGTGGCCTGGCCTCTGTCCGGAATTGCCTCCAAAACAGCGGTATTCCTGCACGAGTTGCAGACACAATACTGGCTTCGAGGAGGGATTCAACGAACATTCAATATGCAGTCTGATTAAAACCGACGGTATTCCGCGGAAAAAATGTGCAAAATAGTGCATCTACCGGGATACGAACTCATATCGTTCGGAGGTTTCCACGCCAAACCGTCTGGAAACAGTCCGTAGACTAGCGTGTTCGAGCGCAATTCAGGTAGCCAATCAAAAGATGCCCAACAAATGCTTTCGGTGCGAGAAGTTAGGGGCAGATAACTCCCAACAGCTATCCTTTGTCTGTTCCAAATGCTTTCAAAACAGCGACCGTTTAAAAACTATGATGTGATTGGTCAGCTATTTGACTGGGCTTTGGCTGCGCTAAACTGGTTCGGAACACACGCCTATACGGGATGTTCTCAGACCTTGTGGCGAGGAATCTACGGAACCTGTTCGTATCCCGGTAGATAAATTATTTTGCAAATTTTATTCCTCGGAACAAGGTCGATTTTAATCAGACTGATTCAATATGAGGATAGATGGGCCTGCTATTCGCGCTGGTGTGCAGATAGGGACGTTCTCGATCCCTTTTCTGCAGATCTAGTGTTTGTCTTGGAGTTCCTGCAGTCTAGATTAGATGCTGGCTTGGCCGCATCTACTGTCAGGGGTTACTCCACGGCTATTTCAGCCTTTCATGTGCCAGTGGACGGCGCCCTTTTGGGGGTACATCCTCTGGTTCAGCGCTTTTTAGCAGGCGTGGACAGGATCCGACCTCCTGTGAGGCGGTCCAGCCCGGTTTGGGACCTTTCGATAGTCCTGGATTGGCTCTCGGGTCCGCAATTTAGGGATTTATCATCAGTATCACTGCAACTGCTTACTTGGAAGGCAGTTTTTCTAGTGGCGGTGGCGTCTGGCAGACGGGTAGGAGACATACATGCTTGTCCTCCAATCCCGAGCTTACACAGGGACAGAGTCAGCATTAGACTGCCAGACTCCTACCGGCCAAAAGTGGCCCACTCATTCCATGTCTCGGCCCCAATAGAATTACCGGCTCTGAGACAACCGGCTGCATCAGGGTCTCAGGCCTCGCACGCACACATTCTGGACGTGCGCAGGACGCTGAGAGCCTATCTCAAAAGAACGGCCTCCATCCGTAGAGATGAGCAACTCTTTTGTTGTTATGGGGGAGGTAAGCAGGGCTTGCCCGCTTCTACGCAGACCATATCAAGATGGATTGTCTCGACAATCTGTCTTGCATATGTTCACAAGGGCCGTGAGCCCCTGGGTAACCTCAAGGCTCATTCGGTTAGGGCAGTTGCGACGTCTAAGGCGTACGCAGCGGCCCTGCCCATCGAAGAGATCTGCTCCGCTGCTATCTGGAGCCAGCCTAGCACGTTCATTCGTCACTACCAACTCGACAGGCTCTCGGCGGAGCGTGCTCGGTTTGGTCAGACAGTTCTCTCCGGTGGGCAGAGTCGTCAAACCCCCTAGCTGAATGAGCAGAGGAGGGTTGTGCGTTCTGTTTTTAAATTTTACTAATGCCACTAATATCACGTTGATACTAAGGGCCCAAGTCCTTTTTTCCCAAGGTGACCTCCCTGGCTGAGGTCCCCCGCGGGGAGTTTATATGGTACCTTTTTTGCCCTCGTTCTCTCTTTTCAAAAAAAAGGGGGGGGGGGGGGCGGGGTATTTTGACCAGTAAGGCGACTGCGAGTGCGCCAGGTAATCCCCAGGTCAATGTTGGTCTCCTCCATGGTGGATTCGCAAGGTACTTTGGGTGAGTTAACTTTGTATATTCGTATATTCTGTGCGCCTTTGGGTACAGTCTGAATGCCACTGCCTTAGATTCAATCTTTGGGAGTCTGTCTTATGCAATAAGTACCCCAAGGAGGATCCCTTCTGAAAAAGAATCGAACTAACCTGTATAGGTTTCAGATTCTTTGAAGAGGATCCTCCTTGGGGTAGGGCCACCCACCTCCCCTTCATTCAGCCTGCATGACTGGATGGAAAAGTGGTGAGATTAGAGTTATCCGCCCCTGGTTGCATGACAACCGTAAGGGGTGGGGCTCGAAAGGGGTGACCCAAAGTACGGTTTTTTAGTTTTTTAACTAATTTTAAGTGGAAAATATAGTTACAACCTGTCATATATCAAAAATCAAGGATTTTATGCAATAAGTACCCCAAGGAGGATCCTCTTCAAAGAATCTGAAACCTATACAGGTTAGTTCGAATTGTTTTCATTTTTGTATTTAAAACGCATGGCGGTATATACGTCAAAGAAAACACTCGGGCCGGGTTTTGGTAGACATTTCAAACACCCTCGGGTGGCGAAATGAAAAGTAAAACCTCGCAAGCTCGGTTTTACTTTTCATTTCTAGCCACCCTCAGGTGTTTGAAATGTCTACCAAAACCCGACCCTCGTGCTTTCTCCCTGACATACAAAATGTCATTTCGTTAGATAAACTCAGAAGGTTACAGGTACATGTATCAACTTGAAAAGTCATAATAATTTAACAAAAGAAAGGTCCATTAACATGTGTTGTATTAACTTTGCATATTCCAATCTCAATTAAATCAGATTGAATGTAACACTCGTACCTTGCTGCATTCTTGATCTGAATACTGCTGTGTAAGGGTTTTGTTTCGTGACCTTTCACTCCAGCCAATCAGCAACAAGGCTTGGAAGTTGTTGTGACTGATTTGATACCTGAGCGGGTATGTTATGTGTTTATTTAATAAAGAATTTAGTCAAAGTCACAAGACTTTACCCTTATGGCGCAGTACAGGTTGCCAACTCAAGGTATGCATGTTACATTGGATCTGATTTTAATGAGATTGTGTTTGAGTCAATGCATTGAACTTTTTTGTAACTTCACAGAATCAAATCAATATAGGTTTTATTTTTTGATAATGGTGAATTAAAAAGACATCAATTTCATGTTGCTTATGCCAATATTTCCAATTCAGAATACTATTTTGAAAAACTGTTGGTGATGCCAATTGTTTTTAATTTTATGAACAAAACTTTATTTGAAAGAATAGATCTGTATTGTCTCAAAAATATTTTGTTGGCTTTGGTGTCAAAACTTTGATGTATAAGAAACATCCTCCTCCTCCATCAGTGTATATGTTATCAACAAGTTCTCTCAAATACCCTGATTGTGTAATAAGCTTTTGAATTGTAACACTGAATAACCAGCCAATGGAAAGACTTCAAATAAAAAATCTGCTACTGTAGCTTGATAGAGGGTTTATTTTGCTGATAAAACAGAGTATCTCGGTCCAAATTATGTAATAAAAACATGCTATTCAAACAGAAGTCAATGTCAATATTGTTTGAATAACTTTGGAGCCTATTATCTCCAGAATTATATTGTGATCAAATAGATAGAAGATAAAGATAAAAGATTTTTGTAACTGTTTTTCTATGATAAATGTTTCAATGATAAAAAAACATTTAACATTTTTCACAGAAACTCCTCACAGTGTCATTTTGGCAAGGCAAACTGTTATGAATGAGTCTAATGTTTACATCTTACATCACCCATCTCTGTTACTATTGCAATATCTTTTCTTGTGTTTTTGCAGTTACAGTGGAAATATTGAGATCCTTTCACACATTGATGCATACATTTGTTCAAATAAATCCTTAAATTGGAGAAAAGAGATTGATAGGTGTATATGTGCACATGTCACCTGTTTATATGACACTTTGCCATATGTATTAACAGTTACAGGGGCTGTAGCACATTTTCTAAGGGACATAAAGAGATCTCACAAAAATCTTGATCTCTTCAATCAATGATTTAATAGAGTTCTAAAACGAATGGTTATGGTTTAGTTATAAACGAAGACCCATTATCCATCCTCAAATTATTAAAAGGTGTTCACACCAAAATAGCAGCTAGCAATTTTCTTCATTCTAAAACGAATGGTTATGGTTTAGTTATAAACGAAGACCCATTATCCATCCTCAAATTATTTAAAGGTGTTCACACCAAAATAGCAGCTAGCAATTTTCTTTTTATACGTGACAGCATTTTCTATGATAATATGGTCACATAATGGGCTGTTTTAACCTCTTCAGTAAAGACACACTGCATAAACTTTTATTATAAATGGCAAATTTAAACATATAAAAAATGTGCTGCAATGGCTATAAACTGTTCCTATATATTCTGTCTTATTACATTGCATGTGCATACCATAAGCAGCTTCTGCCTCGTATCACGGAAGACGACTGCTTGCTCATCAGAACGAGGTGCTTAATGCTTATGAACTCTTGGGATTAAATTAGCCTTGCAGATACAAATATCCTGAAAAGCAGGATGATATTTTCATAAACTAATCATAAATACCCAACTGATATGTAAAGAACCAACCCAGATTTAAATTGGTAGTTGATGTTATGATAAGTTTAATACTTAAGATAATTAGACTGGACATAAACTTTCTTGTTGACTTTATAGGTGTTCTGTTTTGTTCATTGAAATATTTTTACAGATATTATGCTTTTATTATACCTATGAAAGTTTACATCCATATCATTGATTAAAAATAATTTTTTTACTTGTTCATTAAAATGAATTGGATGAAATTGATATTATACATAAGGTATTTCTGTTTGCATTTTTGTGTCATTTTTACGTCTAGCTTACTTATTTTAGTACATTTTGCCCTGTGTTTATTTAATCTCTGGCTTTTAGTCATATACTAGATCTTATTTGAAATGTGTATTTTATGATGAAGAAATGTTGATTTTGATATATATATTATATATACATTCATAGCCTTCCTCTTCAATGGAGATGTACTTAAATATTCTAGCGACTAGTTATCATTTTGGATGCATTTACCTCTGGTTATATAGCACATATTGTTAATCAACAAATCGATTTAGTTAAAGCTTTTGGTACTTTATAAAATTAAATTTCTTATATGAAAATGATATTGTTTCAGTTATATTTTCAAGTATCTATCCAGTGACGTCAGTCTTTTTCTTTTTAGAGAACCCAGGCATGATGTTACCCATTTCTGATTGGCTACGGTAAAAAATCAGAGACGGTATAATTTGGTTATACAGTGCTCTGTTTACTTTGTCTTATGCTTGTTAACAAGAAACGTTTGCGAATGGGTTAATTTTCCAAATACTTGGATGTACGAATATGTTTTAAATGAGCAGTTTTTGTGATCATTATGGCACTAAATAAATAATTGGGATAAGTAATCTGTAACCAATCAAAATGAGACCTGAAACGCCGAAAGTTAACTATTCAGTTCATTCAACAACTTGGCATTTCAGCAGCGTTGTTGAATGAAGTTGATTCGGATGACAAAAGGATTAAAAGCGGACAATATATCACCCGGAAACTGTTAAAATGCAGAATAAACTTACCTGAACTTAATTATTTACAAAATGAACGCAGTAAGACCGATGTCAATTTTGAAAATATTGCAGAAATTATCCTGAATGTTGAAAATTATCCCTTTAACACTTTGGCTGCCAACCCAAAAATCATTTTTCTTGCCCAGTCGCCAAAATGAAACTTGATATGCATTTTGATGCTCTAACAATATGTAACGTATATGGTAACAATTTAATTTCCTTTACTTATGATGGAATTATAATGTCTCAAATTATCTCGTATCTGGCGATGGGTAATGATAAAAAAAATTCATTTGCCAACCTTCCATTCGTAGTTTGGCAAAGTGAAATATGCTTGTTTCATGATTGCCAACTACGAGTCATATTTGGCAGTGTAATAATACCTTTCATCACTTTTGGCAGATATGAGTCATGAAGTTATTACACAATCATCATTTACACTTCTCATATTCATTCTACATTAAGCTCCAATTTTTAGCTTATCTGGCCCGATTGGCTTATGGGCTTCGGATCAAGAGGTCCGGGGTTCAAATCCCGCCAGGGGCACGGCAAATTTGTCTGCAGTAGAGAACTGTTCTACACGCAGTCAAGTTTGGGTGCATTGCTACACTGAATTTCAGTGCAGTACCACCCATGGTTCGCTAGTTCCAGCCTATGCTCGCAGGTTTCACCGCAATGCATAGCCACATGGCGTTGCGGGCTTTCTCCCTGCCATAATACTTGCAGCCGCAATACAAGTTAAATACTCTTGAAAGTGGCGTTACACCCAAACTCACCTCACCGATGGGCTTATGGCATGGCATGGCATCAGTCCATCCATCAGTAATTTTTTTGCTTTTCGACTTCTTCTCCAGAACCAATGGCCAATGGGGATTCTAAATTGTAGATTTGATGACCCTGTGGCCCCAAATAAGGGCCTTACAGGCCATGACCTAAAAACCTATTTTCATCTTCCTTTCCAGAACAAGAAGACCTAGAAGGTTTTAATATTGTGTAAAGACTCTTTAGCCAACGGGGTTTCTAAATGTGGATTGGGTGACCCTGTGACCCTTAATAAGTTCTGTATGGGTCATGACCTAAAAAACTATTTTCATCTTTTCCAAGATGAAAAGCCTCAGAAGTTTTGTACAGATTATTTAGCCTAAATTGTACTGTGCACCAGCAGACCCATCACATTGCCTGTTCTCTCGGAGTCTTAGTTAGATCAGTGCTGCCAGTGTCAAGTGCCAGGCAGAGGCTATTACATAATCTGGCGTAATAGAGGGTGACCGTCTTGGTCCGACTTGTAGAATATCAGGCTGTGAAAGCACAGTGGCTTGTAACCAGAGCCAAGGGTCAACGTACTGCATAATGGTCTGTGTTTTGACCTTGCTACAGCGCATAGTGAAAGAGGCATCTCGTTAGGAAAGACTGATTCTCTCATTTTCAATGTCATGTCATTTTATCAAAATATAGTGTTTCATGTTTTTGTTATGCGCTGACAATTTCAAGACTGAGATTTGTCACGGCTAGGGATTGTGAGCCCATGTCTCTATTTTTTCATCTTCTTCAGTACCAGTACCAGTGACACAAGAAAAAGCTGAAATAATGCGTACAGACTCTTTAGCCAATGGGATTCTTATTTTTAAATTTAGTGACCCTGTGACCCCAAATACGGTCATGTGGGAAGCTAAGAACCGCTGAACCCCCTCTGGATCTGTCACTGTTTTGTTAACCTAATGAGCTCCAGGGCCAATTGCCCTATTTTTCACTGATTTAAAGTTTCTTTTACCTAGGAAGAGTATTATATCGGAGCTTGGCTCACTTCTACACTTGTAGTTAACAAGTTGTGATTCATGTAAAGTGGCTACTCAGACTGACCACTTTCAAGTAAATCAACACAATTTACGCACCATCATATTTTATTCCTGAAGTCACATGAACTAACTAAGGCTGGAGGTTTTCCAGTACAAAAATGTCTGAACCAATTGCAGAGTCATAAATGATTCTTTTGAATAAGAATGAAGATCCATTCGGATATTAATTACCATCATGACAATGATCATCAAAAAATAAAGATTAAAATATGACAATTATCAATGTTTTGTCACAAACAAAACAAATATCGATTTTGAAAAGAATTCCTATGACCCTGCAAAGGTTCCACGAAGAACAATGCCAATAAACAGAAATATCATCAAATGTTAAAATCAACAAAATCTAATGGCAACAATCTCACGGTATAATCTGAACACGAATATCTATTGCTATAGTAGCATACCAGGACAAGAACAGCGGCCAATATATCAAGTCACAACATCGGTGTACCTCTATCAAAAATCACAGCTCTTGTCTAGTCCTCAACAAGAGCTGCCTTCACTTATCTGTACCACATTTCCTCGTACATACGTGCCCAACTTTCTCTGCAAGTAAGAACTTGCATCAGTCTTGACGACTGACTAATTTAAGCTTTGGCACGTTTTGTTAGCTTTCTTTGCTAGTGTAAAAGCCTGCTCTGATTCCAGGAGCATTGTGCTGCTACCCTACACAGAAAAGTTAACTAAATACAGCAAGGCTTAAATTAGTCATGGAGACTGGCATTAGGTATGCCTTGCACTTAGTATTTAATTATTCAGCAGACTTTTAGAGACTTAAAAAGCCCTGACCAGAACTAAAAATTCTTTGGTAATCATCTGGTCCTTCTCTTTATAGAAACCCGACAATGAAAATCTTATTTGGTGGTATTTCTTGGAAATTATTTGGGTCAACATGTGACACACAGAGTTTACTTGAGGTGAGGAGATTTGAGGTTTAATGTCATTTTCAAGAGTATTTCACTCATATCACGGCTGCTAGTATAATTGCAGGGAGAAAGCATGCAACACTGTTGTGGCTATGCATTGCGGTAAAACCTGCAAGCATAGTTTTGAACTAGTGAACCATGGGTGGTACTGCACTGAACTTCAGTGTAGCAATGCACCCAAACCTTACTGCATGTCGGGATAAAGGTCATCCGTGTCTCAGCGCTTTACTTTTAGCTTGGGGGATAAGAGGAAATGTGGTATTTTGCCAATGATTTGCAAATTTAATGTACAATAATGCTCTCAATTCTAACAAACATGAGTTTTTTCCAAGATACTAAATGTAAATAGTCATTTTCAATTTCAAGGAAATAAATATGTAATTTACATGAATCAATGGCACAGCAACACAGCTCTTCGATTAAACTAATCATAATTAAACGAGGCTGCTAAATAATTATTGTCAATAAAAAGAGATAAAGTTATTTTAAAATTCAGAGAATTCAGATTTTCTCTTATTAATTGCACAATAACACATTTCTTAAATTAAACAAATCATGATTAAACAAAGATGCTAAAACGTAATGGGTGATAGAAAGATAAATAGTCATTTTCCAATTCAAAGAATAATGTTTTTCTCTGATTAAATTGCACAATATGAACAGCTCCCAAATTCAATGAAGAATCATGGTTAAATAATAATCGGCATGGCACAGAAGATTGCTTTAATATGCAATTATAGTACCACAGCATTGGGTATTCCCCGTGATATAAATACTCAGCACCACAGGCTCATTTGACTAGATTCCACACCACATATTGCATGTCCTCCGCAAACTTGTCAACCAGCACTGCTTCTAGATATCTCTCCAGTGATGGAGTTGTATGAATACAAACTTTAATACTTGGTCACAAATGTTTCTTAGTCATAAGTAAGCCACACTTAAAATATTAAATTACAATCACGTTAGGGTGAATTTGAGAGGGCTCGGTGGGGGATATTAAGAGCTGAAATGTCCAGTGGATGCAATACCATTCAAGATATTCTAAAAGTTTCTAATGTTACGGATATAATACTTTATTCAAATTTTTTTTTTAAACAAGTTGAACAATACTTGTAACACCAATACCTGTTATGCTATCTTCTCTTATACTGTATATTATAATCATTAAATAAAATTGTTGATAATTGAATTCTCAAAACATTTTTTTTAATTACCTTCGAGGATAATATTTTTATGCGATGTCCTATGATTAAGTAATACAGCGTTATGGTGACATGACGTCATAAACACTTTTATGATGTCACGTTTCGTTATAAATGTGGCGGTGGGCAGCTAGTGCATACCTGAATGTAACTTTTTTCAAGTTTTCCTCAGTAAACTAAGGTAATAAAAAGAACATTATATTTGTGTCCATGTCACACTATGTTTACCACACTTGTACCTAGCAAATCTCTAGATACAATTTCAAGGCACACCTGTCATTGACATAGCACAACACGGACACTCTTATAATATCATCTATTTATTACTGACATTTGAAATAATGTAATGGTAAATATTAATAAAAATAATTTTAAACTTAATAATAATTAAAATGGAAATAATAAATAAGTTTTTTCGTTCTCATTAAACATAATGGATTGAACAAATTGTAACAATTATGCATAATGCTATGTATTATGACTTTACAAGAGGAATATTATGAGAGACTCATTTCCATGACAACCAATGTGAATAAACTTGTATCAAATATCTATAAGTTTTCCATAGTCAAAGTATAGTAAGCCATAATATGCAACAGATATAGTAATATTTAAATAGAGAGTATTATATTCATAAAAAAAACTACCCACTTTAAAACAGGACCTTAGTATAAATAATACATGTTATCACCCAGTTAGAAATAAACAAGAGCACTGATATCCATGGTAACATGTGTTGCCAAAAACAAATAAACACCTCAACAAACAATATCATTCATAATCCTGTGAGTTGTTCACAAGCCATTAAAAGATGAAAGAAAGAATAAAGAAAAGATCTTGAGTCGGTTAAAGTGATTGTGTCATTTTGGTACCGCAAACTTTTATTTTATTCAGTGGAAGAAGGTGTCCCCAAGGTGAACCCTGACCCTTACATTTCTGGATCAGCCTTGTCATCTCCAGTCTTCTGTTTAATATTGAGCATCAAACTTAATATTGACGGACAACTTGCTTCTTGGCAAGATTTGTGATATAAAACACATGGAATTTATCATGGTAAACTCAATGGAAATCGTAAACAGCAACTAGTATTGAGTTCGTCATAAATAGAAACCAGACACAAGTTGGTAGACTCGAAGGGAACTACATCTATCGTAAGCATTGACAGTTAATAGATTCTCAATATTTCGCTCTCATAATTTGAATTTGGCCTGATCTATTTCAAGCAACAGATAGACTGTGAGATTCTTTAAATAATAATGTAGTAAACAGGCCTTATATCACTCACTTAATTGTACAAATATTTTTTGAATACCTAATACTACTTCAGCAAAACTCCAAACAAAATATTTTAAAATATCAAAACTTACACAATTTGATGTGCCAAAATGACACAATCACATTGAAAAAAAGATACCATAACATATATTCACAAACTATAATAAATTGAAGGGAAAAAAATCCCAAAGAACATATTTTAGCACAGTTAAACAAAGATATCATCACATATGAGCCCTTCCAGAAATAGTCAAACTGCACGATTATGGGGCAGCATGAACAGCCTAACGTTGATGCGAGGGATTCTATTATCAGTTATATATAGCAGAGCTTAACCCTCGTTTAATTGAGTGAAGAATTTATAACGAACCCATGAACAAACATGCACTTTTAAAACAGCACTTGAATACTCTCCTCAGAACAACATGAAGTCACTAACAACAACGATAACAGCAATTATGCATAAAACTTTTACAAATCAACGATGATCCTGATATGAACTTGAGTTTGTAATGATAATGATCCAAGGAGAGTATATATCATATATATATATATATATTCATATGTACCAGTATACTGTAGAACATTAAACGAGTCAGCATGTTACAAACACAATATAAATATTTTTCATTGATATTTTAAATGTGACCACAACACAAAACATCAAGTTAAGAAATCATTAACATTTCTTTGATTGGTTTCGACAGCACATACGATTTAGGATTCTTCGTCTTCATCCAAATCTACACCAGCTACACTATACAGTACAATAAATGAGATAAATGAACAAGTTCTGTACTGATGTAGGAGTCCTATAGTAGCTACTGGCAGTGGTAAGCCTGTGTTTAACAAACTCAACAGTGGTAAGCCTGTGTTTAACAAACTCAACAGTGGTAAGCATGTCCTTAAAGAGAGGGTTCTATCAGGGTATTTTTGTGGAAACGAAATAGGAGAGGACATTCCTGTTAACATGTATGTTATTAATACATGCTTATTGCATTTTAATGCCTTTCTATTTGACAATTTGATAAAGGCCAAAGCACATTCGTTCAAATATAAATACAATGGGAGGTGAAGCCATTTAAGTTTGGAAAGCTTTGCTATGGCATAAGACATAGTTAACTAGATGAGCGTTTGCGGGACACCGCAAAAGCAGAGCAGCTCCGAAACTTTGGGTCTCGCCTTTCCCTGTTCCGCCTTCTCCTCAGCAAAAATTAAATGGGAATTTTTTTTGACAAAATTTTTTTTATTATTCAAGTTATTCTAACAAGTTGAATCATCATCGGGGTCACTTTTCACAAATTTTTTCTTAAAACCTATTTCTGATTTCAAAATTGGATCAAAGGATTAACATGGCCTTAACCAATATCTCGTGACCTTGACCTTTGACCTTCAAGGTCACACCATCAATGATTACTTTTCATTTCAATCATGCAAGTGTTCATTGTTAACATAAGGCATATTCAAAATAGCATGCTTAAGTTGTGACCTTGCTGTGACCTTGACCTTTGACAGATTTTAGCGAAAACGTTTTCAGATCTTGGTCTTTCTCCATAGTTGATATATACCAAATAAGAGCCTGACAGCACAAAAATGTTTGAAGTTATCATGTCTACAAGGATTATTGTAGTGATTTAAGAACTCATGACCTTGACCTTTGACCTTGAATGTGAACATGTCAAAATCATTCACCAGATTTATAAGAAAGAAGCTATGTATATGAGATATGTATATTTCAGAACTGGTCACCATGACCATATCTCGTGACCTTGACCTTTGATCTTTAAGGTCACACAGTCAATGATCACTTTTCATTGTGTATAACAATCATGTAATGATTCAAAGTGTTAATAGTTAAAATAAGGCATGTCCGCAACTGCATGCTTAAGTTGTGACCTTGACCTTGGACAGATTTTAGTGAAAACCTTTTCAAATCTCAGTCTTTCTCCATAGTTGATATATACCAAGTAAGGGCCTGATAGCACTGAAGTTGTTGAAGTTATCGTGTTTACAAGGATTTTTGTAGTGATTTCAGAACTCATGACCTTGACCTTTGACCTTGAATGTGAGCATGTCAAAATAATTCCCCAGGTGTACAAGATAGAAGTTATATATATGAGGTTTGGATACCTTCATGGAAAAAAGTTACTTAGTGATTTCAGAACTGGTGACCATGACCCTATCTCGTGACCTTGACCTTTCAAATTCAAGGTCACAAAATCAGTGATCACTTTTCATTGTGTATCACAATCATGTAATGATTCAAAGTGTTAATAGTTGAAATAAGACATTTTTGCAAAAGCATGCTTAAGTTGTGACCTCACTATGACCTTGACCTTTGACGGATGTTAGCGAAAACCTTTTCAAATCTTGGCCTTTCTCCATAGTTGATATACACCAAAGAAGAGCCTGATAGCACAAATATTTTTCAAGTTATCGTGTTTACAAGGATTTTTTTAGCGATTTCAGAACTCATGACCTTGACCTTTGACCTTGAATGTGAGCATGTCAAAAAAATTCCCCAGGGGTATAAGTAAGAAGTTATGTATATTAGTTCTCAAAACCTAATAGGAAAAAAGTTATAGCCAATACAAAACGCGGCGGCGGCGATTGAAACTGCACAAAAAATGATAGCAGCTCCGACTTAGTCGGAGCTGCTAAATAGTTCATGATAAAGTATTTGTTTCTTTATAAATATTCTATCAGTACATATGTTTTTTAATTAAAAACATTAAATTTAGTGAAAATACAGATTTTAGATGTCACGTAATGTAAAAAAAGCAAGATGGTGGTCAGTTGGCAATAGAAACCTCTCTTTAACAAACTCCACAGTGGTCAGTCTGTCCTTAACTAACTCCAAAACATCAAACATGCATTCAGAGGCTGGAGCCAAAGTCTCTTCATCCGAGTACTTTTGTTTGGTTTTTGTTAAGCAAAACCATTCACTCAGTTTTGATAAAACCGAAATAAAGTCATCTAACAAGTGAAACTAGCATGTGAAACACCAACACAGCATAACTTCTGCCAGTCTCCAGCTTATTTATACCATGCTGCATTTTGTACCTTTTCTGTGCCGGATATTTCTAATTGCACTACTATGCCCAGACTAGCACAGAAAAGCTGACGAAAGACAGCATGGCTTATATTTGCCAGTGATGGAGACTGGTGAGAATCATATCTAGCGGGGGAAGTTGGTGGACCACATGGTTGAGGCGGTTGAGTATCAAGAATGAAGAGTAATTTGATGACATCAACCGATCGTTAACCTTTTCAGTGCCAGATCAAGGGGTTCGAACCACCTATTTCAATAAGTGAAACTCCCTCATTCTTTCCAACTTTTTGGATCCACCACTGGTTTTACTGTAGGGTCCCCGAATATTTCCCTATAGTCACTTCTGGATTATTACCATGGTTGACTTGTGATGTCTATAAATTGGCCACTCTGAATTGTTTGGCACTTATTGATCCAGCAGCTTAGTGTTAGAACATTCATTTATCGAAAGACTGACAATGAACTTTTTGCTTAATTTGGTGCAAAGTTTCTATAGACATCACATCATTTAGAATCAATCAATGGATCTATAGACATCACATCATTTTGAATCAATCAATGGATCTCTACAAAAACCTGACTCAGGGGTGCACAGACTAAGGCTCCATCTCTGTACTAGTCTACTACAAGTTGTCATACGTCTCAGGACATGTTTTAGCAGCCCTGTTGCTGATGTGCACACATGCGTACGTTGTAGCCTTCCCCTGCTGTAGATGGAACCTCCACAACGTCCTTGAAGTGTCTGAGGGAACTTCTGGATTCATCTCTGGACTATTTGATGTATTGGGTTGGTCTGCTGAACTACTTTTGGGACTACTGGAGTTCTTGTTTAAAGCTGTTTCTGTGTCCTGAGGAGCTGAACTGCTGGTTATATGGATGTCAGGAGTCTTGCTGTGGGCTGCTGTTGGATCCTTCTCAAGAATACTGTTATTTTGGGATGTTGAATCATTCTCAAGACTACTAGATTTATCATTATGGGATGTTGAATCATTCTCAAGAATACTAGAGTTGTCTTTACAGACAGTTGAATCTTTCTCAAGAATACTAGAGTCGTCATTATGGACAGTTGAATCTTTCTCAAGAATACTAGAGTTGTCATTATGGACAGTTGAATCTTTCCCAAGAATACTAGAGTTGTCATTATGGACAGTTGAATCTTTCTCAAGAATACTAGAGTTTCCATTATGGACAGTTGAATCATTCTCAAGAATACCAGAGTTGCCATTACGGACAGTTGAATCATTCTCAAGAATACCAGAGTTGTCATTACGGACAGTTGAATCTTTCTCAAGAATACCAGAGTTGTCATTACGGACAGTTGAATCTTTCTCAAGAATACTAGAGTTGTCATTATGGACAGTTGAATCTTTCTCCAGAATAATAGAGTTGCCATTACGGACAGTTGTATCTTTCTCAAGAATACTAGCGTTGTCATTATGGACAGTTGAATCTTTCTCAAGAATACTCGAGTTGTCATTATTGACAGTTGAATCTTTCTCAAGAATACTAGAGTTGTCATTATGGACAGTTGAATCTTTCTCAAGAATACTAGAGTTGTCATTATGGACAGTTGAATCTTTCTCCAGAATACTTGAGTTTTCATTATGGACTATTTGATCCTCACAACTGTTTGAATTTTCACTATGGACTGTAAAGTTTGTTCCCGGACTGCTATATTTGTCACTATTAACTGTAAGATTGTTCTCAAGACTCCTAGACGGTTCTGGAATAACAGACACATCGCTGTGGACAGTGAGATGGTTCTCCAGACAACTGGACTTGGCGAAATATTCATCACAGACACTGCATTTGAAACATTTGTTCTTGTCTGGTACTACATCACTTGTCCCTTTTGGTGAGGTATCTGATGATATGCGATGATTTCTAATTTTTGCAGGCTTGACAACTTCCTTTGGTGAAGATTTGGTTGTGTTTAGTGACCGTGAAGATTTGCTGTCCAAAGATTTATCATGCCTAGATCTAGAAGTACTCTGAGCTCTTGTGTTATTCTGTAAATGTTTCCTATTGCACTGACGTCGGTTCGTCGGAAGCTCTGGCAGACATTCTGGACTTAACTTAGTATTAACCGAGGAGGAACGTGTCCTTCGAGGACCATTTAGAAAACTCATCTTTTCATCAATCAGACGTTTTGAACTTCTCGTTACAGGAAAGGGCTCAACCTTTATTTTCTCTTCTTTAGTTGGGGTTCCCTTCAACATGTCAGCACCAGCTTTTGTTACTCCAGGATTTCTGAGGACAGGAGAAATACTGTTATTTTGTTGAGAGCCAACTTCCTGTCTGGAGGATAATCCTCCAAACATTTCACTGTTGTCCTCCACTTCACACTTGACAGAACGGAGAAGCACCTTGTCTTCTGTGATATTCACCCTCTCAGAGCGGACAGAGTGTCTTCGCAACCTCACTGTGGCATTGTGACTCAACATGTGAGCGTCCAGATGACTTGTGTGGCTGAAGGTCATCCTGCAGATGATGCAGTAGAACGGGTTCTTCCTCGGTACGCAGTTCTGCATCAACTCCTGGTGAGTAGCTGCAATGTGGTTCTGGAGTTCGATGAAGTGACTGAAAGACTCGGAGCAGGACTCGCAGGAGAGATCATCCTCAGTGTGTCCCTCGATGTGGTCCTCAAACAGAGTCGAATCTGAGAACATCTCCTTGCAGATGACACACTGGATCTCATCCATGTGGGTTCGCAGGTGGTTCTTCAAGTCCTTTATCTTCAGGAACTCAGAGCAACATCTGTCACACTCAAATCGAGCCTTCCTGGCACTTGTTCTTAAAGGCCTTCTGTGAAACTTCATCCTTCTGGAGAAGTTATTCTTCCTCCTTCCAGTTCCTCTTCTTCCAATCCTCACATCTGGGGGTTTGCTGACATTGCCGAGCCTTGATTTTCCTCCTCCACTTCCACCTGCTTTACCTCCTCCTCTACTTCCTCTACTTCTGTGTGTGCTCCTCCAAACAAATCTCCTTCTTCCATATCTGGATACAGTCTCCACCATAGAGTCATCAGAGCTCTTAAGCAATTTTTGTTTGATGATAGAGGGATCACAAAAATGAACTTTGTCATGGCTCTGAAGCTCGTCCAAAGTCAGGAACACTTCCTCACAAACATCGCATTGAAAGTCAAGGGAATTCTTATTATCTGATTTATCATTCTGTTCATTGTGATGATTGTCTTCATGAACCTCCATGTGTATCTTCAAATCAGCTTTCTTCTTAAACCCATCACCACAAACTGGACATTCAAAGGTCTTGAAAAAGTCCACATTATCAAAATGTGTGTTCTTGTGATCATCTAACCGTTCTTCATTGGGAAATTTAGCCTTGCAAAGACCACAGTTATATTTTCTTTTTGGTCTTTTAGTTTTAACCACAGCATGTTCTCTTGGTTTACGCCCTCTCTTCAACTTCGGTTTGACCTCAAAGTGTGTGTCCTTGTGCTGTTTGAGACTGTGAGGATAGGCAAACCCAGCCTCACACAGGTCACACTTGTAGATCTGGGCATCAGCGTGGACCGCTTGGTGCTTCTGGCAGTCCGGGGTTCGTTTGAAGAACTTCTTGCAGATGCCACACTTAACTGGACAGTTCATTAGCTGTCCATCTGCATCAAAGTGCTTCTTCTTGTGCAGCTTCAAGGTGACAACGACTGAGAAGCCCTTCCCGCAAACGTCACATTTAAATGGCTTCTCCTTTGCATGGGTCAGCAGGTGAACCTTCATATGAGACTTCTTCAAGAAGTGTTCAGGACATTTTGGACATTTTATGGCTCCATTGAGAATCTTTTCCTTGTGATTTTTCAGCATATGTGCTCTGAGGTAGTTCACCTTACTGAAAGGAACACTGCAGACACTGCAGTAGAGCAGCTTCTCTGCTGTGTGAACTTTGGACATGTGGTCCTCGACATCAGCCTTAGTGGCCAGCGGTTTCTCGCACAGCTTACAGATGAACACGTCCAGGTCATTGTGGTTGATCATGTGCTGCTTCAGTGAGTTGGATGAGGAGAAGCCTTTGTCACACTTCTTGCATTTGAATGGTTTCTCCCCTGTGTGCAATGCCCTATGAAGTTTCAACTTGTCTTCTTTCAAGAAGGACTGATCACAATAGTCACAAGGGAAGGGCTTGGTGCTTACATGGACCTTCATGTGGATCCTCAGCTGGAGTTTGCGGTAGAAGCCCATGTCACACTCGTCACACCTGAAGGGTTTGTCCTTGTCATGCTGCTCCACTATGTGCTGTCTGAGCAGGTCCAGGGCAGTTTTTCCATTGAAGGAGGACTCACATAACACACACTTGTACGTCTCGTTATCCAGGGTGTGTTTGTTCTTATGTTCACGGAGCTCCTTGCGGGATGGGAACTTGACATCACAGATCATGCATCTGTTGTGTTCTATTTCAGGGAATTCTGTCCGCTTGATGTGCGAGTTTTGTTTCATTTCGCTGTGCTTTATCAACCCATGATTCATCAAATTAATTTTTGTGTCTACTGGCTTGATGCTGTTATGTTTCGTATCCGTTTTTATGCCAGAATGTTTAACTCCTTTCCTGACCCAGGTGTGAGACCTCATGTGATTCTTCAAGTGGTTCGGGTACACAAACTTCTTCCCACAGAGGTCACAGCAGTAATTCTTAGCAAGACCATGTGACTTTTCATGCATCTTGAGGTAAGCTAGGTTGTAGATAACTTTATCACACTGGCCACATTTCACCTCCCCCCGGGCAAGGTGTCCCTTCTTGTGGACGAGGTAGGCCGACTTGTTTGGAAGTTCAGCTTGACAGTACTCGCATGTCTGTTTCACCCGCGGGCGTCTTTGTTTCTGTCTCATTGTCTTGTTAAGGAACTCATTGCTGGTGTACAGTTCGGCGGATTTCCCTTCAAAGATGCCGTCCTTTGTGTGCTTCAGTTCAAGGTGCTTCTTCAGGTGGTTGAGACGAAGACATTCCTGTCCGCAGAGTGAACACTTGAACATGCGACCAGTCTTGTGAGCCTGGGTGTGGGTCTTCAGATAGCCCTGGTCCTTGAACTGCTTGCCACAGATCTCACACGAGAAGGGTTTACTATTACTCTCAGCATGCTTGACCATGTGACCGTCCAGCTTGGCCTGACATGAGAAACGCTTGCCACACACTGTGCACAGATAGGGCACCTGTTCCCATTGATGCAGATTCTGAACAGGCTGCATACCACCATTTTGAAAGTTCTTTTGTTGTGGACCACACATTCCTCTTCTTTGAGCATAGTACATTGAAACATCTGTCAGATTTATTGCCTTCTCTTTCTTGGATTCCAGCAGTGTGTATGAGCCTCCACTATGAGACGGGATGTTTTCAGGTCGATACTCGGCGAGAGTAGAAGAAGGAGTTCCCTCGAGACAAAGAGAGTTGTAAGTCATTGGTCCTGGAGCCGATGTACTAACTGATGTCACGTTTGTCAGAACCTCATAGCTGGGTGATCCAAGGAGATATGAACTGTCGCTGGGGGTGTCCCGGTAACTCTCTTTCACCACTGGAACATGCGGCGGACTGAATTCATCATGGGGTGGACTGAACTCATCTTGTAATTCATTGACAAGGGAGTAATTGTTATAGACCGAAGAGTTTGAGCCATTTGATAAAGTGTTTGAATGATGATAACTGTGATGGTAGCCGGAGTTGTTGGACATGTCATGGATGAGCGGGTAACTGTTGGTGACGGTAGAGCCTGAATCAGCAGATAAAGCATTAAGATAGGAGAAGTTGTTGCTGGCTGCAACGTTCTGCTCTTTGGTCATCAAGGTTTGATATGTAGGATCTGGTTCTGTCACAGGGCGTAGAGTCTGCAGTTCATAGTCAATAGAGATGGGTCGCCATGACGACTGATACATGTCGGACCCACCGTGAGTTGGAACATCATGGACCCCAAGATGCACTGGCTCCAAGTCGACAAACTCCTCCTGATTGTAGAACATGTTTGCAGAATTCATCTCAGAGGTAGGATTCTGTATACCAGATTGGTTTTCACTTCTAAACTGTCTTTAATACTTCATCTCAGTCTACCTCAGTATAAATAACAAAACTTCTGAAATTTCCAATGAAGAGCAAAATCCTTAAAACTGCTCTGTCTGAGAAGCTGTATTATCCGTAAAAGTTAGGGTTGTAGTATTGACATATATATATATAGGTGTGAATGGTCGAGATTTTCGTCCAGTTTCTGATTTCTGACATAGCAATTAGAAGACAATCCATTCCTGAATTTTTTTAAAGATCCCAATTTGGTCTTTTCTGTCTATTCCAAAACATGAGGTCATTTTGATGATATGACTATCTGTCCAATCATCTTCAGTTATTTATCTGAAACAAAAGACAAAGGATTAAAGAGAAATATGATTTAAAACCTATTATTATCATAATTTTACAGGTTTAATTGTCTAATGTATCATATACATGTACATGTATGTTTACATGTATACACGTAACAATAAGATTGTTACTTCAACTTTAAAAATAAGTATTGTGTATGCGACATACTTTTCTTGTATGAACATTTTCTCATGGTTGTAAATATACACTTGTGTGCAGAAGTAAATTTGCTATGAGTTCATAGGTGTTTTATGATTTTCAAATTCTTCAAATGTAAATCATTTCTCCCTTGTATAGTTACTACATGTTACTACCGCAAGTTGTGTTAGGGTAGGGAAGAGCATTCATTCATTGTAGTAGGACATTTGCACCTGTCTTTAACTAATAAAAAGGTGCAAAATTGCTTAAAGCAGTAAATATTTGCATATGAACAAATCCTTATATATAGTTATATTTGATCTTTTGAGCAATATATAACATGTATAAACACAACTATACAGTCAGGCCTCGATAATCCGCACGCTTCCGTTTTTCATCAAAAACATTCGGATAGTGAAATGTTCGGACTACTGAGTACTGAGGACTACTTCAGAGATTAATTTGATTACATCTTCCTACCGTTCGGAAACTGCAAGAATCGGATTATCGGTGGCCGGATTATCGTGGCTTGACTGTATTTATAAAATTCTTTTACTTCACTACCAATTTTGCCAATCATTATCTTGCTAAACTGAAGTGAATATTTTGATCATACATGATTTTTATCAAACAGTTTTGTGAGATTAATTGGTTCTCGAGAGTATGGTAGGAGAGGGAGCAAAACAAAAGCCACCCGAACAAATACCACCTAGAACAAATGCTATCTATAATCTAGGACAACAAAACCCTAGGACAAATATTATTTAGGATACAAAACACAAAAATAATTTATAATATATACGATCTGTTGGAATGACTTTTGATACAATATTTGACAGATATTAGACAATCTAAACCCTAAATAAACAAACAATTATGATCTTATAGTGATAAAAACCATTCTTGAGCTAGGGATCCTAGGACTAAACCAATTGAGGTGAAAGGTCAATTGAAGTTTAGCTTGTATAAAAAGGGTAACATGTCAATGGAAGACTTTTTCCATAAAAAGGGAGCCATTTGGAGTTTAGCCAATTTGGAGTACTTTGTCACTATTTTGTGCCCCTCAGCAAAACAATATTTACCCTTTACAATGTGATATTAACTAAAATGTTCAAAATTTGCAAAGGAAATGCTGCCTACATGAT
The DNA here is from genome assembly GCA_936450465.1 of Gibbula magus. Lineage (NCBI taxonomy): Eukaryota > Metazoa > Mollusca > Gastropoda > Trochida > Trochidae > Gibbula > Gibbula magus. The sequence goes on along the minus strand of OW388295.1, from coordinate 26,535,659 downwards.
TTTGCTGTTAATTTATCAACTAGGCTGACTATTCAAAAATGATTGTGTGAGAGCGTATCTTTACTCCCAGCATATGGTACCTAAACCGTTTGCAGGGATTGGGAAAGGCAGGGGCCATGTGCCATTTTGCACATTGGATGAAAAAATGGCCCATTAAAATTTCAAATTTTACTATTGCGACAAAGGGAAATGGCCCATTTACAATTTTGAAAATGACTAAAAGCCTTAAAAATGGCCCATTGTCAACAGTGTCTTTCCCAATCCCGGAGTCACTGCTGTATCTTTCCATCTAATGCCACTGGCTCAGGTGACACTGTCTTCAGATCAAAACTATACAGTAAATTATTAAATTTTTCAGCAGAATATGCTCTCAAATTATATAAACTGGTTAAAAGAGACTTTAAGTCACATCCTTAGCTGTTCTTCACTCATAAATTGTCATGCCACTAAGCGAGTTCAAGTCTGCCAGTTTTAGAAATTAATCAATAACTAAGATAACAATGTGGCACATTAGCTATTCACAGGAATGTTCAAGACTACTGGCTGGAATTTGATGATTGCTATAACTGAACATGTGACATAAATCAGTATTTTATGCAGAAATATTCCGAACTAGTTGAAACCACATTATTATACAGCGAAGTCTGCACATTCTTTAGAAAATAAGTCGAGTTCGATCTCGAGCTCAGCTGGAAGCTGTCGGTTGGTTTACACGAATATTCCTCAATACAAACACAAACAAAACAGCAATCGTGTGAATTATATAAATAAATAAGACACTATTCATTATATAACAATTATAATATTTACATGAATACCTACATTGTCGATTTTTAAATATTTAAAACCCATCTTATTTTCTTCTGGACGAATACATCAGAACCCGGAAGTGAATCGAAATCATCTGAAGAGCTGCATGTCCAATTCGGGAATTTCTGAGAACGCCCAAAACTGGAATTGCATCACATGTTCATGTTCCTTCACCTCTGCTTATACTGAATTTTGTTATAATCTTTCTCGAAAATGTTGGATTTGAATATGAAAACACTATTATCATATTATGATGGTAATCTATTAATACGATTTATAAATATATTGGCTAGTAGGCGCGTACAAGCAAGTCTATTTATTTGTGTAAGCCCGGTGGGTTTACATGTAAGTAGCTAGCGTTGGGGGTAAGTTAAATTTTCATTTTTATGATTCAAAATGCTATTGACGTTAATAAGTTCCAGAACTCCAAAATGACGTTATATGTTCAATATTTTGAAAAGGACGGAGAACTAACACATGTATACAGTTTATTAAGAAAGACACTGGGAAAACAAATGATATTTAATCATTTACTCCTATTTAATCCCGGAGTAAATGTCATCTTTAGTCATATTTAAACCCGGAGTAAATATCATATTTAGTCATATTTAATCCGGAGTAAATATTTGTAAATATTTGTAAATATTTGTAAAGTTTTGTAAATATGTTATTTAATTCAGATTAAATGTTTGTAAAAATGTTATTTAATTCAGATTAAATGTTTGTGAATATCATCTTTAATTAAGATAAAATATTTGTAAATATCATCTTTAATCAAGATTAAATGTTTGTTAATATCATGTTTATATGAGATTCAATATTTGCAAATATAATTTTAAATGATATTAAATATATTGTCTTTAAACGGAATGTAGCACGCCGTTCTTACGGAAATAAAGAGCTCTATAACGGGAAGGAAGTGTAAGCAGTGGCTTAATAATACTGTCCATCAATGAAAAGAGTTGTTGAATAAATAAACTTGATTCGTTTAAGCAATGAAACACTCCCTAAATTGAATTATGTCAAGGTGAAAAAAAAGTGAATATTTATCATGGCTTTGGAGGGATTTTACAAGTTGAATACATAAAAATCAATATTTTATCATAATGTTTATATATCGGAGTAAATGATCACTACCGGATAAAAGACTCAAATTTACTTTAAATGCGATCTCTCCTGTCATAAGTATATGAAACATTCATTGAGTTACTTATTAATTCAAGAAAATAAAAGTTGTATCCATAATCACGGATAGACGGACAAGACACGACTATATATCCCACAGTATTGCATGCCGGTGGGATAAAATAATATTTTTACTTGCCAAAACATGAAGCCCGCAAATATGATAACATTTTATGAAATAGACAATTTCAGTAGCAAGCAATTGCATTTTGGAACAAATTCATATTTTCCCTGGTTATAATGTCAATCATCAGAAGACCGTCTACGCCATCTATATGATATAATACTATTTACGATGTTGATTTAGCTGTTTACACTGTGAATGTCCCGTTTTTCAAGGTTCTCTTAAAATTCCATTTCTTACAGTCCCTTTTCAATATTTGATAAAATGGTGATATTTTCAGAATACATACTTTTTTCAGAGTCTGAGTGTAAGACTATCATGTACTCAACCGCAAAAGAAATGTCACCAGCCCCTAAATATTGCTGTCTGAGAAAGTAGATTTTGAATGTTTATGATGGACACATATTTATTGAAGAAGTAGTAACAAATTCATACGTTAGAGAATGATACTTTTCTTTTAATGTCAGTTCCAATACAGTTGCAGTGTTGAAATCGCTTTTTCAAAATGTTTTTGGGCCAGAGTATTTGGCATTTAAAATGTAGAAACTACATAAAATGCAATAAAATATGGTGTCGACATGAATAACCTTCTTGAACTTAAATTTGTTGACCCGTCTTTACTGTAGGATGTCATAAAAATGCCAAAAAAGCCCCTTTGAACTCTCCTATCTCATCTAGTTAAGGATATTCGAAAACGTGGAGTTTGAGAATTGCCAATTTTTAAAAGTGTGTTTCTCAGAAATATGCATAGATAATGTTTTAAAAGTTCAGGTTTAGTTAAGTTTTCCTTCTGAAGACATGATGTATCTCTGTTTCAGTCGTGAGTATCACTCGTGGAATGAATTATCTTGTATATTGTATGGTGACGTTTCTTTTGCGGTTGAGTACAGAATACACCAGCTAAATTTTACTGTTGAGTGTATAGACAATTAAATCCCGACGAACATCCTGACTGCGTAAGCTATGTAAGGGAAAGCATGGGAGTAAGTGACACCTGAACACACAGTTGTGCAGATGTTTATCTATAACATTGTCTTCATTTTTTCCAAACATATACATGCAAAGAACGAAAGTGTTTCCTTTAGTTCAACCTGGTTACAATACAATAGCAGGTGACATTATATTAAGGGTATACTATTTAACATTACAAGGATCAAACATATCAGTAAAGAAACAATATTCTTGATTGCTACCTTGCTAAACCAGATTTGCTGTTATGAAGTGGACCATAAATGCGTGACTTACAGTAAAAACTGGAACTACTGACCTGCCTAATTATGATCAATCAAGCCTCCTAAAAAGCAATCAGTATTTAGCCTGCTGTGATTTATGCAAAATGACAGACAGGAATATAATGTATGCCGATGCAATCGCTAGTTAATAATTTAATTTATGTTACCTTCCTTTCATGTTGAGACATTTACGTTAAGAATATATTCTTTTCAGTAATAGTTAAAACATCCAAATGAATAAGAAGAAATGTGCTCTAAACTGCTGTTTCATTAAAAGAACAATAATTTTTTCAAACAAAAATTACACATGTTACACAGAATGGAATTAAATGACATACAAATGTAAATGTCTAAACATAATCTAGCGACACTTCATCGCTGATTAGTAACTCATATTATAACAACACACAACATAATTTGAAACATTTTTCGTTAATCAAGGAAAACTTTAGTGTACGATTTTGTACCGCATCTATACGTGAAAAGCGTCAAAGCGTGAAATCAGTTGAGTGAGCTGCAGATGTTGTTATATGTGAGTAGTTAAAATACGTGTACTGCAAAAAGTCTATAAACGATTAACAATCAGTAACCTTTAATTCAGTTTCACCACAATGCAATACTAGAGTGGCCTGATGCAACATGATCGCCCAGGGTTTGATGCACAAACTTCCCTCCAAATAAGCAGTTTAAATGTACCGGTAAGTGTAATTTACAATTAGATTACATCTTATCATCTTGATCTGCATTTCATATGAGATTTTCTTTGATTAACTTGTAAAGTATGACAATTCAGGTCTGAATGATTTAGTGACAATAAATATACATGTCAAATAATGAAGGCCTATCACTAAAAACCCGATGACCATAGTTACGTTTTTCAGAAAATACACCCTACACCAAGGTCACAAGGTCACAAGGTCAAAGGTTATGACCTCAGTGTGTGTCATCAGAAACAACATTTTCATAGGTCTATCCTGACAAATCAAAACACATTTATCAAGTTTCAAAGACATATCATTGATAAATCAAACGTCTTAGCCAAGCTATAAGTTCAGTTTTAACCCACGGTCTGAAATGAGAAAGTCAAATGCTCTTATCAAGGGTCAATACTCTAAATACACAGGTCCGATTGGTCCCAAAAAGCACATAACACCTATGTATATCCAAAGCATGTGTAAATTTAAGTTTCAGAAAGATTGATAAAAAACTGTGGGAGGAGTTGATTTCAGAACACAGGTACATTTTTCAAGACGGGCGGACAGACGGATTCGCGCCACGACATAGAACCCATTCGGTTTCACCCTGGGGTTATGAACTGTACTTGTGCAACAATGTACAGGTTGAATGTGAGAGTTGTGTATATGTGTCCATGTTTGTTAACAATTATTTGTGTGTGAAGAAATAATTCATTGTAAAATCCATAATTTATGTATGTTGTTAAGGTGATTAGGAAGTGTGAGGTGTGTGGGTGCACGGACAGATGGTGTTTGAATTTAAGAGTGGTTATCTTATTTTATTTTCATTTGTATATTTCATAAATATAAATATATATTTATCTTGTATAGCCTTCTGTTCTGGTGGCTCATATATTTTATTGAATCAAATGTATGTACCTCTCTGTCTGTCTCTGTCATTGTCTCTGTCATTGTCTCTGTCATTGTCTCTGTCATTGTCTCTGTCTCTCTGTCTCTCTGTCTCTCTCTCTGTCTCTCTGTCTCTCTGTCTCTCTGTCTCTCTCTCTCTCTCTCTCTCTCTCTCTCTCTCTCTCTCTCTGTGTCATTTTCGCATTTCTTCTTGATTAACTAAATTAGGGCTCATTAACAAGATACCAAACAGGTGTAAGTCATTAACTGTCGAATTTGCTCCGGCTCGTTAACAAGGGTGAGAATGACCGACGGTTAAGAAGGCATAAGCCGAATACACAAAAACATTAGAGAATGCACACATGAGTATTCAGAACCTCTTTAGGTTATAAACGTTGCAAGATTGACGATTGCCTAAACTAAAGGAGTATTTTTGGTGTAATGCATTACGTGAAATAAGGAGCAGATAGTATTTGTTTTTACTGATTGAACAACTTTGCAATAATGAAAGGTACCCGTTGATTTGATTTACCGGCGAGTAATAAACAACATATACAAGTTTGAGAGCGAGGTATTGCATTTGCAGTTGGTTTCGTATTCCGACATCGATGACAATTATTGAATTGCTTGTTTTCATAGGATACATATTGGCTATCAGCTCGTGTAACATACATCTTAGTTTCACAGAATTGCAATATTTACTGGCATATAGCACAGGTATTATTTACAGTATTGGTTAACAAGAGGTTACAGCTATGAATTGTGGGGTTTCCGGTGTACTTCTAAAATTACTATAGGCGTTACATACAATGAGAAAAGGATATTCATATACAGTGTTACAATTTCTTCAATCCCCCTGACTCATAGGAAACTTATAGTATATTTCTCGTTAGCGCATTATTTTCACAATAACAACAGTACACGCACCCACAGGAGTTGTTCAACTATACACCACCCCCCCCCCCCCCCCCCCCAAATTAATTAAGGAGACTGCCAAACCGGGGACAACCGTTCCAGCTCGTTAACGAGGTGTGCAATTTGACTGATAAAGATTGAAATACCAAAGGGGTAAAAAATCAAATACACAGAGGTTCAGAATACACCTGTGTATTGAAGGTCGCCATAGTCATTCATGTTGCTTTTATTGCCTGACAAACACATTTTGCTTCTATACAACAATATATTCGGCGTATGGTATAGAACAAAAACAGATGCACTCACCATGAGCAAAGAGTAACAATACAGATGTGAAATTACATGTTGATGTTTATTATAGTGATTTTTCTGTGTACCATTATAGACTGGAATAGAGTATATTTCATAAAATATGATGTGCCAAAATACCATATGTGATGATTTGAGTTCACATAATCTCACTCGACTTGAATATATATCCCAAAAGGCCACATATTTCACAATTACTTAAAGTTGAGTTACGTTTCCACATATGTACATGAAGCCGCATTTGTGCACCCATTTTACGTATCTATAGGACCCACTAGTAAACCAACTGTGTCTTCTTTAGATACGTTTCCAAAATTACATTTATTTGCGCGCACGCCTGTCTTGGTGCATTGTAGTTATTCTCACTATACTGAACGGGGAAAATAGTTATTTTCAGTAGCTGTCAGTTGTGCTCGATATATATCATCGATGATAACATTTGACATATGGGAACAACAAACTCAATGTAGAGAATCTAGGGAGGTTTAGACATAATAACACATTAATACAACAGCATTTATTCCAGAGTTGTTGATATATCGACATGAAAATATACCTGACAGAAATCATGGGTACACAGAGGAACAGTAGATGGCGTTTACCACTGCGCTACCCCGCCCGTTATTTAAAAAAAAAAGAAGTCATTTGTTCAAATCATAAACATTTATAACAAAATTTTTTTTACCTTTAGTTTAACTTTTTTACAATATCTGTTTTACTGCCAGAAAATGATTTTATATTTTACATTTTATTAGGATATCTGTGTCTCTTATGTATGTTCATTTATACTCAAATATATAGCATTAACTTTCCATGTTTGTATATCATCCAGTCTCTCATAACCCTAAAATGTGGTTGTATATCTATATATATTTGTTATGTGAGGTGAGACCTTAACCGTCTGTCTGTGTATCTGAACAGAATATCTTAATTAAAGAGTTGTGATCATCACGGCCCGTGCACAGCGTGTATTGAGTTGTGTAATGCCAGTGAATCTCCTTTGGCTGCCGCTAATTAGGGGTCCTAAATTAATTTCGGTTTAGCTTTGCATTGACAAAGGCGTTATTTGTGTAACGGCATGTATATTCCATTACATTCAAGAACTGAATTTTGATGACATTTTACTTAGGAGAAATAATATTGTGTTTTGTCAACATTGAACCATGTTTTAATTATACCCTCCCGCCATCTAGATAACTCCGAATATTCTGTTAGTATCTCACCATAGCATGTGTATTTTTCAGCAAATATTTTAAAAAGGGGGACGTGAAGTGATTTGGAGTTTAACGCCCCTCTCAAGAGTATTCACGGCTGCTATAGTATTATGGCAGGGAGAAAGCCCGCGAACCATGGTACTACGCTGAAATTCAGTGTAGCATTGCACCCAAACCTCACTGCGTATAGAACAGTTCTCTACTGCAGACAAAGCTGCTGTGATCTTGGCGGGGTTTGAACTCCGGATCCGAAGCCGAAGGCGTTTACCACCCGCTACCCGCCCCTTATTTTTAAAATACATATTACATGTTGATTTGATCTTGAAATTATGTCATTTGTTCAAATCATTAACATTTATAACAAGAAAGGTTTTACATTTAGTTTTACTTCTTTACAATATCTGTTTTACTGCCAGAAACTGAGTTAATATTTTGCATTTTATTTGAATAGATGTATCTCTTATGTTAGTACATTTATACTCAAATAGATAGCATTAACGTTTCATGTTTATATTTTATCCAATCTCTCATAACCCAAAAAGATGGTTGTATATCTATATATATTTGTTATGTGAGGTGAAACCTATGTCTGTGTGTCTGAACAGAATATCTTAATTAAAGAGTTGTGATCATCACGGCCCGTGCACAGCGTGTATTGAGTTGTGTAATGCCAGTGAATCTCATTTGGCTGCCGCTAATTAGGGGTAATAAATTAATTTCGGTTTAGCTTTGCATTGTCAGAAAAAGGCGTTATTTGTTCAACAGCATGTATATTCCATTACAGTCAAGAACTGAATTTTGTGATGACATTTTACGTAGGAGAGATAATTGTGTTTTGTCACCATGTTTTAATTGTACCCTCCCGCCATTTTGTATATATAACGACACCAGACTGGGTGGCGCCAATTTGATTACCTAGGGGTATCAAGATTTAATCTACAATTATGACGAACAATACCTATGTCTACGCAACATGTGATTGTGAAAATTTGCCTTTATCGCGTTTTGTTATTTTTAGTTGAATGAATTCAAATCACATGTATTCAATGGTAAGTCCATTGTAAATATATAATGCCAATATTATTACTTCAAACATAATTGATATACTATAATGAACAGAGCATCCTGGAAAATATTATTTGTAAATCTATTTCATTAAGAACCTTATATGTTGTTAAATAATGGTCTCTCATAATTAGCTGTGCATACGATTCTAGACGTTTAAAATACATTATTCTAGTCCAAACTGATAGGATTTAAACACACGCTTTACATTATTTCCGGTTTGTAGCATTAAGAAGTACCCTTAGTTGGCTTGAATATTAGGTTTATTTAATGGATATTGACACTAGTTATGATGATACTGAATATTTCTATAAACTCAAGGCTACTTGGCTTGGCTGCTAACAGAGCATAATAAGGTTAACAAGAGTTACATATATTGACAATAAGTGTAAAACTTAACACGTGGTGACAGCATATGGATAGTTTGATCTAGGTAGCGATATTTTCTGTTTGAAATAAAGTATTAATATTAAATATTGAAGGCTATACGATGAACGTTTTTTAAATAAATTGTTAAAGTGTGGTGATCGCATAAACCAAAATATGAGAAAGATATTTGTCAAGATCATATATTTCCCTTTATCATTATTTTAAGCTGAATCAATATAACCCATCATTTTTAACGAGGAATAGTTAAACTACACCGGTATGTAGGTAAGTGAGTTCACAATACATTACGGTAATATTAATGTCACTGGATATTAGATGCTATACAAATGCATTAGAATGTCTAGCTTCCAAAGACAAGAAAACGGTACGCACCAGTAAACCTGTTTTATACAATCTTGAAAGCAAAAAGATTTTGCCTATCATCTTGGAGTATTTTTTATTCCAAAATCGTATAACAAATCAGTTCTCCTTAACACTTAATAGTGTAGATATCGCATTCGGTGTGACACTTACCTTGCTAGTACATTGACTAGTGAAACGTCCTGAGTTAAAGTCCAGTGATGAAGGTGCTGTGATGGGAGGTTACCGGCTGTCATGTGTAGCGTTATAGAATTTCATTGAAGTGCGATAAGTAATCAATCGTCACGAGTTTCATAACTACCTGTCGCAAATGGAATAGTATACTCAAATAGTACACTTATATCAACATCTTATTACATTCAATGCAACAGGTACTGAATATGTATTTTAAAATATTTGTTAAAACTTTGTATATGAACTATATGGTATGTGAATAAACTTCTCTCAGATAAATTGCCACATAATCATGGAATATATATTGAATCGTGTCGTGTTGTGAAGTCGTGTCATACTCAAAAGGACATTAAATCAGCTTGTCACACATCCTTACATCCTATGCATCATGTAAAGAATGTATGCTAAGATCACATCTTTGTTTATGAACTATATGGTATGTGAGTAAACCTAGTATCTTGTGAACATATGTCGCACATGATGTAATACTCATAGAGCACAATTAAATCAACTCTTTATATTAATACTTTCACTTAATTGCTATGCCTATATATATGTCGCACATGATGTAATACTCATATAGCACAATTAAATCAACTCTTTAAATTAAAAATTTCACTTACATGCTATCCCTCTCTCTCTCTCTCTCTCTCTCTCTCTCTCTCTCTCTCTCTCTCTCTCTCTCTCTCTCTCTCTCTCTCTCTCTCTCTCTCTCTCTCTCTCTCTCTCTCCCTCTCTCTCTCTCTCCCTCTCTCTCTCTCTCTCTCTCTCTCTCTCTCTCTCTCTCTCTCTCTCTCTCTCTCTCTATATATATATATATATATATATATATATATATATAGACCAAGACCCCACGCCATTAGAGCGTAGATTTTGTCAATATGTTGAAACTGAAGTTCATTTTATTTCAGAATTCCACTTTTACAACGACCTCAGAAGTAATTTAATCAAGATGTTTTAGATCTTTTTATCAAAATATTAACGGAAAATAGCCCCAAACGCATAAAATGCATCTGTACAACCATAAGAAATATGGTTTATAAATGGAAATTATTTTTATCATTCTTGTATCTATTTACTTACTTATTTAATTACTATTATAAACCCGTATCATTGCTATTTAACCTACCTATATTTACGAATATGTTGTACACTGTTTTATCTTGTAAAGTGTCCCATTAGCCAAAACTTGGCTCGTTGTTAAATTTATAGTTTATGTCTTTTATACATGCTTTTTACAATGTATATTTAACTTGTGACATTATGATAAAGTATATCTGTCTGTCTGTCTGTCTGTCTATATCTATCATAACTGTGTATCTGAACTGCTATATCGAATCACAAAGTGATTACAATGTTACAATTTGGCATTAATGAACAATGTTTAACAATCAAATAGCAATCTAAATAATCAAAACGTTATGGTTCCTTTAATATGTCTCCGTCACCTTGCTAAATGTTGCTATCGCAGTTGAATTCTGTAATATTTTCAGCTTTTTCTGACTGGCAAAAAATGTAAAACTGCTGTAAATGGTAACTAATAAAGTGATTTGGTTCACCAATTGCCAAACAATAGATCCATCTATATTCATTTTTATGTAAGTAGATATTTTCATGAGATGAAACTTATAATATCTGTATAAGTTACTAAATCATGTTAGTCATTATGCCGAATTGGTCATATCAAAGGTAATTTTTTCCATCATCAAATTAATTAAAAAAATTTTTTTACCAAAGTCAATTTCTTCATCAAAGTAAATTTTTCATTAAAGTCAATTTATTATCAAAAACAATTTGTTCATCAAATTAAATTTTTAAATTAACAACATTTATGTTATCAAAGTAATTTTTTCCATCAAAGTCAAATTCTTCATCAAAGTATTTTATTTCTTTTAAGTAAAATATACCATCAAAGTAACATTTTTCATCAGTCATTTTTTTTCATCAAAATCATTTTTTTCATTGAAGTATATTTTTTTTTATCAAGGTAAAACATTTTCATCAAAGTAACTTTTTTCATCAAAATGTATTCTCTATTTAGGTAACTTTTTGCAATTAATATTAATTTATCCATTAAAGCAAATATTTTCATCAAAATATTTTTTTCATCAAAGTCTTTTTTCCCATCAAATCAAAATCTTCATACATATCATTTTTGTCTTCATCAAAGTCATATTTTCCACTCAAGTCACCTTTTCTTTAAAATCATTTCTTTTCATCAAAATAGTTTTTAATTAGAGTAATGTTTTGTTAGCAATGTTCAAAGCAACTTTCAATAAAGTTACGTTTTGATGAAATTATTTTATTTTTTATTACAACATGGTAAAAAACCTGTCTGAATATTTACAAAACTTTAATCTTATTTAATCACCTTTACAAATATTTAATCTCAGAGTAAATATGGAGTAAATATGGATTAAATGTGATATTTACTCCCCTTTACTCTGTTGTAAATTGTGTCTTTAATCCGGAGTAAAGGGGATTAAATGACATCTTTAATCCATATTTACTCCGGATTAAATAAGACTTTTTCATCCAGTGAGACTTACACGTTACACATGACTTAATTAAGCAATTACCTTGTACATTATTTATGTTTTAAAACTGTAATTTGCTATCTGAATCGATATTTCACCGATTGACGAGTGTTTGTTTATTTCTAAAAGATAATGATAAACAATTAGGGTGATTTCATTAGATGCAGATCGATATAATACATGTTCTGTGTGTCACAAAGTTGTTGGGGTGCTGGTCATGAGTGTGAGTACACAAATACAAATCATTAAACAATATGCAATATCTGCATCACTTTAACAAACATCATGGGCATTACAAGCAGTGATGATAATGTCTCTATGTGAAGGTGATGACAGAATTAAAGTCATTACCGTATAATAATTTGCTATTACCGTCACTTAAGATTTGTTAGTATTGACAATTTTCAGATGGGAACTCCTCAGACTGCATTTTACCGGGCGCACATCGTTCTTGTTAATGTCGTAGATCTACTATCTTTTTAGCCCTTGGATTTCATTTAGACTGTCTATGTTTACAGAACATAATAAAAACTTCATCTTCTTTATGACTATATTTATTGAGCTTTTATTCAATTTTGTTTATTGGAAACCGTGAACTAAAATTATTCTTATAATCTCAAAATCGTAGGAAAATATTTAAATGATGAATAGAACAGAGCCATTTTTCATTCATTCGAGCGAAGTTGACTGACTATGTACTGATTAATAATATACCTAGTTTAAACAATATTTATTCAGGTACTTTCATGTACAGGGGGATTGACAAACAGGGTTTCCCCTATGTTAATGTCTCCCCAAATAAATACATTTCAACAGGATGATTACATTATAATACATACATAAACAGATTATCAAAATATTGTCATCAAAATCAAATATTATGTTCAGTCGAAGCGTTTTGTAAGAGATATAAACTCACTTTTTATATTTATAGTATTTGACAGGTTATTGTTACCAAATAACACAGTGTCCAGGTTATGCCCATTAATGTAAAAGAAACTTGCATGATGACTATTAGCATAATTTGGACAAGTGAATAGGTAATGATGTGCATCTTCATACGCATGCCCATAGGAGCATCGCGAGTCGACGAATCTATCGAATTTATGACCGTTTAGGTTGCTACAACCCAATCTTATCCGGCAATGTAAAATTTGTTCGTTTCTCGATCCAAAATTTTTAAAACATATCGAAAAGTTTGCTGTTATCTTTATAAATCTATTTTTAAATATTGCATACGATTCGGATTATGCAGGTTGTTCCATTCTACAACAGCTGACGGCAAGAAATATCGTTTGTACATATCTGTTCGACAATTAGGAACTTTTTAAAATTATTTTTTAAAGTTTTTATTCACATCAAATGTTTACATGTACATAAGAAAAAGTGGTCCTTTATATGGATACATCAAATGTGTGACATATAATGTGATATATAATGTGGCTATGTTCAAGTACATGTATTGCAGGTTTTCTGCATCTGGCACAAATAATTCAAGTTCCATCATCGAGTTACATTTTAAGTATCTAAGATTTTACATAATTCAAAACAGTGTGTGGAAAGAAGACCGAAATGAAAAGAATTTCGGCTGACTATAATTTGCAAAAGCAATATATTTACATGCTTGGTACTATTTTAATAATTCTTTTTGTATATGTCCAAATTGTTTTTACTCGCAGTGTAGATTTTAAATTTTTCCAATAAACAATTGGCATTTAACAAATTATGAGTAAAATGAGTTAATTATTGATTAAAATACATGAGTCTGTTATACAATAGGAATTAAAAAGTATGAGTGGGATATACAGTTATTATTTGAAATACAAACATGAGAGAGGTTAAAAACTACACTGATAAACAACACTTGTCAGATGGCTTTATTGAAGTGATGGGTACGCGGTTGTTAGGGTTTAGTAACTGTTGTTTTACAGTGATGATCTGCAGCACAAGGCCATTCTGTTTTATTGACATTGGAGATACACATGAAATTGCAGCACAAGGCCATTCTGCTTTATTGAAATGGGAGATACACATGAAATTGAGAATACTCTATATCTAACTGTATAACATTGTGTATACAAGTCTCCCCATCCTCTGTACCAATAGTCATGTGGTTATAGGTATAGAGGGCGGGATAGTTTTATATGCATGGTATACATTAAGATAAGTATTGGGTATTGGTTGTTTTAACTGTAAACTACTGCGAGTGATATTGTTGTGTAGGAATAACATAAGCATTCATTCCGTTTCTGTTCACGTACAACATGTACATTTTGTCTCGTTGCACGTACTTGTACCGTATTTCCGTAAATAAGCACAGGCCTCCTATAAGCGCCAGGGTAAACTGAGCAACTGTTAGAGGTGTCCAATTTACACCAGTCTCTAATAAGTGTTGGGTCTCAAACTAACACTGGTCTCTAACAAGTGTATATTTGCATGTATGTATGTATGTATTTATGTATGTATGTATGTATGTATGTATGTATGTATGTATGTATGCATGCATGCATGTATGTATGTATGCATGCATGCATGTATGTATGTATGCATGTTTGCATGTATGTATGTATGTATGTATGTATGTATGTGTGTATGTATGTATGTATGAATGTATGCATGTATGAATGAATGTATGCATGTATGTATACTTGTATGTATGTATGTATATTTGTATGCATGTATGCATATATGCATGTATGCATGTATGCATGTATATTATCTAATGCTATGCTGTCTAATGCTAGGTTTTCTAATGTTATGCTATCTACCAGTTGTGCTATGCTTTTTTTTATATTTTGCTATATTGTGACAAAGTCATGTCTCACAGTATAGTAGACGCTTAATGATTGGAAGTAATGATATATTTCTTTCTATTATATGTTCTATGATCTAGGGGAAAACTGCTATATAACACTGGTGAGTCGGGGCGTTAACTAGAGGAACTACATGGATCTGCTGTCTGACATTGATAACTTACATGGCGTGCCTGAAATACGCCTCTATATTTCACTGCGCCAGTTGCATGGATGCAGTGTGAGCTGTAGGAGACTGGCAACAGGTGAGCGTAATGATAAATCGTTAAAATCTTTGAACGGGATATAAAGTCAAGTCTTTAGATGCACTTAAGTCTTTAAAATATGATATGAAGTCAAGTCTTCAGATGAAAGATGCAGTAAAGTCTTTCAATGGGATATATGCAGTCAAGTCTAAACTGAAATATGCGGTCAAGTCTATAAATGGAATGTGCAATCAATTCTTTAAATGGAATGTGCAGTCAAGTCTTTGAAACAAACTTTTGTCAGTTGTCTTTAAATGAGATATGAAGTCTAGTAAGCATTTTGGTATCAACCATTCTCTCCAAACTGAGGCGTAGGAAAAAATGAGTCGAGTAGCCTCTGTTTTGAGATAGGTATCACCATATTTGTATTCTGAAGCTATGGAAGCTAATTTATGTATGGAAGTATGGAAGCGTATTAGGGTCACATGAAAAAATATTTTTGAAAATATCATCTCCTAATTAGTACTTAATGTCTCCTAATTAGTACTTATTATCTCCTAATTAGGACTTAGTATCTCCTAATTAAGACATAACATCTCCTAATTAGGACTTAATATATCCTAATTAGGACTTAATATCTCCTAATTAGGACTTAATATCTCCTAATTAGCATTTAATATCTCCTAATTAGGACTTAATGTCTCCTTATGGAAGCATCCTAGTGCCACATTGAGAATTTGTTTTATCTCCTAATTAGGAGATACTATCACCTAATTAGGAGATACTTTTTCCTAATTAGGTGATAATATCTCCTAATTAGGACTTAGTTATCTCCTAATTAGGACTTAGTTATCGCCTAATTAGGACATAACTAAGTCCTAATTAGGAAATAACTAAGTCCTAATTAGGAGTGAGTATCTCCTAATTAGGAGTTAGTATCTCCAATTTAGGAGTTAGTATCTCCTAATTAGGAGTTAGTATCTCCTTATTAGGTGATACTAACTCTTAATTAGGACATACTTACTCCTAATTAGGAGAAACTAACTCCTAATTAGGAGTTACTAACTCCTAATTAGGACTTTGTTATTTCCTAATTAGGTGATAGCATCTCCTAATTAGGAGATAGTTTCTCCTAATTGGGTGATAATCAAGTCCTAATAACAAGATAGTTATGTCCTAATTAGGATATAGTTATGTCCTAATTAGGATATAGTTATGTCCTAATTAGGACTTAGTATATCCTAAGTAGGTGATAACTAACTCCTAATTAGGAGATAACTAAGTCCTAATTAGGAGTTAGTATCTCCTAATTATGTGATAGCATCTCCTAATTAGGTGATAGCATCTCCTAATTAGGTGATAGCATCTCCTAATTAGGAGATAGCTTCTCCTAATTAGGTGATATTCAAGTCCTAATAACAAGATATTTATGTCCTAATATGGATATAGTTATGTCCTAATTATGACTTAGTATCTTCTAAGTAGGTGATAACTAAGTCCTAATTAGGAGATAACTAAGTCCTAATTAGGAGTTAGTATCTCCTAATTAGGTGATATCATCTCCTAATTAGGAGATATCATCTCCTAATTAGGTGATAATCAAGTCCTAATAACAAGATATTTATGTCCTAATTAGGACAAATCTGACTGTGGCTCTAGGATGCTTCCTTACCATCCTGGGTTCCGTTCCATAACAGCGAGCGCTTATAATCGCTCATTGATTGCTCAATGTAGTGCTCAAGTAGCGCTCATTCTCTCCTGAACGACACGGTGCAAAACCTCAAAGTTCGCTCGCTTTGCTACGTAGCGCTACATTGAGCAATCGCGTTCAAGAGAGGTTTAAAAGTAATCGCTAATTGAGCGATTACTTTGAAACCTCTCTTCACCACGGCCCTGGTTCCCGAGCCTTCGATCTCGCTAAGAGTAGCGGGATGGAAGGCCCGGGAACCAGGATGCGGTGTTACAGGCAGTGGAGCACGTTTTTTATTCAAAATTGCCATTAATAGTTCTTATGCAGTACATTTTTACTTAATTGGTAAAAACAGCTCATTACACGACCCTATTATCCGTAGTTGTAAAAAACGGCGTCACATGTGAAACCGGAAACTTGCTAGCGGTCATTTTAGTGTGAACACCTTTTGATAATTCGAGGATGGGAAATCCGCGTGGTTTAACAGAAGCATATCCACACGTTTTAAAACTCTATATATTGGTTTAGGATGATTGTTTTGCATTTGATATCATTTCTTTTACATTTTATGAGATCTCCTTATTTCCATTTGCAATTGTGTTACAGTCCCTTAATGCATTGAGTGAGATTATGATGCGTAAAACAGTTGCATTTTACCCGACTTCGGTTTTACTCGCCTTAACAAGTAATCAGATAGAAACTGAAATCAGAATGAGTCATAATCTTCGATTGCGCCCAAGTTCTATGGATAATAAACTTCTATATCTGAGGTAGATACTGAAGTGTATGTAGATATATTAACACGGTTATCAGGTAGGTGACATGAAGATAAGAGTGTTAGTATCCGTATGCACGTCGTATTCATGTTACTTGTAATCGTTAACCTTACCAGGTATTAATGCTTCTTAACGATAATCACCATAGCTTTCCAGTAGATGTCCGTTATATTTTATGCAGCATGCTATATTTGAAATACATGCCATTTAGATAGTGAACAAATATAACGTTGTTACATTTGGGATAACACTACCTTCAATAGTCGAGGGGAAATGGTCGTGTGGTAAGCTGATGGTACGGTCAGTGCTGGCGATAGTTGGCTTACCCTGAGGGTGTGGGTTCGAATCCCGCAAGGGACTCGGCCCCAAAAAGTACATGAATTTATACTATTGAAGGTAGTCTTATCCCAAATGTAACAATGTTACAGCATGTTACCATTTCCATCTTCTTTAAAATGTCTTTAAGAGTTAGCCAATAAGGATTAACAATGACATTGTATCACGCGCTATATAGACAGCATTTTGTGTTGTTTTATTCCCGTTTGCTGGCCTTTTCCCATGCTTATTTCATGTATTGTGATATTTGGAGTACCAGTTTAGTAAACCAGGACTCTGCGATGAGGAAGGTGATTATTGACGCCGATACCGGGGTGGACGATGCGATAGGAATCATGTTGGCGCTCTACAGCGAGGAGATAGAAATCCTTGCTATAACGTGTCTCTCGGGGAACACCAGCGTGGACAACGCTGTGCGGAATACCGCAAGAGTACTACAGCACTGCCAGAAACAGGTGCGTGTCTTTCACTTATGTTCTTACTGTCAATCATAGCTTAGAGTTAGATCTTTACAACTACTTTCACACTGCCATTAAGTATTTACATAAAGTCCGAAAATGTTAGGTAATGCTGCATTGTTGGCTGACCAATTAGCAGGATAGTTTAATAATGACGACATGGTGCAATGTGATTGTAAGAAGAGGCGAGTAAAAGTATATGAGGGTAAACACCAAGTGATTTGTTTCCTAGATCCCGATATACAGAGGAGCTAGCGTGTCGCTTGGAGAAAATGTTACGCCTCGCTGCAAGATGAATTTCCATGGCGACGACGGTCTTGGAGATGCTGATTGGACAGATGAGGCTGACACCGGAACAGTCAAATCAGAACACGCCGTCAATGCCCTTATTAGGATCGCTAAAGAACATAAAGGTAGTCTGGGACGCTTTCAAACGATTACGTTTTACTGATGGTGTAATCTGTTTAAAAACTCTGCTAAATGTTATATATAGATATATGTATATGTAAAATTTGATAAAAGCTTCTGACTGTGACAAACATATCAATGTAAGATAAAGAAATAATGAAAAACATTCCTGAAAAAAATCCCCAACAAACCATACCATTTTATGTATAATGTAATGTAAAATACAATGTATAATATAAGTACTTCTACGTGTATGTACTTTCAATTCGTGTTCTAAACTTTAATTCAACTGTTTGTGTGCTTAGGAATGGAGGCACTGGGTTCTTGGGTAATTTCATTTTGTATTGGAACGCGCCATTCTGAAATTCTCGATGTGAAAATATGTGTATTAAACATTTCAGGAGAAATAAGTCTGATGATATGCGGTCCCATGACGAACCTGGCTCTGGCTGTCAGTCTGGAGCCCGGACTGCTCGACTGCTTCAAGGACATCTTTGTGATGGGCGGAAACATAGATGGTAACAAGCTCTTGCTTAAGAAAATTAAAAAATACAAAACATTGTCTTTATTGTGAACACACACGACGTAAATAATTTAAATCCTCCTGCTGCGTGGACTGATCTGCTGGGGGATCAAGTGATCATGTTGGCCAAAATATCTTTGTTCACAAGAGGATGTAGTCGAGAAAATCTGGCTTTCTTAATGTGTATTCAACGTCTACATGTCCTTCAGAGGAGGATATTTGTACTCAGAAGACCATATAAATCGTACTACCTGGAATATCAGATCTATGGAGAGGGAAAGGTTTAAACAAACGCACACTAATATAGCATTATAAACACTTTCGTCATACTTTACCAATGGGTTATCTTAATAAGAGTGTGCTAAACGTTTAATGCACACGGATGAGGTATTGTCTCTAACCATTGTTCATAATTGACATCGACATAGACTGTCTTATCCATCCTCGGTTAGATCAATGGCACTCAAAAATACAAGGATTTTATATATATGCTCCCATACTTTCCGCTAACGGAGCATATATAAAACCCTGGGTAACCGAGGATGGTCTTTTCGTGCTATTAGAAACCCATTCCCCGTGCTTTCAAAGGTCAACGTTATTTTTGTTAGCTTATGGATATCTTATGGGCTTATATAAAACCATTTCATTGAAATGTGTGTTGTGTATACACTGTTTAGGTGATAATTGAAATGTGTGTTGTGTATACACTGTTTAGGTGATCATTAAAATATGTGTTGTGTATACACTGTATAGGTGATCATTGAAATATGTGTTGTGTATACACTGTATAGGTGATAATTGAAATGTGTGTTGTGTATACACTGTATAGGTGATAATTGAAATGTGTGTTGTGTATACACTGTTTAGGTGATCATTGAAATGTGTGTTGTGTATACACTGTTTAGGTGATAATTGAAATATGTGTTGTGTACACACTGTTTAGGTGATCATTGAAATATTTGTTGTGTATACACTGTTTCGGTGATCATTGAAATATGTGTTGTGTATACACTGTATAGGTGATAATTGAAATGTGTGTTGTGTATACACTGTATAGGTGATAATTGAAATGTGTGTTGTGTATACACTGTTTAGGTGATCATTGAAATGTGTGTTGTGTATACACTGTTTAGGTGATCATTGAAATGTGTGTTGTGTATACACTGTTTAGGTGATCATTGAAATATTTGTT
Source organism: Gibbula magus (assembly GCA_936450465.1). Lineage (NCBI taxonomy): Eukaryota > Metazoa > Mollusca > Gastropoda > Trochida > Trochidae > Gibbula > Gibbula magus. The sequence goes on along the minus strand of OW388295.1, from coordinate 26,515,380 downwards.
GTGTATACACTGTTTAGGTGATCATTGAAATGTGTGTTGTGTATACACTGTTTAGGTGATCATTGAAATGTGTGTTGTGTATACACTGTTTAGGTGATCATTGAAATATGTGTTGTGTATACACTGTTTAGGTGATCATTGAAATATGTGTTGTGTATACACTGTTTAGGTGATCATTGAAATGTGTGTTGTGTATACACTGTATAGGTGATCATTGAAATATGTGTTGTGTGTACACTGTTTAGGTGATCATTGAAATGTGTGTTGTGTATACACTGTTTAGGTGATCATTGAAATGTGTGTTGTGTATACACTGTTTAGGTGATCATTGTAATATGTGTTGTGTATACACTGTTTAGGTGATCATTGAAATATTTGTTGTGTATACACTGTTTAGGTGATCATTGAAATGTGTGTTGTGTATACACTGTTTAGGTGATCATTGAAATGTGTGTTGTGTATACACTGTTTAGGTGATAATTGAAATATGTGTTGTGTATACACTGTTTAGGTGATCATTGTAATATGTGTTGTGTATACACTGTTTAGGTGATCATTGAAATATTTGTTGTGTATACACTGTTTAGGTGATCATTGAAATGTGTGTTGTGTATACACTGTTTAGGTGATCATTGAAATGTGTGTTGTGTATACACTGTTTAGGTGATCATTGAAATGTGTGTTGTGTATACACTGTTTAGGTGATCATTGAAATGTGTGTTGTGTATACACTGTTTAGGTGATCATTGAAATATGTGTTGTGTATACACTGTTTAGGTGATCATTGAAATGTGTGTTGTGTATACACTGTATAGGTGATCATTGAAATATGTGTTGTGTATACACTGTTTAGGTGATCATTGAAATGTGTGTTGTGTATACACTGTTTAGGTGATCATTGAAATGTGTGTTGTGTATACACTGTTTAGGTGATCATTAAAATATGTGTTGTGTATACACTGTATAGGTGATCATTGAAATATGTGTTGTGTATACACTGTATAGGTGATAATTGAAATGTGTGTTGTGTATACACTGTATAGGTGATAATTGAAATGTGTGTTGTGTATACACTGTTTAGGTGATCATTGAAATGTGTGTTGTGTATACACTGTTTAGGTGATAATTGAAATATGTGTTGTGTACACACTGTTTAGGTGATCATTGAAATATTTGTTGTGTATACACTGTTTAGGTGATCATTGAAATATGTGTTGTGTATACACTGTATAGGTGATCATTGAAATATGTGTTGTGTATACACTGTTTAGGTGATCATTGAAATATGTGCTGTGTATACACTGTTTAGGTGATCACGGTGGACTACGGAAGGAGTTCAACTTCGGCCGTGACCCTGAATCAGTTGCCGCCGTTCTGAAACACTCGGACACTAACAAACTGACAGTCCTCCCGCGGGACACTGCTGACAGATATATTTTCACGAAGGTATACACACAAGTTTTGAAGTAATATATTCAAACTTAGATATCAGTTTCACACATATAAAGAAATAGTGACACTTTGTAGATGAGTACCTTTGAAACAGAAAGGTCAGAGCGGGTCAGACTTTTTCTCATGTTTTCGACAATCAATTCAAATGTACATTAAGTGACGATAGTATTCTTTAGAGCCGTGTCGTTTTAAAAAAAACCTCTTATGAAGTTACTTGTCTCTCCTCATGCCTTTTAAACAAGCCTCTGTTATAGGATTGGATGGGTACTTCAACGAAAGCGTAGCCTATTTACGGGTATCTTCACTGTGCATTTTAAGTCACTTCAGTGTACATTCACTGTGGATATCCAGTCACTTCGATGTGCCTCCAATGTATTTGCAGAGACCTTTGTGTATCCGTTACGTAATTTAAATCCGTGATGTAATTTGATGTAAATTCTTTCACCGCAATGTATAATCACAATGGTGTTGCGTGTAGGCTTTTCTCTCCGCTTAGCTTTCGTATTATTAATTAAATACGCTAGAGAATGGTGTTCATTCTTGAGAGCCTCACTTTCTATGTTATTTCGGTAATCATAATTATTTAACCACAACATGATATCAATCTCTTGCAGAAATGGACACAGGGAATGTTACAGGAATGTAAAACCGACTTTCTGTCTAAGATCCTCCAATACAGACTGGACAGTTCAGATTTTGACTACGAACAGATTCGTCTACCAGACTTCATACTAATGGCTGCTTTCATTGACCCGGAAGTAGTTGCACAGATGAAAGACGCATGCGCATCCATTGATTTATGTTCAGACGGTCGGGGTCTTCTTAACATTGATTGGAATTCTAATACACCCAATATGTCGTTCTATATGGACCTTTCAATGGAGCGACTTAAACAGATGTTTATAGACCTATTGAGCAAATGTTGATAGCGGTTCTATGCTTTCATCTTATATTGTTGTAGTAAATGGATTTTGAAAAAAGAAAGGAATGTTGATCGAAAATAATTATTGAAATAAAGCAAAAGAAATTGATGGATATGATGTTCAAAACCAATTTGAATCAGTATTATAAAAATGGACTTATACAAATACAATTCTGATTATAAGATAAGATAAGATAATATTTATTGTCCCAAAAGGGAAATTTGTTGTGTATAATTACAATTCTCCAGCACACAAAACATACAAATTATTCAAAACAATACATATTAACACAGTTTACAGAGACTAGAATATGCTATACATGAAAGTGTTTATCGTGCAACATATCAGAATTTATTTCTCTAATGCTGCAAGGGATGAATGATTGGCTAAACCTGTTTGTTCTAAAAGTCGGCATTCGCAGTCTACGTCCAGAAGGTAGTATTGAATATTCCGAAAAAAGAGGATGCGTAGAATCACCTAAAATTTTGTTTGCTTTTTTTATAACTGCTGCTCATAACAACTGCCGATAGTTTCAATAGGAAGCCCACTGATTTTAGAAGCCGTATTAACGATTTTTGCCAATTTGTTTTTGTTTTGAACAGACAGGTTTCCGTACCAACTTAAAAAGTTAAACGTTATGACATTTTGAATAAAGGTTCTGTAAAATAACATCATGATGGTTTGGTCAATTTTGAAGTGTTTTAATTTCCACAAGAAATGTAAACGTTGCTGTCCCTTCTCATATATTTTCTCAGTGTTCTCATTCCAGGAGAGTTTAGAATCAAGGATAGTACCCAAATACTTATATTCATTTACTCTTTCTATATCATTTCCATCAATGCTTACAGCATCAAATGTAGACTTAGTTCTTCTAAAATCATTCCATTTCCTTAGTTAAGGAAATATGATAATTTCTATGAAAGAAATCCTGTGACTAAATAATTAACAAACCAAGGAGGCAGAGTAAGATGTAATGTTCTTGTTCTTCTGGTGATGTGGTCAGCTCACTGACCAGATACTTGGTTCTATATTTTACAATTCTACTGATGAAATGGTCCTCTTACTGACCAGACACTCGTAAAAATATAAACTTTCTACGTCACTCGATGAGATAAACATTGCATTAGTCAAGAAAAGACATATATTATCTACATCATCAATGCAAAAACACAGAAATTCCATGAATTTGTAACTTCATGTAACATGGTAGAGTACGGAAGCGTATTAGTGTCGCGATAAAAACATATGGCCTACTATCTCCTACTTAGAACTTTGTATCTCCTACGTAGGATATATTAAGTCATACGTAGGAGATAGTTGGAGAGAATTTAGCAGAGCATTTCATCTTCAATCATCAAAACATAAACCAAATCTAGAACCAATGTTATTTTAACTCTTGCTGCTATTGGATTATGTAAATGTTAATATCTAATTGGATATAATATACATACATATTGACCATGTACACATACTATCAATAACATTATTCTTGATTCTCATGTATGATGCAGCACTGTAGCTAGCTTCATGAAATTTGCACTGGAGCGAAAAGTAAACCATGGACTCATTAGGGATTTAATATAGGTGGATTAAGGGAGTTATTAACATCGTGTCAACCTTGGTAATGAAATTTATATTCCAAAATTGTTGTTTTAACAACTCTTGCTTTTCATCCTTTGGAAAACATCCATTAGTTCATGCACATATGCTATTAATTAGATTATGCTTGATCATTGATTTATCACTACTGAGACAGAATGTATATTTTCCATGTACCCTATTATTAATTAGATATTGCCTGGCTACCGTTGATTTACCTCTGCATATTGAAACCAGTCTCATCATCATCGACTTATGTTGCATTTACTGAAATTTGCAATGTAACACTCGAAACAAATTTACCTAATTTGCATTATTGGAAATCTATTTGCATTATAAATATACTATTATTTCCTTTCCTACTAAAACTAACACACGAGTAATCTAACATAGCGTTATCAAGGATCTATAAATAGTGCAGCAACTCGGATCTAGGAACACACTCCTGTACGCAAAGAAGCCTGACACGATGTCCCTTGCAGAAATCCAAGCGAAATTCGGAGGTAAATGGGAAGTTGAGAGAACGGGCGATAATCAACTGAGTAAGTAATATATAAACCTTTATTCACGATTCGTATTGTGTAAGTTTGTAAAGCAACTCCTGAAATGTTGAAAATGTCCCAAAAGGATTAATCTTCCATTCCATCTCGAATCCAATCTACTGTTATATTGAATGGAAATTGCTAAAATTTATTCTTATTATCCACCAAAGATATATACATTGCGGAACTAAAAACTGAAAAATCAATTTCAAGAATCAAATCATGGAAAATCTACTGCCTTAACATTTCTAGAATATTTTACCCCATCCTTGAAGCTAAATCTCCCGTGGACAACAGTTTTGGATTATGAATGAGATTAGTATACTTCATGCCTCTCTTGTGTAGAGCTGAGGAGCCTGGATGAGGAGAGAATGAGAGAAGAGTACCGTGTATACTCTCATATACTCCAAGTGAAGGATGGCAAGATAGTGATCACTCTCCATAGACGGGACACACAGAGCACGACCGAGTACGTGTTGGACGGGGAGGCGGTCACAGAGGACTGGGGCGTCAAGCATAAGGTGGAGCATTATGTCTGGTATATAAAGTTTGGACATCCATTGTGTTTTTGGCGGTCAAATATTCCAAACATTATAAATGGCAACTACCATTTTGATGACAGTCGACTCAGTATATCGACGATATGAAGGCAACAGTAGTGATTTCTGACCGAAAACCGGACAATGCATCGCGATTGACGCGCGCCAATGAGTCAACGTATTTTGGAATTTTATTGACAACAGACCAAATTTCGGTTGATAATGTGTAATTCGTCATATAACTAGTATTAACTACTGTGCATGTCAATGGGACGTGTATTTTAGGTTTCTACACAAGCATAATGATGTTACTCGATTTTAATAGGAACTAGTAATTATGACATACGTGTTGGAACGTATTAATGCCAAATATAATTTTATGAAACACAATGGATGCACCTTTAAGGGTCTGGATCCCGTTTCACGAAGCCCTACGATAACCTTAACTCACCAAGATAGCCTCATCGCAATGTACTTAGGTCACCCTGAGTGTTAAAGGAACAAAAAACTCCGTCGAGGATAAACAATGAGACTCAGATGTATCTACCTATGCTGATTAGCGTGTCTCCTAACGAATTACGCTTTACTTAACTGTATTATAACATTACCTCAATATATGAAATTGGGAGTCTGTGACTCGTTATCAGACACGTTAATCAGGTAGATCAATCTGAGTCTCATTTTTATCCTCGACGGAGTGTTCCTTTAAGGCTGTTTGGTATCACGACCTTCTGGACAGAACACTACATCCAATCAAAACTGTTGCATCAAATTGTTACCGTAAATATGTTATCATGTATGTATGGCAAGCATCCGCATTATATGGGGACGGACCACAAGATGAATTCCGCCTGAGCTGGGCAACATTCTGTTTCTGTTGAATGTTTCGTATTCGTTACATGTATACCTTTTCATGTGTCAAAAACGTGATACACTTATACAAATAATCAAATATCAAATGTTTCGATCGACATGGGAATCGGTGAAATTAATTGCCATAATTCTGATATTGTAGTATAGCAACATTTTCGGATACTTTTGCTACTTGAAATAATAGAAAATAGACTATCTAAATATCGATATTGATATTTCTCTGCAGGCATCTGCTTCGTATGTAGACGGTAAACTGACGACTGTGTTGAAACCAATGGACAGCGATGTGGCAGTGAAGACAATAGAGAGAGAAATTGTCGATGGAAAAACTGTCCTGGTAAGTCTTTCAAGCCATGTTCAAACAGTAAGATAGTTTCAATGATGTTTATGGTTCTTATACCTTCCCTTATATTAAGTGTATTCGGATTTGGTAATTATGATACCACTACTGTAGATTCGATCTGTCAGGACTTAAACTTATCCCGTGAAATAATAGCCCAATTAGTCATTATAAAAGTAATATTTGAAAAATAACTAATTAGTCTTTGTTAGAAAACATTTCAGTAGCAATATATCATATACATGTGAATCCATCCTTACACACATTTCAAATGTGAACAGTTATTTCCTTATTCTATATTCCTGTGAGGACATTCATGTGATACATGTATACATTTTTGTATAGTCATTACAGTGTCCATGTTAATTGTATATGAAACAGAATTCATGTAAATAGTAAGTTGGCGTCAACAAACTACAATACTGTAATGTTTTCTACTGTATGATATAGGTACAATTTGCTTTGTTACTCCTTCTGTTTCATTTCGAATATGTCGTATTTCACGATTGCTATTATCAAACTTAATTCACAACATAGTTACTACATTGTTACTGACACACACAATTTGAAATATGCTGTAGAATACATAAGGCCAATATATTTTGCCGATATTTTAGCCTTTTCATCCTAAATTAATAATAATATAATTATAAACGTTTAGTGAATCGTGTTTATACAAACTTGGTTTCGACTGAACTGTTTACTTATTTCTTATGCATATCTATAAATTATAAAATGAACAGTTTTTAAAATGTAACGATGTCATATTTTCAATTCTATAATTATAAAATGAAAGGTTTATAAATTGTAACGATTGGAATTATATGTGTTTAAATATCAATCGTTCATCGTTAACAGAGTGGACAATCTAATGGACGCCAGTGGACAAGTCGACTCATAAACTCATGTAACTGACGTCATCAAACTGTGACGTCGTCATTTCCTGAACCACTCCGTTGTCTCTTCCGTCAGACCAAAAGGCCCCCTTTCCGTATTTTGTTTCTGCATGAATAAACAGATTTTATTGAACTATATATACATATGTATGTGTCTTTTTACACTTGACCTTGATTTACAAACATATCTTGCCCTTTACTACATTCAATTTTATCTCCGAGCAGCGTATTTTGATATCACGTGATGAATAAGATATTAAGATTAATCGTTTGATGAAGCATATAAGATACTATACATGAAAATTGTAGGCCCTACTTTGCTTGAAGAAATACAACCCCTGGATTGTATCTAAAAATGTTTAAATCTCATATATTACATCAAAATCTGCACCTGAATGCAGACAACAGGGTAGGTGTTAAATGATCTGTCTCCACGTATTCAACATCATTGATGAACCCTGACCAATCTAAAGCAAACGAAACTCAACATCACAGAAGAAGAAAAACCGACTTCTTTCTGTTAATAACAAGAGCTTTTGGAACAGTCGAGTTGAGGTGATTCGGGGTTTAACACCGCTTACATGTTCCTCATATCACTACGGCTAGTATACTGCTGGGAGAAGGTCTGGAACACAGGGTTAAAGGGGTAGTAGCACGTTTTTTGCAAAATTTATTTTTTCAAATTTCCCATTTATAATGATAGTTTATGTCTTTTAAATTAACTTTAGAGGGTAAAACATCTTATTACACAAACCAAGTATCTGTAGTGGTAAAAACTATGATGTGTATAAAGCAACACTTGCATGGCGGCCAATTTATTGTGAACACAATTTATTAGTTTGTATTACAAAAACGATGCCCATGGCTTTACCGAAACATGTACACTCATTTTAAACTTTAGAACTTGAGAAGGATGTTTTACTATTGGTGAAATTATTTTTCAAATACATTTCATCAACTTATTTGAGCGAAAAAACGTGCTACTGCCCCTTTAAATGTTACTTCCTGGTAATGAAGGAGACAGCACATGCTACAACGTACTACCTGTACTGTTCCACAATTACCTGACAGATATTGTAACGAAACATTGCACATGCTACACTCTTTCAGTTTTGATGCACATAACTTGGAACGAAACACTACACCTGTTACAATGTTTCAGTATTCCAATAAAGAACTTTAACGACACTTTGCACATATTACAATGTTCCAGTATTCCCATACAGAGCTTGTTACAAAAACACTTCACATGTTACAATGTTTCAGTATTCCTATGCATAACGTATAAAGCATGTTACAATGTGTACAAATGTACTCAAAGACATCAGAAGCGATACAATGTATTTAGATCGTTCAAAACATAAAGACAATTTGAAAGGCGGTTAACACCACACATACCATCTTTCGAGTTAATTCAAAGTTATACCAATGCATTATGATACGGTAATATTTTGAATGTTAAAAAATAATACTGTATATATCATAAGGTTTTCTTCAATGAGGTCATCAAAAATACAAACAAAAATGCATGAAAGTATATGTTACTATAAACTTGTAATGTTGGAATTGTACTTAGTCAGAACAATAGCAAAAATGAATCAAAAGCAAGTTACTGAGTAGAGGGAAAGAGTCATTGTAATTATGTAGACCACAGGTTCAAGCCTAAAGAAACTTACTATATAGGTTAAAATGAAACAGCATATCAAGACGACAGCATATATATATATATATGGATCAGGCACAAGTGGAGCCACTTACAAGGCCTTTTCCTATAAACAATTGATTATAATTGTGAAGATGTACATATTTAACAATATAATATTTCAGATATATCATTAAGAATAAGTGAAGGTAATTTACAGTGCAGAAATGTAACAATATAATATAAATATATATGAAATAAATGTATTGTAATTTTCATTTAGATATGCATGAGCAGGTATTATACAGTGCAGTGTTTTGAGATAAGAATAAAAATACATAGGTTTTGCATGATAAACATTGAAATAGGACTTGGATAATTGTCACATCAAATGACAAAAATAATAAATATACATGGAATATTTCACCACTTGCTTGATAACAGTGCTAGTATCTGCATCGAAACGTCGCACTCATATCACCACTTGCTTGATAACGGTGCTAGTATCTGCATCGAAACGTCGCACTCATATCAATAAAGAAGTTGACTATCCATAGACCTTGTTCTTATTCATCATACCAGCTTCTAAAATGCCTCTCAAAGAAGTTACTCTCATATAAACTGGCAGAAACAAATGTAAACATTATACTAAAAGCACAAGGACATGTAACAAGAAAAATATAGTATATCATATTGTATACCATATATTGTTCTGTGATTGGTCGATATATTTAGAATGAAGAATTTAGGTATCTTTCAAAATACAATGTGGATATATTAAAAAGACATTTTGATATACAACAAATGAAAAGACATGAGTTTAGCATAACACACTTTAAAGTTTATAAAGTCCATTTTTGCAATGTTTATATTACGTTTCACTTGAAAACATTTTTCTAAACATGTTGAAAACATGCTTAAAGTCAAAACGCCGTTTTTGCAGTGTATACAATAACAATCATACAACATGTATACAAATGTATACAACGGCATCACAGCAATAAGGTATGCATGCTGGAGCCCGACACATAAACACGTAGCCGAATACGGCTCGACAACCATAAACACCAAGGGTAAAACACAAAACATGTCATTTTAGAGGGACAATGGTCGTCTCAAGCATAAAAACACATCTGTATTTAACTAAACATTGGGATGTAATATCCATGGAAATAGACAATATGTATGTAAAAATAACGCCAAATCCTTGCTATAATTATGTTATGTTAATAAATATTAATACTTAATGTGATTAATATGGAAGTGTCTAATATGGTAATATAGATATATTTAATATATATATATGGTAATATTAAGCTGTTCATGGTAATCAATTGATTAACACACATTATATATACTGTAAACATATGTTTTCCATCAATGATTTAATGTACAGTTCCACTTGATTCCTATTATTATATAATTAGAATGTGACATACGATATAAAAAGCATATCAGCCCAGGGCTCATACGATATCAAAACATTCTAGGGTATTATCTTCGGGACGGATCTATCAAGACTGTTTACATCATTAACAATGGCACTTGCAGAAATTCAGGCAAAGTTCGGAGGAAAATGGAATATTGAACGGAAGGGCGATACGAGTATGGAAGGTTGGTGATAAATAAAAAAAAACGTCTTTACCTGTCTAAGTTAGATCATAGAGGGATATACTAAACACATTCTAACCTGTGGGTTTACACATGTTTATCTTCTGAATACGGTCTTAGTATAACATCTTCTATGTGTCTGATTCGCCTCCCTTGGAAAATAACACTAACATGTATAGTATCACTTAATTTGTTATATTTTCGTTTGTTCAGGTACATTTTATAAACTTTCACTGCTTTAAAACGAAGTTGGTATTGTGGCTTTTTTCAGGAGCAAATTTGATGAATAAAGAAAAAGGAAAAATTGACTCTATGGCTCTCCAGACTTTATATAAGAACAGGAAGTTATTATGAAGAACAACTTCTTTAATGTGAAAATCATGTCACAGTTATTTCACATTAGAGAAGTTGTTATTCAGATATGCTTCCTGTTCTATGTATGCTACTTCTAAATGCCATTCAAAGACTTTATATATGTGAAAATAAAAACACAACTCCACATACTCCTTCCAGAATTAGATAAGATTTAGATCTACCATTTATATTCAACACTGACCATCACTTGTTATTTTGTATTGTATTCTACCATAGACTCTTTGAGTGTAAGACAAATTTCCCATCTGGGATAATAAAGTTTATCTTATCTTATCTTATCTTATCTTAGGATGATTATTTTACAGACACCGAGAAGCGCGTCAACTGTGTAGAACTGCAGGTGGAGGATGGCGCCATCGCGATGACTCTGTACAGACAGAACACGGACATCAGCACCACGGTTTACAGGCTGGATGGGGAGACAGAGGTGGAGGAGTCGGGCCTCAAACATAGGGTCAGTTTGTCTTTCATCAGGAACTAAACTTTCATTAGATGATGTTGCTTGCTTGAGGCCTGATGCGCCTACTGGCGTGGATAGATTATAAGGTTATGGAAAAGATTGCTTGCGGATGTCATTATAGTTTGGATTTAAACTATCAAAGCGCTCACCGGGTAAAAGTATCTGCCGTTATACGGTCTGAATGAACACCCGTTGATGTGGCGTTTCATACCCCTTGAGCAAGGGTCCCTGCATGCAGAAATGTAGGATCGTGTGATGCACGTTTTAACAGCCCGTTGCATTTTGATGAATTGGTAAAATTGTTCTCCAAACGCTACGTCAGTGCAGTTTTGAGTTTTCTGTGAATGTGGAAAAATCAACCTGCTTTTTGTTAAATTCAAGGTCATGTTTATATCATGCTTTCAGATATTTTGAGGAAAGTGGTTTTACACCTATGTCAAGTTTCTTTTTTTTTTAAAAGTCTATAAGCAGACGATCTATGTGTGCCTCGTTGGCGCGCTAAAGCGTTAGCTCACGTACCACAGTTGATAGTGAATAGGCGTTCGAGACGCTCTTTCGTCAAACATTTGCAATTTATATTCAAATATGTTCTTGGCAACATTTTAGTCTAAGATAGTTTCTGCAGATGCTTACTGTCACATTTCTTACACAATATATATCAGTGTAAACCCTCCTCGAACCGGGTAATACGGTATAGACAGGTCTTTGCAAGCATCACGTTGATACAAGGTCTTATTATGTCAAGTATCACTTACCAATCAACATTAGGCCAAGATTATCGTTTTTCGGAAAAATCTGCGAGATCAGCTATTCGGGGACATAACTATTCTTCAATGATATTGGTTTTGTGTATTCCACACAGGGATTGGCGTCCTACGAAGAGGGGAAACTGACGACAATGGTGAAACCAATGGACAGTGAAGTGCCTGTCCGTACCATCGTCAGAGAGATTGTAGATGGCAAATTTATCTCAGTAGGTTCACATATGGTATAGTCACATATTGGGGAACATATATAGGCGTTAAGATTACTAAAACTGACTTTATTCTATCATGAAATGTTGAAAGCGTTATATACAGAAAATATACCTGACAGTGTTCTGTATGCACGTCATGGTAAAATACATCGTTGGTGGTAAACTTACCTCGGTTTGTTCAGATTGGTGGGGGAACATTACTCGCATGGTAATCCTGTTCTGAGCTATTGCCGCCCTTGTAACATATACACAAAGAAAACAGTTAAGCACCACCTGATATATGTGATAATATCTTTTCGAGAATATTTTAAATAGTTAAACACACTTATGAGAAGAGTAGTGTTTGTGCGATAAGTTCCAGCCAGTGATGCGCGACAATCGCACCTACACGTGCAACATGCTTCGCTCGAGGATCACAAAGAGCAGTATGGCCCAACTGCATTTGGTGGTATGTAACGTTGCTTACCATAGTCATTCAAGCATATCTATTGAACATGGCACGAAGACGATTGTAAATGGATCTCAGAAATCAAATTATTGGTATGCACTCTGCAGGAATGTCCTTTAAGGCGATAGGACGAAATCCGGGCTACCATCACACTGTTGTTAGTTGTTTAGTCTGGAAACATGCGCAAACAGGAAGTACAATGGACCGTCCAAAGTCTGGAAGACCTACTGTCACTACATCATGATTCACTCGCACCTCGCACCTCGCACCTCGCACCTCGCACATCACTAGTGGTTTTACATCTTTCTCGGTTATATACTGATATGCATGGCTTTAAGGTTTAAAATGTATAGATTGTCTTATTTTCATTTAGATCTGCCATTTATTTAAGAGGCAACATCTTGATGATCTTCTTTATTTGCTTGACACAAAGTTTCTTTGCTACCTCTTGCCTTTTCCTTCTTTGTCATCAACTTATAAATAACTTTGATGAATTCCTACCATTTCTTCTAGATATACAAGACATATACTAGTCAATTTCCCCCAAAATAATATTTCATGTCCTGGGGAAAATGGAGATTGTTTCTGCATTAGTTTATCCAAAATAATAGAGACATTTCTTCAACACCCTAATGCAATTGATCACTTATACTTCATTAATACATATTTTGTAACTGTTTTAAATATGAAAATCCAGCACAAGTGACTGTCTAGATTCCAACAAGGATACTACTTCCTGTCCTGTCCTTGTGGATAAATTATATCAACATGCATATTCATGCTAATTAAGGAATCAGTCAAGGGAGTCATTGTTATGGTTTAAAACGGGAACAATCGTTGTTTCAGAACTGATAAATAGGAAAATGTCAAAACTGTTACCGTCAGTTCTTTTGCCGTTCAAACTGGTAACATATTGGACATACGTGGTAACACTTCTGACATCTCGTTGCTTATAACTCAAACTAAGGCTGCATTTAAAAAAAATATTTCTACTTACCTTGATATTTAGCAATTGTTTCTACATATCGTAAGGCACAGTTTTGTAAACACTGAGTATATAGCATGGTAAGCTAGTTTTGATAACACTTTTGACATTCAAAATTGTAACCACTTATTTTTATAAGTTATTCATTCTGATATCATATTTAAATGTTGAATGATCATGTTACCACTCTAAGCAAATGTAGCTCTGTACTGACGGACTAATGCCAAAACTGTTACCGCTGTTTTTCATATTTCCATGATAAATAAAAGCTCAAATGGACATGCAATGCCAAAATTAGTTGCAAACATATTGCTACAGTGATAATCTAAGGACGTTTTAGAATCCTTTTTCATTATATCAATACTGTGTACATGTATATATCAATAACTCAACAACATGGCTACATACCCATGATATTACTGTTGACACTACAATGCATATAGAATAAGTGTTTCGTGAAGTGATATTCGAGGATGAATAGTTGTCAAGAAATGTTGAAAACTCATTTAATTAATTTCCATGCAAATACAGTGTATATTTTCCACTATGTTACCGTCACTGTCCAAACCGTTACCAACAAAGGCCACTACAGTTATCTGAAAAAGTCTGATTAGGTAATCAAAAACATATTAGTTTCATTAATTTTTACCCCCCGCCACAACGCAGTTATGACGCCCGTGTGTCTGGCGCCCGTAATTCGTTTTCGAACAAATATCTCAAATAAACTTTTCTTATTGTTAGTATTATTATTACCTGTGTAACAATGTACACACGTTCATTTTACAGGTAATCAACTCCAAAGGACGCGAATGGACCTCTATCTACACCAAACAGTAAAAACCACACAGTTATCCACCTTTACTCTTCTTATCCTCTGTAATAACATATAACGATTGATTATATGTGTTCAAGGAGTTGTATGACAATCACAAGTTGGAGATACTGGCTGAATAAAAAGGTTTCTCATCAAAGTATTATTTTGTCATATATCATACAGAAGATATCTGGCACATAATGAGGCGAGTGTGCATCCCTCCTCCCCCTCCTCTTCAAAGAATCCCAACTATCCCATCACACCAGATCGATGAGAAGCTCATGTTGAGGCAAAGAACAAAAACTAATTTCAGAGGCAAACCAAACCTGCACTGGGCCCATATTTGGATCCAACAATCTCGTGTTGGACGAGGATCACAAACAAGTAAATAAAAATACAACCAAGGTCAACTTAGTTTGACATTTCTCAGTGTCTGTCCATTTTCCCAAAAGCGTTCATCACTCGACTGATATGTACAGATAATGAAGATTTGTTTAAAATCTCGAGTAGACCAGAATTTGTATTGTTTGACAACTATAGACCGATAATGTAAGGTTTGAAAACTCTAGACCAATACTGTAAGGTTTGAAAACTATAGCCCGATAATGTAAGCTTTGACAACTATAGACCGATAATGTCTAGACCGATACTGTAAGGTTTGAAAACTATAGACCGATAATGTAAGGTTTGAAAACTATAGACCGATATTGTAAGGTTTGAAAACTATAGACTGATACTGTAAGGTTTGAAAACTATAGACCGATAATGTAAGGTTTGAAAACTATAGACCGTTAATGTAAGGTTTGAAAACTATAGACCGATAATGTAAGGTTTGAAAACTATAGACTGATACTGTAAGGTTTGAAAACTATAGACCGATAATGTAAGGTTTGAAAACTATAGACTGATACTGTAAGGTTTGAAAACTATAGACCGATAATGTAAGGTTTGAAAACTATAGACCGATAATGTCTAGACCGATACTGTAAGGTTTGAAAACTATAGACCGATAATGTAAGGTTTGAAAACTATAGACCGATAATGTAAGGTTTGAAAACTTTAGACCGATAATGTCAGGTTTGAAAACTATAGACTGATACTGTAAGGTTTGAAAACTATAGACCAATAATGTAAGATTTGACAACTATAGACCGATAATGTAAGATTTGACAACTATAGACCGATAATGTAAGGTTTGAAAACTATAAACTGATACTGTAAGGTTTGAAAACTATAGACCGATAATGTCTAGACCGATACTGTAAGGTTTGAAAACTATAGACCGATAATGTAAGGTTTGAAAACTATAGACCGATAATGTAAGGTTTGAAAACTATAGACCGATATTGTAAGGTTTGAAAACTATAGACCGATATTGTAAGGTTTGAAAACTCTAGACCGATAATGTAAGGTTTGAAAACCCTAGACCGATAATGTAAGCTTTGAAAATAGTAAAAAGTAATGTGTACAGCATTAGTTTGGCTTTAGTCTGTTCTAGCACAGTTGATATGTGTCTAGAGTATTATGTTCATCGAGCCAACTGTCAGGATGTTCCTTTGCCTATAAACAAAATGCGGAATTGTCACCAAAAGAAGTTTGAAATTTGTTTTGTGTAATGTTACGAGACGTTCATATTGCGTTTTGTTGGATAAACAGACACAAGATTGATGTGTGGGTTAATACGAATGCTAGGCTATCGAAGTTAGGAATCTGTCACACGCTAGTCATAGTTCCAGGATATAAACGTAGTTAGAGAATATCAGCAAGGTATAACACAGGTACACGCTCTGGTCCACGGTCTGGTCCTATCGATCCCATAGTGAACACGTGCAACTCTCACTAGGTGACTGCACTCAGGCTTCCACAGTGGTAAATGTTGTATGAAGTGTGTCCTCCATAATATCTATCATGGAAGACAGTTCGAGGGGAATCAACAAGCACCGGGCAGATGTCTGAATCACGTTTGATGTTACGAAATGTGTATACTGCTCTGTTGGATAGAACAGATATAAGATGGACACATAATGTTAAGCTACCGAGGAATTCGCCCCCATGAGTAAAAGTTCAGTTGTAAAAATATAACCGAGAGGGGAGATTTCACAGTTTGTGGCTGTATATATGCCCTGTGAGGCCAATATGGATTTTGTCGGACTGACGTTTACAATTCATCGCTTGTGTCATCATGAAGTTGCTTGGTAGGTATCCTCAAGATTTCAGCATCCGGGTCCGCACTGTCCGGGTCCTCCTCGGTAGAGCTCCCGTCCTGTCTGGTCCCGTACTGCTCGTCCAGGCAGAGCTCTACACTCACAGGGAAGGCTGTAACGGTATTCCATATATTTACTTTAAAGGCGCCGTAGCAGGTTCTTTTTGCAAAGTAATTTTTCAAATTTGAAATTTATTATTATTTATTATATATTATTACGTTAGAGTGTAAAATGCCTTATTACACGACACCATAAGCCACATCAACAGAGCATTGTATTTCAGTAAGAACGGCGTGCTACATCGCTTTTAACTAGAGCAATAACAACTTGTAATCATTTGACATAACCAATATCAAGTTGGTGATATAAGCTGGGATTTAGTATATTAATGGCATATAGAAGTGACAGACATAAGAAACCAGATTTCCTGGATAACAATAGAATGTGAGACATTCTACCCGACGAAGGAGTAAGCATATACTCCGAAAGGGCGTGTATATTTGTTATCCAGAAAGTATTATTTCTTATGATTTAATTCCATGTGTATGTTGATACACATATAATCTTTTACTTTCGGTTAATAATATGGTTTCGATATAGATCGATAACTACCTAATTATGTAATTAAAGATTATTACCCGGGGTAGCGTGTCATATAACAGTATCGTAAAAGTCACACTTTCGTTTGTAATAATGCCTTTATAACCTATTCCATTACATTTGAATACTGTGAACAAATAAACGTGTTCATCCGGTAATTATTTTGTGGATATTCTAACAAAATACATGATTTTTTATTACCAATTAGAAAACAAAATAGCGATACCGCCGATCGAACGGGCTCTGTCGGGATATCGATATTGTAAAATATTCAAAATCAAATATATAATGCAGTCATCAAAAATCAGGTTTTCAATTATATTTTTACTTGTTGAGGTAAACAGCTCCGGTCCATTCATGCTCATGTCACGTGATATTTCGCCATCTTGCACGTGCCACGTGACAATTCGCGCGGGGTTCCGCAAACAGCCAACAACAAATTTTCCGTTATGACTGAGAGTGACTTGGTCCAGCTGAAATGAGAACAACTATTTTTCTCCAATCTGCTTCAACAACAAAAAAGAACAGCTGAAACGAGAACATTTTTTCCCACTTCAAGCTGTTTCAACAAGTCACATCAACTGAAACGAGAACACATTTTCTTTCAATTTGCAACAAAAGGAATCTGCATCAACAACAATTAAACACATCTGAAAAGATAAAACATTTTTGTCAATCTACCACAAGAACAATCTGCTACAGCAACAATCTGGCACAGCAACAATCTGCTACAACAACAATCTGCTACAGCAACAATCTGCTACAACAACAATCTGGCACAGCAACAATCTGCTACAACAACAATCTGCTACAGCAACAATCTGCTACAACAACAATCTGGCACAGCAACAATCTGCTACAACAACAATCTGGCACAGCAACAATCTGCTACAACAACAATCTGCTACAACAACAATCTGCTACAACAACAATCTGCTACAACAACAATCTGCTACAGCAACAATCTGGCACAGCAACAATCTGCTGCAATAACAATCTGCTACAACAACAATCATCTACAGCGTAATATATAGTAATAGGATACGCAAGTTTTATTACAATGTACTGAAACAGGTAAACTAATTTTTCAATTCCAGTTCACAGTGATTGAGTATGATAGTTTCCATGAATATATGCTCACCGCTGTATCAGACGTGAATGTTGCAACAGGAAGTGCTTTGGCTGAGCTCCATACAGCGATAGTCTGATCCCTTGCCCCATCGCCATACGATAAGTAGGAGTCGCTGAGACTAACAGAGAGGTGGACATCTTGCTCAGTTTGATGTAAAGAGCTTTCCTTCAGGAGTTTCCCTGGTGACAGATTTAAAAGTTACCACTTTTTACATTACAATATGGGAACTATAAGTATATTCAGGCACGTATTTGTATGAAACATTATATTGTTGATTTATTTTATTTTGCTGGCGTTAAATGACACATTTTGAACACGAACTAATGCACCGGTCTTCTCTGGGGGGTAATACGGGTTGATACACCGGTCCTCTCTGGGGGTAATACGGGTTGATGCACCGGTCCTCTCTGGGTGTAATACGGATTGATGCACCGGTCTTCTCTGGGGAGTAATACGGGTTGATGCACCGGTCTGCTTTCTGGGCTAATACAGGTTAATATAGGTGAAATACGGATTGACGGACCAGTCTAAGGTAATGTATACGCGTTGATGGATGGACTTTTTAGGGTAATACTGCATGCATGGTTGATGGATCGACCTTTATAGTGTAAAACAGGTCTTCTCGGGGGTAATCGATCGAGTTGCTGGATAAGTAGTACCGTATACTGTACTGGTATAACTAATATCGCCGCTTCTAAAGTTGACGAAAACTTGCTTTTACTGTCATTATTACAAAAACTAAATCCATCAAGTGTACATGCAGTTGTGAAGCGAATTCTACTTACCGGTACTTATGTCAAGAAAACGGATTTTCCCCTCTTTATCAGATGTCAGGAGTTTGTTTCCGGAAACGGAAATGGCATTCTCAATTTCAATGAACTCTTCTGTATCAAGGTCGATTTCTAAATCGTTTGCCACCTTCTCTGAAATTGAACAAGCATTGTACATGTATATATCACGATGAATCCTCATAATATTGTTCATTATTTCGTAAGCATGGCTATCTTTTTCTGACCACGTATTTGCAACAAAATGGTTTTTAAATGTATATATACATGTCCTCTGTGTTGGGTTCTTTCCTCGTACAAAAATAGAGCCATGGGCTCTGTAGCTCATCAGAGTTTATTTTGTTTGATGATGAAGACAGAAATATGTTGTCTCAATATAATGTACAATCCCTAACCCTGACAAATCTTATTCTTGAAATTGAGAGAGAGCACTCAGCAAGGTCAACACACAGGAGATTATGCAATAGTCTGACCCCTTGGTGTGTTTTACAGCCAAATTATGTAATAGACTCTTGCTTGCACTAAACACTGGCAGCACTGATCTAACTGTATAAGGCTTAAAGAGAACAGACAATGTGATGAATCTCATGGTACATAGAACAATTTAGAATCACCTTGGCTAAACAATCTCGGTTCTAAGCCTTGTCATCCAAACATCTAAACATTCTGAACAAAATATTCCTTCTAGTTTGTTCTGGATGAAAACAGGATTTTAGGTAATGGCCTGTGAGGCCCTTATTTGGGGACACTGGGTCACCAAATCTACAATTTAGAATCTCCATTGGCTAAAGACTCTTTACACAACATGACAACCTTCTAGGTCTTTTCGTTCTAGAGGAAAAGATGAAAATAATCTTATCTTATCATTTCATAACCAGTCATATGCAGTTCACATATCTCATATAAAATAAAAGAATTCTTAACTTCTCTCTCTTCAATTTAGTCCTTTGTGGCTTGTCACAATTTTCAGTTCATAGGCTATTCAATAGTTCTCATTTCACATTGATTACATCAATTTGACAAACATGTCCACAATGTAGATTGTTATCTCAAGTCGACATATATTTCACATTCCTGCTGATTAAGATTAACTGCAAAGTTACTTTTTTTACAATTCTGCATTTCTTAAACCTAAGTTAGGACTCATATATCTAAATGATGATTTTATTAGGGATCAAATAAATAGTGATTGAAGTGCCATAAAATATCAGTTCAAAATTCATTTTTAAAGGTTTTTAAGGCTGTGGCCCATATTGGGAGTCACAGGGTCACCAAATTTACAAGTTAGAATCCCCATTAGCTAAAGATTTTGCATACAATATTACAGCCTTTTAGGTCTTTTTCTTCTGGTGAAAAAGATGAAAAAGGATTTTAGGTTATGACCCCTGTGGCCCTTATTTGGGGCCATAGGGTCACCAAATCTACATTTAGAATCTCCATTGGCTAAAGACTCTTTACACAACATGACAGCCTTCTAGGTCTTTTCGTTCTGGAGAAGAAGATGAAAATAATCTTATCTTATCATTTCATCACCAGTCATATGCAGTTCACATATCTCATGTAAAATAAAAGAATTCTTAACTCCTCTTCAATTTAGTCCTTTATGCCTTGTCACAACTTTCAGTTCATAGTCTATTCAATAGTTCTCATTTCACATTGATTACATCAATTTGACAAACATGTCCACAATGTAGATTGTTATCTCAAGTCGACATACATTTCAAATAAAGTGAATGAAGTGCACATGAAATATCAGTTCAAAATTCATGTTCAAAGGTTTTTTTAGGCTGTGGCCCATATTTGGGGTCACATGGTCACCAAATTTACAAGTTTGAATCTCCATTGGCTGAAGAGTTTGCATATAATATTACAGCTTTCTAGATCTTTTTGTTCCGGAGAAAAATATGAAAACAGGATTTTAGGTAATTGCCTGTGAGGCCCTTATTTTGGGCCACAGCTTCACCAAATCTACAATTTAGAATCTCCATTGGCTAAAGACTCATTACACAACATGACAACCTTCTAGGTCTTTTCGTTCTGGAGAAGAAGATGAAAATAATCTTATCTTATCATTTCATCACCAGTCATATGCAGTTAACATATCTCATGTAAAATTAAAGAATTCTTAACTCCTCTTCAATTTAGTCCTTTATGACGTGTCACAATTTTCAGTTCATAGGCTATTCAATAGTTCTCATTTCACATTGATTACATCAATTTGACAAACATGTCCACAATGTAGATTGTTATCTCAAGTCGACATACATTTCAAATAAAGTGAATGAAGTGCACATAAAATATCAGTTCAAAATTCATTTTCAAAGGTTTTTTAGGCTGTGGCCCATATTTGGGGTCACAGGGTCACCAAATTTACAAGTTAGAATCCCCAATTCGCTAAAGAGTTTGCATACGATATTACAGCCTTCTAAATCTTTTTGTTCCGGAGAAAAAGATGAAAACAGGATTTTAGGTAATGGCCTGTGAGGCCCTTATTTGGGGTCACAGGGTCACCAAATCTACAATTTAGAATCCCCATTGGCCAAGGAGTCTGTACATAAAATTTCAGCTCTCTGGAGTCATTGGTTCTGGAGAAGAAGATGAAAATAGCTTTTGAGGTTATGACCCCTGGGGCCCTTATTTGGGGTCACAGGGTCACCTAATCTACAATTTAGAATCCCAATTGGCCAAGCAGTCTGTACATAAAATTTCAGCTCTCTAGAGTTATTGGTTCTGGAGAAGAAGTCGAAAAAGTGAAAAGTTTACGGACGGACGGACGGATGGACGGACGCCATCCCATGCCATAAGCCCATCGGGCCTTTCAGGCCTGATGAGCTAAAAATGACAACCAGTTACGTTTCCATGATGGAAGATGTTTGATGTGTGGAGGTCAACTTGGGAACAACATTGTTGTTTTTGTCATTTGAAACCTACATTTTATCAGGTGGTTTCGTCATAATTAAAGCCAATACTTAGTACCATTACAACGTTAACATCTGTTTATTTGAAGTGTTTGAAGGACTTAGTCAGATAATCTCACGTTTTTTTATGTCAATAGAGATTAATCCAGGCATATTAGCTTAACATATCCACAGCACCACAATTCAATTTTAAATAAAGGTTTTCTTAACTTTTTGCTGTATGCGTCGTAGCGGGGGTATAATAACATTTATATCGAGCTGTAAGGTGTGTATTTCTGATATTACTCCCTTTCCTTACGTTTTTTGACGTTCCAAACTTTGATGAAGTCCATTGCTTCAAGAACTACATATTTTTCGTCGGAAGTGACACAAATGACCTTAAGAAAGTCATCATCAGGGTCATCGACAAGGTCATCCATTGAAATGGAGTAGAGCTGCTGATTTGTTGAGAGATTATACAGGACACAGACCCCTTCCTTTGTCGCTATAGCGAGAAGCGATTCACGGTCGTTCACCTGGAATAAAGTATGTATTTTACAGGTCCACACATGTCAAGGAATTACTTTACTGTTACTGTTACTGTTTAACTGATCATGCAGGCGTCAGTCGAGCAGCTTCCTTGGACCATCGTCCGAGGTATGACCCGTCATCCATGGTTCGTCACATTTTCGTCTTCAAGAACTGGTGCAAAGCCCAAAAGCTGATATTTTGTGGCGTGTAACTTATATCAAGGGGGTGAAGTTTGCACATTTGGTCTTGACCCCCTCAAATCATCCATTAGGTTGCCTTGCGGATACAATTTATAGCCTGGTAGAGCAGGATGCCTTACCACATGCCTTTGTAATTGTCTTTGTATTGATAATTTGACATTTTAAAAAAAGCCGCTCATATTTATCAGTGTTTAGTTGCCAACAACAACAGTTTACCTTTCCGATATAGTGTTATGTGAGTGTAACAGGGTGAGATGAAAGTGTTTCTATATCGGCTAGTGGGCTATCCCTTAAGCTCCATTGGTAGAGCGCAGAACTCTCACCTTGAGGTCCCGGGTTCGAATCCCACTGAGTTACCTCCCTTTAATCTAGAACAATCAGTGTATGGACTGGACACATCTTGACTGTTCTCCGCTACTCAAGAACCACTTTTCATTATAAAAATATATATATTGAGACGATATGCCATTTAATTCTACGTCTGTTCCATATCAACTTGGGTTTCTGTAGCTGTCAACACCTCATGGAAATACTCTCTCCTTTCTAGAAGAATTCAAATTATTACACTAACAAGTTCCACGGCCTTGGTGACTGACATAGTAGCTATTCTTATATATGTGGACCTATCGTACCTCATTAGAAAATCGTTATTGCTAATCTGTTAAAGATGGACACGTTTGTTTTCATTTGCTAGTTTCTCCTGGGGACTTCCATCTTGTAATTTGCTGATCATAACAAAATATAGTTTATGATAACCTGGCGTGGGGAAGTATTTTTGAACACCTGCTGTATTCATTGCATAATTATTGTTACACATTGCTAAGGACTTGTCTTAAGGCTAGTGCTATCCTATAGAGTAATGAAATATGTTCACGTAATCACCGATTGGGCTTACACACGCAAAGTGATGATTCCCTGGGTCATGACGAAAACCGCTTACCATGAAGTTTTCAATGTCTCCTTTCTCACAGTCGATTTCATCTTTCACCTGATTATTTCTCATGCTGTAGACTATCAGTGTGTCTAGCTTAGACCCAATAGCAAGAATTTCTGGAATAGACAAACATTAATTACATACAACAAGCAGAAAGAATCTGGTTTTTAAATAATTATCTATTGATCTTCCTGCAAATTATCTTCATTGTCACTAGGGAATATGCTGACTACATCGTGAAGAAGTAATATTAACACGGACATACTTATTTAATGGTGTGTCCTTGCAATAATTGTATTCAACTACTGTAGTACCTCCAGTAAACGCCGGGTCGCGAATAAACACCGGGGGTCTGACCGTTTGAAAGAATAGACGCCGGTTAAATTACACTTGTGACGTCATCCTATTGTTCTTTCACTCTATTATTTTCCAGTAATGGAGAGTCACACATCACATCATATTTTTGAAGTAGAAATTTAATTTCTTTAACTTTTTAAAGCAATTTTGATAAAAGAGCAATACTTTGAGTGTAATTTAAGTAGGGTAATATCCTCGTAACTCCATTCCTTTAAATTAAATTACACTTGTGACGTCATCCTATTGTTCTTTCACTCCATTATTTTTCAGTAATGGAGAGTTACACATCACATCATTTTTTGAAGTAGAAATTTAATTTCTTTAACTTTTTAAAGCAATTTTGATAAAAGAGCAATACTTTGAGTGTAATTTAAGTAGGGTAATATCCTCGTAACTCTCCATTCCTTAAAAATAATGTGCCTCGGCCCCTTCGGGGCCTCGGCTCCATTATTTTTAAGGAATGGAGAGTTACTCGGACATTACCCTCTACGTAATGAGATGAGCAACGTTTTAACAAGAGTCATCAGAAGATGACATATCCCACCGGTTCCACAAACTTTGTAAAACACATCTTTGACAGATCCTTGTGTATCTACTACCGTACTTCAGTAAGTGGGTATTACAGATGCTGAGTTTCAGGTATTTTAAGGGTTTTAGACTTCTGCTTCAAGCAGGCAAAATCAACATCCCTCTCATGTTTCTATGGAAACAGGATAATTGAATTTTTCAAAAAAAAATCTGAAAATATCAAAAGGCAACACTTCAGTTAGTGGGTAATACACATGCAAAGTTTCAGGAAGATATGATGAACGGTTTTGGAGCTGTGCTCCGGAAAAGAACCTGTCTCTGAACAAACTCCAAATTCAACAAGTTTCTATTCAAACGAAAAAAAATTAAAAAAATCAGAAATCTGAAAATATCAAAAGGCACGACTTCAGTTAGTGGGTAATACACATGCAAAGTTTCAGGAAGATATGATGAACGGTTTTGGAGCTGTGCTCCGGAAACGAACCTGTCTCTGAAAAAGTCCAAATTCATACCGGTGAGGTAAAAACCTGCAATATTTCAAGTTCAAGTATGCCATTAAAGAATATATTCTTACCATTCAATAATAAATAAATATTCACCAAAACTAATTCACTTTCAAGAATTGTTGTCATGAATGCACTTCTATATATGTTTAAGTTTATAAGTTGGATGATTTATATATTTAATATATATTGCCAAAAAATATAATAGACGCCGGTCTCGAATAGTAGCCGAGCCTCGAATAGTAGCCGGGGCTGAAGGGGGCGTCTATTGGAGGAAAAACGGTATGCTCAATATAGCCTACACTTATCCTTGTATTCGCGTCTTTGATTAGCATCTTAGTAGTATATATATGATGTTCATTGTGCAATCATTAATAAATTAGCTATATTAACTATGTTAATTAAAAATTAACTTCAAATCAAAACTTGGAGTACATGTATATATATTAGCGAAAGTTCACTAAATGAATGTCCGTATCTGTAAAACATTGCCTATACATTATCACTTACTACTGTATCGCAGAAAAGAATAGATACACACCGTCTCGGGTTTTGATGAGTTTGAAGGATCGTTTCTCGACATTATGAAGCTTCGGAGTTGATATTTGAAGGTCTTCGGTTACTTTCATCTGGTCAAGGTCAAGGATACACAGTCGACCGGAAGGACGTCTGATAATGGCGGTCACATTGGCCCGCTCCTCCTCGTAAACTTCCATTTCCACGTTGTATTGCTGGAATCATTCGATTAACCATTGTATGGTGTATGTGTAAAAACGAAGAGTAAACAGAAATAATGTAAAGCTGTCTATCTCAATTATGAATAGATATGGATCATTATATGATACACATACTATTAATCACAACGTATTTAGAGTTGTTAAGCAGTCTTCACAATAACAGTTATTTTACCTTATTGTACCTAATATGAGTGGCATAGGAAGGAAACGTCATTGTGATCATTTGTCAATGATAGCCTCCTAACTAACATTGTTAAACTAAATGCAGATATTCCCAAGAACTGCGAAATCAGTGTGACAACATCAGTTGGGACTTCTGGACATTGAAGGCAGGCCCGGCGGATATGGGTTATCATAGTTTGTGCTGGTGGCATATCGAATATTGAACTGGCCGAGGAATCAATCAGTTAAAGTGTTCGTTTAGGAAGGATCTCCAATCAATGCAAACAATATATTTAGAACGTATTCTGAAATTGGGAGCACACCTCTTTAGTACGACGTTAATCTGTATACTCATGACCTTCATTAAAACTCTCAAGTCAAGCTCATCATACAGAGCAGTGTCAAATCAAAGTTAATGGTATAAATCAGAAAAGGTACACACTAGAGTCCCTCGTCTGACAGTGTTCCCGTTGAGAAGATCCTGCACTATTACTTCCCGCGATCTGTCTGCGGCCACTTTCAGAGCGAGCGCATACCGGTGGTTAGTGCTGAATAGGCACAGCGTTCTGAATATGCAAACAAGGGTCATATACAACATTGAAACATTGAATAGGCATAGAGTTCTGAATATGTAAACAAGGGTCATAAACAACATTGAAACATTGAATAGGCAGAGTTCTGAATATGCAAACAAGGGTCATATACAACATTGAAACATTGAATAGGCAGAGTTCTGAATATGTAAACAAGGGTCATATACAACATTGAAACATTGAATAGGCATAGAGTTCTGAATATGTAAACAAGGGTTATATACAACATTGAAACATTGAATAGGCATAGAGTTCTGAATATGTAAACAAGGGTCATATACAACATTGAAACATTGAATAGGCAGAGTTCTGAATATGTAAACAAGGGTCCTTGATATGTCATAATCATTGTGGATGTATAAGTCTGAATGGAGCAGCACTTATCCTAAACACAAATTATATAACACGTGGTTGTCTTTCTACAGTACTGAATATGGTAAACCATAAACAACATTGGAAAGAAAGTATCTTCACAAGTCAAGGTTTCACTGACAAAATCTAAAATCTCCGTTGTGTGACATTGTGACTTCGTCCCTATATCGCAGTAATAGACATGTAGGATACTATCGCCTTTAGCCTTGGGATGTAGCTCGTGGCGATGAGTTTATTCACAGATAACAAAACACCAAACACATCCAGGGTTTATACAAGAATCATCTTCATACAGGTGTGACGTGGAGTTGAAAGCTAGCCCGCCCAAAGTTGGGCCCAGTCTGCCTGAAGACTCATCGTACAATAAGTTTGACTTTCTGAACAGAGAGCTGTTTCTTACTAACTAATGAAACAACATTTATATACTATGATAAGACATGGAATCACACAATTTATATATAAATATTTCACATTATAACATCATTTTTCATCAATCATTTACATTATCATATTATTTGTTCACAATCCATAAGCATTTTATATCAATATGCACTCATTATAATTTCAGGCACACATGCATTATTCTATATAGGCGATACTGCTTAACATGTCTCACAGGCATTATTTAAAAGTATGCCCTATTCCCGCGGGAAATGTTCACGGACCGAAGGCCCACGGGGGGTTTTCGGTTGTGAATCACACTGCGCGAATGCAGAAAGACATGGGCACGTGTAGCCAATATACACATGAATGTCACTGGAGGTATATAATAAAAGTTATTCGCATACCCCGGTAGTATATATCTAAAATTAAAAGAAGAATATATTTAATGACATTATCTAGTGACAGGAGTTTTACCCATCAGACCATAGCAAGTGCCTGACCTGATCATGTTGTATGGCTCCGTATTGAGGGACCCCCGCTTTATCCACTCCAGTCTACCGCCGCCATAGTTCCATATCCTCATGCTGGAGTCCCTGGCTATAGTAACCAGGGGGTTGAAGTCGACAGTAGCGGAAAAAAGAACATCACAGGGGTGTTCTGCTAGGACCTTTTGTTCTCCGAATAACGTGTCCTTGATAATCACGTGAATTCCGGACGGGAAGTAAAGAGTTGCCTCCTCCTTGGTCAACCGGAAGTCTTTCTTTTCAATATCACCTACACCTGTTGGTCATTTTGGGGCAAGTTTTAAATGTTTATTAATATTAATTGTTGTTCACAATATCATATTCATGTATGATATACTCTCTTTGGTTAATGATACGTTGTGTCTTAAATTGTAACGAGGCCATAATATATAGCATATTAAAGGTACATCCATTTTGTTGTTGGGGGTCAAATATGACAAACGTTATAAATGGTCTAATTTTATCGAGAAGTACCAACTGTTACCGAAAACAACCATTTTAATGATACTCGACTTAGTATATTGACGATATGAAGGTAAAAGTAGTGATTTCTGATCGAAAACCGGACAATGCACCGCGTGTGGTGCGCGCCAATGAGTCAAACGTAATTTTGGAAACTTATTTACACCAGACAATATAACAAATTTGAGTTTATAATGTTCAATAGGTCATATAACTACTGTGCATGTAAATAGGACGTGCAGTTTCGGTTTCTGCACATGCATAATGATGTTACTCGATTTTAATTGGAAACTAGTAATTATGATATGTTTGACGATTGGGGATCAATATGCAAGCTAAGTGAATTTGTTTGTATTGTAAACAGCACATATGGTGTGTTGGAACGTATTAAAGCCAAATAAAAATTGTTTGAAACACAATGAATGTACCTTTAAATATGATGCTATCATATAGTAAATAATAAATACTGAAACCATACGAAGTAATCAATGTGTAGAAGTTTGGTCAAAATAGAAAAAGACACATCTATTAGTGATGGGTGGCTTGTATACAACGGTGTGTAAACATAACATACCGATTGAGAAATACCGATGAGAAATATATAGAGTGTTGTCTGTACGCATATAATAGTTGTACCCTGTATACAATAATATGTGTCGAAAGAGAAGTTGTTATCCATATGTGTATCTGTATTCTCGTCAATTCTATTGCCATTGAAAACAGTGACATATCCTCTGGACGAACGGACGTAACTAGAATTCCTGACTCGATCACTATATCTTCGAAAGCGAAGGTATGTGTGTATGCCCAGACATTATAATACAGAGGAATACTTATAATATTAGGTGCACACTGAAAACATGTCCTTTATCTTAATTTACAATAAACCTTACCTTTTATATTCTTTTCCTGATCTTCATCGAGAGTGTCCAGACGGATGGTCCGGATGTCTGCTTCCCGATATGTTGAGACAAGGAGGCTGCTTCCATCCCTTGAGAAGCACATTCCATCTATTGTCGGTCCGATTGTCTCCTCTTTGAATGTTGGTGGGTAGATTCTCTTGGTATTCCCGAGGGTAAGATGCTTCATTTTGAATGTGGTGATGGTGTAGCGGGACTCGTCAGACACGACGATGTAGTCATTGTTACCTTGAGAACACATTGACGCCGTTATTGAACAGTATATAACACTAAATAAGGTAAACTTTAAATGCTTGAATACATAATCATCCGATGCATCAGGATGTCATGGGTCTTCATTTGTTTGACCAAGTTTAATTTCGCATCTCTATTGAGTAGTTATGTATACTGGTGTAAGATTAAATAAATATCGTATGCACTTATTCAAGGTCAATTCAAGGTACTTACCAATGCATTGAGAATCCGGTCCAATCTTCCCAAGGTTCAGTGTGGATATATCTGCAGCTTCAGCAAACTTCTTGGCACCCAACTTTACAATCGTCGTGCCGGTAACTGCTACAACAAACGCTTTATCGACATGGTCCCCCCTCTGTTTGGATCTCCCCGCTATACAGACCGCCGGTGTGGCGTCCAGGTGGAGATCCTGCCACTTCCTCTTCCGGAACAGCTTCCCAGTGCTAGTGCCGAAGGACGAGAGGCTTTGATTGGTTACCACAACAATCACCTGGTCGTTGGATGCGAGCAGCGCTTTGATTGGCTGCTCGTCGCCAGTGTCAATAGTTAGTAACTGTCCTCCTGTCTTGGTGTCCCATACTAGCACCTTCCTATCGTCACCGCCTGAAATGTTTGCTAACGGGGTTAGATAATAATGATAATGAGGATACTTATACCTCGCTGAACTCCACAACACAAAACATTATAACCCTGGTGTAAGGACCAACATTGTTCCTTTTTCATTCTCAACTCCCTTTCGAGTATGCAAAGGTACTAGATCACTCGACAAAAAATGTCACAGTTATTATTTGCAAATGATTCTTTTATCCACAAAATAATAATATGGAGTTTCACAACCATAGCAAAATAGGTTTGTGCAATACTGCCATAGTTGCACTAAATATTAAGAATATTCAATTGAAAGTATAATTTATAAGATAAGGATGATTCCTAATTCCCATATGCCCATTGTATGTCTTGGCTGTTTTATAAATGCCGATTGCAGCTTCAACTCTGTCAACAATAGCAACATAATATACAGCTTTGGTTGTTCTTACACGTCACTGCCGTGGTGCCATCATTTGTCATGTCAAGGGACATAACTCGTCCATTATGACTGGGTAGGCAATGTTGTAATTCTCCGCCAGGAGGCGTGAGTATCTGTTGGTCACATATGAGCACTGGGAATTTGACGGTTCCGCAGTTTTCGATTAGGGGTTTTAGGTTGCCATCTGTTTCACCCTTTAACAGAAAATTTGTGGATATAGGAGGCTTCCTCAAAATGATACCAATATTTATATTCATGTAGTTAAGTGATTTTAATTATTTGAAGAGCATTTAGAAGCAAAATACAACATATTTTATCAAGGAAATGTTGCTTGTCTTATGCAATTTGAACACGATCTTTTGTCTCCATTAATTGCAAGGCTCGGGCCGTGATGAAATACAAAAAGCGTTTTAACTTGACCCAGAGACTCAGAAAAACACAGAGAGGCATCAGACTTCAGACAATACAAGGTTTTCATCAATGATAATACACATCTTCAGACCTCTTTGAGGGGAAACCATTTCTAGAAATGTGTTGGTACTAATAAGTACCTTGATCGTCAGTCTGTTCAATAGCTGTGTTGGAAGTTCATGAACGTCACGCCGCAGTGCCTTCTGGGAAATCTGAATGGCCTGTTTGATTGTCTTGTATGTCTTCTTCTTGTGAGGGAAGCAAACCATGGCGTCTGTGATGTCATCAAGGACAGACCTACGTGTAGAAATAAGAAGAATCAGGGATAGAAGATCAAATTCAATGAGATGTGGTTGAGTTTTTTTAAACAAATGGTGTAAAAAAAGAGTGAGTGAGTTATTGCTTAACGCCGCTTCGGCAGTATCGCAGCCATTAGTGGCGATGTAAAAAAGACACAACAAACGGAAAGTAAAACATTAAGTGATCTTCCACCATATAAGCTCAACACAGAGTACGGAATATCAAAGTATTCTTCCTGCGATCAGTGTAAGAGGGCGTGAGGGTTTTCGACTCTGTGATGACATGCTTGGGTAGATTTCTATAATTTCTATATTCTACATATATTTCCAGAATGCCTGTCAAAGATTATGGAGCTGGTGGGGATATGGCTTGTGTTGTGTTGTACACAATCTTGAAGGAATCGTAAATGATAAATCCTCCATTCACCTTATACCGCTGACCTCCATCTTGGTGATGGTGAACTCCAAGTTAAACAAGCATTCCTCCTCCAGTCTGTCCGGCGACTCCAGATGAGCCAGGTGCCAAGGGAGATTACCCAGCTTACGAAGATTGGGTTGCGTACCACGTAATATTGGTTGCGCTGTCACGTGTCTGTCTTCACTTCCGGTTCCCTTTTTGTCGGTGTAATCTTTCCTCTTTCCTACAAACATATTTCTTCATGCATTTGCAAAATGTGTTATTTGAACAAATATGTGCCATTGTGCCTGTAGATAACTTTGTTCATCTTTGGTCACAAGATGATGATGTCCCCGGGGGTCTACCCGAATGTTGTCATCTAAAGACCTTCATATTATATGGTATTCAATCATGATGTACGCTTCAAACTGCTTTCATTAATGTTCACGCCTAGTTATCCACAAGTCTTACCTACTTACGTAAATACATGTGTCTTTCTTGAATAATCGTTTGAGTTAAATATTTTACATCATCGTAAAACGATCTTAAAGGTTCAAGAAATACGTCATCACCTGCCCATGTTCCAGAGAAGAAGTCGGCCAGGTTGCTATGAAGAAGTCTATTTCTCTCCGCTCCTTCACAGAACATGTCCTTGGCAACATCGTGGAACAGCTGGTGGTTCCACAGGAGGACTGGGGCCTGGTCTAACTCGCGCTGCGCTAGAAACATGTTTTCGAAACTAACGTTAGTCATTGATGCACATTTTAAAATTTAGTTGTTAAATCTATGTAGTATTACATCAAATGATGTTATGGAATGTAACAACATTAGAATTTACAATGTAGGTATAAAACATAACATACATTGTCACAAACTAGGGTTCAGGTAGCAACAGTCGTCTTCAGAAGATACATAATATGGCTGCCAGAGATGTCTCTCTTTGTACCAAGCAAGATCACCTAACTCCATTGCGTCAAGAACTACATTGGTTTCCCATGCAGCATAAAACCCTGTGTATGACATTTCAGTGTGTCAAAGGAACAGCGTCAGTATATTACTATGATCTGGTAAGTTCATATACGCATACACGGACTCTCAGGACAAAGGACAAGTGTTCCTCATGTGAGAACAAATACTTATTGAGATACACCCGTCTAATATATAGTAGAAACTTTCAAACCAACCCAAATCTTGACTAGATATCTCCACTTCCAAGGATCAGATGAAATCTCATCTTTTCAGTGCTGCAACTAACTTGTGCACTTGTCATGGTGCATGGATAATAGTGGAAGCACGATAAAAAAAACTATTACAGTATTAATACGACATCGACGAGGCCTCGACTATTTTAAAGTACTTTATGGACCGAATACATTAGGACTTTCTTGATTGTGGAATACAAATACTTTCTAGGCCCTTGTTGGCGACAATATAAGCCAATGTGGTATTATATAGCTAATGCTGTTGGTATTAAACTCGATAAATCCCTAACTGGAACGGGTAAAGATCTAGTCCTGATAGGAATGTATGTGCCTCCCACTGGGTCTTCGTTCTATCGGTCCACAGATAGAGTGACGGCAATAGAGGAAGTGGACCAATGGCTGACCCTCAACACAGACGACAGTTTCGAGACCATCTTGTGTGGTGACTTTAACGCACGGGTAGGTTGTGATAACAACCCCCATGAGACATACGATCACCCAGGGATCGACAGAGCAGCGTTCCCCGAGGAGGAGAGTATCCCTTTAGAGCAGAGACACTCTTGTGACATAAATGTAAATACGTTTGGAAGAAAGTTACTTGATCTTTGTTTTACTCACCGCCTGTACATATGTAATGGTAGATGCCCCGGAGATAGAGAGGGTAGCTATACATATATATCTGAAGCTGGTTGTAGTGTTATTGATTATTTTATTGCATCGGCAGATACTCATTTATATTGTAAATACTTATCAGTGCACTCTCGAGTTGAATCTAAGCACATGCCTGTTAGTTTACTGTTAACATTTGACTCTACTGAATATACAGATGTTGGTATTGATAGTAATGACGAACATTTATATCGTTTCATATGGAATGAAACTCACAAGGAAACATTTTTAGATTTGTTACGAAACCAGCAACCAACACTCAGTATTTTATCTGATTTAGCAAATGTTGATATAAACCAAGCACTGGATTTATTTGCAAAACATGTTTTGAATGCAGCTGAAATATTCAAGAAAACACCAAGTAAGAAAAATAAGCATAGCTTTTATACTAGAAGTTGTTATCATGCTAAAAGAGAGGCTAGACGTGCACTTAGACGTTTCAGAAACAATAAATCAGCATCAAGCAGACGAAGTTACTGTGAATTAAGAAATGAATATAAAACTGAATGTAGAAAAGCCAAACATGTATTTCAAAACAAAGAAAAGCGATATACTTAAATCATCTCTTCATAATAGCTCCGCTTTTTGGAAAGAGTTAAGGAGCTTGAATCACGCTCGTAATGCAAGTTGTCCTGTGGATAAAACGGTCTTATACGATCATTTTAAAGACCTGTTTAGTACATACACGTACGTCGATGACAAAAGGGAGAACGAATTTAACTTTAACGACGATGAATCTCTTAACGAAATCGATAGTTGTATACTTGAATCCCCTTCACGGAAGATGAAATATGTAACTGTCTCAGTCGTTTGAAGAACGGGAAGTCAGCTGGAATTGATAGTATTATTGTGGAATTTTTAAAATCATCTGAAAATATCATCATGCCATTCTTGAAAAATATATTCAACACCATCTTTGATAATGGGACTTTTCCTTTGACTTGGACAAAGGCAATAATCGTTCCTCTCCATAAAAAAAGGTGATAGAAAAAATCCAGATAATTACAGAGGAATCTCCTTATTATGTATTTTAAGCAAATTATATACATCCATTTTAAATGTTCGTATTACACATTGGGCAAATATATGGGATAAAATACCCGAGACACAGGCTGGTTTTAGACAAGGATACTCCACAACTGATCATATTTTTACTTTGCATGGTATTATTGAAAAATGTCTCCTGAAAAAGCGTAGAAAATTATATGTTGCTTTTATCAATTTTAAAAAAGCATTTGATTCAATAGACCGCTATAAACTGTGGAAGCGTCTATTTAAATCTGGTTTACGTGGGAAAATGCTAAATGCTATTATGTGTATCTATAGCTCTGTAAAAGCTTGTGTTAGGAAAGATAATAGTTCAACTGATTATTTTGACTGTCCAATCGGCTTGAAGCAAGGCTGTGTTCTCAGTCCTCTACTATTTTCTCTATTCATAAATGAATTATCAGATGAATTAGCAAAACATGGTAAATATGGTGTACAGTTATTTCCTGACATAATAGAAATTTTATTACTTATGTTTGCAGATGATGTTGTTCTTGTGTCCGATACTGTTCTTGGGCTACAAAATCAACTTAACATTTTGTATACTTTTTCTGAACGTTCAAGCATGACAATTAACCTAGATAAGACAAACATTGTTGTTTTTAGAAGGGGAGGTCGCTTAGCGAAGGCCGAAAAATGGTTTTTAAATGATGAACCAATAGCAACAGTTAACACTTATAAATATTTGGGTTTTATATTTTCTTCAACTTTCAAGATGAGAATTTGTGTTTATGATCTTGCCCTAAGAGGTAAAAGGGCTTTAATGGAAGTAATCAGAAATCTTAACAAAATTGGAATTATAGACCAAAAAGTCTTCTTCAAAATATTTGATATGCAGATACAGCCAATATTACTATATGGGGCGGATAAAGGGGAATACATAAATTTGATCAAATAGAAAAGATTCATCTTATTGCCTGCAAAAGATTTTTGAATGTCGGTCCACAAACCCCCACCGCTATTGTTTATGGTGAGTGTGGACGATATCCTCTTTTTATTAATGCGATGTATAAAACTTTACAATATTGGTTAAAGATTACTCGTATGAATGAAAACAGAATTCCTTTTAAAGTCTATAAAATGCAAATGTACTATGATAATTGTGGCTATAATACATATGCTTCATATATAAGAAATATCCTTTTTTCTCATGGTTTTGGGTATGTTTGGATTTCCCAGACGGTCGGAGATAAAGTTTCGTTTTTTAAATAATTTCAAAACAGTTGCAATCAATATTTTTTCCAATCATGGACATGTATATTAAATAATAGCTCACGATATCGTGTATATAGAGAATTCAAAAGTCTCCTAGCTCCTGAAAAGTATTTATCATATATTTGTGACAGAAAGTTTCGTAAGATTATGATTAAACTTCGATGTTGATTGTTAAGACTAAAGAATAATGAAGGGAGATGGCAAAATATAGATGTAACGGAACGAAACTGCCCATTATGCAATTTAGGAATAGAAGACGAGTATCACTTCTTATTTATATGTAATGTTTACAAATCTCTTAGATTAAAATATTTACCACCGGTATATTGTAAACATCCTAACAAGCATAAACTGAAATCACTGTTAACTACTAATAATGAAACACTCTTGAGAAACCTTTGTAAATATTTATACCAACGCCTATGAACAAAGATCAAATTATTTGTCATTACATTAAGATATCATAATACCCATTACGTAATGTAGCATGTTGTATGCATTGTAATCAAATTGAACTATTCATTGTACATATATGTAAATATGTATATATTTTGTATACGGGCCTGTGGCCTATAGACAAATAAAATCACTTGACTTGACTTGTATTAAATAAAATATGGTATTGAACAGTACCGATATAAAGGTCAAGATCCGTCCTGAGTCTGACTAGAATCAGGGGAGGTAACCGCCGTATGGGTGGAAGCCAGAATGAGAAGATCTCGTTGAGGACTTCATCATCACAGGACAAGATGTCTTCAAGCTCGTTCTCACTCAACCCGCGCCTTGCTGTTGGAGGAAGGAAACTGAATGTAGACTAGAAAATAAATATCAACCTTACTCAAACCAATCATGTAACAGACGCAATTATAAATGTTTCTCAACCTCATTGGTTAGGTTTATACGAGTATATACGTAAGCACACACCGTATGTGCCATTATGAACCTCATTATTACAAGATATTCTGTGAGAAGGAATTCAAATGAAACCACATACTAATAAAATGCATTCATTGTAATAATGCTTTGTGCTGATTTCTTTTGAATTTGGATTACCCTTACGGAAACGAGTTTCACTGCTTCATAAGGACGACAGTACCAAACAGAAGGCATAGCGCCACTTTCTCTGGGTAGGTAATTGGTGTATTATGTCAATATTAAGAGTCACTAAGTTTTCTAAGTCTAATAATGATAATGTGATATAACCTTTCATGGAACATTCATCAATGCAACTAATATTATAATTATTTATTAGATTTATTTTGAATGAAATTGAGTAATTCTTTTAAAATTTCAAAATCGCTAGTTCCAGCGAGATCTCGCACCTACTGCCTATGCTCAACCATTGAACCAATAGCGAGTTCTCTCTAAAACCAGAGTTTCTGAAAACGTCATATTGCAATATACGTCATGACGTCATACCTATAGAGAGGTATCCTAGCGTGTGTGACGTGAACACCTTCCCATGACTTGATTCTATACGTGCAAAGAAAGCACAGACAGCGTCCTTGACCGTGGCCCTGAGTCTCGTCTCCTCCAAAGGAGAGTAGGACTTCCAGGTCCGAGCCTCCTGCAGGGCAAGTCTGATGTACAGCGGAATATTGCACTGGGTGAACGCCGACTGGACCTCCGCTAACTGCGGCTGTGTTAGACAGCGACGTTCTTTCTCCAGCCAATGTTTCAAAGTTGTCATCGCGTCGTCAACCGAGAACCCGTCGAGTTTCAATGTTATGCATTCCTGTGAACATGTATAGCATACTGTATATAACACGACGAGCACGATGCTACCTGACTCCATAATAATCTTAAAAGTAATATGACTTCATAAACGTTCGTGTTTTATGTATTCTTGTGAAAAGGTATTAATCTCTAGCTTTATTGGGATTTTATATTTCACGAATAGCTTATTATGGAAATGAACTCCTTTTACTTCCTGGCATGTGAGATATCATTCTCTTCCAACAGAGGTTACTCCCTTCAGATTTCCGATCCTTACCTCTGTTGTTTTACGCTTGAAATCGAGGGCAGAAAGGGAGTGTCCTGATTGGTTGCAATTGAATATAGTTGTGCAATCAACGATTCCGTTGTAAAAGTGGCATTTGCCAGTGACACGTCATAATGATAAAATAAACCTAAGACAAACATTTTCTTGTTTAATGTGTTTTCCCCGAATTATGCTATTTGATTTTGTGAAAACTTTTGATCATAAACATGCTTATAAATAAAGAAGACCGAATCAGAGACAAATACCAAAAATAGTTCATTTATGTTATTTACATCAGACATATTCGAAGGATATAAGCTAATGAGCAAGACCATTAAGAGTAAAATGCCTAGATCTTTGAAGCCACTCGGTCGACATGGCCACTGAAAGTTGAGTTTTCATTGGATAAGAAACAGGGATGCAGTATGATATTCCGCGTAAAACAACAGAAGTTAGGATCGGAAATCTGAAAGGAGTAACCTCTGTGGGAAGAGAAAGACTGGATATAACACGATTGGTAAAATGCATTCTGGCTATATCGGCATTGTAAAAGTATTATGACTTCTTATAAAAAAAAAGAAAAATGTCATGCAAATAAGGCCTGTTTACTCCTTCTTAAAGTAAAGAAAACAGTGACGAGCGGTCCTACCTTTGACCACTCAAGAATGGAACTTTGGTCAAATGTTGAGACTACGACCTTGACATTGGGAGGCAGAGGTTGGGGAATCAGGTTCATAGCCCCCTTTTGGTTGTCCAGCTGCTCAATGCTGTCAATCAGTATCACTAGGGGGCGCTCCTTGGTTGCCAGAGTGAGGCTTTTAGAATATTCTTGTCTGATTTCCTCGTCCTGAGAAGAGGATGGATGGTTTTAAGTATTCAGCATCCCGAATTGTCACAACTTACAAGATCCATCATATCTGTTAATTCTGAAGCTCACACCTGTGCTATAGTATCATGACAATGTTCTCGATATGCATATTGTACATGATAATGTAACATGATATACCTTCACCAGTAACCTCGCTACTGTTACATCGTTACCGTACACCGTTATCTTTAAAAAGTTTACCGTTCCACAGTTACCGTTACCGTTACACCGATACATCATTACCGTTTTAACGTTACATCGTTACCGTTATAACGTTACATTGTTACCGTTACACCATTCCATCGTTACCGTTAGATACGTTACACAGTTATATTTACGAAGATCGGGTGGCATTAAGACAATGTCAAAAACATTGATGACTTTTCAATGCTCTTATTAATGCCATCGTTAGCAACATGCTCAGAGATTCAGGCGATTTACTGACATTCATGAGCATTTCTTACTTCAACTCAGTTACCTGTGTTTGTGAAGGTGTCCTCTCGTAGATCATTTTGATTTGTTTCGTCATACTGGCGAGAACAGAATCAACCCGTGAGCTGTCTGGACTGGCTCCGATAAATCTGTCAAATATTTACATACGTAGGCTATAAGCTAACTTACCATATCACAGTGTCCAGTGTATAGATCATAGGTACAATTTTCATTGGAGATAGATATTCAATATCATGCTTATTTGTTTTATATTAATAGATGGTCACCGGGTGATTCATGACTAACATGGGAATGACATCTCTAAAACTATATAATTTATTTTGTAAAGTATCGTATAAAGGGCTTATAACGACCACTTAATCAAACGATACCATAGCTTGTGACATGTTTGTTAATTCAATAATTATCTTTACATATATAGTTTGCGAAAGAAGTTGGGGTTTTCTATGACCTTGTTACTATAGCGACCTTCCCTTCCCTCCATTCCCAGGCTTCCTTCATTGTCATGGCAACCACAGACGTCTTCCCACTTCCGGAAGAGCCGTGTATCACAAAATGTTTCTGCTTGTCGTCCAGTAGATATTGTTTGATTAACTGAAACCACAGGAAGGACATGAACAAACTATACTCGAAAACATATTTGGAACTATCAAAGGATAAAGACTAATCAAGTGACATATGACAAGTTTATGCGGTACGTTAGTACATTCTGCCATTGAAAAAGACAAAAGAGATGATTATTGATTTCCGGAAAAGTAAAAGTTAATTGTTGCCAATTTCAATCGACAACAAAACTATTGACAGAGTTGAGGAATATAAGTATCTTGGCACAAAGCTCACTTGGATCAACAATACTGAAGTCATCTACGTGAAAGGATTACAGCGGGTGTACTTTTGACGTCGTTACGGTATTTTAAAATCGACACAACCATATTATCGTTATCGTTATAAGTCTTTTATTTTAAGTATCTTAGTTTTTAATGTTCAGTGCAAGCACTTATGTCCTATCTTCGGAATTTTAACTTCTTCCTTCTGGTCGTCGCCTGCGCACGCCAATATTCAGAACAAACAGGGCTCGACATTCGTTCATTCAAGCATCATTGGTTTGAATGAAGTCCTTTAATATGGTTTTCCAACTTTATATACTGGGTGCTTTTGCCAGCTGTTTTAGCAAACTTTAAATGTACACATTGGTGTTCTTATGAACGAGTACATGTATGTCTGTCTTTGCTGTTCTATGTGTGTGTGTGCGTGTACGTGTTGTATTTCATCAAACCGTGTAGAACAAATTTCCTTCGGGATAATAAAGCATTATCTTATCTTATCTTGATTTATCTATTCACGTATTGGTGATAATATATAACATTTTAAATTCAGTCTATGGTCTATTTTAACTATTGGTGAGCAAACCGTTAAGTCAACAAAGCTGAACTACACTGTGATTTGCATACAGAAGCGTAGTAATTTTAGATATCGACGAAACTTGCATTAGTATTTGAATTTGATCTTTAAACCTTCACAGTACCTTTAAAACATCCTCTCTTCCATAAAAGTCTTCACATTTTGACTGTGCGAGCGCAGCGTGTTGCGCCAACTCCTCGAGAAGACTGTCGCCCAGTTCCAGCTGTTGGTCCGCGGCCTTTGTGAACATTTCTTCTATTCTGTGCTCGAACTCCTCACACAGCCGGGCTATGTACTCCTGGTGCGCCGGGTGAGATGTCGGGTCGATTGCTGGGTACATGTACAGATAGAAAGTACAACTATGGGCTTTCCAAGTAAACGAATTGATCAAGAATCATTAACTTTACAGCTACATCCGAAATTGCAGTCTCTGGTATTATTACGCTTTCATAGGTTAGTCACGTGATGACATGAGCCAGTTATATGAACATGAAAATCGAAACATTTAAGACCAAGTACTTGCATAATTGATAAATCAATAATGTATAATAGTTGGTTAAACACACGAGTGACGATCTAGTGAATTTACAGATGT
The DNA here is from genome assembly GCA_936450465.1 of Gibbula magus. Classification (NCBI taxonomy): domain Eukaryota; kingdom Metazoa; phylum Mollusca; class Gastropoda; order Trochida; family Trochidae; genus Gibbula; species Gibbula magus. The sequence continues at coordinate 26,474,278 of OW388295.1, read as the reverse complement.
AAATGAAGCAATGAAGCAATGAAGACAACCCACATGAATTCCATATCGCTATATGTATGTTGTATGTCAAACGTTTGTCTGCATCAGAGTTGAGGACCCGAACAGTCCAACGATATTAGATCTCTGTATGACTTTGATAAATTATTGTCTGTCTAGTGTCTGTATGTCCTGATGTCTTGAGTTTAGCTCACGTGTTGGAAGAAGAGATTGTCTCACCATTGTCCGTCCACTCCACAGGGAAGGTTTCCTGGTTGGATTCAGGCAGTGTAGCCTGGAGTTCCTCCCTCAGGTGGGTCAGCAGTTCATCATTCCGTCGGTCCCAGTCGGACTCCGTGTTCAGGGTGTCTGGAGAGATACGGCAATAAGAAGAAAGGGTAGGTGTTATATGGACATCATTTGAACTAAATAAAGGAACGGTAGGTATTGTAAGAACTGTGTTCGGGTCGTCTAGAGAGATACAGCTAGAAGAAGGAAGGGTGGGTCTTATACGAATGTCAATGATTATAACGAAGGAACGGTAGTTATTGTAAGAACTCAGTTCAGGGTTTCTGGAGATATATAGCAATTAGAAGGAAGGGTAGGTCTTATACGAACGTCAATGATTATAACGAAGGAACGGTAGTTATTATAAGAACTCAGTTCAGGGTGTCTGGAGATATATAGCAATTAGAAGGAAGGGTAGGTCTTATACGAAACATGTTTTCTTCATACACAATTCAGAACCTTCTTTCACAAAATAAACTTCACTAAGGTAATATTTAACTCCCATTCTTTGGCATTGCACGACGGTTCCCTATTGATCTACGATCGATTGAAGCGAACAAATCATAATCAGGTACAGTTTTATTAAAATGTTAAAAGAGAGGTTGAGAATATATTTTGGGGTCATAATCACACACGCTTTAAGTAGTGGCCTACATATACTTTCTCACTTCGCTTGTCAACAAAGTGACAAATCCTCCTAAGCTATCACTATACATCATTAAGAGGAGCGTCGCGACAAACATGTTTCTTTTTTTTTAATTTGGGAGTTCTGTTTTCTCGCCTATCATACATATTCATACATACTTTATATTTAAATTGTTGTATATTGCATTTTATCAACGTAACAATTACTAAAAATAGCAGAAAATGGAAATCATTTATGCAAAATACTATGTTATGAAGACCGCAACGACATGAATTTACATTCAGTGTAACAAAATCTTGACACCAACGTTATAAGTGTATTGAAGGACACGTTGTGTGCAACTTTGGCGTTTCGAGGTGTTTTTTGTAGTGTTTGATGAGAATGAAAATCCAATTTAGAACGTCATTTATTCAACAACATATCATGTATTATATTGGGTTCAATGCGTCTCAGCGTTCTACGTCACTTTTCAGTGATTTATTGTAACACGTGATGCCAAATTAACATCTTCATCTCAAGGACGTACCTGCGAATCTAGAGATTTGTTTGTGAGACGTGTCGAGATGGTGGATTTCTCTCCGCAGCCAGAAGGTGGTTTCAGCTCGTCTTGGGTTGTCAACAATACCCTTCTCTATCTCCGTGTCTGTCACTGGAACAGTATCCAATGGGTTTAAAGTGGTTGGTTTTCTGAACTTGTTAATGGTAAAGACATAACCCAATGCCTACATCACTAGAAGTACATTTTGGAAAGCCTACACTGGTACATAGAAGTAATGTTGGGTTAGCGAGTATTGTCTTTCCAACCGACATTTACTCTAGTCTATAAGAAATCTAAAATAAGAAATCCAAGCTTTGTCTATTTTCCTTATTGTAATTTTGACAAGATGTTAACTCACAAATTACGCTTTTGTGAAAATACAATACCTATGAAGGGAAACTAAATTGTAGTGAAAAATCGTCTTAATTCACACGCAAAAAAATCTGATAACTTTTGATAAAGATTACCTCCCTTGATGAACTTGGAAGCGCCCTCTACACCGAGAACTGCCCGCGCGGCCCTGTGGAGGATCTCGACAAGCCTGTCGCACTCCTTGTTCCACTCCCGCCTGGTCTTGTTGTACACGGTGAAGTCTCGGGACATAAAGTCAGGGTAGTAGGTGTCTATAGGCTTCATGGTGTACTCGGGGGGTACCGCGTTCTCATCCAGCACGAACCATTTCCTGGAACAGAGAGCAATATGAGGAATGGGAGGGACGTTGAGATTCGGCCCAATCTTCTTACATGATGTGGATGTGCATGATGGGGATGCGCCAGACGCTTGTTTTAAAGTAACACTGACACCTTCAGAAGTTTCAATATGAAGTTTTTCTCATGTGGTACCACCTGTAACAGTTCACGATTCTTCGATGCTGTTTCATACTGTGCTGTCACCATTGGCTTTGTTTGACCAAATACAGCGCCTCTAACAGGAGTTATGAGAGTCCATTTTCCTAATCTGATCAATGAAACTATGAATGATTCTATAAACGTGTGTAAATCTCAGTTCAGGGATCACTGTTAGTATGCATGTTTCATCACAAGGACTTCTGTCGCTAAATTAGTTTCATATTTTCATAGAATATAAGTCTTACTCTTTCATAAAGGTAATATCGTCGTCTCCTTGCCCGGCGCCTGAGTCGTGTTGCAGCGCCTCTATGAACCTGTCGAACAGTGTCGTCTCAATTTTAGGTGGGTAGGCGTAGTACCCGTACTTGTGGGATAACAGCGTCTGCAATAGACACACGTGTAGCGAATATCAGCGGGAGAGGGATTAATCTTGGACATTCAAAATACAACTACGTGCGGATACACACGCACTAAATATTTTTGTCTTGTTTGTACCTAATCATTTCCATGTTTTTACCTTGATGTTAGTTCTTTTTTAGGTGAGACTCGATCTCCGTTAACGAATATAACAACATCAACAGGGAAGCTCGAAATCATTTCTACCATAAAACGAAGATTATTCCGGTGGGGTGCCGAGGTGTTTGTGGCCAAGCCAACTACAAAGCTTCAACTGAGACAACTTGATTAAAAGCTGAAAAATATCATGAAAGAAAACGTCATAACCATCCTACCACAAAATTCGGCCCCGTGGACAGTTTCTGGCACAGTTCGATTTCCCTGAGACACATGTCGCCTGTGAGATGCTGGTTGGTCACTGCCTGCCCGACCCCCCAGCGCATGTCGACCAGCTGAAACTCGTACCCCCGTCTCTTGCACAATTCCTTCAGGCGGGGGTAGCTCCTCGCTAGTAACTCGTTTCGTTCCACCTTCGTGTCTGCCGAGAGATAGGGTATATAATTTAAGGGATTTGTACACACTACATCCAGTGGACCTGATCTATGAATGTTTCAAACTCATACCTATCATAAAAAAAACTTAGGTCTACCAAACAAATATGAACTCTCCCATTCCAGAAGTTCTAGACCAAAATCCAGGTCCACCTACCCGTGAAGGTGCTGCTGAGAAACACTCTCACTATCCGCGCCGTCAGGGGGCACTTGACTCTCAGGTCGCCACAGATGAGTCCTTCCTTCACCTCCTCCAGATCTCCAGTAACGTCTTCGGGGGGTGCTGCAGGCTTAGACCTCTTCTGAAAGTGGATTATTAAAGTGCAAGAATCACCACAATCAAAATTAGAGTTCAAACGAACACTGGAAAGAAAAAATAAAATCTTCCGACAAGTTCGTTCATTAAAGGTGCATCCATTATGTTTCATAAAATTTTATTTGGCTTTAATACGTTCCAACACACCATATGTGCTGTTTACAATACAAACAAATTCACTAAGCTTGCATATTCATCCCCACTCGCCAAATATGTCATAATTTCTAGTTTCCAATTAAAATCGAGTAACATCATTATGCATGTGCAGAAACCGAAAGTCCATGTCCTATTTACACGCACAGTAGTTATATGAGCTATTAAAGATTATCAACCCAATTTTTCTATTTCATCTGGTTTAAATAAGATTCCAAAATTACGTTTGACTCATTGGCGCGCGCCACACGGGGTGCATTGTCCGGTTTTCGATCAGAAATCGACACTTTTACCTTCATATCGTCAATACACTAAGTCGAGTATCATCAAAATGGTAGTTTTCGGTAACAGTTGGTACTTCTCGATAAAGTTACACCATTTATAACGTTTGGCATATTTGACCCCCAACAACACAATGGATGTACCTTTAACTCTAGTTCTGCCAGAAAAAACTCTCCCTCAGTCGAATCCTTTAAAACAAAGCTAAAAACAGTTATGTTTATACAAGCCTATGCTCAACATATGTAACGCTGTGAGCAACTGCTATGCAGATAGACTATAGCACATTATAAATGGACTTATTATTATTAATAATAATAATAATGTTGGTCCGTAAACCATGACAATCGTGAAACACACGTGAAATAGATAGCTATTGTGCTGTTCTGGTAGCGCAAACCATGATTATCGTGAAACACACGTGCAATAGATAGCTACTGTGCTGTTCTGGTAGCGCAAACCATGACAATCGTGAAACACACGTGCAATAGACAGCTACTGTGCTGTTCTGGTAGCGCAAACCATCTTGTACTGCAAATTTGACTTGATGTACAAAACACAACCGAGAACATTCCAAGGCATCGGGCATATATTATCATAATGTGTCGTTTCTGTTCAATTCAATATTCATTCAGTAAGGTCATATGCTCAAGGATAAAACTAAAACAATAAAATGAAGGATTGCTATAAAAGAGTTTGATACACATTTCAAACACATCTGAAACTTAGAATTTCTTATAAGAACTAAAATTAATAAACTTTATCAGAACACCTAGTATGTGACAACTAAATAGTTTTTTGAAAGAGCATTTTAAATAAAGACGTTTCCAGAAATATTCAGGAATACATTATTTCTTGAAAAGGATTTAACACAAAATTCATCTTCTATTTATCCATTCATGCGTCTATGTAAAGGTTAATGTCCGAGTAACTCTCCATTCCCTAAAAATAATGAAGCCAAGGCCCGAATGGAGATTTATGAGGTCATTAACCTACTTAAATTACACTCAAATTAATTAGTTAAAGAAATTAAATTTATACTTAAAAAATATGATGTGACGTGTAACTGTCCATTCCTGAAGAATAATGGAGCGAAAGAACAAAAGGATGTCGTCACAAGTGTAATTTAACGCAAAAGATATACCCCACAAAAAATAAAGCTTTCAATATTCTCGTTTCTTATAATTAGTTGTAAATATATGTGCAACACAGAAATAAAAAAACAAAAACAATTCACAACGGTCAGCAACATCCAATGATCGAGCGACAAACAAAGCGCCTTTGGTCAGTTCACCTGGATATAGGTGCTGTACAAATGTTAATATGAATAAAACATATATTCAAAATCATCATAAGAAACTCAATCTAAGCCATATATAGATAACACATATAGTCTCCTCTCACCTTAGATTTTGTCTGGTTGGTAATCTCGAATGCTTGCGATGGTTCATGTTCAAGAAGAATGGGGTCGTTCTTCTGTTTGACAAATGCTGCTTCAGTGGGTTGTATATGACCCGGTTCTTCTGTCAGGTGTCCATGTTCTACTGTTCTGTCATCTCTCTGTTCCTGTGTAGACGAGGTATCAGTTCCAAATGTATCTTCTGCCACCTTCTCTCTATCGTCTGCGAGGTTGTCAACCTTCTGTGGACCTAGATCTTGGTCCAGTACATGTTCAGCTACAAGTGTAGTTGTCATTATGTCAGTGGCGGTTTTGTCTGGAGTGTCAGTGGCAGCTGATGGTTGGAAATTATCCAAATTGTCGGCTGGTTTTGACGTGACGTCTTTGTTTGGTATATTGTCTGCTTTCGAGTTGTCGTCTGTCGTTTTAGAGTCGTCTACTTTAGCAGTTGGATTTGCTTTGTATGTATCGTCTGCTTCAACCTTAACGGCAGCATCTTCATCTGGTATATCTTCCACTTTTGTTTTGTCGTCTGCCGATTTTCCATTAACATCTAACCCAGTTTTGTCCTTGTGTTCACTTGGTTCGTCTTGTGTTCCGCTGTCTGTCCTACCGGGTAATGCTGTTGTGCCCTCACTAAGTCTGGTTTCTGTGTCCGGCTGTTCAGATTTTATGTGGCTGCCTTGCGTCGTCCCACCGTTTGATTGGTCTTGGGCAGATTTTCTGCCACTTGATAGGAATGGAAATTATATTATATATATATATATATATCCATACTATGTTTACAATACTAAACAATCATAAAAAAAGAAGTACAATTAGCAGCTGTGTGTAGTTATCAATTTGTTACATTTTTTATTTTTTATTTCATACCTGAATCCATGACATATTAAAAATTCATCCGTCTGCATTTTTAAATTTGTTTGTACATATATATATATATAAATCAGTTCTGCATTTCACCTTGTTGCCATTTTCGAGTATCATTTCATGTTGTTATATACGATAAGACATAAACATAATGTTATTGTTTTCATTTATATCACTATACAGTTCATTTCAGTTCAGATTATTTCATTTTGTATGTTCATTATTTCTCAATGTCTTCAACCATCCTTCATTCATATCTGTCATATTGTTTATAGTCCAAATCATTTACTCAACAAATTCTTTTATAAAGCCATTTACAATATATTGATTCACTTATTTATTCTTCAATTGTATTTTCATTCATACATTCATTTGTCACATTACTCATGATTAATCATATTATAATAATCGTGATTGTATTCTTATCTTAGTAGTGAATTTATCATACCTACCCATCACATTATTCATTATTTCGTTATCACATTCATCAAATTATATTCATCAATCCATGTCCATGAAATCAACTATTATAACTATTAGTTTTACTGATCATAGCTTTTGCCAATTTCATAATTGAGTCATAACATAAATATTATTCATGTTTCATTTCATTACATATTTTAAGATTTCTTTATTTTATAGCTAAATACATTTCATCATAAACATTCGTCGATGAATTGTAAAATTACTTCTTCATTCATCTATCATAAGGCAAGCATTTATTCAATTCATCGTATTAGAACAGTCGCAATTAGGATATGCACTGATTTGGCGTATTTTGACATTCATATCTAATATTCATTCATTTAGCTATAGGTATAAATATTATAATTTTCTCATATTCATTTATATATTCCCTTCATATTTCACACAAATACATCGCGTTCATCTATCCGTCCGTTCCTTTTCTCAAAATCGTGATTGCATAACATTATTTTATTTCGCAGTTATTTATTCTAGGATATTTTCCATTATGCAATGTACAAAATTCATAATATCATTATGTAATAGATAGAGGACGAGTAGCAGTACATTATCGGGATATAAACGTACGGGTTTGAGAGGGTTGGGCGAGGCGTCAGCCGAGCCTAACCCTCTCAAACCCGTACATTTATATCCCGATAATGTACTGCTGCGAGTTCTCTATCTATCTTAGAGCACAGTCAAATGCTTGAGTCGTCAAGAAAATGTCTTAAAATGAATATATTTCAAATGAATTGTCAACAAATTTGGGAAACATTCTCTCGAACACAACATGAAAAACATTGACATTTCTCATTTTCATAATGCAAATGTTAGGGACATTGACGTCATCATCAGCATTGTGATCACTGAATTTCTTGAATTGTCCGAGGTGCATGAGGCGTACATTTTATATAAATCGTACGAGTCGTGCTACAGCATAAGCGTCATGCTTGAATCACGAACATGCATGATTTAAGCACGTTTTTATTCAGCAACATTGAGCAGTAATACATTTCATTGCCTATAAGACTGGGTGGTTTTTAGAATGAATCAGTTCACACAATGGCTTCATCATGGACAGTCCAAGGACAAGTACACTATTCATTCAGGAAAGGTAACTTTACTTTTTTACTCCTTACTTTTTAAAATGTATATTTTTAAAATTCAAAGTAAATTACATTAAATTGGTTTATTTAATAAAAGTTATTGTCTTTTGTTTTTCAAATATTTGTGTTTGTTTGTTGAGCTGTATTTATCAATATGCGAGTTGAAATATATATTGTTGCATATGCTATTGTGCATCCCGTCTATATTGCATATGAATTATTTCAGGTTACTGCAGCAACGAAATTATACTCGAACTGTCTATAGGAAAGAATGTAACGTCGTACTGGACATCGCTCGGACGCTGTGTGACGATACAGGGGTTTCATTGAGACGACAATACAGCCTCCACCCTCTAACACCCCAAGAAGGTACTTTTATATCACTTTCTTCTAATTTTTTATGTCGTTCTATATAACGTCTGAGTATTTTTTTAAATATCGTGGTTGAAAATATAAAATTTTAAACATTGGTAACATGGTTTAATGCTTGTCGTTGTTTCACTTACTCATCATATAAATGAAATACACTTGAAAATTCCAAATTGACCTCACATTACTTGCTTTAGTTACATGATTTTATTCTTCTTTTAGGAATATCAAGCTCCTTTTCATAGAAGACCCCCATCGACGGAAGCGACTTTTTCCTTTCGGAAAGGGAACCCAGCAGATCATTTGTCATGTAATAAGTGTTCAATTGGGTATTATCCACATAAATAAAACAATCAGTTGACATTGTTTGTTGTTTTTATGGAAGTCTGTGAACCAGTTTTATGAGCATGATACCCGAACGCAACCAGACAACCGTACATCTATCGGGATATAAATGTACTCCACGTGACCACAATACAATCATATGATTGGACGAAAGCATTTGACTGTGCTCTAATTATTGATAATCCTAACAACCACAGTTATTCAATAATTTCCGTTATTCTAAGTCACTTATGTAATTTTATTACCTTTTCATCCATTGTTAAATTCACTCATGTAACGTACTTTTATTGCAGTAAAGCGTGTACTATAGATTCATATATTCACTTACCATAGTCAGTGGTTATGTTTTCAATAATACAATCATTCGTCCATTTAACACATTAAGTCATTGAATAATCTCATTGTATATATATATATATATATATATATATATATATATATATATATATATATCACATACACATGATTTATCAATTAGTTCAGTACGACAGTTAATATGCCGTAAAGACATTAGAGGAATATGTGAGCCTTTTTAAGTCTAGAACAGCTTTGCTACTCTTTATAGCGTCACCTATAGTCTGAAATTAAATATTGTCATGGATCCTTTTTATTCAAGTTCACATGTTCACGATTAGATATTATTCTCAGGGTATTTGTTCAGTATAAGTTTGTTGAGCGTTGGTGTTGGAAAATATTACCCGATTATCTCCCTTGTCTGTGATCACAAAGCGTGACACTCCAGCTGTAAATATACGTGTATGTTATTAATATTGCAAGCATTATTCAATGCACATTGTCAAACTGTGATCAAATAGTACAAAAGCACTTAACATCAAACTCATTTACGTAAATTTTCATTCAATAAATTCATAATTGTCACTAAAAATATGTACAGCCTAGATACGCTATCTGACTAGAAATCACTGCTGGTTCACTTTATAACATGTCACGTTGACTTACTTGAAAGGACGAGCAGACACATTGTCAGACGGGACATCGTTAGCGACGCTACTTCCACAACCCATTGCTTGTTTATAGACACATGGCAAATTCGTCAAACTCTGTTATGCTTTCAATAGGGGTTCATGCAGACACTTCCGGGTTTGAACAACAATGGCGTCCTTAGCAACCGGGTACAACATGCTGTCAGGGGATAAGGCTGTCGAAGCCATAACAAATAATTGTGTCTGTTGTAATATGATAGCTGCTTCTAGTCAGGTGGACGAAATGATCCTGCCCGGATTTATTGATAATCGATTAGTTTCCGAGTTCAAAATATCCACTTATCATTTCATTTTAATTAAAAAAATAACCCAGAAAACCTTTCGATCGGATACGGATTCTATTTAATTACACTGAACAAAGTTTTTCGCTGTATCTTGTCCTTCCAGATAAGGAAATGGCAACGCTAACCTGTACTATTTCACGCATGCTACTTATTACAATCAGTCAACGTTTATTGCACACAAAAATGCCACAGGCCTATAGTACATATATACCAACATTCTTCTAGTAAGTAGAGAGTGCACTTTTTCTAAATCAAAAGGCGTGGTATAGAAACATTAACATATTTTCAACATATATTTTGCTGGAACGTCTTAGTATAGATATGAATTTATGGATATTATAAGCGAGATTCTAAATTTCCTTACATTCAACGATGATAAAAAAAAACATCAATTGCCTATAGATTGTTTAAACGTTCTGAAATAGAAGCTTTTACTTGATACAGATAAGTGGTAAAGCCAATCTTGGATATACATATTTTGCAACCTTTGTTTAAAGGACATGAGAAAATTTGGTTTGTATTTATTGTTTACAGCTCTCCCCTTTGAATCCAAACGTAAACCCCATTTGCTATAACTGACACAAAAACTAATATCAACCTAGGGTATCAAACGAAGTCACTGTCGATATAACTGTAGGGCAGAAGCTTTCTTGTATTTCGAATGGCTTGATAGAAAGAAACCTAGAACCATTAAGATTATTCTGAATACCTATGTTTTGAAGTACATTCACCTGGTGAAGGTTTTTTCAAACACCGTGCTTTATAAATAAATACGTCGATCACACCGAGTTGGTGTCCGTTATTGTATCATATTCATTCTCTGTAGCTATTGACTTGAAAATACTAAAATATAAGTTTTAAAACGTGTTAGGTCATAACATATCCGTATTATCAACCTACCTAACGTGATACTTGAAACGACCTTTCTAAACCGTATCACCCGGTACGAGGGACTTACAACATTGTAAGTCCCTCCAGGAGGGTTTACGCAGACAGTTGTAAACACTGTTAGAAGGAATTATAATGATTGTAAACCCTGATATATTTGCTATAAGATGACGGCTTGAAAGTAAAGATGTGAAGAAACTAACTAATTTTGAAAAAATTCTTAAAGTTACGACAGAATATATAAACAGAAAATGTTTTGCAGAAAATGCGTCTCGAACCCGTATCCACTATCACCTGTAACTTAGCTAACGCCTTAGTCTACTGCGCCAACGGGGCAGATGAGATTTCACGGTACAAAAGTAACTCATATAGCACGGCTGCTAACAGGCTGACATCAGCGATATAACGCGATAACAAGTAAAAAGCCTGTTTTACTATAAAAAAAGGTTGATAATATGGAGAAACCATTCTACCTCGGATATGGTAAGGTTGTAGACCCTGATAGTCAGGAAAAACCCTCCGATGCTACGCATCCTCGGGTTTTCCCTTCCTATCAGGGTCTAAAAACCTTACCATAACCGAGGTAGAATGGTTTCTCCTTATAATAATCGACTGCATCTTAAATGAAATGTATCTACCCATGATATGTATATTCACATTCTTTGTAATGAACAAAGTCATAGTAAATAAATGACATTTACTGGGAACTATCAATGGCTCTCGTTCTTTTACCTGTGTCGGTAAAATGCTATCGCCCTTATTGTTATAGGTGTATGTGAGAGATATACCCATACTTGTCCGAGTGTATCGAACGAGTAAGGATCCACGGGGAAAACGGTAGGGTATCATTCGATACACTCGGACAAAGTATGGGTATATCTGTCTTATGATACTATTTCATAATATTTCTAAACTAATACAGCTGTAACCAAGCGGTGTATGAAACGCACAACCCAAATACGGCCTAATCCGGGACAACTCTTGGGTCCGCTCAGCCCGTACTGCGTTGTATAGTATGTTCGGGGCTCGAAATCTAATTGATATGGCCCAATGACGGTATTGTCAACGCAGACGCACGTGCATATCGCTGAAATGTACAGCTAAAGCCATAAACTACATGGCTAATGTCAATATGGTCAAAGTTCAGAGAAAACAGAAGCAAGTGTCAGTATGCTAAGACATTTTGCACCCAAGATTATATAACATTCATTTATTATATGACGAGCAATGAAATACTGGGATTTATCAGTGAAATAAACTGTCTATCAAGCTACAGTGAAAATAACTTTTTATTACCCATATAGTTGAACGTAACCGAGTTAATATTATGGATATGAGCACATGTGCACATATCACGTTTGCCTAGCATCAATTGTTTCACCGCGACTTCCCGTATCTTGTCGTCTGTGACGTCATAAAGCTATTGTTCGTGACTGAAGCTTACCGTCGCAAGAAAACTCGGCCGTTTCCTGCTATTTTTACGCGAATCAGACGGAATAAAATGGGTAATAAAGAAATTATTACACTCGAAAGTGTGTCATATGACTTTTACGAAACTCATGCAAATTTTTGTATAACCCTCGCTCTCGCTCGGGCAATAAACAAATTCACACTCTTTTCGTAAAAGTCATATGACACACTTCCTCGGGTAATAATCTCTAAATATTGTCACTGCGACCAGTGACTGATATAATTTGACGTCATAAAACAATGGTGACGCGGCGAAATTGCTGATGACGTCATATCACAGTGTTACTCTGGTGACGGGCTGTTCGGCGTGAAAATGGCCCTTTTCGGGCGTAATTACAAGGATAACATCATATAATAAATAGAATATCCGTCAATTCTTGACAAATGCCATGTTTATCTCATCGAGTGAGGTAGAAAGGTTATATTTTCACGAGTGGCGCATTATAAGAACCTTATTCATTTGGTCATAACAAATTGCAAAAGTTTCAACTGGCCTCGTAGTCTAATGGTTAGTTCGTTCGGCCAGAAAGCAAGAGGACACTGGTCTGATCCCATATGCTTCAAATACTGTGTCCTACATTTCACGATAAACGTATTCTTTCACGTTTTGTGTTTATATAATAGTCAAGATATGTATTCAAGTCTATGAGTGGCCTTTAGAAGTGGAACACATAAGAAAACACTTTAGTGATAGCGGTCAATTGAGCTCTGCACAAGACCTAGGTGTACATGCATATATAGTTCATGGTGCTGAATTGAATACCTTCTCAGATATACAAATATTTGAAAGCTATACCTATTATATGTAGCACACCTTTTATTAATACTGTAGTAAGGAAGATATTATTTAACACCATTCATACCATTCTCTTCCCATAGAGGGCACTCCGCTCAATTCTTTGACCATAACCTCTGTTGCATACAGAGCACTTTCTCTGCTAGAAATATAGAATCCTGATTGTTTGCATCAATAGTTAGTTGTGCTATCAGCGACGTTGTTCCAAAATGTAGAAAAAACTAGAGTTGCTTCGTCCTTGTTATGCGCTCATATTGATTGTTTAAAAGAAAAAAACGAAGTTTTATTTGAAAAAAATAGGACGTTACCAGTGCTGCAATTTTGCGTGAATCGTGAAATATGGCTCGTATGCAACAGAGGTAACGATTGAAGAACTGAGGCTAGTAACTTTGTTCGTAGCGAATGTTTTCACACCAGCATTGCATTTTCAGGGGCTGGTTTAACATATGCATATGTCGAGGACAGGACGAGGCTCGTGAAACAGGTGCTTCTGGTGACAACTAGAGAAAATTATATTTCCAACTAATTTAACCAAGTAAAAGATTTATGTTACCACGATTTGTCATTTAATTGGTTTTATTTCACAAAGTGGCTATGATATTTATCGACATATTTTGACACTAAAGAGAACCGAAGTAACAATAACATGACACCGGAAAAATAATTTTCTGAAAACACTTAAATTACACACAGAAGCATATTAACAAATACGCTCATTGGTAAAAGAAACTATACCACAAAAAAATGCAAGATATCTTAATCCACAAAGGATAGATACTGAAACACAGTTACACCATGTCTGTTAAAACCAACTTAAATTAATTTAATTTTTTTCTAAAATAATATCTGTTCGTTTTTCTAAAAAAAACACCGTTTTTTAAAAAAACATCGTTTTGAAATCTCATTAATAGTCAGACGAGTTAGGAGAGTGACATATGATTTTCTGGCTTGTTTTATGACATTCAACAGCAACGATATGTCATCAATTAAAGGTCCAAGAAGGTACATTGTGCCAACATCTTGCATTAACGTTATTTTCATATTTCATAAAATTAAAAATAAAGCATTACTTCCCCAACAAACTTTCAAATACGAATTTCAGCACCACGTGTATGTTTGAACAGATATAAAATATGAAGTACCATGCTCTCATGAATCAAAACTTGTATATAACTTTACTAGATGTATTCTCAATACAATCATCCAAAATCGACTTTATTCTTCAGATATATTTTGTGTTTGACTGTTGAATATTTGGCATCGTTTCTTCTGTCCATGAGTGTAACGTTACGAGCCTAACTAGACCGAATGTTCAATGGTATATAACATTGTAAGTAAAATGAACATACAAACTTTTTAAATTATCATGTTTCAATGGGTTTGAATCTATATGCCTCGTGTTTGATACAAGAGAAGGTTGTTGATATGATATTAGAACTTAGCTCTATGTTTGAATTCACATTTATGTCTTAAAGGGGCAGTAGCACGGTTTTTGCAAAATTTATTTTTTCAAATTTCCCGTTTATAATGATAGTTTATGTCATCAAGTTCAGGGGGTAAAACATCTTATTACACAAGCCAGTTATCTGTAGTGGTAAACACTATGTAGCGTATAAAGCAAAAATTGAATGACGGCCATTTTAATGTGAACACAATTTATTATTTTGTATTACAAAAATGATTCCCATGGCTTTACCGAAACATGTACACTCATTTTGAACTTTATTTTCCGAAGACAGAAGGATGTTTTACTATTGGTGAAATTATTTTTCAAATGCATTTCATCAACTTATTTGAGCGAAAAAACGTGCTACTGCCCCTGTAACGTATTGGCCATATGCATGATTTATATTATCACGAATTGTCATCGATTTAATTGCTTTTTATATTTCACAAATTGGTTTTGATATTTATCGTCAGTTTCTGACACACACGAGGAACGGAAACGACAGCGGAAAGCACTTAAACTGTAGAAACCTATGTTGAAGGCACTCAAATAGAACACAAAACAAGGCATACATAGGCATAGGCAGAAATAATTATATAATTGTTGTAATTAAAATGACAACATAAAACTTCGTCTGTTGTATAATGTGATAACGTGTTTGAATGTACGTGTTTAATACAAGAGAGTGTTGGATAAGAACGTAGAGGATACAAAACGATCATCCGTGTAATACTATTATTAATAAAATAGTTATTGATTTAGCATCAAACGAACCAAATCATTCATGATTATGACATAAATTGCATTACATTGAAGGGAGTTTTGTGTTTTGTGTATTAATTGCCGAAAATAGTCAACAGTTTGATGGGATCAAGATTTCCGCAAGAAGACCATTGTACTCACATTGTGAATTCTCATCTACAGCGGCGTTACACTAGTTTAATACTGTCTCACAATTTTACACTGCATTATTTCCAGGGGCGAGTAATAGCATATGTAGTTGAAATAAATCAATACACAGTTTTACACAATCACAGTATGTCCATGTTTGCTGTCAAACTAAACAGGTTACAAATATACGCATAGGAATGAATTGAACATAAATGTGAAATATGTTTAAATGACAGGATAAAAGGTAAATGAATAGACAATGTAACAATAAAAGGTCTACCTAGTGACTGACACACTCTTCAAATAATGTAAATAATATAATTTCAAATGCGTGTCTAAGTTAAACAATTATGAATTATGATATATTGACGGTACTGCATGTTCACCAATACATCTATTGTTCTTGTGTTGAAATTACAGGACAATGTTTGTGTTGAAATTACAGGATAAAGACAACCATGTTGTTGTCATTTTCAATTTTACACATCAAAGCATCTTTTAACTTGCGTGATGAGGTTGTTGGAATTTCAATACAGTTTTTACAATTATTGTAAAAAGGCATTAATCATAGGGTAGGCTAATGAGTAAGTTTGAGTTCAATCTGTTAACGTTACCGCTACAGTTAACAGTTATTTGTTGAATTTAACCGTTTTGGAAGTTTGAATGTTAGATTCAAAATTTGCTGGATTTTTGTCGATCATATCGTTCGACTGTTCTGGTTTAAAACTGAGTGTTGCTTAATTAATTCGAATTACTGAACTAACGATAAACATCTTTAATACAGTCAAATCAATAACATGCTATTATTTGCCCATGTGCACGTGTTTATCAATATAGATAAGACAATGTTTGTATTTCACAATGACATTCGAATTCTCCCTTTGTCGCCATGCCTTACTTGATATCAGGTCAGCTATCTCACTATTTCAATCGTGTTTGGTTAATTTGCCAACAATTCAATATGGTCGTGTGGTCACCCAATCGAAAATGCTGTCAACGAGTTTGTTCATTTGCAAACAACACATAGAATTAAAAATAAATAATTATTTTATGTTATTTAGTATCAACACAGTACTACCGGATGGACGCTTATATATACAAGCCGAGATATACGGTGTCTGCCCGGTTCGTCGACAAACGAAATTTCAAATGTTGCATAGTGTCGACAAAAAGCAATGAACTGATTAATCCGGATTGTAGACAGATGCATTCACCCAAGCGTGGTGATGTTGTTACAACTAATTAATTTGTTGAATAAATAAGTATGTTACTACTCTAAAATATTATTTTTTACCAAAAGTGGATGAAAGATATAGAAATAAGTTCGAAGGGATGATGTTATAAATACATTAAGATTCTATCTTCATTTGATGCCTATCTTTTATTACCCAAATTTATTATTTATCCGTTGTTAAAATTCAGAATCATTGTTTGCCGGTCGTGACAGGACGTTGGAATACACAAAGAGAAAATAGAACATCTTATGCCTGAATCATTTTCGTTGATTTCTCATCAGCGTTTAATACAATTCAACTTCAGCTCTTTGTCCGTAAACTCATCAAAATGAGTGTTATATACTATATATATATAAAATGGCTCAGTTCTAACCAACAGGACACACTTGTACTAATAACGATTGGGTTTCTCAGGGATGCGTTCTGTCAGCTTTATTATGTTTTACATATACCAATGACTGTACTGCTCAAGATCCATGCTGTTCAATTGTGAATTTTTTTGACGACGTTGCACTTATTGCATATACCTTAACTCGAACACTTTTGCCATCTTGAAAAAGTTTAAATATCCCTTGTTATAAGCCATTCACAACTAGGAAATCGTGTTTTCTTTCAAATATTTCTATTTTGAACAAATGAACAAATAGATACCTATTATGATAGACACTGAAATTCCTGTTACATCATCTCTATTTCAAATAGTTTTATTGCATACTTCAGTGGTCTTTAAATAAGCTCATCAGTGCTTATTTGTCAATCAAATCCATGTACATTTCATGAATAATATATGTTTAAATCATCATTCACTTTTGAAATGACCACTCATGATGAAGAGAAAGTCATGGATCAGGGTTTGTTTCCAGCATGAGCAATGTCTGGTTCAAACATCACTCATATTATGTGAACTCATTCCATAAACGCATTACAGCTACTCGTCCCATCAGACAGTATAGGAGGGTGGTACAGAAGAAGAAATACTCATAAATCAAGCTCCGTCCTTGGTTTCACGTGGGCTGCGACAGGGGGAGTTTTCAGGTCCACCTCTATTATCAATTCATATATTCACTCAATCAATCAATCAATTTATTTCAATAGAAAGGCCTACGGCCCACGTACAAAATCAACAAATCAAATATAAAACAGAGTTGCTTATAGTCAAATAAAAGAATTTCGAACAATCAAGGCATCTTTCACATAATTTGAAATAGCTTTCAAATGTGTTACGTTATAATATTGAAGTTTATGTATCATTATGTCTTCATTCATGTACAATGGTATATTTTCAAAATATTTATCACGTAAATCATTATAAACTGGACATTTGTAAAGAAAGTGAAATTCATCCTCCACGATACTGGATTTACATATCTTACAGTAACGACATTCACGTGGAATACCATCTCGTCTATCAGTATTTTTATAGATTTGTAGCTCACCAATTCTTAAAGGTACATCCATTGTGTTGTTGGGGGGTCAAATATGCCAAACGTTATAAATGGTGTAACTTTATCGAGAAGTACCAACTGTTACCGAAAACTACCATTTTGATGATACTCGACTTAGTATATTGACGATATGAAGGTAAAAGTGTCGATTTCTGATCGAAAACCGGACAATGCACCGCGTGTGGCGCGCGCCAATGAGTCAAACGTAATTTTGGAATCTTATTTAAACCAGATGAAATAGAAAAATTGGGTTGATAATCTTTAATAGCTCATATAACTACTGTACGTGTAAATAGGACATGGACTTTCGGTTTCTGCACATGCATAATGATGTTACTCGATTTTAATTGGAAACTAGAAATTATGACATATTTGGCGAGTGGGGATGAATATGCAAGCTTAGTGAGTTTGTTTGTATTGTAAACAGCACATTTGGTGTGTTGGAACGTATTAAAGCCAAATAAAATTTTATGAAACACAATGGATGCACCTTTAATAAAGTAATTCTACGTCTTGCTTCTTTAGATATAATGGTTACCAGATACTTTTCTAAACCGAACACAGATTTTATTCTAGAATATAAATGCAATGTTGAATATTCACTTATTTCAACCTTTAAAGTTTGAACATGACAGTTCGTAATCCTAGTTTCGAAATTGAAAAGAAAAGCCTCCTTGAAACCTACCCCTTGATTTTCCCACACAAAACCGAAACATTAAGTAAATAAAATAAGTCTGACATGCTGCACCCACGTTTTACGTCCAACCTTATCTAAATTACACAACATTAGATAAGCCTATATTCACTCTGTTTATGTTGATTAATTTGAGACAACTTTAGACTGACGTTTGAGCAATAGACTTGAGAAATCATATCAAGGCTTCATCGGACGAAAGTTTCAATTCAAACATTATGCAAACCAATAACAAATTCGGGAGACCCATGCACTTCGGGAATGATACAAAGCAAGAAATACTCATAAATCAAACTCTTTAATTTTACGTGGGCTGCGACAGGGGACTTCTCGGGTCCACCTCTGTTATCAATTCATGTAGTCATTCAGTTAATGCTCAAATAAAATATATGTATCTGAAACAACTTTAGAGCGATTCCCAAGAATAACATACTTTAGTAATTGAGTCGCTGATAGATAGGAACCCGATCTGTTTCAATTTGAAAACAACATAACATTGTGAACAATGAGCTTGTTTATGAATTATCAGCCAGTTAGTCTCGTGGTGAACATTGTTCAGTGGCAAAGTGAGTCTCAATGTTGAAGGGTGAAGCAGAATCTCTGCTTAATTGTTTGTTTTAGGGTTAACAGTTTCTTTTGTTGAAATTTTGTTTGCGTTTCAAGAATAAGATTTTCCCAAAACATGGCGTAACAAGAGGACACAACCCTAGACGCCAAGGCAGCAGAAAAATTATTCATATACAATCGAACATATATATAGCTTATCAGGTTTCTTATTGTTTCAGTGAAATAAATACTAAAGCAAATCATTCGTCATAGTACTTTCAAAGTTCATAAAAATGTTATCTACTAAAAAACCAAAGACTTAGTTAATTTATCAAAATATATTGTACATTTCGCCTCTCCTGAATGAACAAAGTCACTATTTAGATTTCGCCTATCTGTTGTTTTGAATCAAAATTTGTATTTATATTATTTCATTTCTTGTTAATATGCTCTTGTACCACCATGGTGGTTTTTTAGAGAATAAAGAATTGAATTCAAGCATACATAAGATTAATACACAACGTGAACACATTTCCTATTTCAGGATACCCATCTAGTTAGTTGGAGAATAATACAAAACCAGCAATATTCATAAATCCAGCTTCGCCATCAATTTATGTGGAGTACGACAGGGGACGTACTTAGGTCCACCTCGATCAGTAAATCACATATCCAATCTGCTCCTGCTCAAACGAACTATATATATTGGCAGCAGAGTGGAACCAAGGACACACCTCTAGATAGTAGAAGAGAAACAAAACGTGAACACATCTAGTAACTCATTAACACAGGTGCGTCATCACGGGAACGTGGGTGGCGTCTCTTCATAAAATCTCCGTCTGTGACACCATCGCAGTCTTCTCTCTCGACAACATGAGGCTTCCCTTTGATGTTACAGGTGTGTTGTTGCTTGTTTGCTTTCTCGAGACGTTCGTGCTTGGGGATGTTGTCAACTATTTTGCCCTCGGAGACAGAAGTCGACTTGTTGAGGTGGTGACAAGTGATGGAACAATCACAGACTGCGCAGTGTTAGCAGACAGGTAAATGTATACGAATTATTACCTATTTTGAATTCGTTTGCTGTTTACATATTTAACATGAATGACTAAGAAACTGATACATATACACAGAAGGTTGATGAATAACAAGTGACATTTATGCTTGATTTTAAGTAGAATTTATATGTACATTTATATTTACGTTTGGCTTTATTGCGTTAACTCACAGGGACTTCTTTTCCTGAAAAAAATACCACTAGAGTCAAAGACTTCTTCACGTAACCTTCACGTAAACCTTAAGCAAACCATTTTGCTGATTTTACTTATATGTGTTAAACAGATTTAATGTGCATTTAAAGGAAATGAGAGTATGTTTATGTGTGACATTAAGTAAGCAGAGCGTGAAAGCAGGTCACCTCGTGTGATATGATTCGTGTGACGGTCCCATCTTGTTAGGAAAAAATAATTGACGTGACCGGTGAGATGTTTAAATGCCGGAAACCGATTTGTCTTATTTGCCAACGTCCATTTTGCTTCTAAGGATAGCTTAGACTGGACCGAAGTCTACTAAACCATTATCTAATCTTCATTTCATATTTCTAATGCCTTGCATAAAACAGGAATATCCATTTCGTCTGCAAACATATGTTTATTTAGATAGACATATACACAGCGCATTCATATGTGTCTCTTCACATACAGTGTATTATATCAGTTAACATACATGCGTCTCCTGGTTCGTCTTTACGTAAATCCCTATGTGGACTTTTCTTACACGGAGAGTTGGATAATTAGTTTCTCTCTATCTCCTGTACACACTCAGAATCAACGTCTTCTAAATTAGGATTAACTAATAGTAATATAAACAAAATAACATTCCTCGTCATTTTCAGATTAAAAAATCAGTGCTAGTCTACAAATGTTTTTTTCTGAAAATATATTTTCGTTTTCTAAACTTAACTCCAGGATGTTGTAAAACGATTCAAGGTCTATCATATTACTTAAAGGTTTCATTTCTGAGAATTACTTAAATATAGGTAAAAAGAGATTATTAACCAAGTGTGTTTCCGTATCATTAATATTATATTTTTGGAATAATAATTGTATATCAGATGATTTCGTGTTTTCGAATATCCATTCATTCATTCAAGCGGAATTACTCGGGTAAACTCCCGGTTACGCTTTTCAATGATTCGTAAACAGTTTTAGGATTCGCATGAAAAGAGTGGAATTTTGCGAAAGTAGTTCGTGTATTTGACCTTTGACCTGTTTTGCATATTTATCAGATTTGGATACCAATTAAGATTATCAGATTGTTTTATTGCATTGATAACACCCTCCATTATATGATAAAACATGTTCGCATTGTTTAAACATTTGATACAATAATAAATGGATTGGTAAACAAGTTTAAGCTGGCTTCAATATCCTTCTACCATATCAGTAAAACTTAATAAGATCTAGATGAGTTATTCATCCACTAAGGCGAACTAGGTGAGCATTATTTAGCATATACCGCAGTGTACAACGGTTAGCAATAATTGAAATGATTATAGATCATCACTTGGTTACTACAGTGACGTCACGAACAATTATTTTATGTCCTCACACCGTGTTGGAAGACGGTTGCCATACAAAAGTGATGCACATGTACAGATGCGAAAAAGTCATCCCTTATGATTTTTCACATGGTTTAAACTTATATTTTTCATGAAAAATGAAATTATGATGATTTGCCTCCATGACATTCAATATCAAATGTTAATTTCATTTGAAAAAGCATTATAATTATTGGTCTCTTTGCATGAACCACTTTACCCCGGTTTTCGCATTCAATTCATTAACAAGTGCCCCAAAAAGAATAAATTATACAACATAGGTGAAATATTAGTGCTATTTCTCAAGCTCTCTCCAGGCTTGTATATATTACAATTGTTTGGCTTTGCGTGGTACACAAGGAAAACATCAAGACATGACTAACACAGCATTGCAGAAGCTTTTTAAACCTAATTAAAAGATTTAACCTGTTTAATCATCTGACGTTAGTAACGCGTTAGCGATATCCGCTATACGACTAGTGTCATGTGTATGACTAACCGTCACGGCACCTGTATGTTACTTTATGTTCCTTGTGTGGTGAAGGTCGTGCATGATTCGTGAGTGGGAGAGATCGGACTGTTAGGAAGTGGGGAATCGTGTAAACTAAGTGATGTCATAGTTACACATTGTCGCGTTGCATAATGGAGGGGTAAGAAAGAGGGGGAATGGGAGATGAGAATGTGGACGTTAGAGATGAGACAGAAAGCGGTTTAAAATCATCACAATACATACATGAGAAATTCAGAAATTCAACATAATCTTTAAAACCATATACCGAGGAATATTTAACTGCATCCATAGAGAGCATGCGATGATCTCGTTCCCCCACGTGTCACCACACCCTCATGAAGTCATCACGATTTGCTTCTCTCCTTAAATCCCACAATAAGATATCCATTAAGAATTGCACCGGTGGTTAAAGCTCCCATTAAACTATACACACCTTGAATGGTCGCGTTATTGCTTGTAATAGAGTCTGCGTGGGGTTCTCTCCAAAGATTTAAACTATGAAAACGACAGACAATTATTCAGGTCACTGCAGACTATGAATGCATATATAATAATTTATAAGTATGCAGAATAATTATAACAATTTAATAAACATTAATTTAAAGCCTTTTTACCTCTTTGCTTTAGATGTGAATAAAAGTACACTGTTTAGGGATATACATGTATGTGTATTCTGCATAAGCAATGTTCCATATGCAGTTATAATTTATAACTTACATTTTGCTAAGTCTATTTCTAGAATATATAAAGGTATACATTATTATACTTTTATTCCAAACATTCTCCCGATTTTTTGTTACAATTATGTAGACTTAGAAACAGTACTCTTATTCTAATTCTGATCCATGGATGTGTTTCAAAATATAATATATACCTATTCATAATTTAACTGAACCTTTCCATTTTCCAGGGACACAATAACGGACATCCTCAAAGACATACCTCCGGAACAAATTCAGGAACTTGGAAACGATGAATTTGACATAAAGATAAACTCGTGCCATGACCTTCACATGAGCTTGACCCACAGTCCACTAAGAAAGAAAAGGTTGACAGCAATTTACCCGGGTAAATAATGTTTATATCCATCAAATGAACAGTTTTAGGAACTATACGAAACTAACTAAAGTCACTGCCATTATAAAATGATTTAAAACAATTATGACCACGATTGGATTGTGGTCCACCAATAAAAGAGATTACTCTCGTTTTTCCAGGGCATATACACAGTGAGACCTTGCTTACTTGGAACCCGTATATCCTGAAAAAAAGGCCCTCCGTATGAAAAGTATTTCAAATCGTCTCAATACATTTCTATACAAATGGTTCACTGATATGTACTTTTCGTATGTTAAAATGTCATTTTAATACAAAATATAAACTGTTTGAGAGGCATTCTAGAAGTTGGTGTGATGAAGAAGAAAATAATAAAATATTTGTCTTCTTCACAAAATATAAATTCTTAAAAATACTAACAAGATACTATGAACATGATGAAGTGTATCAATAGTTTCTCCTCTAATATAACTTGAAATGTCAACATTCTAGTTTGCACTTCAAGCATCATGGGAATATAGATACGTATAATTCGTAGTGTAATAACGTCCCTGATACCATTGACGTTCATGTTAAAGGGGGATAATTATATGTTGTCCTCTGTTGGGGAGCGCAGGTAGGGGAACCCTTAAGGTGCATATATAAGATATTATATGAGTAACTGTGTCATATGACTGTTACATAATAATGTGTGCTATAGATGCACATGTTAATATACGACAAATATTACACCACTTACGGTAACAGCGACATGTACGAACTTGCACAGTTTAAGCATTTCATTCACATTGGCTCTGAAAACCATTCTGATTGTTCTCCTAAATACAAAGCTTCGCGGCCTCTTCATCTGTTATAACAAACAATTTAAATCGTTACATAATGTCAAGTATATTCTCTGCCAGGTACCAATGGTGTTATTTTTGTGGTACCTCATGTCCAGTATATTTTCTCCCAGGTACCAAGTGGTGTGGTATTGGTGGTACCTCATATATAGTATATTCTCCCCAGGTACCAAGTGGTGTGGTATTGGTGGTACCTCATATATAGTATATTCTCCCCAGGTACCAAGTGGTGTGGTATTGGTGGTACCTCATATATAGTATATTCTCCCCAGGTACCAAGTGGTGTGGTATTGGTGGTACCTCATATATAGTATATTCTCCCAGGTACCAAGTGGTGTGGTATTGGTGGTACCTCATATATAGTATATTCTCCCCAGGTACCAAGTGGTGTGGTATTGGTGGTACCTCATATATAGTATATTCTCCCCAGGTACCAAGTGGTGTGGTATTGGTGGTACCTCATATATAGTATATTCTCCCCAGGTACCAAGTGG
Organism: Gibbula magus; assembly: GCA_936450465.1. Lineage (NCBI taxonomy): Eukaryota > Metazoa > Mollusca > Gastropoda > Trochida > Trochidae > Gibbula > Gibbula magus. The sequence goes on along the minus strand of OW388295.1, from coordinate 26,449,534 downwards.
TGTGGTATTGGTGGTACCTCATATATAGTATATTCTCCCCAGGTACCAAGTGGTGTGGTATTGGTGGTACCTCATATATAGTATATTCTCCCCAGGTACCAAGTGGTGTGGTATTGGTGGTACCTCATATATAGTATATTCTCCCCAGGTACCAAGTGGTGTGGTATTGGTGGTACCTCATATATAGTATATTCTCCCCAGGTACCAAGTGGTGTGGTATTGGTGGTACCTCATATATAGTATATTCTCCCCAGGTACCAAGTGGTGTGGTATTGGTGGTACCTCATATATAGTATATTCTCCCCAGGTACCAAGTGGTGTGGTATTGGTGGTACCTCATATATAGTATATTCTCCCCAGGTACCAAGTGGTGTGGTATTGGTGGTACCTCATATATAGTATATTCTCCCCAGGTACCAAGTGGTGTGGTATTGGTGGTACCTCATATATAGTATATTCTCCCCAGGTACCAAGTGGTGTGGTATTGGTGGTACCTCATATATAGTATATTCTCCCCAGGTACCAAGTGGTGTGGTATTGGTGGTACCTCATATATAGTATATTCTCCCCAGGTACCAAGTGGTGTGGTATTGGTGGTACCTCATATATAGTATATTCTCCCCAGGTACCAAGTGGTGTGGTATTGGTGGTACCTCATATATATATAGTATATTCTCCCCCAGGTACCAAGTGGTGTGGTATTGGCGGTACCTCATATATAGTATATTCTCCCCAGGTACCAAGTGGTGTGGTATTGGTGGTACCTCATATATAGTATATTCTCACCAGGTACCAAGTGGTGTGGTATTGGTGGTACCTCATATAAAGTATATTCTCCCCAGGTACCAAGTGGTGTGGTATTGGTGGTACCTCATATATAGTATATTCTCCCCAGGTACCAAGTGGTGTGGTATTGGTGGTACCTCATATATAGTATATTCTCCCAGGTACCAAGTGGTGTGGTATTGGTGGTACCTCATATATAGTATATTCTCCCCAGGTACCAAGTGGTGTGGTATTGGTGGTACCTCATATATAGTATATTCTCCCCAGGTACCAAGTGGTGTGGTATTGGTGGTACCTCATATATAGTATATTCTCACCAGGTACCAAGTGGTGTGGTATTGGTGGTACCTCATATAAAGTATATTCTCCCCAGGTACCAAGTGGTGTGGTATTGGTGGTACCTCATATATAGTATATTCTCCCCAGGTACCAAGTGGTGTGGTATTGGTGGTACCTCATATATAGTATATTCTCCCAGGTACCAAGTGGTGTGGTATTGGTGGTACCTCATATATAGTATATTCTCCCCAGGTACCAAGTGGTGTGGTATTGGTGGTACCTCATATATAGTATATTCTCCCCAGGTACCAAGTAGTGTGGTATTGGTGGTACCTCATATATAGTATATTCTCCCCAGGTACCAAGTGGTGTGGTATTGGTGGTACCTCATATATAGTATATTCTCCCCAGGTACCAAGTGGTGTGGTATTGGTGGTACCTCATATATAGTATATTCTCCCCAGGTACCAAGTGGTGTGGTATTGGTGGTACCTCATATATAGTATATTCTCCCCAGGTACCAAGTGGTGTGGTATTGGTGGTACCTCATATATAGTATATTCTCCCCAGGTACCAAGTGGTGTGGTATTGGTGGTACCTCATATATAGTATATTCTCCCCAGGTACCAAGTGGTGTGGTATTGGTGGTACCTCATATATAGTATATTCTCCCCAGGTACCAAGTGGTGTGGTATTGGTGGTACCTCATATATAGTATATTCTCCACAAGTACCAAGTGGTGTGGTATTGGTGGTACCTCATATATAGTATATTCTCCCCAGGTACCAAGTGGTGTGGTATTGGTGGTACCTCATATATAGTATATTCTCCCCAGGTACCAAGTGGTGTGGTATTGGTGGTACCTCATATATAGTATATTCTCCCCAGGTACCAAGTGGTGTGGTATTGGTGGTACCTCATATAAAGTATATTCTCCCCAGGTACCAAGTGGTGTGGTATTGGTGGTACCTCATATATAGTATATTCTCCCCAGGTACCAAGTGGTGTGGTATTGGTGGTACCTCATATATAGTATATTCTCCCCAGGTACCAAGTGGTGTGGTATTGGTGGTACCTCATATATAGTATATTCTCCCCAGGTACCAAGTGGTGTGGTATTGGTGGTACCTCATATATAGTATATTCTCCCCAGGTACCAAGTGGTGTGGTATTGGTGGTACCTCATATATAGTATATTCTCCCCAGGTACCAAGTGGTGTGGTATTGGTGGTACCTCATATATAGTATATTCTCCCCAGGTACCAAGTGGTGTGGTATTGGTGGTACCTCATATATAGTATATTCTCCCCAGGTACCAAGTGGTGTGGTATTGGTGGTACCTCATATATAGTATATTCTCCCCAGGTACCAAGTGGTGTGGTATTGGTGGTACCTCATATATAGTATATTCTCCCCAGGTACCAAGTGGTGTGGTATTGGTGGTACCTCATATATAGTATATTCTCCACAAGTACCAAGTGGTGTGGTATTGGTGGTACCTCATATATAGTATATTCTCCCCAGGTACCAAGTGGTGTGGTATTGGTGGTACCTCATATATAGTATATTCTCCCCAGGTACCAAGTGGTGTGGTATTGGTGGTACCTCATATATAGTATATTCTCCCCAGGTACCAAGTGGTGTGGTATTGGTGGTACCTCATATATAGTATATTCTCCCCAGGTACCAAGTGGTGTGGTATTGGTGGTACCTCATATAAAGTATATTCTCCCCAGGTACCAAGTGGTGTGGTATTGGTGGTACCTCATATATAGTATATTCTCCCCAGGTACCAAGTGGTGTGGTATTGGTGGTACCTCATATATAGTATATTCTCCCCAGGTACCAAGTGGTGTGGTATTGGTGGTACCTCATATATAGTATATTCTCCCCAGGTACCAAGTGGTGTGGTATTGGTGGTACCTCATATATAGTATATTCTCCCCAGGTACCAAGTGGTGTGGTATTGGCGGTACCTCATATATATATAGTATATTCTCCCCCAGGTACCAAGTGGTGTGGTATTGGCGGTACCTCATATATAGTATATTCTCCCCAGGTACCAAGTGGTGTGGTATTGGTGGTACCTCATATATAGTATATTCTCCCCAGGTACCAAGTGGTGTGGTATTGGTGGTACCTCATATATAGTATATTCTCCCCAGGTACCAAGTGGTGTGGTATTGGCGGTACCTCATATATAGTATATTCTCCCCAGGTACCAAGTGGTGTGTTATTGGCGGTACCTCATATATAGTATATTCTCCCCAGGTACCAAGTGGTGTGGTATTGGCGGTACCTCATATATAGTATATTCTCCCCAGGTACCAAGTGGTGTGGTATTGGTGGTACCTCATATATAGTATATTCTCCCCAGGTACCAAGTGGTGTGGTATTGGTGGTACCTCATATATAGTATATTCTCCCCAGGTACCAAGTGGTGTGGTATTGGTGGTACCTCATATATAGTATATTCTCCCCAGGTACCAAGTGGTGTGGTATTGGCGGTACCTCATATATAGTATATTCTCCCCAGGTACCAAGTGGTGTGGTATTGGTGGTACCTCATATATAGTATATTCTCCCCAGGTACCAAGTGGTGTGGTATTGGTGGTACCTCATATATAGTATATTCTCCCAGGTACCAAGTAGTGTGGTATTGGTGGTACCTCATATATAGTATATTCTCCACAGGTACCAAGTGGTGTGGTATTGGTGGTACCTCATATATAGTATATTCTCCCCAGGTACCAAGTAGTGTGGTATTGGTGGTACCTCATATATAGTATATTCTCCCCAGGTACCAAGTGGTGTGGTATTGGTGGTACCTCATATATAGTATATTCTCCCCAGGTACCAAGTGGTGTGGTATTGGTGGTACCTCATATATAGTATATTCTCCCCAGGTACCAAGTGGTGTGGTATTGGTGGTACCTCATATATAGTATATTCTCCCCAGGTACCAAGTGGTGTGGAGTGGGTAACGTCAGCAAGCACGAGGACGACCTGGGTCAGCACAACGAGACCGACGTCTGTTGCAGAGGTCATGACCAGTGTCCGGACTGGATTCTCCCCTTTCAAACAAAATATGGTCTCAAAAACTGGGCCGTATATCCCAAGTAAGTTAAAGTGGTAAATTACACCATCACTTACGTGTTTGTGCATAGGAAACAAACTATGGTCTCAAAAACTGGGCCTTATATCCCAAGTAAGTTAAAGTGGTAAATCACACCATCACTTACGTGTTTTGCATAGGAAACAAACTATGGTCTCAAAAACTGGGCCTTATATCCCAAGTAAGTTAAAGTGGTAAATCACACCATCACTTACGTGTTTTGCATAGGAAACAAACTATGGTCTCAAAAACTGGGCCGTATATCCCAAGTAAGTTAAAGTGGTAAATCACACCATCACTTACGTGTTTTGCATAGGAAACAAACTATGGTCTCAAAAACTGGGCCGTATATCCCAAGTAAGTTAAAGTGGTAAATCACACCATCACTTACGTGTTTTGCATAGGAAACAAACTATGGTCTCAAAAACTGGGCCTTATATCCCAAGTTAGTTAAAATAAGATAAAATAAGCAAATAAGACCGGGTTGAGGGAAGAGGTAACTGTGGTGAACATTCTCCCGGGACACTTTTACAATTTCTTTAAACTAAATATCTCTTTGTATTTGTAGAAAAATAATAGATAGTTCGTTCTGCGTCGAAGAACGTCGTCCAACTGACTGGTATCAGTATAGTTCAATAGAAATAGGCAACCCGCTACATGGCTGGATAATCTGAGAGTTTGAAGTTTAACTTCCCGACACACAGGTTGAGAGTTGTGGAATCACATTTAGCAAGAGACTGGAATCAAAACGTTGTTGACTGCCGTTGATGTGTAAATAGATGCTTGGTCTACATCAGATTATAATGCAAAGAGCGTTAAGTCCATGCATTTAGTATTCATAAACTCATAGTTATTAGCGTTCAAATAATTAAACAGAGATTTTACCGTTGATATTTACAGAACTATTTCCTTAAAAACATGTTCCTTCTTTCAAACCAGCTTGAGTAGGAATTGATACCATCACGTTAAGAAATATCCTTGTTATGATGATGGTACAGATGGAAGTGTGTGTTGTATATTGCATCCTGTGTTACAGGTTGCCGTGTTGGTGTGATGAAAAGTTTTACACGTGCCTGAAGAACTCCTCAGATGACGCAGCGAGACCAGTCGGCAGACTCTTCTTCAACTTCCTCAGAACAACGTGCTTTAAAGACGTACATCCTCGTAAATGTGTTAAAAGGTGCCAAACTAATTCTTTTGGTTTGAGAAAATGAGCAGGGAAGCTTAAATATTTTATAGTTTGAACTCTAGCATTGTTCGGGTATACTTCTTGATAAAGCATGATGTTCTTCAGAGGCATTTAGAGGTTGGGTATTGACGTGAGTACTGTGTGTGACAACTCCTTTACTGTGTGTGACAACTCCTTTACTGTATGTGACAACTCATTTACTGTATGTGACAACTCCTTTACTGTGTGTGACAACTACTTTACTGTATGTGACAACTAATTTACTGTATGTGACAACTCATTAACTGTATGTGACAACTCATTTACTGTATTCGACAACTCATTTACTGTATGTGACAACTCATTTACTGTATGTGACAACTCATTTACTGTATGTGACAACTCATTTACTGTATGCGACGAAAGTTAACTGCTGTTCCTTAATTACCCCATTCACAGGGTTAATTGTAATGTCGGCTTAGTTCAAGGTTACTCAAAGTTTGTTATGACTCTTGTTTCTAATTTGAAGTATTGAACATATAAGTAAAATGTCCCCTGGTTTGGTTTCATCTGAAACTCATCTTTACAGATGGGGCGCTGGAAATAGCATTAGAACTATAGCAACGAGTAGTGTACTCGCCTTGTGCTGGAAGTCACCAAGTATGCATGAATTCTTAATCTGAACCTTTAACTATAGCAACTAGTAGTGTACTCGCCTTGTGCTGGAAGTCACCAAGTATGCATGAATTCTTAATCTGAACCTTTAATTATAGCAACTAGTAGGGTACTCGCCTTGTGCTGGAAGTCACCCAGTATGCATGAATTCTAATCTGAACCTTTAACTATAGCAACTAGTAGGGTACTCGCCTTGTGCTGGAAGTCACCCAGTATGCATGAATTCTTAATCTGAACCTTTATCTATAGCAACTAGTAGTGTACTCGCCTTGTGCTGGAAGTCACCAAGTATGCATGAATTCTTAATCTGAACCTTTAACTATAGCAACTAGTAGTGTACTCGCCTTGTGCTGGAAGTCACCAAGTATGCATGAATTCTTAATCAGAACCTTTAACTATAGCAACGAGTAGTGTACTCGCCTTGTGCTGGAAGTCTCCAAGTATGCATGAATTCTTAATCTGAACCTTTAACTATAGCAACTAGTAGTGTACTCGCCTTGTGCTGGAAGTCACCCAGTATGCATGAATTCTTAATCAGAACCTTTAACTTTAGCAACGAGTAGTGTACTCGCCTTGTGCTGGAAGTCACCAAGTATGCATGAATTCTTAATCTGAACCTTTAATTATAGCAACTAGTAGGGTACTCGCCTTGTGCTGGAAGTCACCAAGTATGCATGAATTCTTAATCTGAACCTTTATCTATAGCAACTAGTAGTGTACTCGCCTTGTGCTGGAAGTCACCAAGTATGCATGAATTCTTAATCAGAACCTTTAACTATAGCGACGAGTAGTGTACTCGCCTTGTACTGGAAGTCACCAAGTATGCATGAATTCTTAATCTGAACCTTTAACTATAGCAACGAGTAATGTACTCGCCTTGTGCTGGAAGTCACCGAGTATGCATGAATTCTTAATCTGAACCTTTAACTATAGCAACTAGTAATGTACTCGCCTTGTGCTGGAAGTCACCGAGTATGCATGAATTCTTAATCTGAACCTTTGTTGCCTTCCAGGGGCTGGTGGAATACTTGCACGAAATATGCTGACGACAAGACGAGAACTGTCAAAAAGTTTGTCTACAATAGATGGTTCTGACTTATCACCGTCATAACAGCAGCTTCTAACTTATTGAAAATAATACAAAGAAAAATACATGTGTCGGGTTCACTATTCGGTGTTGTGTTGTTATTGAAAACTAAATAAATTAATACTTTTTGTGTGACCACAGGCAAACAGAAATTAAAATGAGTTGCGCAACGTAGAAACACATAATCACAATGTCACAGTACAGAATACTGAAAGTATTGACGCAGAATCACAATGTCATAATAAAGATTTTCGAGGCTTTGTGAGAGATATACCCATACTTTCTGAGTGTATCGAATGATACCCTACACTTTTCCTCGAGGGGCCCTTACGAGGCGCAAGCCGAGTGTAGTGTAGTGTAGGGTATCATTTGATACACGAGGAATAGAATGGGTACATCTGTCTTATACCCCACTTACGGTCGAGTGTAAACGAATACTATTTCATAATATTGCTAAACAAATACAGCTTTAAACAAGCTAGTGCATGAAACGCACAACCCAACTGAGGCCTCCCGGGTACCCTCAGCCCGTGCTGCGTTGAATGGTTACCCATGTTTGGGACTTCGAAATCTAATTGATATAGCCCAATGACGGAATTGTCAACGCAGACGCACGTGCATCTTGCAGAAATGTACAGCTAACGCCAAAACTGCATAGCTTATGTCAACATGGCCAAAGTTTTAAAACAACTTTAAGTATATTAAGACATTTCGCACTTAAAATTAAATAACATTCTTATATAAAAAGAAATACAGAAATTTATGATATCATATCATGCATTATATAAGAACCTTCTTCATTTGGTCATGAACAAATGTACGAAGTTTCAACTGGCTTCGTGGTGTAATGGTTAGTTCGTTCGGCCAGAAAGCAACATGACACAGGTAAAGTATCACCACTTCGATTTGAAAATTTAGAAAATTGACTCCATTGATTTTCAGTTGTCGAAAAGTGTAGGTTTATTAGAAAAGTGTAGGTATATCAGAAAAAGTGTAGGTATATCAGAAAAAAGTGTAGGTGTATCGGCTAATACACATACACTTGCAACAAAAGAAACCATAGCAACGAGACCGGAAGTGGGGTATAAAATACAGAATCGCAATGTCTTAAAGCAGAATCCCAAGATCAACACTGAATCGCAACGTCTCAAAAAAGAATCACAACGTCTTAACGAAGAACCATAAGGTCTTAACACAGAATCTCAATTTCATAAAAAGGAACCACAAGGCCTTAACACGGAATCACAATGTTTTAACGGAGAATCACAAAGTATTGAAACAGATTCACAAGGTCTTAATATAAACCAAAATGTCTTAAAGGCTCAAATAAGTCGTTGAAATGTATTTGAAAAATAGTGTCACAAATAATTAAAAATTCTCTCTTCGGAAAATCAAGTTTAAAAATGATTTAAAAAACCATGGGAATCGTTTTTGTGATTCGAAATAATAATGAAATGAGTTCACATTAAAATGGCCACCATGCAATTTTGACTTTATACACAACAACGTTATTACCACGACGGATTATTATGGTTTGTGTAATAAGGTGTTTAACGCTCTAAAGTAAAAATAAATGATATAAACTATCCCATTTAACCTAATTACTTCTGTATCTACTTCCATGCTTGTACATAATTAGTTGCTTCTCTGGCTTCCTGTTTATCTACTTATATATAATGTACCAACCACTTTGTTCAGTATCCACCTGAAGAAGGGGCAAGACGTAGCCCAGAAACGTCGTGTGAAACAAATATAGAAGTTGTTATCCATAACATTTGTCTCTCATGACATAAACTATCATTATAAAATGAATAGAAACTTTGAAAAAATAAAATTTGGAAACAAAACGTGCTACAGCCCCTTTAATAAATGTATGTGGCCACCAATTATTCTAGAACTAGTTAGATCAGCCTTAGTTTACTCGAGATGAAGTAATGTCTCAACCATAAATTGTCCACCAGTTACCTCGGGCTGTGTTGTGCCCTGAATTGTAATAAAAATCGCAAATTGTAATACCTGCCGTGAATTGTAATAAAATTTGCCCTGAATTGTAATAAAGTTTTCAGAAATCACTTTTATACCAACAATTCCAACAGAAACTGTTTTCTATTTCAAAAAAAATTGTAAAAAACTATTTAACCATCAAACATTATAATTTACAAAGGGTTATTTCAGTCTGAGACGAGTTTATTACAATTTGAGGCAAGCGATAGATTTTTGCCACCCTTGCCCTGAATTGTAATAAAGTTTTCAGAAATCACTTTTATACCAACAATTCCAACAGACACTGTTTTCTATTTTAAAAACGTTTGTAAAAAACTATTTAACCATCAAACATTATCATTTACAAAGGGTTATTTCAGTCTTAGACGAGTTTATTACAATTTGAGGCAAGCGATAGATTTTTGGCACCCTTGCCCTGAATTGTAATAAAGTTTTCAGAAATCACTTTTATACCAACAATTTCAACAGAAACTGTTTTCTATTTCAAAAACATTTGTAAAAAACTATTTAACCATCAAACATTATCATTTACAAAGGGTTATTTCAGTCTTAGACGAGTTTATTACAATTTGAGGCAAGCGATAGATTTTTGGCACCCTTGCCCTGAATTGTAATAAAGTTTTCAGAAATCAGTTTTATACCAACAATTCCAACAGAAACTGTTTTCTACTACAAAAACATCTTTAAAAAACTATTTAAACATCAAACATTATCATTTACAAAGGGTTATTAGTCTGAGACGAGTTTATTACAATTTGAGGCAATCGATACATTTTTGGCACCCTTGCCCTGAATTGTAATAAAGTTTTCAGAAATCACTTTTATACCAACAATTCCAACAGAAACTGTTTTCTATTACAAAAACATCTTTAAAAAACTATTTAAACATCAAACATTATCATTTATAAAGGGTTATTTCAGTCTGAGACGAGTTTATTACAATTTGAGGCAAGCGATAGATTTTTGGCACCCTTGCCCTGAATTGTAATAAAGTTTTCAGAAAATATTTTTATACCAACAATTCCAACAGAAACTGTTTTCTATTTCAAAAGCATTTGTAAAAAACTATTTAACCATCAAACATTATCATTTACAAATGGTTATTTCAGTCTTAGACAAGTTTATTACAATTTGAGGCAAGCGATAGATTTTTGGCACCCTTGCCGTGAATTGTAATAAAGTTTTCAGAAATCACTTTTATACCAACAATTCCAACAGAAACTGTTTTCTATTTCAAAAAAATTTGTAAAAAAATATTTAACCATCAAACATTATCATTTACAAAGGGTTATTTCAGTCTGAGACGAGTTTATTACAATTTGAGGCAAGCGATAGATTTTTGGCACTCTTGCCCTGAATTGTAATAAACTTTTCAGAAATCACTTTTATACCAACAATTCCAACAGAAACTATTTTCTATTACAAAACCATCTATAAAAAACTATTTAAACATCAAACATTATCATTTACAAAGGGTTATTTCAGTCTGAGACGAGTTTATTACAATTTGAGGCAAGCGATAGATTTTTGGCACCCTTGCCCTGAATTGTAATAAAGTTTTCAGAAATCACTTTTATACCAACAATTCCAACAGAAACTGTTTTCTATTTCAAAAAAATTTGTAAAAAACTATTTAACCATCAAACATTATCATTTACAAAGGGTTATTTCAGTCTGAGACGAGTTTATTACAATTTGAGGCAAGCGATAGATTTTTGCCACCCTTGCCCTGAATTGTAATAAAGTTTTCAGAAATCACTTTTATACCAACAATTCCAACAGAAACTGTTTTCTATTTCAAAAAAATTTGTAAAAAACTATTTAACCATCAAACATTATCATTTACAAAGGGTTATTTCAGTCTGAGACGAGTTTATTACAATTTGAGGCAAGCGATAGATTTTTGCCACCCTTGCCCTGAATTGTAATAAAGTTTTCAGAAATCACTTTTATACCAACAATTCCAACAGAAACTGTTTTCTATTTTAAAAACGTTTGTTAAAAACTATTTAACCATCAAACATTATCATTTACAAAGGGTTATTTCAGTCTTAGACGAGTTTATTACAATTTGAGGCAAGCGATAGATTTTTGGCACCCTTGCCCTGAATTGTAATAAAGTTTTCAGAAATCACTTTTATACCAACAATTTCAACAGAAACTGTTTTCTATTTCAAAAACATTTGTAAAAAACTATTTAACCATCAAACATTATCATTTACAAAGGGTTATTTCAGTCTTAGACGAGTTTATTACAATTTGAGGCAAGCGATAGATTTTTGGCACCCTTGCCCTGAATTGTAATAAAGTTTTCAGAAATCAGTTTTATACCAACAATTCCAACAGAAACTGTTTTCTATTACAAAAACATCTTTAAAAAACTATTTAAACATCAAACATTATCATTTACAAAGGGTTATTAGTCTGAGACGAGTTTATTACAATTTGAGGCAATCGATACATTTTTGGCACCCTTGCCCTGAATTGTAATAAAGTTTTCAGAAATCACTTTTATACCAACAATTCCAACAGAAACTGTTTTCTATTACAAAAACATCTTTAAAAAACTATTTAAACATCAAACATTATCATTTATAAAGGGTTATTTCAGTCTGAGACGAGTTTATTACAATTTGAGGCAAGCGATAGATTTTTGGCACCCTTGCCCTGAATTGTAATAAAGTTTTCAGAAAATATTTTTATACCAACAATTCCAACAGAAACTGTTTTCTATTTCAAAAGCATTTGTAAAAAACTATTTAACCATCAAACATTATCATTTACAAATGGTTATTTCAGTCTTAGACAAGTTTATTACAATTTGAGGCAAGCGATAGATTTTTGGCACCCTTGCCGTGAATTGTAATAAAGTTTTCAGAAATCACTTTTATACCAACAATTCCAACAGAAACTGTTTTCTATTTCAAAAAAATTTGTAAAAAAATATTTAACCATCAAACATTATCATTTACAAAGGGTTATTTCAGTCTGAGACGAGTTTATTACAATTTGAGGCAAGCGATAGATTTTTGGCACCCTTGCCCTGAATTGTAATAAACTTTTCAGAAATCACTTTTATACCAACAATTCCAACAGAAACTATTTTCTATTACAAAACCATCTATAAAAAACTATTTAAACATCAAACATTATCATTTACAAAGGGTTATTTCAGTCTGAGACGAGTTTATTACAATTTGAGGCAAGCGATAGATTTTTGGCACCCTTGCCCTGAATTGTAATAAAGTTTTCAGAAATCACTTTTATACCAACAATTCCAACAGAAACTGTTTTCTATTTTAAAAACGTTTGTTAAAAAACTCTTTAAACATCAAACATTATCATTTACAAAGGGTAATTTCAGTCTGAGACGAGTTTATTACAATTTGAGGCAAGCGATAGATTTTTGGCACCCTTGCCCTGAATTGTAATAAAGTTTTCAGAAATCACTTTTATACCAACAATTCCAACAGAAACTGTTTTCTATTTCAAAAAAATTTGTAAAAAACTATTTAACCATCAAACATTATCATTTACAAAGGGTTATTTCAGTCTGAGACGAGTTTATTACAATTTGAGGCAAGCGATAGATTTTTGCCACCCTTGCCCTGAATTGTAATAAACTTTTCAGAAATCACTTTTATACCAACAATTCCAACAGAAACTGTTTTCTATTTCAAAAACATTTGTAAAAAACTATTTAACCATCAAACATTATCATTTACAAAGGGTTATTACAGCCTTAGACGAGTTTATTACAATTTGAGGCAAGCGATAGATTTTTGGCACCCTTGCCCTGAATTGTAATAAAGTTTTCAGAAATCACTTTTATACCAACAATTCCAACAGAAACTGTTTTCTATTTTAAAAACGTTTGTAAAAAAACTATTTAAACATCAAACATTATCATTTACAAAGGGTAATTTCAGTCTGAGACGAGTTTATTACAATTTGAGGCAAGCGATAGATTTTTGGCACCCTTGCCCTGAATTGTAATAAAGTTTTCAGAAATCACTTTTATACCAACAATTCCAACAGAAACTGTTTTCTATTTCAAAAAAATTTGTAAAAAACTATTTAACCATCAAACATTATCATTTACAAAGGGTTATTTCAGTCTGAGACGAGTTTATTACAATTTGAGGCAAGCGATAGATTTTTGGCACCCTTGCCCTGAATTGTAATAAACTTTTCAGAAATCACTTTTATACCAACAATTCCAACAGAAACTGTTTTCTATTTCAAAAACATTTGTAAAAAACTATTTAACCATCAAACATTATCATTTACAAAGGGTTATTACAGCCTTAGACGAGTTTATTACAATTTGAGGCAAGCAATAGATTTTGGCACCCTTGCCCTGAATTGTAATAAAGTTTTCAGAAATCACTTTTATACCAACAATTCCAACAGAAACTGTTTTCTATTTTAAAAACGTTTGTAAAAAAACTATTTAAACATCAAACATTATCATTTACAAAGGGTAATTTCAGTCTGAAACGAGTTTATTACAATTTGAGGCAAGCGATAGATTTTTGGCACCCTTGCCCTGAATTGTAATAAAGTTTTCAGAAATCACTTTTATACCAACAATTCCAATAGAAAGTGACACTGGGAAAACATATGATATTTAATCATTTACTCCCATTTACTCCCGGAGTAAATATCATCTTTAGTCATATTTAATCCTGAAGTAAATATCATCTTTATTTGTAAATATCTTATTTAATTCAGATTAAATGTTTGTAAATATCATCTTTAATTCAGATTAAATGTTTGTAAATATCATCTTTAATTAAGATTAAATATTTGTAAATATCATGTTAATATATGATTCAATATTTCAAATATAATATTATCACGGGAAGGAAGTGTAGTCAGTTGCTTAATAATACTCTCCAATCAATGAAAAGAGTTGTTAAATAAATGTACTTGATTAGAATGAAACACTCCCTAAATTGAATTATTTCAAGGTGTAAAAGAGTAAATATTCATCATGTCTTTGGAGGTAATTTACAAGTTGAATACATAAAAAAATCAATATTCTATTACAAGCTTTTATTGTGAACTTATTTCGGAGTAAATGATCATTACCAGATAAAGAAAAATCAAATTTACGTTAAATGCGATCTCTCCTCTAATAAGTATATGAAACACTCATTGAGTTACTTATTAATTCAAGAAAATAAAAGTTGCATCCATAATCACGGATAGACGGACAAGACTCTATCCCACAGTATTGCATGCCATTGGGATAAAATAATAGTTTTACTTGCCAAAAAATGAAGCCCGCAAATATGATAACATTTTATGCAATAGACAATTTCAGTTGAAGCAATTGCATTTTGGAACAAATTAACATTTTCCCTGGTTATAATGCCAATCATCAGAAAACCGTTTATGCCATCTATATGATATAATAAAATTTACGATGTTGATTTAACTATTTACACTGTGAATGTCCAGTTTTTCGAGGTACATACTTTTTTCAGAGTCTGAATGTAAGACTATCATGCACTCAACCGCAAAAGAAATGTCACCAACCCCTAAATGTTGCTGTCTGAGAAAGTAGATTTTGAATGTATATGATGGACACATATTCAATAAAGATGTACTCACAATTCCATACGTTAGAGAATGAGGCTTTTCTTTTAATGTCAGTTCAAATACAGTTGCATTGTTGAAATCGCTTTTTCAAAATGTTTTTGGGTCAGAGTATTTGGCATTTAAGTCAAATGTATAAAGTATAAAATGTAGAAACTACATAAAATACAATAAAATATGGTGTCGACATGAATAACCTTCTTTTACTTAAATTTGATGACGCGTCTTTACTGCAGGATGTCATAAAATGCCAAAAAAATCCTTTTAGACTCCCCTATCTCATCAGGTTACGGAAATTCGAAAACTCGTGAATTTTGAGAATTGCCAATTCTTAAAAGGTGTTTCTCAGAAATATGCATAGATAATGTTTTGAAATTTCAGGTTTAGTTAAGTTTTCCTTCTGAAGACATGATGTATCTCTGTTTCAGTCGTGAGTATAACTCTTGGAATTAATTATCTTGTATTTTGTATGGTGACGTTTCTTTTGCGGTTGCACAGAATACACCAGCTAAATGTTACTGTTCATTATATAAATCAAATCAAATCAAATCCCGACGAACAGCCTGCGTAAGCTATGTAAGAGAAAGCATGGGAGTAAGTGACGCCTGAACACACAGATGTGTAGATGTTTATCTATAACATAGTCTTCATTCTCTGCAAACATATATACATGCAAAGAACGATAGTGTTTCCATTTGTGACATTATATTAAGGGTATACTATTTAACATTACAAGGGTCAAACATATCAGTATAGAAACAATATTTTCGATTGCTATCTTGCTAAACCAGATTTGCTGTTATGAAGTGGACCATAAATGTGTGACCTACAGTAAAAACTGGAACTACTGACGTGCCTAATTATGATCAATCAATACTCCTAAAAAGCGATAAGTATTTAGCCTGCTGGTGATTTATGCAAAATAACAGACAGAAATATAATTTATACAGATGCAATCGCGGGTTAAAGATTTGATTTATGTTACCTCCCTTGCATATTGAGACATTTTCGTTAAAAATAGATTCTTTCCAGAGTTAGTTAAAACATCCAAATGAATTACGAGGATGATGATTAACATGAAAAGAAATGTGCTCTAAACTGCCGTTTCATTAAAAGAACAATCATTATTTCAAGCAAAAATTATACTTGTTACACAGAATGGAATAAAATGACATACAAATGTAAACGTCTAAAAATAATCTAGCGACACTTCACCACTGATTACTAACTCATATTATTACAACACACAACATAATTTAACATTTTTCGTTAATCAAGAAAAATCTGTATAGTACGATATGTATCGCATCTGAACATGAAAAGCGTCTCTTACTGACACTCAGTGTAATCATTTGTAAAACAAAGCGTAGAAAAGAATAACTTGGAATTTATGTTTTGGCATACTGCATAATCATTTGTACATATTAACGATCAAAAAACTTTCAATTCAGTATCACCACGATGCAATACTAGAGTGGTCTCATTAAACATGAACGCCCGGGGTTTGATACACAAACTTCCCTCCAAACAAAAGTTTTAAATATAAGTGTAATTTACGATTAGATTACATTTTATCATATTTATCTGCAATCACATGAGATCTTTTTTGATCAGCTTGTAAGTTATGACAATTTAGGTCTGAATGATCTAGTGACAATAAATACGCATTTTAAATATTGAAGGCATATCACTAAAACACCTATGACCATAGTTACGTTTTTCATAAAATGCATCCTACACCAAGGTCACAAGGTCACAAGGTCAAAGGTTATGAACTCAGTGTGTGACATCAGAAACAACATTATCTAAGGCCTATCCTGACAAATTAAAACTTTTGGTGAAGATTAAAATTTCAAAAGTTGTGTCGTTCATGAAGGTCAAGGTTAGAAGGTCAAAGAATATGACTACTTCAATTGTCTTATGTGAAGGGAAACACATTTATAAAGTTTCGAAGACATATCATTGATAAATCAAACGTTTTAGCCAAGCTATAAGTTCACGTTTAACCCACGGTCTGAAATGAGACGGGTAGACAGACGGATTCGCGCCACGACATAGACCCCTTTGGGTTTCACCCGGGGATTATGAACTGTACTTTTGCAACAAACACACATCTAAAATGGTTTTACATTCAACTTTTCTTTACAGTCATCTCTGAAGAAGTAATCTTTTATTTTTTTGGTGAAAGTGCGGGTATAGGAGGGTGAGTGTATATAAATGTATTCCTTAATTTATTTTCATTTCTTTATATCATATAACATTTATATTGCCAAATTTCCCTTTTATAGACTTCTGTTCTGGTGGCTCATAGATTTTATTGAATCAAATGTATGTACCTCTCTCTCAGTCTGTCTGTCTGTCTGTTTTCTGTCTGTCTGCCTGTCTCTCTGTCTCTGTCTCTGTCTCTGTCTCTGTCTCTGTCTCTCTCTCTGTCTCTCTCTGTCTCTCTCTCTCTCTCTCTCTCTCTCTCTCTCTCTCTCTCTCTCTCTCTCTCTCTCTCTCTCTGACACAACAAGTACGTAATCAATACAGCATAATAAGTACACATAAACTATCTAACTCAATTAGGGCTCATTAACAAGATACCAAACAGGTGTAAGTCATTAACTGCCGAAACTGTTCCGGCTTGTTAACAACGGTGAGAATGACCGACGGTTGAGAAGGCATAAGCCGAATACACAATGAATTCGATAATACACACTTGTGTATTCAGAACCTCTTTAGATCATAAATGTTGCAAGATTGACGCTTGCCTAAACTAAGGGAGTATTTTTGGTGTATAACGTGAAATAAGGATCAGATGGTATATTTTTACTGATTTAACAACTTTGCAATATAAAATGTACCCATTGATTTGATTTACCCGCGAGTAATAAACAACATATACAAGTTCGTTAGCGGTGTATTGCATTTGCAGTTGGTTTTATATTCCGACATGGATGACATTTATTGAATTGCTTGTTTCCATAGGATACATGTTGGCTATCAGCCCGTGTAAAATACTTCTTAGTTTCACAGAATTGCAATATTTACTGGCATATAGCACATGAATCATTTACAGTATTGGTTAACAAGAGGCAACAGCTATGAATTGTGGGGTTTGCGGTATACTTATGAGATAAATTATTTTTTCTAAAATGACTATAGGCAATACATAGAATGAGAAAAGGATATTCATATTCAATATTAACAGTGTTACAATTTCTTCAATCCCTTTAACTCCTAGGAATCTTATAGTTCGTTCCTGTGACCTGTACACACTCACATCAGGCAGGTAATAGTTTATCAACATGTATATAGAAAGTATATGGTAAAGGATTAAAGTTTGTTGTAATATGCTTTTCTTATAATTCGGTCTTGAATGGATCTGTACATTCATGTGTTATTCATATCTACTGAGAAAGCTGTAAGTATTATTGAGAAAGCTTTCTAGTTAACGCATTATTTTGACAATAACAACAGTATACGCACCCACAGGAATTGTTGAACTATATAAGTGCAACATTAATTTTAATGAATTGGTTTTCTTGCGAAATCAGATTTTATACAAAGTCTTCAAGTTTGGTAGTCTGTTTGATCTTTAAATAGTTTTTTAAAAATGTTTTTGCAATAGAAAACAGATTGCCTCAAATTGTAATAAACTCGTCTCCGACTGAAATAACCCTTTATAAATGAAAATGTTTGATGTTTAAATTGGGACACTGCACATATCAGGGAAACTTTTTATCCTTCTATTTCAATCAATCAAGTTTTTACTCATTTCGGTGAGCATCGTGTTTTAGATTTTTTGAAGGCTATACACCTTATTGACAAATTGTAAATTTTAACTTTTCATTATCAGCTTTTATTCAACTTGTGATAATACGCTGATGTTTTTACGGCCTTCGTGTCGTCTTCTGTTTTTCAATTGCAATTTTCATTTTTAAATTAGGCAAATAAATTAAATATCTCGCCGCTAATGGCTGCAATATTGCCGAAGCGGCGTTAAACAATAACTCACTCACTCACTCACTTGATGTTTAAAAAGTTTGTATGAAATGTTTTTGAAATAGAAAACAGTTTCTGTTGGAAATGAAGGTTTAAAAGTGATTTCTGAAAACTTTATTACAATTCAGGGCAAGGGTGCCAAAAATGCATCGCTTGCCTCAAATTGTAATAAACTTGTCTCAGACTGAAAAAAAACCCTTTGTAAATGATAATGTTTGATGTTTAAATAGTTTTTTAAAGATGTTTTTGTAATAGAAAACAGTTTCTGTTGGAATTGTTGGTATAAAAGTGATTTCTGAAAACTTTGTTACAATTCAGGGCAAGGGTGCCAAAAATCTATCGCTTGCCTCAAATTGTAATAAAATTGTCTAAGAATGAAATAACCCTTTGTAAATGATAATGTTTGATGTTTAAATAGTTTTTTTCAAAGATGTTTTTGTAATAGAAAACAGTTTCTGTTGGAATTGTTGGTATAAAAGTGATTTCTGAAAACTTTATTACAATTCAGGGCAAGGGTGCCACAAATCTATCGCTTGCCTCAAATTGTAATAAACTCGTCTCAGACTGAAATAACCCTTTGTACATGATAATGTTTGATGTTTAAATAGTTTTTTAAAGATGTTTTTGTAATAGAAAATAGTTTCTGTTGGAATTGTTGGTATAAAAGTGATTTCTGAAAACTTTATTACAATTCAGGGCAAGGGTGCCAAAAATCTATCGCTTGCCTCAAATTGTAATAAACTCGTCTAAGACTGAAATAACCCTTTGTAAATGATAATGTTTGATGGTTAAATAGTTTTTTACAAACGTTTTTAAAATAGAAAACAGTTTCTGTTGGAATTGTTGGTATAAAAGTGATTTCTGAAAACTTTATTACAATTCACGGCAAGGGTGCCAAAAATCTATCGCTTGCCTCAAATTGTAATAAACTTGTCTCAGACTGAAATTACCCTTTGTAAATGATAATGTTTGATGTTTAAATAGTTTTTTAAAGATGTTTTTGTAATAGAAAACAGTTTCTGTTGGAATTGTTGGTATAAAAGTGATTTCTGAAGACTTTGTTACAATTCAGGGCAAGGGTGCCAAAAATCTATCGCTTGCCTCAAATTGTAATAAACTCGTCTCAGACTGAAATAACCCTTTGTACATGAAAATGTTTGATGTTTAAATAGTTTTTTATAGATGTTTTTGTAATAGAAAATAGTGACTGTTGGAATTGTTGGTATAAAAGTGATTTCTGAAAACTTGATTACAATTCAGGGCAAGGGTGCCAAAAATCTATCGCTTGCCTCAAATTGTAATAAACTCGTCTCAGACTGAAATTACCCTTTGTACATGATAATGTGTGATGTTTAAATACTTTTTTATAGATGTTTTTGTAATAGAAAATAGTTTCTGTTGGAATTGTTGGTATAAAAGTGATTTCTGAAAAGTTTATTACAATTCAGGGCAAGGGTGCCAAAAATCTATCGCTTGCCTCAAATTGTAATAAACTCGTCTAAGACTGAAATAACCCTTTGTAAATGATAATGTTTGATGTCTAAATAGTTTTTTAAAAGATGTTTTTGTAATAGAAAACAGTTTCTGTTGGAATTGTTGGTATAAAAGTGATTTCTGAAAAGTTTATTACAATTCAGGGCAAGGGTGCCAAAAATCTATCGCTTGCCTCAAATTGTAATAAACTCGTCTCAGACTGAAATAACCCTTTGTAAATGATAATGTTTGATGTTTAAATAGTTTTCAAAGATGTTTTTGTAATAGAAATCACTTTCTGTTGGAATTGTTGGTATAAAAGTGATTTCTGAAAACTTTATTACAATTCAGGGCAAGGGTGCCAAAAATCTATCGCTTGCCTCAAATTGTAATAAATTCGTCTCAGACTGAAATAACCCTTTGTAAATGATAATGTTTGATGTTTAAATAGTTTTTAAAGATGTTTTTGTAATAGAAATCACTTTCTGTTGGAATTGTTAGTATAAAAGTGATTTCTGAAAACTTTATTACAATTCAGGGCAAATTTTATTACAATTCACGGCAGGTATTACAATTTGCGATTTTTATTACAATTCAGGGCACAACAGGCTGTCCTCAATGATTTCACTGATTCATATGATGCTGTTACTTCATCAAACTCCGAGAGTTGTGGTCGTGGGAAAGGGTTCCATTTAAAACAAAATATATCGGAAACAATTCATTCAAGATGATTAGGGAATGGATTGAATGCAAACAAATAATATATGGCATCTATTATAGAATAAACAAGGTAATTGTAAAGATAAAGTTTTTGATAAAATTGAAACTATTTGCTTTCGCTACAGAAAACTGCTGGACCAATATTCTTCTCTTATAGATATACTGTAACTTGAGTTACTTGAGATAACTATGAATGAAAATTAGAGATGATTTGAAATTGAAATACATATTTGTACAAGCCAAGTATAAGGGGTGGTTATAGTTAAACATAGATATACAAACCTATATTGACAATATTTCAACAAGTGACATGTTCAGCAAAATCCGGTTTTCAAATTTGATTGACATTTTGGACACATTCGTTGTATTCAAAGATTATATGGTCTAAAAAAAATTATAAAGGAGAACAATCCAGAATAGCAGAACAAGATTTTATTGATAACAGCAACTAATCTAAATTTAAAAAAAATGATGTTTGGGGAAACTGCACAACAAATTATGCCTCCTTTGAATTCGGTGGTATGCATTAAAAAAAGGGGTTATTAATGTTGCTAATTTTTATTTATTTTTAAAAAATTAATTTATAAAAACGAATTACCCAGTGGATTTGAACCTGTATTTCTCCTGCATTTAAATGGGGTGAAAGCCGATAAGGTCAAAAATGCTGAAGAGTTATGTCCCTTTGGTTAAAACGCAAGCTCCATATCGTGTTGTTTAGAAATCGCATCAAAGCTTTTTGTCATAGGAAGTGTAATTGAGAGCTTGGAATATTTCTAACAGAAGGCGATGTGAGGAAAATGTTTCTTTCGAAGAAGATGAAAATAATATAAACATTGAATCTTTGATATTTATAATTCAACTGCACTAGTAAACATGTTTGCTCGCAAGATGCGAACGCCGGTGAGTTGCGCTGTACTCCAAGCGATGCAGAGCGTGGACATTATCGGCTTGAGCAAATGCAGCGAGGCTGACATTAGGCCGGTGCTTGTGAGTTTGGTACGAATGGCCCTCTGCTCGCCACTTGACACAAGCGATTCATGGACCAAGGCAAGGAAAGAAGTTCTCAAGATTTTATCCGGTCTCGATGTGGTCAACAGCATCGTGGCTCTGTTGTCTATTGATTTTCATGCTCTTGAACAGGATGTCAAAAAAGAACAACAGCTCAGGTTTGTGACAACCATCATCAGTGACAAGATTGAAGATTTAAAGTTTATCAAAATTTACATGTTTTAATTCGGATAAGTATTTGTTCATGCTAAATAATTTAAGGGTCCCTGGATATTATTACATTACAAGTAAGATAGAATATAAGTTTAAAATACTTGCGATAAAAAATTTAAAGCTATATTTCTTAGGAGTTCCATAACATTTTCAAAGGTTAGATCTAGAAAGTAGAATCATTTGAAAAAGAAATTTAGGCTACAAATGTAACGAAGGTGCTAAGCAAGATTATTTCATAGTATTCGACTGATTGCTTTGCACATGTATACCAATGAAACAAATAATATTTGATTTTATCTGATTAAATGATCTGGTAAATTGGGGCCTATCACAGAGATACAAAATATCAAGAGGAAAAACATGAATTATTACATTGATAAGTGAGAAAGAAAACCTTTTTGATTGTGTATATCAAGACGATGTTACATATTTGTTCTTTTAATTTAATTTTTGTATAGGTAGTTTGATGTTTTTTACTGCCTACAATCAGCATGATCAGTGAAAGAAGATTTGAATTTTTATTTTCAGATCCAAGCTTGGTGGAAACCAAGGGGAGAGCGTTCTCATTTCACAGTTACATCATGGTCTAGCTCTTGAGTTTGAACGAAGCGATTCACCAAGACGTATTCGACTACTTCTTAGTGAACTCTTATATATTATGTCTGAGGTATGTGCGTCTTAAAGAAGTGAATATGTTACTACTGTTCATATATTTCATATAACTTTTTTGATGAAATGAAAAGGAATTTCCAGTGCCTACCATATCATATCAAAGCATGGTGAGCACTTTAAATAACCTTGGAAATGCAGGGCTCCAGATAAGATGCGTATCTGCGTAGAATACGCATTGATAATTCAGATATACGCATGAAAAATGAAATCAATGAGTGAAAGATACGCACAAGTCTCTCAGAATACGAGTCCGATTTTGTTTACATGCGTGACTGTCAAAATAGTGTTATGTTAGCAAGATCAAAGGACTGACAAATTCATGCTACATATGTCAACTAAACGTCCCTTTCACTTGTCAATAACTTGTTTATTAACGTATCAAAATATACATTTAAATGTTAATTGCCACAACTGCCGATAAACAATACACGATGTTATAAATTTCAGCCATCTTAGTTGTTACTAAAAATAGAACCGCGAACCGCAGATGCGTGCGCACATTTCGACAGGAAGTTTCTGTTGTCGTAGTTTCCTTCAGTAATGTCGTATCATTTGCGCTCGATTTACAGCTGTTAACATCGTTTTTATCAAGTTATTATGTGAAATTTTATTGCAGGATGGCAGATTTAAATGATATGAAACTAGATACGTTTCGATTTTTGAGTGCCACAGCATTGAAGACTTTCCTTTTGCTTCGTAAAAAACACTGAAAACCACTGAAAGGACTGATGGTGAATTCGTGGCCATGTATTATAGAACGTAGCGCAAACATTTCTAAATATTTTTTTCAAAATAGTTTTGTTATTTGTCATTAGGAATTTAAAGGTAAAAAGTGTTCGTACCTATTTGCAATGCTTCGTTACTGAGTAATGACGCTTACAATATCACTACTCCCAGGAATCAAATCGTGAATTTAAAAAAGAATTGGACCACTCTTCCTACATCATAAAATCAAAATTGTCATTCTATTGTGTACTTTAAGTCTGTTGCAGTATTGTGACTTGTCACAAAGTTTCACAAAAATAATATCTACTTTTTTTTATTAATGTTTCCAACACTAAACGTGTCTGCCACGCCCACTTCATTGTTTACAAAACCATGATAAGACCAAGCATGCCAACTCTTCAATGAGTACTTGTCTTTGTTGTAACAATATTTTGTCCATGACAATAGACATAATTTATTGTAAGATTTAAGATTCCAAAATGAAATACTCTGAATATTTGTATTTTCCTCCAATGTCCAAAATTATTATTATATGCCTCTATATACCCTATATAAGTATGAACATGCTGATGTGGCAAGCTTCACAGACAGTGTGCATATTGCACCCTCATTGGATATTCACAATACAAATTGGATAATAAAAGTAACACTAACACAAGGAAGCAATGAATGATAAATGTGACTGTAAGAAATATCATTTTTTAAACAAAATAAATAGATTCACTCATATACCCTTACTTTCAACATTGGTAAAAGAAAATAGCTTCAAAAGAGTGAAATCTGTTTCAGAGATACGCTTCAAAAGGACAATATGACAATTTTACAAATATTATATTTTGTCATAATTTGATAACCACAAAAACATACCTATTGGTAATATGGTAGTATGGTTGAAATGTGTAGGAAATGTGTACTTCCTCATAGACTCGCTGTTCAGGCCATGGAAACCACAAAAAAATTCATTTAAATGGGATCTTGGGATCGTGGTTGCCATCTTTGACAAGTTTGGTAAAACCAGCATGTCCTCACAGAGACACTTGCTTGTAACACGAAAAGATATGCTGGTCGCTGTAATATGTATACCCCTGACAACTTTGTATTCGTATATTCCTACATGATACTCCAACTTCAACAGGTACAGTTTATTTGTATGTTTGGCGTTATGACGTACAATCCAAAAAGTTGAGTTTGAAATAGGCAAATGTCATGTAGTAAATTCGTCATTTAGAGTCGCTTTGGAGAGTTTGCTGATTATTCATTACAAGCCTTTTAACAAGCTCTCTTAATTATATAAAAACTGCAGATGAACACGTTCCATGTAGATTTCCATAGATGTTTGTTTTATTCTGACAAATTGAACAATTCTACAAAATACAGATGTCCACAATCCCAGAACTTCCTGCTTTTCCCAGTGTAAGCAAGTGCTGAGTCGAGGAATGTAATCCACCTGAAGAGGAAGAACTATTGTTACATCATTTAAATCAATTGATTAAGTGATGGATGTAACATGGTGTAATTTGCATGTCTGTTCTATTTGTGTGTAACATGTATGTTTGCAATAAAGAATATAAAATTCAGAAGTAGGGCTGTCACAAGAGAATTGAAACAAAAGGAAAGTATGGGAGCTGCCTAAGCGTTGCAGTCTTTAAGTTGGGTTTTCTGGTGACGGTCGACCATTCACAAAGTGCAAGCAAGCTGAAGACAAAATTCTGATTTCATAAGAGACGTATGTTTATAAGCTGACCCTATTTTCGTGCAAAATCATTTCTGTCCCCAGTGCTGTATGAATACATATCTTTGCAAAACACTTAAGAATTGAATGAACAAATTTTCAGCAGCATCTAAAAAAGTAAAACTTATAAATTATAAAATTATATTTTCTTACTTAATTTAAGATTTGAAGTCTGTGAAAATTACAACTATAGAAGTTACTCAATGAAAAAAAAGTTTATGATATTATTTCTAAGCTTCATCCTTCGGGCTTTGACATTTGTTTGTGAATACAGTAGTTAGATTACAGGATATCAATCAATCAGAAAATGTATAAGAGATTAAAGTAATTATAAAAGGGGCATCTGTGGTTTTATTGTGCTAACTGCAACTAACTCTCAAAGTAAGGAACAAACCCAGAACATTGGGTGTCCATGCAGTAGAATATTAAAAGGTATTGTCCAGATAATGGATAATAATAATAGGATTCTAAAAATTTTCCATTTGAATTTGCATGTAAAATGACAAGATCCACATTCATAAATGTTCTAACAAACATGGAACTACATATGTGTTATTTAATAAATAAGGTGAAGCGAAAACATCAATTTAAAAATGTTTTAATTTCCACACACTTTATTTTCACAAATTGGGGAAAACTTGTAATTATCATTATGTAGATCTATATACACAGTAATTTATTACAAATCTGTCTTTGAAAATAAAATAAAATAAAATAAAATAAAATAAAATAAAATAAAATAAAATAAAATAAAATAAAATAAATATAGATCTAAATAAATAAATAAATAAATAAATAAATAAAATAAATAAAATAAATAAAATAAATAAAATAAATAAATAAATAAATAAATAAAGGAGAAGCCTCTCATCCAAAGCAGTATTCTTGTCTCCATTTCTTAACTTTATCAGAGTTGTTCCTACATGTCACTGCACAACAAGTCAGAACCATAGTGCAAACATGTTCAAAGTATGCAAACATATTAATTACAGAATGTATACTGACATCTTACCAGCTAAAAAGGGCTTAGAACCTTGGTATAAATTACTACCAAAACCAACTCAATACGTGTGTAAAGGCGACTGCACCATTCTCTCTTTTACTCATCTTTTTGGAGCAGTTACGCTTTGTCATAACAAATCTGTGAATGAAATGCATTCTTCATGGATTAAAGAACACGTTGATATTATTAGCAACCTCTAAAGTCAATTAATGTCGTTTGTAGAGGCTATTGAAAGCTGACTTGTTTACTACATGATTACAACTGTTTACACACAACCGGAAGTCGCCTTTGTCGAAATGCGAGAAATGCCAAGGGACGTAACTCATGTCCGAACTAGTGAATGTTACTATAAATAGCAAAATTGTAACATCGTGTATAACAGTCCATCAAAATTATCGGAAGCGCTAACCAAAACGAAAGGGAGGCTACTCTTGTATTCCTCTAAACTAGGCGCCGTCTGATGAATGTTTATCATATAGCGCAAACGTGCACTGATCTGTAACCAGTTATCGGCATTTGTTTAGAAATGACAGGCTCTTCACCCGGTTTTCTCGTGGTCTGTGTTTACTGTTTTGTCATCTGTTTAAACTTATTTTAGTGTTGATAACCTGGGAAATTATTATTAAAACATTTAAAGATCGGAATTGTCAGTGAATATTTGGACAAAAATCCTTGAGCTACATTAGATACAGACCATGTGCTATTCAGTTATTGAAGACAGAAATCTGTAAGTGTTTCCATTTATATTTAGAACAACAAATTCAGGGCAGGAAATTTGTTTTGTCAAATAATCACAATTAAAATCAAGAAGAAACGTCCATGCTTACAAAAAAATTCAAACATTAAATTACTTTAGATACTTACATGTATCAAATTATATTAATGAACTTTTCAAGAATGAAGTTTGTCAGTCTAATAATGTTTAATAAATAATTAATTGATTAAATTCATAATTTTAATGGGGGTTTCTTTATAGCATTTTGTAGTGACTGAAACAGAAAGTTGATTCATTCAATTTTAGAAGTATATTCAACATATTGTACAATTAAAGCACATGATATGTGTTTTTAGACGGTAAAATAAATAAATATATTGAAGAAACAGTATATTTTGGTACATGCACTGGCCAAATAACCAATGACTAATTGAACACCTACGAGATGAAGACACTAAATGTGATAATAATCGTTGAAATTAGGACTTACTCTTAGCTTTTTTGATTCAGTAATTTTACTCCTCACTTTTTATTTTGATGAGTGAAATACCCATTGACTTTTTTCATCTAGCAATTTTACTCCTCATTTTTCATTTTGATGAGTGAAATACTCATTGGTGAAAATAATTATCTGGAGCCCTGAAATGTATCAGTCAATAGTTGCCAGTACTCAGGCAATTGAACTATACTGACTAATGTGATAATGACGCAATCATCTGTGTTTGACATTTTCGATTTCTTCTCCATTTTAGGATTGTATTTAGATATCAATTCGCGAACTTCAAACCATACAAGCCCGATGAGCTACATAAGCCAATGCTCTATTTTTTTCCCAGATTAAAGAGCAGGGCAAGGGAGGTAACTACCAGAAACAGAGTGAACTGTTTGAGAGCGAGGTTTACCTGGAGGAGGTGTGTGATGTGCTGTGTATAGCCCAGGCAGGTTGGTACAGTATATCAATATCGCTTCATTGTCAGTTTTGTATTGTTTTAGACCTGCGATTAGTTCTCCTGCTAGACATAACACTCGCCAGTCTCTATCAGAGACTAGTTAAAGCCTTGTTGCATTTGGTAACTTTTCCTGTGCTAGCCTGCTGAACCTGAAGGTGGTAGTGCAGAGAAGAAATGATGAAATGCAGTAAGGTTTAAATTAGTCAGTGATAGAAACGTGCGTGAGTTAAGCCTTGCTGGGGAAGTTTGATCTGGGTCTTCTCGTGACTGCACCCTGTACGATGTTGTTCTTCCCTCATAGTATAACGTGTTGAGCATAAACATGTACAAAAGACAACAAGAAGTACACAACATCTGACTTGCTACTGTCTGGATTGATTAGTTGGTAAGTAGGTCAACAATTGACCTCGATCAAGGGTCGCAAGGGTCAGTATGCATTTTCTAAAAGTGCATATATGGCCCGATGCGTGCGGAAGATGGTTTATCTAGGCAAAGTTAGTTTGTTTCAATGACTTGCATGTGTTTGTATGTTACATCTATCTTTATTGGCAATGACTATAATCTGAATGTCATAGACCAGGGCCCATATTTTCAAAGCTGTCTTAGTGCTAAGATAGTCGTAAGTCAATGTTAATGTATGGCACTTACTACTGTCTTAGTGCTAAGAGAGCTTCGAAAATATGGGTCCTGAATTATATTCCTCAAGTAAAGCAAATATCATCATAAATGATAGGCACATTAAACTGATCCACCCTGACAGCATGTGCTGATCTGTTCCCAGAACTTCCAAACCTTCTGCCGATGACGGAACTCGCTGAGGCTCTCCTGTGTGTCAAGAATGGAGCGTGGTTGCTGTGTCAGCTTGTTGCGAACTCACCTCAAAGCTTTATGACAGGTTTGTTAAACCAATTGAGTAATACTAAACCATTCCTGAGTGATAGCTTACAGATATTGTAACCTCTTAACATGTAATTTTCCTATAGGCGTGCTTCTTTTGATTACCATGGGGCGGGATAGCACAGTGGTTAGTGCTTTCAGTTTTGGATCAAGAGGTCCGGGGTTCGAATTCCACTAGGGGCTCGGCAACTTTATCTGCTGTTGAGAACTGTTCTACATACAGTCAGGTTTGGGTGCAATGCTACATTGAATTTCAACACACGCAGTACCACCCATGGTTTGCTAGTTCCAGATGATGCTTGCAGGTTTCACTACAATGCATAGACACCATGGCATTTTCTCCCTGCAATAGCACAGCAGCCTTGATATAAGTGAAAAACTCTTAAGAGTTTTTTTTAAACCATCTTACCTTCGATTACTGAAGTCACACATGCCAAGGACAGTGTACGGAGCCACTCCTTTCTCTTTGCGCATGAACCGGATGTTCGGAACAAATTTCAGTAAATCAAAAGGAGCATGCCTTTGTATCCTCCATGTAAGCAAACCAGTATTTTGGTGCAATATGTTGTTTGAAAGAAAGGATCTATTATTTAAATGTTGTATACTCCACCCCAGTGTGCAGTAGCCTGGTGTCTCGAGGAGAGCGTATCGACGAAGACTCGGTGGGTGGGAAACAGAGGATGGAGATGCTGAAGATGTTGTGTACAGTCAACCCCAGGGAGGCTCTCAACGTGCGCAAACTCTGTGTGAGTAGATACTTAGTTGTTTTGTAGGGTTACAGTGACGTTGCATTGTTTATGTTGACTTTAATCTAAAAGATTGTCACACTGAAGAGACCCGGCATTGATTTTGTAGATCTTGGAAGTTATGTATTTCATAGCACAAACAGTAAGGTACAGCTTCTGTATGTTGTGTAGTCAGATACTGCACCACTCATGAAACCATGTACCAGTTCCTCTTAAACCCTTATTTTTTTATTTGTCTAGGTGAAGCACAGCACAATGCCAGGGCTGGCTATAGCGCTGACTCTGCAGATCACCCAGGAGAACCAATCAGAGGAGGAGCTTATCTCATTCGTCAGCTCCCTGTTACTAGGCAACGATCAGACATCACGTCTCTGGTTCTCTCAGTTCATCAAGGCGGGGCAGAAAGTGAGTTTATCCTCTCTCATCATGCATCATGCATCATGTATTTTGACAGTGATGATTTCCTTACTGATTTTATTTCTAGCCTGGATATTATTTCTAGACAAAATTTTATAATTTTGAAAAAATTGCATTGGAAACTAAATTTATTTCAAGTGATATTATCAACACATGCAAAAAGGAAGCTTGTATTAGTATATGTTCTGGGTATAGCAGCAGATAACTACAGTACCTATTTTAATTTAACTACCGGTATAAGGATTCAATTTCAAGATGAGAATTGAATTACAGACTTTTAGACAATTTATTGATCCATTACTTAAAGAGATGAGGATAAGGAAACTGAGCATGCAGATAATTCTATACTAATTTCAATAGGGAAACACAAGTTCATTTCAGGTAAGAACTGGTTAATCGAAGTGTATTATAACTGAAATGTTGCTAACTACATCTTCACCGTATGTTTTGTTTTCAAGCACAATTAAAATTGCATAATCATAACATTTTTTAAACTTTGTTTCTATGTACTCATATGCATTATTGTTAAGATCGCACACACTTATTTTCTCAAATATTTTTCTAATAAAAGTTTGGCCAGTGGTTCACTTTGATGTACTTTGTTCCTTGAATAAATACCGTCCTATTAGTGTACCGGGTAAAAGAATATAATTCAGTGTCTTGAATTAATTATCACTAATATTATCGCTAATTGAAACTGTACTGATTAAAAACATATTCAAAGTCATCAAAATATTATTAAGTGTATTATTATACAGTATTATGTTTTTTTTGCTCCTCATTAAATTCTCTCCCTTACACTATGACACTATTGTCAAACCTGAGAAGTAGAGAAAACACTAAGATATACCAACACCTGTTCCGTTGTGTTACAGAGGAAGCGAGAGCCGACAGACTGCATGTTGTACACGCTGAGACAGCACCTCCTGGAGGTCGCAACCTCCATTACCCCGACTCCTAGAGGGCGCTGTATGACGGAGGGTCATGTGGGACAGGCCAGCATGCTCATCAGACTCTACTGCGCTCTCCGTGGGATGGCAACACTCAAGTAGGTTGAAGTGTGAATAATGTGAAAGTTGATACAGTTATTTTTGCCGATTTAAATATTTGCAAATAATGAATTAGCTATTGTCCGTACACTCATCATGCACTACTGAGTGAGTAAGTAATGAGTGAGCTCTTCAAAATTCTTGAATTGGACTCTGATGGCATCTGTGACATATTTGTATTTCAGTCTTTCTACTGCCATGAACATATCGTTGAGTTAATGAGAAAGCCAGGTGATATGATTTGCCTGTGTAATCAAGCTCTGAAATAGATTTGGAACTGAAAGGTTTATTGAAAATGTTTGGCAATATCAATTGGTTTATAAGTGTTCCTCTCCCCAATCTCATTAAAATCAGATCAGATCAGTGTTTCCGTTGTCCGGCATATACCGGACATTTGACAGGTTTGAATTGAACATGACAGGTAATTTGATAATCATGATGTCCGGCAAAATTTTCAAAACTATTTTTCTTAATTCTATGTAATTTGGATTCTTGTTGATGCAATCGTTTCATTCACAATGACATCGGTGTATTCTCAAACAAGAAGTACGAGTTATGGGGGGAAACCAGGCTATAAATAACCTGACACCATGAGATACGCGCTGATTGGTTTATACAGAGTCTTGTTCGAAGCGTGCTCTCTTGTGACGTCATTGATTTAAAAAGCAGACTTGTCATTGTCAGTCGATGTGCTGATAACAAAATATTCCAGAAAACAAGTTCAAATTAAAAAATATTGTGTCGTATTATGGAATAAACTTTATAAACTTTCTGTAGATGACTGGTGTGATGCCAAAATGCCCTGTCAATTTTTTTGTAAAAGACGTTCAGTAACCTGTCAAAATAAATCATTTCTTGCAATAATTTGAAACTTTTTGAAAAAATTATGGGTGTGTTTCAGTTGCGCGACACAATTTCACATCGTACTCTTGAAACTATTTCCTGTATCAAATGAGAAATAAGCCTGTTTTCCGTCAAGAATGAATAATAAAATATTCAATACATCTTACTTATTTTATAATTGTAAACGGACATTAAAAAATACCAGTCAAAATAAAGCCAGTTCAACACTGATCGATCGGCGAGTCATAGATGTAGAATCATTTTACAAAAATTGTTTTGTCAGGCTGTATCCACCATTCAAATACAATTTTTTGTCATGCCAGCTCTCCGATAGTGATTACGAAACATCTTAATTACTTTTAATAAGTATTTTTAAATTTAAAATTGTAACACCAGTCACCATTCAGTTGAAGCCGTCAAATTGACATACTTATGCGCTAGAGAGTTGCTTCATTCTGATTGGTTGAATATTGTTGTGACGTATGGGGGCCGTATAACATTCATAATGGCGCTTTATTGCAAGAAGAGTAACTACATTTATTTGAATGGCCGTTACACACGTTATGTAGGTAAGATATTCTCACAATAGTCAAAGTAAGGAAAATCAAATAAAACGTGCAAGATGAATTTTGTATTAATGCACAAAGGAAAATATTCGAATAACATTCTTTGAAACCACCCCCTTCAACAATGCAAATGGCCGCAAGTTACTTGCACATGAAGACCGCAACTTTGTGAAAAATAGCCTATATTTTCACACATTTTTTACCATGTTAAGCAGACACCGTTTTCTATTTTCACAGTGATTTAGATCTAATATATATATTTTTCTACCACCTGGCAAATCTGTTTAATCATTTACATGAATCTATATAATAAGTTTAGCGTTTATTCATTCATCACAAACGACATGTACAGTACTGCAGTACCGGAGGTTTTTACAGGAGCCTGTATGTGAGGAAAGATTTGTTTATGAATATGCACATGAAAAATGTTCATATTAGACATATACACAGCTATTCAGTAATAAAACAGGAAGATTAAAGTGAGTAGTTTTTGTTTTATTTTCTTTGTTATATTTGCAATGACTTGACCGATAAAATTTACAAATGTCCGGTATTTTACATGCTCGCCGGTCACAATGTCCGGCTGTAAAAAAAGCCAGCGGAAACACTGCAGATAATATTTATACCAATGTGGGGTCAGCAAGGGTCATGTCTTGTGACGTTTCACTCCAGTCAATAAACGACAAGGCTATGAAGTAATCGGACCAATTTGTTACCTGAGCTCAGCACTAACGGTTAGTTTCCTCCTGCTGATGAGAAATGTTCAATTGAATGGTGAGGAATATTAAATGCACCTGAAACTACGTTTCACTTTTGCAGATACTCTGACGAGGAGATGGTTGCATTGCTAGATCTCGTCACGTCCTGTCCTCCTCCTTCTAAAGCCGGGGCCAACTTTATCTCTCTCGGTCTCTGTACTCTCATAGCCTGTCCGTATCTTCTCGGGTAAGTTCTAGTCACGTTGTTTCCACATAGTGGTTACACTGAATTGAGCAATGAATAATAAAGACAGTAAGTGTTTTCTCCTCACTTGAAAAAAAGAAGACCACAAATAGGCCAACTGCCCAACGCAAGGCATAACTCTTGCCAGTCTCCAAAACTGGCTGATTTAAGCCTTGCCTCATTTTCTTAAGGTTTTGGTGGTAGGAAATCAGAGCCAAATATGCATTTCCGATGCAGCGATCCACTTTCTTGGCATGGTAAAGTGAGCGAAAAACTGCAAGGCTTAAACCAGGATGGAGACTGGCAAGAGTTATGCCTTGCATAGCGTAGTTGATTTCAGGCATTTTGTGGTTGTTGTTATTCTTGTCATTGAATAATCATTTGTGTTTCAGCAAAACTAAAAATTATTAATGGTATGTCATAATACGGGGGATAGTAATCATCTTTATCATGATGAGCAGGAAATACTGGGATTTATCAGTGAAATAAACCGACTCTGTCTACAGTGGCAATTCCCAATATTTTTATGACACCTGATGAAATCTACATGGTCTCCATAGAGAACTTGTATCCTCTTTGTATTTACTCTTGTTCAGAGACATATTATAATCACAACAAATATCTGTAATGATATTCTCTGTTGACAGGTCGTACGACCAGGAGCAGCAGGTAATAGAATGGATCAAGTGGCTCATGGTCAATGAAGGAGTGTTTGACAAGTGAGTTGCTTTCATCCTGAAGCAAGGATTATTAGTTACTTAAAAGGAGGGTTCTACCAGGGTATTTTTTGTGGAAACGAAATTCGAGAAGATATTCTGGTTTAAATGTATATGCTATTAATACATGATTAAAATACAGTCAAATTAAAATATATTAATGAAGTTAAAAATTTGATGACTTTACATTTCATAACTTGATAAAGACAAGCGCACATTTGATGAAAAATAAAAACAATGAGACTGGAAGCCGATAAATCAGTGATAGAACTTTCCCTTTAAGCATTTCTTCTTTCCTTGCTTTGCAGTAAATGAACTGCGGTCAGTCACCTCTTGTTCAATTTAGTTGCTTTCCTATGAATTTAGAAGGAATTTTCCATCCAGGACTTTGAAATGACCGAAACGTCGCTTTTGTTAATAAAGAACTTAGAAGTTGATCATCCATAAAATATTTGTCATCTTCATCACACAAACTTCTAGAATGCCTCTCAAACAGTTTTCATGATACCTCATTATTAGAAAATCAAGTTTAATGTACTTAGATATGCAAGTCTCTGAATTATGAATATTCCGTCTGTTATCGATTCAAAATTCCTGAATTCCTGAAACATGAGAATGGTTTGGACAGCTTAAAGGTTATTCATGTCAAATTATACAATAATAATATGATATTATTCTATGAATTAAGCGCTCTTTGCACAAATATTGTCTTAAGCCAATGTGACTGTATAGTACTTACGACTATCTTAGCGCTAACAGAGCTTTGATCTAGGCACTGCCTACCTTTGGCCAGGGCTGGTAACTTTCTGAGGCTTTTGTTTGATTTAACCTTGAACCTTGACAAGATCATATTTTCCTGCTGTTAACATTAAAGACTTATTTTAAACACTGATGATGTGCTTGGTTACTTTTTCATGGGTTTTGTTTAATTTTACAATATAATATTTTTCTGCTGGTTACATTTGAAGCTTACATCATACACTGACAATATTACAGAGAAGCTGCCTCATTCGGAGAGATGTTGTTCCTGATTGCTCTCCACTTCCACAATAATCAGGTGCACGCTATAGCCGACCTCGTCTGTAAAACACTCGGCATGAAGGTACGG
This sequence comes from Gibbula magus, assembly GCA_936450465.1. Taxonomy (NCBI): domain Eukaryota; kingdom Metazoa; phylum Mollusca; class Gastropoda; order Trochida; family Trochidae; genus Gibbula; species Gibbula magus. The sequence goes on along the minus strand of OW388295.1, from coordinate 26,414,333 downwards.
TACACAAGTATGGGGATCTGAAAATGTGAAATATCCATGTGAATAATCTATTTGAAGTACAATTGGTAAATACGGGTAATTAAAAGTACTTTATTCAACATTCCTTTCCAAGTGTGTAGAGTTTGTAATTCCTACTTATAAATTATATATTATTATCTCCCACCACAACGAAGTTGGCGGGGGATATAGAAATGAGCTCCGTCCGTCTGTCCAGCTGTCTGTCTGTCTGTCCGTCTGTGCGTCCGGGCTTTTCTATTCCGGCCTCAAACTGCAAAACTATTCAATATATTTTGCTGAAACTTTGTACAGGTATCAACCAAGTAGTCTAGATGTGCCATATGGTTCACATGTTCCAGCAAATACTTGCAGGTTTCACTGCAATGCATGAGCAGAATACTATCCCAGGCTTTCCCCCTGCATAAGAACCAGTCAGTCCATAATACTGTAGCATTGAGCATTTCATATCTTGAGTTGATCTAGTTGAAGGATATATTTGTAACAAAACATGATCACAACATACTAAAATATGTTGTTATACTATACTATATCTTTGAGATTGAGAGTTTGTTATCTATGTTGCCCAGAGTGCGGTGAAGGCAAACGCTCTGTCGAGGATGAGACAGATCTTCACCCAGGAGCTCTTCACGGAGCAGGTCAGTCTTGCTTCTTCACATACTTGTTTCACACTCTTTCTCTTGTATTGACATCAATAAGAGAATTGTACATTTGTATTGACTAGTGACAGTACTCTGATTTAAGTTTCTTGGTATGTAAATAGAAGAAGATAGTAAAATCTAGTATTTTACAGTGTAAAAAAAAATGGCTAAATATATAATTTTTATGTCTTTCAAAGGATCAGTTTTGTTTAATTTACAAAAATATATGAAGAATATAAACGAAAGATCAATAGGTATAGTATCTGTTGCGAAAACAATTACCTCCTAAAGTATGCCTTTCTTTTAAAGCTTCTTAAGGTTTAACTTGCTGTCGGTAGAGATGCTTGTCATCTATGGCATGTATCTGTCATCCACAATATTTATCAGAGTTGCCGAGTTTATGGCGCTTCTGCAGAAATGAATCCAGATGACAGAGGAGTTAGCCTCTGTATATCCAGCAGTCTAAAGGTTAATCATAGTTTTATATTCCAGGTGATCGCATCCCACGCTGTGAAGATCCCCGTCACTCCGAATCTGAACGCCAATATCTCGGGTTATCTCCCCTTACACAGTATCTGTCAGCTCCTCAAGAGTCGTGTCTTCTCCAAACATAAAGTTGCCATTAAGGTATGGGTTTAACCATTCAGATTATAAGTCACCATTGTCCATTCTATTAGGTTTTTCCTTTGAACTTGAATTCTAGTTAATTATGTAGTGACAATATCTCATTCACAAGACTGGAAATCAAGGATCATTTCATTAAAAAATCATCTCTAACTATGAATGTTTCTCCCAGTTTTTCGCACAGTTTGTGTAATTTTTCAGGACTGGATCTACAAGCAAGTCCTGCACAGTTCTCTCCCCTTACATCCTCTCCTGCCTCAGCTCATTGAGACCTACGTCAGCTCCATCATAGTCAAGGGAGGTAAATCTGAGTTCACAAACGAGCCTCTCTCTGAGCAGGAGATCCTTGACGCCTACAAGGACTCTGTGACACATAAACATTCGGTGCAGACAGGGAGTCTGGACTCGAGACAGGAGAATCTGTGTCCCCAGCTGCTTGTGCTATACTATGTGTTACTGTACGAGGACACGCTCATGTCTAATATGAAAACTATAGGTGAGTTGGGTCCTTTTTTAAAATTATTTAACGCTGATTGTCATGATGTCCGCTGTACTATGTGCTACTGAATAAGGATACTTGTACATTCACATGAAGCAGAATACTGATAATATCAATGTCAATATTAAACATATATTATAGAATTATATAATTTTCATTATCTTGTCATCCTTGATATGATGTAAACAAATTCCTTTCTAACAAAGTGTTATTTTGCAGAGTTTATAACTCTTAATTTGTATAATTATTATTGTTATTTGATTGTTTCAGTGCTACTGAAGAGCTCTATCAAGTCGTACTCGGACCAGGTGCTCTCACGTATCCCCATCAACTATCTCATCCAGGCTGCACTCAAGGAACAGCAGATGTACGCCGGACTCTTCGCTCCTCTCACCAGGTACACAACTGTCACTAGGATCTTCTTAAAAGGGGTGGAGTACATTTTCTAATGGAAATAAAAAAATGGAAATTAAATGTTACCAGCTGCAAACAAATCTTCTTCAATCAATAAAAAGAGTTCTAAAATAAATGGTTATGATTTGGTCTAGCAACACCTATCCATTTCCTATCCTCAAATTAAAAAGGTGTTCATATTAAAATGGCTAGTGACAATTTTCGTTTTGTAAGTGGCACCGTTTTCTACGACTTCAGATACTCAGTTCGTGTAATGAGCTCTTTTACCTTACTAAGTAATGATATAATGCATAAACTTTTATTATAAATGGCAAATTTGAACATTTCTAAAAACATGATATTGTGCCTTTAAATTTCAAAATGAACAAAGTATGTAATTTGTGTTGTGTAAAGCCATTTCTTTTAAAACAGTTTTTGCAAATACAAATTCAATTGGACAGTTGTGTCGTGCGAATCAGATGTCACAAAAATGCCTTTCACCTTTTTCACTTCACGCCACATAGTTTTGCCAAATGCATAGATTATTATACTCTCGTCATGATGTATTGGATGTTAAGTGGTCCATCGATCAGGTGTGCTAGATTGATAAGGTTACACCATGATGCTACCACTCCTTGTTTTGGACACTATATTGCTATTTGACTCCCGGTGCAACAGACTGCTGGTGACTCAGTACCCACACCTGTGTCTAGTGGAGGACTGGCTGGAGGAGTCCCTCACCATCGACGTCAAACAGTCTCCCTCTCCGCTCCACAAGTCGAAGGTCGTCCAACTCTTTTCTCCTGCTTCATTTCAGCAAGGTAACTCCACTGTAAAGCTTGCCAAATAACTTTCACTGGACAATTGACAGGAATTGCAACTATGGCAGCAAATCAGGGGTGGCCACTTGTTGAAGAACGTACTCATTCACTGTCCTAGAAATATGTTATAAGATTTAACTTGCTCCCTCTAGCCCCTAAAAACCAACTCTCCCAATTACCCGTGTGTCCAACACAAGCAATCACATGTCAAGTTCACCTGCTTTCTTTCATATCATACAATATTATATACCATCTTGAAGGAAGGTTTATTAGTTCACTACATACCTTTAACCTTTTCATCTTACTTACATCTCTCAACCGAAGGGGATAGTGTCTGACACTTACCATCTAGCCCACATTTTGAGTTCTACAGATTTTAGTATAAAAAAGTACCACCTTTCATTTAGAATCTTTGTCATCTCTTTGTCATTTTCAGCTCTTAACAAACTGGCCGAGTGTCCGACAAGAGTGATTGCGCATCTTGGTCACATGCTGTCCCTCCCCTCCCTCGATCTCATGCCGTACAGCGAGCCACTCATCAACAGTCTTCCCAGCATGCTCCAGCAAGGAACCCCTCGACGTGTCCTTGACCTGGCACAGAAGGCTTGGTTCAAAGTTCATGCTGTGTCTCCAAGAAGGTTAGCGTCTAATGACAATCTCGATGATTATTTAATGGCATTTTAACACATAAAGCCATGGCCAAAAGGATTAGGAATATGCCAGGTATCTGTCCTTAGTAGCTTCACAATCTGAGTCGAAAATGTAAATTTTCCAAGGAGCGACAATCCAATGGCAGAAATGGTAAGAAATAGATTATGGTTTTAGTATAACAGGAGAATATAGCAAGGCCTGTTATCTTTCAAAGGTTCATTTATTACCATGAGAAGACATCAGTGAGTGAGACCTGAGTGGAATGTGAGGTTATAAATTTTAAAGGATTTTTGAGGCTTCTAATAACTGTGTCTTCATGAAGTGTTATGTATTGCAGCATACGACTGCTAACAGTGAACGCCATGAGAGCGAGATCAAAAGGAGTGTTGGAGACAACAACATACACCGAGCAGGATATCGTTGTTGATCCTCTCATCGTACTGCGGTGTGACAGTCGGGTCTTCAGGTATGTGGAGATGTTGAGTTTGAGGACCTCAGAGTTTCAGATGTGTGAAGGGCCTGTACATGTGTGAATTAGACACCAAGTTGTTAGTGGCTTGACATTCATGCATTTGTCATAAGCGTCTTTTTCACTGATTATTATCCTGATATAAATTTCATAGTTTTTAAACAAATACCTCATTGCATTTATGTTTCACACTGCCAAATTGTTGATGGTTCTATGAATCTTAATAAAATAAAGTATAAAAAAAGTGTCTCAAATGGAAACATACTCTAATTCTTTTCTCTACCCACCTTTCCAGAACACCACCTATCTTGGAAATAGTTCTGCGTATTCTGTCTGCGTACACACAGGCGTGTCAGGTCTATCTGACGACACACATCCAGACCCACCCGATCCTCGACAACAACGTTCAGGCGGAGCATGAGAGACAGGAACTGAAGACAGCACTCACAGCCGCACAGGAGAGCGCCGTCATACAGATCCTGCTGGAGTGTTGTCTGTCTGACGAACAGCAGGTCAGTGTACATCCTGCTACATCAAGGCTACTTCAATCCCATGTGTCTCCTCACAGCTTTTGCCCAGTATATGATAAGCTAAGCCACTTATATGAAATCAAATAATGTTGGCAGTGCCCGTTGAATGACCAAAATAACAGATAATGACTTTTCATTAGCTGAGCTGACAAAATACATGTTATACATAGAGTACTGAGAAACCAGCCTTTGCCCATAATTCCAGGTGCCCGAAATCGGCGTTTTGCGGCGGGTTTTATCTAAGTTCAGCTTTTTTGTACCTAAAATTAATGAGTAAATAATCAGCAGGATGGTTGGTGTTAGTCCCTGTATGATGTTAAAGGGACACTTCGAGGGTTTTTATGTTCAGATAAAATTTAAGCAAATCTGTATATTCACATTTGAAAATATTTATCATTAATACATGTATGGTAACTTACACGTTCTTGACTGAAGATGCTTTCTACTTGTCTGCACATTTTCAGATTTAATTCAGATAACTAAGTTGCCTTCTTTGCCTTTCTGCTTCAATAGAAGTGAAGAATAAAATATGTTTGTACACTGACATCCGGCTATTTTGATTTTCTATGAGACAAAAAGATATTGCCATCAATGGCAAACATGTCAGGTCAGGCCAACTCCCTTCATGTGTTTCCGAGATTATTTTATCTCATCTATGATAATATCTCCCTACAGACGGACTCTAACAACCAGTTGTCAGCTCTACGGGAGGTGCAGTGTCTGATTTTCTCATATCTCCACCAACTCTTCATAGCTGACCCCAACCTCGCCAAACTTGTACACTTCCAGGTGAGCATACCATTGAAATCTTTCTCACTTTGCACATACCATTAAAACTCTACACAAATAATTTAGTTGGACACTTTAGCTGCCTCTTGAATAAGGTTACTTTTAGTATATGCTCCTGTTTGTACCTGTATGACACATTTTAAATAATAGCTTATCAACACATATTGTATTCATTTCATGGTTATAAAACATCAGAATTATAAAATGAAAAACCTCAATGTTAGCAGCTTGGAGCAAAAGTTGATAACTTACAGACATAAGGTTCGCCTTATTTCATAGAATGCTACTGTGCTACTAACTAGAGAAATGTTTCCGATCAGAGCATGATGTTGGTATATTTATATCTCTTACCGAGTATTTGCCTCTTTGTGTACAACTATAAGTCTTACTGCTGCAGGGCTACCCGAGTGAGTTGATTCCTCTGCTGGTGACCGGCGTTCCTTCTATGCATATCTGTATTGACTTCATCCCCGAACTGCTCGGACAGCCGCAGACAGAGAAACAGGTGGGACTTTATCATATATACGTTACGATATGGAAACTTCAAGGTTAGCTATATGATATGGAAACTTCAAGGTTAGCTACAAATGTATATGATATGGAAACTTCAAGATTAGCTACAAATGTATATATATGATATGGAAACTTCAAGGTTAGCTACAAATGTATATATATGATATGGAAACTTCAAGGTTAGCTACAAATGTATATATATGGAAACTTCAAGGTTAGCTACAAATGTATATATATGATATGGAAACTTCAAGGTTAGCTACAAATGTATATATATGGAAACTTCAAGGTTAGCTACAAATGTATATATATGATATGGAAACTTCAAGGTTAGCTACAAATGTATATATATGATATGGAAACTTCAAGGTTAGCTACAAATGTATATATATGGAAACGTCAAGGTTAGCTACAAATGTATATATATGATATGGAAACTTCAAGGTTAGCTACAAATGTATATATATGATATGGAAACTTCAAGGTTAGCTACAAATGTATATATATGGAAACGTCAAGGTTAGCTACAAATGTATATATATGATATGGAAACTTCAAGGTTAGCTACAAATGTATATATATGATATGGAAACTTCAAGGTTAGCTACAAATGTATATATATGATATGGAAACTTCAAGGTTAGCTACAAATGTATATATATGGAAACTTCAAGGTTAGCTACAAATGTATATATATGATATGGAAACTTCAAGGTTAGCTACAAATGTATATATATGATATGGAAACTTCAAGGTTAGCTACAAATGTATATATATGGAAACTTCAAGGCGAAGGTACAAGAGTGGTGATGTTGTGCCTTTTAGTCTTACAACTCTAGAGAGTCCATTGAAAATGAGCTATTACTAAACATGATTTCAAATCAATACTGTAGTGAAGATTGTCTAACTCCCTTGCTCACTTTTGCCTCCTTGTACTTGAAAACTTGCATACCTGATTAATATCCACAGACAAAATCCTGATTTTCTTGACATTTTTGTATGGCCTCTACAGTCTTATCATGTAAGCATGGTTAACTTCGAAAATAAAAAAAATCATTTGATTTGATCAGTTATGGTGATCTCTTCAAAAAGTGCTTCACAAAATAATTATGTTATGAATTTGAGTTCTCAAATTGAACCTATTTCTAAAGTAAAAGTTGTTTTTTTTACAAATAATCTTCCACTCATTCCATATATTTTCCATAAAAAGTTTGATTGCTTTAGCATGTATTTAAGTTTATTGAATGTGTTTCTAAGGTAAAGTTCTTTATGAATATACACTGCACATTAATACAAGATGTACATTTATCTCCCGGTACTTCTTCTCCAGATATTTGCCATCAAGCTGTTGAGTCACCTGTGCCGTCAGTATTCCTTACCCAAATCTCTCAATGTGGCCAAACTTGGGATCAACGTGATGTTCACACTTCTCCCAGGTACGAACATCTGTACATAAGTATTAAACACTCTATAGGCCTAAAATACTTTGTCTAAAAGTGCACTTATGCAGAATAAGGAAATTGTATATCCATAAATATCGTCTTCATTCTTCATTAGAGTCCTGTCAATTCAAAATCATCCTATTTCTCAATGACTTATGATCAGGTATTCATTATGGTTGCCGCTAGTTGCTGCGATACTGTCCAATCGGCATTAAATAATAACTCACTCATTCATTCATTCATGTTTTGAATTGATTAACCAGTTTTTTTTCAATGTCCTTTGGGTCTTAGCTTGGGTTACTCCTGGTGAATGTTTTCTCTGACTGATGGTGACATGCCTCATAGTCTACTTAAACATGGCTTCAGTTATATGATCCGGGTCTGAGTTTTGTGTTCTACTACAGGCCAAAATGTAACCAACTGCCCTACAAAATACATAGCTTACAGTAGCAACAAAACTATGTATAGAAAATATATTATGCATCCATCAGTGTATTTGTATCTGCTACCCTACTACAGTACCCTGATTCCATGAGCCCTGTTACTGTCGTATGGCTATAGATAACCAGCCAACGAAAGAAGTTGCATTCAAGCAATGTAGGCAGTACCCGGATGAGAGGACTGATGAGTGATTATTGACGTTCAAAATCACAGCATGTCATCGGCTGAAAAATTACATGCTATAAGAATGAGTAGGAGCAAAAAGACCGTTATTGTGCTCAGGTGATCAGGGTATTGTAGTAGTGGAGCAGATACAAATACACTGACAGATGTATACTTAGAGAAGTTTGTATCTTCTACCATGGAGGTTATAATCATACGTGTCTGTTCCAGTTCTGGACAGTGAGCATCGTGCTGCGTTCTTCCTGGAGACCGTTCCCTGTCTGTTCCGGATCTGTGAGGCGTTTCCCCCCCTGTGTGATGACTCTACGTCTCTCCTCACCCAGATCGGACGTGTCTGCTTCTCTTTCCTCGCCACCTCCCATTCTGTACCAATCCCAGGTCAGTCCAGCTGTTTCTCCCATTATATCTCCTCATTCCTGTAAATTGACCAATCAGAATTTCCTTTCGCTTCTCCATTTATGATGGTTTCTATTTAAACTTTACTCAACATCTAAGCATCCAAACCTTAATAAGCTACAAAGTCCATTCCTCTATTTCATTCTCTTGTTGCAGATGCGTCTGGAGCCAGTGAAGACATGACAGAACCTCCCCAGAAGTGCATGCGCGTGCACCGACAGTCTGTGTCCCCCTTCGCCAAACTGTACAGAGTTGTGCAGGAGACATTCCAACAAATCACAAGTCGTGCTATCGCAACAAACAATATTTTTTAATATGTAAATAAATTTGTACAAAGTATTGATTACTAACTTTGTAATATGATTTTCAAAACCTCTGCATATTCCTGGAATAATGTAATACACTCGCCAAAACAAGAATCGCACAAATGAATTTAATTCTTTGAATGAGCATAATTTTCTTGAGAGCCGTTGAATGTTTGTATTTACCGGGGTATGTATGAATGCCAGGAAAGAAATATCTGCTATCTTATCACTTAAACACACTACAAATGAATCATTTACCATTAATATGCCACCTTCTCAAAAAAGCATTTAAAGTTCACAGAGAAAAAGAATTATGAAGAAGACAAATATTTTATGGATGATCAACTTCTTTATTAACAATAGAAACGTTTCGGTATAGATCCTTATACCGTTATCAAGTAACGATATAAGGATCTATGCCGAAACATCGCTATTGTTAATAAGAAGCTGATCATCCATGAAATGTTTGTCTTCTTCATCACACCAACTTCTAGAATGCCTCTCAAACAGTTAAAAAGAATTATGTTGTGTAATTTTCTTGAAAATTTCATATTGCCATTGAACATGAGATCTGAGAGTCACATTTTGTAGTGAACATAACAACAACAATAATGATGATAAGAACACTTAACAATGTAAATTGGAAATTTGGTTTGTCCATGTTTCATCCGGCAACGCCAGTTCCTCTGGGTGATGAGTGGGCACTCCACCAACTGAGCTACATCGCGTATATTATCAAAACTACTTTATGCAACTTTCACAACTATGAAATTAAAATGAAGCACATGATGTAACTGCCAGAGAATAAATGGGTCAAGGTCATTTAAATGATTAAATAGATACAAAGAAACTCGATAGGATAATTAAAATGTAGGTACGACATGTAAAAAGTACACCCAATATACAAATAGCCTATTTGTATGCGGTATAGTTTATTTACCTTTGTTTAAACTACATTTTAATTAAGTTATCGAATACCTTTGCATGGACATCAATATATTGATGAGGAAGAAGGTGACTTTTCCACCAGTCAGAATATCATTACCACCTTCTATAAACACCAAGATCGAATGCAAATTTGTGAACATATTTGGCGAACTCAGTCCATAGATCTGGTGACATTGATAATGAACTCAGACTTTTGATGATGTCATGAAAGGTGTCATTATTGGTAGAGCATTTGGTTTAGACACAGAGATGCATGCTGTCAGAGCGGCACTATGGGCAACATATTCATTGAATTAAGTCACATGGTGCAGTTCACCATTGAGTCATTGAATCTGAATATCACATGAAAATGTTCACATTTTCATGTTCACATTATCTTCATGTCTTTACACAACCCTCTACATTTAATGGAAGTCGGAAAGGAAGGTAGATGGTCATATATTGCTCATAAACACGTTCAGTCACCTAATTGTAATTGTCAGTAACAGTGAATCACCATAACAACTTACTTGGGGTCAAATATATGCCCTTTATGGTCATTTCATCTTCTTGTTCAATTTAACTAACGACATTCGAACACACCTTTCCCAGTTATGCTGCAGAGACCCAATGCCCTTGAAATAGTGTTCTTTTTGTCCTCATAACTGCACCTGGACTCCATATAGTGGCAGAGTAAGGAAATGTAGCAAGGCTAAAATTAACTAGCGACACAGACTGACGTGAGTTGTGAGTTGCTAGTTGCTAGTAGAAGTTAGGAGGTGGACGACAAGAAGAACACCATTTTCAGGAAGCCAAGTCTACCAAGTAGAAAGGGAAGAAGTTGCCATAACCAAGCTCTTGTAACAGCAGTGAGTTCCTTATCCAGAGATTCCGGAACAGTCTGGACAACACAAACTAAATCAATTGTTCAAACTTAATTTCATCAAAACTGGTCTCTTGTAGACAGGGTCATTGTCGTGACAAACCTTAACAAAAGCAATCAACAATTTATCTGCACTGTTCTATACTGCATTCAATTTCTTCATTATGTCTGTACACTAAGCCCCAATATTTGTCACTATGCAAGCTTTACAGTCTGCCATTATTATTATCCACCGCCACAACGAAGTTGGCGGGGGATATAGAAATGAGCTCCGTCCGTCCGTCCGTCTGTGCGTCCGGGTTTTTCCATTCCGGCCTCAAACTTAACAACTATTCATTATATTTTGCTGAAACTTTGTACAGGTATCAACCAAGTAGTCTAGATGTGCCTTTTGCTATATAGATATTTGAGAATATATATTTTTTTTTACGAATGCAAACAGTCTGGACTAAGTTTTCCCTCTCCTTTGTTCTATATTCCGGTGTATCAGCCTCAGATGACTCTAGTACAAAAATTACTCTAGAGTCATTTGAGCCTAGCCTCAGATAACTCTAGAGTCATTTGAGCCTGGCCTCAGATAACTCTAGAGTCATTTGAGCCTGGCCTCAAATAACTCTAGAGTCATTTGAGGCTAGAATTTTCCTTAGGCTCAGATGACTCTATCCAGGCTCAAATGACTCTACCTCAACCTCGACATGTTTCAGTCTTTGTCAAATCAATGCAGGTAGAGTCATTTCGGGCTAGCCTCAAATAACTCTAGCTTATGTGTTCACTTTATTTTTACACTGCAAAGAACTGGAAGGCGATAGGTTTGAGTGATAATTCTCCATCCGCCCGTGTGTCCGTACGTGCGTATGCGCGTCCTAGTGTCTGTTCGAATGTAACATGCGCGAGGGCTTAAAGGGGCAGTAGCACGTTTTTTGCAAAATTTATTTTTTTCAAATTTCCCATTTATCATGATATTTTATGTCATTTAAACTAACTTTAGAGGGTAAAAAATCTTATTACAAAAACCAATTATCTGTAGTGGTAAAAACTATGTTGCGTATTAAGAAAAAATGCATGGCGGCCATTTTATTGTGAACACAATTTATTATTTTGTATTACAAATACGTTTCCCATAGCTTTACCGAAACATGTACACTCATTTTAAACTTATTTTCCGAAGAGAGAAGGTTGTTTTACCATTGGTGAAATTATTTTTCAAATACATTTCATCAACTTATTTGAGCGAAAAAACGTGCTACTGCCCCATTAATATATTGTTTGAGTTCGACATTGATAAGTGGTGTTTATATATTTTCGGGAGTCTTTGTTCATCTTGTGTTGTTCACGGTAGCTCATAATCTGCATCGTTTCTCAATACTGTCAGAGATGGTATGAACCAATTTTGTATATGGCTTGATGTCATAGGATTTCAAAAATGTTTTTTTCAGAGGTCTTGTATGTTTCTTCAGTGCACGTTGTATGTATTAAGTTTATGTGTGTACATACATGAATACATATAAGTTTTTAGATGAAGGACGATTTTTGGGAGTGTTAGCGAGAATCAAAATGGTGAATGTCTTTATCCTGTTAGTCCTTCAATATTAGCGCTTTGAGTATGCGAACTTGCGTACATTGGAAACTTGTGTTAAACTGATAAATCAAGAAAGAATTTCGTATCAAGTAATCACGTTTGTGGATAAAAATTATTACACATGTATTTTAAAGCAACGTATCAACAATACCGAACTAATTCGCAAAAGGGCAGACAGGGGCGATTGAACCACTCGGTAGGTTGAGCCATCATGCCTTTTTGGAAAACTAATACAGCATATTTGGAAGGTCGTTCCAGTTCCTTTACTGTTGAGGCTGATGCTATTCCTGCACTATCAAAAAGTAAGAGATAAAAAGCGTATGTCCTTTCAATACCTTAATGGAGCTCGAAAATAAGAAGCGCACGGTTATTTTTTCTGTAGTAATTGCCCGTGTTTAGTTTGGACTCATGGTTCATGGTAACTCTAAAGGGGACAGGTTTTTTCAGAAACTGTTAAGACAGGATTACTTCTGAAGCGTATTAGTGTCACGATGAAAAATCAATTCGTGATAATATCGCCTACGTAGGAGATAGTATCTCCAAAAAAGGACCGAGCATCTACTACGTAGGAGATACTATATATGTCCTACGTAGGAGATATAATGTCCTATGTAGGAGATACTATGTCCTTAGTAGGAAATACTGCGTCCTACGTAAGAGATACTATGTCCTACGTAGGAAATACTAAGTCCTACGTAGGAGATACTATGAAAAGTATACTTTCTAAAGATTTTCACCAATACGCTTCCGTAGATTACCGAATTTGGCGTGTGCCTTGGGAATAAAACAATATGACAACAGTGAAGAAGTTCTATATATACAAGCAAAAGATTATGTGGCGTCAAGCCAAACATATGTATCACGATGGTCTACAGTGAGTTAGCAGATTCCAATTATTTACATATTCTGCCATTAGAGCTATGAACTATTTGGTACGACTGTTTAATATACCATTTCACAGATTTCCGATAAATATTATTATGTTGTGATGAAACCGATTGATAAAACTGGTTAAAAAACATTGGGTTACTGATATCAGAGAGATACACTGTATTCAACAAAACATGAAATTATGGTTATGTTTGGTCTGTCAAAGTGTTCATTCACAATCGTTTCCTTTGCTCATCTCATGAACTATTTGTTGAAACTGGCAGGTATATGTTGGCGTTGAAAGAGAAAACAGAACATGTCAAGTTTGTAATATGCACGATGTTGAAGTTGAGCTACATTTCTTGTTTACCTGTCCGGTTTACTAAAGTCCTTGGACCAAATACTTTTAAAGGGACACTGCGTCGAGGATTAAAATGAGTCCCATCTTTATCTCACTATAAGCTGATTCGAGTGTCTGCTGACGAGTTACGCTTCACTTCACTGTCTACCTGCAGTAGTTAGCTGACATGTTAATCAGCATAGATAGATACACATGATCTGATTTTTATTGTCGACGCGGTGTCCCTTTAAGACGCTGTAGCACGTTTTTCTTACTGAAAATAAGTGATCTCACGAAAAGGTAAATAAGTGTTACAAATTTCAAAATAATACTCATCAATCAATAAAAATAATTTTCATTGTTTGGTTAAGCCTCTTCGAGCGGCCATTTTAATGTGTTCACATTAAAATGGCCGGTCGAAGGTAGTTTAAGTGATCTGACTGATGTAACAATACCTAAAAACTGAAAGTAGAGTAATAAATATCGAACCATGATAGAATGGTCAACCATCTTGCATTCTGAATTAGAATTCGCATGAGACCTACAAATCTACCTCTCACACTGAAGAGTTCCACACCACTGTCGCTTAATACGTTACCAACATGCAATTATTACAGAGCGTTGCCACGTATACTTATTTCATTCAGAAATAAGTTTATAACGTCAATAAAGTGACCTCCCCATGAATGAATGTACCACAGGAATGTGGCCTTTTAAGTACCGAATAAAAAGATTGATTGATGGGTAGAGTTCGTAGATGAGAAGCGGTCAATTATCTTTTCATGAGAACCAATATAGTGGGGGATGTCGATGACCATGTCTTGTTGTTATATATACTTTCTGAATACTTCTATGTTTTCATTTTTATTATGTAAATACATTTATGCATTTTTTGGTGCAGTTTATTATATACCCAACTACGAAGAACTCGGGGGTATAGAGTGGTCGTGTGCCCGTCACACATTGCTCCACTCATAACTCAGATACGTATTGTTCAAAAGTTACGGATCTTGATACACATAAACACTATGATGTGTACATCTGCCTTTTGTAAATTTCATCCGCAATGTTACAAGCTGCGTTCACTAATTCTTTCGTATTAAGAAAGTGAACGATTCGGTAAGTTGTGCCAGTCACGAATCATCTAACAATCCTGTTGTATAATATAATAAACTTACATTTAACAATACAGTATGCGGATATGAGATAGGGAAATTATTGTTTTGCATGACTTGTTAAAATGTTGTATTTGTATGTGTCTGTCAGAAACTGTTGGATGGTTATATGTGATTGTGTTTCACTTCGGAGTTTAAGGTTCTAACCATTGTTGAAGTAATTAATATTTCAATGAGCATTTCGTTTGAAAAACATTATTATTTCGTGTTTACATATTTCCTGAAAGAAACAACTTTACGAGATATTGTATTTCGTATATTGATGTTTCTTTTATATAAAATAAGATAAGGTATCAACTTACTCCGAAAGCCTGTAACAATGCAAATATGCATCCTATCATGATGTATGCAGCATTATATTTTTCATGTATTTGCCAAAACATATTAATATTGACCAACATATGTTAAGAGTCACACAGCTTAAATAAAATATTGGCTCAACTTATCAAGCCCTCCACTATATAAAGAATTTGAATTTGTCCTTATTTCAATTTTAAAGATGTGAAAATCTTGTGTAGACATATCTTGAGCATGGATTATTATAAAACTATTATCTATCGGTGTTCTTGTGATGCAATAGTTTGTTGAATCAGAGACGATGATCAAGAAATACTTCGAAAATTGTCTTGAATATTATGCCAATGTAACCAAAAATCAAATCAGCCCCCTGTCTTTCAGCGGAGAAAGTATGTGTGATGTATAACGACAATTCAGTCAACGGGTACTTTGATACCCCGCTGCAGATGGTAAAGTGGCAAAGTTTCGTTGTGACCGAGAAATGATATTCGAGTTATTCCATTTCGTGTGAACGGACTGTCGTTACCGAATACTATATCCCCTGCTTCGCGCTAAACGCACGGCGGGGTATAATAATGCAACTGAAGTGTAAAGAAAAACCAAAACATTTGGGTTTTTTTCATGAAAGTTTTATTTACATTTAACTACCTGAAAAAATTAGAATCGTACTGTAACAGTGCAAATTTCAGTGTATATAGTTAGTTATTGTGTTTAATCTTAGTGTAGTCTATTTGTGCTTTGGGTTAATCACAATCGAAACTTTACTTATGCGAATGCAGGAGACTTATATGATAACAACAAGCAGGAAATGTTAGTTATCTCCCCGTATATTCTTACAGGACCATCATGATATATTCATCTTTATATATTATTAACTTTCGGTTTCTATTAAAATTTAAGTTAACTACAGAAGTTCAGCTTTAGTTTGACGAACATTCTATCGTATTTATCTATAGCCTGGTCCCAATTGACCTCTTTCCAAAGCACGTGAAAGTATTGGTATTATTAATTATTTAAGGAGAATGAGACATTAAGAGCAATAAAATTCAAAGTGAGGTGTACAGTCATGAAAGAACTGATTGCAACTTTTAACTTTACAAATAAGTCGACTGAAGATCTTTTTATATTTTATATTCGAAATAAAGTTGAATAAATCCAACAAATCAGAATTCGTTTAGCATCAGGCATTCTTCATAACTCAAAGAAGAATCCCCATAAAATACATTTAAAAAACGTAAAACTCTTCCGCTGATGCACTTTCAACAGCCTATGAAACATGAGCAAAACAGAGCAATGCCATGTACAATGAAATGAGAAACTCGACCATTTTAAACATATGAAGGAGTCCCGCTTAAACTAAAGCAGTGGAAAAAAAGATTGTGTATATTTTACCAAAACTACTGTAACGTCAATGGACAGTCGATGGATAGTCAACAGTGATTAATTAGTTACAAATAGATGCATACAAATATTACTTGTATACAAATTACTACAAATATAAACTTGTCATAACCTCGTTGACTTCGAACTTTGCAATGGTTATTACAATGTGTTCACCAAAACAATAAAATGACTTTTTACGTATCATTTGTTTGATAACTTTATTAATATCCACAATAAAGAAATGACTTTCCATAGACATTGTTCACCTGCAATAGTAAAGCGAAATATATGATTGGATAATGAATAGATTTGAAATGATTGGCATTTACGATTTCCATATTTCTTAGAGTTGAAAATTTGATAAGCCTGAAGATAGAATTGTTTAAAAAAATATCATTGTGAAACCTAATTTTAACTGAAATGATAATGCACTGATATTAAATGCCTCAATGAACAAATGTACGTGTTTAGATTTGTCCTCCCTATTAGTTATTTTAGAGTTGTCTGCCCTTTTACCTTTGCGTATAGCGTATCAATGGTACTCGGTTGAAACTCTAGAGTGTTTTGAGCCTAGGCTCATTTAACTCTAGAGTGTTTTGGGCCTAGACTCATTTAACTCTAGGGTGTTTTCAGCCTAGGCTCATTTAACTCTAGAGTGTTTTGAGCCTAGGCTCATTTGACTCTAGAGTGTTTTGAGCCTAGGCTCATTTGACTCTAGAGTGTTTTGAGCCTAGGCTCATTTGACTCTAGAGTGTTTTGAGCCTAGGCTCATTTGACTCTAGAGTGTTTTGAGCCTAGGCTCATTTAACTCTAGAGTGTTTTGGGCCTAGGCTCATTTAACTCTAGTACTTTTTCGTAAGATACTTCAATTCAGACAATTCCAAGGTCGACTGCAACGAACCACGGTCTCTGAAAATGAATGAAGACCAGAAAAAAGTGAAATTATGATTTTCGTAAATCTTCTTTCACAGATTATTTGGTAGAGTCATTTGAGCCTGAATAGAGTCATTTGAGGCTGGACTCATTTCAGCAATTTGCTAGCCCCATATGACTCTAGAGTTATATGGGGCTAGCCTCAAATAACTCTAGAGTCATATGGGGCTAGCCTCAAATAACTCTAGAGTCATATGGGGCGGTAGAGTCATTTGAGACTGTTACACCGGCCTCAAACTTCAAAACTATTCAATATTCTTTCTGAGCCACGTCTAGAGGTGTAACGATTCAGAGCGGTTGCGATACAATACATATACCAATATTGGGGTCGTGATAGGATATGTATCCCCATACATTTAAATTATTTACAGTACATCTTAGAATACAGCCAAGGTATATTTTAAAACTGGATGACCTTATTCTTCCCAATTTAGATGAGATTGAATTCACCACCAGCAGCTATGACATAATGTGTTATTTATGGATTGAGAAACCCTAAAAGCTTCTAGTTTCTGGAGAAACTCTAGCAACTTCTTGTTTCGGGAGAGGTTCAAGTTTTTTTCACTTGGTACTGTTATCAAATGTATCTATTTTTAGAATTTATAAACTAGAATTTATATTGAAGAACATTTATGAATACTGTATGCAGTATGCCACACATCCTTCAAAACAATATATTGTATCCTGGGCCTTGTATCACAATATGATACTGTATCACCATATTGTTACACCTCCAGTGATGTCTAAAATTAAGCATGAAGAAAGAAAATGATAAATGGCACAGTATTTATGATTTTGACATCTTTAAAACCCTTCATTAGAAACATTGCAATTACTATGCCTTATTATTATTATTTTCTTCCTACATGATACACTTGGATAGGACTTCCTATACTAATTGAATAGAAACAATGAAATATTATGTAAAAACACCCTTTTATTCTATGTTCATTCAACCCTTAAAATACAAGCAATTGATACAGGAAACATTTTTGAAGTAACATTGAAATTGTGGCATGGTGACTTTCATGTTGGAGAGACCAAATCGATGGCAATGTATATTCAATGGCTTGGTAAAATTTCAATATGTTGCAACCCTAAAAACCAAATTATTATAGTAAACTTATACTACAACACTACAATGCTAAAACGTACTACTTAGTAGCTTGAAATAAGTAACATTGAAATTGTGGCATGGTGACTTTCATGTTGGAGAGACCAAATCGATGGCAATGTATATTCAATGGCTTGGTAAAATTTCAATATGTTGCAACCCTAAAAACCAAATTATTATAGTAAACTTATACTACAACACTACAATGCTAAAACGTACTACTTAGTAGCTTGAAATAAGTAACATTGAAATTGTGGCATGGTGACTTTCATGTTGGAGAGACCAAATCGATGGCAATGTATATTCAATGGCTTGGTAAAATTTCAATATGTTGCAACCCTAAAAACCAAATTATTATAGTAAACTTATACTACAACACTACAATGCTAAAACGTACTACTTAGTAGCTTGAAATAAGAATTTACTAGTAATTTGAATTTACATAACTTTTAAAAGAACTGTAATACATTATTTTCAACAAATGACAAATTTTCTTCTCGAAAGTATATTACACTTTAGAAAATGTTCAAATTTCATACAGCCCAAACAGGACACTTATTACAGCCGTTTTGAAAATAGCTTAATTTGGATACGAGTGTGGAATGGGGCAACATATGGATATAGCAGTTAAAATTTACTTATTTAAAGCCATATTTACCACAATACATAGTTCTATATGAAAATCAACTATTCCATGATGGCACGCACCTATGGGCAAAAACATTTATTTCTAGGACACACTGGAAATCGTAAAACTGAGTTCAATCAGACTGTCAACGTGTTCAGGTTAGAACTATCACTTATGAGTTATGAGTTATAACAATTTCAAGAAAGTAAATGCATTATCTATTCAAAATGCATAAATATATTCAAAATTCCTACATGGCGGATAATATGGCCGACTCTGTCTGCTTGTTATTATTATTACTGTATACAAGGGTAGGGTCTATATATAGGTACATGTCTTTCAAACTATAAACTCACCCCTGTGCTTCAAAGTCCACATAATGACGTTTGAAGGCAAAATTGTAAATGTATTAAGAATGTCCAACGTCTAATATACCACTCAAAGAGTGAGAGATTTATGACTGAGCTCTTTTAACAAGTATTTCTACTTAGAGAGTGATGATGCAAATGAAAGTTGTATGTTCATGTCAAAACGACCTCTTTGAAAACAAAAACAAAAACAACCCACTCGGCAGTTCAAAGACCTGTTCCACTAGAGAACTGTCTGTGCAATGTTGTCTGATAGTTGGCATCTTGTTCTAATGAGACCTGCCACTAACACATGTTTAACTGTCCTCTTATCTTCTAGTTAGTGATTCCTTATCTCGAAAATGTACCCACTTTGTAGATTACTTCACGTTGTTTTAAACTTTTGTTTTATATCCATTAACTGGCTCAACTATCGCATTTCCTCGAATACGAACCCGTGGTTATATTTCCCCCTGTACCCTTTATCCGCAGGGTTCTGTGCTAGGTCTGTTGTCAGGGTATCTTGTGTACCGCTGTGTACCGAGCTGTATTCGAGGAAAGTATCTATGCTATCTGTTTCAGATGTTTTAAACGAAACAAAGGCTTTCATTTGAGTGTACATAATAAAAAAAAAACTAAACAATTAATGATGGTGTCTGACAAAATATGAAAACAAGCAAGAGACGAAATGAGAAGTCGTTAAATTATGTTTATGATATTTTCATGATTTCACGAGGACAGTGACTCAACGAATAATAAGAAAGGATTACCAATTAAGTGGTCACAATCTACCTATAGTGGTTACTAAAGTAATTTCTTCCGACGTAAGCTCTGTTACATTTGGAGAATTATGTTTGGTTGTTTCAAACTGAGCACTTGTTTTATTCCTACTTAAGACACTCATTTCTTACAGAACAGAAGTCAGTCGAAATGCAAGTTTTGCACTAATAATATATTCTTTCAATGTCCAATGTTTCCCCACCTGGGAGTTTTTATTTAGTTATGATCTGCTTATGCGTGTCCTACCGAAACTACATGCACTTGGGTATTCTCTTCCCACAGTGTACTCCATAGCCTTACACTCTGACTCAAAAAGAGGCTCCTGTTCAATATATTTTTCAACTTTAGAGTCTACGTGTTAGACTAGGTACTCCACTCGAGACTGATATTGAAGTACTTTGGCAAGTGCGTGCTTATTTGATGGAAGCATAAATACGTTCAACCTGCCGTGACCTACATATCGTAGAGTCAATGAATCAGTAGAAATTGATTTAAGGTAGTTATCAGAATGGTCGTTACAAGAAGGTTAAACCATTCTTTGGGGGTTGAATATAGGTTACATAGGTAGCTACCATTACGCATACAGAAATACAAATACACATGTATATACAAGCTCCAGGAAATTCATAGTTTAATAAGGTGATATTCCAATGGGTTCAGGTAAAAATAACCCTTGACGTCATGTAATTTGGAGCACTTACAGTCACTTGAGAACACTCACAACTCTGGAGATAATGATGAATGGGCCCCTCAGTGATTGTTTGATGTTGATACAAGACATTAACTTCTCATTTTATATTTAAAGTATTGTAAACGAGTTGTTCTCAGTTTAAGTATTCGAACGGTGTGAATTTAAAAGTGTGCAAGGTGTTTTTAAAATGTCAAAGGAAATCAATTATAAATCCATAATTGAAAACTTTTGAGGTGTATTAAAATTAAGGTTTCCATTGTACTTCAGACACTCAAAATTGAATATTGTAGAAAGATTGAAATACTTATTTAGTTTTATAATGTTCTCGTTATAAAAAAGCCCCATAAGAGTGCTGGTGGTTTCATGGATTGTGATTATACCAAAATCGCAATGATTGGAATATACAATACGAGAGTTATCACACACAGAAACACTGCAAAGCAATCCATATCGAGGCTATGACGTCATACCAGGTACTTAGGGAAGGTCAAGGTCATCCCAATGGGCCATGTGTGGAGACCACAGCAGTGGCAAACCGATAATAAGTGAAGAGCTCTCACATAAACCATTTCAAGAGCTGGCACAGAGGTCCTGTCGTTTCCCTATAACATTTAATCGATTGTTTGCTCTATACATAAAGTCTTCTCCTTTTGACCACAACATGTGAAGGGCTAACAATTAAAGGGAGATAAATGTGTCTGCACAATGTAACCGGGAAACACGTGCTATCGTGAACTACTTCGTACTACGTGTGGATTTATAAAGGTTAATAACGTCTTGTTGAGATTTGAATGGATAATGCTTACTTCTGCATTTACTGTATTTGTTTATCAAGTTTATGTATATGTAAATAATTATGTATGGTTTATGAGAGATGATGTATGTCATAATTACCATTTATTCTGCTCTATCCGGATGTTGTATTCTCAGGAAATACCTTGATGGAGCAGAATGGTCATTTACGCATTGTTTTCAGATGAATTCAACTAAATTGTCCTAATGGAACCGGTGATATGGAGGAGAATATGAAATATATACATCATTAAACAAATATATACTATATACTGTCATGACAAGTGAGTGAACAGGTTCATTTGAATGTGATTTAAACAGTTTAAACAATTCATTCAGAAATAACTTCAAGTTCTTTAAATGCTTAGTCCTTTTATTACATAATTAATGTCTTTATCTTAGAGTGTTTTGAACATCACATATTTGTTTCAAAATATAAATATTCCATGTATAAATATGACTTTTCAATTAAAACGATAGTGAAACTCATCTTCAACAGTAGTAGCATCCCACAATGGACACCATCCTTTCTTCTTAAATGAGTGAATTCCATCGGTCGGTTTCAATTGGTAAATTTTTGTAACAAGTACTATAAGCTCTAATATTGGGAAACATATCTTTTGGTAAGTATGAGCAATTTTCAAAGCACAGATTATATTTGAAACATTTATAATATTGACCTTTAGAACTGCTTCCTATACAGCTACGCTATGGTTGTAAAAACTGACCATTTGGAATAGTTTCTACCCTTGAAATGAGCCATGATATGGGGAAGGTGTGAGGGTATTAAAGGAGCAGTAGCACGTTTTTTGCAAAATTTATTTTTTCAAATTTCCCATTTATAATGATAGTTTATGTCATTTAAATTAACTTTAGAGAGCAAACCATCTTATTACACAAACCAATTATCTGTAGTGGTTAAAAGTACGTTGCGTATAAAGCAAAAATTGCATGGCGGCCATTTTATTGTGAACACAATTTATTATTTTGTATTACAAAAACGATTCCCATGGCTTTACCGAAACATGTACACTCATTTTAAACTTTATTTTCCGAAGAGAGAAGTATGTTTTACTATTGGTGAAATTATTTTTCAAATACATTTCATCAACTTATTTGAGCGAAAAAACGTGCTACTGCCCCTTTAAAACACTCCTGATTGACCCCGTCTATAATTGTAACAAAAACATCCATCGAAGATGATAACCAAACTTATAAGCAGAAATAAATGTATACATCAATGAAGAGAGTTACAGTGTTACTGCTTTATACCCAAAACATTATGTGTTACTGCTTTATACCCAAAACATTATGTGTTACTGCTTTATACCCAAAACATTATGTGTTTCTGCTTTATACCCAAAACATTATGTGTAACTGCTTTATACCCAAAACATTATGTGTTACTGCTTTATACCCAATACATTATGTGTAACTGCTTTATACCCAAAACATTATGTGTTACTGCTTTATACCCAAAACATTATGTGTTTCTGCTTTATACCCAAAACATTATATGTTACTGCTTTATACCCAAAACATTATGTGTTACTGCTTTATACCCAAAACATTATGTGTTACTGCTTTATACCCAATACATTATGTGTAACTGCTTTATACCCAAAACATTATGTGTAACTGCTTTATACCCAAAACATTATATGTTACTGCTTTATACCCAAAACATTATGTGTAACTGCTTTATACCCAAAACATTATGTGTTACTGCTTTATACCCAAAACATTATGTGTTACTGCTTTATACCCAATACATTATGTGTAACTGCTTTATACCCAAAACATTATGTGTTACTGCTTTATACCCAAAACATTATGTGTTAATGCTTTAGACCCAATACAATATGTGTAACTGCTTTATACTCAATACAGTATGTGTCACTGATTTATACCCAAAACATTATGTGTTACTGCTTTATACCCAAAACATTATGTGTTACTGCTTTAGACCCAATACAATATGTGTCACTGCTTTATACTCAATACAGTATGTGTCACTGATTTATACCCAAAACATTATGTGTTACTGCTTTATACCCAAAACAGTATTCGTTACTGCTTTATACCAAAAACAGTACGTGTTACTGCTTTATACCCAACACACGGTGTTAATGTTCAGCCGATGTACCCACACGTCCTCGGTGTATCTCCCAGTCAGTGTATACCCCAAGTATGAAATATTCAAACCAGAAGTATACTGAGCGATACACCTGGGAAAGTGTGGGTACATCTTATACTTGTCAGGTTGTTGCTTTAGATTCATCAACCCGAACTTATAACAATGCTGGAGTTGTTGCTACTATTTCTTGGATGTTGGAATCGTCAACTGTCCAAAGTCCCGGATAGTATCAACCTAGACAGCTACTTCATTAGCGAGACGTAGAGTAAAGCTTTAACATGTTGTTTACTGCGTCAGAGTGGTGTTGTGCTACACTTACAAGATGTTGTGATTCGACACTCATGTTGTAATGTAGAATGGTGAGATACACAATGGCGTATATCACTTATATTTCGTACAGGTCAATATAACTTGATAACAGATTTATGATATCTGATACACGGACACTTTTGTAAATCTTAACCCATTAATCCATTTTGGGGAGTATATAGTTTCGTGCTTATTGAAATGTGTGTTTTTATAAAATGCAATTTACCCCAAAGACCTTTTTTCGTGGTTTGGAGGAGTTTGGAGAGATGCCATGATGCCATTGAAGTCGTTGTTTGTTGTTTCTCTTTCAGTCTTTGTGATACAGTTGTTGGTCGTGTACACTTGTTAGACTTGTGTTGGTTTGATATACGTTCTCTGGTGATGACAGTTTTTGAGACTGATTCATCACCTCTCTTCAAAATGACCCATCTCAGTGTTGGTGATGATGAGTTTGGTATATGGTATATGGTATATATTTGGTATATGTATTTGTCTTTGGTTACAGGCGTTCTTCTGTTATGATCCAGTCTCCGTTCGGACTTTGGTTTCCGACCTGTTTACCTCTGTATTTTATATTTCCTTTTTCTTCAAGTCTTGCTAATGGCAGTTTCAACAACCAATCTTCTATTAATAATTCTACAACTTTAATTTCTCCCTTAACGTGTCATGTAATATTTCAAACAGTTTATTTCAAGTAATCACCAGAGGCAGCTGTAAGTAGGTAAGTATTAGTCATATCACCTACAGTCCGCCTCGTGAAGGAGTACGCTCATACTGAAACCCTGTGTATTCATAAACAGTGTTTTAAGTTGTAAACGAAGAATATATTTCCTTTTTGCTTAGAAATTATATATCAATTGGTTACAATATGTTGATTGAGATCGCTGCTACGTACTAGACTATCTTATCACTATGCCCCAATACGTTGATCAATGAACCAACAATTCCTCGCATTACTGGCACCGAGAACACAGATACAAATGCGGCCCGTCTTCAATTAGTTATCAATTCAGGCTTTGAAATTCAAGCGATATGGTATACATTCTCATAAACACAAGATTGACAGCTGAAAAGGATAAGCTTCATAATCTGACGTTTACATAAACTGTTGTATAAATGCCGTCGACAAGCTCAGGCATTTATACCCGTTTAAATTACATCTTTCAAATAGTTTATAAGCCAGTGACCAAACACACTATGAAATCTATTTCTTAACAATACCTTACTTGTGGCCAGGCCACAGTTCCACTTACCGATATTTGCCTAAGACCAATCTTACCCAATGTTAATAATCGGCTTATACTATTGATTTCCGACAATATTATATAATTGGTATTTATAAATATTGAGCACTTTTCCATCCACTAGTGCATTGTCAATGCGCTACCAGCATTATTACATTACCCAACATGACATACATGTCGCTAGAAGGTCACCTCCAACATAACCGTTACTAGGTACCCCTGTGTCCTGCTGGGTGAACAGAGGCACATTTTGAATAAGATCACCTACCCTGGAAACACCATAAGTCTCTCAAGTGTTGGACAGGGAATCACCCTTCAAACTCTCAGATTATCCAGCAATGAACCGGGTCACCCACCAATGCGGCGAACAGAGCTCAGTGTTGCTGAACTTCACTGATAGTGTTCATCTGAGCTATGCACAGGTGTCTCCATATCTACGTTTCTTGTCTTGTGTCCTGCTATAGCGTCTCGCACTGCCTTCACGGTGGCATGTAGGTACAGACACAGACATATGACCTTTCGTCCTCTCTCAAGGTGGGTCATCTGTTGCTGACATTGCTGGAGTAGTTGGAGTTGTACCCCAGTAGGTTGCTATCAACTCTGATAATCGTCTTGATTCCTCGCCATGACATGACCTCCTGTACCCTCAGCTCACAGACCAGGGATCGCTCATCAGTCGGATACATCGCCCACATTGCTGCCAGTGCAGACGCTTGGGTTCATCTGTTCTTGTCACTTGCCATCATCCTCATCAACATCTACTCGGCTGTCGCATAGACAGGACTTACAAAACAACGATACAGCTTGTTAACATACTTGAATAGTTCATGCAAGAAATTTCAAGACACAAGACATGCATGCGTGTTTTATCAGACAATTGGTGGTCAAGTTGATGCAGTCTTTTTAAATGTCAAGTTTTCAACATTTAATTAACTGTATTGTTTTTGGCTTTAATACAGATCAGTGTTGTCTGTGAGATCAGTATAAACAAATTGTTCAAACGAAATGGATCAAGCGATTGTCAGTTCAAGTACCTTCTGTAAAAACCTTGCTTTATCAATGTGTCGAAGCTTTATGTCTCTACATACCGCTTCCGGTCAAAGATAAATAAGAGACTGCTGGATTAAACAGTCCAAATAATAATTATACTAAATCACACACTGGCTAAGTCATACATACACTGAACTATATTCTTGTAAAATTCGTTCTTGGCTTCAAATAGCACCACACGTTTACAGAAGCTGAATTTACTCGTTTATCAAATGTTTTCTTTATCATTTATCAATGATGTTTATAACGTGTATAATGTTTGACTGTATTCTAAATACTTTTCAGACAAGATGACGCACTAACGTTGTTTTTCATTC
Source organism: Gibbula magus (assembly GCA_936450465.1). NCBI lineage: Eukaryota > Metazoa > Mollusca > Gastropoda > Trochida > Trochidae > Gibbula > Gibbula magus. The sequence continues at coordinate 26,387,825 of OW388295.1, read as the reverse complement.
ATTCTGAATCAGGATTAACCGACTTTACTCCTTTATCTACGTACTGAACAAGCACTGTGAGGTTTCCGGGTCAAAGATTTCCTCCAAAACAAGACGCTTTGGTTGGTACGTTTCAAGGGTGAGTGTTGTTCCTCATTCAGACATGTTTGTCTGTTACATGCGAAATAAATGTTTATTATAGAGCTTGTGTCGTGTTGGCAAGCAAACTATTTTTATATGCAAGGCAAATATTTCATCACACAAAACAATATTTTCTCTAACGTTTGCATAATTTTTTGATTATGGCTAATGTTGTATTAACTCGAATATTGAATTTCAAACAACAGCAACTCTATCCACTTTCGTTCAACCTGCCTCTCCACATATTTCGCAAAAATTGTGACGTAAAACGCATTGAATTCCTCCGGAAAAATGGAAAATAAAGGAGATCAGCTTGTCATGACTCCATAGCAGATAATACGATGATAGACTATTGATCGTCGGCTGTGAAGGTTCCAGTTTGTCAATATTGTCAATTTGATATAAACGTCTGTTTTATTTTAAGAAACGGATCGACTTGGAAACCAATTAGATTAGGATGTTGTAAATCTGGCCGTGTATTGCTCAAGTAGTTATATAACTTATATATATTTCTGATATGTTACACTAATTTAGAAACACATTTGCTAATGTTTGCAAGAGAAACGTCCTGGATTTTCACAATAAAGAATTTGTCATCCAGAAAATTGTTTTATCATATATTAGCTCTTCTAAATGCCCTTCAAAAACTTAATGTATTTTAAACACATTTGACATGATACAATCTCAATCCATTCATCCAAATGCACGCGGTCTTCACAATCAAAAGTTATAAAGGATAACCAATGACAGAGGAATACCAAATGCACGATATATCGTGTTCCTATGAACACTAAATCGCTAAAGTCACGGTATAAGACCGGCAACAGGCCTATCTACATGTACGTATTATATTTTGACCACACAGAAATCTTATTGTATTTAACTTATTTGAAATTTTGCAAAGTAAGCATAACGTTATCACCTATCTCTGAAAATGTAAACCTTAGGGTAGGGTATGGGATAGATCGTATACTGATATCCTTCCCACAATATACTATTTTAAGCTTTTAAGTGTGTATAAAGTTGTCTGCTGGTGTAAATACTAATTGAATCAGCATAAAACATTTAGTGTGATTGGCACTGGCACCAGAATGCTATTTATAGCCCACAAGCGTCAATACCCCGGTGTGTCACTGACGTCAGTTTATACTCCAGCATTTATACTACAGGAAAACCAGGTGCAACGTAACATCTTTAATTGCAATCAATGCGACGTTTCACTGTCATAAAGAAGATGGCTATCAATAAAACGAACTCAGATTTTATTTCTTCTCTACGATTTCTAAAATGTCTCTTTAAGAGGATTTTGTAATACTCTGACTTGGCAGATACAGGGAGGTCCAAAGTTTTTTAAAATGTAATGAAAAAATGCATGCAATGACAGACTTTCTATATATACTGTTTTAAGACTTTAGTTCCAAAACATTAATACGTTTCTCTGATATATACATAGTCAATACCATATAAAACCATAAAAGTTCTGTTTATTCCGATATTACGTGCTAGCGGTTATTGGTTAAACCCAGTGAGGGATGCTTTTAACGAGTCGCGACATTGTATAACTCTTTCACGTTTTACAGCACCTCGCACTATTATTTATACAAATATACATTTTGAGCTCAAGATGACAGTTATTGAACGATGCGCCCGTAAAAGTTTAACATCGCCTATATCGCATGCACTTCTCCGGAAGCTGTACAGCCGTTGTATGAATACAGGGCCGTGTTCAAGAGAGGTTTCAAAGTAATCGCTCAAATAGCACATAGTTTTACAGTTATAGCTGAAAAAAACACAGAATAGTGAAAGAACATAAACTTATACTATATAACTATATATCATCATCATCAGTATCTAGTTTCAAATGGTAGATATTTAATGGTAGAAAAATATATAATCAGTCACACAATAATTCATTTAGCTTTCTACACATGTTGTTACATGCAGAACATATAAAATGGGTTAATGTTTTAAACTTATATGTACTATTGGCAGTATGAACATATTTATTACATGCGTGTTTGCAAGTTCGTTCTTCGTAGGTACATGTCCTTTTTTTTGTCCTACACTCAGAAAAGTATTTATTCGTAATTACCAGCATTTTATTAAAAAATGAAAAAGAGACATTGGATTTTCAGAGACACGTACAGAGGCTCCTATTAACATTGAATAAAATGGTGTTATTTTCAGAATAAATACATTTCAGAGTCTCGTGTTAGATTAATGTCCCTCGATGTAAAATGGACAAATATTAAGAACATGAAACTCCCTTCTATATATTTACATGGGAATTACCCGGATAACATATATGTTCCTTAATTATGTTCACAGTGTGTTAAAAGAGACACATGTCAGTGAAGATATGGCTGTATTCAGTATTGAATATTCTAATGGTGGAAGTTGAGTTAAATGTCGTTGAATGAAAAACAAGGTTAGAGTTGATATTGGAAATACGTAACTGCAATTGTGTTACAAATTTCGTCATGGTCAAACTTCACACAACTATACGAAGCACTTCACTCAGATGACAGCGACGGGGCATAGGTTCTGTAGATCCTACCCTTGGCTTCGTGACTATTGTTAACAACACCTTCAAATAAATCGAGTATTTTGTTATATACTTCGGTTAACATTCCACCGCCAAGTGTACATGTAGAACAGTTGGTAGAGCTCAGTTCCTACCTTGGATATCAGCTTCGTTAGTAACAAGAACAACGCAAAAAGAACAATGGTTGAACCAACTTCCCAATGCAAGGCATAACTATTGCCAATATCCATCATTGGCTGATTTAAGCCTTGCAGAACCTCCCGTGATTTTTGGTGCTAAGAGAGCTGCACCTGAAATGCATAGTGGACATAGTACGGAAACATTATGGAAATACAGCAAGGCTTAAATCAGCCAGTACTGGAGACTCGCAAGAGTTATGCCTTGCATTTGGAAGTTGGGGTTGAACTAGCTGTGTTGTTTTGACGGATGCATGCGACGCAGTAAAACATTTCCCATGTACATTTTGATGACGACAAAGAGATTAGACATGTCTTTAAAGTACACCTAGAATTCAAATACATATGAATACAATGTTTGCTGGGGAACAACGTTTTAAAGTATATGCTTACTCTTTCATTAGGTGGAATCATCGTAGTGTATCTTCTTTTCCTGAGGTTGAATAAGATGTACAACTTTCAAAGGGAAAACGACTTCATTAAAACATTAACCTTCTTAGCCGCGGTACCATTCAATACATAGACCTGAAACCCTCTATATACATAACGTTCGTACACACACACAAGGAATATCTGAAACATTAAAGGTGCATCCGTTGTGTTGTTGGGGGTCACATATGCCTAACGTTATAACTGGAGTTACTCTATCGAGAAGTAGGCCCTACTGACTATCGCCGGAAATTATCATTTTGATGGTAGTCAACTCCACAGAGTGACGATATAAAGGTTCAAGTAGCAATTTCTGATGGAACACTTGACAATGAATCGTTATTGCCGCGCGTCAATTAGTCAAACGTAGTTTTGGAAACTTATTTGGATTGATAATGTTTAACGAGTCCTATAACTAATGTGCTTGTAAATGGGACGCGTAGTTTCTTTTTCTGCACACATACATATAGTCATTATGTGGCAATTGGGGATGAATTTGTTGAGTGAAATTGTTTGAAATGAAATCAGCATATACATTCCACGTCGGTGTGTATAAAGACAAATAAAACATTATGAAACACACATTAAATGCATATTTAAATATTATAAACCGGGTCACGTTTAATAATGGTTATTCGGTCAGTTGACCTTAAAATTATAGCGTTACCTTTTGATTAGCAAATTTCAAAGATTAACATTAAATATCAAAAACCCAAACCATGCAAACCGAAAACATATTAAAGCTATCACATAACATAAACGAAACATCCAATTATAAACGGCACCATGCAACGACCAATTATACACGACGTCATACACTACAACGTGTACTACGACATATGGTACCAATCCGTCCAAAACAACACACTCCGGTTCTACCATATCTATGTCGTCATATACAGTGTATGTACGTACTACTGCCTCGACTGCCCAGCCACCACCACTGTACTGGGGTTTACATCACCAGCACCTGACCCTTGTATTGGGATTTACATCACCAGCACCTAGCCCTTCTACTGGGGTTTACATCACCAGCACCTAACCCTTGTACTTGGGTTTACATGACAAGCACCTAACCCTTGTACTGGGGTTGACATCACCAGCACCTAACCCTTGTACTGGGGTTTACATCACCAGCACCTAACCCTTGTACTTTGGTTTACATCACCAGCACCTGACCCATGTACTGGGGTTTACATCACCAGCACCTAACCCTTGTACTGGGGTTTACATCACGAGCACCTAACCCTTGTACTTGGGTTTACATCACCAGCACCTAACCCTTGTACTTTGGTTTACATCACCAGCACCTAACCCTTGTACTGGGGTTTACATCACCAGCACCTGACCCATGTACTTGGGTTTACATCACCAGCACCTAACCCTTGTACTTTGGTTTACATCACCAGCACCTAACCCTTGTACTGGGGTTTACATCACCAGCACCTGACCCATGTACTTGGGTTTACATCACCAGCACCTAACCCTTGTACTTTGGTTTACATCACCAGCACCTAACCCTTGTACTGGGGTTTACATCACCAGCACCTGACCCATGTACTTGGGTTTACATCACCAGCACCTAACCCTTGTACTTGGTTTACATCACCAGAACCTAACCCTTGTACTTGGGTTTACATCACCAGCACCTAACCCTTGTACTGGGGTTTACATCAACAGCACCTAACCCTTGTACTGAGGTTTACATCACCAGCACATTACCCTTGTACTGGGGTTTACATCACCAGCACCTGACCCTTGTACTGGGGTTTTCATCACCAACACGTCAACCTTGTATTGGGGTTTACATCACCAGAACCTAACCCGTGTACTTGGGTTTACATCACCAGCACCTAACCCTTGTACTTGGTTTACATCACCAGAACCTAACCCTTGTACTTGGGTTTACATCACCAGCACCTAACCCTTGTACTGGGGTTTACATCAACAGCACCTAACCCTTGTACTGAGGTTTACATCACCAGCACATTACCCTTGTACTGGGGTTTACATCACCAGCACCTGACCCTTGTACTGGGGTTTTCATTACCAACACGTCAACCTTGTATTGGGGTTTACATCACCAGAACCTAACCCGTGTACTTGGGTTTACATCACCAGCACCTGACCCATGTACTGGGGTTTACATCACCAGCACCTGACCCTTGTACTGGGATTTACATCACCAGCACCTTGCCCTTCTACTGGGCTTTACATCACCAGCACCTAACCCTTGTACTGAGGTTTACATCACCAGCACCTAGCCCTTGTACTTATGTTTACATCAACAGCACCTAACCCTTGTACTTGGGTTTACATCACCAGCACCTAGCCCTTGTACTGGGGTTTACATCACCAGCACCTGACCCTTGTACTTGGGTTTACATCACCAGCACATTACCCTTGTACTTTGGTTTACATCACCAGCACCTGACCCATGTACTGGGGTTTACATCACCAGCACCTAACCCTTGTACTGGGGTTTACATCACGAGCACCTAACCCTTGTACTTGGGTTTACATCACCAGCACCTAACCCTTGTACTTTGGTTTACATCACCAGCACCTAACCCTTGTACTGGGGTTTACATCACCAGCACCTGACCCATGTACTTGGGTTTACATCACCAGCACCTAACCCTTGTACTTTGGTTTACATCACCAGCACCTAACCCTTGTACTGGGGTTTACATCACCAGCACCTGACCCATGTACTTGGGTTTACATCACCAGCACCTAACCCTTGTACTTTGGTTTACATCACCAGCACCTAACCCTTGTACTGGGGTTTACATCACCAGCACCTGACCCATGTACTTGGGTTTACATCACCAGCACCTAACCCTTGTACTTGGTTTACATCACCAGAACCTAACCCTTGTACTTGGGTTTACATCACCAGCACCTAACCCTTGTACTGGGGTTTACATCACCAGCACCTAACCCTTGTACTGAGGTTTACATCACCAGCACATTACCCTTGTACTGGGGTTTACATCACCAGCACCTGACCCTTGTACTGGGGTTTTCATCACCAACACGTCAACCTTGTATTGGGGTTTACATCACCAGAACCTAACCCGTGTACTTGGGTTTACATCACCAGCACCTAACCCTTGTACTTGGTTTACATCACCAGAACCTAACCCTTGTACTTGGGTTTACATCACCAGCACCTAACCCTTGTACTGGGGTTTACATCAACAGCACCTAACCCTTGTACTGAGGTTTACATCACCAGCACATTACCCTTGTACTGGGGTTTACATCACCAGCACCTGACCCTTGTACTGGGGTTTTCATTACCAACACGTCAACCTTGTATTGGGGTTTACATCACCAGAACCTAACCCGTGTACTTGGGTTTACATCACCAGCACCTGACCCATGTACTGGGGTTTACATCACCAGCACCTGACCCTTGTACTGGGATTTACATCACCAGCACCTTGCCCTTCTACTGGGCTTTACATCACCAGCACCTAACCCTTGTACTGAGGTTTACATCACCAGCACCTAGCCCTTGTACTTATGTTTACATCAACAGCACCTAACCCTTGTACTTGGGTTTACATCACCAGCACCTAGCCCTTGTACTGGGGTTTACATCACCAGTACCTGACCCTTGTACTTGGGTTTACATGACAAGCACCTAACCCTTGTACTTGGATTTACATCACCAGGACATAACCCTTGTACTGGGGTTTACATCACCAGCACCTAACCGTTGTACTTGGGTTTACATCACCAGAACCTATCCCTTGTACTTGAGTTTACATCACCAGAACCTTACCCTTGTACTTGGGTTTACATCACCAGCACCTTACCCTTGTAATAGGGTTTACATCACCAGCACCTAACCCTTGTACTTGGTTTACATTACCAGAACCTAACCCTTGTACTTGGGTTAACATCACCAGAACCTAACCCTTGTACTGAGGTTTACATCACCAGCACCTAACCCTTGTACTGGGGTTTACATCACCAGCACCTGACCCTTGTACTGGGGTTTACATTACCAGCACCTAACACTTGTACTGGGGTTTACATCACAAGCACCTAACCCTTGTACTTGGGTTTACATCACCAGCACCTGACCCTTGTACTGAGGTTTACATCACCAGCACCTAACCCTTGTACTGGGGTTTACATCACCAGCACCTGACCCTTGTACTGGGGTTTACATCACCAGAACCTAACCCGTGTACTTGGGTTTACATCACCAGCACCTGACCCATGTACTGGGGTTTACATCACCAGCACCTGACCCTTGTACTGGGATTTACATCACCAGCACCTTGCCCTTGTACTGGGGTTTACATCACCAGCACCTGACTTTTGTACTTATGTTTACATCAACAGCACCTAACCCTTGTACTTGGGTTTACATCACCAGCACCTAGCCCTTGTACTGGGGTTTACATCACCAGCACCTAGCCCTTGTACTGGGGTTTACATCACCAGCACCTGACCCTTGTACTTGGGTTTACATGACAAGCACCTAACCCTTGTACTTGGGTTTACATCACCAGGACATAACCCTTGTACTGGGATTGACATCACCAGCACCTAACCCTTGTACTGGGGTTTACATCACCAGAACCTAACCCTTGTACTGGGGTTTACATCACCAGCACCTAACCCTTGTACTTGGTTTACATCACCAGAACCTATCCCTTGTACTTGGGTTTACATCACCAGAACCTAACCCTTGTACTTTGGTTTACATCACCAGCACCTTACCCTTGTAATAGGGTTTACATCACCAGCACCTAAACCTTGTACTTGGTTTACATCACCAGAACCTAACCCTTGTACTTGGGTTTACATCACCAGAACCTAACCCTTGTACTGAGGTTTACATAACCAGCACCTAACCCTTGTACTGGGGTTTACATCACCAGCACCTGACCCTTGTACTGGGGTTTACATCACCAGCACCTAACACTTGTACTGGGGTTTACATCACAAGCACCTAACCCTTGTACTTGGGTTTACATCACCAGCACCTATCCCTTGTACTGGGGTTTACATCACCAGCACCTGACCCTTGTACTGGGGTTTACATCACAAGCACCTGACCCTTGTACTGGGGTTTACATCACAAGCACCTAACACTTGTACTTGGGTTTACATCACCAGCACCTAACCCTTGTACTGAGGTTTACATCACCAGCACCTAACCCTTGTACTGGGGTTGACATCACCAGCACCTAACACTTGTACTTGGGTTTACATCACCAGCACCTAACCCTTGTACTGAGGTTTACATCACCAGCACCTAACCCTTGTACTGGGGTTTACATCACCAGCACCTAGCCCTTCTACTGGGGTTTACATCACCAGCACCTAACCCTTGTACTTGGGTTTACATGACAAGCACCTAACCCTTGTACTGGGGTTGACATCACCAGCACCTAACCCTTGTACTTGGGTTTACATCACCAGCACCTAACCCTTGTACTGGGGTTTACATCACCAGCACCTAACCCTTGTACTTGGGTTTACATCACCAGCACCTGACTTTTGTACTTGGGTTTACATCACCAGCACCTGACCCATGTACTGGGGTTGACATCACCAGCACCTAGCCCTTGTACTTGGGTTTACATCACCAGCACCTAACCCTTGTACTTGGTTTACACCACCAGAACCTAACCCTTGTACTTGGGTTTACATCACCAGCACCTAACCCTTGTACTGGGGTTTACATCAACAGCACCTAACCCTTGTACTGAGGTTTACATCACCAGCACATTACCCTTGTACTGGGGTTTACATCACCAGCACCTGACTTTTGTACTTGGGTTGACATCACCAGCACCTAGCCCTTGTACTTATGTTTACATCAACAGCAAATAACCCTTGTACTTGGGTTTACATCACCAGCACCTAGCCCTTGTACTGGGGTTTACATCACCAGCACCTGACCCTTGTACTTGGGTTTACATGACAAGCACCTAACCCTTGTACTTGGGTTTACATCACCAGGACATAACCCTTGTACTGGGGTTTACATCACCAGCACCTAACCCTTGTACTTGGGTTTACATCACCAGCACCTAACCCTTGTACTGAGGTTTACATCACCAGCACCTGACCCTTGTACTGGGGTTTACATCACCAGCACCTAACCCTTGTACTTGGGTTTACATCACCAGCACCTAACCCTTGTACTGAGGTTTACATCACCAGCACCTAACCCTTGTACTGGGGTTTACATCACCAGCACCTGACCCTTGTACTGGGGTTTACATCACCAGAACCTAACCCGTGTACTTGGGTTTACATCACCAGCACCTGACCCATGTACTGGGGTTTACATCACCAGCACCTGACCCTTGTACTGGGGTTTACATCACCAGCACCTGACTTTTGTACTTGGGTTGACATCACCAGCACCTAGCCCTTGTACTTATGTTTACATCAACAGCACCTAACCCTTGTACTTGGGTTTACATCACCAGCACCTAGCCCTTGTACTGGGGTTTACATCACCAGCACCTGACCCTTGTACTTGGGTTTACATGACAAGCACCTAACCCTTGTACTTGGGTTTACATCACCAGGACATAACCCTTCTACTGGGGTTTACATCACCAGCACCTAAGCCTTGTACTTGGGTTTACATCACCAGCGCCTAACCCTTGTACTGGGGCTTACATCACCAGCACCTAACCCTTGTACTTGGTTTACATCACCAGAACCTATCCCTTGTACTTGGGTTTACATCACCAGAACCTAACCCTTGTACTTGGGTTTACATCACCAGCACCTTACCCTTGTAATAGGGTTTACATCACCAGCACCTAACCCTTGTACTTGGTTTACATCACCAGAACCTAACCCTTGTACTTGGGTTTACATCACCAGAACCTAACCCTTGTACTGAGGTTTACATCACCAGCACCTAACCCTTGTACTGGGGTTTACATCACCAGCACCTGACCCTTGTACTGGGGTTTACATCACCAGCACCTAACACTTGTACTGGGGTTTACATCACAAGCACCTAACCCTTGTACTTGGGTTTACATCACCAGCACCTAACACTTGTACTGGGGTTTACATCACCAGCACCTGACCCTTGTACTGGGGTTTACATCACAAACACCTGACCCTTGTACTGGGGTTTACATCACAAGCACCTAACACTTGTACTTGGGTTTACATCACCAGCACCTAACCCTTGTACTGAGGTTTACATCACCAGCACCTAACCCTTGTACTGGGGTTTACATCACCAGCACCTGACCCTTGTACTGGGGTTTTCATCACCAACACGTAAACCTTGTATTGGGGTTTACATCATCAGCACCTGACCCTTGTACTGGGGTTTACAACACCAGCACCTGACCCTTGTACTGGGGTTTTCATCACCAACACGTAAACATTTTACTTGGGTTTACATCACCAACACGTAAACCTTTTACTTGGGTTTACATCACCAACACGTAAACCTTTTACTTGGGTTTACATCACCAACACGTAAACCTTTTACTTGGGTTTACATCACCAACACGTAAACCTTTTATTTGGGTTTACATCACCAACACGTAAACCTTTTACTTGGGTTTACATCACCAACACGTAAACCTTGTACTTGGGTTTACATCACCAACACGTAAACCTTTTACTTTGGTTTACATCACCAACACGTAAACCTTTTACTTGGGTTTACATCACCAACACGTAAACCTTGTACTTGGGTTTAATTCACTAACACATAAACTTTGTACTGAGGTTGACATTTCCAACACGTAACCTTGTATTTGGGTTTACATTATCAACAGATAAATCTTGTATTGGGCTTTACATTACCAACAGACAAATATGTATTTGGGTTTAAATTACCAACATAAAAGTTTTGTATTGGGGTTTAAATTACCAACAAATAAACCTTGTATTGGGCTTTACATCACCAATACGTAAAGCTGTGATTACATCATTAGAAAAAAATATCCGTTCTAGGGGAAACCGATGTTGATTCAAAATAGCAAGGATGATTAATAATAGAGATTATACGTGGTGTTTTCTTATAAAACATAAACATAATCATGAAGACATAAACATCATTAGTACATCTTCTAGCTTCGTTTGATGTGGAATCGTGTGTTCAGCATCAATAACTTTTTTTTATTATTAAACTGTATGCTTCATAAAAAGTACTAAGTTAAATATAGATATGTTAGTCATGTTTAATTAGGTAAGGCTGACACTCCTTCTGGGTCAAGTGCTAAATATATTATTATATACTATGTTTTAGTGGAGCAGTTGTTTTACAAATAACTTTATTGTCAAACGTGTATTATACCTTCAATTCATTGCAAAATAAATGGATAGAATATAATTGTAATATATATATGGAAGAAGATTCTAACATAAAGCTTTGCACAAACACATACACTCACGGGCAATATAAAGTAGGGTACCTCCTTTTCAACAGAGTCAAACACAAACTATTGCTGTCGGATAAAGGCAATTTTGGATGTTTGTGATGAGAATATATCTCATAAAAAGACAAACATAATTTCATTCATGAGAGTATGATACTTTATATTTCATATCTGTCCAAACACACATTGGGTCATGAAATATCTATTTCAAAAGGTATTTTGAGAAATAATGTTTGGTATGTAAAGTAAATATGGAACTCATGCCAGTAAAAGATGTTGTCGGCATAATGTACCTCCTTGGACTTTAAAGGCGCTGTAGCACGTTTTTTGCAAAATTTATTTTTTCAAATTTCCCATTTATAATGATAGTTTATGTCATTTAAATTAACTTTAGAGGGTAAAACATCTTATTACACAAACAAATTATCTGTAGTGGTAAAAACTATGTTGCGTATAAAGCAAAAATTGCATGGCGTCCATTTTATTGTGAACACAATTTATTATTTTGTATTACAAAAACGATTCCCATGGCTTAACCAAAACATGTACACTCATTTTAAACTTTATTTTCCGAGGAGAAAAGGATGTTTTACTATTGGTGAAATTATTTTTCAAATACATTTCCTCAACTTATTTGAGCGAAAAAACGTGCTACAGCGTCTTTAAGCCAATGACGCATTGTGGCTGTACATTGTAGGATGTCATAAAACACGCAGTTGTCATGAAGGTGTCATGATCTCAAGCCGAAAATTAATAAATATTGTCAAGGTCATCAAAATCGACTTGGCCTGAATCTTGCCTAGACCAAAATTGTGTCAGATATGATGAGAATCAAGTCAACGGTTCTTGGGATATTCCGCTGACAAGCTTAATATGTAAGGCCACATGCCGAACAATTCAAAGTTCCGCTGTGACCTTGAGTATAATGTCAAGGTCACCAAATTCAATCAGCTCTCTGTCTTCCCTAGTGCGTAACTTTGTGTAAGATATGATGAGAATCCAGTTAAAGTTTTAAAAAATATCCCGCTGACAAGCTCAACATGCAAGGTCAAATGCCGAAAAATTCAATGTTGCACTTTGACTTTGGGAATAATGTCAAGGTCACTAAACCAGACCTTTGTATTTCCAAACAGAATCCAAACATCGATTTTTGAGATATCCCGCTGACTAGGGTAAACTGGTAAAATCTCGTTGGAACTTTGCATCAAGATCATGGTCACAAAGCTTTGTTGGAAGGTTACTCTCACTGTAACGAAACTACATGCATAATATAATATGAAAATAATATAGAGAATAGTACTTGAGTTATTCAATTTCGTACGGACGAACGTTTATTACGTTTATATTTACTGAAAAGGAATTATATTACACACCATCTGCCCAATCGTTGATGTTCGAAATCCATCTAATTGGCATATGGTTGTATACCATAATAACATGTTGAACGTCACTTTAAACTTGTTCAAAAGTGGAAATTGATATCATATTACTGACATATTATTTATTTTCATAGTTTTATGGTAAACTGCCCACTTGAGACGATCAGCCCCAACGACGTCACAAACAATTTTTGTATGACGTCACAGGCTACGAAATCGGGAATTTGCGCTGTACGATGGTTGCTATGTAAAGATGGTATGTGCACATGTGCTCGCATCGAAAATATTAACTCGGTTATTTTCAACCATATGAGTAATAATCCACTGTATATGGTATATTTCGGGGTTATGTATACGATAAATTCAAACACTGAGAGGTTAGGAGTTCTTCACATTTCACTCAATCCTATTTAGATGAGGGACCAATCCACAGCCACAAACTGTGGAACATGTAGATGTTGTATTTTAATCAGATCGACCTTTCCTTCTGCCTCCCCATACACTGATCAGGTTGCGACTGCCTCTTGCTTTCACCACGGCATCTTGGGATTCAAATACCACGCACACCTGACAGTTGGTATTGGGTTTCAGTACATGAACACTGTGATACGGTACCCTGCAGCGAGAGGGAAGGAATGTGTGTGAGAGAGAGAGAGAGAGAGAGAGAGAGAGAGAGAGAGAGAGAGAGAGAGAGAGAGAGAGAGAGAGACAGACAGACAGACAGACAGAGAGAGAGACAGACAGACAGAGACAGACAGACAGAGTGACAGAGACAAACAGAGACAGAGACAAACAGAGACAAACAGAGACAGAGACAAACAGAGACAAACAGAGACAGAGACAGAGACAAACAGAGACAGAGACAGAGACAAATAGAGACAGAGACAGAGACAAAAAGAGACAAAAAGAGACAAAAAGAGACAGAGACAAATAGAGACAGAGACAGAGAGAGACAGAGACAGCGAGACAAAGAGACAAAGGGACAGACAGACCGACAGACCGACAAAGAGAGACAAAGTAGAGAACCTGAGATAGATACGGAGACAGACAGAGTTAAACAACGCGAGAAACAATGTAACATTAGTGGTAGGAACAATTGTAGAACGGCGTCTTTCAGAGAACACAGAGACAGGGAAATACAGAGAGATAGAAAGAGACTTCTTGCGCCAACATCTTGAGTTTCAAATACCATACACACCTGACAGAAAGCATGGTGTTTCCAATGCATAAACGCCTTGATGAAGTAAGTCAGTCAGGCAGCCCGAGCCAGTGAGTCGGCACCTGGTTCCTCGAGCTTGTCTTTCCAATTAGACAACACGCGGGGGGTCAGTCCGTTATGCTGGTGTACGCCATATTATTGTATTCTGCTGCGCTCAGCACGCTTTATGATAAGTAGTTGTGACGAACACATGATCCATCGTTCAACTGGTGCATTCACTGTTTGATTGAGGGATTGTCAGGTGTGTCCAAGGGATCAGGCCTTCAGACCTGATGTCTACCTTTCTACCTACCAGCCTACCAACCTGTCTACCTGTTTACCTGTTTACCTACCAGCCTACCTACCTGTCTACCTAGCTGTCTACCTGTTTACCTACCAGCCTACCTACCTATATACCTATCTGTCTATAATCTACCTGTCTATATGTTTGCTGTCTGCCTACCTGCCTGTCTACATGTCCACCTGTATACTGCCTACCTGTCTACATATCTACTGTCTACCTGTCTACATATCTATTGTCTACGTGTCTACCTCACTGTTTCCTACCTGTTTATTGTCTACATCCCGAACTTGAGTATTGCCTTGAGTATTGACTATACCAGTTTATATGTCTACCCGTCTGTCTGTCTACTTGACTTTTGTCTACTCATCTACCTGTGTTCCTGTCTACCTACCTATATGTTTCTACATGTCTACCCTTCTTCCTGTATTCCTATACCTGCCTGCGTGCTTGTCTGCCTGTCTACCTGTATCCCTGTTTACCTGCCTACGTTTCTACATGTCTGTCTACTTGCCTACCTGGCGTTACTCTGTTTGGTTGAGTTAACGGAACTGTGCAGCATGCACCCAGTTGGAATGTATTGCTTAATGAGATTTCCATCAAGTGATTGCTGTTGAACTGTGAACTGAAAAGGAAGTGTAAATTTATGTTTCATTAAGTGTCAAACATTATCAAACGTTCAAACAACAAGTACTTTGATATACGTTAGGGATATATGTACTGTTACAGTGAAGCTTAAGACAACACTAGTTTATCAATATTTTACATTCATGAATACATACATTTAAACCACTTGAATAGATGTGGAGTATGGGACACGAATAAGAATAATTTTAAATTAAAGAAATTTAGAAATATACACCTTTCGTACATGTATAGGTAAACCAAACGCTTTTGGCAGTCACATATGTATGATAACACAGTCATCTAATAAATTGACAAAACCACATTAAACCGAATTAGATGTTAGGAACACAGAGCCAGGTGTCTATTAACAGAATTGTTAACGGGAGTAAAGCGCCGGGCTACCATTCCTCCCGAAATTAGGAAACCCGATGCAATCGGCACCAACGCACGGTATAGGTGAGAGCGAGAGACACCGTCTACAGAACGCGAGTGGCCTTTCCCTCTGCCGGGCTCATCAGAGGTGCATGCTACACCGGAATAGTGAGAGGAGTCTGTGGTTCCCCGTGCAGGGTAGGACGTTGCTGGGAGTTTAGAATCAGTTTCCCTGTACACTGTACAGGCGCATACAGGAGATGTTCTTTGAGGATGTGTTGCATTAGATATTACAGTGTAGGTTGTCTTTGTACGCTGAGTGTGAGCACATTTTAAGAGACAATTTTGTTGGCTTTGTACGCTGAGTGTCAGTACATTATAAAGAGACAATTGCTGTTGGATTTATATGCTGCGCTTGAACACATTATAAAAGACCATTTCTGTTGGATTTATACGCTGGGCATAATGACATTATAAAGAAACCATTTCTCTTGGATTTGTCGGTGATATCTGTGTGAGGATGATTGAACGGCAACAGGTACGGTGTGTTGTGGGTAGCTGATTGATCTGCTGTATTGCCAAACACTGCACTCAGAGCGAGAAATACCTCAACCTGTTTGGTCAGTAGTGCCCCGATAGGAGGGATTGTGTTGAAGTTGCCGACTGCCTATCCAGTAAGCTAGTTATGTGTAATTATTCGCACCATGGATTCAGCGTATAGCAGAGGAGTGTATGCACCCAACAGAAAGGTGAGAAAGAGAGAAAAGAATTCTCATTTAATCCCTGCATGAATATTTTCATTAGATGAAAGTGAGAAGTTTCCGGCACAATGGATGCAGCGAGTCCAGATGATGTAGGAGCGGACGAGATGGTGAGGGGCGCGCAGGAGCCTCGTACAGACAGGGACATGGAAAGAAAAGGCAAGAGACTGTCCCGTAAAAAGAGCAAGAATAGAAGTCGCAAGAAACGGTCACATTCCAAAGGAGTCGCCGAGGGAGATGTCGAACCCGCTGAAACGGACGACACAAAAGAGTCAGCGGGAAAATTGACTCGTCAGAATTCCATTCCATCCCGTGAACAGAAAACCCGGTCATTGAGCGGGTCACGAAAACGATTATCTGGCTGGTTCAAACGGAAAAGTCGGTCTGAAAGTAGGGGAAGGAGTAAGTCGGAGACGGAGCTGAACCGGGTTGACAGGAGAGACAAGCAGAAGCGACACGAGAGCGCGGAGGACATCAAGAGAGGGTCGAAGTCGGCCAACAGGGACAGCACATACGAGATGTACGACATCACCAAGCAGCCCCGAGACAGACTGAAGAGGATGACCGTTCGAGACGCCGTGAAGGAGAGGCGCTTGAGGAAGGTGGCGTCCGGTCACACCCTGTCCCGTCTCGACCAGTACATAGAGACGGAGGAGGTCCCAAGGGAAAGAACTCGTACCTCATCGCTGCCTGATATCAGTGCGGTCGATCCCCAGGGTGATAACACTAATGAATACAAGCCCGATGAAAGCAAAGATGTTATCGATAGTGCTAGCCCCCTTGTTCGCGGAAGTGTTACACTGCCGAGAGGAAACAAGAACCGGATTGGAAGTAAGACTCAGAAAGCTTCGAAAGCTGGACGTGTGAGTATTGAGGCAGATAGCGATGATAACATAATAAACCCCGAGCTCATGCCGCCTGCTCTACCTCAGACTTCAGCTAAAATACAGGAAAAAGATAAAAGTAAAAAATCCCCGTCTCGTCAACCCTCCCCTCAAACTCAGATTCAAGCTGTGGTTCACGACGTCGCTAAACCCGTGGAACCGGAAATAGAGAAAACCTCATGTGAGAAAAGTCAATCCGTCCAAACGGCCCCTAAAGAGAAGCCAAATGTAAAGAAAGATGCTGAAAAAAGTGAACTGAAAGCATCTATAGAAACTGCTGTTGCAGAAGACACTGGTAATAAGGACAGTAAAACTACAACTGAGGATAGTAAAAGAAAACCTGAGGCAAATGAATCTAAACTTAAGAAAATTAAAATTAAAAATGGTGATATTAAAACTAAATCCAAGAAAACTAAAACTGAGGAAAGTGACACAAAATCCGAGGAAAGTAAAACTAAACCTGAGGAACTATCTCAAAACAAATGTGATAATGGTGACATTCAATCCACTGCTGAGCAGGTGCTTGTTCCCGAGGATAAGAAGGAAAATGACAAACCAGAAACATCAGCTGAGACAAACAACTCTCAAACTCAACCTCAAGTTCTAAAAGTATGTGTGTTGAAAGAACCACCAACAAAGGCGATGAAACGATGGCAGACCGCTATTCTCGATGTGCAGAAAAAAAGAAGGAAACAATCTCTGTCAAGATTCCTTGAACTTAGTAGATCACCTAATCCACATTCTCTATTAGTGCGAAGTGTATCACGTGACCGATCACCCGGTGGTTTGAGTAATTCAAGAAGTCCATCACCCTGGTCCAGGAAGGATTCTTCTACGTGTGTCACTCTAAAAGACAATTCTGAAAAAATTCCAGGAAGGAAAGATGGCGTTACACCAGACACTAAAGAAGGACAGACGAAACCTGACAGTAACAGTGCTGGTAAGAACACGCTAGGTGTACCCCATGTGCTGGACAGGTCATTGAGTGATGGAGAGGGGAGGACTGTTCTCGAGAAACAGGTCAAAACTTCCAAACAGTGCCAGAGAAGTCCCTCAGCGGTAAGTGATCAAACTGGGGCTGTGGGGAGTCCTAAGGGCGGAGATAGGAACGGAGTTCCGGTGATGGGTACCAGCGTTCAGCAGAAGTACAAGAGGACATTTTCACCTAAACGACAAGAGCTCCCTGAACAAAGCAAGGATAGCGAGACAGATCTTGAGAAACAGGAGCCTAAAGTGAGTGAACCTAAACAGGAGATAGCAAATGAACAAAATCAGAATGAAAACACCAATGAGAATGAATCTCGAGATACGGAAACGGAAGACAAAGAAACAAAACCTGAAATCGATTGTTCAAAGGTTTCCAAGGACAGTGAGAAAAACAACGACGATTCTGACATGGCAAAAGCGCTGGAGAATAGAGGAAGGGATTCTCAAAGGAGAAGAATAAAAAGTGGCCGATCGTTCCGGCGAAAGAAGGAAGTCGTTGCAGAAACGATTAAGGCGGAGGAAGAGCCTAAGCAGGAAGCGGAAGTTGAAAAAGAGGAAGTCGTGCCCACCATAAACCTCATGTACGACAAGTCCACACAAACTTCTGAAGTTGATTTGACTGAATGGGCAAAAACAATTGCCAAGTCAAAAAAGAATAAAAAGGCTAAAAAGGACAAAGAAAAGAAAAAGGCCAAAGAGATTTCTTCAATGATTCAAACACCACATAAAGAAGAAGAAAGAAAACTTGAGAAATCTAATGACCAGGAAGAAAATAAAACGTTAGACACGGATACACCACAAGATGGAGACAGTGAGAAGAAGGATCCAATCAAGGAAGCCGAGGATTGTGAAAATGTTCAAGAAAATGAAGAACAACCCGAAAATGAGAAGAAAGGTGAAGATGGTTCAAAAGAAAAACCAAAGAAGTTATCGTTCACAACAATGGTGTTTCTGAAGCAGAGAATAGCAAGCAGGAGGAAGAAGAAGAAGAAGGAAGAGGACGACAAGGGGACGAAGAATAAGAAAGAGTCCACTAAGGACATGTTCCTTATAGAAAACGAGATTAACCTTAGCAAGCTGGCGGATATTAAGGAGACGGATATTCTGGACGATGAAATCATAGAGCCTGGTATCGGCATGGATCTCCCTCGGAAACAGATCAGGTTCGAACCCGTGGCATCAGATGAACCAATACAAAGTGAGGAACCACTGCCCCCTCTGACCCGCAACAGAGCAAAGAGGATGAGCGGAAGGCGGGAGAATACGATGAGGGACAAGAGGAAAAAGTGTTTACAGTGTTGCAAGAAGTTCACTGCCTTCCTGTTCTCCCATATTGGACTATGTTCTCTTGTCGTGGCCTACACCATCATGGGGGGCTTCATATTCAAGGCCATTGAAGGCCCGTTTGAGGACAAGGTTAAGACGATTATCAGAGACACTAGGGTTAAGATGGTGGACAAGATGTTGCAACATGCCACAGAACTCAGCTTATCGGAGATCGGACACGACAATTTTACTGCAATTGTCGATGAACAATTGAAACAATTTCAAAGAACGGTTTTCAAAGAAACGAAGGAGCATGGCTGGGACGGGAAGGATAAAACGGACTCAGATATTCCCGAAATGCAGTGGTCCTTTGCCAGTTCCCTGCTGTATGCAATAACAGTCATGACAACAATCGGTAAGTAAAAGTTAGATATTACACTTCTTTGCTTTCCATTGCAAATGTCACATTCGAGTTATCGATACTACAGACCGTTAGTCAACTCACATGTTCAACTGACTACAGTTTCTTTAGATGTAATTTATGTAGCGCGATATATAATCAGATATAATTTGTTTCCAATACAACCAATATGTCTTGTATTTAAATCAAGTCGCAGACAACACTACAAATGACACTTATTTGTCTAACATTTAATTAAACATTTGAAACTACTCCTAATGCTTCCGAAATGCTGTAAACAGTTTGCAGAAAAAGGTTGTTCATTGGTGACAATTTCTCTAAGGTCATATGTCTAAAGTAAGTTTGGCATTACGTCATGACTGCAGCTTCAAGTTCATGACATCTAGCGATGCTGTTTGATCAAGGCATCTAGCGATAATGTTTGTTCATGAAATCTAGCGATAATGTTTGTTCGTGACATCTAGCGATAATGTTTGTTCGTGACATCTAAAGATGCTGTTTGTTCATGACATCTAGCGATAATTTTGTTCATGACATCTAGCGATCATGTTTGTTCATGACATCTAGCGATAACGTTTGTTCATGACATCTAGCGATAACGTTTGTTCATGACATCTAAAGATGATGTTTGTTCGTGACATCTAAAGATGCTGTTTGTTCATGACATCTAGCGATAATGTTTGTTCGTGACATCGAGATGCTGTGGGGTTCAGCTAGCATTGAAACAATGCAGGCAACGTGGGATTGTGACGTCACACGGTATTCTCTGCACATGCAACCGATACCAACATGTGCAGACCATGTGGGGTGTCATGACAACCACGTTCGTACATGCTTCTCTTGAAACACTGCACACAACAAACCAGTGTAGAGAGGTTAGAATAGCGGTTCTGCTCATCTCTACGTTTATTTACAATCTTTAATGTTTTTCCTTTTGAAAAGTTATCATTGTTAAGTATTAATAACTCGTAAAATAATTTAACAGTCTTTTTGAGAATCGTTCACACAATGTGTAGCTGTCAATCATTTAAGTGAGTAGCATGTGAAAATCGTTTATATGGTAAGAAGTCACCCACAACCTTACAGCTGCTGAACAAAAGTTTGTTTAACTATGCAAGATTTCCTATGTAAAATGAGCATATTTTTAAAAAAACTTCAATGTGGCACTATTTCTTAACAGAACACATTATGGATTATAGTTTTTGACAAGATGTAGGGAGTCATTTTTACACTACGTATACAAGAGACACATATTTTACATACCAGAAACAATTTTGGCGTACAACAAACGAGACAAGGGGTCAAAATTAGATTAGAAAATTTAGATATCATTGTTTCTGCAATTAGATATTAATTAAACATAATTTCGGTAAAATTTCGACAGTAATAGAAAATATTGGTCAATGTGATGATAGGAATTATGTTTTTTCCCTAAATGATTAGAAAATGACAATTTTATAAACAATATAAATTTTTGAGTTTAGGATTTTTGGACAACAGTGTTATATAAATCCTTGCAATATTTGCTCCTGTAGAAATATTAGTATCATCTTTAAGTATATGATACAGACATGATTTGTCTACGTCTAAACAAAGATTCATAACTTTTGCGGGCATATTTAAGGAATATATCAAACTTAAATGAACACAGAATTACATGATATTTTCACTGAGTTCGGGAAACAGTTAAACAAACTTTTGTTCAGCAGCTGTATATTTATCAACCGATTTTGACATGGTTTAGTTTATATTTATCAACCGACTTTGACGATAGTTAAGGTCGATTTATGAATAAGTATTTTTTTAGGGGACCTGTGCTATTTCATCTCTATATATGTTACTAGAATCTATGGATATTGGAATACATGAAGTTGTTGCCGGGTATGCATACCCCTACTGTATAAGAGATGTACGATTAGAAATATCCTCATTAATAGAATATAATTCACTTATAAGTTAATAAGTACCTTCTTCTCATGTTGTTATTAAGTTACTTTTCCCAGTATCTCGCCAATTTATACATTTGCATAAACAAATTCTGAAACTATTTCAAAGTGCATTTGATGCTCTCCACTTTCTCGCTAATGTTATTATTATTAATTTTCTTTTATGAAATTCGTGTGGAAATATTTACATTTACAATTTATGTAATGTATATTTGCAGTTATGCCTTAAACTCTTTTTGGTAAGGGTAGGTCGTCAAACATGCACAAAATATAAATGTACGTGTAGTTACTTGTATTGATACTGATTGTCACTCATGTGATTATTTGTAATATATTTTTTGTGACATTCATTTAGTCATTTATTTTAAGAAAATAGTTCCTTTGAATTTATGCCTTGAAATTTCTTTCTTGTAACAGTAGGTCGTCAAACATGCACACAAGGTTAAGATCAAAAGGTATAAATAATGACCTGTTTATACTTATTGTCCCTCATGTGGTTATATGTCATATACTTTTTGTGACATTCATTTGGACATTTCTTTATAAAAGTAGTTCTTTTGAAGTTATATTCTTAAAATTTATTTTTCGTAACAGAAGGTTCAACTTACAAAGAAGATTAAAATCAAAACGTAACAATGACGTGTATTGATGCTAATTTGTTACTCATATGGTTAATTGTAATATTTTATGTAATATTTATTTGGTCGTTTCTTTTTAAAGAAATAGTTCATATGAAGTTAAGCCTTAAAATTATTTTTTTGTAACAGTAGGTTGTCAAATATGCACAAAAGATTAAGATTCAAACGTATGAATAATCATGTGTATTGACACTATTGTAATATATTTTCGGACATTTAATTCATTTGGACATTTATTTAAAACATAGGTCATTTTAAGTTGTGCCGTATATATTTATTGTAACAGTAGCTCGTCATGCGTAGAAACTACTAAGATGAAAACATACGAACGACGTGTATGGATACTCCTACAACACACATGCATGTATAAGATACAAATGAAAGCTAAGAATGACGTGTATACACGATGTAGATACCCATCTACCTTTGAAGTGCATCACGTTGAACACACCCAGCGTATTGTATACGTCTTGCCGTGACACCTAGAGTGGATGTTGTATCTGATGGAGATGAAAGCAGAGCTACATATACAACATATAAAACATACAGGCCTGTGCGAGGAATGAAGCACAGAGGGTAAGAAGTTAGGGGAAACACTGGCCAGCACGGCAGAGACTTGATGGTCTGGACCCAGTTGTTTCTCCTCTCACCCGATGGCCATGTGTTGATCTGCTCGGATCTGACGATCTGTCTTCGTTAGCCTCAATGCACTCGATTAGAGGTCAATTGACCTGTATATAACAACTGTATACCTGGATAATGACCTTGAGGTTAATGTGCATGTCTGAATATTGGATAGTGTTTGTTGTGACAGGTATTGAAGTACGGTGTGAAGTGAATTGACCAGTTAATAGGTTCATGTGGTTACATTGGTTTAATTGTGTCTCTGCGAGCGTTTTTGACGAATAAGTAAAATCTGATTCAGCGTCTGTAAAACAAATACTTATACACTGATTAACAGATGGTCCTCATATGGAAGAGGGATTATGTAGTAAATCATTAAGCAGGATTGTGTTTTCAGTAAAGAGCTTGTTGGTTCTTCTTTGGTTCTAGAGTAAGGCCTAGTGGAATTTGGTTCTAGAGTATGGCCTAGTGGAATTTGGTTCTGAGTGTGGCTTAGTGGAATTTTGTTCTGAGTGTGGCTTAGTGGAATTTGGTTCTAGACAATGGCTAAGTGGAATTTGGTTCTAGAGTATGGCTTAGTGGAATTTGGTTCTAGAGTATGGCTTAGTGGAATTTGGTTCTAGAGTATGGCTTAGTTGACTTTGGTTCTAGAGTATGGCTAAGTGAAATTTGGTTCTAGAGTATGGCTTAGTGGAGTTTGGTTCTAGAGTATGGCTTAGTGGAATTTGGTTCCTGAGTATGGCTTAGTGGAATTTGGTTCTAGACAATGGCTTAGTGGAATTTGTTTCTAGAGTATGGCTTAGAGGAGTTTGGTTCTAGAGTATGGCTTAGTGGAATTTGGTTCTGAGTGTGGCTTAGTGAATTTGGTTCTAGACAATGTCTTAGTGGAATTTGGTTCTAGAGTATGGCTTAGTGGAATTTGGTTCTAGAGTATGGCTTAGTGGAATTATGTTCTAGAGTATGGCTTAGTTGACTTTGGTTCTAGAGTATGGTAAAGTGAAATTTGGTTCTAGAGTATGGCTTAGTGGAGTTTGGTTCTAGAGTATGGCTTAGTGGAATTTGGTTCTAGAGTATGGCTTAGTGGAATCTGGTTCTAGAGAATGGCTTAGTGGAATTTGGTTCCTGAGTATGGCTTAGTGGAATTTGGTTCCTGAGTATGGCTTAGTGGAATTTGGTTCCTGAGTATGGCTTAGTGGAATTTGGTTCCTGAGTATGGCTTAGTGGAATTTGGTTCTAGAGTATGGCTTAGTGGAATTTGGTTCCTGAGTATGGCTTAGTGGAATTTGGTTCCTGAGTATGGCTTAGTGGAATTTGGTTCTAGAGTATGGCTAAGTGGAATTTGGTTCCTGAGTATGGCTTAGTGGAATTTGGTTCCTGAGTATGGCTTAGTGGAATTTGGTTCTAGAGTATGGCTTAGTGGAATTTGGTTCGAGAGTATGGCTTAGTGGAATTTGGTTCCTGAGTATGGCTTAGTGGATTTGGTTCTAGAGTGTGGTTTAGTGGAATTTGGTTCTAGAGTATGGCTTAGTGGAATTTGGTTCCTTGGTATTGCTTAGTGGAATTTGGTTCTAGAGTATGGCTTAGTGGAATTCGGTTCTAGAGTTTAGGTGCAGTAGAAGTTGGTTCTAGAGTACAGCTGAAGTGGGGCCTGATTGTCTTGGTTTCATCTGACGTCATGAAAGGCTATGTTGTGTTATAATATATGCCACGTAATGTAATCATTAGTTCACATGGTACATGTGTCCCCTGGTACCGGCGAGACACATGTGCATAATTAATCACTCAACATCTATTTCTTACCCTAGTGGCAAACTATTTTTGTAGGTTGGATTAAAGAAACAGTCATATTTCTTTTCACTACAAAAGTACTGGGCATTATGGCATGCTATATAGAGCTTTGTACAAAGAATAACTCTAATGACCCTTCTAAAATGGCTGAACTCGTGTTTGATTATAGCCTTTGTTTAAATAAGTCTTCGAATTTCAATGGGTGGAATTCAACAACCAGATACTGAACGATTGTGAAGTCAACTTGGTAACAACAGAGTTGTTATTGTCATCTAAAATCTAAAGTAACAAGGACAGAAGTAATGTTTTGGAGAATACTCACTACCATCACAACTTCAGTGGTAATTTCTTAAAATATGGACATGAATTAATTGTCTTTGAAGAAATTAGTCACACAATCTACCTTTTTGATGCAGAGAGTGATTAATCCAGTCAAATTAGGGGAACATATCCACAGCATAACATTTCAGTTTTAAATGAAGGAGGTGCTTACTCTTTTTTTCTTTTGTGTGGATAGATGTAGATATTATACAATGCAGCAAAGAGACAATCTAAGAATATAGTAATACTAATTCTAATGATTTATAATGAACTATAATGTTGTATGGAGGTAATGTTCTGTACATACAATATAGGTTAGGCTATATAGAATCAATATTATGCTTTACCGAGGCAAAGTATTTTATATAGAGGCAATATTTTGCTATACAGAGGCAATATTGTGCAATATAGACACTGTTGTGCTACACAGAGGCACTGATATATATAACGGCAATACATGCTATATAGAGGCAATATTATGCTATATGGAGGAATTACAACACTAGATTGAGACACTATGAAGTTATATTGTGGCAATATTATACTACAAAGAGAACATATAACCATATAGAGACAATGTACTGCTATATACAAACAACATATTGCTATAACGAGACAGAATGATGAATTACTTTATGGATAGTCAACTGCTTTATACTGTTCAGCCTGTACAGAATAAAGAAGGTGTATTTCCATACAATAGCTCTTAATTCTTCATCATCTCAACTTCTAAAATCCCTATCAAAGATTACTACATGTACACACTGTACTGCTGCATAGAGATTGTTGTAGAAACGTGTAGTAAATATAGTGAAGAAAACAATCCAAGAGACTACTAGCTTCAACTCCAAAATATGACAATCGAAACCCATCAAACGTTTGCTGTATTTCTAAACGGATTATTTAGATGAGATGTTGTTGGGTTTAAATTGGTACTCCAGCAACAATCATCTAACTACAGTTACTGATTAGTGTGTATAGAGCCAGGAAGATCCTTTCATTGTACCAACTGAACAGCGTGGTGATGGTACTGTCCTTATTTAACGGTTTTATCTACTCGCAAGCAAAACATACTTCTTGAAGAGTGTTTTCCTGCCCTTAAAATACAAACACCGTTTCGAGTAAGAATATCACTCATTCACGTTAATGCGACTGTGGCAGGGCTAATGGAATACTAGGAATCTGTGAAGAGTTTCCCGGAATAGATCTCATGCACACACTGAACTAATGAAAGACTAGCTTGTTTATAGGTTTGTAGGAAAGTGTCCCATTTCGCATCAGATCACGGTTAAGCCCCCCTATAGTGTAAGCGGGCAAGGTGAAGTGTTTGTCACAACATGTAGCTTCTTGTCCGTCTACTGTACACACGGATCTAGTGAAGGCTTGTAGGGAAGTGTCTGGTTTCCGGTCAGATCATGACCGAACTCTCTGTATAGTGAGCCTATAGGGTGGGTGAGTCTTCCAATACCTAATACACACTGACCGTATAAATGGCTGTTTGTTTGTATATATTTTAAGAAAGTGACTCTTTTCTGACCAGGACAGGGTTAAGCCGATATTCTGTAAATAGACAGTGTTGAAGAGGTACACTTTATATATGTTCGTGTACCATGTACCAAATGGACCTCCCTGTGTTTCTTGATGAACAGGAAAAAAAAACTCCTCATGAAGTATGGTTTGCTTGCGAGTAAATAAAAGCGTCAAACAATACCTTCATGGTGTCATGAGAAAATCTTCCTAGATCTACAAACGTTTATCATTAACTGTAGTTAGATGGTTGTAGCTTGGAGTAACTCTCAGTCTCACACTGTACCTTGTGTCAATATTGTGTCCATATTGTGTTAAGCTTATGTACATAAATGGACAAAAGAAACAAGATATGTTATCAGCTTTCGTAAAAACTATAAAGAACATGGTAGCAGTGTTACAGCATTGATGAAGTTACACAATTTCTGCAAAACATTTCAAAGTTGTCACAGAGAATACTGTAATATTTGATTAGTGTTTAACGAGAGAAATTACATTTGAAAAAGATTTACAAACAACCACGAGCAATCATAGTGGCAGATGTACGTTGCCACGACGTGCAAGTGAATCAACCTGAAGAAGCGGCCTCCAATGGACGCTTTTGTCTAAAAAGATATTGACTCGAATCACACTTTCCAAAGATTGTAATGGACTGTCATAGTAAGTATTGCTTCAGCCTAACTAGGAGACCACCACTAATATTATTATGGATGTTATTCAAGTTTACATCTGATAAAATCATGTAGGCTCTTCTTTTGTCCGGCAGTGTAGTAAGGCAGGGTACCGGTCAAGATGGATGGACCTTCAAGTCTTGGTCGCTGGATGTTCTTGTAGTGTATTGAAAGGCAGGGTCAAGAGAGACGGACCTTCAAGTCTTGGTCGCTGGATGTTCTTGTTGTGTATTGTAAGGCAGAGTCAAGAGGGACGGACCTTTAAGTCTTGGTCGCTGGATGTTCTTGTAGTGTATTGTAAGGCAGGGTCAAAAGGGACGGACCTTCAAGTCTTGGTCGCTGGATGTTCTTGTTGTGTATTGTAAGGCAGAGTCAAGAGGGACGGACCTTTAAGTCTTGGTCGCTGGATGTTCTTGTAGTGTATTGTAAGGTAGGGTCAAAAGGGACGGACCTTCAAGTCTTGGTCGCTGGATGTTCTTGTTGTGTATTGTAAGGCAGAGTCAAGATGGACGGACCTTCAAGTCTTGGTCGCTGGCTGTTCTTGTGGTGTATTGTAAGGCAGGGTTAAGAGGGACGGGCCTTCAAGTCTTGGTCGCTGGATGTTCTTGTGTATTGTAAGGCAGGGTCAAGAGGGACGGACCTTCAAGTCTTGGTCGCTGGATGTTCTTGTATAATTAATCCCTATGCAGATGTGCAGACTACTGTGCAAATCTGTTTCAAATGTTTCTCTGATCAAGCACTGATCGAAAACTGAACAAGTTCTGTTGTTTTATTTCAACAATCGCCATTCTTTTGTGACGTGACTTCATAATGCTATAATATTGCTTAACTGTTCGTTATAGTTTTTACAAAATCTGATAAGATATGTGATAGCGTTTCTTTTGGCCGACAGTGTATGATAGTCAAAAAAGGCATTTTTACTTTATTTTATGACGTCCTACAGTAATGTGTCAATAAATTCTTTTAAGTCGGCAAAATAGTTTACTAATTATATTTCTACATTTTATATGACTTACTGACTTCATGCCAACGTTTCTGGCCAAATACCATAGTTGCCATACCGTACAAAGTGTACATCAGCATCATACTGTGATGTATGAAATGAAGAGTCCGTCTTCACATGTGCCTTCGAAGACATTCAAAATCGTATTTCTCTGACAGAGTATTTCATGTTTAACTGTGAATATGAGGTGTCGTTTCTTTTGCAGGTGAGTGTATGTAAGAGAGGTTTCTTGTTGCATAGTTCTAGTCTCACAGAACGTCCTTCACTCGATGCGTGGGTGCCCTCTCTATCAGTACGGAGAAGCCTAGCAACTGACATTGGAAACAGACTTGTAAAACATTCAACTTAATGCCACGACCGTTCAGGAAGACAAACCTATAGCTGTTCAAGTGATCAGGAGTTTGCATTGTTTTGTGGAGTAGAAGAATAATGTCTCATCGAAAATTCGTTGATGCGAGTGAATGATCAACTTTTTGCTCTATTTACTCGTGTTTATTTTCCTTCTACCGTATAATTTACTTAACATTCAGAGGCATTCCGCGTTACCAAAGTGTTGAATGTCCTAATATCGAGTTGCTGGCACACGTGCGATCGAAACGTCATAATATCTGAGGGGAATTTACTGCTAAATTTTGATTATCTTCTTTCATATATCTTAACATGTTCCATGTGAAGTCGTTAACTGTAGATTTAAATAGCAACAAACATGCTATTTGAGATATAAGATACTCATTTAATTCGACAAGTTTCTTTTCACAGGATATATGAGTGACTATATTTGCGATAAAGATGCTCCCATCCTCCCATAAACTGTTACTCATCATAAAGCATGAAGGTGCGGCTTAAAGGGTTAATGAGCGATTGTGAAATCTGAACCAACATTTGCAACTCATTACAACATCAAGGATATCTTTATCATCACGGCGTCAGATGAGTCTGCAGTTTTCATCCGACAAATTAAAACAGATAAGGTACACCATAAAGTTAATTTAAGCGACGAGTCTACAGGTATATCGTTTGATTTATGTGTTCATTAGCACGTGTAAGAACGTGTAAGCTTTTGGTAAACCTTGTTCTGATTGGTTGTGACACGGTAAGCTTCGGTGTCGCGTTTGTTAATTACCGAATCCTTGGTTCCGGTTGCTCCGCGCAGAATGACGCGTATGGATATCAGACAGGAAGGGGTAATGAGGTCACACACCGCGGAAGTCACGGTTGTTCTGAAGAATGGCCCGGTGAAGTTAGTGTCTCTGTAATAGCACATGGCACCCGAGAGACACGGCTAGGCTCTCTATACGGGGAACCCGGGATTTATATGTGAGGAATTCGTCTAACTACCCTGTTACTACTTCCCAAACCGCTTGCGTCAACGTCACACTGGGAAGTTAGTTATTCGTTAACCCGATAAGAAGACTACCTTGTCGAGCAGCGAAATGGTACATTCCACTCTGGGTTGAGGACATGCACGTACTCTGTTCCTTTTGTGAACATCCTTCTGTGTCTAAACTGACTTGCACAAGAAACGCCACCACATTTTCATAAGAGTAAAAACTGAAGTACTGCTGTCGGATGAAGTCGATTTTAAGTGTCTTTGACAGGTTTTGTAAAGAAGTACTCACAATTTCATCCATCAGAGTATGATACTTTAATTGTCATATCTGTTCAAACACATATGGGGTGCTGAAATCGATTTTTCCAAATGATTTTGGGCCAGAATGTTTGACATTTTTGTTTTTTAAGTTATGTAATGAAGAAATTTAGTTAATAAAATATGTTGACAGTCAAATTTATCTCTTTTGGAAGATGACGTTTACGCATCATCACTGCAGGACGCCATTAAACATACCAAATGTCCCTTTCACTCTCCTATCTTTCCTATATAGTTAATGATATTTTCAAACGGCGTAAACAGATAATGTTAGGAAACGTAACATTGAATGCACCCAGTTGACTTCTGTACAATGTTGTAGCCCCGTTTCAGTCGTTTGTATTACCCGTGGATTTAAATATCATGTAGTTTTGTTGATGGCGTTTCTTTTACAAGTCAGTTTATAAAATGATATCGTTTGCAGTTAAGTTAACTTAAACAGAGTTTAACAAATTATTATCATCACAACATACTTTTTTCAAAATAACCAGATCATAATCTTCTTCACTGTTATCATCATCACACGACGATCAGCAACATTAATCATAGCCGTACACAAATTAGTTCGATTTCTCACCACTGTGTCATTGAGTCGGTCTACGATGGCGTTCTAACCGTCTTCGGTTTGTTTTAAAACCTCCAAATAATAATCCTTTTCATAATCATCATCTTAGAATAGTTGTATCCATAATGATAACCCTTCTCATTACAATAATCTTACAATACCATCATCTTACAATAGTCGTATCCATAATGATAAACCTACCCAATACCATCATCTTACAATAGTCGTATCCATAATGATAAACCTACCCAATACCATCATCTTACAATAGTCGTATCCATAATGATAAACCTACCCAATGCCATCATCTTACAATAGTCGTATCCATAATGATAAACCTACCCAATAACATCATCTTACAATAGTCGTATCCATAATGATAAACCTACCCAATACCATCATCTTACAATAGTCGTATCCATAATGATAACCCTTCTCATTAACATCATTTTACAATAGATGTACCAATGATGATAACCTTTCTCATCACCATCATCTTACAATAGTCGTACACATGATGACACGTACAAGATATATTTTGGTGTTGAATCCATTATCAAGCCAAACACTATTAGATCTAGGTTGAGACGCTCGGTTGTTTTACTTGGGTACATGGTTTTCTGGGGGACACGTTCGGTTTCGAAATGTTCATGAGAAAAATGAAAAATGATATATATAGTTTAAATATGCATTTCCAGTCGGGCCATCTTAAGACATACCTACATGTGTGTGTGTGCTAAGGTAAAAACGAACCCGTCCTCCACATACCATGCATATATATTTCTCTAAGAGATCTTGTATTTTCAAACTGAATCCTACTAGGATGTGGAGGTATCTGTGTCAGGTATACCACAGCTGAAATGTGATCCCACAACGACACATCACAATGCTTATTTGCATGAAGATTAGTCCATTTTCCATATTTCAAACAGATAAACTGGCATATGAAAGAAAGCAAACGTACGGAATAACTCCCACGTTGCAAAAACAAATTTCCCTCGAAGCAACTGTGTCTTCTAGTTTTATTCCACAGAATCTCATTTATTTATGTTCAAGATCATATTCACAAAGCACATATTGGCATTTAGATGCAGGACGAGACTGTGTGAGGATGGAAGCACAGAGCCCAGCAGCAGGTGCCCGATATCGCGTGTATGATCAGAGTACATGTGTATCTGGTATTCCTATGATGCAGAGTACTGCAAACGTTATGAGGCTTCTCACATCTGATAACCAAACAGCTGGATATTGCAGTTTTTCTGATATTTCTAGTGCTTCTTGTAGCTTATGTGTGTACTTCTTGATGTAGCTTGATAATAAAGCACTTGCATATATCAGGTACTTCTTCATGTATATGTACTTAAAAGTCATGTGGCCATTAAGTCATGGTGTACTTTCGGAATGTAACCTTAAAGCATGCTTTGCCATGTTATGCTTATCCATGTCATCTTTTGTAATCGACGTAAACAATTCATAGCGTAAGCAATATCAGACATGATATGCAAAACAGATCCCCATAGTCTACCGCGATGTTTATGATCTATATCCATGTGTTCTAATGACCTGAGTAACCGTCCAACCCAGATGGAATAATTTCCTCAAAGCAATTCTAAAGAATGTACTTCTTCAGAATCTGCGTGAGATATTGTATGTTATATTGTGACACTGGTGTGTGAACACAACACTTACACATTTTCTTTTGGTGGACAAACTGGATTCATAATCGGACATAGACCGATTTCTTATATAGGCCCTCCTGTGGTCACATTGCTGTCACAACACAGCTGATTACGACAAATCGTTTCACTTCATATTTATTTATGAAAACGCAACTTCTATTCTCTTCTCAGTTCTGTTCTTAGACAATGACTCATAGACCAGCAGTGGAGAGTGTAGACTGTATCATCACACACAACACCGTATCTCATACCACGTGACGTGACGTCATATGAAGCCCAATGACGTCATCCGCGTTCTCGGTCAGGGGTGAATAAATATCAATGTTTTGACGGTGGAGGTACACAGATGTACTATGTGTATTAGTGTATGTACCGTGTGTATTGGTATAGCTGGGGTTGGCTCGCCCTCCCTTCTAGCCATCAGTCCACAGTGCGAGGGTACTGGTGTGTGTATTGTGATAACACCGACTACAGCTCTGACCCAACAGCTGCCTCCAACTCACCTTGTGTAAACATTCACCTTAGTCGGCACTGTTTGAGGGGCCATCATGCTGTATAGCAAAGTTATACCTATGTATAAGCCAGCAGGGACACGCACATGTACACGTATGTGGGATATAGATACTGAAGATTTAATTAGCAATACAGGTGTTGAGGAGTAGCATGAAACTCTTCAAGAAGATAGTCTGCTGTACTATACATCCCT
Organism: Gibbula magus; assembly: GCA_936450465.1. NCBI lineage: Eukaryota > Metazoa > Mollusca > Gastropoda > Trochida > Trochidae > Gibbula > Gibbula magus. The sequence goes on along the minus strand of OW388295.1, from coordinate 26,354,847 downwards.
ACCACTATCTGAGCCACCAGGATGACATATGTGTACATATACAGATGCTTGAATTATCACCAACTCTCCTATTCGAGACAGCATATATCATTCTGATTTCTGACTCTTTCAAATTGACGCCTACTTTTGCGCGTGTGAGCAAGAAGAACGATGGATGCTAGGCGCTATATACACGAATTATTAGTATTATATCATTACATTAAAGGGATATAAATATCACTACAAAATTAATGAGGATGTAATAACCAATATGGGTTGTTGTGTTGAATCATAGTTAACAATTATATTATTATTATTCATTAATATACAATTGATAATGATATATTAAGATTAAATTGTTGTTTGGTTGGGAAGAAGGGATCATGAATGTAATGATGCTGGAATTATCAACATTATAACATGGTTGGTGATATAATACCTGAACCTATACAAGAAGATAAAATGCGATAATGAAAATTATTCCATTACTTATACCAATCAGAGACCCATACCTACAAAATGTTGGGATATATGTTCTGAGGTTGTTATTATAATGAGAGGGACTGAATCTACGACTACCCCGATAGCTTAAAGGAACAGTAACACGTTTTTTTGTCGCTGACATAAGTCGATGAAATGTATTTTTAAAAAAATGTCACCAATAGTAAAACACCCTTCTCTCGTCAGAATATCAAGTTTAAAATGAGTGTACATGGTTCCGTTAAGCCATGGGAATAGCTTTTGTCGAAATATTAAAAAGTGTTCACGATAATTGGCCGCCATGCAATTTTTGCTTTATACACAACACTGTTATTACCACTACGGATAATCGGTTTGTGTAATGAGATGTTTTACCCTCTAACGTAAATATAAATGACATAAACTATCATTACAAATAGGACATTTAATTTTTTTACTGCCCCTTTAACTTGTACGGTATGTATTGAGGATGGTGCAGAATATGTAATAGAATAGTTAAAATTATAAAGTGATTTTAAAAACGAAAGTGTTGATTATGGCATGCTTATATTGACATAGTCGATTAATTAAACTATTTTATTAGATGATAATATATCTTAAGAAATTAGTTTTTGATAAAGAAAAAAGCATGTAAAGAACATCGTGGTTCAAACACAGTTATCAAACCCCTGTAATCATATACTCTATTCGATTCCTGATAATTGCTGAACTAATGTTCCGTCATAACCATGAAATTGAAAGTATGTCACTTTCCGTAAATTTGAATTTTCTTTTGGTTCAAGGAAAATGTTTTACGCTTCAAAAACATTGTTTTGAAAGATGGGAATAATTATAACCCACAGCTACGATTGATGGGTGAAAGCATAAATATGAATTCGTTAACGCCAGATGCAAAAACCATCATGTTCAGCGCATGCGCATATTCAGAACCACCAGTTGATATGTCTGCTTACTTCAGAACAGGTGCAGGGCAAAGTAGAGAGAAAGCCAGTTGAAATCTCGGAATTACAAAACTAGTCTGGCTCCACCGAACTCTGATTGGGTCAAAACCTAGGTGTTAATTGTAAACATTCGCTTTGATTTCAACTTGCTAGCTTCATCCCCTACACCCCCTGACCCGCTAGAAGGCCTCGTTTCGCATACTTGTACATTACCCTGATTAGCATTTCCACCTTCGACTTCAGAGTTTGGTTAGGGCGCAACGTAAACCGGAAACTCATAATTACTTCTGATGAAACGAGTTTCATTCAATGCATCACGCAGGGGAATGTTTTATCAAGATAGTTTATACATGTAAAATATCGGCTTTTTGAAGTTCCGAGAAGTTGTATGCAACCGACATGTGATTCATGGCTAAATCTTAGCTTAATTTATCATGTACGAAAAAAATACTATATTACTAATTTTGGCTAAATCAATTTAGCCCTGCAAATGTCTTTAAACATAAGGTTGTTCTTCCTTTAATGATTTTAGTCCGTAAGAGGTATTCCCGATGACACTTGTGCAGAAACTCTGATATGATTCAGTTATATTATATAACATGCACTCAATATAGCGTAGTCACGCACTGACTGCAAGGGCCAAAATTACTTTCATAAGTTAATGAACACGTAACAGATATTTCACAGACAGAACGATTCACGAATGCTGGATGTGTTAAAAGCAACAAGAAAAGCACAATGTTTGGTAAATGAGCTCTTTATTCACGACGTTTAGGGGTTTAATCATCAGATGGATTGAATCAATCCACAAAATTCAATTCTTGCCTTCTCGCCCCGCACTATCTAAAGACGTTAACGCTACCTGTGGCGAGGGATCCTTCTCTCACCCAGCACCTGTCTTTAACAATACTTGCATGCTATCGGGCTGGTTTAAATGGCAGGTAGATAGCAGTTGGTGGGGGAATGCACATTGTGATTAACAACAGAGAAAGGTGCAAACGCTTTCATTAAATCTCTGACAGGTAGAAGGGATTTACGACATTGGCCTCGTTTAGTGTCAGCTGAGACAGAGTCTGCTTGTGGAGGAGGGTGGGGTGTGTTTGGGGGAGGGGGAAAGGGTGATGTGTGGGGGTTGTTGGGGTTTTCACCAACGCCAGCGCTAAAGACTAAACTGAAACTGTTATTTGCCTTTGGATATCGCTGGTTAGGCATCGTCAGCATTTAGCTTGTCTTTTCCATCCTAAATATCGTTTAATAGTGCCCCTATGAGACCGAACGAAGGGGGATGGGTTGGGGGCTTAACAGCAGGTGCCCGTTACAATACTCCAACAGTCTATCTCAACATGACATCTTCCGCACACATCGGGCCATATATGCACTTTTAGAAAATGCATACTGACCCTTGCGACATCTCGCTGGGATTTCTGAGACAGGGTCAGCGCCACCTTCGTCCAACGAGTTACGTCCCCTCTATTGACCAATCAAATCGGTCCTTACCAACCCAATCGATCTAAAAGTCGGTAATGCACCGACAGCTTGACTAATTGCTTATAATACTTTGGAATTTTTCATCTCGGATGTCAAGCTCATTTGCATAATATAAGTTTCAAAACGGATTTCAATTTCAATGGGAAAATTAAACAAGAGAGCTATTATCAGATCTTGCATAAATTGCGGTTTGTTTCATTTACCCGCACGTTGTGATTTAGTTTTATCATTAATATATAAAGCGTTATCAGCGTAGTACGGGTAAATCAAATTAAAAGAAGAAACGTTCACCCACCGTGTCTGTGCGTGATTTGTAAACGCGCATTTGATTGGCTTACACCATAGCTCAATAGTCGTGTTACTTCCTGTCTCAGAAATCCCTTCGAGTTGTCGCAAGGGTCAGTTTGCATTTCTTAAAAGTGCATATATGGCCCGATGCGTGCGGAAGATGTCTCTATGTAAGAACACTATAGAGACTTGCTAGCTGAGTTGAGTCTCGGTTTGGTGTTATACGTGCTTCCTATATTTTATATTCTCCGTTGGAACACTCGACGAACATATATTCTATGAACTACGCAGCTGACTGAAGCATGTCGATGTTTTTAACACGATTCAGTATTCCAAACGTGAGACATAAATTTGAGGAAGATTTGCCAACGTTAACATAACTTGACTGTTGCATGTTATTCTGCTCTAAATCAGACACTATGGAACTGAGAGTCGTCAGAGATCTTTAACTAGAGACTACTAGTACCTGTTTAGGAATTCTTAAATTAACCCTTAGCCTATTCAACTTTAGGTGTCGCAGACCATAACCAAGCCTAACCCTGATCGTGATCCTAATCCTGATCCTGATCCTGATCCTGATCCTGACTCTGTCCTTGACCTTGTCCTTGACCCTGACCCCGGCCCTTGTCTAGGCCTAGCGCCAAAACCTGAACCCTTAATCCGGAACCCAGATGCCCTTTGTATGTCTCTATCCTCTTGCCCTAATTCACCATGACGTCATTCTCCGATGAACACAAATATACACCCTCTAACAAAAAAAATTAAATGCCAGTCATCGTCAATCAATCTATCGGTGTTCTGTAGCGACCCTCTTCCCTTGTTTCTATTCCAACTATGTGTAGCCTTTGATAATCCTCACAAAAACAATGATTGTCTCTGTTCCAATTCCTGTAACGGGTTTTCTGGGGAAGATGCTTATCGCTGTCTAATAATACGCCGGAATGAGCCAGATAGGAGACAGAGGTAACACGGGATCAGGGTGTACTGTATTGCAAAGATTGAAGTGATATACTTTCTTTCTACTTAATTTTGCTCTTTCAGCTGAGTATGATTAATTTAACATCAGAGAATAGTTGAATTCCACGTATGGAAATAATAAAAAATTGTCAGATTTGTGTTTCATTTGAAAGAGGTATATGTTACTGTTTTTACTTTACAGTTTTAATTAAGAGATGTTGATGTAAGTCCAATGAAAAGTTCGTTGTCTATTCAAGTATAACCTACCATCTGTTCTTCCTTTAATACAGCTCATAATATGCAAAGACGTATATTGTAAATCAAAGGACGTCTTAACTCTACCAAACACAGTTAAATCTTATGAAGTGTGAAAGTATAGCTTAAGACTGTGTAACAAAGTGTCCTCATAAACAGCACTGTGTTGGCGAGTACTTGCGATCATTTTAGCCAAAACTCGCACTGTGCTTCATAGCTGTGTAATAGGCGCCATACACTTCAGAGTTCCAATCGGTTTGAGTGTTGATCGCAGAGTTTAAAGTTCTTTACAGATAACAAGCTGTTTTAAGTGTATGTTTTGATATTTAAGATGATTTTGTAAAACTTGACGCGAACATGTCACTTCCAGCAGAGGCCTAACTATGTTTACTCAAGATAATCTTTTTCTTTGAACATATAGACAGTTTATCTTGTTATGCCAGGAGAGTGATTTCAGGATGATAACTTTTTTTACTTTAAACGTACTTCAATGTTTTATGAAATTCAGGTTTAAGTATAGAATGTTGTAATGTTATATTCCTTATTTTGGAGAACATGGTTTCTGGAGATCAGCACGTGATTGTGTATTGTCGGAATAGTTTTTTCCGTAAAATATACTAATTATTCATCAGGCCAACATGTCTTTCCAATTTACATATGTCCCTCATATATTTCATTTAATACTTTTAGTTTATATATAGTGCTAATATATAATTTCCCTTAAATTATCTAGTACAACAACTGCTGTTTATCAAACATTGTGGTTTTGGATCCTTCGCATAATTTTCAATCATCATTAAACACTGATTGTTAAACTGCTGAGCTTGCAGTTTAATGTAGACTAACATTTACTCTATGTAATTATTTACTGAACTGTACCTTCACCCTTATGATTATATATGTTAATACTTTCAGTTCCAGTATTTATTTTTGCTGAATAAGGAACTAGACTGTAAAGCCGGCTCTTGTATTATACAAGAGGCAGGATTAAGTATAATGGTCTCTCCCACTTCAAGGTATACACACTATGTTAGACTATCTTCACTCCCACCCCAGGCGGCAGATTACTTTCACTCCCCAGGACCATATGCTATCTCAGACATGCCCAATATGTTTTATGTTAATGCGCTGTGCTTTGTGTAAATATATTTTGAACGGTTGTATTGTTTATAAACAGTTTGAATAAGCGAAATGTGTTTTAATATGATAAGTTCCATGTGTGGATAGGTGGTGGAGATTATTTATCCAATGATATTCTAAGTGGTTTACATTCTTTACCATAACATTGAATTTAAAAATAATGCCATATATGTTTGGAAATATTGACATTTAAGTGATGTATATCTGACTGTTGTTTATTATCTATTCAATCAGATAAATCCGAAATATTTTCATGTACTCTAGTATCACACATTTAAACAGAATATCTATTGAAAAATGGTTTTTAACCTTTCGTGCTATTTAAGTCTTATTGACAATACGATGTATGATGGAATGATGTAATTAAAAAAACAACCCAAAACGAAAAGACTAAATGACGACGAGAAATATTTTTTGTAACAATGTTTGAGATTTGTATCATTCATTCAAAATATTCCATTTCGGACTGTGACAGCTCCTACATCCCTTACTATTATTTTACAAAATTGTCTTGTCTTATCTATTAAGTGTTTATGTAAGATAGTGTCGGTGTCAGCGGGACAAAGAGGAAACGCTTACAGTTGTGATACTGCTATGCATTGAAGTAAATCAAGCCTGGATTTGTTTGCTGGTAGATAACCACTTACAATACACAATGGCCTATCATGTGTAATCACACATACTGAAACAAATATGCAACTTGTTGTTATGCTCGTTCTGTGCAACCACTGTGCAATACCTGGTAAGTGACGTTGTTAGTGGGACAGTGGGTGTACGCACTAATAACCTGAAAACGGGCAACTTCATAGTGGAGGACAACAGGGGTGTCACCTTTCTCCCTTACTTTTCCACAGTTTTGTGACAGAATTGAATAGTAATACATTGAAATCAGATAAATCTATTGAATTTGACGAATGGGAAAGTAACAACTGAGCAGTTTTGTGTTCAATCCATGATTTCTTGGTTTCAAAAATAATTTTGGACATACTATCTATACTGTGTACAAATTATATGTAAAGACATACACTCTAATGTTCCTTCTGAGCTCACCCTTTAAACTATCTCGGAACAAACTTTAATTTGTTGGTGTAACAGAATTACAGACAGACAGAAATAATTGATTGAGTGTCACAAATCAGTTATATGATAAATACATATATCGTAAACGTACATGTAAATATTGTTCTTTCAAAAGTTATAATATATACAATAAGATAAAAATATGTATTGATAAATGATTTAAATGAAATATATCAAATATATCATATATATATAAATGTGATATAAATGAGATGTATACTTTAACATTTTTAATTCTTCGCGTGACGAGACGTAATGGAGGCATTCATATTTTCTTTCTTTTGATATAGAATAAGAAAATCTGAATGTAGGAAGAACAAAAAAATCATGTTTCTTAATCGTACGTCATGACGACTAATCAGCGGTTTACGCACTGATCATTGATTTAAAAAAATATATATTTGAATTCTCAAAGTACTCTGTATAAAATAATTTTATTATAAGCAACTAGTTATGGTAAATTCTTCGTTTCTTTTTATATATTTTGTCGGTATTACAAGCCAAGGTCGAAAATGTGAAAGTATGTGTAATGTTTTGCTCGTGCTCTGCGGGGAAACCTTGTGGTATTTGTGGCTGTGTCCGAAGGCTGCTTTGTGGCAATATCACTCATCAATGAAAACGATATTTTATCGGTGGATCTGTTTGTTATCGAGTTGTCTCCCTTGCGGCTGAAACAAACTCCTTGCAAGCTCTTTACCACATGTGCTGTTGGGAGCTATACCGAATACAATCAAGTTTACAATCTAAAATAACAAGAACATAGTCGAAGATACTGATACTGGGATGTTAGGAGTCTCTATCGAATGCATGGAACTTTTAAACAGATTACAAGCGACTCTTTTCCTGGAAAATATGTAGTGTCAAATGATAAGATTAGATTGTGAAATGAAACATCACCACAGTTTTAGAGTCTTTGTCATCAGGAATGATCCATTCTCTCTCTAAAGAGGTTACTCAACTCACATTGTTCCCTGCTAATTTTGCTGCTCTCTGGGACACATTTACAATACGGATTACCATCCTTATCACAATCTTACAGTAAGTTTAACATTGTTCATGTTTGTGTTCTTAGAGATACGCGTGCTACTCATAGGTAAAGGAACTCGAGATCTGGTCTTCTTCCCGAAGGTTCAGTTTGGAAGAACATCGCTGATGGTATAACTTATTTGGATAACAAACAATCAGTAATCTCTATCGCACTCACAAAATAAATCGTATTATAACAGAGGTTACGTATGAACGTATCAGTTGAGGAACAACCGTGGGAAGAGAACGGCTGAAATGATCCAATCAACATTGTTTCTTCTTTGAGAGGCATTTTTTAAGTTGTAGATATGAAAGACAAAAAACAAATTCGATGGATAGTGAACTTCTGTATTGCAATAAGGTTTTAGTGAGGATACTATAACCGTTCTGTTACTTGCTTGTATGGTCTGTCTCTCCCTCTCCTGGATCGGTACCTCCCCTCCTTTGAGAACATCGACATACGTAGTGATATACTCTCAGTGGCGGATCCATCACTGGGTTGGGGGCCATCAATTGAAAAGGGTGGTCCAACATTTTCCCCCCATACCCGCAAATGCAAACAAATTTGAAGGGGGGGGGGGGTCCAGGGGGGTCCACCCCCATACCCGCCTCTGTGACTCTGGTTATCTCCAGTTATGTAAACCGGTGTTATTCATCAATGGATTGTAATCTAGCGAGGGTATTCCTCAGAGAAAACCACCGATGATTGTTGACAATAGAATATTGCGTGAAACATCAACAAAGCTGCTGACAGAAGGTGACCCTGCGGCTACGACTGTCCTTGTATGATATTTCACGACGCACCGAATACACATAACTGGGCGCTCTTCAGGCCTATAGCTTTCACAGGGACCTTCCTTCAAAGCCAGAGGGGCACGGTACCTGCTGATTATTTGTGTATGAATATGGTTTGCAGTAAGCGGGATCTGAAGGAAAGATGATAAAACCATGGTACAGCTATTGTCTGCAGAGCTTTGTTTAGACTTATCAGTCGGCACATCCGGGTCCTACATGGAATCAACATTTTCGGTAGGTCGGAGGTCAACTTCCGGAAATCTTTTGAAGAGGCAATGTAGCATATTTGCACATATGTCATTTTGTTTTAGTATTATTTGGATAACATCCCTTATTCTGTATGTAACATCACATGAATGTGATATCATATACATGTTTGTAAATGTTAGTGTAAAATTCTTACGAACGTAATCAAAGGGACTTTGTAGAAATGTTGAACAAATAAACCAGAATGTATAATTCTTGAAAATAAAGATAAAAATGTTCTCCTCATATTTGATTCTGGGGAAACATTATTTCTCGATGTTTCTTTTTAGAAGAACATGCCAATCTGGACCTCAGAAAACTTTATTTACAGACAAATATATCTATAAATAGGAAGGTTTGTGATGGGAAACCGCACATGTGCTTATCTAGTATTTTGATTTGATGATTGTAAAATAGCACGCGTAATCACAACAAACTAAAAGTGGGAACTAGCACGTGCGAGGAGTATGTAAGCCGACACATATAACACAACATGATTGTAAACTACGTCAACAGTTGGCGGTCACGTGCCCACAGAGCCACGCCCTGCACGTGCAGCAGATTCTGTGTAGCAGACGACACCTTGAAGCTACACAACCTTCGAGAACACGGGCCGATACGTTACATTTCTTCAGCGTTCGTCTGATATTGGTTTAACAATTGTTAAGTTTTCTTGGCAGCATGGCGTTAACCTTATCATATATAATTGTTTGAGATGGGAATGATGAGCGTGAACTATATAAATAAATCAGTACGCATTATTCCAAACAGCCATCCTGTGTTACCAATTAATTACAGATCACACGCTGTAAAAGAGTATAAGTCAATGACACCAAACATACACGACATTGTTGCGGAGTGAAACATTGAATGAAATGGAAAGGTTGTATAGTTATGGTTACTGCGGAAATATGATATTATATGTACATCCACGTCGCGGATCAGTACATTAAACAGGGGCGTGTATTGCTTAGAAATAGCACCAGCAAGTCATAATAAACGCTTGCAGACCCTATTATATTACTATATCAACGAAGGGTTAGCTCTGTAGGCATTTATGTCTTTCTAACAATATATCAAAGGATAGACGCTATTTTGTCTTATTCAGTGTGTTGTTATAGTCACATAATGTCAAACGTTGTAAATGCTGTTACATGTGGTTTCTCGAGGAGTACTGACTGTTCCCGAAAATCACCATTATAATGCTGGTAGACTCTGGTAGTCTGGTGACAATATACAGGTGAACGTAGTGATGTAGGATCGAACATCGGACGATGCACCATGGTTGAGTCGTCATATAGTCTGTCGTAGTTTTAGAACTTAACTATACAATTGACAAATATAAACAATTGGGTTGGTAATGTTTGATAGGTCATATACGTACTATGCATGTAAATGGCTTGTGTAGTTTCTGCGGTTTCTGCGCCTGTATAGGACTGCTGCTCGATTTTCATTTTAGACAAGTAACATATTTGGCGATTGGGGATGAATGAGCAAATTGAGTGAATTTGTTTTCGCTACATGTTCCACGGTGTTTTAGCAAATATCATATTCTTGATAATCTTGCAAGTTGACGTTGTTTGTCTAAAAGCTCCTTTCTCACAGTACGATTTGTAGTATTCAACTTCAGTTTTGAAGTGAAGACATTCTAGTTGTAACAACTCTTCAACTGATTTGAATACAAGTTACGTATATACTAACTATGTGTAACTTCAAATCTCGTATATAAGGCTAAGATCATGTGAACAGTCACACTAGTGTCCAACGTCTCGTCGAAGTCTGTGCTGGACTCCATATTGATCATACCACGACAGACGAAGTTCCATATTGATCAGTACCACGACAGACGAAGTTCCATATTGATCATACCACGACAGACGAAGTTCCATATTGATCATACCACGACAGACGAAGTTCCATATTGAACAGTACCACGACAGACGAAGTTCCATATTGATCATACCACGACAGACGAAGTTCCATATTGATCAGTACCACGACAGACGAAGTTCCATATTGAACAGTACCACGACAGACGAAGTTCCATATTGGTCAGGTACCACGAGAGAGGAAGTTCCATATTGGTCAGGTACCACGACAGACGAAGTTCCATATTGGTCAGGTACCACGAGAGACGAAGTTCCATATTAGTCAGGTACCACGACAGACGAAGTTCCATATTAGTCAGGTACCACAATAGACGCAATTCCATATTGATCAGTACCACGACAGACGAAGTTCCATATTGGTCAGATACCGCGAAAGACGAAGTTCTATATTGGTCAAGTACCGCGACAGACGAAGTTCCATATTGGTCAGGTACCGCGACAGACGAAGTTCCATATTGATCAGTACCACGACAGACGAAGTTCTATATTGGTCAGGTACCACGAGAGAGGAAGTTCCATATTGATCAGTACCACGACAGACGAAGTTCCATATTGGTCAAGTACCGCGACAGACGAAGTTCCATATTGATCAGTACCACGACAGACGAAGTTCCATATTGATCATACCACGACAGACGAAGTTCCATATTGAACAGTACCACGACAGACGAAGTTCCATATTGGTCAGGTACCACGAGAGAGGAAGTTCCATATTGGTCAGGTACCACGACAGACGAAGTTCCATATTGGTCAGGTACCACGAGAGACGAAGTTCCATATTAGTCAGGTACCACGACAGACGAAGTTCCATATTAGTCAGGTACCACAATAGACGCAATTCCATATTGATCAGTACCACGACAGACGAAGTTCCATATTGGTCAGATACCGCGAAAGACGAAGTTCTATATTGGTCAAGTACCGCGACAGACGAAGTTCCATATTGGTCAGGTACCGCGACAGACGAAGTTCCATATTAGTCAGGTACCACGACAGACGAAGTTCTATATTGGTCAAGTACCGCGACAGACGAAGTTCCATATTGGTCAGGTACCACGACAGACGAAGTTCTATATTGATCAGTACCACGAGAGACGAAGTTCTATATTGATCAGTACCACGACAGACGAAGTTCTATATTGATCAGTACCACGACAGACGAAGTTCTATATTGGTCAAGTACCGCGACAGACGAAGTTCCATATTGGTCAGGTACCACGACAGACGAAGTTCTATATTGATCAGTACCACGAGAGACGAAGTTCTATATTGATCAGTACCACGACAGACGAAGTTCTATATTGATCAGTACCACGACAGACGAAGTTCTATATTGGTCAAGTACCGCGACAGACGAAGTTCCATATTAGTCAGGTACCACGACAGACGAAGTTCTATATTGGTCAAGTACCGCGACAGACGAAGTTCCATATTGGTCAGGTACCACGACAGACGAAGTTCTATATTGATCAGTACCACGAGAGACGAAGTTCTATATTGATCATACCACGACAGACGAAGTTCTATATTGATCAGTACCGCGACAGACGAAGTTCTATATTGATCAGTACCACGACAGACGAAGTTCTATATTGATCATACCACGACAGACGAAGTTCTATATTGATCAGTACCGCGACAGACGAAGTTCTATATTGATCATACCACGACAGACGAAGTTCTATATTGATCAGTACCACGACAGACGAAGTTCCATATTGATCATACCACGACAGACGAAGTTCTATATTGATCAGTACCGCGACAGACGAAGTTCCATATTGATCATACCACGACAGACGAAGTTCCATATTGGTCAGGTACCACGACAGACGAAGTTCTATATTGATCAGTACCGCGACAGACGAAGTTCTATATTGATCAGTACCGCGACAGACGAAGTTCTATATTGATCATACCACGACAGACGAAGTTCCATATTGATCATACCACGACAGACGAAGTTCTATATTGATCAGTACCGCGACAGACGAAGTTCTATATTGATCATACCACGACAGACGAAGTTCTATATTGGTCAAGTACCGCGACAGACGAAGTTCCATATTGGTCAGGTACCACGACAGACGAAGTTCTATATTGATCAGTACCACGAGAGACGAAGTTCTATATTGATCAGTACCACGACAGACGAAGTTCTATATTGATCAGTACCACGACAGACGAAGTTCTATATTGATCATACCACGACAGACGAAGTTCTATATTGATCAGTACCGCGACAGACGAAGTTCTATATTGATCAGTACCACGACAGACGAAGTTCTATATTGATCAGTACCACGACAGACGAAGTTCTATATTGATCAGTACCGCTACCGAAGTTCTATATTGATCATACCACGACAGACGAAGTTCCATATTGATCATACCACGACAGACGAAGTTCTATATTGATCAGTACCACGACAGACGAAGTTCCATATTGATCATACCACGACAGACGAAGTTCTATATTGATCAGTACCGCGACAGACGAAGTTCCATATTGATCATACCACGACAGACGAAGTTCTATATTGATCAGTACCGCGACAGACGAAGTTCTATATTGATCATACCACGACAGACGAAGTTCTATATTGATCAGTACCACGACAGACGAAGTTCTATATTGGTCAAGTACCGCGACAGACGAAGTTCCATATTGGTGAGGTACCGCGACAGACGCAGTACCATATTTTTCAGGTACCACGATTGATTCAGTTCGGTATTGTTCAGATACCACTACAGACTAGGGTTCATATTGTTCAGTTACACCTCTAGACGAGGTGCATATTAATCACGTACCAGAACAGACTGGGTTCCATATTGGACATTCGGTTATCATTGTAGTCCGACTCTGGCTCCAGATGAGGGAACACCACGTGCTACATGAGGGAATAAATAGCCATTTTTTGTTGGCGGCATAAAAGTAACAACAAACGTGGCGAGATTCCCCGTTATCCGAGCCAGCTTTCATACTTTCTTCTTCACAAAAAGCAAATGCTAGCTGGTTTGTCCCCATGTGCTGGGTAGGTATAGGTAGTCGTATGTTTGTTGTCTTTGCCTGGTAAAGATTTCCGATTGTGGCGCATGTACGGGGATGTTTACAGCCATTGTAAAATAGTTACAAGAAAAAGTAGCAATTCCGAATTAACACACATGCTGGCCAGATTGAGGGTTTGACAACTGAAGGAATACGGGAAATGGAAAGTGCTCCTGATTAGTTAAATATAACTAGTGTGTCTGCTTGGTTAAAGGGATACGGGAAACACACATTGTGTCTGTTTGGTTAAAGGAATACGGGAAGCGCATAGTGGGTCTGATTGGTTAAAGGAATACGGGAAGCGCATAGTGGGTCTGATTGGTTAAAGGGATACGGAAAGCACATAGTTTGTCTGATTGGTTAAAGGGATACGGGAAGCAGATAGTGTGTCTGATTGGTTAAAGGAATACTGGCAGCAGATAGTGTGTCTGATTGGTTAAAGGGATACGGGAAGCGCATAGTGTGTCTGATTGGTTAAAGTAATACGGGAAGCGCATAATGGGTCTGATTGGTTACAGGAATACGGGAAGCAAATAGTTTGTCTGATTGGTTAAAGGAATACGGGAAGCAGATAGTGTGTCTGATTGGTTAAAGGAATACGGGAAGCGCATAGTGGGTCTGATTGGTTAAAGGGATACGGAAAGCACATAGTTTGTCTGATTGGTTAAAGGGATACGGGAAGCAGATAGTGTGTCTGATTGGTTAAAGGAATACTGGCAGCAGATAGTGTGTCTGATTGGTTAAAGGGATACGGGAAGCGCATAGTGTGTCTGATTGGTTAAAGTAATACGGGAAGCGCATAATGGGTCTGATTGGTTACAGGAATACGGGAAGCAAATAGTTTGTCTGATTGGTTAAAGGAATACGGGAAGCAGATAGTGTGTCTGATTGGTTAAAGGAATACGGGAAGCGCATAGTGGGTCTGATTGGTTAAAGGAATACGGGAAGCACATAGTTTGTCTGATTGGTTAAAGGGATACGGGAAGCAGATAGTGTGTCTGATTGGTTAAAGGAATACTGGAAGCAGATAGTGTGTCTGATTTGTTAAAAGGATACGGGAAGCGCATAGTGTGTCTGATTTGTTAAAAGGATACGGGAAGCGCATAGTGTGTCTGATTGGTTAAATGGATACGGGAAGCGAATAGAAGTCTGATTGGTTAAAGGAATACGGGAAGCGGATAGGTTTCTGATTGCTTAAAGGAATACGGGAAGTGGATAGGTGTCTGATTGCTTAAAGGAATACGGGAAGCACATAGTGTGTCTGATGGGTTACAGGACTACGGGAAGCAGATAGTGTGTCTGATTGGTTAAAGGAATACGGGAAGCAGATAGTGTGTCTGATTGGTTAAAGGAATACGGGAAGCACATAATGTGTCTGATTGGTTAAAGGGAAACGGGAAGCGGATAGGTGTCTGATTGGTTAAACACAATTTAAACAATACGATTGGTTACAGGAATACGGGAAGCGAATAGTGTGTATGAATGGTTAAAGAAATACGGGAAGCGAATCGGTGTCCGATTGGTTAAAATAATACGGAATGCTAATAGTGTGTCTGATCGGTTAAAAGCATACGGTATGCTAATTGTGTGTCTGATTGGTTGAATGAATACGGGAAGCGAATAGGGTGTCTGATTGGTTAAAAGAATATGGAATGCTAATAGTGTGGTTTTTTTTTGGTTAAATGAATACGGGAAGCGAATAGGGTGTCTGATTGGTTAAAAGAATATGGAATGCTAATTGTGTGTCTGATTGGTTAAAGGCATATGGAATGCTAATTGTGTGTCTGATTGGTTAAAAGAATACGGGAAGCTTATACTTTTTCTGATTGGTCGGTGATTGACGCGTTTCAGACAAGACATTTTTCTCTTCACTTCGGTTCTTAGATGATATTTAGACAAATATAATTTTACTCATAATATGGTAAATGTGAATGGCTTTATATGAAAAAAACAACTCATAACATATGTTACACAACAGATATAAATGGTATATATCTTTGATACATGAGCACGCTGGTATAATAACTAGTGAGCACTTGATTTAGAAAACATATAATGTTTTGGCTCATCTGGCCTGAAAGGCCCTTCGAACTAATGGTGTTCGTCTTTCCGACCATCCATAAACTTTAGATTTGTTGACTTTTTCTTAAAAACCGCTAGTTCTTGAAAGCTGAAATCTAGTCAATCCCTTTCCACGTGACGAGGCTATTTATGACTAAGAACACAAAAGGGAAGCTTCTTGAAGTTAAAAGGAAAATCAACTTTGGGGAAATACGAAAAACGTATTTTGAGAACATGGGCAGAGCAAATTTGTCAGTTTTGTTAAGTTGTTCGCTCTATTGTTAGCACTCTTTTTACGGTGGGGAAATGACAGATTCTGTCTTTGTCTCGATT
This sequence comes from Gibbula magus, assembly GCA_936450465.1. Classification (NCBI taxonomy): domain Eukaryota; kingdom Metazoa; phylum Mollusca; class Gastropoda; order Trochida; family Trochidae; genus Gibbula; species Gibbula magus. The sequence continues at coordinate 26,338,840 of OW388295.1, read as the reverse complement.
CGGATAACGTTTCCATATAAATGGCATAAATCCGCTTATTCGGGGTAACATATCTTCTAAAATCATATGTATAATATATATTTCTTTCAATGAGAAATATTGTTTTCATTTCAATTCTATATTCATTTTTCTATACCAAGTATATAAAGGTACTGTAGGTGTCTGACTTTCAATACTATTTTAATTATCAAGGTCCAGTTTCTCTGATATTCAAGAGTAAATATCATTTCCTTTCTAAACGCACATCTAAGAGATAGGAAATACCAATTTATTTTTAAACGCACAGTCAAGAAAGAAGAAATTTCGATTTCTTTTATGAATGATTTTTTGTTCCAGCTAACATATGATACCGTCAATGATACACCTGTTTGTTCCGTCAGAGGAACTTGTTCTTCCAATGCTTTTTTGAAAGAATGTGGTTAAGTAATTTCACCTTTTTCAGTTTTATGTTCTTAGCAACAATGTACGACATGCGATCGCCCTCCAAGTGTGAAGTGCCCGATCTCATCTATGCTATGCCACGAATGGCAGGAACGAGATTAAATCCCTGCCGAATCGTATTATCAAGTTGAACAATTTACTGACTTATCGTGTAGGCCTATTCCACTGTTGACAAGTCAATTTGATAAGTAAACATGCTCATTGAGTGATTGATGTTTTGTTCGCAACACATTTTTAAGAAGGTTAAACTACTGATAAATGATAATATAAAGTTCAAGTTCAAGTAAACACACTAATGTGAACGCTTTGAAATTACAAGTATGTCAACGTTATCAACGTACATAAAATCTAATGTTGGTTTTAAGGTTCAACGACATCTAGAATACTTGTTGAACTAGAAATTCTCTTTACAAACACAGTCCATATTTAAGGAATTAGATCCGAATCTTACTGCAGATACCTTCGTCATTTAGCAGGAGTCCCCCGCGAAGAGCATTACAAAAAACTTCCACATTACAGACAATGGCAGATGCGAGGGAGTTGGTTCGAGATAAACGGTGCCAGCCACTTGCGTTGTATCGTAACTGGCATCATTTGGCACCACTGCCTCCAGCCTCTTGCTTTCCGGATCTACTGTAGCACTACACGCGAGACCGGTGTACTCTTCATGCAGCTATCTTTTAGGATATGGCGCGAGATCTACTAGAACTACACGCGAGACTTGCTGATGTACTCTTCATGTTAGTCAGATCTTCTAGAATATTGTGCGAGGTTTTGTACTTACGAATGGAGTGAGATGATGTAGACCATGAGCTTAGATGTTGCAATCAGATCTTCTAACCTACGGGATGAAGTATTAAACTGTATGTGACGAGATAAAAGTTCGTTGCAAAATGAACTCTCGGTGCTTGCATACGCTTGAAATGATCGTAAGCACAGTGTTGGGGTTGTCCATTATGTTGCTTGAAATGAGATAACCTTAGCTTTGGGGTTGTCCATGATCTTGCTTGAAATGATCGTAAGCACAGTGTTGGGGTTGTCCATTATCTTGTACCTCTGTAACTGCAGTTTTCAGGTCGTTGTTTTTGATCTGTTCCACCTACTGCCATAGTCAGATTCAAGATATGCTTGTCTTTGCAGTTCCACCCCTTCATAAAGATATATTCCCACTGTATGGACCAACATTGGACGTGCGTTGAACGCAGCGTGGCGTATTGTATGACGCAAGTTCTGCTTAGTCTATATACATCGTAATCTTCCCGCGTAAGTGGCCAGATCTACACACGGACCCGTACTTGTACGAGAGGTGCTTGTGTAGGGCAAGTCATCGTATTTAGCAGCGTATGGCGCGAGAGCTTGTAGGATATGGAGCAAGTAAGACGGAAAACAGGCGCCGTGGCATTACCTGACAAAGATACAACACAAAAATAGAGTGGTTTCAGCGTACAAAGCGAGCTGACAAGATTAGCTGTCATACAAACAAGGCGTATCTACCCTCCCGCAGATACTGTGCTCAGCGGAAGTGATGTATTGCACAAACTACAAACCTATCTCTGATTATCTCCCCTTAGTTCCATCACTGACATATTACCATTGTTTTGACGCTAGGGGTCTTTCTGTGTGGAAAATGATAAATACGCTGTCAAACGAAAAGGTTTTCTTCTTTATGTATTTTGTGATGTATTTTGACTTTTTACATTCTTGAATTAGTAATAGTTCTTACAGCGTGTAAACAACTGAAACGCAATTATAGTCTGAGAGCTCACTTCACGATAGAACTCGATTGCGCTTCGCTGCAATACTAACGAACCCAGCATTATTGTTGACAACTATGCAACGAGCAATTTTGTTTACCTTAGACACCAATAAACTCCAAGCCAGTTTAAAAATGCTTTATTGTTCAGACTACAGGCCAACATAAAACACAAGGGCTGCAGACAGACTGTTGGAGTGTTTAAACATAATACTTAACATGCATCTGACGTGTTGTTTAGGCAGAAAACACAGGGCTGGAGGGATTGTGTACTCTCTGTTGTGTCTGAGAGTTGTATTCGTTTACCTAACAATGCAAGTTACTAATTACCTGCACGAACACATCCTGAAGTTCCTTACACAACATGCTTTTAAATATTTCAAACAGAGCAGTGCAGTTCTCAATGCCGCTTGGGAAAATAAGAACACCTTAAACAAAGGATGAAAAACCTAGTTACGACTCATTGGCGGATCCAAGATGTCCCCCCCCCCCCCCCCTCCCACTCCTCTTTACAACGAGTGAACCCGCACTCCTTTCTGCGTCTCGCTTTATTGGATAAATAATGTTTCATATTGGGCATTGTACTTTTCGCGGAACACAAACACTCCAATGAATACGACTGAAAACATAATTTGTTATGGTCGTGGACCGATGGTATTATATCGTGTTGTGTTCTTGGGTACTTCATCCACGTTGCACCTAGTCAACCCAGATGTATACATGTACAGCTAATAGCTAATATCGGTCATTTGGTTGATTATCATGAAAGCCATGATAGCCCTGCTTTCTTTGTGACGCCTTCACATCACTTCTTTACTTTCCTCTACAGAACTGTTCCTCCTCCTCCTCCTCCTCCTCCTCCTTCTCTTCTTCTTCTTCTTCTTATTCTTCTTCTTCTTCTGCATATCTTCTTGTCCAGTACCTGTCATCTTTTTTCTAGAATGTAATGTATTATTTTAAGGAACAATGATTCTCGCTTCTAATGAAACATGCTTCAGTCTGTCTCCAGGATACTACATATTGCTGAAATCATAAGTATATCCGTAAGTGACGACCAAGGCTTTTTTCCCCTGTACCCTCCTTGTCTGATTTTTGTCCCCGGGACGCCAAAACATCTTGGCAAAACTTTATTTCCACAGCCCCTAAAATGAAGCATTTTTCAGAGCCGAGGCCCGTTGGGACAAGTCACGTTAGTTTTAAAAGTTAAAAGAGAATTATGACAAAAAGACTGTAATACACACACATCTCTTTTGAAACTGTAAGAAAAGTACGTTTTAGTTATGGAAATTATGTGATGTGCACGGCTCAATGTTTATACAATAAGGTAGCATGGGAACAATATATGATGTTATAGGCAGTTTGAATATATCTACTTGCCTTTTGATAAGCTGTATCTAATCTCCGTATCTTACGTACAGTATGTATCAAGGGGTTTGATTTGGTCTGCATGTGGCAGTTACTTAACTTTTTCACGTTGAATCTACAGACCTCGCCGTCTCCGGCATTGTGCACATCAACCACCTTCTTCACTTCCACTCAAATTGCTTCTTCTTTTTACTCACTAGACCTTCTCAGTGAATGAAAAAACTCATCTAACGAGTATACAGGCACCTTCTTACGTCAGACCTGTGCAGATCTATGTGTGGGAACTTGGGGCGAAATGAGGCGAATAATCAAAACTATTTGTGTACACTGACGGTTTTGAAGAATCACCTCTCAGTGAGAGACACCGATAATGTCTGGAGTCCTCTTGTTAGCAAGCCTGGTGGGGAACCTGTTGTTAACGACCCTGACGGGGAACCTGTTTTTAGCGACCCTAATATGGAACCTGTTGTTAGCGACCCTGACAGGGAACTTGTTGCTACGGCCCCTGGCGGAGAACATGTTGTTAGTGAACCCGATTTGGAACCTGTTGTTAACAGCCAAGATTGGAAACAAACTGTTGCTAGCGACCCTTATGGAGAACCTGTTGTTAGCAGTCATGATTGGGAATCTGTTGTTAGCGACTCCGATGGGGAATCTTTTAGCACGTAGAAGGGTGCGTTATATAACAGTTCTCTGTATAAAAGGTTAACAGTAGCTAAAAGTTTTTCTGAAGAACGGAGAAAAATTACCTTTTCAAAGGATATGCTTGTAAAGCGATATCAGCCATTAAGCAATTCTATAGCCCCAAATGAAAACATTCTATGAAGTACTTCTCAGTGAAGACACACATAGAGCATATCTGTTGTGTCTATACATTACAGCTTGAAGGTGTTCGTCAAGAATTTGAAATCGATTCATGAGCCTTGGCTCAGAACATCAGTTCAGTTCAAAATTGACATAACATTCATAATAATTCAAATAAATGTTCGTAAGGTCTCACAACATTAACTGAGTATTTTAAGAAACCTAACAATTGAAATTATGATATTTTTTGTGAATATCTGATTATGTTGTATTTTGAAAAAATGGTGACATGATAACTGATTTTCTAACTGAATCTTCAGTAGATTCCGGTTTGGCAGCAATAACTATATGTAATGTAAATGTTCATACGCCACGCTGATCGGTGACGGTTTTTTTTACAGTCTATGTAGGTTGTTATGTTATGCCATGTCTTCCCCAATATCTGAGAATGTTGACAAGAGCGCCATCTATGTGCATGATGATAATGACTTAGCTTTGTGCATACGGCACCATCGCTCAGCGATGTATATTCTAAGGAATGAGTCACCACTGGTAAGTGCCAGTAAGCCATGGTAGAGCGCTCTCTGCTATATACCTATCTCTGCTGGCTGTGTATTTGTGTAAGCAGATGATATGAGTATCACACAAATACCTCTCTCCATCAGTCGTGTCTACCTCGTTGACCTACATGCTGATATCTACGTGTTATATCTGCTGAAAGCGACGATTGCAGCGCATATACAATTATCCTTTTAATTAGTTTTAAATTATCTCAATACGGCACTGTTTGCACCTGTCTGTCGACCGTGTAGCAGGGAGTCTTCAAGTGTTGAAGTTTATTGGACTGCATGATCACTGTCGACAGTTATCAGGAAGATTGTGAATGTGTGGCAGTGGGCTAGATCACTGACCTCTCGTGGAAACACATTGAATTGGCCTTACGCTTTTTTGGAACTACATGCAACCACAGTCCTACACAGTAGTAGTACTCAGGGAATACATGACTTTCATTGTACTTGAATCCTCACATGAATTCGGAGAGGGCTCTTTTATTACACGTATATTATAATCTAAAACATTCAAGGGATCGTTGATTGGTGAGTTGATCATGTTATCGGTATCTGTTAGTGTCTCCATCTGCTGATTTCAAATCAACTGGTGTTCCGATGTAAATAAAATATATATATATATACCAGTGACAGTTAACCTTACATTTTGTAAATGAATATATTTGATATATTGTCTCGCAAACTATACCAGGCGAAAAACTAACTCGTTCTGACACCGGGGCTGAAACATGGCTGTCAGCAGGGGAATCAACCTTTCAGATCCTCGCCGTGTAGATTTCACCTCCTCCCTGTCAGGGCGACGGTGTCCTGATCTCACCCCAATAAAATACTTCATTTTGAGTTAAGCATGTACATGTACTATTGGGCAGACAACCGACTGACACAAAGCAGCACACTGCAGGTGCAAACATGCCTCCAGCTTCACCGTATAACCGCACAGTGACTGGTAGGAGAGAGCGGAGAGGTGTTTCGTAATAAAGCATATTTCTTGTTTTTGTGCCAACCTCCGCTTCAAGGTAGGCAGGTGATTGATTTGAAATGTGTTAGCCGGGCTGCAAATGCCTTCGCAAATGTTGGATTGAGCTTAAATATTCTTTACGGGGGCATTTCGCGCTGATTAATGACAAGTGCTCTGTTGTGGATTGAGCAACATGTGGGTAAGCACGGGGTAGGAATTGGATTAAGGAGGAAAGTTAAACGTGCGAGTGGATGGTAGGTAACTTCTTGCACAGTTTGTAGGTATTAACAGTACAATGTTGGGACTTATTGCACAGTTTGTAGGTATTAACAGTACAATACTGGGACTTCTTGTACAGTTGGTGCAACCCGACCGGGGTTTTTATTAAGAAGATGAAAACATCTGTGTCTTTGTACCTACTGATTACGTTTTATTGAACATTATTTGCCCTCTATCTTAATTGTAAAGCATTATCATTATCATTAATGATATAAAATGAATCTTGACCGGGTAGAAGGTCATTGTGAACTAACCTTTACTATGAACCGAAAACCATCATATATGGTTTTAACAATCGAAGTACGTATTACTAGAAATAATGATAGGGAACTGAAGGACGTCATGTCATAGCTTGTAATTAATTTTGTCTCTGACGTTTAAAGCAGATATATTTGTAGCGGATTATCTCTCAGGGAAATATCGAGACTTCGTCTTAATGATATTACAGTAGAGTAGTAAGCTGAAAGAACGTGGTTTCAGCCTTCGTGTCAGAACCTGGAGGGACTATAAACTGAAGTGGACTTCCTACTCCGAAGCATTACATTCTTTCACATAATCAGAAGTCATTAATTTTAATTCGAAATATCCATTCACTATCTAACTGCAAATGGTACCTCGACTCTCTCTGGTTGGTAACTTGGGAGTATTTGGCCACTCCCTGGACCAGTAAATCAGTTCCGGCTACTTGTGTTATGAAATGTCGCATCTCGACGCGGCTGTGTTTACGTGACATTAAAGTCGTTAATGTAACATTTCCCCGTCAGCCTCTAGACAATCCCTGGGTAACCCTTGAACTAACCAGAACCAAATGGCCACACCAAAACAACCTGTCTTCCGACATGTTACATCTTCCTTCCTTCTTGTTTTACCAACAACTAGTCATCTCATCAATGGAGTCATGACGTCACACGCATGCGCATTACACAGCAAATTAGTTTGCATATGCATATGATGTTTGCAGAGACGTAGGTCAACACAACATGTATTTATTCTAGTAGTTACAGTGACTCTGCTTCCTTTGCAACCGGAAGGGAGTTCCTCGGCTGTATTTGCAGCCTACTGTTTAAGTTGGCTGCATGAAAACGGAAAACAGTTTCTAGGAAAATATCACTTGTGTATTGTTTATTGTTCCAAGGAACTCGATCCTCCCCTGACTGTGTGAAAGCAAACACTGTCAGCATGCCCTACTGCTCTGATTGGTCTTCTCCTGGAAGAGAAACACCGGAAGTAGAATCGTGCTGCTAATCTGTGTTTGCAACTACTTGAATGAAACAAATCAGTATCACTTTATCCATGGGGGTCCCCTTGCCCTCTGGGTTGTTGGCTAACATTAGTAATAGGGTTGCCCTCTGGATTGTTGGCAAACATTATTTATAAGGTTGCCCTCTGGTTTGTTGGCAAACATTATTAATAAGGTTGCCCTCTGGTTTGTTGGCAAACATTATTAATAAGGTTGCCCTCTGGTTTGTTGGCTAACATTGGTAATAGGGTTGCCCTCTGGATTGTTTGCTAACATTAGTAATAGGGTTGCTTTCTGGATTGTTGGCTAACATTGGTAATAGGGTTACCCTCTGGATTGTTGGCTAACATTAGTAACTGAGTAACCAATCAGTCTGAAATGCTTGTAGCAACCGGCATGATGTTCTGCTGGTGATACAATGTACATACACTTGCCTAGTTGACTCGATATATTATGAATAAATTCACAATTTGTACACAGTCGAAAATAACTCGATTGTTTTAAACATGTAACTTAAATTTAAAGTGTATTTTGAAAATCCTTTTTTAAAGAACTATATCTTCAATATATTGTTGTGCACAATAGCATAAAGGTAAATGCAAGGGGTCACAATTGAATATAAGAAATGTGATATCTTCGAATAAAGGCTAGGAACTTAAAGGAGTAACTTAATTCTCAAGAAGAGTGATGGAAGTAAATAGGTGATCGCTAAGATTGTAAATATGTCCTACTCTACCGGTGTAGGTTCAATGTATTTCCATCCATCCTGTACCTGTAACATCACACATTGCACCTGTAATCTTCCTTCTCATTCATCCTGTACCTGTAAGATGTGAACATTACCTGTAGCCTTCTGGTGTTAATAGGTGCAACCACAGGTAGCGGACATGACGCACGTCTCCGTAACGAATCCCTCCCGTTACCAGACACATCCTCTCAGTACTATTCTATCTATATTCATCTCTGTCGATGTAAGAAATTGCATTGAGCCATTTTGTTCTTTGTTAACTCGAGAGCAATCCTAGCAATGTTATTGTTGTGACTTTGAATAAACGGATCATCTATGACCTAATTTGCATACTTTATACTTTATTTTCCGAATGGGGTCTGCACTTTCTATCTGTAGGAGCTTTTTCTGAAACTCTTGATGTTCAAAGAATGTATTCACTAGGTGATATGTGCGCATATTGAAAATATGACACAGCTTCTCCATAAAGATAATAAATCCTGATATTATACGCAGGTAAAGTTTTCATATATGATATTTTCACAGCTACATATCCTGTGTTTCTCCATATAGAACATAAATCATGATATTACCAGAGTATCACAACCTATGTTTCTCCATATAGGAAATTAATCCTGAGATTTCCACATCATCACATCCTCTTTTATGTTTCTCCATATAGATATTAAGTTCAGATATTCCCATCGCATCCTATTTTCAACACTGGGTGTTGCTTAATTAACGCATAGTTGTTTATCTGAAAATAACAATACAACTGCTTGCTTGTTAATTTTTTCCATAAATTACTAACTCCTTTACTCGGCCAGAGATGTAAACATTTCACAACAGGTTATGTTGATGGCGGATTGAGAAGGTAATGCTCTCTTTAACACATTCACAGACAAACAAACAAACATACATAACATATTGGCAGGCTTCGGTGAAGCACCTATTTACACCGTTTGCTAAGTACGAAATGTGCAGCGCCTGTTGCCTTCATTTACTGACTGTTATCAATACCTAGGTTAAACTATGTACATGTGTTACAGGGACAAAACCAATTACAATATTGATATAAAAATTGAGCGGAAGCTCTTATACAGTTAGGAAAACGTCATGGTCAAATGTCATGATTGTGTAAGGAAACCAATCTCCTTGAGTAAGCGCTATATGGACCTTATGGTTCTAACAGTATACTGGGAGATGGTGATGCTTTGAAGTTGATGTTTTTATTTAAAAAACGACATGTTGTAAAACGTTGTTTCTGTTTGGGAGATCATACTACACAGAACGATTAGCTTTATAAACACTGGTTTGATGGATGAGATTGTCATGTCGACATTGAAGATGTTTACAACGTATTTATGTTACAGCCAGGTAAAATTGAAGAAAACTGTTGTTTATTCTACTTTGGTAAGCTCAATACCGTTACTGAACTGTGAGTGAACTGAACTTGGTTAATCGTAATCGTCCGAAGAGTGATATACGCTATCTCGCATGTAAGGGACATAATATATCACAGTATATATACAAAACACTTTTAATGAACGTACTGAACTAAACTGAACTGAAAAATTAAATTAATACAAAATAAAATAAAATATAATTCACATCGACACAGGACTAAAGAAAATGTATAAACACGAATCTTACAAAACCAAACACCAATGAAAGGGCTACAACACGAAGTTAATCCTGTAGGTCCATATAACGACAAGAAGCATGTTTGTACTACAGTTTGAAGATGAAATAAAAGTAACCGATGCCTTACACGAGCTTCGTTTGTCAGCTGTTGATGCATGATGGTTGCTCTGGTGAGGGTTTCAGCACCAAGCATCATCTGGTCTGTGGTCTATTTGAGGCTACAGAACTGCACGGTATGCAGACTTGACCGCATGCTCTGTTACTGACCCGTGGGTAACCTACACCTACAAACTTATTCTAGGATTATGGTATCCTTATTCTAGACTTATAGTACCCTACTCTAGACTTATAGTACCCTTATTCTAGACTTATAGTACACTTATTCTAGACTTATAGTACCCTTATTCTAGACTTATAGTACCTTATTCTAGACTTATAGTACCTTATTCTAGACTTATAGTACCCTTATTCTAGACTTATAGTACCCTTATTCTAGACTTATAGTACCTTATTCTAGACTTATAGTACCCTACTCTAGACTTATAGTACCCTTATTCTAGACTTATAGTACCCTTATTCTAGACTTATAGTACCCTACTCTAGACTTATAGTACCCTTATTCTAGACTTATAGTACCCTTATTCTAAACTTATAGTACCCATATTCTAGACTTATAGTACCCTTATTCTAGACTTATAGTACACTTATTCTAGACTTATAGTACCCTTATTCTAGACTTATAGTACCTTATTCTAGGATTATGGTATCCTTATTCTAGACTTATAGTACCTTATTCTAGACTTATAGTACCCTTATTCTAGACTTATAGTACCCTTATTCTAAACTTATAGTACCCATATTCTAGACTTATAGTACCCTTATTCTAGACTTATAGTACACTTATTCTAGACTTATAGTACCCTTATTCTAGACTTATAGTACCTTATTCTAGACTTATAGTACCCTACTCTAGACTTATAGTACCCTTATTCTAGACTTATAGTACCCTTATTCTAGACTTATAGTACCTTATTCTAGACTTATAGTACCTTATTCTAGACTTATAGTACCCTACTCTAGACTTATAGTACCCTTATTCTAGACTTATAGTACCCTTATTCTAGACTTATAGTACCTTATTCTAGACTTATAGTACCCTACTCTAGACTTATAGTACCTTATTCTAGACTTATAGTACCCTACTCTAGACTTATAGTACCCATATTCTAGACTTATAGTACCCTTATTCTAGACTTATAGTACCCTTATTCTAGACTTATAGTACCCTTATTCTAGACTTATAGTATCCTACTCTAGACTTATAGTACCTTATTCTAGACTTATAGTACCCTACTCTAGACTTATAGTACCCTTATTCTAGACTTATAGTACCCTTATTCTAGACTTATAGTACCCTTATTCTAGACTTATAGTACCCTTATTCTAAACTTATAGTACCCATATTCTAGACTTATAGTACCCTTATTCTAGACTTATAGTACCCTATTCTAGACTTATAGTGCCCTTATTCTAGACTTATAGTACCCTACTCTAGACTTATAGTACCCTTATTCTAGACTTATAGTACCCTACTCTAGACTTATAGTACCCTTATTCTAGACTTATAGTGCCCTTATTCTAAACTTATAGTACCCATATTCTAGACTTATAGTACCCTTATTCTAGACTTATAGTGCCCTTATTCTAAACTTATAGTACCCATATTCTAGACTTATAGTACCCTATTCTAGATTTATAGTACCCTTATTCTTGGCTTATAGTACCCTTATTCTAGACTTATAGTACCCTTATTCTAGATCTATAGTACCCTTATTCTAGACTTATAGTACCCTTATTGTTGGCTTATAGTACCCTTATTCTAGACTTATAGTACCCTATTCTAGATTTATAGTACCCTTATTCTTGGCTTATAGTACCCTTATTCTAGACTCATAGTAGACTTATTCTAGACTCATAGTACCCTTATTCTAGACTTGTAGTAGACTTATAGTACCCTTATTCTTGACTTATAGTAGACTTATGCTTGGTTTATAGCAGACTTATACTATATTTTTAGTAGACTTATACTGGGCTTATATAGTGTAGTTACAGTTACTAAGCCTATAGCAGACTTTTACTAGTCTTGTACTTCCCTTATAGTAACCTTATACTAGACTTATACCGGGCTTATACTCGGCTTACATTAGATATAAACTATAATTATATTATCAAATATGTTTTCTACAATCAACCATCGAGATTTGAATTCCCTATGCTTCTTCGAACAGAAAATGGTGAACTGTTATTTAAGCTAGCCCTTGTGTTGTACCATCTATTTAAGTGAAGAAAGCTTGTTAATTGTTACAGTGTATTTATTGATCGGTGATTCTGAAAAACACGTCTTTAAAGAATCTCCGTATCTAGGCGGGACTGACAAATTTTCCCCATTTTTATGACGTCATACCATAGTAATGCTTCAATGAATTAAAGCACATTATTTACATCATCTTTTTATATAGCTACACTAGAAATGAAGACCACAGATTTTCAAAATGTGTAACGCATATCAATTCACTAGTCATTTAACAATGCACTAAATTCACACCGGTAACATGTTCATAGCGCACAAAATATCCAGATAATATGTACGCACAATTTTGAAACACGGAATTTGCCTAACAATAATAGAAACTATTATCATCAATAAACAACAGTGAAATGGCATGATTATTAAAATAGAATATATTTTTAAACGGTGATACCTATGATGATACTGACTACGCTGTAAGTATAATTGTCATGACGTGCAGCCAGCCACTATATGAGAGAGATTTTATCATTAGTTTAATTAACGTATGTTAACCTCTACTCAACTGTACTTTACCTCCCAGCATGTGGTAATTACAGCTCATTTGCCGTTTCGCTTCATTTTCTTTAAGTCTTGTATTTCCAATACTGTAAGGCCATGGGCCTTTCGGAACAAACACCTCATTGGTGCAGACATTACATTGTTTACAATGACACAATTTATATGTGTTATAACAATATTTAATATTAATATGAAAAATATGTTTTTCTTTTTTCGAATACATAGTATAGATATCTGGCAGTCTTCAAACAGGTTTTAGGACGATAACAGCGAATTAAATTTTATCAGAATCGGAACAACATAGAAATGCAATTTAGGCTGGGCAGAAGAGCAAAATATGATATTAGTTCTCCATTAAGTCTAAATTACACATTTTACATGTTCTTTGTTCTTGAGATAGTTTGTGACAACGTCCTCTTTCAAGTATGTCTAAGCTTCGGAAACTCAACCGAATAATATGATAATAATATAATTTAAATATGTTTCACATTATATCAGAATTGCCTTAAACTTACAGTAAGTTTTTTGGGGCTCTCGGCTGATTTATCCAGATACAACGTTTTGCATAGCTTGCAAAAAAATATCTTTCAATGGCTGCCTTTCAATTGCTATTATTAACATCGGTATACTGACGAGCATGTGGCAACGTCTGACTGGCATATTTACACCCATTGTCTGTACAGACCGATATCTGCTTTCACAGTCTCGTCGTAATTGATAGATATCAAATATATATAACTCTTCATTAAACATAAATCTTACATGTACTTCGTACCTTATGGACATTATCTATTACACAAAATCAAGATTATTTACAATTGTTCACCAACAAAATGGAAACATTACTTTAAAGTTTTAATTCCCATACCACATTGTGGAAGTCTTTATTACTCACTTAGTTTATACTGTGAAGGACCGAGAACGTAATATATATATATATATATATATATATATATATATATATCCTTTTTACGAAATATACAATAATGGAGGTGACATTACCACACAATTAGTAACAAAAGAACAGTATTTCATTTCAAAATTTCCCCCTTCGTTAAACAGCAGTTAACACCATAATCCCTAATCCTATCACGGCCAATTAAGACCAATCAGATTATAGTGGGGACAACTCTCAAAGACGCTTGTTGATTGCTTTGACGCTATTAGCAACCTGTGTTGCCAAGACAGACATTTTTACAGAGACTATAAGACTACTGCTATGCTTCAAACAATTATTCCCTGATGAGGCTTCGAAACAAGAAGCCGAAATATGCATATCGGAATATAAAGTATTGATTATGAAAGTTGATATACGTCTTCAGTGTATTATTTAAATTTACTTATACACTTCTTCACGTTTGATACCACATACCTATTTCAATATATATATATATATATATATATATATATATATATATATATATATATATATATATATAGATTTAACCAAAAAACATTAACTGTATGTTAATACTATTCGATGGTGCTTGCTTATAAATAAGCTTTTCTATTAACAATATCAGTTATACACGTAAGAGTCCCCTTACATCATGTTTCTCCTAATGGTTGTGTTTATAAAGAAACGAGTACTGAATGTATCTACATACATCTAAAACCAATTGTACATCAAAATTAATTTGCTTTAGCGTTTAGTTTCTTGGAACCAATTAAGGTTTAATTAGACGTCTTGATCCCAGACCCCTGTAACCGACTCCGCAGACGTCTTGATGCCACCGTGCCTTATGTTTCTTTTTGTGATTAATTCTTATCTGTCTGCGATAAACAAGTACTTCACAGGAAATAGCTTTTAAACACACTTTGTACAGAGTGGGCAAGATAATATCCGTGGACAAATTAATCACAGGATATATACATGTAGGCATGGCTTTATTGTAACCTCCTTCCGATTACGTTTTTGAACGTGAGATGTTTCAGAAACTTTTGCTTTGCTGCAGGGGAAATATCAGATATAACAATGTCTTTTCTAATTTAATTTTAATTTTAATTATTATTTTTGTTAAACAAGATATAAATATAAGTCCAATTTTGATTGTCTAGTATTCGAAACTCCAAATATATTTTTCTCGCATCGAAGCTTTTGTTTGGTATATTGTTTGTAAGTTAACTTTATATAAACGGTTATATATCATGTTATTTTCAAGTGTTGTTTTTGAAACTCATCAATTTAATTCTTTTAATCAGCCCAATTCCCCAGTCAACCTCATTCTACCATGTCATCCTGTACATGTTGCAAAGTGATTTACATCGTTCATCTATGTATATGTTTCTGTTATTTGTATTCTTACAGCTGATTTAACGTTGATTCTTCCTCTTCAGATATGTAACACCGCCAATGTACCTCTAATTAAATACTAGGGTTCCAATATCACTGTTTGTCCAAGACAACCATTTAGGAGAGAGCCGGGTGATATAAGAGATGATGTTAAATCAGTACCACATGAGATAACTTGGATGAGATAATCATACACCAACATTCAATGCTAAGTAAGGGAGATTTACCTGGCCGGGTGCAGATTGTTTTAATTACCTGAACAGGTAGGGAAGTTGTAATAAAGCTCATTGGATATGCGCGAGCAGACAGAGAGTCCACCACGCGTTGATCATTTATCATCTCCTGGACTGGAAAGAGCAGAGCCTTCTATCCACATGGGAAGTTTTACTCCAGATTTCATAACCTAGTGGATAGGTAGTTTACACATATGATATTTGGTACTTTGATTACTGTTTTTATTTATTAAATATTCAACATTTGTTTAATTTGTAGTTAATTCATTTAATTAATGAGTAATACTGCTCTTTGATTAGCATTCTAGAAGTTGGAAATATAATAAGGACTATCATTTATAGATAAACAACTTCTTTATTCCGAAAATCATCATTAGTTTAGAATAATAAAAATTATTTTCGTTATTTCTGTCCTGTGAAACAATCCAGACATTTACAAAGCATAAAGGTTACATCCTGTTATCTACCTATTGTAGACAAAAAAGTTACACTTGAGTGTTAAAAGACCTCATTTGTTCTTGACACCAGTATGTTTGTAGCTTAAATAAATATGTTTGTAAATATTTAGTATTTCAGCACGTAACTCAACAAGTATTATTCTACAGCACGATCCGCACTTCCCCGACCCCTGACCCTAGAAAGACGTATATTTATACGCTAATTTGATAGGAAACATCCGCCGTGTATACATCAAACATCGGCGAGAAGTTATCCACACAACAACAATACAGATATATAAACCCTGGCAGGTGCGAGTAAATATACAACTACCTTTCATTATATACACCTTGTATACCCCATTCCATTGTTTTAGTAAACCGGTAAAGCGATACCTTAGTATCCCAGTATTATCATCAGCACGAGGCGTACACAAGGAACAAGTGTACGGCTTGTTCACCCAGCGATGTACGGCTGTGTAGATTATTGACAGGTGCTCCGGGTGGAAGCAATCTACTTACTCTTGTACAGGGATATGGTATATATAATAGACGATATGAATATTCATGATCTGTTGTATGCCTTGCGGTGAGCGACTGGGTTATCTTGAAATATAACCTTTTTGTTAACTGTTAACATATCTGAGTTTAGATGTCGTAACCTGAATGCCGTCATAATTTCAAACAACACCGAGACTGTGTGGTCCCAACAGACAAACATATCCTAGCTCATTCTTTGGAATTTGATATTTCAACTTTTGAAATGTGTTTCCATTGATCATGTACACACGTATGTCAATGAGATTTAAGTGTTATAAATTTAATTAGATCAGTAAACTATTTTAATTTAACATTGTGATATTTTGGAGTACAACATCTGCAATGGAATTTTTTCAGCCGACTCCCTTGCGGGATGCGAGCTTATTTCAACCGAGGGATTACAGTGAATGAAATGAAATAAGCATTCCCGGATTGTATAAAACTATTTCTATGCTATCAATGCATGTCTGATGCACACACCTCCCACCATATCACACCCAGCACACCACATGCAAGGTGAATGATATAATTGACGTCGTACGGGAGCTACAGCACTGACTACTTCAATAAAATCATGATTTACGACTTCTCTGGCGATGGCAATTTCTAGTTTTCGATGCTTTTAGGTTCGAGAGTGGTGATAATCTAATTTTTCTGCACATGTTTCAGTGGTCCGATATCATACCGAGGTCTAGAACGTGCATTTACCTCGACGTGCAGCTTAATCGCTGTGATTCATAGCCTGTATCGTGGTCGGGTTGTGTCTCTTGTCGGCGGCACAGCTTCCATATGTCATGTGTTTAACTTGAGGGTGTGATCTATTACGAGAGGAGGGTCTAGCCGGCTGATAACTCGTTGATATTAACACCAATTATGTGCTTAACTCTCATCGCGGTAAATCATCCATTATATGCTAGAACTCGACTGTTTATAACTTTTTGATAGTGCGGCTTGTGATGATTAAGAACTCCTTTGTTTATAACTTTTTGATAGTGCGGCTTGTGATGATTAATAACTCCTCTGTTTATAACTTTATGACAGAGACGATGATTATGAAAGCGACTGTTTATTGCCTTGTTATAGTTCTGATGGGAGAATCCTGATACATTTATGTGATCACCTATCTTATCTCCCTCAATAAATATGTCTATGTATCAAAGGAATTATTCCTTTTACAGTTGATTCATGGCTGAACTTACGTCAAATATGTGTTTCTAAAAATATTTTAATTGCAACAACACATGTGCAACTGATAGAAATATATTATAATAGAATGATAGAATTATACTCATGATAACATGATAGAAATATACCAAAAAGACATGGATATATGTATTGTGAACAGCAAGATACATTGATAACAACCTCTTGATTGTCAAGATATACGTTCCGGAGGATGAAAGAGTAACTCCATGTATAAACTCTCCGGAACGTCGTGTATGTTCATAATAAAGAAGGTGTTGTCCACCAATCTTACTTTTCTCATCATGTGTAATCCACTTGCACAGGTCATTCAAAGACTTAATAAGTTATGTGGAAGTTGTTATCTGACGGGAGATAAAATATCAACTTGAAGCTATTTGCACTGACATTTTTATTCAGGATCGATGCATTGAATGTTCTCCTATCCTGATCCTATTCGAACTATTACCGCTATCTCGATGAGCCCCAACTCTTCTGTATTCTGAATGTAGGCGATGAACTAATCTGTTACACATTGCATTTCTATTCTTTCAATTTCTAGTATTACAAGTAGAAAAACAGGTATTTTCAGCATGAAGCATTACTTAATTGTGCGAGTGGTAAAACATATGACATTCATCTGCGTATATGTACAACACATTCAGGTATTTTACTGACATTTTCACTCAAATAGACACTGCAACAGCTCAACATTGCATTTCTGATAAAGTGTATATATGTTTTAGGCTATAATGTTTTAAAAGACAACATCTTCATTGACATTTCATCAATTTCATGTCAATATCGAGCTTATTCCATGTCTTTTGCCGAACAGATACATGACTGTACATATATATAATTATCTCCAATGTTGCACATCGCAGTGGATAGGTGTTGTATGCATTGTACCCTCTATTCTGTTCAATATATATATTGCATTCACTCACATTTTAACATTAAATCCCTCCAAATCCAATTCTCACTCACTGCAAGAAATGTTGACGTGTTCACACTTTTGGTCACTGACGACTTACGAGAGGTCTGCCATTATTATGAGAGGTCATTCATTATGTGTTAAGTTTGATTGACCCATTGACATTATCAAGCTTATTCGCTAACGTTTCCCCTCAATGATATCTGTACATCTCCTTTCCTCCCATCACACACTAACTCCGTGGTTCCAGTTCTCTCTCTAGAATGTCAACATTGATCCCTTCTCAGCATTAGAATTATCCAGCTCAGATGATCACGTATTAGCATTTTAGTAAAATTGATTCAATGCCAACATCGAGCGTATTCGCTGTCGTTTTCACTCAAGGAAACCTGCACATACCATCCCCTTCCATCTCACATTATCTCTGTGGTCTCAATTCTCATTCACTCGAAGAAAGAACTCAAACGCGTTCACTTTCAAGCATTAGAATTATCAAGAGCTTACCATTAGCATTTTATTTAAATTGAAGCATTGCCAATATAGCGCTTATTCGCTGACGTTTCCACTCAAGGAAAGCTGTACATATCATTCCCTTCTACCACACACTAACTCTGTGGCCCCAGCTCTTTATACCTGTATGTACCTGTGTGTACCTGTGGATTGATGCTGAGCAGATTGCCCATGTCGAGCGGGACCAACTGCAGTGTTCTGTCTTATTGCGTGTTTATAGCCGCTGTGTTTCCTAACTTTCATCGCCTTGTTTTTCATAGACTGAATTCTACTCCTGAACACACAGTGATGTTCTTATTTGTATTATGTGGGAGTTTTTTTTCAACGTGGGTGATAAACATTTCAAACAAGATTCACTGACTTGTTTAGCAAACATGCTTGCTCTAGGTGTATTTGTAATTTTGTATAATTCGGTCCATTAACGTCTGAATGTTATAACGAGACCCTACATCCATTTATTCACTTTATTTCTTTACATCGACATGTATACCGAAACATAAAAACAAGATGTGTTTGTTAAACACGGATGCCCCCGGATACACCAAAGTTATGGCCAAGGTTAAGTTTTCTGAATATTGTCCACTGCGGCAAGGTCATGGTCACAAGGTCAAATATGATGACCTCATCTGAAGGTCTCATCACAAGGTATGCACATGCCAAGTATGAAAACCCAAGCTCTGAGCAATCCAAAGTTATGGCCAAGGTTAAAGTTTTTGTGGACAAACACAGACAGACGACAGACAGACGGACGGACAGACAGACAGACAGACAGACGGACAGGTGAAACACAGTATACCCCCGGAATCTCTTATTCGGGGGCATAAAAACATGGAGAAGAAAGTTGACCACGTTTTAGCAAAATAATGCTGATCAACAAGTTTGGTCCCACGTCACGAATCAAGGAGCACAACAGTAGTTGTTACCTGTAATTTGAACACCTCAAGTTGTTTTGTAATTAGGAACCTTTGTAAATGGAATGTCTGCAGAATAAGGTGTATGATGATCGTGCCTTGACCACCACCTCTCAAACTCGTCAACATGCAGCCCATGCCGCTTTCTTTTCCTTCGTACTTGCCAACCATTAATGATACTAGTTGAACATAATTTTAAGGCATTTGACCATGGACGTACATAGATATTTATCTCTCCTTACAGTGAAATACTCAATTTTGATTGGCTAACGGTCGTTACGTTTTTTCTTATGTACCCCGTCAGTCTCACGGTGTACAAATTTTATGTACCCCGCTGTCATAGTAACAGCTCCAAGCTAAGAGTAGGTGTCGCATCATGGTCAGATGACGTTAAAAATGACGCACGCGGTGTACGGAGTTTTGAACAGTTCGATCAGCAGTTTACCAGTCTGTTAATTACAAATTCATTTTCGTCTTATTTGCTGCTGGGTTTGGAAACAAATCTTATTTTGCATTGCTTGCACACTCAATTCAACTAATATTAACTCGTTTGAAGGCATGTAAAAGCTTGTAGTAATACGTTATACGACTTTTAAAATTTCAGTCGCCATTTTGTTTACGTTTAGGGTCAAGGTCATTCAAGTGATATCAGCTGATCAGTCACTCGCAGTCAAAACGCTATATCTATAATAATACTAATTTTATGGACATGACGGAAAGATAAATACGTTGTATGCTTCTCCCTCGGGTAATACGGTCTCATGTACCATCTTTGTACAAGTGTCATCCCTCGCCTGAAGGCTCGGGCGACACTGGTACAAAGATGGTACATGAGACCGTATTACCCTCGTGAGAAGCATACAACTTATAATATTCCTCAACTACAGAGACTGTTAAGCCTTGTGTATGTTCAATGTTCAAGTGCGATAAGCAGTAATGAATTTAGTTCAATGTATATACATGTGAATGTTTCCTTACTCAAAACAACATTTTCTAAGGATAACCGTAACTCCCATTCTTTAACATTGCACTAAAATAACTTTAATTATTTACGATCACCTTAGTGTTTTGTGAAAGGAGCCCCCAAGCATGTATAGAGGAATTCCACGACCAGTGTTCCTTGCTTCCGGGTTGTTCCCTTGGGGTAGTTGAGGTCACTCTCTGCACTGAACACGACCTCCACAAGGATTCTGGAATTGAAAACCCAAAATAGAAAGGTACTGAGGGGAACAAGTCTTGAAAGGAGAAAACAGATTTATCACTCTACACGGTGGTCAGTTCAACACTGCCGCGGAGCTTTCATCACCTCTCGTGTAGCCCGGCGTGGAGTCTAGTGTACCACACTGCACCAGAACTCAGACACAGATTTCATGGAGAGTTTATGACGAGTAGGTCTTCAGTTTTACGAGGCCACTTTTCTTCAGGCTTTCCAGTGTTTGAACAAACTGTATATCAGTCCCCTGAAGAATTTTCTCTTACCCTTGTCTCTAACATTCTCTTGAAGGATTTTCTCTTCACTTTGCCTCTAACAGTCTCTTGAAGTATTTTCTCTTCACCTTGTCTCTAACAGTCCCCTGAACTATGTTCTCTTCACTTTGGCTCTAACAGTCCCCTGAAGTATGTTCTCTTCACTTTGCCTCTAACAGTCTCTTGAAGGATTTTCTCTTCACTTTACCTCTAACAGTCCCCTGAAGTATTTTCCCTTCACTTTGCCTCTAACAATCTCTTGAAGGATTTTCTCTTCACTTTGCCTCTAACAGTCCCCTGAAGTATTTTCTCTTCACCTTGTCTCTAACAGTCTCTTGAATGATTTTCTCTTCACCTTACCTCTAACAGTCCCCTGAAGTATGTTCTCTTCACCTTGCCTCTAACAGTCCCCTGAAATATTTTCTGTTAACCTTGTCTCTAACAGTCTATTGAAGGATTTTCTCTTCACCTTGCCTCTAACAGTCCCCTGAAGTATGTTCTCTTCACTTTGCCTCTAACAGTCCCTTGAAGGATTTTTTCTTCACTTTACCTCTAACAGTCCCCTGAAGTATTTCCCTTCACTTTGCCTCTAACAGTCTCTTGAAGGATTTTTTCTTCACTTTACCTCTAACAGTCCCCTGAAGTATTTCCCTTCACTTTGCCTCTAACAGTCCCCTGAAGTATTTTCTCTTCGCCTTGCCTCTAACAGTCCCCTGAAATATTTTCTCTTCACCTTGCCTCTAACAGTTTCTTGAAGTATTTTCTCTTCACCTTGCCTCTAACAGTCCCCTGAAGTATTTTCTGTTAACCTTGCCTCTAACAGTCTATTGAAGGATTTTCCCTTCACTTTGCCTCTAACAGTCCCCTGAAGTATGTCCCCTTCACTTTGCCTCTAACAGTCCTCTGAAGTATTTCCCCTTCACTTTGCCTCTAACAGTCCCCTGAAGTATATGTTCCCTTCACTTTGCCTCTAACAGTCCCCTGAAGTATATGTTCCCTTCACCTTGCCTCTAACAGTTTCTTGAAGTATTTCCCCTCTCCTCGAGAACACAGTGGACCACACTGCGCCAGAACTCAAACAACTGACTTCACGAAATGTTTACACTGAGTAGGTCTCCCATCTTTCAGCGCCTGAGTTTACGAGCTCACTTTTCTTCCTCATACTGTCGTTCATCAAATCCCTTCACTTTACCAACTAAATAGTAATCTTAGAAGAATACACATATGCATATGTTCCCTCAATTTCCTGGTTGTATATATGTATATATTTATATATTTATATATTGCATATCTTTCTCTGAGATTACTTTCCAATATTTTTGCTATAATAAATCATTTTGTTTTTATTTTGATATTTTGCAGAACCTCACTCATTAAACCAATCTTATATATCTATGAATCAGATCAAAATGCTAGTTCTCTGAAACTCCTTTCAGTATTTAACAAACTAATTCAAAATCCTTCACTATAATCCAACGCTAGAGTTCTTACCAAGGTTGTTTATGTAAGAATTCTTGTCAATATTCAATAAACAGCTCGTTAATACTAAATATAACCCCAGAGACTAAACGCAAGTCTACCAGAGAAGTGGGCGTCCTCTCCACCATCAACTACCTGCCTGCACCTGTTAAAAATGTAATTAGTGTTTGAAACACGGCGCTTAATCTGCTATGTACCTCTGGGTGGCGTTGTAATCAGCTAGCGGGATTTAAATTTGATCTTTGACCAAAGATTACTCCGATATAAACTTGGATTTAGAATAATTGGAAAGATAAAACACGCAATACTATCGCTGCTGGTTTTGGTTTTGTTCTATAGTTTGTTTTTAAGTGTTTTCAGAGCAACCGGTATGTTTTGAGTTTCTTTGAAAGAATGTTTTCGAGAGTTGAGCGTTTGATGTTGCTAGTAAGTGAAAACGTGTGTGGAAAAGGTTGAAGTGTTTCAATATTTCCTTTTGTAAAGCCTTTATGTAAACCATTACTGATGTCATATGTATCATAAGAGGACACGTGGACGTATCACGTCGTTTAGCAGCGAGTTTCATGGAATTAAACTGCTGATGAAGGAAGTGTGGCATTTAAAGTGGTCCATCCGACCTTAAGGAAACCCTTGCAAATGTACTTATAACTCTCACTTTGTCGCCTATATATATTCAGTGTGGAGCATTTACAACATGGCGAATA
The DNA here is from genome assembly GCA_936450465.1 of Gibbula magus. Classification (NCBI taxonomy): domain Eukaryota; kingdom Metazoa; phylum Mollusca; class Gastropoda; order Trochida; family Trochidae; genus Gibbula; species Gibbula magus. Next base: position 26,315,501 of record OW388295.1, on the reverse strand, counting down.
TATAGGTAGCTTAAACAATGTACAATAGACGTTGATTGATTGGTAAGTGACAAGTGGTTAGCTTGATTAGCACACAATAAACTATTTACGAGGGATTAAAATTTGAGTCATTGCAGGTCTCACATCCTGGCCCACAGTCAATGAATTGATCATTTGTTTCAATTGCATAATTGCCATTTCTAGCATACATGTAGTTTCGGGGAGTATACGATTTTGTGCGAGTATACGATGTGAATAAAATGTGAATCTGGGTGACATTAAAACAAAGGAAAATATTTTACAAATACTGTACTGAAGGCAGTATGTAGTCTTGAATGAATGAATGAATGAATGAATGAATGAATGGATACCTACTTTTACAATGTATGATGATGATGTACTAAATGCCCTTTTAAATTATGATTATGTTATTGTGTTACAGTCTGTTGTCTTTGGGGAAGATTGTTTGATTTTATTACGTCTTACTTATACCATGTACGGTGATGGAATATCATGCATAATGAGCTTATACAGTGTTACAATACTTAACCGAAAATAATTCACAGTATTTATGACGTAAACATGTGTTTTACGGCAGTAAAACTATTACAAAATATGACAAAATGAAAACAAGACTCTTTAATGGAGAAAACATGGACTCGTAATGTATATTCTATTGTATGTAATTAGCTTCAACGCTCTGAATTCTACTTTTCCAACCTGTTCAATTTCCTCCTCAATCGTTTCCAGAACTTACTTTTGTGTTTAAGTTACTCAATAATAGATCTACAGAACACTAAACAGAAAGGTGCAATCGTTAGCATTGCAAGTGTCAGCGCCATGATGGGAAATTGTTGAAAACCTCGAGTGAATATCCACTCCAGCACAGATCCCTGTTACAATCAGGTGGCAAATCCAACATGGACCAGTCTGAACCTAGCAGAGTGGGAACACAGGTATATTAGTTGTTGTGAAGAGTGAGCTGCGTTCCCATGCTTTCCTAATCACCACCAGGTAAATTACAGACACGCATTAAGAAACTTGCTGGCTATGTGTTGCAGATGCCTTAAGTTTATATATCTTAAATATGGGCAAACCGTCATTGGTTCAAATGTAGGTTTATTAATAAAGCCTGGGATGTAGTCTATCATCCAGACCCAAGAGCTCAAAATTAAAGAAAGTCTACATTGCCTCGTCTGAAGTTAAGGATTTCGCGGACATCTTTTTAAAAATAATGTTCACATTAAAGAATAAAAATTAAGTATAAATTAGGGACTTATGTTATTGTTTCCACATTGTACACGCAGAGAGACATATTTGAGTTACATGTATCTTAAGCATGCAAGACCAATGACAAAAGTCCCAAATGGCGTTTACCTGTATAGTTGTATCGTGTTGCTTGATTGAGGAGAATGAGACAGGATCATTAAATGTTATATTTTCATGTACAACACATCGCGTTGGAAAGTGTTCAGTAAGACGGAGGATGTATCATCCACGGGAGAGAAATATTAGTAACTTAACCGATATTCAGTTAGAATATATTTTCGACGATGAATTTCTGAAGAACAGTATAAAATATATATATTCCAGTTTTGCCGTCATGGTATTCGTAGATAATGACCGGTGCCTCAGTCCTGATCAGTTAATCACATAAAGACAGAGAAATGAAAATAGTTGCGATGGCATTGATCTATAACGCTGGTGGGTTCAAATGGGTGCAATATTCACCATATAGTCAGGGTCAAGCAGAGCATCAAAGCAAAAGAGATATACATGTAATACAAGAAATCTCATACACCACGATATACGTAATACAACTATAACTACACGCAAACACACAGGAACATATAGATTCTACACCTATCGGCCTCGACAGTTCCATTCCTTAGCCATTCCTTACATTTGGCAATATGGAGAAAACGGGGAAATGGGGTGGGGAGGGGGGGGGGGGGGGGGGGGGGAGTGTACTGGTGGAAATTGGGAAGGAGTATACTGGGTACTATGTGTGTATTCTTTGACCCCTGAACAGTCGCATAACGTATACATTTTTAGTCTATTCCTCCCCCATGTAAGACGACGTGGTGCAGCATCGTTAACCAAATACTGACACGGTAAACATTCTTTTGAGGTCTTCGTTTTTCATTTGATCTGACAAAGTACTCTAAAACGTTACGTTTTTTTTAAGTAATGCCAGTGACTGAGACAGTGACAGTGACAGTGACAGTGACAGAGACAGTGATAGTGATAGTGACAGAAACAGTGACAGTGACAGTGACAGTGACAGAGACAGTGACAGTGACAGTGACAGTGACAGTGACAGTGACAATGGCAGTGTTTTCAATTAGCTAAAGTGTTGTGTGCCTTGAGGTCGTACAGTGCAGAAGGTAGAACTCAATCTGCTTCATTGAACATTGTTTAATTTCCTCATATACAACTGTAAAACCGTTGCCGGCCATGTGTTATCATAAATATATCATTATAGACGTATTGCATAGTACTTAATAGCACATGGCGCTGTGGGTGCTGGTTTATGATGTAACAGGGAGCTGTACACCACAGCAGTTAAACACGTTGAAGGTTTCTTCCTATAGGTTCATGCAGTTCAAATGGTATGGTCTCTTCTATTACTAGTATCACTGTGGGTGCAGGTGCTTTCAGTATCATTGTAAGGTCATGAGGTTCAGTGATGGAACATATATAATCTGTTTCAGTATAACTTACTGTTTTGCTGCTTCGTAATCTAGTTACGTGGACTTAACCTATCATCTGGGTTTGGAAAAGATATTAATTCACGTTAGCACATAACTTAACTTAACACAATTAGTCCCTCACACCTGCAGTAACACATATATGTATATGTATGTGTATATCATTTTTCAGCACCAAGAATGACGTAAGTGGGAGCCAATCATCGTCGTTGTCTGTAATGACGTCATGGATGATCTTAGATGCAATTATCGTTGATATACGTTACACAAATCCTCCGAATATAAACGCACCTGACTGTTTCGTCTGTAGCGATGAATCAACAGGAGGTAACGTTTAATTAAAATCATCCCCAAATGACACAACAGACACCTACATCATTAATCTGCTTCCGTGCTTCTCCACGCGCAAGCAGCCCTGTTCAAGAGTTCAGACTGTACAGTGGCGCTTGTTAGGCGAACAGTGGTTCGGAAGTAGCAATTACTCGTCACAACTGAGATCTGAAACTGCAGGTTTTTAGTGAAAATAGAATGCTCTTGCTGGAAATAAAACTGAATGAATGTATACCGAAACCCACTATTTGATGCATTATTTTCTTAAGCAATTACTATTTCGTTGCAACGAATAGCTAAAAGTACCAAAACAAAATGAAACGTTAACAAGTTAGCAGTCCTGCTAATGTGTTAAATGCGTTATGTTTAGAGCATGTATTGTGATTACAGAATAAACATTAACCAAGATATGTAGATGCAGCAGAAACCGAAAAAGACATACTGTACAGCGTTGTAAGGTAACTGGTGTAGTGTTATCATGTACCACACAGGTACACTGACACTGCTGCCCACTTGATCTGGAGGGGTGTTATCAGTAATATGACGTAGGTCTACAAGAGGTAGAATGAGTTGGTGCTAGACAACAGCATGGGCGATCCCCTACTCCAGTCAGTGAGAACTCGACTGAATGGTTCAGCTAGATGATGGCGCCCGGTTACCAGCAAACCCTCCTCACATAGCTTAGCGTGTCCATAATCTAGTGAACACATCCTATAGTAAACAATAGGATCAGACAGAGCTGTGCTCTTCCTCCAGAAATAGAAGAGGCAAGTCCCACGGGCACACAGAAGCCTTGTCAGACGTCTATGTTGGAGAAGGCTCTCTTTGTATTCAAGCTTCTTCTCTAATATCTCAGTCTCCATTATCCAAAACTAATCCATAGGGACGGGTCTACAGTTATGTTTTATTATGATTAAAGCTGAATTTTAAACTTAAATCTAATTCCCAACAAATAATTTTCAAACTTGTGCACGTTTTTTTCAGATGGTATATGTGGATTTATCAGATTATGTAGAGTTATCAGAAATATGTTATTGTTGAAGAATCCATGTTCTTGTGACTCACAAGTTAGATTTTTACATCAACCGTTACGTTTGACTCCCATCGTGGTGTATCAACATCACAGTTACATTCAATGTTTACCGTTAGTTTTACATTTTAATTTAGAACCTGGTTTGCTTATATTGGTTTGTAATTGATACGTTTATAATAAGATGTTGTAGCTAGGTGAGATTGCCAGTTTTACATTTTAATTTAGAACCTAATTTGCTAATATTTATTTGTAAGTGAAAGGCGTAAGATGTTTGAGCGAGGTGAGATTGGAAGTTTTACTTTTTAATTTAGAACCTTGTTTGATTATATTAGTTTGTAAATGATAAGCTAAGATGTTTAAGCCAGGTCAATTGCCAGTTTTACATTTTAATTTAGAACCTGGTTTACTAATATGTATTTGTAAGTGATGAGCTTAAGATGTTTTAGCCAGGTAGGATTGCCTGTTTTACATTTTGATTTAGAATCTGGGTTGCTAATATCTGTTTGTACGAAATAAGCGTAAGCTATTTTAGCGAGGTGAGATTGGACATTTTACAATTTAATTTAGAATTTGGTTTGCTTGTATTGGTTTGTAAATGATCAGCTTAAGATGCTTTAGCCAGGTAGGATTGTCTCGTATCTCGCATCTTATCTATATGCACCATATCAGAAATGATTACTGACAAAACAACACAATAAATGTGAATATAATTTGGCATAGCAAATTTGCAAAACTCTCTTTTAGCTATGTACTGTTTTTTGTTCCTTGGCAAACCGAATGTATTTTTAAATGTTGATGATTAATACAGTGAAAAGAAGAAAATAAATGTGAATACGATTGGCAGTACAAATATGAAAAACCATACCTTTCTATTGGCTATGTATCCTCTCTGTTCTTTCGTTAATTGGCTGTATTCTTCGAATACTGATTATTACTAGCTCTTGTTTAGTTTCGCATCGTGGCAACATTGCATGCATGGTTAAAACGACGGTATGTCTTTTTTCTCGTGTCTCCAGAAATAATTGCAGACGGATACGAACGACGTCGTTGTGTTTCGTATTTCTTTATGTATAAATGAGAAGTAAATGTTATATATCTGTCGTGTAATGCAGAAACATGAATCAGTCCTAAACGTGCAACATGGGAAGATTGTTTTCGAGTATTCCAAGATGGCTGACTATAAGCATGGCGACTCGAGGATAACGAGGTCTTGTTTTAACTGTTAAATCAAGATAATTATTCTGAGTAGTCACTTTCATATTTACTTGTCGAGATGCATCACGGAAGGAAGTCAGGTAAAGACGACAAGGAATTCTGGGATTGCTAGATTAGATTGAAGTGGTTACTGCTGTATGTTACGAGCGGGTTCAGTTAAACTGCCTCTGGTTCATTTGGAAACGACGAACAACACATAACTTCCGAAGTGGAATCTTAATAGTGTTGTAAAAACAAGGTCGTTATACCTATCAAAGAAGTCGTTTTGTATACCCAATCTTCATATTTGTAAATGCTTCATTTGGTGTAGCTCATTCAGGTTCAGTTTTGTATTTATGCGAACGAAAATAAACGATACGGGAGATCTTCGGTTAATGATATAACAGGATATGAAAGGGAGCGAAGTTTTAAAGTCGGAGTGTAAGAGAAAATGAGTGACTAAAGAAAATAATAGATACTTTAAAATAGAGGGTTGGAATTTCAATTACTATGAAGTAAAATATGTTTTATGAAAGAAAGTACACGATCAAGTTATACATAGCAAGAGAGCGGAAGTAAAAGAAAACGGACATAGGTACTGAAAGTGATGAATAATTATAAATATATATATATATATATATATATATATATATATATATATATATATATATATATATATATATATGAGATCTGAGAGATCTAAACAGAGATAGCGACAGAGAGAAGATCAGAGATTTAGAGAGATACATTAAAGATAGATTTTTAAGGGCGACAATGGTAGACTAAGGGTAAGAGACAATAACAAATACCACGTGGAATAGTGAATGAAGCAAAAGATGACAGGCACAGAGACTAACATGAAGGATGGACCACGTGATGCTGAGATTCCAGTGCTGGCACCATGCACCCTCCCAAGGTGAATATATCCGTGTTATCCCTGGACTGTGCGTTACCTTAATGAAGTATTCTAAACTTGCAACACACGTTGCTCTGGTTTACACAGCTCTCCAAGCACTTTCATTAACTCCGTCCCTCGGAATGCAAAGCTTTGTACAGCTCTCCGTCAGTTCAAACTTAAGCCTCTTGTTTTCGTGGTTGCTTCTAAGATTTGCAAAGTTTTGTGTCAACGCTATGGAACTATCGTCTTCGATATAATAAATATGTGGATGCCATTATCATAGTTCAACAATTTATAGATATTAATTCATAGGTTGCGACATAAACATATAATGAAATCAAGCAGGAAACATCCGCATCAAATAATATATTAATTACTTTATCGAAAATAAATTCTTATACGTTTTTAAAATATTTTTTATTTTATAATGTGTTACCCTTCGTGTATGTACTTTATCTTAACGATTTCTTGACATCAGAGTAATAAGCGAAAATGCATTACGTGCATAACTCTGTATAACCCATACTGTTATATAAAACGTATTTCTTTCATTTCCTCTTTGATAGGCAGTTTAGAAGCTGGTGTAATAAGGAGAACATTTTCTAATGATACTTTACTTTGTATTGCAACAGAAACAACGTTACCTTTGTATTTTGGCAAGGCAGATATATGTGCGTGTAATTGTTGTATTTCATGTATTGCCTTCACTGAAAGTCAAGAGAGCGACTACGTTCGTTTTAACACACATATCAAGCGATACCTCTGGCCCTTACATTATAACATTTCCAGTGTCTTTGATGGCCACTGCAGGAAGACCCGTAAAGGTTACCGAACACGTAATGGGAGCGCGGGTCAGAGCTTAATCATAAAGGCGGTGTAATAACTCACTTTATCAGACCCATTACTGCAAAGATGATGCGATATACAAACGTATATACAACACATGCTGTTTGGCAGTAAAAGGTCAAATGTTTCCACAGCGAATATTGGAAGTCTAAACCTTACTACAGAGGGAGATAATATACGCTTAGTTAAAATAGTTTACATTTTGATCTACCAATTATTTGATACATAACATTCTCTTCGATTCCGTGGAACAGGACAGCTTAATTTTCATCAGACTGATAGAAATGAATGTAACAAAGATAATATTGTTTTTTTTTAATACAGCCATCAAAAGGATAGTGTTAGCAAGCCTGAACAAGACATTGACAATACAGATATCTCGGGCTAGCTATTGCACCAAATTTTGTATTGCGATATATTGCAATACGTACACAGCTCCTGACAGGTGTGGCCATAATATCATGTATCACGTATCATATATCATGTATGTATCACGTATCACGTATCACGTATCATGTATCATGTATCACGTATCATATATCATGTATGTATCACGTATCACGTATCATGTATCATGTAATACAGACCATCATATGTTTTTGTACACCAAGAGCTTTTGTTTCTTGAAATCTGAAACCTGCAATTTTACCTTTGAACATGATATACTTAGAGTGTGCATATTTCACTAAAATTGGGTGATGCGATATATTGTTAAACGAAAAATTATTTTGCAACAATTGTATTGTACAATTTTTACCAGTATATATCGATATAGAAATGCAAATATCTAAATGAAGTATTTATTTCACTTATTTAACACATGGACCGAATGAGCGTTCCATAGCTTTCTGATCGTATCATGCTTGATACTCCATCCATACTCCAGGTGAACTGATGAATACAATCTGAAGAACGATCCAAACATAGACCAAGGTTGCTGTAGGTTTATGAGCTTTACCTAACAGTGGGAAGGAGAAGAAGATAAGAAACATATTTCATGATCAACATCAGCTTCATCCCGTCTCGGCTTTTGTTGAATTGATTTCAACATGTTCTATTCTTTCAAGGAAAAGATTTGACTAAGTTATCCAACTTAGAAAATTCCTCTGTTCTGTTCATAAATAATCTACAAATGGATGAAATAAATTACGTGTATCCTCTTCCTACACAAGCCTTAGTATGTGTACGTGTTCGCTCAACAGATGACCGACATTCATCTTGAAAACATTATCTTTGGTTGTGCAGGAAATAGTATATTCTCATTAAACATATAATTGTATAGGAATGGGATCCGTACATCAGACGCACTGTATGTGTAATACTATAGTATTTGGTGTATGCCGAATGTATAATTGTGTTTAACATTGAGGAGTAATATGTTAGTTATGTCTCATTTAGATTAGATTGTTTAAGGAAACTGTTATAACTGTCAACTGTGTATATATGTTATTCTTGTTTTAAACAAGTGTTGTAATTGCTTATGGGAAATAGGATTAGTTTGTCAATTTCGTAGTTTTATGGTATATGACTGTTTTTATGTGTGTGTGCTACAAGTACATACACACGGTTTGTTGCTCTACACAACAGTGGTGCACTGTCAGTCAGTTGGAGTTTAGTGTGTGATAACCAATGTCAGCGTGACCTCTGCTGGTAAAGTATAGCCTGTTATACCAAGGTGACAATGTATTAGGAGTTGGCCAGTGTTCTTATAACAAATACGACATTTAGCCTATTTAGGGTTTAATCACGGGTGCATCCCTTAGTTTGTTCTCAGGGTCTCGAATTATTGTATCAAACTTTGAATTTTATATTTTCGATGGCCGTCAATTACTATAAGAATAATCAACGAATTGCGAGGAATTACGGATTATCTGTCCCGAGTTAATTATTGTGATAAACTCTGAGCTTTAGCGATGAGTTTGACATAATAATTCACGAGGGACAGATAATTCGTAATTCCGAGCACCGAGTTGGTTATTCTTTTTCTTACCCAAGATCATTTTAATGCGTAAAAATCGAAAAACAAGACCCCAATTCACGATCTTTGATTAGACTCTAAAATACAAATTGTAGTCATGCGCCATTCATAACATCGTTCACACCTTCAAGATGCGTATATCTAAATAGTTTGAAACTTGCTCTATTTTTTTAGAACTATTCTAAAGTAACTGTTGAATTTTATTGCCAAAACGGTTTACTGACGTAGTAAACAACTCGTTTATATTGTAAAGTATGTTGCAGAATGAGAGAAAATTAGTGAAAACGTGAACTAACAATCGAATTGGAATGCAAGATAGGAGTGTAGTTACGTCACCAAATGACGTCATGGTTAATGACGTCACCAAGAAATGACGTCAAGGCAGTGCAGCCGTCGACTCTTCCATGCTGCTTCGCCTTGCAAGTTAAGTACTGTAATTACGGTCTCGGAAACTTACGTTGAACATGATTTTATATTTAATATGTTTTACTGACGTGTGACTTCAATTAGGTATGCTCGAAATTGTTCAATTATGTGATTTAGCTTAAACAGGATAGTTAAGCAATTCATGAATGAGCGCAAATTATTTCCGTCAACCAATCAAAACGCAAGTTATATTTAGAAAAACTGTAATTCCCATGACCATTATGAAAATGTTAATACCCGGAATATCTGTGCCCGCTTGGGTATGAAAGTTATCCCTGCACACTGACAAAGTAACGTACTAGTAGTTTTATGTTAGTGTCAGAACATCTGCGTAATGACATAGCAAATATGGAGTTGGGGGTTGGTGGTGGTAGGTGGCGGTGTTGGATAGGGGGTAGGTGGCGGTGTTGGGTAGGTAGGAAGGTGGCGGTGTTGGGTAGGCAGGTAGGTGGCGGTGTTGGGTAAGAATATCGTATAATCTTTCCTTGGAATGCAGTGAGAATAATTATATACATTGTCACGGTACAATCTTTTATTCATTTGTAGTGGTGCCAAAGGCCCAGGCTATTTTGGTTCAACAGAGCGACATTTATATGTGTATAAACGACAAAGTACACTGTGAAAATGGTGTTTAGGATGTAAACATAATACTAAGCGCGTATCTTGTCCTGTTTTTTTACACGTTAAGACCCCTAAACACGTTTAGCTACATGAATGTGTTTAGTCACACTAATCAAACCTCACTACACTGGAATGTGATAGTAACATGTGGTTTATGAATATTACTACAGTTTAGATCTATAAACATTATCACAACCCTCATATCATTTATATAAATAACAAATATTATTTAAATATGTATGTTACTGTTGGTGCTAAGCATATAATATACGTACGTTAAATGATTTGTTACAAACTCCTTTGACAAATGAAAACAACATAGAAAGCAATCTGAAATCTAAAAATGAACCTACCTTACTAAGTCTTGGTTGGAACCATAACTGTGTCGTTCAGGGAACATAGAGACTTATATTCGCAGTAGCATCAACTTTTGGCTTCATGTGCACTTCGAATGACCAGAAACGTGTGCATCAACAACGTGTAAATAGACAAGAGGATGCTGGCGAAATATGGCGGCCACAGGGATACACATCTGTTCTTAATTAACTCTCCCGCCCAAACTGACCAATGTAATCCGACCCATTGGGGAAATTCTCAAACATGTTTAGGAAAGTGTTTAGCCACTGGTGCAATGTCTGTCTAAACACGTTTAGAAATGTGTTTAAAAGCTATTCATGTTTTAATAACAGATGTAATATCGTTCTTGTGTTTAGCTATTAAGCACTATCCTAAGCATGTATAGCATTAAACATGTAACGGCGGTGTTTAATTGCTAAACGCGATTTTTACAGTGTAATGTAACATGCATTAGTTTACATAATAAATAATAATAGGGTAAATAATAAGTTATTATTGACGTAAGAGGGGATCTCTAAGATTCATTGCACTTTTCACATAAATTGCTATATTTTGTATAACAAATTGCTTGTCAATTGCCATGAATATATTGAACATGAATAGTTGGGTTTGAATACATTTATATGGCTAATACATGCATCTTTAAAACATTAAACATTTATTAATTGTCTTTGCATATACAGTATCTAGGTATATCAGAACGAGATAACGTGGTTGGACAATGAAAAAGTGGAGCATGAAAAGCGTTTCCGAAATCATTGTCCAGATCATATTATACCAAATGGCAAATTGTTCTACCTACATTTTCTAAATGTATTGCCTTCTTCTGAGTAAATATTGAGTTGTTTAGTTGTAAAAGCATGTTCTTTTGTTGTTTAATTTATTTAAGTAATACATTGAACGCAAAGCCTAAACAATCAATGAACTGCAAAGTTAAACTTCTGCTGTTTTGAATAGTTGATGGTTATATCTGCCTGCCTCTCAATTGATATATTTCCACTGACACAGATGCCAGATCTCTAATGTTTTGGAAAATACTTTTGTTCAGAAAAACAAAACACTTTGAAGCTCTTTATTCACAAGCAAGTTACACAGGGTAGACCAAACTTCGGGATAACGAGAAAACAGTACTATTTTCCTCTCAGCTAGTTGTATAAGGTGACTTCAGTGATTGTAGGAGCAGGTGTGCATACATCTGTATCAATACGCCAGTGATGAATGGTTGGTAGGAAATATATCAAGACCAACCATGCAGAAAACATACAACACTTACCACTTTATTTTAGAGAGAGGATAAATATTTGTGTTATTTATCTGAACATCTTTAAAGGGATACTCCTACTAGGTCACATGCCAGGCGACCATATACTATCAATTGTTGCGTACCTGTTAACTTCAACAAGGGCATTCAATTCTACTTATAAATTCCTTGTATAGAAGTAATCAAGCTTTCTGAATAAAAATTATCTTGTAAAGATATACGACGCTTCGATGTATATGCCTAAACGTTCCCCTGGTGGAGTAAGCGTTTATTCCGAAAAGCAGTGCACAGTAACAAGCTTGGTATCCTGAAAATCTTGATTTCTTATGTACTCCAATTCTAAATACCCCTCAAAGACGTGATCCTTCTGTTCATAGAAGTATGTATAGTGTCTATGTACATGGTGGATAGAGGGTATATTATGTATGTATGTTTAAGTAGGTATATCTGTATGTATAATGTTTAGATATTAAGTAAGTATGTATGTTGGCTACAGTTTGCTAGTTTGTTCTTCCTTCATAAAAACTATATCACCAAAAAGTCTTCGGTATATGATTATCCAGCAGAAATCCTTTAAAATACTGATTATCGCCCAAATTGTTACCCACGCAAAATACTAGTTTGATGGGCTGTTAATATATGGATAACCCATGATACCTCGGATATGGTACGGTTGTGGACCCTGATAGGAAGGAAAAACCCGCGGATGCGAAGCATCCGAGGGTTTTTCCTGACTATCAGGGTCTACAACCGTACCATATCCGAGGTAGAATGGGTTATCAATATTATCAACCGTTTTTAAGTGTAAAACAGGCTTTTTAAGTGTTATCGCCTTATATTGAGGATCCCTGGCGTTATATTGAGGATCCCTGGGTGATGTCAGCCGCGCTATAAGAGTTTCTTTTGTACCGTGATATCTCGTCTGCCCCCTTAGCGCAGTAGTCAGAGGCGCTGACTCAGTAACTGCAGGTGATAGTGGATACGGGTTCGAGACGCACTTTCTGCAAAACATATGCTGTACATATTCTGTCGTAAACTTCTGAAATTTTTCAAAATTAGTCTAAGTTAGTTTCTTCAGATCTTTAATTTCAAGCCGTCATCTTAACAAATATATCAGTGTTTACAATCATTATAATTCCTTCTAACAGGGTTTACAAGTGTATGTGTAAACCCTCCTGGAGGGAATAACAAGGTTGTAAGTCCCTCGTACCGGGTGATACGGTTTAGAAAGGTCGTTTCAAGTATCACGTTATATGGCTGGTAGGTTGATAACAATTCTTATTTCTATCTTATAACACTGATGTGTTGACCGTCACCTTGTCCTAGACTACCCGACACACAGTAGGAAAGACTGGAAGCTTACTTTTAAAAACGTAGTTGACAACACACACATTTGATGACAACATATTGGCGATGTCTTCTGGCGGCAACACAGGCATAATGAAACAGAGACAGCATATTATAAAAGTTATTATGTAAAGGGATCAACTCATGAATGTATAACAGTTAAAGATTGAGTGATAGCCTGATTGAGCCGACGTTGTATTATGAGTTATCATTTAGGTTATGTCATGTGACTTGTGGAATTTCAAGAGCTATCACTGTAAACAAAACCGGACACATCTGCACTGGAACATGGGGATGGGTGATAGAACATGCGAGCGATAACGAGAAGCACTTCTCCCTTTCCCATCCCTCATGTTCGACACGTCCAGACTGTAGCTACCATAACATATGGAGACAGAAATACAGCCCGGGTCAGCTAAGGGTTAGCTTAGGTAAACATTCGGATACACTTATAGAGTTCACTCAATACTCAATACCTCGAGATGTAATAATTGTTATGGTTATTTTCAAACAGGAGAGGAAGATAAAGTTCACCCTGGGGTATTTGTGGTTATGTAAACAGCTGAATTGCTCGATCCTAATACAATGTTTACTTTGGAGTATTTAATATGCTATCCAGAGCGGCGGGTCGTCACATGTGTATGTCTTTAGCAGGCGTTGTGAATAAACCCTCGTCTTGACACGTTTACATGTCATGATTCATAATTAACATAAGTGATATCAGTGACGTCATGTACAATATATATATATATATATATATATATATATATATATATATATATATATATATATATATATATATATATATATGTTTATGATCAGTAATGTATAAACACGTACTTCTGACTGTGATCACTTGGAACGTATTGGAACGTATTGACCTCGACATTGTTGCATTGCCACCGTAGATGATAAATTGAAATATTTCCAAAAGTTAATCCTAGAACAATAGAAAACTTCAGGCAGCATCTCGATCAAAAGGTAATTTGTAAACTTGAGTGTGGCATGACATATTGAACACCGTAATCAAATATATCTTTTAATACATATATATATAAATATATATAATGTACACATAAATATATTAAATTTGAATAAGATATCCCTAAAATGCCTTCAGAATCCACGTCAGGATAGTTCGTTATACGGTATCAAACTTCAGACAAATTAAACACGATGGGCCCATAATATATAATACTACATTTCCTTTTATAAATGCACGTGTCCTTCATATGTTCTGAAACAAATATCAAAACATTTATAATTCGTTAGATGGAGGACATGTTACTCCCACAGTATAGACCTAGAGGTTATTTATATTCGGAGAGTAATTCTCAATGAAGGTTTTATGTAACCAGACGTACGTAAACACAGTCAGGAAACTTCACTTCAAACGCTCGGCTCCACGCTCTAAGCCTCTATGCTATCTACCTGCACGCTTCACTGAATCTTGGACCAAGTTCAAATTTGTTTGAAAGAAGAAAATGAAATGAGTTTTCATTGGAAAATTACCTTTCACACTTTTGATTCCAATTCGTTGTGTCATTAATAAACAACTTAATTATATAACATATACATAGGTTGTTATTTGAAATAAAACAGTTTGTCGTAATCCTCACAATCAGATTGCGACATTAAGAAGGCCTCGTCACAGAAGAAACCTAACACCTATAGATATACATATAGCTTTTGTATACAAGATAAATTCATGTCATTCATGATTGAAGATTGCAAAGGCTTTTAGAAACCAAATTTAATATTGATATATTTATCAAAATGTCCCTTACTTTGATGATGACCCATTCGTTGTTATTGATATCTGATGACTCGTGAGTTTTATGCTGTTGTTTCGTGATTTAAACCATGATTTGTTTTCTCTGAATTGTCCAAAAAGTGAGGGAAGCTACACAACACGTTGCTTGTGTGTTTTAATTTCAAGAAATATCTTTTTATGAATTTTGTTACACTTTTTCGAGGAAATACAATATGGGTGTTATCAGACAGTGATAAGCGTCATGTTCCTTATCGTTCCTAACCTGGTTTGGGGATTATACTGAGCCGATTTATGTGCACACTTCAAACACGCTGCCAAGAACACAATGTCGCTCTCCAGGAACACGCTTGTGATCATCAGTGTGAGATTCATCGTTTATGAGTTCCAGGAGTTTATCTACTGTCGAGAACACGATCCGCACGAAACAAACTGTCAGCAGTTTTACTTTGATGGAGAAAATGTACATGGCGATGAATAAAAATAAACGGTTTGTACGCGCCTTATTCCGACATGAGACTACAAAAGTACTGTATGCACGCTATCACAATAGACAACTGTCTGTATGTTATCACATGAGACTATTGTTTGTATGTTATCACATGAGACTATTATCTATATGTTATCACATGAGACTATTGTTTGTATGGTATCACATGAGACTATTGTCTGTATGTTTTCACATGAGACTATTGTCGGTATGTTATCACGACATAAGACATGATACTATTGTCTGCAAGTTTTCTCGATATGAAACACGAGACTACTGTCTGTACGTTATCTGGACACAGGAGATGAGACAAGAGACGACCGTCCGCACGTTGACAAAAAATGAAACATGAGACTACCTTCTGCACGTTGACACAACATTTTGCATGAGACACAAGACGACTGTCTCCACGTTATCTCAACATGAGACATCATGAGACATGAGGCGATTAATATTGTCCACGCGTCATCTCAACATGAAACGCGTGAGATAAAGAGATGTGACAATGGATGCGAAGTGACATTGTCTTTATCTTAACGAATAACACACACGAATACTTGTAGCGTAGCTAGATGTAAAGTATATAATCATCTAACGATGCACGAACAAGAAGCGCATACATAACAGCTTGAAGGTACACCGATGTATATATTTACATAGACAGTAACGTGCAAATCGACTCTCCCCGGGAAGTAAACTAGTCTCTACGAATCTATGCTTTCATAACTGGGTGTTATTACTGCAGTGTGTGAACAACTGACTTGAGAGGGAAGACTTTTAGGTTTTAATGGAAAGGATGAAGATATGTAGCGAACTACACATTCTCTATCACGAGTTTCTTATGATAATAGTTTGTAGCCATATTTTAATAACCACAACATTTCCTTTCGACCAGCAATTTCCTGTTCAACGTCTATTAGTAAAGGAGCTCATAGCAATGTTTTATGTATCATATTAATATTATTCACACAAGATTTTCTATCTTTAACTTTACAAACAGTTGATGTGCGTAAATATACAATAAGTTTAGTCATAAAAGCATTAACTGCAAGACCTGCAGCATTGACACACGCGCTTACTTTCAATACTTTCAGTTTCACCAATTGAACTGACTGCATATTGAGTGTGATAAGCTTGAAATACATGCTGCCCCATTTGCAAATACGAGCTATGAATGAAACTTAAACTGAGGTTTAAAAATGTAGATGTTTACGTCAACAGATGTATGATAGCGTGATTTATAGAACGCAAATGTGTATAGTATGCAAACTATCCAACGGCAGTTTTTGAAGATAATGAAGTTTATTGGAAACATGCACTGGAAAGCTTTTTACATTTGCAGCGGTGATGAGATGGTGAGGTGTACCATTACCTATGTTAGCTATAGTGTAGCATATATTCATAATAGACGATTAACGGAGAACATGCAGAATATGCCACAAGATTATCACGTTAGTTTTATGAGCAAAATTGAATGAAATGAGACATCATTCTTCACAGTGAGATAACACTTTTACCCGTATGACGTCATCATTTGCGTCATGTAAGGATATGATGACGCCACAAGATGACTGTGATTAAGCGAATATTAATCCTTCCCTCATTTGCATCTTTTTGAAAATAATGAACAGAATATTTTATATTCCTCGTAGAATACCATGCATATATAATCTCGTGAAGTAGAAATAATGTATAATACATGTGCCAACGGCCACTCCATTGAATACAATTAATTGTTTGAATAGTACAGTTACAACTGTGGCTGCGCTGCTCGAGACATATTAGCGTTCGACAAGACATTACAAATATGAATGAATCCTGTAGGAAGGTGTATTATTAGCTATTTCACTTTTACCTGGTGATTAATTGCATTCGGAAGATCTCTGCATTTGGAATACGACTTATGTCTGGAACGGCAAATGAGGTGTAATGTAGCCAATTTGTAGTTGCATGGAATGATTAATGGTGCCATATGCTGCTGTATCAATTAGCAGTGAACATCTTTAATGGAGCCATCGTAAATGTTTGTCAACAAATCGTTAACTTTACGTGTCTATTTGCTTACAAAGCATTTGCAAAGTTCTTTACGAAATAATTGGAAAACTTTTTAGAGAAAATCAGAAAGAGAATGGAACGTTTAACGCTTCGCTTGTTCACCATACGTTTTCTTCCGTTCAATATGTTTACCATGCATTTCCTCTGAACATATATCACTGCTATTTTGTGACCGCTTGCAACTTTATATTTACATTTTGAACATTCCAATGTGTGATTGTATCATTCGATCACGTGTGAATATACCGGACACCCAATCGGATTAAAACCATTTCAACCTGTCCATATACGTATATGATCATACACAGTGTACATAATGCAGACATTTCATCCAATAAACCCAATGTGAGGATAACAAGTCTAAAAAGATCGATCACTGGAGCTAACATTTTATCTTATTTTCTTTTTTTTCAATTATAGTTAACAATTACGATTTCAGAGACTACATGTTCTTAGTATGTACGTTTAATGCAATTTACAATATTGTGAAATCCTTTTTGAAACCTAAATTGTTGAAGGCACGTTGTTTGTAAAATAAAGTGCCCACATGTCTCTTGAAGTAAACAGTCATGCTGATTGCAACTGCGGGCTTAGAAAGCAGGTGGATTGTTCTTCAAAGACTGCGCGTCAGGCGAAGGAGATACATGTAGTCTCTGATCTTGAGTGTCTATAATAGCTCTTAGACCTCGCTGTGTCTGACAAATGTTTCATTACTTTAATAGGTTACCACAGTATTAATGGGCACATTACTGGCTTACCCTCTTGAGTTGATGTCGAGTAACATAGACCCCTTGTATAATGAGAGTCGACAAGGTTGTGTTCTGTGTCTGCTTCTCTTCATTATAGAGGCGCGTAAATGTAGTTAGGAGCGAGTTCTTTTCCTGCTATTTTAGGAAAGTTCTTGTTCGTTATTTTAAGAGTGAACAATGGCAGGGGAAAGTCAAAGTCAGTTATTTTCAATGATTAACAATGTAACTTAACGCATAATTGGAATCCCGACTGGCATTGCTTTCCATAAAGACATTTGAACAATAAAATACAGGTTCAAGTTAAACGTCTCCCTGAAGGAGTCAGACTGACATACCGTCACACAATACATCAAGATACTGGAGTTGGCGTTACTGAAGTTTTCAAGAAATTAAACACTATACTTTCCTGAATGTTTAAACCCTTTCTTATCGAGTCAAATTTTACAATAATAACAATGACACGTATTCTAAGAATTGTTTGTATGTTGCAGGGTACGGTCATGTGGCACCAAAGACAGACCAGGGGAGGATCGTTACCATTGGATACGCTGTTCTGGGAATACCATTGACGTTGTTGTGTCTCACGAATATAGGTGACGTCATGGCCACAGGATTTCGATTACTTTACGGTAAAGTTTGCTGCGGCCTGTGTTGTAAATTATTCCGGCCCAGGAGACGTCGAATACCGGACCTGGAGAAAGGGCTGGCGCATCAGGTCATGGCCTCGGAGGAGGAGGAGGCTGATAAACCTAGAGAAGTGATACACGTGCCCACCTCCCTCTGTATATTACTTATAGCCGGCTATATATTCGCAGGTGCGCTCTTGTTCGCGCTATGGGAGAAGTGGGATTATCTGACGGGCTCTTACTTCTGTTTTATTACCCTCAGTACTATAGGGTTTGGTGATATTGTGCCTGGAACGGACCTGAATGCGTGGTCTCAGGAGGAGAAGTTGGTTCTTTGTGCCATGTACCTGGTGTTTGGTCTCTCGCTTATCGCTATGTGCTTCAACCTTGTGCAGGAAGACGTCAAGGCCAAGTGTCGCTGGTTAGGCATGAAGATGGGAATAATAGAGAAACCAGAATCATCGGTGTGATGAGTGCAGTTTTGATTTTTTTTTTAAATATGCCGAAAATGCAAAAATATATTTCCATGTGTGCAGTTAACATGAGATGCCGGTGGAAACGTTTCATGGTAATATTCGACAGAACATGTGATGACAGCGCAAACGTTTCATGGTAATATTCAACACAGCATGTCCTCTTGATTAATTTGTTTATGAAATTAATCATCAGTCACGTATCATGTTACAATATACAAGTGGACGTGTTTATTATTTATATATTGATATGTGTATTTATCCCATTGACCTGTATATTTGCCATCATTTTATAAACCTTGTGCATATATTTCATACCTCTTAAATTATGTTCGTAGAATTGGATTCACATATTTTCTTATGATGTGTTAGGAAATGATCCAATTCGTATGTCACACCTGGTGTATATTACATGTTCACGTAGCTTCATCAGAAACCTGTATATATGTATAGACAACGTCTCCGAATATGAATATGTATCATTGAATTATTTCATCCCATGCAATTTACGAACTGAAACAGCAACGATTGATCGACAACATTTGAAACAGCAACCACAACTTTTCGATATCTTTCGAGTTCACTTCAAAGCCATCGCTAGCAAGAGAACTTCTCATTTGCAGTAAGAAAGGCGGGGAAGGAGATCACCTTGTTATCCTTCTATTGTTTCCCTCAAGAACGACCGCCGTACATTATGAAACTATCAACCTTTGTAAAAACACCAAGCAGCAACAAATAGTGCAATTAGTTTCTCATCTCGACGAAAATATGTGAATGGTCCTTAGCCACAAAGCTATAGTGAATCAATTTGAATGACTTTCCAAATGTGCTCTATAAGGAGTAAATAAAACAGCTGCAATCTTTGACCCCCACTTGACACGTGTGCGGGTACATTGCGCCAAGAACAACACAACACTCTTGTGAATGCGATTATCTCCTGCTACTATTTGGGCTAACGGCTTGAAATGAAGTGAGAAGAAAATCCTTGGAGACGTTGTTCCTGGATGTGTTAATGATGTTAGCGTCTTCCGGATTTATGATGTTATAAGCGATTTCCGAATTTATGAAATTATAAGTGACTTCCGGATTCATGAGATTATAAGTAACTTCTGGTATTATGATGTTACAAGCGACTTCCGGTAGTATGATATTATAAGCGACTTCCGGTATTATGATGTTATAAGCTACTTGCGGGTGTGCCCTGTACGGATTCCAGCAGCCTGATTCCGAGATTGTCCGTCGTCCTCTGCACGATCTCTCTTATTTCCTACATGTTTGTTGTTTATTGTTTTGCCTTGATAGTTTATATCACCATAAAGATTTTTCCACATTGTTTTGAGGTCTCAGGTCATTATTGTTTTTATTTTGATATTTTCACAATGTCGATTTCAGCTTGCCTCATCAAATGATTTTAGAACTCGGACCATATGCATCAGACTTGTCAATGACAATTCTGCAGGTTGTCAGTCCGCCTACGTGTGATTCATTGCCAACCATTGTAATTTGTACATAATAAGCCTAATATCGTTGATTTATCTTACCAGTAGCAAGGTAAGTAGAACTCGATATCGTAATTAGAACGTAGATAAAACTAAGGTAATAATAGCATACATCCTATATTATGAAATAGAGTAAAGGAGAAAGGAGCAGCCGTATATTGTTATTATCTGCTAGGAGATTTACTTCAGTCTCCTCGCACCAAACACCAAGATCGATATCAGGAGACGCAGCCATGATTCCGAAAATGGAGAACGTTTTTTTTTGTGCAAAATACTTTCTGAGTTGATTAAGGAGCAATGACTGAAGAAATGTTTCTCCCAGAGTCACAGACAAATCTTGAACGTCATTTATTTTTTTAGCCACTCATAAATCGTATTCATGTATCCATGTCGGATAATAACATATGCTATAGCAAAGTATTTTTTTAAGCAATACTCCTACTAATTACTCGAGGTGTAAAAGCAGAGGAAACAGGTCTCATAATGAGTAATTCATCCACGAGCACTATACATCTAAGCTGTTTAATCGCCCGAATCTCATCCGCTTTTAACCTTCTTATTTTGTTCTCATTTATATAACCATCAAATTCCAGAACATATCACAGACAACGTCTTCTTATCCAAGGGCCGGAATGTCGTTCTCGCTCGGGCAATATTAAACTTCACACTTGTTTCGTAAAAGACGTTTGACAGAGCAGGACAGACCAAATTTGTTAAAATCAGTAACTTAAGCTCAATGAACTCTTCATCAACATTACAGAAGCAGCTGTTACATTCAGAGTATGGAGGCTATTTCAAGATTATATTTAATATCCACTAATGCTTTATGATGTTAGCTAAATACAACATATGGTTGAAAATATCCGACTTAATATGATTGACATGAGCACATGTGCACATATCACGTTTGCCTACCAACAATTGTTTCACCGCGTCTGTGACGTCATACAACGATTGTTCGTGATGTCTCTGTAGCTGGCCGTCGCAAAGGAACTGGGTCATTTCCTGGCTATTTTAACGCGAATCAAATGGAATAAAATGGGTTATAAAGAAATTATGATACTCGAAAGTGTGCCATATGACTTTTACGAAACTCGTGCAAATTGATGTACAAAGCTCGCTCTCGCTCGGGCAATACAAAAATTCACACTCGTTTCGTAAAAGTCATATAACACACTTCCTCGGGTAATAATCTCCATATATGACGAAGCTAACATGATATTTTTGCACTCTCGGATGGAATAGTATTATTATCTTGAATTACAAATACAATATAATCGTCATGTTCTATCCAAATTCCAAAATTTGATTTCTAGTTCTTCCTTGACATGACACCCTTAAAAGTGTAATGTAAAGTAACAAACTTGAGCAGTGAACATGTGTACGATAGACGAGACATGCATGTAGACAACATACCTCAGAAGATATGTTTTTGCATAACCTAAATGTGTAAACAATTATTCAGTAAGTATTCTAAGACGATACATTTTCTCTAATATTTTGACTCTGAAGAAAGGTATTTTTTTATCAAATATTGAAAAGGGCCTATGAGAAGAGGAGCTTTCTGGAAACTAAGATTTTAATAGGTTTAATTTTTTTTCCATATTTAATAAAATGGTGATATTTTACGAATAAATCCTTTTATGTTCAATGCAACCTCTCCTCGACTACTTGAAAAGATAAGCGTTAACATTAATATATTGTATTTAACAGTGATCCCCTGCCATAACGACACTTCAACATCACACCTACAAGTATAAGTATGCGTCATCAATATCACGTAGATTTAAAACAGGACCATCAGGGTAGAGCTGAACAAAGCTATATTTTCACAATTATTACAATCCCTGTTGTATTAAAACACCTATTATACGTCAACATATTCTCAAAAAATACGCCGATAGAGCCCTTCCCTTAAGTAAGTGTGTTGGATATCAGTGTACACATGTACATGGAATTAACTAACTCCAAATATTTCAACATAAAACTTCAGTACAAAGAGTAGCTTGAAAGGCGATTCAATCCCCTGGATGTCGTTCCTCTTGTGACAAGGTGAGTTTAAGTCAACTGAAACTAATTATTAATTCAAACTACATTATAACAAAGCTAACTAAAATGTCGCTATCAAACCATGAATTTCATGTTAGGTTATTGCTAAGTTAATTAACGAAAATATAAACATAACAATGCGGTACACGATAAAACGACAAAAGGATTTGAATATCCATTTATAAAGAAAAGTAATTGTTTGTCAGGTACATCATAATGTACCAAAGTTGAGCTGTTTTTCTTCTTTTTCATTTACCCCACAAACAAAAACACAAACCCATACCTGACTATTTATGTTATTCAAGTCTGGCTACCATCCCGCATTTTGGTCACCGCACATGCATGTTACTAGGGAACTCCATTTGCAAAGCCATAGGAAGCTGGAAGAAATGCAAAGAAGAGACATGTATACATTACCTTTCATTATGACGAGACTGTAGATTGGTGATGTATTACATACAGACGTACCTGTCTTGAACATAGTCAAAACCACTTGCATAAAAAGAGGTGGAAGTCGGTTTTATGACAGAGGCGATGGATGAGCCATGTCTAAAGACAGAATATCTTCACGAAACATTGGCAAAGCTGACATTGTCGTCATTTATTTCATTAGTGTAGATATACTGGTGGAGACAGCGATAGGTAGTGTAGTGTAGTAGCACTCGACTAGAACAAACATTTACAGCTTTGGTTATACAATTACCACTCGATCACTCAGCTCTACTATGTGGGTATGCAGAAAAAACATTTTATATCATTATGACCAGGTTTTAGAGGCATGGCATGCGACAATGCACTCTGAATTGCATGTCAGTGATGTTGGGATTATAGAAAGCTCACAGATGCAGTAGCACTATAAACTACGCTCTAGTGTTAGTGTACATCTCAAACCATTAATGTTGGACTCGATTACAATTCAGGAAAGAGCTGTTAACTTTTCCAAGGATTTTTAATATTAGTCACACAGCGTGGCACCATCTTAATGAAAGGTTTAGATGGTGTGAGTGTGAAATTCAGGAAGGCTTCCACATATTCGAAGAAGAGAATCAAGTGATTGAAACCTATCTGACATCAGTCTTTCTGAACATAGATTTACCACCAAAGTGCACTCCTAAAGGAATATTCCATCGCAAAATGGAAATAATGCGAAGAATGTTTGTTGGGCTAGCGATACATCCTATCCATTACTTTTTAGGTAATTTGCAAGATCTGCAATAAAAATTCAAACAGGAAAATAAATCGCAATTATCGGGCTCACAGGGCGCTGCCATGTTGCCAGAACGAGAGCGTGAAACGACGAGATTACGCTATGAAAGACACGCCAAGAAATTAGGAGACGCCGCTGTTTTCAATGGCGAGAGATGCGGCTCTGTCAAGCATGTTTTTTAAAAACCGTAGCGATCTGGGTTTGAACGCCCCGGTGCCCAAGAGTATTAATTTCCGATCTCCAGATCAAATAAATATAATATTTTTAATAGAAGATTGCATGACAATATCGGGAATATTTGCTTCATTAAAGATTTGCAACTGCTGTCAGCTGTTCAAGTTCGGGCGACGCGAGGTTTGAACATTGATAATTTTGTCAAGTAATTTCTAGACCATTTCATAAGTAGTTAAATTTAGATTACTTCTTAAATACCGATGTTGATATAAATTCATTAGTAAAATAACAAATATTTTACCGAAATTAAGTTTTTTTAGCAGTAATTACATAGATTTTCGTTAGGATGTTTCGCTTGCAAGTCGGAGCGAATCCTTAACTAAGCCTGAACTAAGCGATGTCTCAGTGTATTGTGAAAAGTTCGTAATCAAAACTTAATTCGTATGTACGTATTAAACGTCATTTAATTCGACCAGAAACAGGCTTTCCTTCTTTGTGTATTATATTCTTATTGTTTAATATGGTATTTACCAATCATCATTTATCTAAAACTTAGTTCCATTAAAGTTTATATCACTGTTCGTAGGAGACCAATTTGATTACGAATTATGGTAGTGATGTACGCTTGTTTTAGGATTTATGATTACAGCATAACTATTTGAACTTATTTTTAAATTGATATAAATTATGAAGATTATCTTATTGTTATGGATTTTCAGGAAGATAATAATTTTAGTCAAATTCTAATGAATTGTCTTATTGAAATGAATCGATGAAGTACGTAACATCTTAATTATTAATAATATTTATAGGATATAATATTTAATGTCAACATTAGGAAATGATATTATGAATAATATTTGTAATACGCATCTGCAGTTTAAGTGCAATTGGAAAAATGGGTGACAACAGCATACCATACTGTGAGTTCTAGTAAATTTCGGTGACTTCCTGGGAGAGTTAACTTTCGAACATATTATGCCAAATGATCGCAGTGTTTACCAATTTGTGTTCTTTGTATCAATAAAAAAAATATAATCGGGTAAGTATGATGTCATGTGTATAAGTTTAACGGTTATGAGCAACGGTTGGAAGATTAGCAGATAATTAGCCGACAAAGTAATGGACAATAAACACATCTCGCCACACTCGTGAGTTAGAGAAAGTCGTAGTTTACCGAGGTACCAAATATTAATGCTAAAACTTGAATGCCGATCCGAATGAAAAGGAAAGGCGTACATAAAATGGCACACTGGTCATGTCTATACAAAACTCCCAAAATATCAAAATAGTATTACAATTTTGAAAACGTAATTAATTACTTAATTATCATACATATTATCACAATCCTAAGAAACCACGATAGGTCCCTCCTACAAAATCACTGGTTCCCGCATGGACACTTGTATCATGTGAAAGTTAAATTGGAGATACATATGCAGAATTATCCAGGTATTTAATTTTATCGACAGGATATAATATTTTCGGGATTTATTCATCATCAAACTTTTGACAAGATGAAAGTATTAGGAGACCATTCCAGTAAACACAGCCACAGGGAAGAACAGTGACATTGCATTGTGATTGAAAATTATGTGATTAAATTTTTGAAATTATATTTGCACATTTAATTTACAACGCATTTTGACAATCTTGAAGCTAAATAAGAATTGATCGTTAACGCAAACACCAATTTACAAATTAAATACACATATTTTTGTGTGGAATTGTGTATTTGGAATTAATTCCAGATATACACTAATTGAAGTACAGTTACTTGAAGCAGGTTCAAAGATTTATTTATATTAAAAAATGTTATAATCCTACTAAGATGCATTTTGAAAATTACTCAACTATAAATATCATCAATATTTTATTCTACTTAGGAAAGATTATATTATTTGATAAATAGTCAAAAGGCGGTTTTGTTTAAAAATACATGTAAATTGCTCAATGAGCCAAAAATGAAAAAAAATTATTAACGTTTTTAAACCATCATCAGGTGTTATCACAAACTGCAGGTCGACGAATGCAAATAAAACCAATGTCAAAATTTCTTTCTAGACGTTGACAAAATTTCATTATACCTCAAGTAGGCGTAGTTGATAAATTACACAAATTATATCCATAGAGATACGTATCTGAACTATTATTTTAGTTTGTAACTGAGGCTAATTCCTTAGATACCTTGTGATTAAATTTATAATGCGCATGCGCGAAAAAGACTCACGTTATGTGAAAGTTTCTTTCAAACAAACTGAGCAGACTTGAAGAACTGATGGAATATTAGATATGATGTATTCAGCGCCATGATCAAATTTCCGTGTATATTATCGTCACTTGTATGTTATCGTCACTCGCTTGTCTGTTTTCTTACATACATAAGCCTATGGCTGGTATACCGATCCATTTCTTTTTTTAATCATGATAAGAAACCATTACCATTACAAAACAAGCTGTTACGGTATTTGTTTCGATCCAGAGACATTTATATACCGTGCGTGTACGGCAAGTAGTGGCGAGTATAAGCCGGTGCGCAAAGTAAGCATCGCTGATTAGGACTAACGCTAATTGAGATTTCCTTCTCGCGTATTACCTTACAGAATTTTCTCCTTCAATAGCTAAATTTGCGGAAGTGTTCTTTAATCAGTCCTATTCATAAGAATGCATAAAACGATGACAAATGCGCAGCGCAAACACACAGCAAGTCTAGTTTATTGTACAATTTATTATTAGAGCTTTTGGAAGCAAGATGTGGTTGAAAAAGAACTGATCCATTCGGTTATTACAACATGAAATTATGAAATTCGTGAATGGTATAATTGGTATTTAACTCGCTTTCACTTGTTACATATCAAACCACTCACTCGTTTCATACAATGCTATTAGTGCTCTATATACACAGCAGTATGAACAACACTGGGAGGAGAACATACCTTCAGTGAAGGTCGACATTCTTCACACGGTTCAGAGAAATCAGAGCCCGTGTATTGATAAGCGTGCATGTGCTGAATCCTTTAACAGACTGTAACCTGCTTCTGGAATTCGGTAGACAACCCTTCTGTGCACTGCCTGGGTATAGGAGAAAAGAGCCATGGCTAATATGAGATAGATTACTTCAGTTTTGTAAGTTCAGGCAATAATTGAATTGTTAGTGATCCGTCAAAGTAGAGTATTATAAAGTGATTGATATCAAATGTAAAATATTTTCATTAACTTAGAAATTATTTTCTATTTCAGCAAAATACACACAGGAGAAAACACGTCTATTGTCTTTTATATAAAGTTTCGTTTTAGCAACACTCCTATAAATTCTACTGAAATTTCTTCATGGGATTATTGGATCATTTGAACATTCATTCTTGAGATACGCATTCAGAGAGAATTGGTAAGCTTGTAAGTGTTTATTTATTTCAAATATTTGATTCACATAATTATTTTAGTATGTACTTCAGACGAATCTTGGTGTAGGATGTCACTCTGTGATGAGTGTTATACGTTGGACGACATATAATCAAGATGTGTTTGTTAAAAAATGATGATATGCCCCCGGATATAACCTCAATTTAAAACAAAATATCAGTGTTCAAGGTCAAAGGGTACTACAACTACCTGTTAATTGACAGGTTAACTATCACTTAGTTATCGAAAGTGATGGCTAAGGTTGAAATCTTCCGAAAAAGGATCCCTATCTCAAGGTCACAAGGTCACAATCTCTGATTCGGGGCATCAACTATCACTGATTTATCGAAAGTTATGACCAAGGTTAAAGTCCCTACGCCAAGGTCAAGGTAAAACCATTATAACCTCATCTGAAAGGACTCATCACAATAATTACACATGTACAGTATCAAAGGCTTACCAATCAACCGTTATAGCCAAGGCTAAAGTGTTTCGTAAAACCTGACAGAGAAATGAAAACAACATTCCCTTGAATATCCGATTCGGAGGCATATAATATACTTAAAACAGTCGATCATGAAATTGTTTAATCCTGTACCTAAATCTTTCGTAAATACCGGTAACTCATGAGATGAAGGACACATATAAATGGAAGGAGAGAGCAGAGTCTCACAACTGACAATGCACTACGAGGAGAAGCTGAAGAACGCCAGCCACTTACCTCGTGAAGTTGGTTTTATGTTCCGAGGAAATACTACGCCTCCACTGCTCTAATAGCTTCTGTGGTGGAATACACGTACATAGTATAGACGAGTGGTCCATGGTAGAATTAGGATGGATGTCATATTTGTCAAACACTTGTGAAGAACTCGTCCTTTCTAACCGTGCCTCATTCTTCTCCATAACATACAGTGACATAGACCGTAACACAGTATATTGGTCTTTTCAAGTATTAAGTAGATAAGTAGATACTTGAAAAGACCGTTATACTGGTCGAAATGAGCTCATCGTATTAAAGAAGATTGATCCAGTCAAACCCATCTGATGTTTACTCTTTTCTATATATAATCTTACTTCTTACCTTACTCATTTATATATATATATATATATATATATATATATATATATATATATATATATATATATATATATATATATATATATATATATATATATAGAACAAGGTCACATCATTTCAGTCACACCTCACATAAAGTACTTATGAAAATTATATAAACAATACAACAATACCCTTTCCCATTAAGGGATACAGGTGACTTATAAATTGAATTAAAATATAGATAAAACAAGGATGTAATGTAGCTAACAGGGTAAAACCCATAGTTTACATTTAAATAAACCCATACTGACTAAACTATCAGGCAAAAGCAAGTACACACTTCTGTTGGTTTTATTATAATGTACATGTATGATTTTCAATTGCAAATATCTCGAGTTTTCTTAGTCATGCTCTAAACTGAACAGTGCAGGCGTTTAGTCAGCAGTCAATGATTACTTCTACATGTTTTGTAATTCTACATTAATTATTATCTTCATTAAACAAAGATATTTTGACTAAATTCTAACCACATCCACCAATTGCAGTGTTATGGTATCGTGTCATAGTCAAATCTGATTTCTTTTAAAATATTGAATTTATCGAAATCAACTGAGGTGCACTTTCTTTTGACTGGCGGTTTAGTTTTAAGGCGATGTAGGACGTTTTTTTAATATTATTTTTTCTCAAATTTGTCATTTATTATTGAAGTTTATACAATGTCTTGTTACATAAGAGGATAAAACATCTCATTAGACGTGTATAAAGCAACAATGTTGTGGAACTCTTCATTGTGAGAGGTAGATTTGTAGGTATCAAGCGATTTGGGAGTTCAGACAGCAAAATGGCTCACCGTTTCATCTTTGTACCATATTTAAAACTCTACTCTGAGTGTTTAAGTATCGCTAAATCAGTCAGATCACTTGAACTACCTTTGATTGGCCAGGCCATTTTAATGTGAACACATTAAAATGACCCCTCGATAGGAAATAGACCTGCATGGCGTAATCGAACCATGTTCATTCGTTTTAGAACTATTTTTATTGATTCAGGAGTGACCAATGGTAACACTTATTTACCTTTTTATGAGAACACTTTATTTCAGTATGCAGACCGTGGTACAGAAGCTTTAACATGCGTTTGTTTAAGAGCAAAGGACCGCTCTGTATGTAACAAACCTCATACAGGCGGGTCTCTGTAGTTGTTTTAATACTATAACATGTGTTGTCACTAATATTGGGCATTCTGCTCATGTGGATGCGTCTTAGAAGATGTTGTCCACTACCTTTTTAGATGTACAATTCATCAAAAGGTTAAGATCTAACATGTATTCTTTATCCATGGATCTGCTATTCAAACTAATCTTTACAGTACTCGCTCATTGGATTCCTCAACCCATGAAAATATTCTGTGAACATTTCCGATAGTAACTGCTTCCGGTATTATGATATTACAAGCGACTTTTAGATTTATGAGATTATAAGTAACTTCAGGTATTAGGTGTTACAAGTGATTCTGGTATTTGATGTCACAAGTGACTTCCGGTATTATGATGTTACAAGCGACTTCCGGTATTATGATGTTATACGCTACTTGTACGGATTCCAACAGCCTGATTCCAACAGCCTGATTCCGAGATTTGCCATCGTCCTTTTCACGACCTCTCGTATTTGTAAGGTGTTTATTGTTTTGCCTTTGCTGATGAGATGATTTTAGAATATGCGTCAGACTTAATAACAATTAAGCAGGATGTCATCCGTCAACGTGAGACTCATTTCCAACCATTGTACATCATATGACACTAATACTGTGAATTCATCATCGTAGCAACGGAAGTCACTACTGGTATGTTGTATGACAGTTACCAAATTCTAGGACTTCAGTAATTCTTGGCTATTATTCGAGTCTGCAAGCTGCAGATTTGTAATCATTCTGAACAAAAAAATTAGCATTTATTGTAAAGATGTTTTGCATTTATGTATAAATGAATTGTTTTCCTCAAACCTTATGATCTGTTGCAACAAACCGTATGTAGCTAAATGACTATTGTTTTATTATCACAACTTTAGATTGATAACAAAAAGCAAAAGAACAATGAGCACAATCAATTTTAGATACGTCAGCAACTCTGTCAAGATTTTCAGCTGACCAACGTGGACAAGAAGTCCAGTAAAGATTTTGGTCCTTAATTATGCTATACTTTGTTGTACTAGCTACCGACTTCTACATGGCACTTCCGTTACTCGAGTGAAGTCCTGTTGGTCCGATACAGACTCAACTATTCTTGTAATCTTGAGATTGCACCAGACATGACAAAACATGACATTCACACATCATGTGTGCATAAATCCAGGTGTAAAGCAAGTCGAAATAAGATATCCACACATCATGTGTGCCCAGCATCCCAGAACTTAGTCAATATCAAGATACCCAGCCAAGATCCCGCAAAGGGAGAATTGTGTTTTGTACAAACTGTTTTGTTTGCTACGATGAGGGAATAATGAGTGAATAAATGTTTCCCTAACGAAAAAGGAAACATCCTTTAAAGTCATTTATAACTTTAGCCAATCGTTTATCGTATTAATGTATCCATGACGCATAATAACAGATGAGATGTTAAAGGAGATGTTGTACCAATACTAATTGCTTCAGGTGTAAAAACAGACGAAAGAAGTCAAATAATGACTTATTTAACCACAAGCACTAAACATCTGAGCTGTTTAATCGTCCGCATCTTATCCGCTCTTAACCGCCCTTAACCGTCTTATTTTTTAATCATTTAAATAAGCATCAATTTCACGATCGTACCACAGACAATGTGTTATTGTCTTTCTTGCTCGGACAATGCAAACCATGACACGTGTTTTGTAAAATTCGACAGAACAGAACAGATCAATTTTGTTCAAATCAGTGACTTGAGCTCACAGGGCCCTTCTTAACTTCACAGAAGCATTTACATTCAGAGAATGGAAGCCGGACATTTCAAGATTATATTTAAACTCTATTTTCTGAATTTAATTAAATTTAAATACAACAGAACATTTTTTTTATTTTTAGATTCGTATTTCGAATAAAATGTTTCAATATATTTGACCAAACTAACATGATATTTTGGCACTCTGGGATGAACATAATTATTATCTTGAATTACAAAAATACCTTGCTAAGTCCAATCACAGAGTCGTCATGTTTTATCCAAATTCCAAAATTTAATGGAACTGGTGGGTAAAAGTCAATTTGTAGAATAAACAGATTTTAAAAAAGAAAACAGAAGACTGTATTTTTTATTACATGTGTGGAAAACGTACAGTATCTCCTATGGCATCAAGTGCCCTGATTAAACTATTTTAGACATAGATTAACATAATTTGCTTGCGGCCAGATGGTGTTGCTGAGGCCTGGATGTCTCGAATGAGTGCTTGAATAACTGTTTTGTTGACTTAGGGATAGAGGATTATTTCCTCATTTGTCAATGCAAATGGTTAAAAAAAAAAGCCCAAAGGGTGGCAAGCAATCTTGCAAGATAATGACGTTATTCACAGAAAGGATGTCTCCTGTGATCGTTAGTGTATTGGGTTGTAATGACCTGGCATCGTCCTGCTAAAGGGCCAGCGGCATTCAATACCGTGTTCTGGTAATGACATTATTCACAGAAAGGATGTCTCCTGTGATCGTTAGTGTATTGGTTGTATTGACCTGGCATCGTCCTGCTAAAGGGCCAGCGGCATTCAATACCGTGTTCTGGTAATGACATTATTCACAGAAAGGATGTCTCCTGTGATCGTTAGTGTATTGGGTTGTATTGACCTGGCATCGTCCTGCTAAAGGGCCAGCGGCATTCAATACCGTGTTCTGGTAATGACATTATTCACAGAAAGGATGTCTCCTGTGATCGTTAGTGTATTGGGTTGTATTGACCTGGCATCGTCCTGCTAAAGGGCCAGCAGCATTGAATACCGTATTCTGGTAATGACATTATTCACAGAAAGGATGTCTCCTGTGATCGTTAGTGTATTGGGTTGTATTGACCTGGCATCGTCCTGCAAAAGGGCCAGTGGCATTGAATACAGTGTTCTGGTAATGACATTATTCACAGAAAGGATGTCTCCTGTGATCGTTAGTGTATTGGGTTGTATTGACCTGGCATCGTCCTGCAAAAGGGCCAGTGGCATTGAATACCGTATTCTGGTAATGACATTATTCACAGAAAGGATGTCTCCTGTGATCGTTAGTGTATGGGGGTTGTATTGACCTGGCATCGTCCTGCAAAAGGGCCAGTGGCATTGAATACCGTGTTCTGGTAATGACATTATTCACAGAAAGGATGTCTCCTGTGATCGTTAGTGTATTGGGTTGTATTGACCTGGCATCGTCCTGCAAAAGGGCCAGTGGCATTGAATACCGTGTTCTGGTAACTGGCCTGGTTACTGTACTACTGCCCACAGGATGTTTAGTCAAAGCCGATGACGTTACAGTAACAAAATGATTATGCAGATGTAAAGAATGGCGGTGCAAGTTTTTTATGGCGTTGATGACCCTCGGTTTTCCTATACTTTGACCTATCATTGTCTTGTCTGTTTGTATGCTTCTTTACTGAAGTTCAATTATTGCGGTTTGGGCACAAGCGAAGATTGAGCAACTTGGCACATCGTGCCTTTAACTGCACGGTACACATTTCCTTCTCGCTTTTGTGCTTGTAAATTTCGCATGCAACATTTGCGGTCGTTACTGTAGTGCTGCCTCACATGCTTAGTGGTGGTTTTTATGCCGTTTTGCTCCATCTTGTCCTTTTTCATGTGCGTAACATATTTGATGAAAAAAGGTTCGTCAAAGTTAATATTTTGGAAGATAAATTATTTTTCACTGGGTACATTTAATGCTGCGTCAAAGTGATGTTGTTGAATTATAAAATTCCCAATGGAAACACTAGTATATACATTATTTTGGTATAGTTACTTTTGGCCGCGAGTTTAGTTAAACATAACTTAAACATTGAACATTTGTATGATAAATTAAGTGCGTGAAGACAACATGAAGACAACGTTAATGTGTGAACAAAAGGTGATAAAGTTTCTCCAACATTTAGACTCTTGAAAAAGTATTTTATCAAATATTGAAAAGGGGCCTATGAGAAATTGGACTTTCAGAGTCATGAAATCAAGATTATCATAGGTTCCATTTCAATATCCAATAAAATGGTGATATTTTAATAATGAATGCTTTTTTTATTATGTTACTTTTCAGACTGTAAGACTAAAGTTTCTGGACTACTCGTTAAGATAAATGGTAACATGTTTAAAATTCATTGTACTTAGCAATGATTTCCTGCCACTCCACATATATAACGCCAAATATTTCAACATAAAACATATTACTAAGCTGATTTACTCAATTCTAAATAACTGTGTTATATTAGAACCGCTTTCAAGACATAAATATGAAACGATATCAAATATGTATTTATAAAGATTAAAAAATAAATTCTTTGTCTTGTACATAATTTATATTTACCATGGCATGATATCTATATAATACTAGTATATATTTAATTATTCATTATACTTGTTCATCATTTACATATAATATGCTTTCATCATGACTGACTCGTATAAGTAATCAATGGAACGAATAAAAAAAACCTATTAATAAAAAAAATGTAAAACTATGTATGTTATTCAAGTCAGTCTACCATCCCGCATTCTAGTCACCGCACATGCATGTTACTAGGGAACTCCATTTGCAAAGCCATAGGAAGCTGGAAGAAAAGCAAAGAAGAGACATGTATACATTACCTTTCATTATGACGAGACTGTAGATTGGTGATGTATTACATACAGACGTACCTGTCTTGAACATAGTCAAAACCACTTGCATAAGAAGAGGTGGAAGTCGGTTTTATGACAGAGGCGATGGATGAGCCATGGCTAAAGACAGAATATCTTCACGAAACATTGGCAAAGCTGACATTGTCGTCATTTATTCCATTAGTATAGATATACTGGTGGAGACAGCGATAGGTAGTGTAGTGTAGTAGCACTCGACCAGAAAAAAACATTTACAGCTTTGGTTATACAAGTACCACTCGATCACTCAGCTCTACTATGTGGGTATGCAGAAAAACATTTTATGTCATTATGACCAGGTTTTAGAGGCATGGCATGCGACAATGCACTCTGAATTGTATGTCAGTGATGTTGGGATTATAGAAAGCTCACAGATGCAGTAGCACTATAAACTACGCTCTAGTGTTAGTGTACATCTCAAACCATTAATGTTGGACTCGATTACAATTCAGGAAAGAGCTGTTAACTTTCCCAAGGATTTTTAATATAAGTCAAATAGCGTGGCACCATCTTAATGAAAGGTTTATATGGTGTGAGTGTGAAATTCAGGAAGGCTTCCACATATTCGGAGAAGAGAATCAAGTAATTGAAACCTATCTGACATCAGTATTTCTCAACATAGATTTACCACCAAAGTGCACTCTTAAAGGAATATTCCATCGCAAAATGGAAATAATGCTAAGAATGTTTGTTGGGCTAGCGATACATCCTATCCATTATTTTTTAGGTAATTTGCAACATCTGCAATAAAAATTCAAACAGGAAAATAAATCGCAATTATCGGGCTCACAGGGCGCTGCCATGTTGCCAGAACGAGAGCGTGAAACGACGAGATTACGCTATGAAAGACACGCCAAGAAATTAGGAGACGCCGCTGTTTTCAATGGCGAGAGATGCGGCTCTGTCAAGCATGTTTTTTAAAAACCGTAGCGATCTGGGTTTGAACGCCCCGGTGCCCAAAAGTATTAATTTCCGATCTCCAGATCAAATAAATATAATATTTTTAATAGAAGATTGCAGGACAATATCGGGAATATTTGCTTCATTAAAGATTTGCAACTGCTGTCAGCTGTTCAAGTTCGGGCGACGCGAGGTTTGAACATTGATAATTTTGTCAAGTAATTTCTAGACCATTTCATAAGTAGTTAAATTTAGATTACTTCTTAAATACCCATGTTGATATAAATTCATTAGTAAAATAACAAATATTTTACCGAAATTAATTTTTTTTAGCAGTAATTACATAGATTTTCATTAGGATGTTTCGCTTGCAAGTCGGAGCGAATCCTTAATTAAGCCTGAACTAAGCGATGTCTCAGTGTATTGTGAAAAGTTCGTAATCAAAACTTAATTCGTATGTACGTATTAAACGTCATTAAATTCGACCAGAAACAGGCTTTCCTTCTTTGTGTATTATATTCTTATTGTTTAATACGGTATTTACCAATCATCATTTATCTAAAACTTAGTTCCATTAAAGTTTATATCACTGTTCGTAGGAGACCAATTTGATTACGAATTATGGTAGTGATGTACGCTTGTTTTAGGATTTATGATTACGGCATAACTATTTGAACTTATTTTTAAATTGATATAAATTATGAAGATTATCTTATTGTTATGGATTTTCAGGAAGATAATAATTTTAGTCATATTCTAATGAATTGTCTTATTGAAATGAATAACATCTTAATTATTAACAAATATTTATAGGATATAATATGAAATGTCAATATTAGGAAATGATATTAGGAATAATATTTGTAATACGCATCTGCAGTTTAAGTGCAATTGGAAAAATGGGTGACAACAGAATACCATACTGTAAGTTCTAGTAAATTTCGGTGACTTCCTGGGAGAGTTAACTTTCGAACATATTATGCCAAATGATCGCAGTGTTTACCAATTTGTGGTCTTTGTATCAATAAAAAAAATATAATCGGGTAAGTATGATGTCATGTGTATAAGTTTAACGGTTATGAGCAACGGTTGGAAGATTAGCAGATAAGTAGCCGACAAAGTAATGGACAATAAACACATCTCGCCACACTCCTGAGTTAGAGGAAGTCGTAGTTTACCGAGTTACCAAATATTAATGCTAAATCTTGAATGCCGATCCGAATGAAAAGGACAGGCGTACATAAAATGGCACACTGGTCAAGTCTATACAAAACTCCCAAAATATCAAAATACAATTTTCAAAAAGTAATTAATTACTTAATTATCATACATATTATTACAATCCTACGAAACCACTTTAGGTCCCTCCTACGAAATCACTGGTTCCCGCATAGACACTTGTATCATGTGAAAGTTAAATTTGAGATACATATGCATAATTATCCAGGTATTTAATTTTATCGACAGGATATAATATTTTCGGGATTAATTCATCATCAAACTTTTGACAAGATGAAAGTATTAGGAGACCATTCCAGTAAACACATCCACAGGGAAGAACAGTGACATTGCATTGTGATTGAAAATTATGTGATTAATTTTTTGAAATTATAATTGCAAATTTAATATAACTATTTACAACGCATTTTGAAAATCTTGAAGCTAAATAAGAATTGATCGTTACCGCAACACCAATTTACAAATTAAATGCACATATTTTTGTGTGGATCGGAGTTGTGTATTTGGAAATAATTCTAATATACTAATTGAAGTACAATTACTTAAAGCAGGTTCAATGATTTATTTATATTAAACAATGTTATAATCCTACAAAAACGCATTGTGAAAATTACTCAACTATAAATATTATCATTATTTTATTCTACTTAGGAAAGGTTGTGTTATTTGATAAATAGTCAAAAGGCGGTTTCGTTTAGAATACATGTAAATTGCTCAATGAGCCAAAAATATAATTTGTTATTAACGTTTTTAAACACAAAAACCATCCTCAGGTGTTATCACAAACTGCAGGTCGACGATTGCAAATAAAACCAATGTCAAAATTTCTTTCTAGACGTTGACAAAATTTCATTATACCTCAAGTAGGCCTAGTTGATAAATTACACTAATTATATCCATAGAGATACGTATCTGAAATATTATTTTAGTTTGTAACTGAGGCTATTTGTGATTAAATTTATAATGCGCATGAAAATAATTCGTGAAAGTTCATTCAAACAAACTGAGCAGCCTTGAAGAACTGATGGAATATTAGATATGATGTATTCAGCGCCATGATCAAATTTCCGTGTATATTATCGTCACTCGCGTGTCTGTTTTCTTACATACATAAGCCTATGGCTGGTATACCGATCCATTTCTTTTTTTAATCATGATAAGAAACCATTACCATTACAAAACAAGCTGTTACGGTATTTGTTTCGATCCAAAGACATTTATATACCGTGCGTGTACGGCAAGTAGTGGCGAGTATAAGCCCGTGCGCAAAGTAAGCATCGCTGATTAGGAGTAGCGCTAATTGAGATTTCCTACTCGCGTATTACCTTACGGAATTTTCTCCTTCCATAGCTAAATTCGCCGGAGTGTTCTTTAATCAGTCTTATTCATAAGAATGCATAAAACGATGACAAATGCGCAGCTCAAACACACAGCAAGTCTAGTTTATTGTACAATTTATTATTAGAGCTTTTGGAAGCAAGATGTGGTTGAAAAAGAACTGATCCATTCGGTTATTACAACATGAAATTATGAAATTCGTGAATGGTATAATTGGTATTTAACTCGCTTTCACTTGTTACAAACCATTCACTCGTTTCATACAATGCTATTAGTGCTCTATATACACAGCAGTATGAACAACACTGGGAGGAGAACATACCTTCAGTGAAGGCCGACATTCTTCACACGGTTCAGAGAAATCAGAGCCCGTGTATTGATAAGCGTGCATGTGCTGAATCCTTTAACAGACTGTAACCTGCTTCTGGAATTCGGTAGACAACCCTTCTGTGCACTGCCTGGGTATAGGAGAAAAGAGCCATGGCTAATATGAGATAGATTACTTCAGTTTTGTAAGTTCAGGCAATAATTGAATTGTTAGTGATCCGTCAAAGTAGAGTATTATAAAGTGATTGATATAAAATGTAAAATATTTTCATTAACTTAGAAATTATTTTCTATTTCAGCAAAATACATACAGGAGAAAACACGTCTTTAGTCTTTTATATAAAGTTTCGTTTTAGCAACACTCCTATAAATTCTACTAAAATTTCTTCATGGGATTATTGGATCATTTGAACATTCATTCTTGAGATACGCATTCAGAGAGAATTGGTAAGCTTGTAAGTGTTTATTTATTTCAAATGATTCACATAATTATTTTAGTATGTACTTCAGACGAATCTTGGTGTAGGATGTCACTCTGTGATGAGTGTTATACGTTGGACGACATATAATCAAGATGTGTTTGTTAAAAAAAGATGATGTGCTCCCGGATATAACCTCAATTTAAAACAAAATATCAGTGTTCAAGGTCAAAGGGTACTACAACTACCTGTTAATTGACAGGTTAACTATCACTATGTTATCGAAAGTGATGGCTAAGGTTGAAATCCGAAAAAGGTTCCCCATCTCAAGGTCACAAGGTCACAATCTCTGATTCGGGGCGTCAACTATCACTGATTTATCGAAAGTTATGGCCAAGGTTAAAGTCCCTACGCCAAGGTCAAGGTAAAACCATTATAACCTATCTGAAAGGACTCATCACAATGAATACACATGTACAGTATCAAAGGTTTATCAATCAAACGTTTTAGCCAAGGCTAAAGTGTTTCGAAAAACTTGACAGAGAAATGAAAAACAACATTCCCTTGAATATCCGACTCGGATCGAGGCATATCATATACTTAATACAGTCGATCATGAAAGACAGATATAAGAAACATCTCTTTCATGCCAGTCATAAGAACGATTCCTCCTCACAACAAAACCGAAATAAAATACTTACTTCTCTCCCGTTCTTCTCTTATGAAAAGTCCCCAATATAGGTTGAGTGTGTCTGTAGTGTCTGGAGTGTTGGTAGTGAGGAAGGAGGACACAGCTTGTGTAAAGTAGCATGATTTACTTGTAAATATGGTGTAAGTTTAGTCCTTTTGTATGGCACCTTTCATGTAGATATCTAGTGGTCCATATTTAGTGGTCAATATCTAGTGGTAAATATTTAGTAGTACATGGCTAGTGACACAGTGGGCTTAGATTTAATATTTCAAATATCTTTCACTCGAAATTTTAAACTGCTGTGAAATCTAACACATTTTGTTAGCTGAAAGTCGAATTACATTTTGATGATTTATGTGAATAAACAATAAACAATCCTTTTTTAATGAAACTTTCTGAAAATGTTAACATTGTTTTTCCGTACAAATTCGAATTGCTTTGTAATTAACTTTGTAATTGCTGTAATTTTACTTTCCAATTGCTTGTATGCAAATATATCCTTTCGATTCCATTCGTTTTACAATTACATGTTTAAAATCTCGCAAAAATTCAAAATTGTTTTGTTATTAAACTTCTATCATCCTTTAAAACTTAAGAAATAATCAATCAACGAGTTCATGTATAAAATCCCTTTGTGAAAGTTTATTGACAGGTCTAAGTCACTGTTTACAATGTTCATCAGTAGAATTTAAAGTCAATTACCAAATCTAAACATTCATCTCTTTGGCGCAACATTTACCATAGAGCAAAACTGAACTGTGACTTCCTTTGACTTTCTTATCAGAAAACAATCACATTCCCAATATTCAACCTCCCCGTTGGTTTGCTAATGTAAGCATTCTTCACGCAAAACACATCTCTGGTTGGAATCCAGCAACAACAATCCAGGAGTTCTTTTGGAGTTCATTGTAACAATATCTGCTAACTACCTCGCAGTCTTGTTTCCAAACAAACAATATTTTACTATTTAACTTCTTAAAGAGAGATGGGATGAAGAAATTAAATATTTTAGAATTCGTTTATCTTTTCAAAATAGCAAGTGTATTATGTCTTTTATCCAAAAATGTAAGAAAATATGGGGGTCACCGAACGATTTAAACAAATGACAATACACCCGCCCACAAATTAGGTCATTATTGACTGATTTGGTGTATTTTAATTAAGTGCTCACTTTCAACGACTAAACTCTGAATCCTTTCAGATACATTTCAATCACATACGGGGATGAATAGCAATTCTATATTTTGACAATTAATGACGCTGGAAAGAGAAACAAAATATTAAATTAAGCAATTCATAATTAAAAAGGGCATGTTAATTATTGTGTTATTAACATATTCAACAGGATTTTTGACAAATACACATATTTTAGATATTGCTAAAACTTTAATATGACGTGTGCTATTAACTGAACAAAAGAATACAGAAATAATAATAGGGGGTCACCGAACGTTTTTCATCACTTTAAAAAAAAATTAAATTACCTACATGAATGTAAAAACCTGACTGTAACTTTGACGGCCTGCCGTGTAATCATTATTGAACATATTATACATTTAAGAGTGCATGTTGAAAGAATAACTATCAGTTGATTATACCGTCACTAACTTGAGATATAGTTGAATAACACACATAGTAACATATTTACGGCGAATATAGGTGACGGTAACGTTATGCAGCATGTCGTAAAATGACCTTTATAACGACGTTATGGTGAATTTAAGCACTTCCCGTTAGTGTACGGATAAGCCTATGTCCAAAACAATGTAATCCATATATTTTGAGAGTGATTCACTACAATTAATTGTTGTCGCAAAATGTCACTGTAAGCGAGTTCGATTTCTGTGTCCCATCCCTCCTTTAATATGTGAATCAAATGGAGACTACCATTTATATATATATATATATATATATATATATATATATATATATATATATATATAGAACAAGGTCACATCATTTCAGTCACACCTCACATAAAGCACTTATGAAAATTATATAAACAATACAACAATACCCTTTCCCATTAAGGGATACAGGTGACTTATAAATTGAATTAAAATCTAGATAAAACAAGGATGTAATGTATCTAACAGGGTAAAACCCATAGTTTACATTTAAATAAACCCATACTGACTAAACTATCAGGCAAAAGCAAGTACATACTTCTGTTGGTTTTATTATAATGTACATGTATGATTTTCAATTGCAAATATCTCGAGTTTTCTTAGTCATATTCTAAACTGAACAGTGCAGGCGTTTAGTCAGAATATTCTACATGTTTTGTAATTTTTTCTACTTTAATTATTGTCTTCATTAAACCAATATATTTTAACTAAATTCTAACCACATCCACCAATTGCAGTGTTGTGGTAGCGTGTCATAGTCAAATGCATCTGATTTATTTTTAATTATTGAATTTATCGAAATCAACTGAGGTGAACTTTCTTATGCCTGGCGGTTTAGTTTTAAGGCGCTGTAGCACGTTTTTTGAATATTATTTTTTCTCAAATTTGTCATTTATTATTGAAGTTAATACAATGTCCTGTTACATTAGAGGATCAAACATCTCATTACACGTGTATAAAGCAACAATGTTGTGGAACTCTTCATTGTGAGAGGTAGATTTGTAGGTATCAAGCGATTTGGGAGTTCAGACAGCAAAATGGCTCACTGTTTCATCTTTGTACCATATTTAAAACTCTACTGTGAGTGTTTAAGTATCGCTAAATCAGTCAGATCACTTGAACTATCTTTGATTGGCCAGGCCATTTTAATGTGAACACATTAAAATGACCCCTCGATAGGAAATAGACCTGCATGGCGTAATCGAACCATGTTCATTCTTTTTAGAACTAATTTTATTGATTCAGGAGTGACCAATGGTAACACGTATTTACCTTTTTGTGAGAACACTTTATTTCAGTATGCAGAACGTGGTACAGCACCTTTAACATGTGTTTGTTTAAAAGCAAAGGACCTCTCTGTATGTAACACACCTCATACAGACGGGTCTCTGTAGTTGTTTTAATACTATAACATGTGTTGTCACTAATATTGGGCATTCTACTCATGTGGATGCTTCTTAGAAGATGTTGTCCACTACCTTCTCAGATGTACAATTCATCAAAAGGTTTACATCTAACATGTTTTCTTTATCCATCGATCTGCTATTAAACTAATCTATACAGTACCCTCTCATTGGATGATTCAACCAATGAAAACATTCTGTGATCATTTCCGATAGTAACTGTTTTTATTTTGATGTTTGGCAAATGTGGAATTCAGCTTGGCTGATCAGATGATTTTCGAATATGCATCAGACTTGTCAATAACAATTCAGCAGGATGTCATCCGTCAACGTGAGACCCATTTCCAACCATTGTACATCATATGACACTAATATTGTGAATTCATCATCGTAGCAACGGAAGTCACTAGTGGTATGTTGTATGACAGTTACCAAATATTAGGACTTCAGTAATTCTGGGGTATTATTCGAGTCTGCAAGCTGCATATTTGTAATCATTTTGAACACAAAAAATAGCATTTAATGTAAAGATGTTTTGCATGTATGTATAAATGAATTGTTTTCCTCAAACCTTATGATAACGCAAATATCTGCTGCAACAAAGCGTATGTAGCTAAATGACTATTGTTTTATTATCACAACTTTAGATTTAAAACAAAAAGCAAAAGAACAATGAGCAAAATCAATTTTAGATACGTCAGCAACTCTGTCAAGATT
This sequence comes from Gibbula magus, assembly GCA_936450465.1. Classification (NCBI taxonomy): domain Eukaryota; kingdom Metazoa; phylum Mollusca; class Gastropoda; order Trochida; family Trochidae; genus Gibbula; species Gibbula magus. Next base: position 26,272,463 of record OW388295.1, on the reverse strand, counting down.
TTCAGCTGACCAAAGTGGACAAGAAGTCCAATAAAGATTTTGGTCCTTAATCATGTTATACTTTGTTGTACTAGCTACCGACTTCTACATGGCACTTCCGTTACTCGAGTGAAGTCCTGTTGGTCCGATACAGACTCGACTATTCTTGTACTCTTGAGATTGCACCAGACATGAAAAAACATGACATTCACACATCAGGTGTGCATAAAACCAGGTGTAAAGCAAGTCGAAATAAGATATCCACACATCATGTGTGCCCAGCATCCCAGAACATAGTCAATATCAAGATACCCAGCCAAGATCCCGAAAAGGGAGAATTGTGTTATGTACAAACTGCTTTGTTTGCTACGATGAGGGAAAAATGAGTGAAGAAATGTTTCCCTAACGAAAAAGGAAACATCCTTTAAAGTCATTTATAACTTTAGCCAATCGTTTATCGTATTAATGTATCCATGACGCATAATAACAGATGATATATTAAAGGAGATGTTTTACCAATACTAATTGCTTCAGGTGTAAAAACAGACGAAAGAAGTCTAATAATGACTTATTTAACCACAAGCACTAAACATCTGAGCTGTTTAATCGTCCGCATCTTATCCGCATCTTAACCGCCCTTAACCTTCTTATTTTTGTATCATTTATATAAGCATCAATTTCCCGATCGTATCACAGACAATGTGTTATTATCCACATGATGGAATGTCTTTCTTGCTCGGACAATGCAAACCATGACACATGTTTTGTAAAATCCGACAGAACAGAACAGACCAATTTTGTTCAAATCAGTGACTTGATCTCACAGGGCCCTTCTTAACTTCACAGAAGCATTTACATTCAGAGAATGGAAGCCGGACATTTCAAGATTATATTTAAACTCTATTTTCTGAATTTAACTAAATTTAAATACAACAGAAATTTTTGTAATTTTTAGATTCGTATTTCGAATAAAATGTTTCAATATATTTGACCAAACTAACATGATATTTTGGCACTCTGGGATGAAAATAATTATTATCTTGAATTACAATAATACCTTGCTAAGTCCAATCACACAGTCATCATGTTTTATCTAAATTTCAAAATTTAATGGAACTGGTGGGTAAAAGTCAATTTGCAGAATAAACATATTTAAAAAAAGAAAACAGAAGGCTGTATTTTTTATTACATGTGTGGAAAACGTACAGTATCTCCTATGGAAATCAAGTGCCCTAATTAAACTATTTTACACATAGATTAAGAGAATTTGCTTGCGTCCTAGATGATGTTGAGGATGTCTCGAATGAGTACTTGAATAACTGTTTTGTTGACTTAGGGATAGAGGATTATTTCCTCATTTGTCAATGCAAATGGTTAAAAAAAAGCCCAAAGGGTGGCAAGCAATCTTGCAAGATAATGACATTATTCACAGAAAGGATGACTCCTGTGATCCTTAGTGTATTGGGTTGTATTGACCTGCAAACAACCTGCAAAAGGGCCAGTGGCATTGAATACCGTGTTCTGGTAAGTGGCCTGGTTCCTGTACTACTGCCCACAGGATGTTTGGTCAAAGCCGATGATGACGTCACAGTGACAAAATGATTATGCAGATGTAAGAAATGGCGGTGCAAGTTTTTTTAATGGCGTTGATGACCCTCGGTTTTCCTATGCTTTGACCTATCATTGCTCTTGTCTGTTTGTATCTTGCTTCACAGAAGCTCAGTTATTGGGTGTGGACAGACGTGAAGATTGAGCAGCTTGGCACATCGTGCCTTTAACTGCAGGGTACACATTTCCTTCTAGTTTTTGTGCTTGTAAATTTCGCATGCAACATTTGTGGTCGTTACTGTAGTGCTGCCAAACATGCTTAGTGGTGGTTTTATACCGTTTTGCTCCATCTTGTCCTTTTTCTTTTGAGTAACATATTTGATGAAAAAAGGTTCGTCAAAGTTAATATTTTGGAAGATACATTATTTTGCACTGGGTACATTTAATGCTGTGTCAAAGTGATGTTGTTGAATTATAAAATTCCCAATGGAAACACTATTATATACATTATTTTGGTATAGTTACTTTTGGCCGTGAGTTTAGTTAAACATAACTTAAACATTGAACATTTGTATGATAAACGAAACGTGCGTGAAGACAACATGAAGACAACGTTAATGTGTGAACAAAAGGTGATAAAGTTTCTCCAACATTTAGACTCTTGAAAACGTATTTTATCAAATATTGAAAAGGGGCCTATGAGAAATTAGACTTTCAGAGTCATGAAATCAAGATTATCATAGGTTCCATTTCAATATCTAATAAAATGGTGATATTTTACTAATGAATGCTTTTTTTATTATGTTACTTTTCAGACTGAGAGACTAAAGTTTCTGGACTACTCGTTAAGATAAATGGTAACATTTTTAAATTCATTGTACTAAGCAATGATTCCCTGCCACTCCAAATACTTTAACATAAAACTTATTACTAAGCTGATTTATACAATTCTAAATAATTGTGTTTTATTAGAACCGTTTTCAAGACATAAATATGAAACGATATCAAATATGTATTTATAAAGATTTTTTTTAAATATTCTTTGTCTGGTACATTTATATTTACCATGGCATGATATCTATATAAATACTAGTATTTATTTAATTAATCATTATATCTGTTCATCATTTACATATATGCTTTCATCATGACTGACTTGTATAAGTAATCAATGGAACCAATACAAAAAATTAATAATAAAAAAAATGTAAACCTATGTATGTTATTCAAGTCTGGCTACCATCCCGCATTCTAGTCACCGCACATGCATGTTAGTAAGGAACTCCATTTGCAAAGCCATAGGAAGCTGGAAGAAATGCAAAGAAGAGACATGTATCCATTACCTTTCATTATCACGAGACTGTAGATTGGTGATGTGTTACATACAGACGTACCTGTCTTGAACATAGTCAAAACCACTTGCATAAAAAGAGGTGGAAGTCGGTTTTATGACAGAGGCGATGGATGAGCCATGGCTAAAGACAGAATATCTTCAGGAAACATTGGCAAAGCTGACATTGTCGTCATTTATTTCATTAGTGTAGATATACTGTGGAGACAGCGATAGCTAGTGTAGTGTAGTAGCACTCGACAAGAAAAACATTTACAACTTTGGTTATACAAGTACCACTCCATCACTCAGCTCTACTATGTGGGTATGCAGAACAAATATTTTATGTCATTATGACCAGGTTTTAGAGGCATCGAAAGTGACAAATAAAATACAGAAATGGAAAATAGCATACCGTAATGAAATATATATATGCATATATATGTACTTTATTACAAAAGATAATGATTTTGCCGTTAAAAAAACTCCACTTCACTGACACTCAATTATTGTACAATGGATTCCACAGATCCTGCACTAGACCATTGAAGAGAATGACTTGGGGCAATAATGGCATCAACGTAGTTTTATATATTTACATGCACATAGATGTCATTCTCGAACACTTGACCAGTGTTGACCGAGGGCCATGACCTCTAAGTAGGTGTAGAGTAAGTGTCTTGAGAGTTGTACGTGTTATTGCTGGTATCATATTAACCTTCAGACACAAGTTTGTTTGAGTAACAGAAAACAGTATAGCAAAACGGTCTCTGAATGTATCCGATTTTAACCAGATGATCAGATGGCAAATTTAGAACAGAAAGTCCATTGTAGGTTAGTCTTTGAGCGGTGGTACTTTTGTGATATAAATGATATGACATGTAGTAGTAAATGTTACATGATATTTGTCCAAAAGAGCCACACAATAATGTTGATATTTTCGCATTGTAAAAATGTGTTAACTTCGCTGCTGGTCAAATATCACTTTCAATTTATAATAATACTACAAGTGCTTTGCAGAACTGCGGTCAGCGTAAAATTAAACGTTTAGGATGCTCTCCCAAGATTCTTTAAATATTTATAATTTAGTATAATAGCATGGCACATTCTTAACGTAAGGTTTATATAGTTATAAGTCCAGGAAGACTCATACATAGCTGAATAAGATAATGAAGTAAAAGAAACATTTTTGACATCAGACTTTTTCTACATGGATTTGCCAACCAAGTGCTTTAGATTGATTTGAATAGTTTTCTTGTTAAGAGGAAATCCGTGTAAAACCTTGAATAAAACTTTCTAAAACTTATATAGACTTGGGTAGTTGAGATCGATGTTCCTCAAGTTACCGTGTCAGTATATATTAAGTGGGGCATGTTAGGCAGTGAGCAATCTATTGTGGATCTTTTCTGCCATTGCGACTTCGTTCCTTCGTGTTTCTGAGCGTAAGGCGAAATAGTGAAGACTCAAAGAATGCTGATTTCTGCCACCATAGTATATAACCATCTGTATGGACAGCTGTGTGCGTCTGTATTCAAATATATGTGGGTGTTACAACTTAAATTACCTATGACGCAGAGACAACGTACAGATCAAGTCGTTGCAGAGATGATTTTGTTTGCAATAAATAAAGGATATCTGTATTTTCCTATATTGAATATAAATGGTAAACCTTATAATCTGTAAGTCGTCACAAGATGTCATTGGTATGAATAGCCAAGGATCAGAGTAAGCCTATCGATGAAGGATGGTATATAAAATAAATAAACCCATGGATCTACTGTCGTCAGTGTACAAAACTGATGACATTTCAAGAGTGGTAAAATTCGTAAAATCTTTGTGGAATTTATTTTTTATTGATCATAACTGATGCACACGAATAAAACCACATATGAAATTATGAAATTCGTGAATGGTATCGGTATCAAACTCGTTTTCGCTCATTACATATCAAACCATTCACGCGTTTCATACAATGCTATTAGTGCTCTATATACACAGCAGTATGAACAAAATTGGGAGGAGAACATACCTTCAGTGAAGGCCGACATTCTTCACACGGTTCAGAGAAATCAGAGCCCGTGTATTGATAAGCGTGCATGTGCTGAATCCTTTAACAGACTAACCTGCTTCTGGAATTCGGTAGACAACCCTTCTGTGTATTGCCTGGGTATAGGAGGAAAGAACCATGGCTAATATTAGATGGATTACTTCAGGTTTTGTAAATGTCAGTAATAATTAATTAGTTAGGGATTTGTCAAGGTTGAATTGTGTAAAGTGACTGAAATAAAATGTACATATATATTATTAACCGTTAGAGTATGTTTAATAGTTGTTCGTTAATTTCGAAATTCGTTTACTATATCAGAAAAAAATGCATGAAGTAGGAAACAAGTCTTTGGTCTTTTGTATAAATTTTCGTTTTATCAACAATCTACATGAAATTCTACTAAAGCTTATGCCTGCATTAGAAATTAAGATCATTAACATATTCATTCTTGAGATGTGTATCAAGAGAGAAGTTCTAAGCTTGCAAGTATTGATTTATTCATTTCAAATATGCAATTGTAGAATTGTTTCAATATGTACTATGGAGGTGACTTACCACATATTCCGAAAATCAAGATGTGTTTGTTAAACACCCAAGCCCCCGGATATCATCACAGTTTAAATATGACATAAAATAAAAGATCACAGTGTTCAAGACAAAAGGGGGACTACTACCTCCTGTGAATGATCAGGTTAAGTATTAAAGGCGCTGTAGCACGTTTTTTCGCTCAAATAAGTCGATGAAATGTATTTGAAAAATAATGTCACCAATAGTAAAACAGCATTCTCTCTCCGGAAAATCAAATTGAAAATGAGTGTACATGGTTCGGTAAAGCCACGGGGATCGTTTTTGTAATACGAAATGATTAAATTGTGTTCACAATACGCAACACCGTTATTATCACTACGGATAATTGGTTTGTTTAATAACATGTTTTACCCTCTAAAGTTAATATAAATGACATAAACTATCATTATAAATAGGAAATTTGAAAAATAAAAATTTGCAAAAAACGTGCTACAGCGCCTTTAAAGGTTAACTATTTCTGATTTACTATGATTACTATTACACTGATTTATCGAAAGTTATTGCTAAGGAAATCCTATATCTAAGGAAAAAAGGTTCCCTACCTCAAGGTCAAGGTAAACAAAAATAATGGGCTCATATGAAAGGTCCAATCACAACAAATGCACATCAAAAGTATCTCACTTACCGACTTACCAAGGCTAAAGTGTTTCGTAAAAACTGACAGAGATGTGAAAAACAACATTCCCTTGAATATCCGATTCGGAGGCATATAATATACTTAAAACAGTCGATCATAAAAGTTTTTAATCCTGTACTTAAATCTTTCGTAAATAACGGTAACTCATGAGATGAAGGACACATATAAATGGAAGGCGAGAGCAGAGTCTCACAACTGACAATGCACTAAAAGGAGAAGCTGAAGCATGCCAGCCACTTGCACTTACCTCGTGAAGTTGGTTATATGTTCCGAGGAAATACTACGCCTCCACTGCTCTAATAGCTTATGTGGTGGAATCCACGTACATAGTATAGACGAGTGGTCCATGGTGGAATGTGGATGGATGTCATATTTGTCAAACTCTTGTGAAGAACTCGTCCTTTCTAGCCGTGCCTCATTCTTCTCCATAACATACAGTGACAGTCACCGTAACACAAGACGCCATTGCTTTACAGTCGTAGTAGGAAAAAGACCTGCAGGTCCTACATTATGGCCGCCATAAAGAGAACCCTACTTTATGACAGACATAAGATTAAAACATACTGTGTGAACGACAAAAGAAACATCTCTTTCATGTCAGTCATAAGAAACATTCCTCTTCGCATCAAAAACGAAATAAAATAGTGTTACTTCTCTTATGCAAAACAAACCTGTTTGTATGTCGTATTTGTCAAACTCTTGTGAAGAACTCGTCCTTTCTAGCCGTGCCTCATTCTTCTCCATAACATACAGTGACAGTCACCGTAACACAGGACGTCATTGCTTTACAGTCGTAGTAGGAAAAAGACCTGCAGGTCCTACATTATGGCCGCCATAAAGAGAACCCTACTTTATGACAGACATAAGAGTAAAACATTCAACGACAAAAGAAACATCTCTTTCATGTCAGTCATAAGAAACATTACTCTTTGCAACAAAAACGATATTTTCTTTATGCAAAACGAACCTATTTGTACGTCGTGTTGACGACGTCAATGTGTTGTAGCACTAGTGATATGAGCAAACGTTGATCTCTTCTATAACAGGGTGAGAGTGTCGGTGTGGGTGTTAATAATGAGGCCTCGAGGGAGAGATTGAAGTAGTGGTGTGGTATATATCTAATGATACACATCTATTGGTAAACATCTAGTGGTACACACCTAGTCTAGTGGTAGTGGTACATATCTAGTGGTAACCATCTAGTGGTATACATCTATTTGTATATAGCTAGTGATACATATCTAGTGGTACATAATTAGTAGTACGTGTACATATTTAGTAGTAGATGCCCAATGAAACGTATCTAGCGGTTAATACGAGGGGCGTTCAATAAGTGTTGCAAGCGGGGCATTGGTGTTTACATAAACAGTGTCAGCTTATAGCAGGTGTTACTATAGTCAAAACATGACATTGACACATGTCAAAACAATTTCTAGACATAACAATTATTTAGATATAATAGCTGCGCTGACCTAGGGGTCTCCATAATCATTGATTCTCTCAAACATGAACAACGCGCTGTGATCAAGTTCCTTACTAAAGAGGGATGCAAAGCTACAGAAATACATAATCGTATGTGTAATGTGATGGGTGAGGATGCTCCTAACTTTTCAACAGTTTGTCGCTGGTCTCTTCAGTTCAAGCGGGGCAGGGAGTCCTTAGACGATGACCCACGGTCAGGCAGGCCATCTGAAGTCACCCGACCGGAAGTTATTGCCGCTATCGAAAGACGAATTTTAGCTGACCGCCGTGTTAAAGTTTCTGAACTGTCTTTGGAATTCCAGATATCAGTTGGAAGTGTTGAAAAAATAATTCATGACCATCTTGGTATGTCCAAGGTATCTGCAAGATGGGTACCCAGAAACCTCACAGCACAAGATCGCCAGAAAAGAACCGAAAGTTGCATGGAGCTCCTGGGTCGGTTTAATGCAGATGAAGCCAGGTTTTTGTCTCGTCTGGTGACAGGTGATGAAACCTGGATCCACCACTGGGACCCGGAAACTAAACTGGAATCCAAACAATGGAAGCACCCGAGTTCACCGCCTCCCCTGAAGTTTCGCACTCAACCATCAGCTGGCAAGGTTATGGCGACAATCTTTTGGGATGCAAAAGGCATATTATTAATTGATTACATGCCAACCAAAACTACAATGAAAGGTCAATATTATGCCAACCTAATGCAAGAATTGCGAAAAATAATTCGACAGAAACGCCGTGGAATGTTGACACGTGGTGTTCTGATTTTGCATGACAATGCTCCAGTCCACAAGTCAAGAGTTGCACAGGCCGCTATACGTGATTGTGGATTCGAACAGCTTAACCACCCACCATACAGCCCAGACCTAGCCCCCAGTGACTACTTCCTGTTCAGAAAACTAATGAATGCTTTTTTCATTATGTTACTTTTCAGACTGTAAGACTAAAGTTTCTGGAATACTCGTTAAGATAAATGGTAACATTTTTAAATTCATTGTATTTAGCAATGATTCCCTGCCACTCCAAATATTTCAACATAAAACTTATGACTAAGCTGATTTATACAATTCTATATAATTATGTTTTATTAGAACTGTTTTCAAGACATAAATATGAACCGATATCAAATATGTATTTATAAAGATTTGAAAAAATATATTCTTTGTCTGGTACATAATTTATATTTACCATGGCATGATATCTATATAATACTAGTATATATTTAATTATTCATTATACCTGTTCATCATTTACATATATGCTTTCATCATGACTGACTTGTATAAGTAATCAATGGAACCAATAAACAAACTAATAATAAAAAAATGTAAAACTATGTATGTTATTTAAGTCTGGCTACCATCCCGCATTCTAGTCACCGCACATGCATGTTACAAGGGAACTCCATTTGCAAAGCCATAGGAAGCTGGAAGAAATGCAAAGAAGAGACATGTATCCATTACCTTTCATTATGACGAGACTGTAGATTGGTGATGTATTACATACAGACGTACCTGTCTTGAACATAGTCAAAACCACTTGCATAAAAAGAGGTGGAAGTCGGTTTTATGACAGAGGGGGTGGATGAGAAATGGCTAAAGACAGAATATCTTCACGAAACATTGCCAAAGCTGACATTGTCGTCATTTATTTCATTAGTGTAGATATACTGGTGGAGACAGCGATAGCTAATGTAGTGTAGTGTAGTGTAGTAGCACTCGACCAGAAAAACATGTACAGCTTTGGTTATACAAGTACCACTCGATCACTCAGCTCTACTATATGGGTATGCAGAAAAACATTTTATGTCATTATGACCAGGTTTTAGAGGCATGGCATGCGACAATGCACTCTGAATTGCATGTCAGTGATGTTGGGATAATAGAAAGCTCACAGATGCAGTAGCACTATAAACTACGCTCTAGTGTTAGTGTACATCTCAAAATATTAATGTTGGACTCGATTACGATTCAGGAAAGAGCTGTTAACTTTCCCAAGGATTTTTAATATTAGTCAAATAGCGTGGCACCATCTTAATGAAAGGTTTATATGGTGTGAGTGTGAAATTCAGGAAGGCTTCCACATATTCGAAGAAGAGAATCAAGTAATTGATACCCATATGACACCAGTCTTTCTCAACGTAGATTTACCTCCAAAGTGCACTCTTAAAAGGAGGGTTCTATCTGGGTATTTTTTGTGGAAACGAAATTCGGGAGAATATTCCTGTTTACACATATATGTTATTAATGCATGATTAAAACAAAGTAAAATGGAAAAATACTAATGAAGGTAACATTTTGATGACTTTATATTTCACAACTTGATAAACACAAGCGCACATTTGTTGAAAAATAAAACAATGAGAACTGAAGCCATTCATCGGCGCTGCAAGCATAACAGCAAATGTTTATTAGTTTTATTAAAAGAATGTTTGTTGGGCGGAAACATCCTATCCATTATTTTTTAGGTAATTTGCAACATATGCAATAAAAATTCAAACAGGGAAAATAATCGCAATTATCGGGCTCACAGGGTGCCGCCATGTTTCCAGAACGAGAGCGTGAAACAACGAGATTACGCTATGAAAGACACACCACGAAATTAGGAGACGCCTCTGTTTTCAATGGCGAGATGAGCGGCCCTGTCCATGTTTTTTAAAAACCGTAACGACCGGGCTTTGAACGCCCCGATGCCCAAAAGTATTAATTTCCGATCCCCAGATCAAACAAATATCAGATTTTTAATAGCAGATTGCAGCAAAATATCGGGAATATTTGCTTCATTAAAGATTTACAACTGCTGTCACCTGTTCAAGTTCGGGCGACGCGAGGTTTGAACATTGATAATGTTGTTAAATGATTTCTAAACCATTTCATAAGTAGTTAAATTTAGATTACTTCTTAATTACCCATGTTGATATAAATTCATTAGTAAAATAAAAAATATTTTACAGAATTTACGTTTTTTTAGCGGCAATTACATTGATTTTCGTTAGGATGTTTCGCTTGCAGGTCGGAGCGAATCCTGAACTAGGCCTGAACTTAGCGATGCCTCGGTGTATTGTAAAAAGTTCGTAATCAAAACTTAATTCGTATGTACGTATTAAACTTAATTTAATTCGACCAGAATTGGCTTTCCTTCTTTGTGTATTATATTCTTATTGTTTAATATGTTATTTACCAATCATCATTAATCTAAAACCTTATTTCCTTTAAAGTTTATATCACTGTTCGTACGAGACCAATTTGTACGCTTGTTTTAGGATTTATGATTTCGGCATTACTATTTGAACTTATTATTTCAATTGATATAAATTATGAAGATTATCTTATTGTTATGGATATTCAGGAAGATAATAATTTTAGTCAAATTCTAATGAATTGTCTTCTCGAAATGAATCGGTGAAGTACGTAACATCTTAATTATTAACAATATTTATAGGATATATTATTAAATGTCAATATTAGGAAATGAAATTAGGAATAATATTTGTAATTAGCATCTGCAGTTTAAGTGTAATTGGAAACATTGGTGACAACAGAATATCATACTGTGAGTTCTAGTAAACTTCGGTGATTTCCTGGGAGAGTAACTTTCGAACATATTATGCCAAATGATCGCAGTCTTTACCAATTTTTGTTGTTTGTATCAATAAAAAAATATAATCGAGTAAGTATAAGTTTAACGGTTATGAGCAACGGTTGAAAGATTAGCAGATAAGTAGCCGACAAAGTAATGGACAATCAACACATCTCGCCTCACTCCTGAGTTAGAGAAAGTCGTAGTTTACCGAGGTACCAAATATTAATGCTAAAACGTGAATGCCGATCCGAATGAAAAGGAAAGGCATACATAAAATGGCACACTGGTCATGTCTATACAAACTCCAAAAATATCAAAATTGTATTACAATTTTGAAAACGTAATTAATTACTTAATTATCTTACATAGTATTACAATCCTACGAAACCACGATAGGTCCCTCCCACGAAATCACTGGTTCCTGCATAGACACTTGTATCATGTGAAAGTAAAATTTGAGATACATATGCAGAATTATCCAGGTATTTAATTTTATCGACAGGATATAATATTTTCGGGATTAATTCATCATCAAACTGTTGACAAGAGGAAAGTATTAGGAGACCATTCCAGTAAACACAGCCACAGGGAAGAACAGTGACATCGCATTGTGATTGAAAATTATGTGATTAAATTTTTGAAATTATAATTGCACATTTAATTTAACTATTTACAATGCATTTTGAAAATCTGGAAGCTAAATAAGAATTGATCGTTACCGCAAACACCAATTTACAAATTAAATGCACATATTTTTGTGTGGATCGGAGTTGTGTATTTTGAATTAATTCCAGATATATACTAATTGAAGTACAATTAGTATTTGTTTCGATCCAAAGACATTTATATAACGTGCGTGTACGGCAAGTAGTGGCGAGTATAAGCCCGTGCGCAAAGTAAGCATCGCTGATTAGGAGTAGCGCTAATTGAGATTTCCTTCTCGCGTATTACCTTACGGAATTTTCTCCTTCCATAGCTAAATTCGCCGGAGTGTTCTTTAATCAGTCCTATTCATAAGAATGCATAAAGCGATGACAAATGCGCAGCGCAAACACACAGCAAGTCTAGTTTATTGTACAATTTATTATTAGAGCTTTTGGAAGCAAGATGTGGTTGAAAAAGAACTGATCCATTCGGTTATTACAACATGAAATTATGAAATTCGTGAATGGTATAACTCGCTTTCACTTGTTACATATCAAACCATTCACTCGTTTCATACAATGCTATTAGTGCTCTATATACACAGCAGTGGGAACAACACTGGGAGGAGAACATACCTTCAGTGAAGGCCGACATTCTTCACACGGTTCAGAGAAATCAGAGCCCGTGTATTGATAAGCGTGCATGTGTTGAATCCTTTAACAGACTGTAACCTGCTTCTGGAATTCGGTAGACAACCCCTCTGTGCACTGCCTTGGTATAGGAGAAAAGAGCCATGGCTAATATGAGATAGATTACTTCAGTTTTGTAAGTTCAGGCAATAATTGAATTGTTAGTGATCCGTCAAAGTAGAGTTTTATAAAGTGACTGAAATAAAATACATACAGGAGGAACCACGTCTTTAGTCTTTTATATAAAGTTTCGTTTTAGCAACACTCCTATAAATTCTACTAACATTTCTTCATGGGATTATTGGATCATTTTTGAGATAAGCCTTCAGAGAGAATTGGTAAGCTTGCAAGTGGTTTTTTATTTCAAATATTTGATCCACATAATTATTTTAGTATGTACTTCAGACGAATCTTGGTGTAGGATGTCACTCTGTGATGAGTGTTATACGTTGGACGACATATAATCATGATGCGTTTGCTAAAAAATGATGATATGCCCCCGGATATAACCTAAATTTAAAACAAAATATCAGTGTTCAAGGTCAAAGGGTACTACAACTACCTGTTAATTGACAGGTTAACTATCACTAAGTTTTCGAAAGTGATGGCTAAGGTTGAAATCTTCCGAAAAAGGATCCCTATCTCAAGGTCACAAGGTCACAATCTCTGATTCCGGGCGTCAACTATCACTGATTTATCGAAAGTTATAGCCAAGGTTAAAGTCCCTACGCCAAGGTCAAGGTAAAACCATTATAACCTCATCTGAAAGGGCTCATCACAATGAATACACATGTACAGTATCAAAGGCTTACCAATCAACCGTTATAGCCAAGGCTAAAGTGTTTCGTAAAACCTGACAAAGAAATGAAAAACAACATTCCCTTGAATATCCCATTCGGAGGCATATAATATACTTAAAACAGTCGATCATAAAAGTTTTTAATCCTGTACTTAAATCTTTCGTAAATACCGGTAACTCATGAGATGAAGGACACATATAAATGGAAGGCGAGAGCAGAGTCTCACAACTGACAATGCACTACAAGGAGAAGCTGAAGCACGCCAGTCACTTACCTCGTGAAGTTGGTTTTATGTTCCGAGGAAATACTACGCCTCCACTGCTCTAATAGCTTTTGTGGTGGAATACACGTACATAGTATAAACGAGTGGTCCATGGTAGAATTAGGATGGATGTCATATTTGCCAAACACTTGTGATGAACTCGTCCTATCAAGACGTTCCTCATTCTTCTTCGTAACATACAGTGACAGTCACTGTAAAACAAGACTTCGTTGGTTTATAGTCATAGCGGGAAAACGACGTGCAAATTTTCACAAAAGAAAATACCCCAAACTAAATGACAGTCATAAGAAAACCTCGCACTTTAGGACGGGCACAAAGAGAACAGTATTTTATGACAGATATAAGAAACATCTCTTTCACGCCAGTCATAAGAACGATTCCTCCTCACAACAAAACCGAAATAAAATACTTACTTCTCTCCCGTTCTTCTCTTATATAAAGTCCCCAATATAGGTTGAGTGTGTCTATAGTGTCTGGATTGTTGGTAGTGAGGAAGGAAGACGCAGCTTGTGTAACGTAGCGTGATTTACTGGTGAACATGGTGTGAGTTTAGTCCATTTGTATGGCGCCTTTCATGTAGACATGTATATATCTAGTGGTACATATTTAGTGGTCAACATCTAGTGGTAAATATTTAGTAGTACATGGCTAGTGACACAGTGGGCTTAGATTGAATATTTCAAATATCTTTCACTCGAAATTTTAAACTGCTGTGAAATCAAACGCATTTTGTTAGCTGAAAGTCTAATAACATTTTGAGGATTTAAGTGAATAAACCTTTAAAAACTAAAAAAATCCTTTTTGAATGAAACTTTCTGAAAATGTTAACATTGTTTTTCCGTACAAATTCGAATTGCTTTGTTATTAACTTTGTAATTGCTGTGAAACGAAAGAATCCAATTTCTTTTGCTTTCCAATTGCTTATATGCAAATATTTCTTTCGATTTCATTTGTTTTACAATTGCATGTTTAAAATCTCGCAAAAATTCAAAATTGTTTTGTAATTAAACTTCGATCATCCTTTAAAACTTAAAAAATAATCAATCAACGATTTCATGTATAAAAACCCTTTGTGAAAGAATGGCCAGTTTATTGACAGGTCTAAGTCACTGTTTACAATGTTCATCAGTACAATTTAAAGTCAATTACCAAATCTAAACATTCATCTCTTTGGCGCAACATTCACCATTGAGCAAAACTGAACTGTTACTTCCTTTGACTTTCTTATCAGAAAACAATCACATTCCCAATATTCAAACCTCTTGCTCCCCGTTGGTTTGCTAATGTAAGCATTCTTCACGCAAAACAAATCTCTGGTTGGAATCCAGCAACAACAATCCAGGAGTTCTTTTGGAGTTCATTGTAACAATCTCTGCTAACTACCTCGCAGTCTTGTTTCCAAACAAACAATATTTTACTATTTAACTTATTAAAGAGAGATGGGATGAAGAAATTAAATATTTTAGAATTCGTTTATCTTTTCAAAATAGCAAGTTTATTATATCTTTTATCCAAAAATGTCAGAAAATATGGGGTCACCGAACGATTTAAACAAATAACAATACACCCGCCCGCAAATTAGGTCATTATTGACTGATTTGGTGTATTTTAATTAAGTGCTCACTTTCAACGAATAAAATCTGAATCCTTTCAGATACATTTCAATCACATACGGGGATGAATAGCAAGTCTATATTTTGACAATTAATGACGCTGGAAAGAGAAACAAAATATTAAATTAAGCAATTCAAAATTAAAAAGGGCATTTTAATCATTGTGTTATTCACATATTCAACAGGATTTTTGACAAATACACATATTTTAGATATTGCTGAAACTTTAATATGATGTGTGCAGTTAACTGAACAAAAGAATTCAGAAATAATAATAGGGGGTCACCGAACGTTTTTCATCACTTTAACAATTTTTTAAATTACCTACATAAATGTAAAACCCCGACTGTAACTTTGACGGCCTGCCGTGTAATCATTATTGAACATATTATACATTTAAGAGTGCGTGTTGAAAGAATAACTATCAGTTGATTATACCATCACTAACTTGAGATATAGTTGAATAACACACATAGTAACATATTTACGGCGAATATAGGTGACGGTAACGTTAAGCAGCATGTCGTACAATGACCTTTATAACGACGTTACGGTAAATTTAAGCACTTCCCGTTAGTGTACGGATAAGCCTATGTCCAAAACAACGTAATCCATATATTTTGAGAGTGAATAACTAAAATTAATTAATAAAATGTCACTGTAAGCGAGTTTGATTTCTGGGTCCCATCCCTCCTTTAATATGTGAATCAAATGGTGACTGCCATTTATAGATATATATATATATATATATATATATATATAGAACAAGGTCACATCATTTCAGTCACACCTCACATAAAGCACTTATGAAAATTATATAAACAATACAACAATACCCTTTCCCATTAAGGGATACGGGTGACTTATAAATTGAATTAAAATCTAGATAAAACAAGGATGTAATTTATAAACCTAGGTCGGATTCTGTCTGTTGTTTTGTAGGTATCTTCTTTTCTTGGAATAACCTCTAATGAGGTCTTACTTCCGAGAATAACCCGGTATGAGGTTTTACTTTTGAAAGTAAGACCTGAACCTGAGGTTTTTTTGAAAGTAAGACCTGGAAATGCACTTAGAATAATTTTTCAGACTTGCAACGCAATAGCCAACAAGCAGCAATTATTATCGAAAATTATACAAAGTTAAAAATTTCCAAGTTGAAATAGCTGGTTTCGAACCTGGCACCCTCCGCTCTCTAAACTGGCGCCTTAGACCGCTCGGCTATGCAGACCGAGATGATGAGTAGAGTTGAATTACTCCATTTATAGTCATACCTTCTTTGCCTCAATATAACACAACCGAGGGCGACATACCCTTTATAAAAACACGATTTGGGAATCAAAAATTATAAAATGTAAATTTTTACATTTGACGTTTATAAATAGGAAGAAAACATTCCTCCTTCGTCTTCTGCTTTTAAAATGGTCTAAGCGGAGGAATTAGGCCCTTTGAGCGTCCGAAACTATAACTCGTAAATTTTGATAGTTGACTGTTTATAAGCTGGAGAAAACACTCCTCCTCGGTCTTCTGCTCTGAGAATAACCTCAAGGTCGGGATAGCCCCTCGGGCTAACGCCCTCGGGGCTTTATCCCTCCCTTCAGGTTATTCTCAGAGCAGAAGACCTCGGAGTCATGTTTTCTCCTTAACGTATCTAACAGGGTAAAACCTATAGTTTACATTTAAATAAACCCATACTGACTAAACTATCAGGCAACAGCAAGTACACACTTCTGTTGGTTTTATTATATGTACATGAATGATTTTCAATTGCAAACATCTCGAGTTTTCTTAGTCATGCTCTAAACTGAACATTGCAGGCGTTTAGTCAGCAGTCAATGATTACTTCTACATGTTTTGTAATTCTACATTAATAATTGTCTTCATTAAACAAAGATATTTTGACTAAATTCTAACCACATCCACCAATTGCAGTGTTATGGTATCGTGTCATAGTCAAATCTGTTTTCTTTTAAAATATTGAATTTATCGAAATCAACTGAGGTGCACTTTCTTTTGCTTGGCGGTTTAGTTTTAAGGCGCTGTAGCACGTTTTTTTAATATTATTTTTTCTCAAATTTGTCATTTATTATTGAATTTTATACAATGTCCTGTTACATTAGAGGATAAAACATCTCATTACACGTGTATAAAGCAACGGTGTTGTTGAACTTTCATTGTGAGAGGTAGATTTGTAGGTATCAAGCGATTTGGGAGTTCAGACAGAAAAATGGCTCACCCTTTCATCTTTGTACCATATTTAAAACTCTACTCTGAGTGTTTAAGTATAGCTAAATCACTTGGTAACACTTATTTACCTTTTTGTGAGAACACTTTATTTCAGTATGCAGAACGTGGTGCAGCAGCTTTAACATGCGTTTGTTTAAAAGCAAAGGAACGCTCTGTATGTAACAAAAACTCATACAGACGGGTCTCTGTAGTTGTTTTAATACTATAACATGTGTTGTCACTAATATTGGGCATTCTGCTCATGTGGATGCTTCTACAGAAGATGTTGTCCACTACGTTTTCAGATGTACAATTCATCAAAAGGTTAAGATCTAACATGTTTTCTTTATCCATGGATCTGCTATTCAAACTAATCTATACAGTACTCTCTCATTGGATGATTCAACTAATGAAAACATTCTGTGATCATTTCCGATAGTAACTGCTTCCGGTATAATGATGTTACACGCGACTTTTAGATTAATGAGATTATAAGTAACTTCAGGTATTAGGAGTTACAAGTGATTCTGGTATTATGATGTCACAAGTGACTTCCGGTATTATGATATTATACGCTACTTCCGGTTGTGCCCTGTACGGATTCCAACAGCCTGATTCCGAGATTGGCCATCGTCCTTTTCACGACCTCTCGTATTTGTAAGTTGTTTATTGTTTTGCCTTGATAGTTTATATCACCATAAAGATTTTCCAACATTGTTGTGAGGTCTCAGGTCATTATTGTTTTTATTTTGATGTTTGGCCAATGTGGATTTCAGCTTGGCTGATCAGATGATTTTAGAATATGCATCAGACTTTTCAATAACAATTCAGCAGGATGTCATCCGTCAACGTGAGACTCATTTCCAACCATTGTACATCATATGACACTAATATTGTGAATTCATCATCGTAGCAATGGAGGTCATTACTGGTATATTGTAAGACAGTTCCAAAATTCTAGGACTTCAGTAATTCTGGGTTATTATTCGAGTCTGCAAGCTGCAGATTTGTAATAATATTAGACAAAAAAAATAGCATTTAATGTAAAGATGTTTTGCATGTATGTATAAATGAATTGTTTTCCTCAAACATTATGATAACGCAATTATCTGCTGCAACAAACCGTATGTAACTAAATGACTATTGTTTTATTATCACAACTTTAGATTGATAACAAAAAGCAAAAGAACAATGAGCAAAATCAATTTAAGATACCGTCTGCAACTCTGTCAGGATTTTCAACTGACCAACGTGGACAAGAAGTCCGATAAAGATTTTGGTCTTTAATCATGCTATACTTTGTTGTACTAGCTACCGACTTCTACATGGCACTTCCCTTACTCGAGTGAAGTCCTGTTGGTCCGAAACAGACTCAACTATTCTTGTACACTTGAAATTGCACCAGACATGACAAAACATGACATTCACACATCATGTGTGCATAAAACCAGGTGTAAAGCAAGTCGAAATAAGATATCCACACATCATGTGTGCCCAGCATCCCAGAACTTAGTCAATACCCAGCCAAGAGCCCGAAAAGGGACTATTGTGTTTTGTACAAACTGTTTTGTTTGCTACGATGAGGGAATAATGAGTGAAGAAATGTTTCCTAACGAAAAGGGAAACATCCTTTAAAGTCATTTATAACTTAAGCCAATCGTTTATCGTATTAATGTATCCATGACGCATAATAACAGATGAGATATTAAAGGAAATGTTTTAGCAATACTAATTGCTTCAGGTGTAAAAACAGACGAAAGAAGACTAATAATGACTTATTTAACCACAAGCACTAAACATCTGAGCTGTTTAATCGTCCGCATCTTATCCGCTCTTAACCGCCCTTAACCTTCTTATTTTTTAATCATTTATATAAGCATCAATTTCCCGATCGTATCACAGACAATTTGTTGCTCGGACAATGCAAACCATGACACGTGTTTTGTAAAATTCGACAGAACAGAACAGACCAATTTTGTTCAAATCAGTGACTTGAGCTCACAGGGCCCTTCTTAACTTCACAGAAGCATTTACATTCAGAGAATGGAAGCCGGACATTTCAAGATTATATTTAAACTCTATTTTCTGAATTAACTAAATTTAAATACAACAGAACCTTTTTTTTATTTTTAGATTCGTATTTCGAATAAAATGTTTCAATATATTTGACCAAACTAACATGATATTTTTGTTTTTATTACATGTGTGGAAAACGTACAGTATCTCCTATGGCACCAAGTGCCCTGATTAAACTATTTTACACACAGATTTACAGAAGTTGCTTGCGGCCAGATGATGTTGTTGAGGATGTCTCGAATGAGTGCTTGAATAACTATTTTGTTGACTTAGGGATAGAGGATTATTTCCTTATTTGTCAATGCAAATGGTTAAAAAAAGCCAAAAAGGGTGGCAAGCAATCTTGCAAGATAATGACATTATTCACAGAAAGGATGTCTCCTGTGATCCTTAGTGTATTGGGTTGTATTGACCTGGCATCGTCCTGCTAAAGGGCCAGCGGCATTCAATACCGTGTTCTGGTAATGACATTATTCACAGAAAGGATGTCTCCTGTGATCCTTAGTGTATGGAGGTTGTATTGGCCTGGCATCATCCTGCAAAAGGGCCAGTGGCATTGAATACCGTGTTCTGGTAATGACATTATTCACAGAAAGGATGTCTCCTGTGATCGTTAGTGTATGGGGGTTGTATTGACCTGGCATCATCCTGCAAATGGGCCAGTGGCATTGAATACCATGTTCTGGTAACTGGCCTGGTTACTGTACTACTGTCCACAGGATGTTTGTTCAAAGCCGATGATGACCTCACAGTAACAAAATGATTATGCAGATGTAAGGAATGGCGGTGCAAGTTTTTTTTATGGCGTTGATGACCCTCGGTTTTCCTATACTTTGACCTATCATTGTCTTGTCTGTTTGTATGCTTCTTTATTGAAGCTCAGTTATTGCGGTTTGGGCACAAGCGAAGATTGAGCAAATTGGCACATCGTGCCTTTAACTGCAGGGTACACATTTCCTTCTCGTTTTTGTGCTTGTAAATTTCGTATGCAACATTTGTGGTCGTTACTGTAGTGCTGCCAAACATGCTTAGTGGTGGTTTTTATACCGTTTTGCTCCATCTTGTCCTTTTTCATGTGCGTAACATATTTGATGAAAAAAGGTTCGTCAAAGTTGATATTTTGGAAGATACATTATTTTTCACTGGGTACATTTAATGTTGTGTCCAAGTGATGTTGTTGAATTATAAAATTCCCAATGGAAACATTATTATATAAATTATTTTGGTATAGTTACTTTTGGCTGTGAGTTTAGTAACTTAAACATTGAACATTTGTATGATAAACGAAACGTGCGTGAAGACAACAGACAACAGACGGTGTGCTTTGGCATAACGTACATGTGTGAACAAAAGGTTAAAATGTTTATCCAACATTTAGACTCTTGAAAAAGTATTTTATCATATAGTGAAAAGGGGCCTATGGGAAATTGGACTTTCAGAGTCATGAAATGAAGATTATCATATATCAATATCTAATAAACTGGTGATAGTTTACTAATAAATGATTTTTTTATTATGTTACTTTTCAGACTGTAACACTAACGTTTCTGGAATACTCGTTATGATAAATGGTAACATGTTTAAATTTCATTTTACTTAGCAATACCCTGCCACTTCACATATATAACTCCAAATATTTCAACATAAAACTTATTACTAAGCTGATTTATTCAATCCTAAATAATCGTTTTTTAATTAGAACCGTTTTCAAGACATAAATATGAAACGATATCAAATATGTATTTATAAAGATTTTAAAAAAATAATTCTTTGTCTGGTACATGGTATATTTACCATGGCATGATATCTATATAATACTAGTATATATTTAATTATTCATTACACCTGTTCATCATTAACATATAATATGCTTTTATCATTACTGACTTGTATAAGTAATCAATGGAACCAAAAAAAAACTAATAATGAAAAAATGTAAAACTATGTATGTTATTCAAGTCTGGCTACCATCCCGCATTTTGGTCACCGCACATGCATGTTACAAGGGAACTCCATTTGCAAAGCCATAGGAAGCTGGAAGAAATGCAAAGAAGAGACATGTATCCATTACCTTTCATTATCACGAGACTGTAGATTGGGGATGTATTACATACAGACATACCTGTCTTGAACATAGTCAAAACCACTTGCATAAAAAGAGGTGGAAGTCGGTTTTATGACAGAGGCGATGGATGAGCCATTGCTAAAGACAGAATAACTTCACGAAACATTGGCAAAGCTGACATTGTCGTCATTTATTTCATTAGTGTAGATATACTGGTGGAGACGGCGATAGGTAGTGTAGTGTAGTAGCACTCGACCAGAAAACATTTACAGCTTTGGTTATACAAGTACCACTCGATCACTCAGCTCTACTATGTGGGTATGCAGAAAAACATTTTATGTCATTATGACCAGGTTTTAGAGGCATCGAAAGTGACAAATAAAATACAGAAATGGAAAATAGCATACAGTAATGAAATATATATATGCATTTATTACTCAACCGTGGTGAGATCACTCATTAGATAACAATAAGTTGGTTACACACATGTGTGATACCACCGCGTGCTGTCGTTACGTCATAATCGGCGCGTTACGTCATAGTCGTTTTTGGTTGACGTCACAATGTAAGCCGCGCGACTACAATAGTGGGTGACCTATTTGCAAGTAAACGTCACTAAAAACGATTTTATTGAAATTCAGCGCTATTTACATCATTGAGTAATAAATAAAATACTAAACTCGGTCCCGTTTTATAACATGTTTATGAAACTCGTGAATGGCATCGGCATTTAACTCGCTTTCGCTCGTTTAAATACAAAACCATCCACTCTTTTCATTAAACATGTTATCAAACGGGACGTCGTTTAGTATTCTATATATATATGTACTTTATTACAAAAGATAATGATTTTGCCGTTAAAAAAACTCCACTTCACTGACACTCAATCATTGTACAATGGATTCCACAGATCCAGCACTAGACCATTGAAGAGAATGACTTGGGGCAATAATGGCATCAACGTAGTTTTATATATTTACATGCACATAGATGTCATTCTCGAACACTTGACCAGTGTTGACCGAGGGCCATGACCTCTAAGTAGGTGTAGAGTAAGTGTCTTGAGAGTTGTACGTGTTATTGCTGGTATCATATCAACCTTCAGACACAAGTTTGTTTGAGTAACAGAAAACAGTATAGCAAAACGGTCTCTATGAATGTATCCGATTTTAACCAGATGATCAGATGGCAAATTTAGAACAGAAAGTCCATTGTAGGTTAGTCTTTGAGCGGTGGTACTTTTGTGATATAAATGATATGACATGTAGTAGTAAATGTTAGATGATATTTGTCCAAAAGAGCCACACAATAATTTTGATATTTTCGCATTGTAAAAATGTGTTAACTTCGCTGCTGGTCAAATATCACTTTCAATTTATAATAATACTACAATTGCTTTGCAGAACTGCAGTCAGCGTAAAATTAAACGTTTAGGATGCTCTCCCAAGATTCTTTAAATATTTATAATTTAGTATAATAGCATGGCACATTCTTAACGTAAGGTTTATATAGTTATAAGTCCAGGAAGACTCATACATAGCTGAATAAGATAATGAAGTAAAAGAAACATTTTTGACATCAGACTTGTTCTACATGGATTTGCCAACCAAGTGCTTTAGATTGATTTGAATAGTTTTCTTGTTAAGAGGAAATCCGTGTAAAACCTTGAATAAAACTTTAAAAACTTGTATAGACTTGGGTAGTTGAGATCGATGTTCCTCAAGTTACCGTGTCAGTATATATTAAGTGGGGCATGTTAGGCAGTGAGCAATCTATTGTGGATCTTTTCTGCCATTGCGACTTCGTTCCTTCGTGTTTCTGAGCGTAAGGCGAAATAGTGAAGACTCAAAGAATGCTGATTTCTGCCACCATAGTATATAACCATCTGTATGGACAGCTGTGTGCGTCTGTATTCAAATATATGTGGGTGTTACAACTTAAATTACCTATGACGCAGAGACAACGTACAGATCAAGTCGTTGCAGAGATGATTTTGTTTGCAATAAATAAAGGATATCTGTATTTTCCTATATTGAATATAAATGGTAAACCTTATAATCTGTAAGTCGTCACAAGATGTCATTGGTATGAATAGCCAAGGATCAGAGTAAGCCTATCGATGAAGGATGGTATATAAAATAAATAAACCCATGGATCTACTGTCGTCAGTGTACAAAACTGATGACATTTCAAGAGTGGTAAAATTCGTAAAATCTTTGTGGAATTTATTTTTTATTGATCATAACTGATGCACACGAATAAAACCACATATGAAATTATGAAATTCGTGAATGGTATCGGTATCAAACTCGTTTTCGCTCATTACATATCAAACCATTCACGCGTTTCATACAATGCTATTAGTGCTCTATATACACAGCAGTATGAACAAAATTGGGAGGAGAACATACCTTCAGTGAAGGCCGACATTCTTCACACGGTTCAGAGAAATCAGAGCCCGTGTATTGATAAGCGTGCATGTGCTGAATCCTTTAACAGACTAACCTGCTTCTGGAATTCGGTAGACAACCCTTCTGTGTATTGCCTGGGTATAGGAGGAAAGAACCATGGCTAATATTAGATGGATTACTTCAGGTTTTGTAAATGTCAGTAATAATTAATTAGTTAGGGATTTGTCAAGGTTGAATTGTGTAAAGTGACTGAAATAAAATGTACATATATATTATTAACCGTTAGAGTATGTTTAATAGTTGTTCGTTAATTTCGAAATTCGTTTACTATATCAGAAAAAAATGCATGAAGTAGGAAACAAGTCTTTGGTCTTTTGTATAAATTTTCGTTTTATCAACAATCTACATGAAATTCTACTAAAGCTTATGCCTGCATTAGAAATTAAGATCATTAACATATTCATTCTTGAGATGTGTATCAAGAGAGAAGTTCTAAGCTTGCAAGTATTGATTTATTCATTTCAAATATGCAATTGTAGAATTGTTTCAATATGTACTATGGAGGTGACTTACCACATATTCCGAAAATCAAGATGTGTTTGTTAAACACCCAAGCCCCCGGATATCATCACAGTTTAAATATGACATAAAATAAAAGATCACAGTGTTCAAGACAAAAGGGGGACTACTACCTCCTGTGAATGATCAGGTTAAGTATTAAAGGCGCTGTAGCACGTTTTTTCGCTCAAATAAGTCGATGAAATGTATTTGAAAAATAATGTCACCAATAGTAAAACAGCATTCTCTCTCCGGAAAATCAAATTGAAAATGAGTGTACATGGTTCGGTAAAGCCACGGGGATCGTTTTTGTAATACGAAATGATTAAATTGTGTTCACAATAAAATGGCCGCCATGCATTTTTTGCTTTATACGCAACACCGTTATTATCACTACGGATAATTGGTTTGTTTAATAACATGTTTTACCCTCTAAAGTTAATATAAATGACATAAACTATCATTATAAATAGGAAATTTGAAAAATTAAAATTTGCAAAAAACGTGCTACAGCGCCTTTAAAGGTTAACTATTTCTGATTTACTATGATTACTATTACACTGATTTATCGAAAGTTATTGCTAAGGAAATCCTATATCTAAGGAAAAAAGGTTCCCTACCTCAAGGTCAAGGTAAACAAAAATAATGGGCTCATATGAAAGGTCCAATCACAACAAATGCACATCAAAAGTATCTCACTTACCGACTTACCAAGGCTAAAGTGTTTCGTAAAAACTGACAGAGATGTGAAAAACAACATTCCCTTGAATATCCGATTCGGAGGCATATAATATACTTAAAACAGTCGATCATAAAAGTTTTTAATCCTGTACTTAAATCTTTCGTAAATAACGGTAACTCATGAGATGAAGGACACATATAAATGGAAGGCGAGAGCAGAGTCTCACAACTGACAATGCACTAAAAGGAGAAGCTGAAGCATGCCAGCCACTTGCACTTACCTCGTGAAGTTGGTTATATGTTCCGAGGAAATACTACGCCTCCACTGCTCTAATAGCTTATGTGTTGGAATCCACGTACATAGTATAGACGAGTGGTCCATGGTGGAATGTGGATGGATGTCATATTTGTCAAACTCTTGTGAAGAACTCGTCCTTTCTAGCCGTGCCTCATTCTTCTCCATAACATACAGTGACAGTCACCGTAACACAAGACGCCATTGCTTTACAGTCGTAGTAGGAAAAAGACCGGCAGGTCCTACATTATGGCCGCCATAAAGAGAACCCTACTTTATGACAGACATAAGATTAAAACATACTGTGTGAACGACAAAAGAAACATCTCTTTCATGTCAGTCATAAGAAACATTCCTCTTCGCATCAAAAACGAAATAAAATAGTGTTACTTCTCTTATGCAAAACAAACCTGTTTGTATGTCGTATTTGTCAAACTCTTGTGAAGAACTCGTCCTTTCTAGCCGTGCCTCATTCTTCTCCATAACATACAGTGACAGTCACCGTAACACAGGACGTCATTGCTTTACAGTCGTAGTAGGAAAAAGACCTGCAGGTCCTACATTATGGCCGCCATAAAGAGAACCCTACTTTATGACAGACATAAGAGTAAAACATTCAACGACAAAAGAAACATCTCTTTCATGTCAGTCATAAGAAACATTACTCTTTGCAACAAAAACGATATTTTCTTTATGCAAAACGAACCTATTTGTACGTCGTGTTGACGACGTCAATGTGTTGTAGCACTAGTGATATGAGCAAACGTTGATCTCTTCTATAACAGGGTGAGAGTGTCGGTGTGGGTGTTAATAATGAGGCCTCGAGGGAGAGATTGAAGTAGTGGTGTGGTATATATCTAATGATACACATCTATTGGTAAACATCTAGTGGTACACACCTAGTCTAGTGGTAGTGGTACATATCTAGTGGTAACCATCTAGTGGTATACATCTATTTGTATATAGCTAGTGATACATATCTAGTGGTACATAATTAGTAGTACGTGTACATATTTAGTAGTAGATGCCCAATGAAACGTATCTAGCGGTTAATACGAGGGGCGTTCAATAAGTGTTGCAAGCGGGGCATTGGTGTTTACATAAACAGTGTCAGCTTATAGCAGGTGTTACTATAGTCAAAACATGACATTGACACATGTCAAAACAATTTCTAGACATAACAATTATTTAGATATAATAGCTGCGCTGACCTAGGGGTCTCCATAATCATTGATTCTCTCAAACATGAACAACGCGCTGTGATCAAGTTCCTTACTAAAGAGGGATGCAAAGCTACAGAAATACATAATCGTATGTGTAATGTGATGGGTGAGGATGCTCCTAACTTTTCAACAGTTTGTCGCTGGTCTCTTCAGTTCAAGCGGGGCAGGGAGTCCTTAGACGATGACCCACGGTCAGGCAGGCCATCTGAAGTCACCCGACCGGAAGTTATTGCCGCTATCGAAAGACGAATTTTAGCTGACCGCCGTGTTAAAGTTTCTGAACTGTCTTTGGAATTCCAGATATCAGTTGGAAGTGTTGAAAAAATAATTCATGACCATCTTGGTATGTCCAAGGTATCTGCAAGATGGGTACCCAGAAACCTCACAGCACAAGATCGCCAGAAAAGAACCGAAAGTTGCATGGAGCTCCTGGGTCGGTTTAATGCAGATGAAGCCAGGTTTTTGTCTCGTCTGGTGACAGGTGACGAAACCTGGATCCACCACTGGGACCCGGAAACTAAACTGGAATCCAAACAATGGAAGCACCCGAGTTCACCGCCTCCCCTGAAGTTTCGCACTCAACCATCAGCTGGCAAGGTTATGGCGACAATCTTTTGGGATGCAAAAGGCATATTATTAATTGATTACATGCCAACCAAAACTACAATGAAAGGTCAATATTATGCCAACCTAATGCAAGAATTGCGAAAAATAATTCGACAGAAACGCCGTGGAATGTTGACACGTGGTGTTCTGATTTTGCATGACAATGCTCCAGTCCACAAGTCAAGAGTTGCACAGGCCGCTATACGTGATTGTGGATTCGAACAGCTTAACCACCCACCATACAGCCCAGACCTAGCCCCCAGTGACTACTTCCTGTTCAGAAAACTAATGAATGCTTTTTTCATTATGTTACTTTTCAGACTGTAAGACTAAAGTTTCTGGACTACTCGTTAAGATAAATGGTAACATTTTTAAATTCATTGTATTTAGCAATGATTCCCTGCCACTCCAAATATTTCAACATAAAACTTCTGACTAAGCTGATTTATACAATTCTATATAATTATGTTTTATTAGAACTGTTTTCAAGACATAAATATGAACCGATATCAAATATGTATTTATAAAGATTTGAAAAAATATATTCTTTGTCTGGTACATAATTTATATTTACCATGGCATGATATCTATATAATACTAGTATATATTTAATTATTCATTATACCTGTTCATCATTTACATATATGCTTTCATCATGACTGACTTGTATAAGTAATCAATGGAACCAATAAACAAACTAATAATAAAAAAATGTAAAACTATGTATGTTATTTAAGTCTGGCTACCATCCCGCATTCTAGTCACCGCACATGCATGTTACAAGGGAACTCCATTTGCAAAGCCATAGGAAGCTGGAAGAAATGCAAAGAAGAGACATGTATCCATTACCTTTCATTATCACGAGACTGTAGATTGGTGATGTATTACATACAGACGTACCTGTCTTGAACATAGTCAAAACCACTTGCATAAAAAGAGGTGGAAGTCGGTTTTATGACAGAGGGGATGGATGAGCCATGGCTAAAGACAGAATATCTTCACGAAACATTGGCAAAGCTGACATTGTCGTCATTTATTTCATTAGTGTAGATATACTGGTGGAGACAGCGATAGCTAGTGTAGTGTAGTAACACTCGACCAGAAAAAACATTTACAGCTTTGGTTATACAAGTACCACTCCATCACTCATCTCTACTGTGTCGGTATGCAGAAAAACATTTAATGTCATTATGATCAGGTTTTAGAGGCATCGATAGTGACAATACACTCTGAATTGGATGTTAGTGATCTATTCATTATCTAAAGCATAATTTCCTGATGTTTAGATCACACGATAAAATGTGAGGTGAGGTGAGATTGGGCTTAACGCCGCTTACAAGAGTATATCACTTATATCAGACTGCTAGTATTATGACAGGGAGAAAGCCTGCAACATTATAGTTGCTTTACACTGCACGAGGAAAAGAAAGGATACCAACAAAATACAAGATAATAATCTACGAGTGATAAATACGACTGAAACATAGTTAGAACATATCTTGAGAAGCCAACTTATTTTTTTCATATATCTGTCCATGTTTTTAATACACAAGCCTTTTTAAAAACTAAAGGGGAGGAAAGGAGAGTGATATACATTAAGACGCCACCTTTAGTGGATGGACGTCCTACAGTCTGAGAAGGTACCTTATATCGATAGTACACCATCCTTTTTGTAATACAATGTCCATATTTCATATATTTAGGAGATAAACGTTAACCTACTGTGTTTGAAAATCAGAGACATGTTATACTGGATTGATAGCGAGTAAATTTAAAATTGAAACCGAAAGCGTAGCATCAAAACGTTACGCTCGGTTTTCAGATCCGGCTGGCCATAACTGCATTAGTGTCGTTATCTGAAGATCTTGTTACTGATGATGTTTGTCTTGCTAATCTTTCATTTAATGTAGCTCTAAATCACGCTACAGGAAATATTAATTTGATTTGTATCAGTTATTTTGATTTCCACAAGTAGAGCACACTTTAGAATCGGCCGTTTGTTCGGATAGATTGTGACGTCACATGGAAGATGCAACAATACGCGGTGAAGCGGCGCTAAAATCAGAGGAAGTTCAATCCAGAATTGATCACGTTTGATTTTTTCTGGAGAACCAATCAGAATCGAGTATCCAGCAATGTAATGGTAGAATGTCACTTAACGTCAAAATGTTCTGTACTTTATAACAAACATAATTTTGCCATTAAAAAACTCCACTTCACCGACACTCAATCATTGTACAATGGATTACACGGATCCGGCACTCGACCATTGAAGAGAATGACTTGGGGTAATAATGGCATCAACGTAGTTTTATATATTTACACTCACAATCATGTCATTCTCAAACACTTGGCCAGTGATGACCGAGGGCTATGACCTCTAAGTAGGTGTAGAGTAAGTGTCTTGAGAGTTGTAAGTGTTATTGCTGGTATCATATTAACCTCCAGACACAAGATTGCTTGTTTGTTTGGCTGTATATAATTTCAGTAACAGAAGACAGTACAGTAAAACCGTTATCTGTAAATGCAACCGAGTGTTTCCTGATGATCAGATGGTAAATTGTCAACGAAGGTACTTTTGTGACATTAATGATGTTTGTGATATCTTGCCCAAAAAAGCCACCCAATAATTTCGACGTTTTTGAATTGTAAGAATGTGTTAACTTCGCTGCTGTTCCAGAATCACTTTCAATTTGTAATAATTCTAAAAGTGCTTTCTGGAACTGCTGTCAGCGCAAAAGAAAATGTCCAGCAGTTTGTTAAACATTAGTATAATAGCATGGCACATTCTTAACGTAAGGTTTATATAGTTATAAGTTAAGGAGGACTCACACATAGCTGAATAAGGTAATGAAGTAAAAGAAACATTTTTGACATCAGACTTTTTCTACATGGATTTGCCAACCAAGTGCTTTAGATTGATTTGAATAGTTTTCTTGTTAAGAGGAAATCCGTGTAAAACCTTGAATAAAACTTTAAAAACTTGTATAGACTTGGGTAGTTGAGATCGATGTTCCTCAAGTTACCGTGTCAGTATATATTAAGTGGGGCATGTTAGGCAGTGAGCAATCTATTGTGGATCTGTTCTGCCATTTGCGACTTCGTTCCTTCGTGTTTCTGAGCGTAAGGCGAAATAGTGAAGACTCAAAGAATGCTGATTTCTGCCACCATAGTATATAACCATCTGTATGGACAGCTGCGTGCGTCTGTATTCAGATATATATGGGTGTTAACACTTAAATTACCTATGACGGAGAGACAACGTACAGATCAAGTCGTTGCAGAGATGATTTTGTTTGCAATAAATAAAGGATATCTGTATTTTCCTATATTGAATATAAATGGTAAACCTTATAATCTGTAAGTCGTCACAAAATGCCATTGGTATGAATAGCCAAGGATCAGAGCAAGCCTATTGATGAAGGATGGTATATACAATAAATAAACACATGGATCTACTGTCGTAAGTATACAAAACTGATGACATTTCAAGAGTGGTAAAATAAGCAAAATATTTTTGGAATTTATTTTGTTATTGATCATAACTGATGCACACGAATAAAACCACATATGAAATTATGTAATTCGTGAATGGTATCGGTATGAAACTCGTTTTCGCTCATTACATATCAAACCATTCACTCGTTTCATACAATGCTATTAGTGCTCTATATACACAGCATTATGAACAAAATTGGGAGGAGAACATACCTTCAGTGAAGGCCGACATTCTTCACACGGTTCAGAGAAATCAGAGCCCGTGTATTGATAAGCGTGCATGTGCTGAATCCTTTAACAGACTGTAACCTGCTTCTGGAATTCGGTAGACAACCCTTCTGTGCATTGCCTGGGTATAGGAGGAAAGAACCATGGCTAATATTAGATGGATTACTTCAGGTTTTGTAAATTTCAGTAATAATTAAATAGTTAGGGATTCGTCAAGGTTGAATTGTGTAAAGTGCATTAGAAATTAAGATCATTAACATATTCATTCTTGAGTTGTGCATCAAGAGAGAAGTTCTAAGCTTGCAAGTATTGATTTATTAATTTCAAATATGCGATTGTAGAATTGTTTCAATATGTACTTTGGAGGAGACTTACGACGTAGGACGACATATTCCGAAAATAAAGATGTGTTTGTTAAACACCTGAGCCCCCGGATATCATCACAGTTTAAATATGACATAAAATAAAAGATCACAGTGTTCAAGGCAAAAAGGGGACTACTACCTCCTGTGACTGATCAGGTTAAGTTTTAAAGGTTAACTATTACTGATTTACTATGATTACACTGATTTATCGAAAATTATTGCTAAAGAAATCCTATATCTTAGGAAAAAAGGTTCCCTACCTCACGGTCAAGGTAAACACAAATAATGGGCTCATCTGAAAGGTCCCATCACAACAAATGCACATCAAAAGTATCTCACTTACCAATTAAAAGTTATGGCCAACGCTAAAGTGTTTCCTAAGAACTGACAGAGAAGTGAAAAACATCATTCCCTTGAATATCCGATTCGGAGGCATATAATATAACAGTCGATCATAAAAGTTTTTAATCATGTACTTAAATCTTTCGTAAATACCGGTAACTCATGAGATGAAGGACACATATAAATGGAAGGCGAGAGCAGAGTCTCACAATTTTACAATGCACTACAAGGAGAAGCTGAAGCACGCCAGCCACTTACCTCGTGAAGTTGGTTTTATGTTCCGAGGAAACACTACGCCTCCACTGCTCTAATAGCTTCTGTGGTGAAATACACGTACATAGTATTGACGAGTGGTACATGGTGGAATGTGGATGGATGTCATATTTGTCAAACTCTTGTGAAGAACTCGTCCTTTCTAGCCGTGCCTCATTCTTCTCCATAACATACAGTGACAGTCACCGTAACACAACACGCCATTGCTTTACAGTCGTAGAAGGAAAAAGACCTGCAGGTCCTACATTATGGCCGCCATAAAGAGAACCCTACTTTATGACAGACATAAGAGTAAAACATACTGTGTGAACGACAAAAGAAACATCTCTTTCATGTCAGTCATAAGAAACATTCCTCTTCGCAACAAAAACGAAATAAAATAGTGTTACTTTTCTTATGCAAAACAAACCTGTTTGTATGTCGTATTTGTCAAACTCTTGTGAAGAACTCGTCCTTTCTAGCCGTGCCTCATTCTTCTCCATAACATACAGTGACAGTCACCGTAACACAGGACGTCATTGCTTTACAGTCGTAGTAGGAAAAATACATAAAGAGAACCATACTTTATGACAAATATAAGAGTAAAACATTCTGTGTGAACGACAAAAGAAACATCTCTTTCATGTCAGTCATAAGAAACATTCCTCTTTGCAACAAAAACGATAGTCTTACTACCACTTACACATAGTAAGTGCCATCCATCTTCCTATCTGTATAGATCACAAACTAATACCATCATAGGTAAAGGCTGTTGCCGTTTATTGTGCAGCAATGACACATACATACATTTAGGTAAAGGCTGTTGCCGTTTATTGTGCAGCAATGACACATACATACATTTAAACACATTGACAAATATACACATTTAGAACACAATGTGCAGTAATGACACATAATCACATTTATATAAACTCACATACTTTAATACATGTAAAATCCATCAATTCATTAAACTTCACCACTAGCACGCGCTCTAAAAAACCAGAGATAAAACCAAACTAATATTTGGCCAAATACTCTGGAAAAAGCGTCATGCCTGAATTTAATCATTTCATGACATCTCAAATATGACATTAATTATGCAATTTTGGTAAAGTCTTGTTGCTGCTTTGGACGACAAGCCTAGAATGGTTCTCACTACCACTGTACTTCTATGTATATCCCATTCTTTCCAAAACTAATAGCTGACCTCAGCTAACCGGAAAACTCTTATCTTCCATCTGACCATTCCCCTTTGGAATGTGTCTCTTCGTGAGACCTAAGACAACAATTCCCAGCTCCACTGTGTGCCGCTGGGAATAATATGTTTCTTTATGCAAAACGAACCTGTTTGTACGTCGTGTTGACGACGTCAATGTGTTGTAGCACTAGTGATATGAGCAAACGTTGATCTCTTCTATAACAAGATGAGAGTGTCGGTGTGGGTGTTAATAAAGAGGCCTCGAGGGAGAGATTGAAGTAGTGGTGTGGTAAATATCTAATGATACACATCTATTGGTAAACAACTAGTGGTACACATCTAGTCGAGTGGTAGTGGTACATATCTAGTGGTAATCATCTAGTGGTATACATCTATTTGTATATAGCTAGTGATACATATCTAGTGGTACATAATTAGTAGTACGTGTACATATTTAGTAGTAGATGCCCAATGAAACGTATCTAGAGGTAAATATCTCGTAATAAATACCTAGCTATAGTGTTACATATCTAGTAGTACAAATCTAGTGGTACATATATAGAGGATATTATGTTTATGATGCTATGTTTACGACCCCAGTGCCTGAATATTAGTATTTCCCGAGCGAGAGCGATATTTTGTTTATACGAAAGTCGTTAAATCAATGAAAATATGCTAAAATTCACTTTCAACCATAGGCTGGCGACCCGCCGCCGCCGCATTTAGAACGCAACTTCATAGACGAAGCGTGGCGTCATAGCATTGTTTATGACGTCACGTCGCCATGAGAAAGGGATATGTTTCCCTAGTGCATCGTACAGGTCTAGTAGTACATAGCTAGTGGTAAATATGTATGTTTGAAATTGTATTTGAGTATTAAAACTTGCTTTTACACACAAATCCAAATTAATTGTTGTGAATAAATATTATATTTACTTTCTCAATGTCAGTTTCTGAAAATCGTAATGTTGCTTTTACATAAAATTCTAATTACTTTTTGACTAACTTTGTAATTGCTTTTTATATCGTATTTCTGATAGGCAACTATTTTATTTAATTTCATTCGTTTTACAATTGCAAATTTATAATTTCGAAAAAATCTGCTTTGTAATTAAAACTTCATATTTGAACACCGTGAATGGTCAATAAACGAGTTCATGTATTGGATCCCTTTTTGAAAGAATTCACTGTTTACAATTCATATAAGTACAATTTAAAATTAAAATTAGCATATTAAACACTTCATTTCTCTGGCGCAACATTTGCCATTGAGAAAATCCGAACTGTTACTTTCTGATCACAAAAACATGACATTCCCAATATTCAACCTCCCCGTTGGTTTGCTAATGTAAGCATTCTTCACGCCAAACACATCTCTGGTTGGAATCCAGCAACAACAATCCAGGAGTTCTTTTGGAGTTCATTGTAACAATCTCTGTTAACTATCTCAGAACACACAAACTTGTATAGTTTTCTTAATAAATCTACTTTTCAAAACAAACTTCTTAACTTTCATTTCAATTTCAGCCACACCTCACATAAAGTACTTGTGAAAAGTACATAAACAATACAACTTAAAAGTTATTCATTAAGAGACAGAGGAGATTAATTGACAAACTGAATTAAAATATGAAAACAACGGAATTGATATTTATTATATGACGAGCGGTGAAATACTGGGATTTATGAGTGTAATAAACTGTCTATCAAGCTACAGTGAAAATAACTTATATTTTCACTGCGAACAGTGACTTATATAATTTGACGTCATAAAACAAAGTTCTTACACGGCGAATTGGCTTATGACGTCACAGTGTTGCTTTGGTGACGGGCTGTTCCCAGCGGCCGTTCGGCGAGAAAACGACCCTTTTCGGACGTAATTACAACTTGAAGGATAACCTCATATCATAAATGGAATATTCGTCAATTCTTGACAAATACCATGTTTATCTCATCTCGTGCGCCACTCGTGAAAATATAATATTTCTACCTCACTCCATGAGATAAACATGGTATTAGTCAAGAAAAGACAGATATCCTCTATATATTTAAAAGGGCAAAACCCATAGCTTGCATTGAAGTAAACCCATATCGACTAGTCTAATACGCATCTGTACAAAGCCAGTGCTCGCTCATTATGTAATAAAACTCATACCGACTGATCATCATGTTCTCTATTCGCCTACATCTCGAGTTGCCTACAGTTTTAATGTAGTATTTCATGGCTTGTTTACCACTGATTCCTCAGTAACAGACCTACGTCACCCTATGATGTGAACGTGTATTCATTTAACAGAAATTAATAATAATCCTGGATAAGGAAAATTGATTTTGATGAGTAAGATTGATTGTGATATGAAACACAATGATCCTATAGACTCCGATGAAAAATTAATTTATATGAAATATTCACGTTAAAACAATAATAACAAATGGGAATAAAATCTTCTTTTTGGGAAAATAATTTACTTTGAATTCGTTAACGGAAAACTAGATGTACAAACCAAAATATTACAGTTAGTTTTAACTAGTATAGGTTGTAAATGACAACACGAATATGATTAAACACACAAGGCCATTTGTGCACAGGTCTAGTGTTATCTCACAACATACAGTCGATTCTTGTGGCTGTTGCGTAGTAATTGTATTCGTCCTCGTTTTATTTAAACCCAGTTTTGACCTTATTTTGGAAGGACTAATATTCCTTTTCCACTATATACACTTTTATTATATGACGAGCAATGAAATACTGAGATTTGTCAGTGAAATAAACTGTCTATCAAGCTACAGGGAAAATAACTTATACGTTCACTGCGACCAGTGACTGATATCATTTAACGTCATAAAACAATGGTCTGACGCAGCGAATTGGCTTATGGCGTCACAGTGTTACTGTGGTGACGGGCTGAAAACGACCCTTTTCGGACGTAATATAAATACAAGGATAATATCATATAATAGATAGAATATCCGTCAACAGTCACTCACGATCCCTGTCCCTGGTATGGCGGGCTCATCATAAGAGAAGGGGTGCATATTGTTAACCTTTTTAATCAGCTCTGTTTTTGTAGGCGAATAGGATTGGAGGCGATTAGAGGCTAAACTAACTGTTCGCGATATGTGGTCAAGGTTTAAGGCTATATGTCTGAGGTGGTATGCGCATGTGGTTGCTTCTTCAATGACGTTGTCCACTACCTTTTCACATGTAGAATTCACCAAAATAAAAGATATATAACTTGTATGATTTTTGTCATGGCTATGGCCACACTTGCACAGTACTCGCGCATGCATTATATGTCTCAAATAATGAACAAATAATTTTATTTTGATGTTTGGCAAATGTTGAATTCAGCTTGGCTGATCAGATGATTTTCGAATATGCATCAGACTTGTCAATAACAATTCAACAGGATGTCATCCGTCAACGTGAGACTCATTTCCAACCATTGTACATCATATTACACTAATATTGTGAATTCATCATCGTAGCAACGGAAGTCACTACTGGTATGTTGTATGACAGTTACCAAATTCTAGGACTTCAGTAATTCTGGGGTATTATTCGAGTCTGCAAGCTGCAGATTTGTAATCATTCTGAAAAAAAATTAGCATTTAATGTAAAGATGTTTTGCATGTATGTATAAATGAATTGTTTTCCTCAAACCTTATGATAACGCAATTATCTGCTGCAACAAACCGTATGTAGCTAAATGACTATTGTTTTATTATCACAACTTTAGATTGATAACAAAAAGCAAAAGAACAATGAGCAAAATCAATTTTAGATACGTCAGCAACTCTGTCAAGCCTTTCAGTTGACCAACGTGGACAAGAAGTCCAGAAAAGATTTTGGTCCTTAATCATGTTATACTTTGTTGTACTAGCTACCGACTTCTACATGGCACTTCCGTTACTCGAGTGAAGTCCTGTTGGTCCGATACAGACTCAACTATTCTTGTACTCTTGAGATTGCACCGGACATGACAAAACATGATTTACACATCATGTTTGCATAAAACCAGGTGTAAAGCAAGTCGAAATAAGATATCCACACAGCATCCCAGAACATAGTCAATATCAAGATACCCAGCTAAGATCCCGAAAAGGGAGAATTGTGTTTTGTACAAACTGTTTTGTTTACTACGATGAGGGAATAATGAGTGAAGAAATGTTTCCCTAACGAAAAAGGAAACATCCTTTAAAGTCATTTATAACTTTAGCCAATCGTTTATCGTATATATGTATCCATGACGCATAATAACAGATGAGATATTAAAGGAGATGTTTTACCAATACTAATTGCTTCAGGTGTAAAAACAGACGAAAGAAGACTAATAATGACTTATTTAACCACAAGCACTAAACATCTGAGCTGTTTAATCGTCCGCATCTTATCCGCTCTTAACCGCCCTTAAGCTTCTTATTTTTTAATCATTTATATAAGCATCAATTTCCCGATCGTATCACAGACAATTTGTTGCTCGGACAATGCAAACCATGACATGTGTTTTGTAAAATTCGACAGAACAGAACAGACCAATTTTGTTCAAATCAGTGACTTGAGCTCACAGGGCCCTTCTTAACTTCACAGAAGCATTTACATTCAGAGAATGGAAGCCGGACATTTCAAGATTATATTTAAACTCTATTTTCTGATTTCAACTAAATTTAAATACAACCGAACATTTTTTTTTATTTTTAGATTCGTATTTCGAATAAAATGTTTCAATATATTTGACCAAACTAACATGATATTTTGGCACTCTGGGATGAAAATATTTATTATCTTGAATTACAAAAATACCTTGCTAAGTCCAATCACACAGTCGTCATGTTTTATCCAAATTCCTAAATTTAATAGAACTGGTGGGTAAAAGTCAATTTGCAGAATAAACAGATTTTAAAAACGAAAACAGAAGGCTGTATTTTTTATTACATGTGTGGAAAACGTACAGTATCTCCTATGGCACCAAGTGCCCTGATTAAACTATTTTACACACAGATTTACAGAAGTTGCTTGCGGCCAGAT
This sequence comes from Gibbula magus, assembly GCA_936450465.1. Taxonomy (NCBI): domain Eukaryota; kingdom Metazoa; phylum Mollusca; class Gastropoda; order Trochida; family Trochidae; genus Gibbula; species Gibbula magus. Next base: position 26,234,193 of record OW388295.1, on the reverse strand, counting down.
GATGTTGTTGAGGATGTCTCGAATGAGTGCTTGAATAACTATTTTGTTGACTTAGGGATAGAGGATTATTTCCTTATTGGTCAATGCAAATGGTTAAAAAAAAAGCCCAAAGGGTGGCAAGCAATCTTGCAAGATAATGACATTATTCACAGAAAAGATGTCTCCTGTGATCCTTAGTGTATTGGGTTGTATTGACCTGGCATCGTCCTGCTAAAGGGCCAGCGGCATTGAATACCGTGTTCTGGTAATGACATTATTCACAGAAAGGATGTCTCCTGTGATCCTTAGTGTATGGAGGTTGTATTGGCCTGGCATCATCCTGCAAAAGGGCCAGTGGCATTGAATACCGTGTTCTGGTAATGACATTATTCACAGAAAGGATGTCTCCTGTGATCGTTAGTGTATGGGGGTTGTATTGACCTGGCATCATCCTGCAAATGGGCCAGTGGCATTGAATACCATGTTCTGGTAACTGGCCTGGTTACTGTACTACTGTCCACAGGATGTTTGTTCAAAGCCGATGATGACCTCAGAGTAACAAAATGATTATGCAGATGTAAGGAATGGCGGTGCAAGTTTTTGTTATGGCGTTGATGACCCTTGGTTTTCCTAAACTTTGACCTATCATTGTCTTGTCTGTTTGTATGCTTCTTTATTGAAGCTCAGTTATTGCGGTTTGGGCACAAGCGAAGATTGAGCAACTTGGCACATCGTGCCTTTAACTGCAGGGTACACATTTCCTTCTCGTTTTTGTGCTTGTAAATTTCGTATGCAACATTTGTGGTCGTTACTGTAGTGCTGCCAAACATGCTTAGTGGTGTTTTTTATACCGTTTTGCTCCATCTTGTCCTTTTTCATGTGCGTAACATATTTGATGAAAAAAGGTTCGTCAAAGTTGATATTTTGGAAGATACATTATTTTTCACTGGGTACATTTAATGTTGTGTCCAAGTGATGTTGTTGAATTATAAAATTCCCAATGGAAACATTATTATATAAATTATTTTGGTATAGTTACTTTTGGCTGTGAGTTAGTAACTTAAACATTGAACATTTGTATGATAAACGAAACGTGCGTGAAGACAACAGACAACAGACGGTGTGCTTTGGCATAACGTACATGTGTGAACAAAAGGTTAAAATGTTTATCCAACATTTAGACTCTTGAAAAAGTATTTTATCATATAGTGAAAAGGGGCCTATGGGAAATTGGACTTTCAGAGTCATGAAATGAAGATTATCATATATCAATATCTAATAAACTGGTGATAGTTTACTAATGAATGCTTTTTTATTATGTTACTTTTCAGTCTGTAACACTAAAGTTTCTGGAATACTCGTTAAGATAAATGGTAACATGTTTAAATTTCATTTTACTTAGCAATACCCTGCCACTTCACATATATAACTCCAAATATTTCAACATAAAACTTATTACTAAGCTGATTTATACAATCCTAAATAATCGTTTTTTAATTAGAACCGTTTTCAAGACATAAATATGAAACGATATCAAATATGTATTTATAAAGATTTTAAAAAAATAATTCTTTGTCTGGAACATGGTACATTTACCATGGCATGATATCTATATAATACTAGTATATATTTAATTATTCATTACACCTGTTCATCATTAACATATAATATGCTTTCATCATGACTGACTTGTAGAAGTAATCAATGGAACCAATACAAAAAATAATAATAATACAAATGTAAAACTATGTATGTTATTCAAGTCTGGCTACCATCCCGCATTCTAGTCAGCGCACATGCATGTTACTAGGGAACTCCATTTGCAAAGCCATAGGAAGCTGGAAGAAATGCAAAGAAGAGACATGTATCCATTACCTTTCATTATCACGAGACTATAGATTGGTGATGTATTACATACAGACATACCTGTCTTGAACATAGTCAAAACCACTTGCATAAAAAGAGGTGGAAGTCGGTTTTATGACAGAGGCGATGGATGAGCCATTGCTAAAGACAGAATATCTTCACGAAACATTGGCAAAGCTGACATTGTCGTCATTTATTTCATTAGTGTAGATATACTGGTGGAGACAGCGATAGCTAGTGTAGTGTAGTGTAGTAGCACTCGACCAGATAAACATTTACAGCTTTGGTTATACAAGTACCACTCGATCACTCAGCTCTACTATGTGGGTATGCAGAAAAAACATTTTATGTCATTATGACCAGGTTTTAGAGGCATCGAAAGTGACAAATAAAATACAGAAATGGAAAATAGCATACCGTAATGAAATATATATATGCATATATATGTACTTTATTACAAAAGATAATGATTTTGCCGTTAAAAAAACTCCACTTCACTGACACTCAATCATTGTACAATGGATTCCACAGATCCAGCAGTAGACCGTTGAAGAGAATGAATTGGAGCAATAATGGCATCAACGTAGTTTTATATATTTACATGCACATAGATGTCATTCTCAAACAGTTGACCAGTGTTTACCGAGGGCCATGACCTCTAAGTAGGTGTAGAGTAAGTGTCTTGAGAGTTGTACGTGTTATTGCTGGTATCATATTAACCTTCAGACACAAGTTTGTTTGAGTAACAGAAAACAGTATAGCAAAACGGTCTCTGAATGTATCCGATTTTAACCAGATGATCAGATGGCAAATTTAGAACAGAAAGTCCATTGTAGGTTAGTCTTTGAGCGGTGGTACTTTTGTGATATAAATGATATGACATGTAGTAGTAAATGTTACATGATATTTGTCCAAAAGAGCCACACAATAATTTTGATATTTTCGCATTGTAAAAATGTGTTAACTTCGCTGCTGGTCAAATATCACTTTCAATTTATAATAATACTACAAGTGCTTTGCAGAACTGCGGTCAGCGTAAAATTAAACGTTTAGGATGCTCTCCCAAGATTCTTTAAATATTTATAATTTAGTATAATAGCATGGCACATTCTTAACGTAAGGTTTATATAGTTATAAGTCCAGGAAGACTCATACATAGCTGAATAAGATAATGAAGTAAAAGAAACATTTTTGACATCAGACTTTTTCTACATGGATTTGCCAACCAAGTGCTTTAGATTGAATTGACTAGTTTTCTTGTTAAGAGGAAATCCGTGTAAAACCTTGAATAAAACTTTCTAAAACTTGTATAGACTTGGGTAGTTGAGATCGATGTTCCTCAAGTTACCGTGTCAGTATTTATTAAGTGGGGCATGTTAGGCAGTGAGCAATCTATTGTGGATCTTTTCTGCCATTTGCGACTTCGTTCCTTCGTGTTTCTGAGCGTAAGGCGAAATAGTGAAGACTCAAAGAATGCTGATTTCTGCCACCATAGTATATAACCATCTGTATGGACAGCTGTGTGCGTCTGTATTCAAATATATGTGGGTGTTACAACTTAAATTACCTATGACGGAGAGACAACGTACAGATCAAGTCGTTGCAGAGATGATTTTGTTTGCAATAAATAAAGGATATCTGTATTTTCCTATATTGAATATAAATGGTAAACCTTATAATCTGCAAGTCGTCACAAGATGTCATTGGTATGAATAGCCAAGGATCAGAGTAAGCCTATCGATGAAGGATGGTATATAAAATAAATAAACCCATGGATCTACTGTCGTGAGTGTACAAAACTGATGACATTTCAAGAGTGGTAAAATTCGTAAAATCTTTGTGGAATTTATTTTGTATTGATCATAACTGATGCACACGAATAAAACCACATATGAAATTATGAAATTCGTGAATGGTATCGGTATCAAACTCGTTTTCGCTCATTACATATCAAACCATTCACGCGTTTCATACAATGCTATTAGTGCTCTATATACACAGCAGTATGAACAAAATTGGGAGGAGAACATACCTTCAGTGAAGGCCGACATTCTTCACACGGTTCAGAGAAATCAGAGCCCGTGTATTGATAAGCGTGCATGTGCTGAATCCTTTAACAGACTAACCTGCTTCTGGAATTCGGTAGACAACCCTTCTGTGTATTGCCTGGGTATAGGAGGAAAGAACCATGGCTAATATTAGATGGATTACTTCAGGTTTTGTAAATTTCAGTAATAATTAATTAGTTAGGGATTTGTCAAGGTTGAATTGTGTAAAGTGACTGAAATAAAATGTACATATATATTATTAACCGTTAGAGTATGTTTAATAGTTGTTCGTTAATTTCGAAATTCGTTTACTATATCAGAAAAAAATGCATGAAGTAGGAAACAAGTCTTTGGTCTTTTGTATAAATTTTCGTTTTATCAACAATCTACATGAAATTCTACTAAAGCTTATGCCTGCATTAGAAATTAAGATCATTAACATATTCATTCTTGAGATGTGTATCAAGAGAGAAGTTCTAAGCTTGCAAGTATTGATTTATTCATTTCAAATATGCAATTGTAGAATTGTTTCAATATGTACTATGGAGGTGACTTACGACATATTCCGAAAATCAAGATGTGTTTGTTAAACACCCAAGCCCCCGGATATCATCACAGTTTAAATATGACATAAAATAAAAGATCACAGTGTTCAAGACAAAAGGGGGACTACTACCTCCTGTGAATGATCAGGTTAAGTATTAAAGGCGCTGTAGCACGTTTTTTCGCTCAAATAAGTCGATGAAATGTATTTGAAAAATAATGTCACCAATAGTAAAACAGCATTCTCTCTCCGGAAAATCAAATTGAAAATGAGTGTACATGGTTCGGTAAAGCCACGGGGATCGTTTTTGTAATACGAAATGATTAAATTGTGTTCACAATAAAATGGCCGCCATGCATTTTTTGCTTTATACGCATCACCGTTATTATCACTACGGATAATTGGTTTGTTTAATAACATGTTTTACCCTCTAAAGTTAATATAAATGACATAAACTATCATTATAACTAGGAAATTTGAAAAATTAAAATTTGCAAAAAACGTGCTACAGCGCCTTTAAAGGTTAACTATTTCTGATTTACTATGATTACTATTACACTGATTTATCGAAAGTTATTGCTAAGGAAATCCTATATCTTAGGAAAAAAGGTTCCCTACCTCAAGGTCAAGGTAAACAAAAATAATGGGCTCATATGAAAGGTCCCATCACAACAAATGCACATCAAAAGTATCTCACTTACCGACTTACCAAGGCTAAAGTGTTTCGTAAAAACTGACAGAGATGTGAAAAACAACATTCCCTTGAATATCCGATTCGGAGGCATATAATATACTTAAAACAGTCGATCATAAAAGTTTTTAATCCTGTACTTAAATCTTTCGTAAATAACGGTAACTCATGAGATGAAGGACACATATAAATGGAAGGCGAGAGCAGAGTCTCACAACTGACAATGCACTAAAAGGAGAAGCTGAAGCATGCCAGCCACTTGCACTTACCTCGTGAAGTTGGTTTTATGTTCCGAGGAAATACTACGCCTCCACTGCTCTAATAGCTTATGTGGTGGAATCCACGTACATAGTATAGACGAGTGGTCCATGGTGGAATGTGGATGGATGTCATATTTGTCAAACTCTTGTGAAGAACTCGTCCTTTCTAGCCGTGCCTCATTCTTCTCCATAACATACAGTGACAGTCACCGTAACACAAGACGCCATTGCTTTACAGTCGTAGTAGGAAAAAGACCTGCAGGTCCTACATTATGGCCGCCATAAAGAGAACCCTACTTTATGACAGACATAAGATTAAAACATACTGTGTGAACGACAAAAGAAACATCTCTTTCATGTCAGTCATAAGAAACATTCCTCTTCGCATCAAAAACGAAATAAAATAGTGTTACTTCTCTTATGCAAAACAAACCTGTTTGTATGTCGTATTTGTCAAACTCTTGTGAAGAACTCGTCCTTTCTAGCCGTGCCTCATTCTTCTCCATAACATACAGTGACAGTCACCGTAACACAGGACGTCATTGCTTTACAGTCGTAGTAGGAAAAAGACCTGCAGGTCCTACATTATGGCCACCATAAAGAGAACCCTACTTTATGACAGACATAAGAGTAAAACATACTGTGTGAACGACAAAAGAAACATCTCTTTCATGTCAGTCATAAGAAACATTCCTCTTCGCATCAAAAACGAAATAAAATAGTGTTACTTCTCTTATGCAAAACAAACCTGTTTGTATGTCGTATTTGTCAAACTCTTGTGAAGAACTCGTCCTTTCTAGCCGTGCCTCATTCTTCTCCATAACATACAGTGACAGTCACCGTAACACAGGACGTCATTGCTTTACAGTCGTAGTAGGAAAAAGACCTGCAGGTCCTACATTATGGCCGCCATAAAGAGAACCCTACTTTATGACAGACATAAGATTAAAACATACTGTGTGAACGACAAAAGAAACATCTCTTTCATGTCAGTCATAAGAAACATTCCTCTTCGCATCAAAAACGAAATAAAATAGTGTTACTTCTCTTATACAAAACAAACCTGTTTGTATGTCGTATTTGTCAAACTCTTGTGAAGAACTCGTCCTTTCTAGCCGTGCCTCATTCTTCTCCATAACATACAGTGACAGTCACCGTAACACAGGACGTCATTGCTTTACAGTCGTAGTAGGAAAAAGACCTGCAGGTCCTACATTATGGCCGCCATAAAGAGAACCCTACTTTATGACAGACATAAGAGTAAAACATTCTGTGTGAACGACAAAAGAAACATCTCTTTCATGTCAGTCATAAGAAACATTACTCTTTGCAACAAAAACTATATTTTCTTTATGCAAAACGAACCTATTTGTACGTCGTGTTGACGACGTCAATGTGTTGTAGCACTAGTGATATGAGCAAACGTTGATCTCTTCTATAACAGGGTGAGAGTGTCGGTGTGGGTGTTAATAATGAGGCCTCGAGGGAGAGATTGAAGTAGTGGTGTGGTATATATCTAATGATACACATCTATTGGTAAACATCTAGTGGTACACACCTAGTCTAGTAGTAGTGGTACATATCTAGTGGTAACCATCTAGTGGTATACATCTATTTGTATATAGCTAGTGATACATATCTAGTGGTACATAATTAGTAGTACGTGTACATATTTAGTAGTAGATGCCCAATGAAACGTATCTAGCGGTAAATACGAGGGGCGTTCAATAAGTGTTGCAAGCGGGGCATTGGTGTTTACATAAACAGTGTCAGCTTATAGCAGGTGTTACTATAGTCAAAACATGACATTGACACATGTCAAAACAATTTCTAGACATAACAATTATTTAGATATAATAGCTGCGCTGACCTAGGGGTCTCCATAATCATTGATTCTCTCAAACATGAACAACGCGCTGTGATCAAGTTCCTTACTAAAGAGGGATGCAAAGCTACAGAAATACATAATCGTATGTGTAATGTGATGGGTAAGGATGCTCCTAACTTTTCAACAGTTTGTCGCTGGTCTCTTCAGTTCAAGCGGGGCAGGGAGTCCTTAGACGATGACCCACGGTCAGGCATGCCATCTGAAGTCACCCGACCGGAAGTTATTGCCGCTATCGAAAGACGAATTTTAGCTGACCGCCGTGTTAAAGTTTCTGAACTGTCTTTGGAATTCCAGATATCAGTTGGAAGTGTTGAAAAAATAATTCATGACCATCTTGGTATGTCCAAGGTATCTGCAAGATGGGTACCCAGAAACCTCACAGCACAAGATCGCCAGAAAAGAACCGAAAGTTGCATGGAGCTCCTGGGTCGGTTTAATGCAGATGAAGCCAGGTTTTTGTCTCGTCTGGTGACAGGTGACGAAACCTGGATCCACCACTGGGACCCGGAAACTAAACTGGAATCCAAGCAATGGAAGCACCCGAGTTCACCGCCTCCCCTGAAGTTTCGCACTCAACCATCAGCTGGCAAGGTTATGGCGACAATCTTTTGGGATGCAAAAGGCATATTATTAATTGATTACTTGCCAACCAAAACTACAATGAAAGGTCAATATTATGCCAACCTAATGCAAGAATTGCGAAAAACAATTCGACAGAAACGTCGTGGAATGTTGACACGTGGTGTTCTGATTTTGCATGACAATGCTCCAGTCCACAAGTCAAGAGTTGCACAGGCCGCTATACGTGATTGTGGATTCGAACAGCTTAACCACCCACCCTACAGCCCAGACCTAGCCCCCAGTGACTACTTCCTGTTCAGAAAACTAATGAATGCTTTTTTTCATTATGTTACTTTTCAGACTGTAAGACTAAAGTTTCTGGAATACTCGTTAAGATAAATGGTAACATTTTTAAATTCATTGTATTTAGCAATGATTCCCTGCCACTCCAAATATTTCAACATAAAACTTATGACTAAGCTGATTTATACAATTCTATATAATTATGTTTTATTAGAACTGTTTTCAAGACATAAATATGAACCGATATCAAATATGTATTTATAAAGATTTGAAAAAATATATTCTTTGTCTGGTACATAATTTATATTTACCATGGCATGATATCTATATAATACTAGTATATATTTAATTATTCATTATACCTGTTCATCATTTACATATATGCTTTCATCATGACTGACTTGTATAAGTAATCAATGGAACCAATAAACAAACTAATAATAAAAAAATGTAAAACTATGTATGTTATTCAAGTCTGGCTACCATCCCGCATTCTAGTCAGCGCACATGCATGTTACAAGGGAACTCCATTTGCAAAGCCATAGGAAGCTGGAAGAAATGCAAAGAAGAGACATGTATCCATTACCTTTCATTATGACGAGACTGTAGATTGGTGATGTATTACATACAGACGTACCTGTCTTGAACATAGTCAAAACCACTTGCATAAAAAGAGGTGGAAGTCGGTTTTATGACAGAGGGGATGGATGAGCCATGGCTAAAGACAGAATATCTTCACGAAACATTGGCAAAGCTGACATTGTCGTCATTTATTTCATTAGTGTAGATATACTGGTGGAGACAGCGATAGCTAGTGTAGTGTAGTGTAGTAGCACTCGATCAGAAAAAACATTTACAGCTTTGGTTATACAAGTACCACTCCATCACTCAGCTCTACTATGTGGGTATGCATAAAAAAACATTTTATGTCATTATGACCAGGTTTTAGAGGCATTGCATGCGACAATGCACTCTGAATTGTATGTCAGTGATGTTGGGATTATAGAAAGCTCACAGATGCAGTAGCACTATAAACTACGCTCTAGTGTTAGTGTACATCTCAAACCATTAATGTTGGACTCGATTACGGTTCAGGAAAGAGCTGTTAACTTTCCAAAGGTTTTTTAAATATAAGTCAAATAGCGTGGCACCATCTTAATGTAAGGTTTATATGGTGTGAGTGTGAAATTCAGGAAGGCTTCCACATATTCGAAGAAGAGAATCAAGTAATTGATACCCATATGACACCAGTCTTTCTCAACGTAGATTTACCTCCAAAGTGCACTCCTAAAGGAATATTCCATCGCAAAATGGAAATAATGCTAAGAATGTTTGTTGGGCTAGCGATACATCCTATCCATTACTTTTTAGGTAATTTGCAAGATCTGCAATAAAAATTCAAACAGGGAAAAAATCGCAATTATCGGGCTCACAGGGCACCATGTTGCCAGAACGAGAGCGTGAAATGACGGGATTATGCTATGAAAGACACACCAAGAAATAAGGAGACGCCGCTGTTTTCAATGGCGAGAGATGCGGCCCTGTCAAGCATATTTTTTAAAAACCGCAACGATCTAGGTTTGAACGCCCCGGTGCCCAAAAGTATTAATTTCTGATCTCCAGATCAAATAAATATAAGATTTTTAATAGAAGATTACAGCACAATATCGGGAATATTTGCTTCATTAAAGATTTGCAACTGCTGTCAGCTGTTCAAGTTCGGGCGACGCGAGGTTTGAACATTGATAATTTTGTCAAGTAATTTCTAGACCATTTCATAAGTAGTTAAATTTAGATTACTTCTTAAATACCCATGTTGATATAAATTCATTAGTAAAATAACAAATATTTTACGGAAATTAAGTTTTTTTTGGCAGTAATTACATTAATTTTCGTTAAGATGTTTCGCTTGCAAGTCGGAGAGAATCCTGAACTAACCCTAAACTAAGCGATGTCTCGGTGTATTGTGAAAAGTTCGTAATCAAAACTTAATTCATATGTACGTATTAAACGTCATTTTATTCGACCAGAAACTGGCTTTCCTTCTTTGTGTATTATATTCTGATTGTTTAATATGGTATTTACCAATCATCATTAATCTAAAACTTAGTTCCATTAAAGTTTATATCACTGTTCGTACGAGACCAATTTGATTACGAATTATGGTAGTGGTTGTAGTGATGTACGCTTGTTTTAGGATTTATGATTTCGGCATAACTATTTGAACTTATTCTTTCAATTGATATGAATTATGAAGATTATCTTATTGTTATGGATTTTCAGGAAGATACTAATTTTAGTCAAATTCTAATGAATTGTCTTATTGAAATGAATCGGCGAACTGCGTAACATCTTAATGATTAACAAATATTTATAGGATATAATATTAAATGTCAATATTAGGAAATGATATTAGGAATAATATTTGTAATAAGCATCTGCAGTTTAAGTACAATTGGAAAAATGGGTGACAACAGAATATCATACTGTGAGTTCTAGTAAATTTCGGTGACTTCCTGGGAGAGTTAACCTTCGAACATATTATGCCAAATGGTCGCAGTGTTTACCAATTTGTGTTGTTTGTATCAATAAAAATAATATAATCGGGTAAGTATGATGTCATGTGTATAAGTTTAACGGTTATGAGCAACGGTTGGAAGATTAGCAGATAAGTAGCCGACAAAGTAATGGACAATAAACACATCTCGCCACACTCCTGAGTTAGAGAAAGTCGTAGCTTACCGAGGTACCAAATATTAATGCTAAAACTTGAATGCCGATCCGAATGAAAAGGAAAGGCGTACATAAAATGGCACACTGGTCATGTCTATACAAAACTCCCAAAATATCAAAATTGTATTACAATTTTGAAAACGTAATTAATTACTTAATTATCATACATATTATTACAAACCTACCAAACCATGATAGGTCCCTCCTACGAAATCACTGGTTCCCGCATAGACACTTGTATCATGTGAAAGTAAAATTTGAGATATATATGCAGAATTATCCAGGTATTTAATTTTATCGACAGGATATAATATTTTCGGGATTAATTCATCATCAAACTTTTGACAAGATGAAAGTATTAGGAGACCATTCCAGTAAACACATCCACAGGGAAGAACAGTGACATTGCATTGTGATTGAAAATTATGTGATTAAATTTTTGAAATTATAATTGCACATTTAATTTAACTTTTTACAACGCATTTTGAAAATCTTGAAGCTAAATAAGAATTGATCGTTACCGCAAACACCAATTTACAAATTAATTGGAATTAATTCCAGATATATACTAATTGAAGTACAGTTACTTGAATCAGGTTCAATGATTTATTTATATTAAACAATATCAAAATTTCTTTTTTCGACGTTGACAAACATTTCATTACACCTCAACTAGGCCTAATTGATATATTAACTAATTATAGCCATTGAGATACGTATCTTGAAATATTATTTTAGTTTGTAACTGAGGCTAATTCCTTAGATTCATTGTGATTAAATTTTATAATGTGCATGCGCGAAATAGACTTACGTTACGTGAAAGTTTCATTCAAACAAACTGAGCAGCCTTGAAGAACTGATGGAATATGAAATATGATGCATTCAGCGCCATGATCAAATTTCCGTGTATATTATCGTCACTCGCGTGTATGTTTTCTTACATACATAAGCCTATGGCTGGTATACCGATCCATTTTTTTTATCATGATAAGAAACCATTACAATTACAAAACAGACTGTTCCGGTATTTGTTTCGATCCAAAGACATTTATATACCGCGCGTGTACGGCAAGTAGTGGCGAGTATAAGCCGGTGCGCAAAGTAATCATCGCTAATTGAGATTTCCTATTCGCGTATTACCTTACTGAATTTTCTCCTTCCATAGCTAAATTCGCCGAAGTGCCCCCCTTTAATCAGTCCTATTCATAAGAATGAATAACACGATGACAAGTGCGCAGCGCAACACACGTCTAGTTTATTGTACAAACTACATACCGCACAAAGATGAACGGAGTTTACCATCGAAACTCCTTGCACGGATTTACGCTGGTGTGTCAATGACGCCATTTTTCTAGAAACATGCCCCCCACGTCGAGCCAAAGTGAGGGTTTATATTTGATGTAATTTCTTAACCCATTGACCAAACACACATATATTTTGTGAGAAATTACCTGATAACTAAATCTTTTGTTGGAAATATTTAGAAATTACGTTGGAATATTCCTTTAAGATTGAATTGACTAATTTTCTTGTTAAGAGGAAAACCCTGTTAAAAACTTGAATAAAACTTGTCGCTGTATAGACTTGACTACTTGAGATGTTCCTTTAGTTACCGTGTCAGTATTAAGCGAGGTGAGCAATCTGTGGTGGATCATTTCTGCCATTCGCGTCTTCGTTCGTTCGTGTTGCTAAATGTATGGCGAAACAGTGAAGACTCAAAGAATGGCAGAAATCAGCTTACATAGTATATGACCATCTGTATGGACAGCTGCGTGCGTCTGTATTCAAATATATATGGGTGTTAACACTTAAATTACCTTTGACGGAGAGACAACGTACAGTTCAAGTCGTTGCAGAGATGATTTAGTTTGCATTAAATAAAATATATCTGTATTTTCATAAAATTAAAATAGTCGTCACAAGATGTCCGTTGTATGACGAAGTATGAGATATAAAAAATAGACGAACCCATGGATCTACTGTTGTCACATATACAAACAATATGACATTTCAAGGATATTCTGTTGCTACCAATTACACACATGGTAAGCTTAGAGCTTTTGGATGCAAGATGTGGTTGAAAAAGAACTGATCCATTCGGTTATTACAACATGAAATTATGTAATTCGTTAATGGTATAATTGGTATTTAACTCGCTTCCACTTGTTACATATCAAACCATTCTCTCGTTTCATACAATACTATTAGTGCTCTATATACACAGCAGTGGGAACAACACTGGGAGGAGAACATACCTTCAGTGAAGGCCGACATTCTTCACACGGTTCAGAGAAATCAGAGCCCGTGTATTGATAAGCGTGCATGTGTTGAATCCTTTAACAGACTGTAACCTGCTTCTGGAATTCGGTAGACAACAACTCTGTGCACTGCCTTGGTATAGGAGAAAAGAGCCATGGCTAATATGAGATAGATTACTTCAGTTTTGTAAGTTCAGGCAATAATTGAATTGTTAGTGATCCGTCAAAGTAGAGTATTATAAAGTGATTGATATAACATGTAAAATATTTTCATTAACTTAGAAATTATTTTCTATTTCAGGAAAATACATACAGGAGAAAACACGTCTTTAGTCTTTTATATAAAGTTTCGTTTTAGCAAAACTCCTATACATTCTACTAAAATTTCTTCATGGGATTATTGGATCATTTGAACATTCATTCTTGAGATACGCATTCAGAGAGAATTGGTAAGCTTGTAAGTGTTTATTTATTTCAAATATTTGATTCACATAATTATTTTAGTATGTACTTCAGACGAATCTTGGTGTAGGATGTCACTCTGTGATGAGTGTTATACGTTGGACGACATATAATCATGATGTATTTGTTAAAAAATGATGATATGCCCCCGGATATAACCTCAATTTAAAACAAAATATCAGTGTTCAAGGTCAAAGGGTACTACAACTACCTGTTAATTGACAGGTTAACTATCACTAAGTTATCGAAAGTGATGGCTTAGGTTGAAATCTTCCGAAAAAGGTTCCCTATCTCAAGGTCACAAGGTCACAATCTCTGATTCGGGGGCGTCAACTGTCACTGATTTATCGAAAGTTATGGCCAAGGTTAAAGTCCCTACGCCAAGGTCAAGGTAAAACCATTATAACCTCATCTGAAAGGACTCATCACAATGAATGCACATGTACAGTATCAAAGGTTTACCAATCAAACGTTATAGCCAAGGCTAAAGTGTTTCGTAAAACCTGACAGAGAAATGAAAACAACATTCCCTTGAATATCCGATTCGGAGGCATATAATATACTTAAAACAGTCGATCATAAAAGTTTTTAATCCTGTACTTAAATCTTTCGTAAATACCGGTAACTCATGAGATGAAGGACACATATAAATGGAAGGCGAGAGCAGAGTCTCACAATTTTACAATGCACTACGAGGACAAGCTGAAGCATGCCAGTCACTTACCTCGTGAAGTTGGTTTTATGTTCCGAGGAAATACTACGCCTCCACTGCTCTAATAGCTTCTGTGGTGGACTCCACGTACATAGTATAGACGAGTGGTCCATGTTGGAATGTGGATGGATGTCATATTTGTCAAACTCTTGTGAAGAACTCGTCCTTTCTAGCCGTGCCTCATTCTTCTCCATAACATACAGTGACAGTCACCGTAACACAAGACGCCATTGCTTTACAGTCGTAGTAGGAAAAAGACATGCAGGTCCTACATTATGGCCGCCATAAAGAGAACCCTACTTTATGACAGACATAAGAGTAAAACATACTGTGTGAACGACAAAAGAAACATCTCTTTCATGTCAGTCATAGGGAACATTCCTCTTCGCAACAAAAACGAAATAAAATAGTGTTACTTCTCATATGCAAAACAAACCTGTTTGTATGTCGTATTTGTCAAACTCTTGTGAAGAACTCGTCCTTTCTAGCCGTGCCTCATTCTTCTCCATAACATACAGTGACAGTCACCGTAACACAGAACGTCATTGCTTTACAGTCGTAGTAGGAAAAAGACCTGCAGGTCCTACATTATGGCCGCCATAAAGAGAACCCCCCTAAGAGTAAAACATTCTGTGTGAACGACAAAAGTAACATCTCTTTCATGTCAGTCATAAGAAACATTCCTCTTTGCAACAAAAACGATATTTTCTTTATGCAAAACGAACCTGTTTGTACGTCGTGTTGACGACGTCAATGTGTTGTAGCACTAGTGATATGAGCAAACGTTGATCTCTTCTATAACAGGATGAGAGTGTCGGTGTGGGTGTTAATAATGAGGCCTCGAGGGAGAGATTGAAGTAGTGGTGTGGTAAATATCTAATGATACACATCTATTGGTAAACATCTAGTGGTACACATCTAGTCTAGTGGTAGTGGTACATATCTAGTGGTAATCATCTAGTGGTATACATCTATTTGTATATAGCTAGTGATACATATCTAGTGGTACATAATTAGTAGTACGTGTACATATTTAGTAGTAGATGCCCAATGAAACGTATCTAGCGGTAAATATCTCGTAATAAATACCTAGCTATAGTGTTACATATCTAGTGGTACATATATAGAGGATATTATGTTTATGATGCTATGTTTACGACCCGAGTGCCTGAATATTAGTATTTCCCGAGCGAGAGCGATATTTTGTTTATTACGGAATTCGTTAAATCAATGAAAATATGCTAAAATTCACTTTCAACCATAGGCTGGCGACCCGCCGCCGCCGCATTTAGAACGCAACTTTATAGACGAAGCGTGGCGTCATAGCATTGTTGATGACGTCACGTCGCCATGACAAAGGGATATTTTCCCCTAGGGCATCGTACAGGTCTAGTAGTACATATCTAGTGGTAAATATGTATGTTTGAAATTGTATTTACTCGAAAATTCAAATTGCTTTCTAAATGAAACTTAAACTCGCTTGTAAGCTGAAATTCGAAGTACTGTGTGAGTATTAAAACTTGCTTTTACAAACAAATCAAAATTAATTGTTGTGAATAAATACATTGTATCATATTTACTTTCTCAATGTCACTTTCTGAAAGTCGTTACGTTGCTTTTACATAAAATTCGAATTGCTATTTATATCTTATTACTGATAGGCAACTATTTCATTTAATTTCATTCGTTTTACAATTGCAAATTTATTATTTCGTAAAAGTCTGCTTTGTAATTAAACCTTCATATTTGAACACCGTGAATGGTCAATAAACGAGTTCATGTATTGGATCCCTTTTTGAAAGAATGGCCAGTTTATTGACAGTTCTAATTCACTGTTTACAATTCATCTAAGTACAATTTAAAATTAAAATTAGCATATTAAACACTTCATTTCTCTGGCGCAACATTTGCCATTGAGAAAATCCGAACTGCTACTTTCTGATCACAAAAACATGACATTCCCAATATTCAACCTCCCCGTTGCTTTGCTAATGTAAGCATTCTTCACGCCAAACAAATCTCTGGTTGGAATCCAGCAACAACAATCCAGGAGTTCTTTTGGAGTTCATTGTAACAATCTCTTCTAACTATCTCAGAACACACAAACTCGTATAGTTTTCTTAAATACATCTATTTTTCAGAAAAAACTTCTTAACTTTCATTTCAATTTCAGCAACACCTCACATAAAGTACTTGTGAAAATTACATACACAATACAACTTAAAAGTTATCCATTAAGAGACAGAGGAGATTGATAAACTGAATTAAAATATGAAAACAACGGAATTGATATTTATTATATGACGAGCAGTGGAATACTGGGTTTTATCAGTGAAATAAACTATCTTTCAAGCTACCTATACTGAGTCAAAGACCTTTTCAAAGTCAATTAACAACGATAAGCCAGGAACCTGAAATGCTTCCGTGTATTCCATTAATCTATAAATTCAGTTGTGTTACCTCTCCTATATATCTATATATGAAGCCTTTTTTATCTTCACTAATGATATTTGGAGGAATTCGTTTGATTCTATTTGCGATGGCGGAAGCTCCTATCTTATAAAAAGTATTCAAAATGGGAAATCGGTCGCCAGGTTTTATTTAGGTATTGTTTTAGGTTTAATACCTTTTGGAATGCCATCTATCAATCCCTGAGTTTGTGTTAGATACATTTTGATGATAATAACCACATTTTAGCAAAAGGTCACCCAAATCCATCCAGAAAAACTATAATTATTCTGTTGTAAATCCTTCTCGTCATGGACTTTTGTCGTTTTTCACGTTTTTAAGTGCTGAAGTCTTAGTTAGGTAACTTTCCAACGACGAATCAGATAATTTTGGTATTTTAACATCTTTGATTTGTTTATCCAGATTGATAGATGTCAGGTCATACTGTGTGTAAATAAGTGTGTAATATTTCCTCAGCATCGTTAACAATTGTAGCATGATGTTTTCTAACTCTATGAAGGCTTTATTTAGGAAATTTCTAGATTATAATTTAAGAAAATATTGAATGGGCTGTTCACCCTCTTCTATCCACTTTGCACGAGATCTTAGCAGCATTCCCTTAATCTTTTGATCATATATTTCATCCAGCTGTGGTTTTGTCTCATTAATGTCTCTCAAAAGTTCCACTTTTCTGTTCAGTTCATCTGCTTTGTCTTGTTACTTTTCCAAACAATCACGTTTTGTTTTTAAAGTCGTTTCCTTTTCTTTAATTATTATCTTTTTAGTGGATGAGTAATATATAGTTTTGCCTCTTTTCATTAAAAGTAATGTTTCCCATAATAACTGATCGTTAATTGAGTATGTACTGATACCATCATGACAATCTGTTCTGTATTGATCAAGAGTAGACTTAAAGGTGCATCCATTGTGTTTCATAAATTTTTATTTGGCTTTAATACGTTCCAACACACCATATGTGCTGTTTACAATACAAACAAATTCACTAAGCTTGCATATTCATCCCCAATCGCCAGATACGTCATAATTTCTAGTTTCCAATTAAAATCGAGTAACATCATTATGCATGTGCAGAAACCGAAAGTGCACGTCCTATTTACACGCACAGTAGTTAAATGACCTATTAAACATTATCAACCTAATTTTTTTTATTTCATCTAGTTTAAATAAGATTCCAAAATTACGTTTGACTCATTGGCGCGCGCCACACGCGGTGCATTGTCCGGTTTTCGATCAGAAATCGACACTTTTACCTTCATATCGTCAATATACTAAGTTAAGTATCATCAAAATGGTAGTTTTCGGTAAAAGTTGGTACTTCTCGATAAAGTAAGACCATTTATAATGTTTGACATATTTGACCCCCAACAACACAATGGATGTACCTTTAATAGTGTCTTTAATAAGTTATAGATGTGTGCATCGCTTAATAGCGAGTTGTTAAATTGCCAAAAGCCTTTACCGTGTGGGATGAACGTTAATTCAATAAGGGAGTGATCATAGTTAATGCTAGGATAAACATGACAACTGTCCACTGAGGGTAACAGATCATGGCATAAAAGAAAAAAATCAACTCGTGCTTGTTTTAAAGGTTGGCGCCATGTATATCTTTTTGTTTCGTTATTCATTTCCCGCCAAGGGTCCTTAATATCAAACATATAAAACATTTCCTTGGGTTTTTCCTTTAATTCAGGATGGTTAATATTTGATTGTCACTAAGTTCCAATCCTCACACAAACAAATCTCATCACTATCGAACTTCATTATTATATCTATAATCGAATCAAATATGCCCGGTTCGTCGTTTTTCGGACCATAGATGCTAATAATTGTATAAGTTGTTTCATTTGACATTATCTTTAGAGCGACTAAATTTCCTTCAGTATAAATGATCTTTCTAAAATATTGAATTCAAAAGTACCATTAAATAGAATCGCAGTTCCACGCGCGTCATTTCTCAAACAACTAAAAGCACTCTTTATATCCCCATTGTTGTTTAATCAACTGTTCTTGTTCTGGCGTGGACATCCTCCAGACAATAAATATTACCATTTTTCTTGTGGAGATATTGAAATACCTTTTTTCTTTTAACAGCGCTACTTAAGCCTCTGTAGTTATGCGATATTATCTTAAGCCTTGGCGTGATAGCTTTACTACTTCAAGTGGCTTTATATTGGGTTGTACTGTTTTATGGCAGTAGAACATGAACAAAATATCTGAACACGGCTTGTTGACAGTCAATATTCGTATTAATGTATAGAATATACAAAATAGTACTTCAGAATTATTTATGTGTTAAGGTCACTGTATCCTGAAACTTATAAAAGACAAAAAGGAAATAAAATCAACCATTACCTGTCCATGTGATAATGATATTGCATAATCATTGTATATGATTGGAGTGTTCCTATCACAGAAATAAACACACCCCGAAACAAAACAGAACAGAAATATAAAACATTGAATACCTTTTATCATGAGTAGGGAAAACACTATTCCCCACGAATATACCTCGGTCAAGTAAATAGTTGCACTAACCGATAAACCAATAATTAAACGACAAAATGTAAAAGTAGCTTGACATTCACACTGCTAATGTCAAGTCTACATAATTGAAATGCAATGGAAATAGCCAGATACTACAGTCGTTAGCTACACAAATACATTTTGTATGTATGTTTCAGCTGTCTGTGGTGTCAGAAATCACGAAAAAAACCACTAAAATCAAATTGGACGGTAAGTCACGTGACCTATAACTCCGTCATGATTTACTTTTTTGTTACGTGCATTTTGAATATGTTTCATATGTTAAAATAAATGTTCACATTCGAACTGGACCGATTGGGCCCATAAGATTCTCATTGAGGGCTATCATCATATGAAATTCGGTTGCATTAGCTGCATTTCTTCTTGCCAAAATGGTGCTCACAGAATCGGTGAAATAACTATAAAACACACCAATTTCAATTACCATTTTTACCGTATAAAAGCATAATTTCATAGTATTTCTGTGGTAAGCGAAATGAAGGCATGTGTAATAACCGAATTATTTTACAATAAGAGTAACTTTATAAAGAACTGTTTTAATTATTGGTGACCCCGTCGAAACAGCAATAGATGTGAATGACAACTTGAGGCAAATTGCAGAAAAGGCAGATAAATGACAAGTATCATTTAATTATTAATCCTTAAAAGACAAAATCGATTCGCTAAGTTAATATGCCAGATCTAACCATGAATGGTAATGTTATTGACTCGGTTCAAAGCTATAAACATCTCGGTCTTATTGTACAAGACTGTTCTGGGAATGATGAAATAAATGACACTGCTAAAACGTTCCTACATTGATGAATTATTATTAGGTCTCAAAAACCGATTGGACAGGAAAACGTTGGAAACCATGTATAAAAAGTTTATTCTATCTGTATTCCATTATTGCAGTCTTGTATGAGATACTTGTACAAAGTAGCAAGCAGATACATGTATGCTTGAAAAACTCAATCTTGATGCCCTGAGAAACGAGTGTGGCGGCGTTCGAGGTACGAGTCATCATATGATACATAAAGAAGAAAAATCAACATGCCACATACGATACTTTCATAAAATGACTTTGTTTTATAAAATGGTAACTTATAATACATCAAGTTATCTGAGCAACCTAGTACATCCCAAAAATATCAGATGGTGTTGGTTACAATTTTCCCGACGACTCAAACTCCAGACCATTAAATGTAAACTGTGAATTAAAATTGCTCTCATCGACGATACTGACATGTCACATCTGGCCATTTTGACTTAAATCACGGTAGGAGATATTGTCAAATAATACATTTACATTCTCATCTCATAGTTGAATGAACTACTTAACAGCACTGTAGCATTTTTTTGTGTGCATATTATGATTTCTCAAATTTGCCATTTATTATTAAAGTTTGTATGTTACGTTATGTTACGTTGGAGGGTAAAACATCTCATCACATGATCCGATAAGCTGCATCCATAGAAAACGGTTATCCGTATTGGAAGAAAATGGTGCTAGTATTAAGCGATGGGGTGTAGAACTTTTTAGTGTGCGGTAGATTTGTAAGTCTCAAAGGAATTTGAGTTCAGACAGTAATATGGTTAACTATTTCATCATGGTGCCAGAATTAAAACTTTACTCTGAGATATCGCTACACCTTCGAGCAGCCATTATAATGTGAACATCTTAAAAAGGCCGATAGAAGGGAATGGACTCGTATGGCTTGACCGAAACATGTACATTCTTTTGGAACCCTTTTTATTGAATGAGGAGTTGTATTCAGCCATTGGTAACGCTTATTTAACTTTTCGTGAGATCACTTTATTTCAGTAAGAAAAACGTGCTACAGCGCCTTTAAATGCGAACAAATAGGTAACATTGATATCACAGACCCCTGCCTGTTCCTGTGGCCATAATTATGAAGACTCAACTTTTTCTGTCCATGCCCTCTTTACAGTGTTATAAAGCGATCATGTCTTTTAAAGATGATTTGGTTTAAATCAGTTTTATTCGGAAATCCAAATTATTCCTTAACCGAAAATAATAATTTCTAATATCAGTGCACGATTTTATAAATATAAGAGGCAGAATTGATCAATACCTTATTGGTTGATGTTTAATTTACAATGAGTGGCGTTAGTGACCTTTGATGATTTTAAAAATTATATTTGATATTAATTGTTGGCGTTTGTGTTTATATCATATGTATTGTAAATTCTCTATGATAATAGTATGTATTCTATTTTGTATCTTAATTAGCGGTATTCATTTAAGCTTATAGTCTGTTTACAATAGGAATCTAACACTGCTAGAACTTTATCAGCGTATTAAAGTTTCGATTTAGATTAATTCGCGGGGCCATTGCAAAAAGAATATAACTTTTGTATATACTACAGTTTATATACATTGATAGTTCAATCCCAACCGTTACTGTAATGATAACATGCAGACAGATATTAAAGGGGCAGTAGCACGTTTTTCGCAAATTTTATTTTTTCAAATTGCCCATTTATAATGATAATGTGTGTCATTTATATTTAATTTAGACTATAAAAGATCTTGTTACACAAACCAATTATCCGTAGTGGTAATAACGGTGTTGCGTATATAGCAAACATTGCATGGCGGCCATTTGATTGTGAACACGTTTTATTATTTCGAATGACAAATATGATTCCCATGCACACTCATTTTTAAACTTGATTTTCCGAAGAGAGAAGGGTGTTTTACTATTGGTGATATTAATTTTCAAATACATTTCATCTACTTATTTCAGCGTAAAAACGTGCTACTGCCCCCTTAAGATGATAAAATCATAGTAGTGTCATCGCATACAATAATGTTATAGTTTGAATAGGTTTCCAAATACTGTGATAAACAGTCGCTTAAATACTTACTTGTTTTCTATTCAAATGACATGGAAGGGAGGGTGTGTGTGTTTTATTAGATTTGATTCTAGATCATCTATAAAGAAGGCAAACAACAGAGGGGAAACATGGTCTCTTTAACTTACACCAGACGTGGGGGTTAAGGGGGTGATCTCATCATTCAAAAGTATCATTGACTTGATAGCGTTTGATATATTATATACAGAGTGAGAGACCTGCCCGAGACTTTTTCTGCCATAGTCCTTATCTCCATACCGAATCGAAACCCTTATTAAAGATAAAGATCATACAGTACTGATTCAGTATTCAGTAACTATCTAATATATTACTATTTAATGAAAGCTAATATATTGATTACACCCAAACTAACTGTACTTTAAATTTAAAAACAATTTCTGTTCATATTTCCGACGTTTTCCGACGTTTTAAGAACTTGTCGTTTTCGAATCTCCTTAACTAGACAAGATAGGAGAGTCAAAAAGGTTGTTGGCTTGTTTTATGACCTTCTCCGCAAATTTAAATCAACAGTCAACACATTTAAATCAAAGAGGGTACATGTACATTATGTGGACAACATCTTATACTAACAAAATTTACATATTTCATAACATTTTGCCTTAAATACCAAATAATATATCCAGAACAATCCTTTGAATTATCAATGTTAGGACTCCATGTGTTTTTAATAGATACACAATTTTAAAAAGTATTTACTCTCTTGAATGAAATCATTTATATATCTTAATATCGAGATATATCTTCATCATAGAAATTCAAAGTCGACTATATCCTGCGATATATTTGTTTTTGACTCTGTTGAAAATTTATTTCGCCCCTCAGTGTTTATAACCCAAATGTCAAACAGAAGGACCCCTTTGAAAGCCAAAAGTGATAGTAATCAGTTAATATTTACAGAAATAACAAGCTTGAAGGATGACGATGGACGCAACAAGCAAGACAGAGGAAATATCCACCACGCCAAAGATTTACGACAAGGAACTACGTTCGTGTGTCACTCTTGGTATTGGAACTATATGTGTTTCCTCTGCCTTCCTGGCCTTGCAGAACCTGCAAGGAAGTCTCAACGACAAAAGTGGTATCGGAGTTATCTCCCTTGGATGTTTATATGCAGCTGCAAGTGTGTCTTCAGTGTATGCACCGCTGGGGATATCAGTGTTTGGAATAAAGCGCACTGTAATAATATCATTCCTTGGACACCTGGTGTATATAGCTTCTAACTTTTATTCCTCCTTCTATACACTGATACCATCATCAGTACTCATTGGTCTGGTTACAGGTCCCCTGTGGACAGCTTGTGGAACTTATCTAACAATATTTGCTTCCAGTATGTCTACACGAACTGGAGAGGAGTTGCATGCAGCTCTCTGCAAGTTAAACGGAGTGTTCTATGCCCTTTTTGAAATGAGTAATATTGTTGGAAACCTGTTGTCGTCCATTGTGTTGTACCAAGGGACCTACAACACAACCTTGTCCAACACCTCGTCTCAGTATTGTGGAGTAAATAACTGTCAAGAAGAGGAAACTGATGACGTCATTGCTTCTCCTGACGCACAAACTGTCTACATCATGCTAGGAGTGTTTCTTGCTTTGGTATTGGCAGGTATAATCGTCGTCACACTGTTTCTCGTACCCGCAAATAGTAATACTAACAAGGAACCAAACAAAAACTTCAAACAATCGTTAATGAAGCGAATGATGAATACGGATATAAAGTTTCTCGTTCCTATATTTACTTACACTGCTGTGGAGTCGACCTTCTGCTACGCTGAACTGACAACATATTTTATAAGTTGCCCACTTGGAATTGAAAATGTTGGTCATGTCATGTCAGTGTTCGGATTCTGTGCAGCATGAGTAGCTTCCATATCAGGTGTTCTAGGCAAGTTTGTCCGGAGATATGTTTTATTAACTATTGCTGCCATAATGGAATTGTCTCTGCTGTTGTGGATGTACACAATGGTTCCTGGCAGGAATGACTATGTAAAGATATATATTCTCAGTGCTCTGCTAGGTTTTTCTCAGGAAGTTTGGAGGACACAGCTCGGCGCTTTGGTCGGAGAAATATTTGCTGACTACAGACAAGAAGCCTTTGCACTGATTGAGTGCTTTAAATTCATTGGCTATAGTGCATCATTCGCCTATAGTAGCCTTATTTGTATGACCATTAAACTTGCTATCGCTATGATATTACTCTTTATTGGAATAATTCTATATGCCATGGTTGAAATTAGATTTGTGCGAAAGGCAAAAGCAAAATGTATGCATTGAGAACAATCTCTTAGAAAAAGTGTTTCCGAGAGACATTGACACAATTTCACCTTCAACGTGATGTGTGGTGGTGTTTTCCTGTACTCACTACATTACATATATTTCATACCGTTACATCACAGTTCTGTCATTACATTACGTGAATAACATTACGTAACGTTTCTATCATTGCATTACATTGATAACATTACATTATGTTTCAATCACTACATTATGTTTCAATCATTACATTATGTTTCAATCATTACATTATGTTTCAATAATTACATTATGTTTCAATCATTACATTATGTTTCAATCATTACATTATGTTTCAATCATTACATTATGTTTTAATAATTACATTATGTTTCTATCATTACATCATGTTCTCATCACTGCATTACGTTTATGAAATTACAGTAGGTTTCTAGAATTACATTAATAAAATTACATCACGGTTATGTCATTACATTACGTTGATAACATTAAATTATGTTTCTATCATTATATTATATTTATATCATTATATTATGTTTCTATCATTATATTATGTTTCTATCATTACATTATGTTTCTATCATTACATCATATACTTATTACTGCATTACCTTTATGAAATTACATTATGTTTCTAACATTACATTTATCAACTTACATCACGGTTATGTCATTACATTACGTTGATAACATTACATCATGTTTCTATCATTACCTCATCTTTCTATCATTACATTATGTTTATAACATTGCATTACGTTTATGGCATTTATAAGATAAATAGTTGCGTTTAATTAAATTTCCGGGATTCATTGCTATTCAACACCCGCAAATTTAGTTTAAAACCGACGGCCGTAGCCGGAGGTTTTAAACGCTGAAATTTGCGGGTGTTGAATAGCAATGAATCCCGGAAATTTTACAAACTCAACTATCTATCGATATTGTAACATGACCGTTAGTTATCAGGCGTTTCGAAACGAACTCTCTTTTTGCGTACCCATCTCCGAGTGGAAAGGACTTTGTGACTGTTTCATTTTTGTAAGAGGTGTGGTCAGGTCAAAACAAATGTAAATACTTGGCGTAATATGTACATTAGCAACATTTTACACATAAGCACAAACAGTGTCACTCAACTATGTTCACTTCACAATATTCACGTATCCTTTTAGATGGCGATAAACATGTATCTACGACATCAACACAGTTAAAGACCTAGGAAAAACATTCTTAAACTTGCCCTAACCCATTGTGACAATGACGCTAGCATTGTGACGTCAAAACGGTTGATCACTATGACGTCATGCCATGGCAACGGCATTCGGTAAACACAGCCGCATGGAAGAAGGCGTCAAACTTGGACAAATCTTACTAGTTGAAAACATTTTAGTTACTTGAAACTAATTAATTTTGAGAGTTATTTGTGACCTATACTGCTATACACAAGTTAGAAAATGACAATGCCACCTGTCAAATTTGAGCAAGGAGCACATATTAAGAGAAAAAGAAAAATTAAATTTTGAGTCGGGCCGAATCTTGTGAACATGATGTATATGTTCGCGGTGATTCGCCCCAAGTAATTTGCGGGTATTCATTGTCATTCAACATAGGCAAATCAACCAATCAGAATCAAGGATACACCAAAATCATGTAGTATAAAAAATCAAAATAGTATATACCCATGTAAACTTAGTAGTAGTAAAGTATAGTTATACGGTTTTGATGGTCAATTTCATTATTGCACAGAGAAATCTGTATTGCGCGGCTGATATTTCGACTTTTTAAAGTTCGGGTAGTAACCCTTCAATTGATTAAAGTATTAGCTCTTGATTAAGATATATTACTAACAATTCAAGTAGGAAAAGAATCACTCAAATTTCATGAAAGCGTCACCATTAAGGAATGTGAAAGCATTTCCGAAGGCTGCCCTTGCGATGGAGCGTCATTGTGACATTTACGATTGTGGCAGAATGAGGGAAGGAAATTGTTTTTGAATTTCAGTTCTTTGTAATTAAATGATCCAAAAAAAATTTGTTGTGTTTACGCATTTAAGAAGATTTCACTTGAAAATACTGTGGGCTGATGAATGAGAAAATAAAGATATTATCATAGAAAATTTGGTGATTAAACCATGTGTGTATCAATGCAAACCACGTCGTACATCATACATCATACTTGTACACGTGTTTTGAATGAGAAGCTGTCTAGGCCTTCTGGTGGAGAAACAACTCGGATTGCGAACTCGTTGTTCCCCTGCGTTCATGACGTCTTCTCGTTCAATACAAACATTCAAAATACACTTGTGAAATATGTTCTGTATATTTACATCACGTGTATAACATTATATAACGTTTTTAACATTACATCACGTTTATAAAATTACAAAACATTTATAAACTTGCTTTGTGAATGAAACTTTTAATTCGTTAACTCTATTATTCCTATTCATGTTACCGGAACATTCAAATTTTTTTCTTATTCAATTATTTCTTCAAATTCATATTGCTTACCAAGTGACTCTTCTCATTGCATTTATATTAAGTCAAAAATAGCTCTGTAATTAATGTTTTTAATCGCTTTATGCAAACTATGGAAATAGCTTTCTTTTAAAAACGTTTAAAAACTTTTATATTAGAATTCCCATGCTTTATAAGAAAAGCATGTGAATATCCATTTTTTTTAGTAATTACCTCATCTTATGAACCACAAACTGTAAGCCATTTATCAGTAGACGAGTCCATGTATTTAATCCCGTTTTGAAAGAAGGGTCAGTGAATTAACAGTTCTAATTGACTGTATATAATTTAAAAACATACACTTTAAGATAAAAAAAAATAACATTTAAACATTCTTTTAATTGGCGCAACGTTTGTAATAGAGCAAACCTAATTGTTGGAACTGTCTTTTTTACTTTCTTATCAGAAAACAACCATATTCCCAATATTCAAACCTCTTGCTCCCAGTTGGTTTGCTAATTTAAGCATTCTTCACGCAAAACACATCTCTGGTTGGAATCCAGTAACAACAATCCAAGAGCACTTTATTGGGGTTCATTGTAACAATCTCAGCTTACTATCTCAGAACACACAAATTAACTGTGTAAGTTTTCCTAATAAATCTGTTGACGAAACAAACACAGTGGCAAATGTTTAATGCCTGTTTAATGGCACATTATTACTGCATTTTGATAATCAAAGTATAGAATAGAATCATATTCACTACTTATTTTGTTTTGAACTCAGAAAAAAGGTTTGATTTATAATTCCTCTTAGCACAAGCTAAATGGTTGTCTTTAAGCTTAGGCAAGAATCAAGTTTTGTTCATATATACAATGATATATAAAATCGACTCATATACATACATTCTAGATTTACTCGATAACACAAACTGTTTATGAGGTGTCTAATGGATGAATGTAGCTCAAAAGGTGTCCTAAAATTTACATTAACTACCAGGCAGGAGATGATGATACAAAATATTCACTAAAGTCAACAACAAACTACATTTGCCTGATAACATTGAGTTTGAATATCTTTGAAACATGTAAGCACCTTTTCCTAACAAAAAAAAATATATGCAAGTTCATTCATCATGGTATAATACGTTTAATTGTGGTAACTGTTCAAACTCAGTGTTGCTGAAATCACTGTTTCAAAATGGTTTGGGACAGAATGTTTGACATTTAAGTGAACATTTATGAAATATGGACATTACGTTAATTGCAGATGTTTTAAACACGACGTTATAGAAATGCAAAAATAGTTCGTCCTGTAGTGATAGTATAATAATATAATATTTTTGGATGTGGAAACAAGATTAGCTCTGAAGTTGAACCAAGATCTTTGGAATAGCAGTCTTTGTAATCAGGACTGACGCGGCAGTACACAGGTCTTCAAGACTTCTCCAAGACTCCATGTTTGACTTCAAACTTTATTTTTTCAGTTGCTCTGCTTTAAAATGAGCTATCAAACATGTCTCTATCTTAAATAATCTTCGAACAACAATTCTCCAAAGCAAATACCCCACGAATACCATATATTAATGGACCCCTACATTATGATTCTAATAATAAAGATAAAACGGTCAATATTTTCATACTAAGGTATAACAAAGAAAATATTGTACTTTTACTTCCAGTTATAGATGTAATCATCATTTAAATTGCAAACAAAATTCATGCGTTATGTTCTTCTGAATATTCAAGAAAATACTACAAAATGCTTATTTTCCTACCCCTATACGACGTTTGCGATGTCTGAAGCTTGACTATCAACTCTTTGATGAACGGATTCAACATACAAGTTGTTGTTCTTGAAATTGTGCATACGTAGGTCTAAAAAAAATTCAAATGCATAATTAGTTACGCAGTTTTGAGCCTTTGAATTTTGATGAAAATGACGATTTTAAAAAAGGCAGTATTAAATGGACTGTCACATGTAAACCACTGTCCTTGACAATTAGTGTCCTTAATACAATTTCTTTTCGCTTTCAAAATAAGATATAAATCATGTTTGTATCTTGAAGAACAATAATTCTCCAAAGAAAATGCCCCTCGAAAAGTCAAAATCATCAACTTTAAATGTTTTTAGAAACTGATTAAATTTTTCCCAAACTATCAAATTGTATATGATAATGTTATGTAGTGGATTTGTATATTTATGATATATATTAATATATACAAATCAAAGCGATTTCCGACAGAGTTAGGTCCCTTTAGATTCAAAGGCCGAAAATTTCTTTTTCCAATTTAAAAAAAAATGGCGTGCCTTGGAAACGGTTAGATGTAGAGCTGATGATGGTGATAGATTCATATAAACAGCAGTGTTTCAGTTTCCAAACGAGCTACACTTTGTATCTGTATGTGTTGCTGTTATTTAGAAGACGAATTGTGAAGATGCGTACCCACAAAATTCATCTTATCGATTGGAAATGTTGTTGCCAACGTTATGGTGAAAGTTTAGTGAAAATATCTTGAATAGTTTTCGAGCTATTGATGTTTGAACTTTTTGGGTTATCTACCCTTTTGAGACCGAAATTAACAAATCTCAGTTGGGTCACAGGCTATCGTCTCTGAAAGTTTCATGAACATCGGTCCAAAAAATTGGTACAAATACTTATAATAATAAGCTAAACTCGAATACAAACAAACGGTCGTCATGACTTTCGTCTTGAAGACCTAATAAAGAAGTTGACAATCCTAAGATATTGGTTCTCCTTCATCACTACAACTCCTAGAATAAGGACTACATTTTTTTTTATTAATTAATAAACTATAATGTATTAGATGAGTGTTGCATAATTATTATAAGGTAAATCAAGATATATGATACATATGTAACAGTATATCAACATTATCTATAGTCAATACAGAAACAGGATTTCAAGTCCTTAATGTGGCCAGTCCAATTAATTGTAACAGAACTGAAACGAAATCAGTCACTGATGATATATTTTACGAACGCTTCACTAATCTGGCGGTCTCGTTATGTTCATGTCATACAAACTGGAGATAGGTGGCAAAAAAATGTGAGTATGCTGACATTAAATTCATGTCCTTTATGTGGCCAGTTACACTGTAACAGAACTGAAACAAGATCAGCCACTGGTAATATAGTTTACGAAAGTAGTTACTTAGTACTCATCGTTGTGTTCATGACATACATATTGCAGGGCGTCTAAAATAAGTGGCAAAAAAACGTGAGTATACTCCATCAAAATTCAAGTCCTTCATGTGGCTAGTGTTATTGTAACAGAACTGAAGTTTATATAATTATGTCGCTCTCGCTACGGAAAATATCATTTTTACAGTCACTCGTGTTATAAAAACAATATGACATCCCCATTTGCGTATAAATCGCCATTTAATTATCAGTATTCATACATTACAAAGCAGTTTTAATTTATAATATGTCACAGATATCTAAAAATAACATGCCAGAATATTTTATAAGCTCAAAGCTTGCTTGTTTCTATTGTCAGCTTACGTTCTAATTAGCTTGGGCTTATATCATAATTGGCGGCGTGTAGCTTTTACTCTCTAGCAACAAGTGTCAATTATATAGATTGTGCTACATTTCTGGAACCCGTGTGACTTTGAACAACGAGGGCTAACTTTCCTCATTGTGTTCAGTTTCATTGATTGTTTTATGTCAAATATTAACAATATAGATAATCAGTTTACATATTCAGGAATGCAACAAGCAAGTCACAGGAAACATCTTCCACGCCACAGATTTACGGCAGAGAACTAAGCTCGTGTATCACTCTTGGTATTGGAACTATGTGCGTTTTCTCTGCTTTCTTGGCCATTCAGAACCTGCAAGGAAGTCTCAACGACAATATGCAGTGTATGCACCCCTGATAATATTAGTGCTTGGAACGAAGCGCTCGATAATAATAGCGTTCCTTGGACATCTGGTGTATGTAGCTTCTAACTTTTATTCCTCCTTCTATACGTTGATACCCTCATCACTACTCATTGGTCTCACCATTGGTCCCCTGTGGACATCGTATGGAACTTATCTAACAATCTGTGCTTCTAGTATGTCTACACGTACCGGAGTCGAGTTGCATGTAGCTCTTAGCAAGCTAAACGGAGTGTTCTATGCCTTTTTTGAATCAAGTAGTATTGTTGGAAACCTGTTGTCGTCCATTGTGCTGTACCAAGGGACCTACAACACAACCTTGTCTAACACCTCGTCTCAGTATTGTGGAGTAAATAACTGTCAAGAAGAGGAAACTGATGACATCATTGCTTCTCCTGACGCACAAACTGTCTATATCATGCTAGGAGTTTTTCTTGCTTTGGTAGTGTTTGGTCTTATTGCCGTCACATTATTTCTCGTACCGGCAAATGGTAACAGTGAAATGGAACCAAACAAAAACGTTAAACAATCGTTAATGATGCTGGCTTTGGTAATGGTGAATACGGATGTAAAGTTTCTCGTTCTTATATTTACTTACACTGCTGTGGTGTCAAGTTTCTGCTTTGCAGAACTTACGACATCTTTTATAAGTTGCCCACTTGGAATTGAAAATGTCGGTTATGTCATGTCAGTGTTCGGATTCTGCGCAGCTTTTGTTGCCTCCTTGTCAAGTGTTCTAGGCAAGTTAGTTCGGAGATATGTATTATTAACTAGTGCTGCCATCATGGAACTCTCTCTGCTGTTGTGGATGTACACAATGGTTCCTGACAGGAACGATTATGTAAATATATATGTTCTCGGTGCTCTGTTAGGTATTTCTCATGGAGTATGGAAGACACAACTCGGCGCTTTGGTCGGAGAAATATTTATTGATTACAGACAGGAAGCCTTTGCACTGATTGAGTGCTTTAAATTCATTGGCTATAGTGCATCATTCGCCTATAGTAGCTTCCTTTGTATGACGGTTAAACTTGCTATCGCTATGATATTACTCTCTGTTGGAATGATTTTATATGCCATGGTTGAAATTAGATTTGCACGAAAACCAGATGCAACTTGTACGCATTAAACATTTTCAAGCTCTTAGAAAGATGTTGCTTAGATATATTTACATCATCTAACCTTCAATGTGGTGTATGCTGCTGTGATCTTCTTTTTACCATCATTACATTACGTTTGTATAATGACATGACGTTTATAAGATTTCTTTTATAAAATTACATTTCATTTATAAATTGACATTGCGTTTATTAGATTTCATCACGTTAATTCAAAACGTATAATTCAATATGCTTTGCAGGGAAACCGGAAATGGTAGAAAATCCATTTTGGTTTTATTTTAAACCTCATCTTTTCTAGTCCAAGAGTCATTTATCATGCCGAGTTTATTGACAGTTCTAATAATTTAAATAATTACAGTTTATAATCAAAATTAACAAATCAAGACGTTCATTTCCTTGACGCAATGTTTGTGATTTTCAATTGAACATTTCTATCGAAAAATAACTGCATTCGCAATATTCAATCCTCTTAATATTTTGTATTGATGGGAAGCGTTAAGATCCGATACTATTCCCCTCATCACAGGCTAACATTCTCAGTGAGAGCATATCGTTAAATAATGGATATATGTATAATCTACCCATATTCTACGTCTATACAATATTTACTTTTGAAGAACTTAAAGTGTAAGGTTTCTCATGAATCAATGTAGCAGAAAAAGTCTCCCCAAAATTACACAAACTACCAGGCCACAGAAATTAACTAAAATATTACTTTTAAAGAATTAAAACAAAACTTGATAAAAACGGTTTTACTTATAAGAACATATCGTTAAGAGGTATACGCAATTTCATTCGTCGGGTATGATACCTTTAATTCTTGTTTCTGTTCAATTACACATTGTGTGTTTAAACAGTGTTTCAAAATGGGTTTGTGCAGAATGTTTGGCATTTAATTTAACCATAAACATATTTCTATTTAAAATGAAAATGGAATCGGACTACAAGCAAACACTGCTTATGTCAATGCCACTCCCGAGCATATAAGCAAGTATATAAAGCGTGACGTACACATGGGCAGAACACAAACAAACATCAATATATACAGATGTGGTGGTTTAAAAAAAAAAAAAAAATCACAAAGGAAACGTTGAAGGATAGTAATATTGATAAGTATTAAACCCTCCAAACAAAGTAATCTGTTCTCAACATAATATATATCAAGATATAGGTAAGATCGTATCAGCAAGGCACGGTACACACATGTACATTCCAAAAATCCCTTTGACGATATTATGAAACGGTGTAAAGACCTTGACTTCTAAATTGATCTCCCCTGATCAGCTAGATTGGCCATATAAAGTTGAAGACAAATTAAAACCTTTTGAAAAGAAGTATGCATTTCACTTATAACATTCTAGAATTTGGACAAATGAGGAAAGAGCGTATTCGTTGTCATATCCGCAGTTACATGTAGAGCTATTTAAAATAAATCTGGTAAATCTATCTCCATTTAAATCACTACACCCAAGCCGAAGACGAGCATGAATTATCTGACAGAATCTGGAGTCAATATATATACATGTATATTAGATTTGACTTGTGTAGTGTTGTTTTAGCTTATTTTAAATTCACCTGGTGTGCTAGCTACGCTGCAACGGCGCCCCAGCCAGGTGTCAATATAAGCACACTTCAATAACTCACTTGGCTGCAACGATTTCCCAGTCAGGTGTCAATATAAGCACACTTCAATAACTCACTTCGCTGCAACGGCGTCCCAGCCAGGTGTCAATATAAGCACACTTCAGTAACCCACTACGCTGCAACGACGTCCCAGCCAGGTGTCAATATAAACACACTTCAATAACTCACTTGGCTGCAACGATTTCCCAGTCAGGTGTCAATATAAGCACACTTCAATAACTCACTACGCTGCAACGGCGTCCCAGCCAGGTGTCAATATAAGCAAACTTCAGTAACCCACTACGCTGCAACGACGTCCCAGCCAGGTGTCAATATAAACACACTTCAATAACTCACTTGGCTGCAACGACTTCCCAGCCAGGTGTCAATATAAGCACACTTCAATAACTCAATTGGCTGCAACGTCGTCCCAGCCCGGTGTCAATATAACAACACTTCAGCAACCCAACTCGCTACAGCGGCGTCCCAGCCAGCTGTAAATATCAGCACACTAGAGCAACCCATTTCGTTACAACGTAGTCCCAGCCAGGTGCCAATATAAGCAAACTTCAGTAACCCACTACGCTGCAACGACGTCCCAGCAAGGTTTCAATATAAACACACTTCAATAACTCACTTGGCTGCAACGACTTCCCAGCCAGGTGTCAATATAAGCACACTTCAATAACTCACTTGGCTGCAACAGCGTCATAGAAAGGTGTAAATATAAGCACATTTCAGCAACCCACTTCGCTACAACAGTGTCCAAGCCAGGTGTCAATATAACAACACTTCAGCAACCCAACTAGCTACAACAGTGTCCCAGCCAGATGTCAATATAAGCACACTTCAATAACTCAGTTGGCTGCAACGGCGTCCTAGAAAGGTGTAAATATAAGCACACTTCAGCAACCCACTACGCTGCAACGACGTCCCAGCCAGGTGTCAATATAAGCACACTTCAATAACTCACTTGGCTTCAACGACTTCCAAGCCAGGTGTCAATATAAGCACACTTCAATAACTCACTTGGCTGCAACGGAGTCCCAGCCAGGTGTCAATATAAGCACACTTCAGTAACCCACTACGCTGCAACGACTTCCCGGCCAGGTGTCAATACAAGCACACTTCAATAACTCACTTGGCTGCAACGACTTCCCAACCAGGTGTCAATATAAGCACACTTCAATAACTCACTTGGCTGCAACGACTTCCAAGCCAGGTGTCAATATAAGCACACTTCAATTACACACTTGGTTGCAACGACTTCCCGGCCAGGTGTCAATATAAGCACTCTTCAATAACTCACTTGGTTGCAACGGCGTCCTAGCAAGGTGTAAATATAAGCGCACTTCAGCAACCCACATCGCTACAACAGTGTCCCAGCCAGGTGTCAATATAACCACACTTCAGCAACCTAACTCGCTACAGCGGCGTCCCAGTCAGCTGTAAATATCAGCACACTACATCAACCCACTTCGCTATAACGGCGTCCCAGCCAGGTGTCAATATAAGTACACTTCAATAACTCACTTGGCTGCAACGGCGTCCCAGCAAGGTGTAAATATAAGCACACTTCAGCAACCCACCTCGCTACAGCAGCGTCCCAGTCAGCTGTAAATATCAGCACACTACATCAACCCACTTCGCTATAACGGCGTCCCAGCCAGGTGTCAATATAAGTACACTTCAATAACTCACTTGGCTGCAACGGCGTCCAAGCAAGGTGTAAATATAAGCACACTTCAGCAACCCACCTCGCTACAGCGGCGTCCCAGTCAGCTGTAAATATCAGCACACTACATCAACCCACCTCGCTACAACAGTGTCCCAGCCAGGTGTCAATATAAGCACACTTCAGTAACCAAACTCGCTACAACGGCGTCCCAGCCAGGTGTCAATATAAGCATATATAATAATATAATACCCTGCTGAAAGTGCATTATACTGTACAAGCCCTTCCAGCGGTGTAAGGACCTCTCGATAGGATCTGTAAGGCCCTGCTCCCTTTCTCAGGGATGTTCTCCCGGAAAGAGTTCAAAGAGTGTTAAATGGGCCTTTAGGTATATAAGTACACCGCAATTTATACGTGGACGAATGATCGCAGTTGTCTTTGCTCTCAACTTCGGATGGAAAGACCCAGCACCTTTATCAGATGAATTCTGCTATATACCTGATTGTTATCTTTACGACCTCACTTTACCTATTCTATTGTCAGGTCGTTAGTATGAAACAACAGTTTGATTAAAGTCGACCTTGTTCCTTGTGTTGAAGTGTGTTTGCAAAATAATGCATCTACTGGAATACAAAGAGATCCTTGAGATTCCCCACCACAAGGTCTGATAACACTCCGTATAGGCGCGTGTTTCGAACAAGTTTAGCGCAGACAAAGCCCAGTCAAATGGCTAAACAATCACATCATAGTTTTTAAACGGTCGCTATTTTGAAAGCATTCGGAACAGACGAAAGGATAGCCTTTTGGAGTTATCTGCCCATAGCTTCTCGCACCGAGAGCTTTTGTTGGACGTGCTGGGATTGGTTAAATGAATTGCGTCAGAATATGGGAGTCTGATATGAGATTATGAGATTTGAGTCTGAGAATGGTAGGAGTTTGTATCCCGGTAGATGCACATTTTTGCAATTCTAAAATTGTTATTCTTAGGAAAACCGTCGATTTTAATCAGACTGTATGAAACAATAACATTATTATCTTGCATATCACATGACTGATCTAATGTTCAATTTTAAAAATCGCAATTTATTGTGTAGATAACATATCACCTCTTTAACATATTAGAAATCACCCTGTTCGGTTACTTGTTCAGACACTATCGATACATATTGTGCTACATAATGTATAATAAGGTATACTTTCCTCTGCTTGGTTTATGATTAGTTCTAAAGTGCCGTGAGAAGGTCTACAGATGGTTTTATCAGTTCCGTTTTTATTACGGTATATTTTGCCGACAAACGAAGTTGTTTTATTAACTGGCTTTCTGGATCCCACTCGAGTCAACAGGTGGGTGGGTAATTAAAATAAAACATTTAAATAAATATAAGCTACATTGTTTTGACTTCAACTTTCTTGTAAAACTTACATGATACTGTTTATATAACACGTTTTAATCCGGCCATGTAATCTAATCACTTAACCTAAATCTGTTAGATGTATTGGACCTTTGTCTTTTAAGTGAATGTTATAAAACTGTAATGGAACATTAATAAACAAAAAAACATGTTGACAATTTCGTGTTAATAATTCTCACCAACTTCTTATGTTATACTTATAACGGCAAATCAAAGAATTTAAATATATACCTATAATAAGTAATAAAAACATGATGAAAATATCAGAATAGTGATAATAGCAGGCTGCTATGCAAACAAATTAAAACTAGGAAAGGAAAATGTCTTTGGTTCTTTTATGTCTACATACCAATATCAATAATCATGTTAAATTTGCAGCAACACAAATCGTGAAGGATGACAATGGATGTTACAAAAACCAAGTCACAGGAAATATCCACCAAGCCAAAGATTCACGGCAAGGAAGTACGCTCGTGTATAACTCTTGGTATTGGAACTATATGTGTTTTCTCTGCATTCATGGCCTTACAGAACCTGCAAGGAAGTCTCAACGACAAAGGTGGTCTCGGAGTTATTTCCCTTGGATTTTTGTATGCAGCTGCAATTGTGTCTGCAGTAAATGCACCACTGGTGATATCAGTGTTTGGAACGAAGCATACGGTAATAATGGCATTCCTTGGACATCTGGTCTATGTGGCTTCCAACTTTTATTCCTCCTTCTATACGCTGATACCATCATCACTACTCATTGGTCTCATCACTGGTCCCCTGTGGACATCGTATGGAACTTATCTAACAATATGTGCTGCCAGTATGTCTACACGAACCGGAGTCGAGTTGCATGTAGCTCTTAGCAAACTAAACGGAGTGTTCTTTGGCTTCTTTGAATCAAGTTGTATTGTTGGAAACCTGTTGTCGTCCATTGTGTTGTACCAAGGGACCTACAACACAACCTTGTCTAACACCTCGTCTCAGTATTGTGGAGTAAATAACTGTCAAGAAGAGGAAACTGATGACATCATTGCTTCTCCTGACTCACAAACTGTCTACATCATGCTCGGAGTGTTTCTTGCCTTGGTATTGGCAGGTATAATCGTCGTCACACTATTTCTCGTACCCGTAAATAGTAATACTGATAAGGAACCAAACAAAAACGTCAAACAATCGTTTATGAAGCTGGGTCTGGTAATGATGAAGACGGATATAAAATTTCTACTTCCACTATGTACTTACATAGCTGTGAAGTCGACATTCTGCTTTGCAGAACTTACGACATCTTTTATAAGTTGCCCACTTGGCATTGAAAATGTCGGTTATGTCATGTCAGTGTTTGGATTCTGTGCAGCGTGTGTAGCTTCTGTATCAAGCGTTCTCGGCAGGTTTGTTCGGAGATATGTTTTATTAACTGTTGCTGCCATCATGGAACTCTCTCTGCTGTTGTGGATGTACACAATGGTTCCTGGTAGGAACGACTATGTTAAGATATATATTCTCAGTGCTCTGCTTGGTATTACTCAAGGAGTCTGGAAGGCACAACTTAGCGCTTTGGTCGGAGATATATTTGCTGACTACAGACAGGAAGCCTTCGCACTGATTGAGTGCTTTAAATTCATTGGCTTTACTCTATCATTCACCTACAGTAGCCTCCTTTGTATGACTGTTAAAATTGCTATTGCTATTACATTACTCTCTATTGGAATCATTTTATATGCCTTGGTTGAAATCAGATTTGTACGAAAGTCAAAAGGCACATGTAGGCATGAAATAATTGTAAATTCTTAGAAACTGTTTTGCTTAGAGACATTAACACCATCAAAGTGATGTGTGATGTCTGGATCCTGTTTATGACATTACGTTAAGTTTCCAGAATTACATTACGTTTCTGACATTGATTTTATCTTACCACTCAAATTGTTATTCATATTGTCTTCTGAAGATTTTTGCTGTGTTTTTTTTTAATTTTCTTTATGCAAAGCTTCCTTATGATTTTACCTGAAATGTTTCCTTTGTGGTTGTCACTTTCAACTGTTTTCCAAATTCATATTTCTTACCATTCTTACATTAAAGTTCAAATTGCTTTGTTATTAATCTTTTAATTGCGCTTATCTGTAAGATAAGGGTGTACACTTTTCAATGGCTTTTATTTAAGAGTACCATTTGCTTTTTTGTAAAAATAAAATCCACTTTGCTTTGTGATTAACATGTCATCTTGTTAAACCACAAACTTTGAGTAATTTATTAATCATCTTATACTCGAGCTCGTTGGCAAAATAAAGTATAGGCCCGAACAAATTATATATTCACGGTCATTGACGAGTTTATGAGAAACAAACGTTCTGATAACATTTGTCAACTGGGAAGAAGCGAAGCAGAACGCGAATATGCAAAATAGCTGTACGTTGAGATTATGGCGTCACAAATGGGAAAAGGAGGTTTCATGCTGTTAACACATGTACGTACAAATATCTGATATAAATGCGATGGAAAGGTCATATCTACTGAAAAGCCGGCAAAAGTCTGCTATGATGGACACCAGGCTAGAGTTGGAGGACTGTAGAGATTCCCCTAAAACAACTATGTAAGATATTCAATACTTTCCATTGAATACCATATATTGGTATCTCATGGAGTAAATAAGAGTTCTTTATTTCATGGGTCTTAATATTTATTTGATGTATTCGCCACTTGATGGGTTATCAATTGTGTATTCGTCAAGAAATTTAAATTTTCTGATTATCATGTGATGTGTTTATTTTATTATCAATTATCCAAGACAGCATCACTTGATCATCTGAAAGTGTTATACTTTTGTAATATATCATCAAGATAGTATTAACATGATTGAAAGTGTTATTTCATTGTGGAGAATAAAAAGTTATAATTTAGTCCTTGAAAATACAGGTTTTATTGTATTATGCCAACTAAAGTAATGCTGTATTTGATCATTGACAATATAATTTTCAAAAATAATATCATTATTTTAATAATTGAGCAATCTGATTTTATATCTGTATTATTCTGTGTAAATCTTGTCCATGTCTCTGATGTAAAATCAACAGATACTTGCATCTAACTATACGAGAAAATTAGAACAAATCTTACGGACTTGATTATTTAATGTTCTGGTGACAATAAATAACATGACAATCCTTTTTTGTGACCATCCTTTCGTTTTATATTTGAAAACAAGATCAACTCCAGGCAAACACCTTCCCAAATTAATCATCTCTGCTTCGAAAACGAATGTCCGAATATCTTCAACTTGAAATCGCATTTAAATGAAATTATTGCAGTTTGTACACATAAACTCTACACGAATGATTTCCAGAGTTATTTCCTGATTAGACACAGTAACATGTAAGCAACTAAACCTCGGCAAGTATGGGAACCGGGCATTAGAAGCAGACACCTACGTTTGCCAATCTCTTTGGCCGCCATCTTGGAATGTCCCCTCCCTACACTTTAAACGTTAATGTTTACCCTCTGCTATCCTACTTCTCGATCACCAGTCTAATCAAACATTTGCTGGAAGACAAATTCGTGGTCTCAATACCCTTCGCAGGCAAGATAAGAGTTACACCGTTGCACAGACAAAGGAAAGTCAACAACTACAAAATGACGTTTTCCGACGATTAAGGTCATCAATGAGACGACGTGCACGTGCTATTTGTGGACATACACGCTATTGGCATTGTCATATTTCCTGGAATAAACATGGGGTCTTGTGTGTGCGAAGTTTGTCAAAGGAATTTATTTGTGATTTTGATATTTACCCCATCAATGTTTGAGTGTTGATATCACCTAGTACTTGTTGCAGTCATGGCATGGTATTAATATACAGTAAAACGCAAAAACATTTGCTGCATCTTGTATAGTGACACTAAACTGATTATGATTTAAATACGTACAGTTTTTTAAAAATGTAGTTAAAACAATCATTTCTTTAGTTCAAGGTTTTTCAGAAAACAACCACATTCCCAATATTCGAACTCCTTGCTCCCCGTTGGTTTGGTTGTTGGCTTTTACAGGGGCTGTCTCATTGACTCGGGGGACTGACTGCTACCACCGGTAGTGTTGTAAGACATGTGATCGGTTGTTCGATCGTTGTTTCCTTTTCCTATGATGGCGTCAGAGAAACGCCTTTGTTGGTCCTTACCTCGGGCTATCGGGTCAGGAGGGGTGTTGTAGACAAACGTGTTTCCGAAGTCTGCTGTCGGCCATACTTAGAGTTGTGGGAAGAGGAAGTCGTCCCTCTACGACAGCACAAGGCTTAACGAGCCCGAGCGCAAGGCTCCCAAAATGGGCAAGCCAGCCGGTCCGCATCGTCTGCCCTTGTTTCTTCCTTCTTTGCTTTTTTGCCATTTTGGGATTGGGATTTTTTGCTCGACACCAGCCAGGGGGCTAAAAAGTCGCTAGAGACACCAAATCGAGGATCCTGGAGGGGGGCTGCTTCAGCATCTCCAACACGAAGCGCTCCTGCAACGTCTTAGACACCTTCAACGTCCAAACAACGGGTGACCCTCGTCTATCTGGTCGTGACGGTGCCTTCCGATCTCTGTGCCATCTTCTCCTGGTTGGACTGGGTAACGTGAGCAGCAGGACGAGTATATCGATTCCGCTAATTAACTATCGACTCTGACTCCATAGAGCAGATGAAAGCCATTACGGAGTGGTCTTTCTCCCAGCTGTAGGAGGTTGAAGACTCCCCCTTCATCGGCCAAGATTGGAGACCTTCTGTAATGAGCATGCGATCAGTCTAACGATGTTCGGGCCTCACCAACTCTATCAAAATACAGTGAAGGACTTCAACACTATCGCCTCCGCCGCACCGGGGAGTCCGATGCCAACTTTGATGACTACGCCGACCCTGGACCATGGAGAGCCACCTCACCCTCCCTCGATAAAAATGCCAGGTCAATCATGGGGTTGTCCAACAACTATGGATCGTTATAGTAACATCCCTGTGGCGGACATCATGGTGGGCTGTTATTGGAAGTCGGGTAAGGTGTTCGCTAACCACTACTTACAAAACATCTAACCGAAAATCTGGAAGGCGTCGTGAGATTGGGCCCTCAAGTTTTTGCCCAGCAGCGGACCTCTGCAAGCCTCAGTCCAGGGGTTTTCCGCCACCACGTGTCCAGACTCCAGGAGGAAGGAATGAGGTCATCAGGTTACGCCACCTAGCGGAGAACTAGAGTAGGGTGAAGGTAACTCGGTTCATACTTTTAGTGTTTTATCGAGGTCGAGGGATTAATTAAGACTCTGAGGTAATTAATGACTTAGGTGAGTTATGAACGTTTAGTATAAATAATGACGTTTATACAAAAACGTACTATTAATTGCTTAACATTTGAACCAAATGATTGAATAAATAATTTTTAACAAAGATTCCCATTGCTGGCTTATTACATAAAGCCCAAATCTATATCTGTAATTATATTATTTTACAACAATATTTCCAAGCAGTGAATCAGACCACATTTATCTTCGCTGACCTCCTCATTGTCAACACATATGAAATTCTAACATTCACTGTTCTTTCAAAACGAACGTACGAATTTCCCCGTCTATTGGCAATGGAAAACGATGTAGAAATTGACTAGCTCTTAATGCCTGGAAATAATAGGTTAGGATCATTATTGAATTAGTTATGATTATCACAGTTAGGGTGATGTCTTATCTATCTGACGAGGTATTAAACTCCATTCTAAGCCTTTAATAATTGATTTATGTCATTGCAAAGACACTACAAACTCGATAATTGTCATTTCAAAACGAAAATAGAACTCCACCAATTTAAGATATACAGATTATTTAGATAATTATGAGTTCACCGTTTGTATGATTTGTTTTGTAAGTCTGAGGCATCAAACAACGTTCCATAGTTTGTAATGATCGAGTTATGAATTAACTCAAAAAAAGCATTTAAACAAGATTTTTAAAAATTGCAAAATGGCAACCTTTATTATAATCGGAAATGACTGTTCGCGAGCGATTTTATAACTAATTCATAAAGACCATACATGTATATAGCACTGTCTTATTCTTCTCACCAAATCGTCCAAAGGGTTTGGAGTTACGTACCCTTGAAGTTTACACATTTTGAGTATATTTTCATTTTCGAATAACTAATAACTGAACCAGCTGCGGAAACGATAATTCATTATTCAAATCTCCATATACCCCGTATTTATTGTTCGAATAACTAATAACTGAACCAGCAGCGGATTCGCGGATTCGAATAACTAATAATTGAACCAGCTGCGGATTCGATAATTCATTATTCAAATCTCAATGTACCCTTCATTTATTATTTGAATTACTGATAACTGAACCAGCAGCGTATTCGCGGATTCGAATAACTAATAACTGAACCAGCAGTGGATTCGAGGATTCGTAATTCAAATCTTCATATATCCTTCATTCATTATTTCAAAAGTTAATAACTAGACCAGCAGCGGATTCGCGGATTCATTATTAAAATTATCATATGCCATTTATTCATTATTTAACTAACTAAACACTGAATCAGTACCGTTTTCCTTGATTCGTTATTCAGATATCTACATACCCTTGATTAATTATTTCAATAAATAACAACTTTACTAGCAGCGGATTCTCAGAAGCGTTATTCGGAGCTCTACATGTACTTACCCTTGGTTCATTATTTGAATAACTGAAGCAGCACTGAACATTCAAAGTCTGTACTGGGTTTCAAATTGTGATTTTAATACGTGCTTTCTCGCAAGTAGACAAACTATTTGTATATAGATGTCTGTATCAGTATATGTTTCTCTGTGGGTCTGTTTCTCTACCCATATCTCTATCTCTGTGTTTGAATATGCATGTCTCCCTCTAAATATATGTCTCATTTTTGTCTTAATTGTTAAACAAATGTATAAACTTAACAGTTGAGTTTCGCATCAATATATAAATCTTCTAATCAAGTTCCATACGCTCTGGTGAACATAATATTTGATAAAAGTAACAATACAGCGATATTATTTTTTTCAAATTAACTTCAAATTTAACAGACATACTTGTTATTATATTGGTGACTGGTTGTTTAAGACACAATAATTGCATTGTGCATTCTTGCGTAGATGCATTTTCAGATGCATTTA
Source organism: Gibbula magus (assembly GCA_936450465.1). NCBI lineage: Eukaryota > Metazoa > Mollusca > Gastropoda > Trochida > Trochidae > Gibbula > Gibbula magus. The sequence goes on along the minus strand of OW388295.1, from coordinate 26,190,428 downwards.
TATTTGATAATTCACTATGAAAGTAATTGAACAATGCAAAAAAATATATCATAACAAAATGTTTATCTGAAAGATCGCAAATAGTCATTCCAGTTGGACTATAAGTCTTTGAAATTACGGAGATAGTTCAAAGGTAAATACAGCTGTTGAACAAAAGTTTGTTTAACTGTTCCCCCAACTCTGTGCAAATATCATGTAATTCTGTGTTCATTTAAGTTTAATTTATTCCTTAAATATGCCCGCAAAAGTTATGAATCTTTGTTTCTGTATCATATACTTATAAAGGTTACTAATATTTCTACAGGAGCAAATATGGCAAGGATTTATATAACACCGGGGTCCAAAAATCCCAAACTTAAAACATTTATTTTGTTTTATAAAATTGTCATTTTTTAATCATTTAGGGGGAAAAACTTAATTCCTATCATCACATTGACCAATATTTCTATTACTGTCGAAATTTTACCGACATTATGTTTAATTAATATTTTATTGCAGACACAATGAAATCTGAATTCTCTTTTGTTGTAATTGTTTCTGCCATGATACATATCTGTCCCTTGCATATGTAGTGTAAAAATGACTTCTCTACATCTTGTCCAAATATATTATCCATAATGTGTTCTGTTAAGAAAAAGTGCCAAATTGAATTTTTCCAAAAATGATGATATTAAGTAGGAAATCTTGCATAGTTAAACAAACTTTTGTTCAGCAGTCACGTAAACGTTAGAGAAACTGAAGGAAACGGCACGTTTCAAATGTGAGCCTTAATGTCAAAGAACATACATGTAGACAATATATATATGTGACGGTTACGGTTCCATGCGAATATACTCAGGATACTCCACTATATCAACCATGGGAAACCTTATCAGGAGAATCTGTACTCAAATGACCCGCCCTTGGCCGGCGTGAGCCACTCAAACTGCTACGCAGCTTGGACCTGCGAGCCAATGGCAATTCATATCACTTCGTTTCAAAGCAAACGAGGTCATTGTGTAAGCCATCCGTCACCGGTTATCTCCCTTGACCATTTCCGTGTTGTCCCATTGAGCATTTTCTTTGGTTACTGACTCCGTCACGCTGGCCAAGGGCGGGTAATTTGAGAACAGATTCCCCATATAAGGTTTCCGATGGTTGATATAGTGGAGAGTAACGGATCATATATAAAACCATGGGTAACCGAAGATGCCGACGGGACAGGCTACAAAATGCCATTGATGTTTAATGATCCAACTACACCATGGTAATGACAGTTTGTTTATCTGACCGATGAAACAAAAACATCCTGTTGTTAAAGTATGGTACCCCAAAGACACTGTGTTTACCCCTACTGAATGATTGCCCATCTCAATTACTGATATCATCGGATTTAAACAAAACAAAGACAGCAGTGGTGACCTAGGGTAATAGGTCCTTCAAAATAATTACAAATATCAACGATAGGGGCAAAGATGTTGACACATTTACAGTTTCAGACCTCAGGAAGGGTGGTGTTCTTTGACCAACCAGAAAACAACATTTACTGAAGCTCCACCTATTTATTTTAACTGACATGGTTACTGATAGAGCAACAACCAATAAAAACCCTAGATGATGCTCTATTTCTTTTGAAACAAAAAGATCCAAGCTAAGAAGTAGGGGGATTGAGTAAAATTTGCAACCGGAAGTGGATGCATCTGCTGTTTGTAGTTGATTTGTGTTGCCATTGTTGATGAGAGTAACTTTATTATGACACATAACTGAGGGTAATTATACTTTGCTCTCATAAATGTAAAGGTAAGTGTTCTTTTGTTGTTATATTTTGAGTATTTGAGACATTTCCAGATATACCCACTTTCGGGCCACCAATGAAATCTCATGAGGTATCATATTACATTCCCCAACCAGAACGAGGCGGGATTCCCTCTAGATAAAGAACCCAAAGTACTGAACTTGTAGCCTGAATACGTTCACTGCATACCTGTACAGAAATTGTTTGTTGTATGTTGAAGCGACACTAGTAAGTAAAGCAGTTTTCTATGCATTTCATTATTTTCTGAAATTATCAAATATGTCTGTGTTGACTTTGTTGTTCATATTGTCATTATTGAAGGTGAATCAAAAAACCTACATGATATATCGGTTGCTATAAAAGCACTAACGCTACTTCATAGGTAATTGCCAATGCACTAAATTATCACTAGTGATTAATGATTATTGACATTTAAAAAACCAAGTTACGTAGAGGGTAATGTCCTCGTAACTCTCAATCCTTAAAAATAGTGGAGCCGAGACCTCGGAGGGGCCGAGTCCCATTATTTTTAAGGAATGGAGAGTTACGAGGATATTACCCTACTTAAATTACACTCAAAGTATTGCTCTTATCAAAATTGCTTTAAAAAGTAAAAGAAATTAAATTTCTACGTAAAAAATATTATGTGATGTGCAACTCTCCATTACTGGAAAATAATGGAGTGAAAGAACAATAGGATGACGTCACAAGAGTAATTTAATAATTAAACAGCAAAAGACTAACAGGTTTCAGGTCACTGTGACCCCTATGCCTCACCTAACATAACAAAACAATTTGGAAATGACAATTTTATATAAACAGACATTCACCAAGTTTTAGAAGCCTACAACATCTAATTACCCCATTACTATTAACAACACGTACCATCGATGTAATGTGATGAAATATTATGCCTAAAAATCATTGTTGTTATTTTCAATAAACTTAAGGGTTCAACATAGATACATATTTGAAATTGGCTTAGAAATAACTCATATTCCATGAAAAGATCAATAAAACAATATTGTGACGTCACTGTCGGGATATAGGGCTTTTATTCTCCCTCCACGATTTATGCACCGGGTCGACGGTGTATATGGATAGTTGTACAAGATCAGGTGATGTAATCGGAGATCGAGATTCTCACATGAGATGGGACAGGCGCATGTATGTATGTCACAGTGGGCAGATTAGTCGTGTGCTTGGTCATTGTACATTATATATGTGGAATCCCAACTGCGGACCCGTCACATCTTAAGATGGGATGGGGTATATTAAGATATACAAATGATACTGTTAGTTAAATATGAAATTTGATAATAACATGTTTTTTATAGTTCATTCCGGTATAAACTGTAACAATTTGATGTTTATTTGCTTGGCTCATTGTCTCGGATTCATGTCTCCTAAAGGAGAATTTACCATACATTGGTCACAGAAATGATTTAAACACAAATTAATTGGATGAATAGATAATGTTTACAAACAACTATATCAAACTTTAAAATGGCGTCTTTATTTAAATATTTCACAGCCGTTATATTTATGATTTAACTATATAAATTGATGGAAACGGTGTGAAATGAAATGGCATATTCGATTTAATTTTACACTGATTTAAACACTAATTAATTGGATTAAATACATAAATGTTGTACATACAATATCCATATAAAATAGTATTGTTGATATCTAAAGGTTTTACAGTCGTTATATTTATGACATAACGATCTAAACGATGGGTAAAATCATATACGATTATTTCTTCTGAAACTTGTCATTTTAACATACAAAAACATTTTTTACTAGACTTGAAATCCGAAGTACATGTATATAAGGAACCTTTTCAAATGTTAGTTACTTCTGATATTTCACGATTCAATTAAGCATGCCTGTTATTGACGAACGAACAATTCTTGTGAGTATGTCCTTTAAAAAGTCCATGTATGTTCTCACAACCTGCACCGAGCACTGTGGATATGTAAATTTGACAGCCTGATGTAAAAGAGAAGTTGACCATTCTGAAGAGGTTGGGACTTTATGAGCACAAATAATCAGTTATGAATGGACACCGACGCTCACTGGTGTGTGCTTAAAATAACTTATAGAGTCCATGTTGTCCATGTAACCTTGTTTGTTTGTTTGTTTAATTACATCTAGTTATTTGATTGATTTGAGTTATCGATTGCATACAAAAATACACGTGTGATTGATTTAAACTACCAACTCTTACATCTTGCATTCGACTGATGTAAGGAGGGTAACCTATCAAAAAATACAATGTTTAGCATAACTGACAAACTTAAACATATATATTTGAATTATGCTTAAGAAATATGTTTTAAAGTTCGATATTAAACGATGTAAACTAGTATTTCTTACCCAAGCGAGCTATGGATATGCCGGGTAATAAAGTTTTCATAATGGTCATGGGAATTACAGTTTTTCTAAATATAACTTGCCTTTTGATTGGTTGACGGAACTACTTTCGCTAATTCATGAATTACTTAGCTCTCCTGTTCAAGCTAAATCACATAATTGAACAATTTCGAGCATACCTAATTGAAGTCACACGTCAAATAAAATATTAAATATAAAATAATGTCCAACCTATGTTTCCGGGACCGTATTTACAGTACTAAACTTGCAAGGTGAAGCAGCATGCAAGAGTCGCAAGTGTCATTATAAGTGTTATTGACCCCTCACTCTCTGATATAGCCGTCCTTGTAATTATCCCCCGCCAACATAGGGAGAGGGGGGGGGGGATAATTATATCAACGAAACTTGGTGTGTGGAACAATCAGCATGTACCTTATACAGCAGGATGATTTCGATATTGTGTATATCTGCAAGGCTCCCTTTCCCTCGTGGGTGCCATTCATCCCCAGCGCCTTACTCAGACCATCACATCACCTTTCACTAGATTCTCATGGTAAAAACTCTTGTGTATGTTCTGAAGTTAGAAACTCATCTTATTCAATTCTGTAAGATACTTTGGGCTCAAGTTGAAATGTTACAATCTGCAGGAGAGTAAGATTAAATGTATGACCAATATAGATTGCTTATAACTTGGCACTGGTTAGTTGAAAAATGGTTCATAGTCACTGTTATTCAACAACTATTCTTCAATAAATTTTCCCAAAGGCGGGGGATATGACCGACTCTGTCTGCTTGTTTCTATCAGTTTTACCTCATAACTCATTAAATATTCAAACTACCTTTTTGATATTGAAGAATAATATTCTCAGTAAAATAGCCTTTTGAGAAAATAAGTAATGGTATATCATGAAGTAACTGATACAGCCACTGATTTGAAAATCAGGATATTACCATTGGGAAATGATCAAAGAAAAATATACCTCGCATTAATAAACATGTCCACACAAAACAAATTGTCAAAACCTGTTTTGAAAAATGTCATTGATTCTTTAATGTCAACATAGCAATTTTAATAATCGGTTACCATTTACAGGAATACAAATCGTGAAGTATGGCAATTGACGGAACAACCAAGTCACAGGAAATATCCACCACGCCAAAGATTTACGGCAAGGAACTACGTTCATGCGTCACTCTTGGTATTGGAACTATATGTGTTTCCTCTGTCTTCCTGGCCTTGCAAAATCTTCAAGGAAGTCTCAACGACACAAGTGGTCTCGGAGTTATCTCCCTTGGATGTTTGTACGCAGCTGCAATTGTATCTACAGTGTCTGCACCACTGGTGATATCAGTCCTTGGAATAAAGCGCACTGTAATAATATCATTCCTTGGACACCTGGTGTATGTGGCTTCTAACTTTTATTCCTCCTTCTATACACTGATACCATCATCAATACTCATTGGTCTCACCAATGGTCCCCTGTGGACAACTTGTGGAACTTATTTAACAATATGTGCTTCCAGTATGTCTACACGTACCGGAGTAAGGTTGCAAGGGACCTACAACACAACCTTGTCTTACACCTCGTCTCAGTTTTGTGGAGTAAATAACTGTCAAAAAGAGGAAACTGATGACGTCATTGCTTCTCCTGACGCACAAACTGTCTACATCATGCTGGGGGTGTTTCTTGCTTTGGTATTGGCAGGTATTATCGTCGTCACACTATTTCTCATACCCGTAAAAAGTAATACTGACAAGGAACAAAACAAAAACGTCAAACAATCGGTAATGAAGTTGGGTCTGGTAATGATGAAGACCGATATCAAGTTTTTAGCTCCAATATTTACTTATACTGCTGTGGAGTCAACTTTCTGCTTTGCAGAACTTACAACATCGTTTATAAGTTGCCCACTTGGCATTGAAAATGTTGGGTACGTCATGTCAGTGTTCGGATTCTGTGCAGCATGTGTCGCTTCCATATCAAGTGTTCTAGGCAAGTTTGTTCGGAGATATTTTTTATTAACTATTGCTGCCATCGTGGAACTGTCTCTGCTCTTGTGGATGTACACAATGGTTCCTGACAGGAACGACTATGTAAAGATATATGTTCTCGGTGCTCTGTTAGGTATTTCTCATGGAGTCTGGAAGACACAACTCGGCGCATTGGTCGGAGAGATAATTGCTGACTACAGACAGGAAGCCTTTGCCCTGATTGAGTGCTTTAAATTCATTGGCTATACTCTATCATTCGCCTATAGTAGTCTTTTTTGTATGACGGTTAAACTTTCTATCGCTATTATATTACTCACTATTGGAATAATTCTATATGCCATGGTTGAAATTAGATTTGTACAAAAGCCAAAAGCAAACTGTACGCATGAAATAATTGTAATTTCTTAGAACCTGTTTTCTTAGAGATATTAACACCTTCTAAGTGAAATTAGATTTGTACGAAAGCCAAAAGCAAACTGTTTGCACAAAGAACAATCTCTTAGAAACAGTGTTGCTTAGAGATATTAACACAAGTTTACCTACAATTGTGATGATGTGATCTTGTTTCTAACAATACACCAAAGATTAACCAAACTCTATGGAAGTGCATGCCTTCTAATACAGAAGTTGACAATCCTTAGATCTTGATTCTCCTTCATCTCTACAAGTTCTAAAATGTTTGATTTTATCAATTTATGAAGTATAATTTATTACGAAAGGAATTATACTTCTCCTTCACCGAACTCAGTACTACAAACGACAATGGTTTGGATATCATTTGCACTCCTGTTCTGTTCTTGACTGCACAATCATAAATACTCACACGTATTAGCATAATTTGTCAGATGAAACTTTATAGCATTTTACTTGCACGAATCGTCAAACTGCAACAAGTAAATAAATAACATATATACTTATGATATATACTTATGGTAGCAAAAAAAAAACCCCGACTCGAGCGCACGGCAAAATGCTCTTAGAATTCGCGACTTTACTTAAATACTCTTAATAAACTTAATCTCAAGATATTGTACACCTCAATGTAGTGCTGATAATCAAACGTCAATATAAAAATACACAAAGACTTTAAAGGTGCATCCATTGTGTTTCATAAAATTTTATTTGGCTTTAATACGTTCCAACTCATCACATGTGCTGTCTACAATACAAATAAATTCACTCAAATTGCGTATTTATCCCCAATCGCCAAATATATCATAATTACTAGTTTCGAATTAAAATTGAGTAACATCATTATGCATGTGCAGAAACCGAAACTGCATTTACATGCACAGTAGTTATGTGACCTATTTAACATTATCAACTCAAATTTGGCACTTTGTCCGTTATAAATAAGATTTCAAAAAAACGTTTGACTCATTGACGCGCGCCACACGCTGTGCATTGTCCGGTTTTCGATCAAAAATCACTTCTTTTACCTTCATATTGTCAATATGCTAAGTCTACTATGATCAAAATGGTAGTTTTCGGTAACAGTCAGTACTTCTCGATAAAGTAACACTATCTATAACGTTTGCAATATGTGACCCCTAACAACACAATGGATGTACCTTTAACGTTTTAAAGTCCTAGTTGTTGCCAGTTCGATTGTAACACGAGGGAAGGAAAATATGCCACTGGTGATATATTTTACGGACACTTCACATATTAGTACTCAAGGTTATGTTCATGCCCTACAGAATGGAGGCTGTCTAAAATAAACGGTAGAATTACGTGAGTATGCATACATAAAAATATGTTTTGTGTAATACAAATAATCACTTAACGTAAATATATCTTATCAGGTTTGTGTCTTTCGGTCTCAATATAACACATTCTTTGACTTCTTCATCAGACGAACTTCTAGAATGCCTCTCAAACAGCTGAACAGCGTCATAGTCAGGTGTCCATAAAAGCATATTTCAGTTACCCACTTCACTACAACAGCGTTCCAGCCAGATTTCAATATACGCGCACTTCAATAACCCACTTCGCTACAACGGTGACCCAGCCAGGTGTCAATATCAATACTCTTCAGTAACCCACTTAGCTGCAACGGCGCCCCAGCCAGGTGTCAATATCAATACTCTTCAGTAACCCACTTAGCTGCAACGGCGTCCCAGCCAGGTGTCAATATAAGCACACTTCAGTAACCCACTTAGCTGCAACGCCGTCCCAGCCCGGTGTCAATATAAACACACTTCAGTAACCCACTTAGCTGCAACGGCGTCCCAGCTCGGTGTCAATATAAACACACTTCAGTAACCCACTTAGCTGCAACGGCGTCCCAGCCAGGTGTCAATATAAGCACACTTCAGTAACCCACTTAGCTGCAACGCCGTCCCAGCCCGGTGTCAATATAAACACACTTCAGTAACCCACTTAGCTGCAACGGCGTCCAAGCCCGGTGTCAATATAAACACACTTCAGTAACCCACTTAGCTGCAACGCCGTCCCAGCCCGGTGTCAATATAAACACACTTCAGTAACCCACTTAGCTGCAACGGCGTCCCAGCTCGGTGTCAATATAAACACACTTCAGTAACCCACTTAGCTGCAACGGCGTCCCAGCCCGATGTCAATATTAACACACTTCAGTAACCCACTTAGCTGCAACGGCGTCCCAGCTCGGTGTCAATATAAACACACTTCAGTAACCCAATTAGCTGCAACGGCGCCCCAGCCAGGTGTCAATATAAACACTCTTCAGTAACCCACTTAGCTGCAACGGCGTCCCAGCCAGGTGTCAATATAAGCACACTTCAGTAACCCACTTAGCTGCAACGGCGTCCCAGCCCGGTGTCAATATAAACACACTTCAGTAACCCACTTAGCTGCAACAGCGTCCCAGCTCGGTGTCAATATAAACACACTTCAGTAACCCACTTAGCTGCAACGGCGTCCCAGCCAGGTGTCAATATAAGCACACTTCAGTAACCCACTTAGCTGCAACGCCGTCCCAGCCCGGTGTCAATATAAGCACACTTCAGTAACCAACTTAGCTGCAACGCCGTCCCAGCCCGGTGTCAATATAAACACACTTCAGTAACCCACTTAGCTGCAACGCCGTCCCAGCCCGGTGTCAATATAAACACACTTCAGTAACCCACTTAGCTGCAACGCCGTCCCAGCTCGGTGTCAATATAAACACACTTCAGTAACCCACTTAGCTGCAACGGCGTCCCAGCTCAGTGTCAATATAAACACACTTCAGTAACCCACTTAGCTGCAACGGCGTCCCAGCTCGGTGTCAATATAAACACACTTCAGTAACCAGCCCGGTGTCAATATAAACACACTCCAGTAACCCACTTAGCTGCAACGGCGTCCCAGTCCGGTGTCAATATCCGCAAACTTCAGTAACAAGCTTCGCTTCCACGCCGTCCCAGCCAGGTGCCAATATAAGCACCCTTCAGTAACCCACTTCGATATTACGGCGCCTCAGCAAGGTATCAATATACGCACACTTCAGTAACCCACTTTGCTACAACGGCGTCCCAGCCGGTTGTCCATATCAGTATTCGTCAATCGTACGGATCAGCGCAGTTATCCCTTCGACAGAACTGCTTACCGTACATTGATAAATACATTGAAATTCGGTAATGTAATTTTGTAAATATTTTGTTTCGTACAAAGTCAAAATACGAGGAAAATTCAATTAACAAAAATGAATCTTGATATGTCAGATGTACAGGATAACAGATTTAATAAACCTTTTACATTCAGTTAAAAACATTTTTTTAGGCTATTTCTTACATTCATCTTTTCACAAAAGCCATAATTAATCCTCCTGAAACAACACCCTAAATCAAAACATGCCGCAGATCGTCTTCAAATTTCAGAAAGTCCTCTGAACGTGAAGACCACGCCGTTTTATTCTCTTATAACAACATATGTAGCCTTCAACCGTCAAGGAATGTTTACTGTAGTACGAAATGTTCCAGGTACACTAAGTTCATCTACTACACCACCGTGACGAGTTAACGAGTGACACGCTCAACTACTTTAACTGAACAAACCGTGTTGGTCTGGTAGTGGTTTTCCGTGATCTACGCACATCGAGCCAAAAGGTGTGTGTATGGAACGCTAAGACAAACTTTTTCAAGGATCTAAGGTTAGTAGTTTTAAATCCTGTTAATCAAACTTTGTTTAGAAACTGATGGTGTACTGTTTACTTTACATAACGCGTTTTATTTGGTAGTAGTTCAATTCTAAAAATGTAAACAATTTTGATTATGACAAATTAAGTTGATTATGTCCACAAATTCTATACTGAAGCCAAAACAAACCAAAAAACAAACGAAAACGAATACTTAACTATGCAATCATTTTCAATACGCATCTCTGAACAAGATGTCCCTGTCTCACGCCTGTCATACTTATATGATATCATTACTTGACGTTAATCATGATTTACCATTTACAGAAATACAAATCGTGAAGGATGACAATAGATGCAACTATCAAGTCTCAGGTTATATCCACCACGCCAAAGATTTACGGCAAGGAACTACGCTCATGTGTCACTCTTGGTATTGGAACTTTATGTATTTTCTCTGCCTTCCTGGCCATACAGAACCTGCAATTTAAACCACAAAATGCGAGTTATTTATCAAACAATGGTTTCATTAATAAGTCTCATATTGAAACCATTTTCAATTAATTAATAGATATAATTGACTGATTTTAGCTAATTTCATTTTAATTAACAATTATGTCTTTGCTTTAACACAACGTTTGCCATCGAGCAAAACTAAACTGTGGTTTTCTATAGGACTTTGTAATAAGAAAGCAATCACAGTTTTAATGATCTAACCTCTTGCTCCCCGTTGCTTTGCTAATGTAAGCATTCTTCACGCCAAACACATCTCTGGTTGGAATCCTACGGAAGCGTATTAGTGTCACGATGAAAAAAAAAATTGTGATACTATCTCCTACGTAGGACTTAGTATCTCCTACGTAGGAGATAGTATCTCCTACGTAGGACATATTATCTCCTACGTAGGACTTAGTATCTCCTACGTAGGACTTAGTATCTCCTACGTAGGACTTAGTATCTCCTACGTAGGACATAGTATCTCCTACGTAGGACTTAGTATCTCCTACGTAGGAGATAGTATCTCCTACGTAGGACTTAGTATCTCCTACGTAGGACATAGTATCTCCTACGTAGGAGATAGTATCTCCTACGTAGGACTTAGTATCTCCTAAGTAGGAGATAGTATCTCCTACGTAGGACTTAGTATCTCCTACGTAGGAGATAACTTCTATAATGCCTGGACCACTTTATCACATCTAGCGTTTTTCACAATTGTATTAAACACATGTATACGCGTATAGTGTATGTAAACTCTCGTGTATATTAAGAATGAAGAACAATTGTATGGATACCCAACTTATTTATTCTATGTAGGCGACGTTTTGACATAGAATAAAGAAGTTATGTATCCATCAAATTGTTCTTCATTCGTCATCACCCCACTTTCTAGAATGCCCATAAACAATATTGTGTATATCATATGATGTATAAGTATATGATAGTATATATGACCGTTAAAAAGCTTTAAAGACGCTGTAGCGGTATTCAGTTTTCTCAAATTTGCCATATACTTTACAGTTTAAACAATATAATGTTATGTTGGAGGGTAAGACATCGCGTTACACGATCCGATAAGCCTGCACCCATAGAAAAAAGGTTATCCCTATTGAAATAAAATGGTGCGACGTCTAAAGTGACAGTGGTGTGGGACTCTTCAGTGTGAGAGGTAGATTTGTAGGTCATTTGAGAGTTCAGACAACAAGATAATTGATTATTCTATCATGGTCCCATATTCAAAACTCTACTTTGAGTGTTTAGGTATCGCTACAGCCGATGGCCACTCTAAGGGAAATTGACTCGCATGGCTTAACCGAAAAATGTACATTCGTTGTAGAACTCTTTTTTATTGATTCGGGAGTATTATTTAGCCATTGGTAAGACTTATTTACCTTTTCGTGAGATCAATTTTTGCATTAAGAAAAACGTGCTAGAGCGCCTTTAAGTATTTTATATATTGGTATCTATAGAAGTAGAGTTGATTGAGTCATCATGTGTTATGCAAACCAGTATAGTTTTGCACTAAACGATTATATTTAATAAACTGATATTAATTCAAAAGTTCACGGTAGATCTCTACATTGATTGCGATATGATTGCGGTTTCCCTATTTATGTTTTGGAATATCAGTTTTATATTCCTTCAATAATTCAAGTACAGTCAATGTTTCGGTGAAATGTAAATCCACGGTCATTACTAGCGACCTAATTACACTTTGAACCTGGTGTTGGACATTTGTTACACGACGTCACTCAAAACATTACTCAACAATAAAGGATCTCAGCTTCCATAATTAATTACCGTTAATGAATTTCTATACTCTTGAATGTTATGAATGTACTGGAGAAGAATAGTTAGCGATAAATATAAATTTTGAATTTTTTTATATTGATTTATTTGAACATTTACACACTGATTACCTAACCTATTTTGACAAGTATATTTACCATATGGGTAAATTAACCATCTGAAGTGACGAATTTTAAAATCTACCTCAGTTGTTAAGTGTTCTTATCGTCATTTATAGCATGTCGTCATTAGAACGACAGTAGAACTACTGCTGATATGAGGTGTATACATATAATTACATAAAACTTATTTGAATGGTATTTTGTAGGTTTGAAGTGAAATAGGGCAATTAATTTTGAATAAATGAGGTTGTTTATCCATAAATGAATGTTCTTATTTGACTTTCATTTAATTACATATAATTCGAATCAAATTTGTAATGAAGTGAAATGAAATAAGACTTCTAAATAAGAACTTCGTAAATGTGAACAGGAATGGCGACTCGACTCGTAGTGCTTACTCCTTCTTCAGGTCTGAAATATATATGCTTATTCGATTTCAAAGCAAACTTTTTGTAAAACAATCTGAGACCTAGTACACAAGACAAACAAACATATCAAATAGGTAAGAATGTGCCTCATTTAAGCAAAAAATATAACTTTTGTCATATGTTCAATCCTATGCCAGGACCCATTTCAATGCCTAACAAAGTTTTATGTTGTCAGTTGTCTCCAAACTCTAACCCTTCAAAGGCGTTGGAGCACGCTATTCGTAATTAATTGAAATAAAGTGTTCTCACAAAATGGTTAATAAGTGTTACCAATGGCTAAATAACACTCCTGAATTAATAAAAAGAGTTCTAAAACGAATGTAATGGTTTGGTTAAGCCACTCGAGTCCATTTCCATTCGAGCGGCCATTTTAAAGTGTTCACATGAAAATGGCCGCTCGAATGTGGTACAAGTGTTCTGACTGACGTAGCGAGAACTAATCACCCAATAATATAGTTTTTAATATAACACTATGACGGAATTGTCAACAATCTGTCTGAAGTCTCAAAATCGCATGACACCTACAAATCTCTCACACTGAAGAGTTCCATAAAATGCTCCCTTTATACGTCGCCCCATTTTCTACCAATACGGATAACCGTTTTCTATACATGCGGCCTGTCGGGTCGTGTAATAGGATGTTTTACCCTCTAATACAATATTGTATAATCTTTAATACTAAATGGCAAATCTGAGAAAAAAATAATGTGCAAATAATTATAATTATTTGAAACTAACTGTAACAGTATATTCGCAAACTATCACTAACGAAATGGACACTAAGGGAGCAGTAACCGAAACACAATATTCCCTCCAAAACATTTCAAGTGAACAATACTTTATTTTGAAAATCAAGACGGAACTTCGAAATTACATGATTTAATTAGACTAACATAATTATGTTATGAAAAAGACAAACGCAAGATGCTCAAGTGTCTCCACAACTCATTGATAAGTATGAAACGAAGTGATCAGTGCTTTATCATGCTATCTCCTACGTAGGAGATACTATCTCCTACGTAGGAGATACTAAGTCCTACGTAGGAGATAACCCTACTATGTCCTACGTAGGAGATACTAACTCCTACGTAGGAGATACTAAGTCCTACGTAGGAGATACTATCACCTACGTAGGAGATACTAAGTCCTACGTAGGAGATACTATCTCCTACGTAGGAGATAAGCTTACTATGTCCTACGTAGGAGATACTAAGTCCTACGTAGGAGATACTAAGTCCTACGTAGGAGATACTATGTCCTACGTAGGAGATACTAAGTTCTACGTAGGAGATACTATGTCCTACGTAGGAGATACTAACTCCTACGTAGGAGATACTAAGTCCTACGTAGGAGATACTATCTCCTACGTAGGAGATACTAAGTCCTACGTAGGAGATAGTTTGGCAGATTTTTTTTTCACCGTGACACTAATACGCTTCCGTAGAATCCAGCAACAACAATCCAGGAGTTCTTTTGGAGTTCATTGTAACAATCTCTGCTAACTACCTCGGAACACACAAACTTTTCGAGATAAACTTCGAGTTTTTATCTTCATTATAAAAAGTTATTGAATGAGTGAATACAAGTGTGACTGTAATGTATAGAACATCCGATGGACACCTTTATTTATTTAATATTAAACAAAAAGAAGAAAGATGTGTGTTACTTTCTCAGGAATGTTTCAATTTTACACGCTGAAATAAATAACGGTTTTGTTTTGTATGTAATAGTGTGAAACCCATACTTTACATGGAAATAAACCTATATCTACTGGTCTAATATGCACCGTTGAAAAGTCTGAGACCTCTACATAATAAAACTCAAACCGACTGATCTCTCCAGTCAAGTATTTAAGGTGCATCCATTGTGTTTCATAACATGTTTTGGCCTTTAATACATGCCAACATACAATATGCGCTGATATCAGTTCAAATAGGTTCACTCAACTTGCTTATTCATCCCCAATCGCCGAATGTATAATAATTACTAATTTCCAATTAAAATCGAGGAACATCATTATACTTGTGCAGAAACCGAAACTACACGTTCCACGTACATGCACAGTAGTTATAAGACCTATTAAACATTATCAAATTGAAGTTTACTTTTAGTCTGTTGTAAATAAGTTTCCATAATGACGTTTGACTAACTGACGCGCGCCACACGCTGTGCATTGTCCGGTTTCGACCAGAAATCGATACGTTTACCTTTATATCGTCTGTATACTGAGTTGACTAAGATCAAAATGGCAATTTTCAGTAACAGTCAGTACTTCTCGATAAAATAACACAATTTATAACGTTAAGCATATGTGACCCAAAACAACAAAATGGATGTACCTTAAAGCCTACGACCTTTATCGTCACTTATATTACAATCTACCAACGTGTCAACACAATAACAATCAAATGTCAACTATGTATGCTTCTTGACAGGTTTGTTCCCGATATGCCTACATCCCAAGGTGCCTACATCCCAAATTACCTATAGACACAGTGTAAAAGTACATCCTGTCTTAGATACTAAGTAAGGTCATCAATCAAAATCTTAGTAGTTGTGACATACAACACACGTAAACACCTCAGTGATATGTCCCTTACATTCTCCTTCATCATAGAAACACTACAAGGTTCTCCTGAAAACATTCTGAGGTCTAAAATGGCAACTATAAACCAAAATATTTCAAGGTGATATATCTTTTAAAATAAAATTGAACTTTTTTCTAAATGTGTAAATGGTATAGTGGTAATATTCGTAAAAAACTTTGGGATCTTCTCAATCAGCATGTGGACTCTTAAAGGGACTCTATGAGTTTTTTTTATGAAATTTTATTTAGATTTGATACATACAAAAATATGTAACATAGTCATGTCTATGCTGAGTGGTAATACAATAACTTGTAGTCCACTGATACTGTAGTCCACTGAATACATAACTGATAAACTATCAGAATGGCAAACACCGTGTCGTGCTGGTCCAACAACGAGATACTCTTAATAAACTTGTGAACTGTATGATAATGACAGCCATGTGATATGTTGATCCAGGACCAGCCAATAGTTTGTCATCAAATCGTCTGGGAGATGTGACAAACAAAATGTTTAAGATCAGAACAATACCAAGATGGAGAACCTGGAGTTCATTAGGTTGTGACTGGTTCATTTAGTTTGGTGTATATAAGACTCAAGCATTCAGTCGACTGACAGGCTTGGTCACGGTAACTCTTGTGAGTCCTTGCGACTCTCAAGAGTCATTGCAACAGCTTTGTTCTCTTAACTTACATTGTCTGTATGTTAGGCCGTGCTGACATTATGTACCTGCGATGTATTGCCAATGTTGTTAACAGGTTGACTTTCACACACCAAACATCTTCATCATGCAAAATAAGGAAGTAATTGGTTGTCAAAATTACGGTCGATAAGGTACCAAGTATGGTCACGGTAATCTACTAATGGCCTTGGACGAATCCCTTGCGCCAAACTATGGAGATTTTTCAGATTATATCCAACAAATGTGTTGTTGAACATGGACAAGTACCCGTGAATCACGTGATTAGTATGAAAGATATTTTTGTTAGAGTTGTGTTAGAGAGTTAGTTCTCCTTGCAATATTGTAATTAGCGCGAGAAATAACTGCAACACCTTTGCATACTTGCGAAAATCGTGGAGTATACACAACATTAGATTTACAACATTACATCATATTACATCACATAACAGTAACATTACAGTAACATTACATCACATTACAGTAACATTGCATCACGTTTATAACATTAAATAGCGTAAATAACATTTCATCACATTACAGTAACATTACATCACATTACAGTAACATTTCATCACACTACAGTAATTATAACATTACATCGCGTTTATAACATTACATTACGTTTATAACATTACATCCAATTACAGTAACATTACATTTATTACATTATACTACAGACATTTATTTCGTAGAGTGGCCATGACAGTTAAATGACAATCATTTACAAACACTTCCTCAGAGCGCTGGCATGTGCAATACATTCAGTATAAACAATTTCGTGTAGTTTGTTTACAAATGTGGCTAGACGTAACATAAGTTTTGCATTTTGTAAATGTACAAACTACGGCATGCTTGGGTTTGAATAATAGTGTTGTGGGATATCTACAACATATATCAGAGTACAACGGGCATTGCAGCAATACGTGATACGTGGGAGCACATGGCTCAATGTATATAATCGTCTTTCGATTTTCTACGGTACGTAAACTGACGGGCAAAAGAAAGTATAACACTCACTTGTTTTCGATTAATCAATATTTTAAAGAAATGAGATGCATTTGATTATGGCACGATACAACAACACCTTTCGGCGCGCAGTAGTTTGAAGGACTTAATTGGTGACTGTTTTATGTTTTAACTAAAATATTATTATTTAAAGAAGACAGGGGTAAGAAATGAAATTTACACCAACATGACCCCCACCATGTTCAAAATGTTGTAAATGTGTGCAGGACGAGGCACATGTATGTCGACATATGTCGATGAACAGTTATGTTTTATCAAAATTAATTTGTGGGGTTATCCAAATTTAAATTTTTTTATTTTAATTTTAAATATTCAAACCGCGTAGTGGTATTCTTTGACTGATTTAATGTATTGGACTAATTTCACAAACTAGTCCGGTTTTGAATACGACATCGAAAACTCGAGATATTTGAATTATACATATGAAAAATACAACTGAACCATATACTTTCTTTGGCCCGTCAGTGTACATCATGTTTACTTATGCCACATTTAATTTTGTTAAAGATCTTCGGAATTGCATGGATGTTAATACATTTAGATAAGTTTAATAGACAATGTCATTAAAAATAATAACAATGATGATCAAATAATGAATAAGCATTATATATATATATATATATATATATATATATATATATATATATATATATATATATATATATATATATATCCCTGTTTTGAATAGGTTAAGGAACATTGCAGGATCTCAAACTGTTTGGTGAATCCATACATGTGCAAAACCATATTGAAACCTTAGATTACGTTAGTAACAACATTTTATCTCGAAGTTTACATTTCTTCAAAGATTAAACACAGCCAGATGTTCACAATGTCATGGCACAGATCTGGCTATCACCTGAACAGGCAGTGCTGTAGAGGGGAGCAACACTGAGTAGTAAGCAAGAGATAGTAGAGAGACAATACTTGATCCAGGAGAGAGAGAGAGAGAGAGAGAGAGAGAGAGAGAGAGAGAGAGAGAGAGAGAGAGAGACAGACAGACAGACAGACAGACAGACACACAGACAGACATAGAGAGAGACAGAGAGAGACACACACAGAAAGAGAGAGGAGAGAGAATGGGAGAGATAGAGAGAGAAGGAGAGAGAGAGAGTGAAAGGAAACTCTGCTTGGTCCTATTGATATGTTTGTGTTTACAATGTAACAGCTGTCAACTATATCCTGAAGAGGATCCTGACAGCTATACCTTACAGATACAGACAGTAAGACAGCTGTGACAGCGAGACAGCAGGGCATGTGAATGACCCCGTTAAACAACGTTAATGCGACGGGAACGCGCGTGGTGACAGAGCTAAACATGGCTGGTGGGGAGAGGCAGGCTGATATTGTTTCCGTAAAGAGACATTCATATCTACGATTGTGTGCGTGGTGCTGTGGTCACTGATGCACGACGAGGAAAGAGACAAAATCACAAAAAGTGAACACGAACTGTTATCAACACTCGTACAATGTGCATAGTGTTATACCGGCGTAACATTGACCCACACATTGGCTCAATGTGGACAATGAAGACATAGTCTCACAATGTCTCACAGATCAGCTCAGTGCAGATGTTACACGCGGAAGTACACAGTATGGGTTTGTTCAAGTACACTATTGATTATATAGTCCTGTAACCGCTCTTGCCTTTAGACAAGCGAATGCCTGGTGTCTATGTGTGTATATACATAGTATGTGAATGTGTCTATATATAGACATATATTATACATGGATATATATATATATAATATGTATTCAGATGAAAAGGTTAATCCTCCTCTCGTGACTGGCATAACTGGCAACCGATGAATGCGGTGGACAGTAAATCACTTTTCCGTTATCTAGACGTAAATGCTATAACTTGAATAATGGATGGTTCAGATAGTCACCTTGCACAATCTCCCACAGCAAGAAATGAGATTTTTAGTAAAGATGAACTCTGTTCTGAAGAGGAGAATCTCTTGACGAAAGAAATTAAAATGATCGTGAGAGGGAAACAAATTGCTGAGAAAGCAAAGGAAGACACAGATAGGCGGAGAGTGAACGCGCAGAAAACAAAGAACGAGAATGAATACGTGACGGGTGAAAACATAGATGGTACAATAGAGAAGACAATGGCAGATGGAGATGGGGGGATGACAGATGGAGATGGAGGGATGACAGATGGAAAGAATGACGATACCAAAGAAGAGAATGAAGATGAAAAGCTGATGTCAGATGAAGAAAGTGCAACAGCAAGTGATGGGCGAGAGACGAGGAACACGTTCATCCTATCTTTCTCCTTCCTGTGCGTCTTCTCATCCTACTTTGCCATACAGAGTCTGCAGGGCAGTCTCAACGACGAGGGCGGTCTGGGAGTTATCTCCCTTAGTTGTGTTTACGGAGCGAACATAATGTCGTCCATCATAGCTCCAATGTGTGTATCCTTGATAAGTGTAAAGAGAATAATCCTAATATCGTTCACAGTACACCTGATCTATACAGCGTCCAACTTCTATCCCTCTTTTGCGACCCTGATCCCCTCTTCTCTGCTTCTAGGCGCCATCACGGGGCCCCTTTGGACATGTCAAGGAATATTCATAGCCACCAACGCCATGTCGTATGCGAAGAAAAATAACGTTACGAAATTTGCTGCCTTGAGTCGATTCAATGGTATTTTCTGGTCTGTGTTTGAATTGAGCAACATCGTCGGTAACGTGTTAGCCTCCTCTGTGCTTTATCAAGGGAAGTACAACCACACTACTCCCAATACGTCAGCGTACTGTGGTATCAACGACTGTCCTGGACCGGAGACTACGGACATCATAGCAGATCCTCAGCAGGACATCGTCTACATACTGCTCGGGGTGTTTCTCTGCTGCGTCACTGCAGGTATCCTCACTATTATTGTATTTCTACCTGCCAAAGTGTCGCGACAATCCAGACAGAAGACATCTGTGAAGGAGCTGTTATTCCTCTGGTTCACGACTATCGCCAACACGGACATGAAGTTTCTTGTACCCCTCACACTGTATCTGGCCATGGCGGAAGCGTTCTGCTTTGCAGAGATCACAAAATCATACGTAAGCTGCCCTATCGGAATACAAAACGTCGGTTATGCAATGACTACGTATGGAGTCAACACGGCAATATTTAGTTTCGTATTCAGTCGAGTGGCAAAGTTTACGAAACGTTATATACTTATTAGCTTAGCAGCTTGCATCCACTTATCCCTTCTGATATGGCTGTATCACTGGGTCCCGACAGAAGAAGACACGGTGTTGGTGTATGTTACGATAGCGCTCTGGGGCCTGGGGGATGCTTTCTGGATCACACAATATCCCGCTTTGCTTGGCGCCCACTTCCCTGACCATCACACCAGCGTGTTCGCTATAGGGGAGGGAGTCAAGGCTGTGTCCTTCACATCAGCCTTCGTCTACAGCAGCCTTCTGTGCATGCGCGTCAAGGTCCTCACAGCCATTACATTCTTGATCGTCGGAACTTCTCTTTATTATTTTGTTGAAATTCGCTTTCAACGCAGAAAGAAGCCCACTGAACATGAAGTGGTTATTAACACAGAAGAAACAAATTCAATACTTTAAAAATATGTCATACTGTTTGTGATTAGATTGAAATTAATATAATGGTATGGGCATGGTATAAGAATAATTAACCTTGTATTGTAGCCCTACATGTATATTGTATTTTCAAGCCGTTGGTTTCAGCGGTAAATTATTAGACATACTGTACTTGGTCAATTAAAGACCTCATGATTCCTAAAAGGAGCACTCACCGACTATATAGATGATATATATAAGGGCATCACAGGCGGATCCAGACATGTTCAAATGGCGGTTCGCTTATCGAAATTGGAGTCATCTTTTGGGTCCATCAAATTTACAAGGGGGAGGGTTCAAACTCTATGACCCCCTCCCCTACACACCCCACCTACCCACACGGATCTGATAACTTCCTTATTTTGTATGAACGGAAAACATTTTGTGCACAGATAAAATTATCAAAAAACGCTCTTGTTCTTCTGTCGTTTGTATGAAGTGCCTGCGCAGTCATGTCTCCTTGTTTGGAAATGGGTCGAGTAAACTTTTACACATTTCACTGACAAGGTAGTAAACATCTTCGGTAAACAGTTGCTTGTCCCTATTCATAGTAGAACGTGAACGAGAGATGTGACTTTGACTCAGAAACTGCGGATGTACATACATCGACCCCAATGGAGCTAGCGTGGATGATACTGTTATATAATCCGCGTGGTTATCTGATTCTTTTTATCGAGTTCACAAAACGAAACCAGAGCCGAGTCATCACGTCTCCCGGTTAACTTGACATTACGGGCGCTTCATGCGTGACAGTCGTCTGTGTTACAGTACGATAGTGATATTTGTTTTTAATTCTTTCGGTATAATGACAAAGTAGAGCAGTGTGGGCAAAATATCTTATCGGAATGACGGGGGCCGATAGAAACTGATCATACAAAGGTGAGGTGAGGTGAGTTGGGGTTTTACGCCGCTTTCAAGAGTATTTCACTTATATAGCGGCTGCTAGTATTATGGCAGGAAGAAAGCCCGCAACGCCATGTGGCTATGCTTTGCGGTGAAACATGCGAGTATCGGCTGGAACTAGCGAACCATGGATGAACAACAAAATACTACGCTGAAATTCAGTGTAGCATTGCACCCAAACCTTACTGCGTGTAGAACAGTTCTCTACTGCAGACAAAGTTGCCGTGCCCCTGGCGGGAATCGAACCCCGGACCTCTTGATCCGTAGCCGAGCTCGTTAACCACTGCACTATCCCGCCCCCACAAAATAACAGAGACATTTGTTTATACGATAACATATCATTTCTGACATCTGAATATGGTTGGACAGAAATGTACCTGAAACCTCGTATTTTACGAGTTTGTTCGCAGTCCCCATAATATGGTCTTTTATCATCTTGAATATTATGACATCCTCTGAATGATCTGATAAATATGTCAAATACCGTAGGTCTATCACTAGGAATCACTCAGAATTACGGCCAGACAATTCATCTTACAGCAAGGTAAAGGTAAAAGTCACAAGGTCATAGGTTATGATTCAGTAGGTGATATGGGAAATATGTCATTTTCAAGGGCCTATGCTGACGATTTAAAATTTGTGATCGTGGTTAAAGTTTTCTTCTTCATCAAGGTCCAAGGATATGACTTTATTTCAATGATCTTATGTGTCAAGGGGAACACATGTCACGAATATATTATATTGAAAGACATATCATTGATCAATCAAAAGAGCAAAGCAAGGTTAAAGGTGCACCCATTGTGTTTCATAAAATTTTATTTGGCTTTAATACGTTCCGACACACCATATGTTCTGTTTACAATACACACAAATTCACTCAGCTTGCATATTCATCCCCAATCGCCAAACATATCATAATTACTAGTTTCCAATTAAAATCGAGTAGCATCATTATGCATGTGCAGAAACCGAAAGTGCACGCCCTATTTACATGCACAGTAGTTATATGACCTATTGAACATTATCAACCCAAATCTATTAGTTTGTTTGGTTTAAATAAGATTCCAAAATTACGTTTGACTCATTGGCGCGCGCCACACGCGGTGCATTGTCCGGTTTTCGATCAGAAATCGATACTTTTACCTTCATATCGTCAATACACTAAGTCGATTATCATCAAAATGGTAGTTTTCGGTAACAGTTGGTACTCTTCGATAAAATAAGACCATTTATAACGTTTGGCATATTTGAATCCCCAACAACACAATGGATGTACCTTTAAAGTTTAACCTCATGTCTAAAACAGGAAAGTCCCGTGGTCTAAGTCAAAGACCACAACTCCTAATATATCCATCACATTCACTTAAAAAGCACATGCGTATAACTGATGTGTATCTAAAGCATGTGAAAAGTTTCAGAAAGATTTATCTAATACCGTGGTAAGAGTTTGTTTCCTAACACGGGAACTGGCACTCAGATTTTGGAAAGCCAATCACCCTAAGTGAAAGGCCATAACTCTGAAAATATTCATCGGATTCACCAAGAAAACGCTCCGGCTTGTGTAAAGTTTAAGTACGATTGATAAATATTGTTGAGAGGATTTGATTCAGAACACAGGTACTTTCCGTTTGAAATATGAAAGCAAAGCACTGTAAGTCAAGGGCCATAATTCTGAAAATATTCATACAATTGGTCCCCCAAAAGGCGCATGCGTATAACCAATGTGCATATCCAGAGCATGTGTAAAGCTTCAAAACATTTATCACAAACTGTAGTAGGAAATGATTTGACAGATACCGTCAGTCTGAAATAGGGAAACCCAGTTCTCTAACTCAGAGGCCATAACTCTGCAAATATGAATCCTATTGTTCCCTTGTCTGTCATCCAGACCCTAGAGCAAAATATTCAATTCAAGACCAGCCCAGTCTAGAAAATTAAAGCAAGTCTAGATTACTCAGCTCTAGGTTTAGGGCTCCATTTTGTATAAATATTTGAATTGTTTGTAAATAGGTGTTGGTAAGAAAAACATATTTCAGAGACTAAAAGTTAGCCTATTGGTCCCCCTAAAAGCTCATTCGTAATAAACTGGCAATGCTAAAAACAGAAAAAATATCATAAACGGGGAGTGTTAGAATATATGGAGACTATGGAACGGGATTTTAAGCTTACAGACCTACACGCAGTGTCTTAAAAGAATTGTTAATGTCTTACAATGATATTAAAATGTAGATTGATGCAACTCAGAGTTGCACAAAACGATTGTAATGGTAATACGACAACAAACTACATCAGCATTTACAACTCTTTGATGATTGGGTGAACACATTGTAGTGGAAAATATTTTAACGAAGTTTACCGGAAGGCGCAATTAACGCAAATCAAACTAGGCAATTGACGAATATGTTTTAATGTAAATGTTGGTTTACAGTTCAGGGAAATAAATTTAGGAAACTTAAACATATAGAACATTTTACGCATTTGCCAGAAGAAACGTCTCTCTATTGTCGAGAGAGTTTATTGCAGTAAAGGGGCCACCGGCCCATTATACGTGTACACGGGTTACAGAATAAATTGGCTGCCATAAAATATACAAATAGTGTGTGATGCAATTATATTATGGACATGAGGCATCAGGATGATGTAAGAAAAGTAGCACGTTTCTTTTGTGCTTGGAAAATATATTTAGCCAGATTATTGAGTACAATGCTATCTTGGGACGTGAATAATAAGTTAAGTTTAGTATCAGATGGGAAAACATAATAGTACTCTTGCAAGAGAAATTTTCGGAGGTTATGATAGAAAGGGCATTCAAGACAAAAATGTAATTCTGATTCAATATTGGGTCTAACACAGAATGGGCAAAGACGATCTTTAAGGTCAAGTTTTAGACGCCTGCCATATTCAATGATTAGGTCATGGTTGGAACAGCGGAATTTCTATTCAGATATGTTTGAATATAAGTAGCCAAGAAGCAAATTCTCAAAGCAAGGCATAAATTTTGCCAGTCTCCATTACTGGCTGATTCAAAGCTCAAATCAGCCAGTAATGGAGACTGGCAAAAGTTATGCCTTGCGTATAGGGAAGTTCGCTAAGAAGTGAGTCTAGAGGTAAATATCTAGGCTTTGATAATATGTCAAACTGACCTTGTCTACGTGTCTACGGGTGCTACGAGGTTTTCATATAAATCGGGCTTTGCTGCACACGGGGGAAATTCCATGCGCTCGTTGAATACCATGTACCAAGGGAATGCTTTTTGAAGATGTATGATGTTTAAACATGTATCTATCATACGCTGGACGAGTATCAATGGGATGATATATTTTAGGAGCATCCCCTTGATGTTTTATCATGTAATTCACGTAGACAGATACGTTTTTCTACAACATATATACTCATAATACTTATTTGTCGAGAGTACATACAATACCGATTGACAGTTACGAATGTTGTTACATACATAATTGTCTGCAGAAACTCGATTTCAGCTAACCATATCGTTGAAAAGTAAGTATTTTATATATTGTTTGTATATTTACTGATTAATAACGATTTTACTGCGTATTTCAATTCGCTTGACGTTCGGATAGTTTACTACATTACAACCCAATGTTTTTGCATGCGCCCAAGATATAAATATTTCTTAAAATGGTTCTTAGTCCATGCACACTAACACGATTATATTCACACATGGGAAGGTGTTTTTTTTAGACAAGAAATGCTCTCCGATGATAACTTCGAAAAAAATATTCTTAGCAATTGTCGCATTCGTATTTAGACTACATGACCTCACAATCAGTTCACATACATTGACACATCAGCAAATAATTATTGTTCCTATTGGATAGTTGAATGTTTCTATATTCTCCCTGGTTTCTCCTTGCCATGACGCTCCCATCGGTTGACCCATTTATAATGGATCGTGTGACACGTTATCGAGGAATTGCATGACATGGTTGTCGTTGAGCACCAATGAACTAGTCGGAGGGAGCTGCTGTCGTTCAACGGGCTTCGGTAAATAAATAAATCCACAAGGTATACATAGAGACAGAGAGTCAGGCGACATCTCGAGGCCTTTAGGTCACTGAGAGCGGAGAGGTTTGGCGGGAGCGATGTGTGCAAAGTGTTTCACTTTTGGATTCACTGACACTCAACGGAAATATACCTTGGGTCAGTCAACTGCCGGGGCTATATGGTAAGACGGAAGATTGCCACTATTGAAGTATGAAGGTAATCATGGATGGTAACAACGTCCAACAGGCGTTGACTGAAGATAAAAGGGACAGCAGACGTCCTGCAGTATACGGCAAGGAAGTGAGAAATGTCGCCGTGCTATCTGTGTCCTTCTTGTTCTTGTTTAGTTCCTATATGGCTATACAAAACCTACAGGGAAGTCTCAATGATGAGAGAGGACTTGGCGTGATATCTTTAGGTTGTCTGTACGGAGCGTCTATCTTGTCGTGTGTATTTGCTCCCGTGATCAACACAGTGCTGGGGGTAAAACGTGCAGTGCTCATCGCCATTGCCACACACTTGGTTTACAACGCATGTAACTTCTTCCCCTCCTTCGCCACTCTCATTCCTTCTTCCATCCTGCTGGGGAGTATGACTGGTCCTCTGTGGTCCTGCAAGGCATCATCATGACCACGTGTTCATTTTCCTACTCAGAACGGACTGGATCCTCTGTGTACGCTTCCCTTAGCAAAATGAATGCCATTTATTACACATTGTATAATTTGAACAACATCATTGGAAATCTTGTGTCGTCGCTGGTGTTATTTCAAGGAAGCTACAACACAACAGTAAAAAATAACACGCACCTATGTGGAGTTAATGACTGTGGGGGAGAAGCGGCTACCGATATTATCGCCGACCCGGAACCAAGGATTATTTACATTTTGTTTGGAATCTTTGCAGGTTGTATCTTCTCGGCGCTTGTGATAATAGCGGTGTTTCTGGTTCAGGTTCAACCTGGAACTTCAATTACCAAGGCGACTTTTAAGACTGCAACTCTATCGTGGTTCCAGATCCTAACCCAGACGGACTTCCGGTACCTCACCCCGCTCATGTGCTACTTCGCTGTGTCCGAGGAAATACTCTCTGCTGAGGTTACTAAGGCTTACATAAGCTGTCCAATAGGAATACAGAACGTCGGTTACGTCATGATGTCATACGGAGCTAGTTCCTGTCTCACAAGTTTCGTGTATGGCAGACTTGCTAAATACACGCGGCGTTACATCATGTTCACAATAGTAGCAATAATTCAGATGACACTGTTTGTGCTGTTATTCCACTGGGTACCCACCCCCGGAGACACTATCTATATTTACGTCTTCGTATCTGTGTGGGGCGTGTGTGAGGGGCTCTGGAAGATTACCAACTCTGCAATGATTGGTGAAATCTTTTCCGAACACATAAAGACAGTTTTCGCAGTGAAGGAAGGATTCAAGGCAATTGCCTATACGGTTACGTTTTTGTACAGTAGTTTCATATGTGTCTCTGTAAAAATCTGTATTGCAATGGCTGTTCTAATACTTGCAATGACCTTATATTATTTTGTGGAATTTCGATTTAAA
This sequence comes from Gibbula magus, assembly GCA_936450465.1. NCBI lineage: Eukaryota > Metazoa > Mollusca > Gastropoda > Trochida > Trochidae > Gibbula > Gibbula magus. The sequence goes on along the minus strand of OW388295.1, from coordinate 26,162,979 downwards.
CAAAGACAAAAAAGTAAGGTGCAAAATGAAGTTCAATTTGAAGCAATCGAAAACAAATAAATGTGTCATTGCAGTGTCTAACTATCGTCATTGATTGGTTTTCTGTGAGTGTTTTAGACCTGCTGAGGCATAAGAGCTTTCAGTTGCGCCCTTAAAGAAAGGAGCGAGATGGCCATGACACCCCGAGAGAGAGAGAGAGAGAGAGAGAGAGAGAGAGAGAGAGAGAGAGAGAGAGAGAGAGAGAGAGAGAGAGAGAGAGACACACACACACACACACACACACACAGAAAGAGAGAGAAGAGAGAGTATGGAAGAGATAGAGAAAGAGAGAGAGAGTGAAAGGAAACTCTGCTTGGTCCTATTGATATGTTTGTGTTTTACAATGTAATACAGTTAGACAGTAAGACAGCTGTGACAGCTAGACAGCAGGGCGTGTGAATGACCCCGTTAAACAACGTTAATGCGACGGGAACGCGTGTGGTGACAGAGCAAAACATGGCTGGTGGGAGAGAGAGAGAGAGAGAGAGAGAGAGAGAGAGAGAGAGAGAGAGAGAGAGAGAGAGAGAGAGAGAGAGAGAGAGAGAGAGAGAGAGTGAGAGAGACAGAGGGACAGACAGAGAGAAAGAGAGAGAGAGAGAGAGAGAGAGAGAGAGAGAGAGAGAGAGAGAGAGAGAGAGAGAGAGAGAGAGAGAGAGAGAGAGAGAGAGAGAGAGAGAGAGAGAGAGAGAGCTTGGTCCTATTGATATGTTTGTGTTTGACAATGTAATACAGACAGAGAGACAGGCTATATGGGAGACAGGCAGACAGAGAGTACGGTAGCATTACTGACATTTCTCAAGATAGCAAGTATTGATAACATTTCAACCATTACATTGCCAACATCGACCGAGTTACCGAGATTTTAGCATTTTACTGATAATTTAAGGGTGTCACTGATTAGCATTTATACTTCGAATATATGTAATAAGAAAGATACAAATAAACTATTTATAGTTTTGTCTTGGATTTGGTCTATTTCATTTATCAGCATATTTATGGTCAACTATTCTCACACATTCAATTGTCATACATCCATGATAACACTTTAAACGATAAAACAGATATCAAACGTTTCTTTCCTAAAACGAGGATTGGTGATGACCCAAATGCTTAGTTAAACGACTTGAACGAAATGGTAATGCCACTAATCAATCACGCCGTTACGAAGACTTTTATTCGTCACTAAAGGGCAGATTTTATCGGGGTATGTCTTGTCGAAACGAAAGTCAATGTGACATTGCTGTTTAAAAATATAGGTTATTAATACATGGCTATATCATAATCTAGAGTAATGTTTTGAATGACATTATTTTTATAGACAAATGACATCCATTAAGGTCACTTCTCACTGTTCCGAATATGAAAATATATGCCACCACGAACTAAAAGATTCGAATTTCGGACGAATTTGGTTCTGATTGGACTCCAAAGCAGAAACGACGCAGTCAGAAGGCAATATAAATAATACTAAACGACGTCCCGTTTGATAACATGTTTATTAAACAAGTGAATGGTTTGGTATTTTAACGAGCGAAAGCGAGTTAAATACCGATGCCATTCACGAGTTTCATAAACATGTTATCAAACGGGACCGCGTTTAGTATTTTATTTATTACTCAATGATGTAAATAGCGCTGAAGTGCAAGAAAATAGTTGTTAATGACGCTCACTTGTAAATAACATAGCCGCTATTGCAGTCACGCGGCTAACATTGTGACGTCAACCAAAAACGACTATGACGTCACGCGCCGATTATGACGTTACGGCAGCACGCGGTGGTAACACACATGTGTGTAACCACCTCATTGTTATCTAATGAGTGATCTCACCACGGTTGAGTAATAAATACACTTAATTACTCATGGTGAGGTCAATATGTGATATACAAGGACTCTAGACCTGACTCCCGGGGTGGTCTGACCTGACCGAGACCGCAGGAACAGACTTGACGAGTTACAATCAAATACTGTAATCTAAGGTTAATAATCAATAATATACTCATTATTATAAATGTACTTTGTAGAGGAATATAAAGTATTCATATCAAACTATAAATAATATATATATTTCATTTATTTTGTATAACTTCAGTTGTAATTATAATGGTGATTGCCGCCATTTTGTAAATATAATAAGGTACATAATTTACTTCATCATTACTTTTTAAATCTAAAGTAAGCGTTTATTTCTTTCTCTTCTTTGTGTGAATGTTTTTTGAGTGAATGTGTTATTGAGTGAGTGAAGGAATATTTAGAGTAAATGCTGTGTGAATCAATCATTCATCATAATTATTATTCTAATACATATTTGTGTATTGGTTCAGCATGTCTGCAATAAGAAACCATTTATTTATTGTACATATTGTATTCAGGACTTGATGGTGGCCATTTGAGTGATTTGAGATTTAACGAGGGCTTTCCAGCGGAGCGGGGCCATGTTCAAGAGAGGTTTAAAAGTAATCGCTCAGTGTCGTTCAGGAGGGATTGAGCGCTCAATTGAGCGATTATAATCGCTCACTTGTTATGGAACAGACGGCTGATTTCGCATTTGTCGGCCATTTGATGATGATGTGATGGAGATTAAACGAGCGGTCCCATCGGAGCTGTTTTCCCACTCGGGGTTTGTAATCTGATCACCCCGGAACCACATTCAGGGTATGCATATTTGTATATTTTAATGTTTCATGCATGCTTTATATATTTCTCCTATTATGCATCGAATGCATGATGTGATAACATTTGCAAGTTGCAAGAACATGTCATTTACATATAGCGAATGGGTAAATATTTTAATTATCTCCCTTTATAATTGTGTGTTATCACACATATCAGTGATAATAATTGATGTAATGTTCTATCATGAAATGATGGTTTGTCCGTGAATCAATGATTATTGGTAATGCATAATATACCTATGTCTGTGTATTTAGCATAATATTATACGTTATGCAATGTTATATTCTGTGTATATCTATGTTGGATGTTGAATGTATTTGATATTGTATTGCATTGTGTTTTGCAGGGTGCAGTTCAACCGTGTTTCTATCGCACATGAGAGAAATGTCATTTATATCGTTTGAGGGACGAATGAGATGGAAATTACTTTCTCCTAGCGCAGTAATACAACAAAGGGAAGTAATCTGGTATAGGCCTAGGTGGCGCTTAAAGAGAGTATAAAAGGTTACGTTTTTTGAATGGTCATTCTCGCTTGTTGTGCACTGCGATAACATTGCGTTATGGATTTTAAAAATGTTCAATGTATTTATTATACATGGTTCAGGTCATTCTGACTCTGATGGAGAGGCTTGTCGCCGTATGCTAGGCTTATTGCCTTCCTTGAGGCTTGTCGCTTGCATCGAGAGTACTGATGTCGTTTGAAGAGCTTGTCGCCGGTTGTATGGCCTGTCGCCTGTAGAATGGCCTGTCGCTTGAATTGCAATATTGAGAGTAGTCTTTATTTTCTGAGTCACACTTAAAAACTGAGCGAAGATTAAACATATATTGTAATACAAAGAAACGGTGATTTGCTACATGTGTAATATATGTCACATAGTTTAACATATTCATAATAACTGTCACATGCTGTTTTTAATTTTAAGTCATATGTTCAAAAGGACCATGACATTTTAGACAGAATGACTTGATATTTTGAAATAACTATAGACGATTATGATAAATTCATATCTTTACACGTGTGCCACACATAAGTATGTTAATACTGTATGAAACTAAGAATTAAGAACATCCGTAATCGTAACGAATTGTTAAAATCAAGATAGTTTTACTAAAATAATATGGCATTGTTTTGAAAGATTAAGTCTGAAATCAGTTTTGTTCAATCCATATGTTTCAGTCACGGGTTCAGTTTAACGAATAAATACGCTGGAACTTTTTAAGTTCGACAAATCGGACAACCTACCGTACACCAGCTCAACAAGTGTGAACATAACAGAACAGAACAGAACATAAGATATGTTTTGAAAATAGCATTTGTTTTAGCATGAACTTTAGTTGTTATAACAAAACTTGATAGATTAGTGGTAAAAGTACATAGCGACATAACGGTTCCGAAGGAAATACACTGGGGAAACGCTCTCTCTTTCCACTTGAGGCAACGCGTTCTTTTGGAAAGGAAAGCGCAGTTTCCACGCCTTTCCAAAGACGGAAAGAACGACCTTTCCAAAACATCTTTCGAAATTAAATATCGACTGAGAGGCGGCCTTTCCAGAGCCATCACACTAATGAGATGACTAATGTTCTGATGTCCCCTTGTCAAGCGCGACCTGTCAACATTATTTATAGTTATAGTTATATATGTAAACATCGTTTATGACTAGATATCCGTTGGTTTATGTACAGTATTAAATATCACTTTGATTTAGGAAAATCTAAGACTTCGATAACTGTTTTGACAATAAAAGAATAAGTTGATAAATATAATTTTGAACAATATTTTGACTTGGTTAACTATTATTTGAATACTATATTCAAACTTTAATTTTAGATGTATTCTATCAAGAAAGTGATTTTGAAATCAAATGAGACAGCAGAATATATTGACTGTGTTAAAATGATGAAAATATATTTCAATAAATTTAATAACATAAATGAAAGTTAATATTAGATTTAAGTTTTAAAACATAGAGATGGACAAGGTTTTGACAATAATTAGATAAATTAATTTTATTTTAGTTGAATGTGTAACGAACGTATAAAATGGTAGAGCGACGTCCTATCTTTATTCTTGATTTGAATATCCAAGATGTTGTAGTAGTAGTAGTAATGGTAGTAGTAGTAGGAGTAGTAGTAGTAGCAGTAGTAGTAGTAGTAGTTGTGGTAGTAGTAGGAGTATTATTATTATTATTAGTAGTAGTAGTGGTAGTACTAGTAGTAGTAGTAGTAGTAGTAGTGGTAGTGGTAGTGGTAGTGGTAGTGGTAGTGGTAGTGGTAGTGGTAGTAGATTGACAGATCGCTGCTAACTGCATTCAGAATAAACTCTGATCGAAACTATGCCTGCTCAAATTGCATTCAACTGGGAACAGATTGTATTCAACAATTACCAAAACTCATGAAAAGACGAACTCTTTGAAACTGAACTGATGTCTTACGATCAATGTTATTATGAATTTCAATTATATTACAAGTCAAATGCCGGATATATGAAGAAGAAGAAGAAGAAGAATGTCGGATATAATGAAGATGAAGAAAAAGAAGAAGAAGAATGTCGGATATAATGAAGATGAAGAAGAACAACAACAACAATATTTTATTTGAGTGTCACACAGTGGATATTCTGACCTACACATATACATACATATACATAACATGACATATGGACAGTACACCGTCCAGCAAACAATGGCCTACGTGACACTATAACACACTAAACGCCCTTACACGCTAAACTATATATGACGTGTGAGGAATAAATACAAGAGTAATTGATATGTTATTCCCGCGTGAATATATTGCATTTTTGTTGATTGGGGTATGAATGGGAGAACTATTTGGTAAGTAACAGAATACACAACTTTGTTTATTAGGACGCACTGTGATTGTCCTATACACAACACTTCAGTGGTTGTCGTCGTTCTATTTGATTAATTGATTAACAAAAGGCTTGTGAGACATGAAAGACTCTCTGTCTTGTGAACGTATTTCTTCTCACAAATTGACTGCATCTGGTATGCTATTGTTGCATCTAAAATCACAATTGATCATCAGTGTAATATATAATAATAATAATAATAATAATAATAATTGTTTTATTTTGAATGTAAATTAACACTGGAGTTAAACAACGATTTACTGATATCTTAACATATAACAAATCGTAATTGAATTTTACTTTCATATGACACAGCCACAGCCTTTTGTATATAAACCGAAAGCCGATGGATTGTTGAAGGAGCTTTTAAATGGTTGTTAAATCTGGTTTCAAATTATGTTTCTGTGGGCCCGACCTGCATATGTTAAACTTTTATATGTGGTTAAATCAGCTTGGTAAACTACGTGAGTGATTAGATGTAGGTACATCGATCAATAGCACTTTAACGCTTTATGTTTGAAACAAATAACAAAGGCAACATTCTAAATCAGTCATCCAAAGTTAGAATTGATATTCAACTGTTTATCCCTTAACGTTTATCCCATGAAAATGTATACATTATTTCAAAGTAAAAATGAGTGACCTGAAATCCAAGATTTGACAGCTGATTCAATTAAACTAAACGCTCATGCAATTTATTTCATATGCATTTAGTTATGTTCTAAAACAACTTATAGCCTTTCAAATTAAATATTTGATCGATAGTCAGCTCGGAAAAATGAACGGAATCTGTTTCTACAGTAGTATTTCAAGACTTCTCAAAATATACTTGTCATATTACATACATCTACAATATGCATAGATATTCATGATATTCGAATGCTATTGTTCAATCAAATGCAATATTTTCTCCCGTGAGATGTCTGCTATTGGTATTTGTCTGTAGCTAGAGAGAATAGTCGATAATGTACAAGATGGACAAATATCATTCTATATGCGTGTTACAGTCTGTGTCAAAATCGACAAATATTAATTTTTGTAAAAATTCCTTACACCTGTGTAACTGTGTAACACATATTTGTAACCATCATGTGGTTTAATGAGCTATACATATAGGACGTATTAGTAGTTCAATTTTAATTTAAAAAGAAATATTCTCACAAGTGAATAACTAAAAATGGATGGTAAATGTGGGAACAATCTAATTAGAGACATGAGATCAGGTAAATGACACCGTCACTAACGTAAATTTCTATAAATTTCCATACTTTCGAATACCTCTTACCTCTACAAAACGATGGTTGTAATACATACTGGCAATTGAATAATTATTATAATTTATTAATGTATGACCTAACCAGGATATTTAAAATAGAAATGTAAGTGTCAATATACAGAAAATCTTAAGAATTGACATCTTTTATGAAGTCTTTGATGAAGTGCAGACATACATGTACGTGTATGAGCAAGACCACTATGTTAATAAATAATATTGCTTCCAATGTTAAAAAAACGATTGATTTTATACATGCTTCATTAAATGATCTTTTCAAATAAAAATAGCTTGTATGTGTCTCTTATACAAGCCAACCAATGACAAACAAATTATTATCCATTGCAATGTATCACTCGTATTTGTTGATTAATTTGCCATTGAAACGAAGACCCATTGCGCCTTTTGTGAAAGCTTTGCTCCTCTGCCAGTTGTGGGAATATGCTTGTGGAAAGGCGATCTTTCTGTATCTTGGAAAGAACGCCTTTCCATACCATTCCATCGCCTTTCCAAAAGTGAAAATTCATGGAATTAACTAGGTTTAATTTACTTACTTACTTTTAATAATACTGTTTATGATCCACCGCCGCATGTTTAGCTCGAAGCGGGGGATATAGTATTCGGCTGTGTCCGTCCGTCCGTAAGTTCGTACGAAATGGAGAAACTCAAATTCTATTCACTGAATTCTTTTCATATTTTGCATATGGGTTCATCATAGGAAGAGTAATGTTCCTACAGAGTTTTGTGACCTTGCCCTATATTTCAAGGTCACAACGAGACTTTGTTATTTTACCCTAGTCAGCAGGATATCTCAAGAACTATTCACCGGAATCCTATTCTTCATATCTTATACAAAGCACCTCCCAGGGAAGACAAAGGGCTGATTAGACATTTGTGACCTTAACATTATTCTCAAGGTCATAGCGGAATTTTTCGACGTGTAAATGTGCATGTAAAGCTTGTCAGCCGGATATCTCAAGAACCATTTACCGGAATTTCATCATATCTTACACAAAGCGCCTCCTAGGGAAGACAAAGGGCTGATTAGATATTTGTGACCTTGACATCACAGGAGAACATTGAAAATTTGAAGTTTGTTGGCATGTTAAGCTTGTCAGGGGAATCGTTATCACAAGAACTGTTCATTCTATTCTCATCATTCTACACCAGTGGTTCTTTTAGGGATCTGAGCTGATCTTGACATTTTTTCAATTTTGAAGATTTAACCTTAGTGACAACTACTTCTTTCTTATAAGTTTAGCAATAGATAGTTGTTTGTTACAGAAAAATTAATACCTTATTGATTCAAACACAAATTAATACATAGAGGATATGAGACCTTGCCGTGGATAACCATGTTCATCTCACTATATGAAGTAGAGATGTAATTTGTAATGCATGATATTTCACGAGAAATTCAATTTTCTATCTATTTGATTTAAAGAATTATGCATAGTTGGCAATTGACGTTGATTTTATTAATGGAATGGTCATCTTATGACGTCATCCTATTGTTACGACAACGTTATGTGATGAGTTATTTCACTGATACAAAATAGGAATTTTATTTTAACTGATAAATGTTGCATTTCACAATTGACAAAATAATAAAACTGATTGACTTGAAGGAAAGACAAAGGAGTGGTCACTGTCACATGTTGATCACGTGGAGTATTCACACTAGTACGGGCAGTAGTTGCTTCTGTCTGAGTGAGTGAAGTATTGTTTAACGCCGCTTCGGCAGTATTGCAGCCATTAGCGGCGAGTCTTATGTCTGAATTTATACTTGTTTAGGGCTGGTTTGCTGATATAAACATCTGGTGACAATGTACGATGAACGGGTGGTCACCTAGGCGTGAGAGTGGTTCGAGATTGAAATACGCTTTACGGGTAAATGTACATCTTGTATCAAGTTTTGAAGAGCCTTTAAGTGTGTCTTACATAAGAACAGGAAGACTTTCTTGATAACAACTTCTTAAATGTGAAAATACACGACGACCATCTTGTATGTTTTTATCTAAAACTGAAACATTTTATTTATGATGCGCATATCTCAAATCAAATGTGAAGTTAATACTTAACCTATACTCTAGAATGCCGGATAAAATATATTGGCACTCACAATATTTTTCACTTACCGACTTCTTTGTAAAACATATCATAAAAGCGATCAGGTGGCCAGGGTAAATAAAATCATAAATAATTCACAGATAACGACATAGTAACAGTAGAGAAAATGTTTTGTGGTAATGGGTCCATAGGCCCAGTATACACTGTTAGCATAATGACACAGTAAGTCATATGAAGTGTTTACATTTAAATTTCAACGATATGGTTTGCTGAAATCGGTTTACAAAGACAATTATAAGTATGCTACACATATCGTAACTTTCAATCGTTATCTAATGGACATTCCTTAAGTTAGTATGATGAAGATATATGAATGTAGAACAACGTATCTCTCTACATGAATTACATAATTCATGTTAAATAATGAAGATCTTGCTCTTTTTTAATATAGCATACAATTGATATTCAACAAGCGTATGATAAATACATGTTTAAATAGTACACACCTTAAAAAGGAAAATAACATTCACTTGGTATTCATTAAGCTAATGGCATTTCCCTCGAGTGCATATTTTCCTGTTAGGACTTCGTTATATGTATGCAATACACTATTCGAAAATATTTTAATCTGACCGTCCTATTTGCTGACCCATAAATAATGGAGTATGTGACACCGTGGGCGACGAATTGCATGGCATGACTATACATTCATCAGCAATGAATTAGTGGGTGGAAGCTACTAACATTCAACGTTTTAAGGGAAAAAATAATATATATATATATATATATACAAACCGCAAACTATATACAGAGTTAGATAAGAGGCAGCGAAGTCGCAAGGAATTCGGTCATCAGGAGATATTTCATGGTAGGGATGTGTGCAAAGTGTTTCACCTTCGGATTCACCGACACCCAACGGACTTGGCTCAGTCAACTCGACCTTTTTGGTGAGACGGATGAGATTGCCACTATTGAAGTATTAAGTTAATCATGGACAGAAACAAAGTCCAAGCGGCGCCGTCTGAAGATAAAAGCGCCAGCAGACGTCCTGCAGTATACGGCAAGGAAGTGAGAAATGTCGTCGTGCTATCTGTGTCCTTCTTGTTCCTGTTTAGTTCCTATATGGCTATACAAAATCTGCAGGGAAGTCTCAATGATGAGAGAGGACTTGGTGTGATATCGGTAGGTTGTCTGTACGGAGCGTCTATCCTTTCATGTATATTTGCTCCCGTGATCACAACAGTGCTGGGAGTAAAACGTGCAGTGCTCATCGCCATTGCCACACACTTGGTTTACAACGCATGTAACTTCTTCCCCTCCTTCGCCACTCTCATTCCTTCTTCCATCCTGCTGGGGAGTATGACTGGTCCTCTGTGGTCCTCGCAAGGCATCATCATGACCACGTGTTCATTTTCCTACTCAGAACGGACTGGATCCTCTGTGTACGCTTCCCTTAGCAAAATGAATGCCATTTATTACACATTGTATAATTTGAACAACATCATTGGAAATCTTGTGTCGTCGCTTGTGTTATTTCAAGGAAGCTACAACACAACAGTAAACAATAACACGCACCTATGTGGAGTTAATGACTGTGGGGGAGAAGCGGCTACCGATATTATCGCCGACCCGGAACCAAGGATTATTTACATTTTGTTTGGAATCTTTGCAGGTTGTATCGTCTCGGCGCTTGTGATAATAGCGGTGTTTCTGGTTCAGGTTCAACCTGGAACTTCAGTTACCAAGGCGACTTTTAAGACTGCAACTCTATCGTGGTTCCAGATCCTAACCCAGACAGACTTCCGGTACCTCACCCCGCTCATGTGCTACTTCGCTGTGTCCGAGGAAATACTCTCTGCTGAGGTTACAAAGGCTTACATCAGCTGTCCAATAGGAATACAGAACGTTGGTTACGTCATGATGTCATACGGAGCTAGTTCCTGTCTCACAAGTTTCGTATATGGCAGACTTGCTAAATACACACAGCGTTACATCATGTTCACAATAGTAGCAATAATTCAGATGACACTGTTTGTGCTGTTATTCCACTGGGTACCCAACCCCGAAGACACTATCTATATTTACGTCTTCGTATCTGTGTGGGGTGCGTGTGAGGGGCTCTGGAAGATTACCAACTCTGCCATGATTGGTGAAATCTTTTCCGAACACATAAAGACAGTTTTCGCAGTGAAGGAAGGATTCAAGGCAATTGGCTTTACGGTTACGTTTTTGTACAGTAGTTTTATATGTGTCTCTGTAAAACTCTGCATTGCAATGGCTGTTTTAATACTTGCAATGACCTTATATTATTTTGTGGAATTTCGATTTAAACAAAGACAAAAAAATAAGGCGCAAAATGAAGTTCAAGTTAAAGCAACCGAAAACTAATAAATGTGTCTTTGTAGTGTCTAACCATCTTCATGAGAGAGAGAGAGGCAGAATGAGACAGAGACAGAGTACACATAGTAAACTATATTGAAATTTCTCAAAATGACAAACATTACATCCATCTGGGAAGAGAGAAAGTTTATGTTAGGTTGACACAGACAGGGAAAATAAGTACAATCAGACTACTCTCTTCGCAGAGGAAAGTTACGTCATCTCATACTTCTCGCTTTAGCAAAATGTCCTTGCAGCAAAACTTGTACCAAAGGATTTTCTCCCAAATATAGCCAATGCAATCAGGTATTTCGCTGATTGAGGGTCTCACTAATGAGCATTTATACCTCACATATATGTAATGCTACAAATAAACTAGTTTTAGTTTGGTCTTGGTTTTAGTCATTACGTTTTATGGTCAACACTTAAACACCTCGTCATAGGTGTCGCATCACCCATTTGAAATTTGAAATTGAACCAGAAAAATAGTTTTTTAAGTGTTGACATTACAAGAACAAATATCCCACATCATATGTGAGCATGACAGCACAAACACAACTTGTTCCGAGCTGCACGTGCATGCATGCTTTGGGCATGCTAGTCCCAGGGGTCGGTTCGTCAACAATTCAGTATGGACATAGCAACTTTTGGTGTATGTTATGTTGTAAATTTGGAAGGACTGAGAGCTAGGCGACCAATCAGATGTCCACTCTTCACAGATCAGTACCGTCATGCCCGTGGAATCGTAGGACGTGGAGAAGAATCCATTGGTCCGATAAAAGCCGGTTTTACTGCATCTTTCAGACGGGAGGTCACGAATTAGGAGGCAGAGAGGCACGGCATATGATCAGAGGAACAACCTTTATGTCCCATTCGCAGGTGGATACGTCTTGGTGTGGGGTGTTATTCCTATGATTGTAAGCTTGACCTTGTCACAGTTCCCGGTGCACTGAATGGACAAAGGTACCAGAACCTGATCCTTGATGGTTCTGTAGTCCCCCATTTCGACAACCACGCTCTCGACACATGTCCAATCTTCATGGACGATAATGCCAGACCACATCGTGCACAAGCCGTTGTTCAGTATCTTCAAAACATTGCCGTTTAGACACTACCGTGGTCGGTCAGAAGTCCAGACATGATTCCCATTGAACATTTGTTGGACATTTTGGGACGTAAAGTTAGAGGAAGGATTCCTCCAGTGCAAACCCTTCAGGGGTTGAACCAGGCTTTGGGTGGGTGGTGCGGTATTTATGACAAGGTGTTTATGTATCTCCAAAGTTTCCGACCTGTACGCTTAGTGAAACGGTTTAAACGAAGTGACTAATCAATCACACCATTACATAGAGTACTCTATTCGTCACTCAGCCATTTTGTTTTATCTAAAGGGAAGGTTCTATCGGGTATTACTTGGATAAACGAAATTCGATGGGACAATCCTGTTTACAAATATATGTAATTTATACATGGTTATAACTTAATCATGTTGAAACATATAACTAAGTGTAATATTTTTGATGATGTATTCGTATACTCGTCTATAACATATAACGACTGAATAAGATAAAAGATGCCAACACGAACTAAAAGATTCGAACTTTGCAAAATTTCGGTTTTCTGATTTTGGTCAAAAAACAATCAGACCCGAAGCATGTACGATGCAGTCAGAAGGCAATACGATGTCAATGACGTAACACACGACTACAGTTCCAATGATTTGCGAATGTCGGGTTGAACGTGGTATTGGCCTAAGCGAATGTCACACGACTACAGCACAGAGTTCGGTGCGTATGCGATGTTGGGAGCTAGGTGACTTGAGTATCACGTGACATCCAGATGGTATAGACCCCTAGGCCCTTTCGCGCACTCATTTGCATACGACCATGACCTCATTAGCATAACAGTTAAGGCAAAACATGACGGCAAGCGCAGTGGCGATTCGCTTTAACATCCGTTCAAATACGTTATAATATCAACAACTAAAAGTTAAAAAAATGGGAAGTTGCATCATAGTAGATTTTTAAAAAAACAAAGCTTTTCTTACTGGCCATTTTGTCAGAAAGATGATTAAATTTGTAAGGTTATTATATAACTGGAATGACTGCTGAGAAGCGACCCAAGCATGTGATCGGTAAAGTTGCTGTCTGGTGTGAGTTGCCGTGAGGGTGCCTTTTTATATGACCATGTTACCATGACAACGGGACAACGCGTTACCAATCAAACTCAGTACCGCTCAAAGACGGCTTCGGCTGTAACAAGGGGTGAATTCAAATTCAAACCCCTTTCGAAGGTTCATTTTCGTGGTTATCACGTGTCTCAATATTTCCCTTGGCACGGTAGACGATATGCTATCTTGTGCATTCCTGTCCTTATCGTATTACCTTCGTCTGCCCGTCGGTACCATCGCCCAGGTTGGATGCCCCGATATAACTTATGGTTCGTTTCCACAAGTTTGCATTCACACCAACACATCATTTCCATAGATGACTTTGTAGATCCATCCCCGTCATTTTTAATTATATTGGGTGCTTTAACTGACAGGCAAAAGAAATTACACACATCGTTTGGTTTCGATTTATTTAATATTGTAAAATAAATTAGATTAATTGTATTAGGGCACGATACAACACTTTTTATCCGCAGTTGTTTGAATGAAATAATTGGTGATTAGTTATTGTTCAGTTGACCCTCATCCTGTCCTTGCATGAAATGACTTAATGCAGACGTTTGGGGTGAGTGCACACCCCATATGATGAAACATCCTTCATCAAAATAATATCATGCCATATTCTCCTAAAATGACTCTATGGCTTTGAAATGACAGCGAATCTCAGAAAAATACAATTAAAACATGTTAACTGGTTTTTTTTTAATATGTTATCGGATAACATGTAAAACTTAATCTAAGTTTTTAACATTTGACACAGAACTTTTGTAATATTACTTTTTGAAACAAACTTTTGCATCGAACACTAAAGCTACAAGTTATTCAAAACAAATAATAGAAGAAAAGTGTCAATTCTCATGCATGACAACTATATCACAACATAAATAAATACCCAAAATATGTTACTGCTAGACCCATTATTAAAAATTAGAAAATAATTTTTGTCTAAGACCAATTTTGAATAGAATTTTCCCATCGGCCAGCCAATAAGCAAGGAGCAAGGGTGTCTGTATCTTACGTACGGTGCGGGGTAGAACGTTGGAATTTTCGTAAAATTCTTAGTTAAAGTATAAAAAATAGGTTTTTGATAGAATTTGAACTTCTCACTTATGTTATTCTTGTTGGTCAGTTATGGAATCTCGGGTTTCCATAATAAAATCGGGTCGCCTTCTCTGATTTCGTATCAATCTGTCTTCTTCACACCAAAACATATTCTGTGGCATGATATGTGACTTCTATCAATTTCATTCCTGTGTGCCAGAGGGACACTCCAGGAAAAATCTAAAAGTTGAATTTCGTCGCTTCAACATATTCACTGCATCATATGTTGAAATAACCAGTTGCCATAGACACTTATGCCAATGAAAGCATATAGATTATTCATTGACAATATAAATCCTTAGAGATAACGGACATAAAGTTATGAAACTTTTGTCAGAACCTGTGTAAATTTTGATGACTTGGGTAAAAATGAATACATTTCATTAACATAACTTCCTCTGAGCACAAAACGTTTTATGATATTTGAATTCAAATAGGGGTAACATTTCTTATTGAGTTGAGACATTCAAGGGGCAGTAGCACGTTTTTTGCTAATTTTATGTTTTCAAATTTCACATTTATAACTATAGTTTATGTCATTTATATTAACTTAAGAGGGTAAAACATCTTATTACATTATAATTAGATAAAATTATCATCTAATTTGATCAAACTATCATCTAATTAGATCAAACGATCCTCTTATTACAATGTGGATAAAACTATCATCTAATTAGATGACACTATCATTTAATTAGATCAAAGTATCTTCTAATTAGATGAAACTGTCATCTAATTACATCTTGTGAACATATTTTTGCAATATGACGGTCAGAATCCATTTACTACGAAAAGTGCGGGCATACTGGAAAACCTGGGCTGGGTTCGGGTGGGGTGGGGTGAAGTCTTGGGCTTGGGGTCTGGGGTCTGGGCTTCAGACTAAAATCTGGAAATACTGGGATGACAAGAACATATTTTCATTGGCTAAAAATGGGGGAAATATTTAGGTATGTGTCCATACCAAAGAAAATACAGAAGATATGATCTCTGTTATCAGTAGTGAGACCAAAGACATCCAACAGATGTCATAGAGACAAGGGCACTACCTATATATAACTGTCAGAGGGTACTAGACTGTAACACAATGCAGTTCTCTTTTTAAAAGTTTTTCCTTGGTTACTTCATGCATGTTTTATCAAATAATAATATATAATACACATAATGAAAGAAGTGTCGTTTCATGAGACTGATTTTGCATAGATATATCATTGAATTTGTAAGGAAGAGGTACATTATAATTAGGGCTGTTGATATTGATAACAGTTTTAAAATACATGTAGGTAATATATTTACCTTGAATTAACAGCTGTGAAACCAAACCCCAGTATTTACAGTATTTACATTCTACATGACCGGAGAAACAAACTGGAGATGAACACACGGATATTACCGGGTGCCAGATTGGAACCATGTTACATTTGCTGACAAAACTGTTTTCAAATGTTTTAGTAATAGTCTTAAAGTAAATAAGGCATCTCCAAAGTTAGATATCGAACTTATGTTTCAGAGCTGACGTACAACATCCACCCCAAGTCCATTTTGGGGGGATAATTATTGGTATTTTGTCTGAAAAAATGCCTGTCGCAGTCTCCACGAATCCATGCCTGAAAAAATAAAGGCACTGAGGAAAAAACAAAAGGGACTAATGTTCCTTATTCAATGTACTTTCATTTACTAAATAGTGCTACAATAGAAGTATTAAACACTTAATATTTGTACCTCAAGCCTCCAAAGCCATGTAAACATAGCCATGTAATACACTTTTGTTCAGCAGCTGTACACAAACGATGTGACACCGTGTATATGTTTCACTAAATAGGTTATAAAGTAAGATGTGGTGATATTCTGGATGTCGGCTTAATTAAAGGGGCTGAAGCACGTATTCTAATGGAAATACATATAAAGAGATCTCACAAAATTGAAAAGAAATGTTACCAATTGCAAAACAATCCTCTTCAATCAATAAAAGTTCCAAAACGAAAATTATGGGTCAGTTTAGCAACGCGGATTCATTTCACACTAAAACAACAGTCTTCGTTTTATTCGTGGTGTCGTTTTCTACGATTAGGTATAATCGGGTCATGTAATGGGCTACTTTACCATCTGAATTAAAGATAAACTGTATAAACTTGTATTATAAACATCAAATTCATACATACATGTACAAGATATATTAACGACTTTTCTCGAGGAATACCTGATGTATTTCTCAATGAGGAAGTAGAGATGTATCTTGTTAAGTGCATTGTATTCGATGAAAAATGTCAATTTGATTTAAAGAATTATACATACAAAATGTACATGTCATATTAGACATAAATAATTCAAGATCGCTTTGCTTTATCGTGGCCATCAAATGACGTCTTTCTATTGTTACGACTTCATATGGTTGAAAATATTATTTTACAGAGTAGAATAATAAAAATACATAGAATAACATGTTATTTCACACAGTAAAATTAGGGATTTTACTTTGATTAATGAATTATTGATTTCACCATTGACAATACAATACAAGAGACACAACTGTTAGACTTGAAGGAGACACGTAGGAGTGTTCACCGCCATGTTGCTCACCTGGAGTATATTAGTAATGGTATGTCACGTGTCGTTTTTTTCTGAATGTATCCTTGGTTAGGAGTGGTTTGCTGATATAAACATCTGGTGGCATGTGTTGAATTAACTGATCACTCCATGTGATGAATAAAACTTTTTCATTTGTTTATTATGTTGGGATGACCGAGTAATGAACGGATGTTCCCTATGGCTTAGGTTTGAAAGTGGTTTCAGATGTTAAACTATTTACAGGTAAGAGTTTACCCTTTACACATTTTATGAACACATCTGTAATTAGCCGATGATCATGGTAGGTGAATACGGGAACCATGTATGTTCCAATTTTACTGATGCATGATTCCGATGCATTCATTGACGTATTGAACAGTAAACTCGAAAACGATTATAGATCGGATCCGTTGTGTTTGGATTCGGTAAACTTTTGAATACACGGTAATTAAACACCATTCTCTTCCCTTCAGATTTCCGATCCTAACCTCTGTTGTTTTACGCTTGAAATCGAGGTCAGAAAGGGAGTGTCCTGATTGGTTGCAATTGAATCCAGTTGTGCAAAACGCGACGCCGTTGTAAAAGTGACATTTGCCAATGACACGTCATAATTATAAAAAAACGTAAGATAAACGTTTTCTTGTTTAATGTGTCTTCCTCGAAATATGCCATTAGTTTTGCAAAAACTATTGATCATAAACATGCTTATAAATAAAGAAGACCAAATCGGAGACAAATACCCAAAATAGTGCATTTGTGTAATTTAAATGAGAAATATTCGAACGACATATGCTAATGAGCAAGACACTTAAAAGTGAAATGCCTAGATCTTTGAGGTCACTCGGTCGACTGGCAACTGAAAGATGTGTGTTCATTGGCTAAAAAGCAGGGATACATTATGAGGTTCCAATTTCCCCCGCTGGAGTCCTCGATTTTAAGGGATATAGAACAGAGGTTAGGATCGGAAATCTGAAGGGAGGAACCTCTGTGGAAAGATAATATTACCTTCATTCCAGCCGCCGCTAATTGCCGAATGTATGTTATTCCTCACACTGTTTCATTTTTAAACAAATGTTGAATGTCCATTCTTTATCCTAGTCGGTTCAACATATCATTTACTTTTTATGCTTTTAAAACGCATATTTTATGTTGTTATTTATTATCTGTCATCCAAAACGAATTCATTTCAAGTTAATAAAATATCGTCTACTGTCTATTGTATAAGATACGACAGAAAGCGCCTCAAATCTGAAAGATTACTAACTAATAAATGGTTGTAGAAACGTATTCCGCAACTTAATGCAAGAAACGTGTTTTCCAATATAATTATCATTACATTATCATCGGATAACACGGTAATAAAAGAGAACAAGATCTATAAATAGTCGACTTCTTTATTGCAACAGATGCGACGTGTCGGTACATATATACTTGTACGATTATCAAGCAGCAAAAACGAAATAAACAATCAAAATAACGTTTTCTCCTTCATCGAATCAGCTTTTAAACTGCCTATCAAAGAAGAAAACTGTGACTGTATTACTTTTAACTTGCTTTTCAGATTACTGTTGAATATTACCAATGGTTCGGTGCCTTCCAGACAGACGGTGGGTGGTAGCTGCCATCTTGTTCTCCCTATGTTTGTACATAACCTGCTACGTCGGTTTCACTGGACCGGATTCTCTATACTTTAAAGCGCATGGTAAACGTAATGCACTATTGAACCAATCGCTCTTCACTGGGTTACGTCGGCTGTTTGAGAAGAGGACAACAGATGAAGAGAAAGCGATCTTCAGGGAACTCGTGCTCACTTTAACGGAATCAGTTCCAGAGTCTGTGACGTATTTCCTGTACGCTGGAGCCCTGCTCGGATCCTACCGGCATCACGGGATGGTGCCCTGGGACGATGACGTAGACATAATGGTGCGTTATAAGGACAACCGGCTATTGTGGGATAGCCTTCTTCGTCTCAGCCCCGAGTTTAAGATACAAATCATAAACAGACATGCACTTTGGAAAATGCACGACACTAAGTCAAAACTTACTAATCGGAAATGGCCATGGCCGTATATCGACATATTTTTCTACCAAGAAAACGCGACTCATATTTGGGACTCGTACTTCCGGAATGCAAGAATCAAGATAGACAAGCGGATTGTATTCCCTCTGACGAAAAGACCGTTCTTGAACTTCCTGCTTCCAGCGCCCCGGTGTACAAGAAGGTACCTCGATACATTCTTCAACGTCAGTATGTGTAGACTCAACCGCTTTGATCACAAATACGATGCTAACTTCCCGGTCTCTTCAAGGACAGAAGTGCCATGTGAATACTTTGAGGACAAGTTTCCCTTTGTTAAACGGCGCCCGTTTGATCGGGGAACTTTGGAAATTCTAGAACAGAATCACTCTTATGTTGGAAATCATTTTGCGTTCTTAACTGATGATACTGACAGTAATAACCAGTATTTCAATTGTTGATATTGAATTAATATGCAAATGAAATAAGGTACATTAAATTGCCATGTATATTCACCTGCTTAATATTGCTCTCATTTTTCTCAAGTCTCAAATCTATTCACTCCGTGCCCTTATACAAGGCTGACTATACAATTCTTCATTTTCCATTTATCATTTGTAAAACGTAGCTTGCAACATTTCAAAGTGTGTATATTATTTAGATTTGATAATTTAAAAATACAAGTTGATTTTTCGACTTTGCCATTTCTAGAATTACACTTCAACTTTGTAAAGTTGAGAAAGGAAGGTTGAGATTGACAGGATTAAAATTTTAGGTTTGTATCCTTGGACTTGTCTTTTCGAGACTTGTATGATTTAGAACGACATGTTATACTTCACAAGTTACAATTCTACATGTCTTCAAAGGACTCCTACAGGGTTGTTGTGGGTTACTAAACAATTGGTGTATATGCATTGCTATTGTAAACAATAGCTGTTAATACGAGTGCATGAACATAATTGTCATACTTGTAGAAATTATGCCCTTAATTATATCCTATGACAACAACAAAGACAGAATAAATAGTAAAGTTCAAATTATTTTAATTTGAAATTAATGGTTTGATATTTTGTTGATGTTAAAATGTTAAAGAATTGTGTAACCGATGGAAATATATGTGTAAAGCTAGGAATGAAATAAGTGTTAGTAATAAAGAATCTCAATCGGTGCTCGCTGATCTGTGAAGTAACGAATTGAATTCAGCAATTTGAAGATGTTGACAAGCCATTTTCAGACTGAGGCACAAAATTATATAAACTTATTCCTTAACTGTATAGGATGATCCTGTTAACATTGTGAGATCTAATTTGAGAAATGGGGAGTTCTGCCAAGGCTAAAAATTGCAGTAAAATAATTCGCGGGATGCATGTATAATCCATGTGGAGTAGATACGGTATGTGATGAATCATGATGTGTGAAACTGTCTAACAGCATTCAAAATCGACTTTATCCTGAGGCGGTATTTTTATTTCGATTTCTAGAATGTGTTATCGTTCCTTTATAACGTTAGTTCAGATTCATTAGGTAGTGTGTACTAGAATATAATTAACACTGAAATCCTGAGATTCTTCAGTAACATAAACTGTGTACATTGTAGAAAGAATGGTTATTTATAATTGACTACAGGCTGAGATCTGATCTTTTCTATCATTGATGTAAATCATCCATCAGACTACAGCTGGTGATACCTTTGTTGTCACTCTACTAAGTTCAAAAATCAATATTTATCTCATCTCGGGGGTAGAAAGAAAAGTCAATAATAACATATACTCCAGTCGACAAAATAAACATGCTATTTGTCAAGAAAAGATAGACATCCTCCATAAATCTATATGAAAAAAATACAAACGTTTGGTATATAACCTATGTGAAATGTCCTGTATACCTACATCTAGACTTGCTGTTTAAGGGTATACAGGGTATTATGTCATATCGACTTTTGGTAAAGTGAAGATGAAAATAATAAAAAGGAGACTTTGAGGGAGGCTGGATACACTGATGACCTTTTTTAAAGTTTCATGTGGCCAGTCACAATATCATATATCGTAACCGACCAGTTTTCTTCCAGTTTTAATTGCTAACTTCATCTTTAAGAATCTGAATTTCAAAATCGGAACATAAATATGCTTGGGTAAATGTAGGTATTTGATCACCAAAACAAGTACAAGAATGTGTACTATTGAAGGTAGCGTTATCCAAAATGTAACCATGTTATATAAGTTCATTATCTAAATGGCATGTATTTCTAATTCTATTCTTCATATGCCGAACTTTGCATCGTCGACCTTAAATCGACTGGCAGCAAAGTATCAAATGCTTTTGTAAAATAGATGCAAGGATGCAATAAGTT
Organism: Gibbula magus; assembly: GCA_936450465.1. Classification (NCBI taxonomy): domain Eukaryota; kingdom Metazoa; phylum Mollusca; class Gastropoda; order Trochida; family Trochidae; genus Gibbula; species Gibbula magus. The sequence continues at coordinate 26,141,471 of OW388295.1, read as the reverse complement.
TTTGTTTTGGACTATTAATTATCCGCAAAAATAAATATGTTATTGGATGTTATAAAGTGTTATAAGATACTTGCAAAGTGTTATAACATTGTCAAAGAGTCAGTGAGATCTTTCATAATATCTCATTTTGCTTTCATACGTGGCAAAAGACCTCATGTTCAAATAACATCACACGACTCGCGTAGTCATATCCTGTTGGCAAATATCAATCAATTTGATAATATACAATTGTTGACTTCAGTTGAGGTGAATCAAATGGTTTATCGACCTCGGAACAGTTATGTTCACCGAGGCGATAGCCGAGGAGAACACTACCTTCCGAGGTCGATAAACCATTTGATTCACCGATAACTGAAGTCAATAACTGTTTTATTATACGATTCATGAAGGTGTAAGTTATTTTTCAAAAAATCATTTTTGTCCAAAAGAAAATGATTTTTTTCTAATTTTACTTGAAGTTAATGACAATTTAAATTTTTGAAAACAAAAACTTTATTCTTAAATATCTAAACATGAACAGGAAACATTTATTAAACAGCGCTCCTTGCAGCGGTGATCTATTTTTAGCTCCAGGTCATTGGATTGTTATGTTGACCTCGCGTGACGCTTCCCGCGGTCAACATAACGTGTGATCACTGTCGACGACCATCCGTCTCGGCCAATCAGAAAATAGAACACTCGTCCATCATATAATAAAAGGCTTAAGACCAACGTACAGTTCCAAACAAACCAACATGTGATACCTCCTGTGGGGTACTGGAGTGGCGAGAGGTGTTTATGGCTCGTCCTAAGTTGTGACTTTTCAATCTAACAACGACTATTTCGTAATATAATCGAATTTAATATAAAATTTAGATATGTCCACATTTAGTTAAAAGTATACTTCGTGGCCTATAACAAAGTCACAAAAATGACAGATTAAAGCAATCACCGTGTCCTACAGCTGACCAGTAGAGTGTTCAGTATCTCTCACAGTTCCTGGACATAAATGTCCAGTACTTCAAATTGATCTCTCTGAACACTGCTGCAACCTCCTTGAATCCAGACGAGGACACGTAACAATTGGCGGCTAATTTAGAAAATGGGTTAAACTCGAACGATTTACAGAATACCTCTGCTTTGAGACACTTCATCCTGCACTGCGTGATGGTCAACTTGAAAAAAGCCCTGTAGTTGTGTTTGCGTATACCGTAACCTTTGAACTCGCGGAATGTGTTGCTGAACTGTTTGCAGCCTGCAAGGAAACATACGCATATAGACCGGACACACAGTGGAAACAACCGTAGAAATCTTCACATCCCTTCCTCTGCTGTCCAACCCCATCCATCAATGTCTGCCGCTATTACCCTACTCGTCCACCCTACCAAATGTCAGCTACCTTGTCTAAGCTACCCTACTGTATCTACATGATCCTATTGTTATGAGAATTATTTCCCTTCATTAATAATAAGTAACAAAGTTTAGTTGTTTTTGGTCACACAAGTTTTTGTAAGGGTTACCTGGTTTTAAACTCTAACTGGTGACATTGAAGATTCAGAGTTACCTCCCTTTTCGTGGCTTGGTTCAGAATCAAGTCTTCCAGAAGGTTTAAGTTATAATTATGATATTCACTATCTATCGTATGGATGTTATAAAACATTGTGAACTTTTATTTGACTTTGGATTCTGCCTTTGTGCCATATCAATTGTCAACTGGCAAGCTCATCGGAAAGATTCTCATTCATCAACTTGGAACCAACTCTTCTGTTGACTACATTATCTATAATGTTTTAGATCTGTTGATAGATTTGTGACCCGTATCTTAATCTCAAAAGAAAATATGAATTGTTAAGCTGATTAATTGTGTGATTTATTCATTACAATTTGAATAATATAATACTTGTTTATTTTCATGTGTGGGTTTCCTCTCGGTAACTTTATCATCAAATATGCTGATCGTAACACCACCGTACGTGTCTACCCTTCTGTCTGTGTTTTCAAACCTGTGGGTCCTTAAGGTCTTCAGCTGATCAGTCTTAGTTTCAAACACTGCTGTCTACCCTGCTCTACCCTGTCTACCCTGCTTTACCCTGTCTACCCTGCTCTACCCTGTCTACCCTGCTCTATCCTGTTCTACCCTGCTCTACCTGTCTACCCTGCTCTACCCTGCTCTACCCTGTCTACCCTGCTCTACCCTGTCTACCCTGCTCTATCCTGCTTTTCCATGTCTATCCTGCTCTACCCTGTCTACCCTGTCAACCCTGCTCTACCCTGCCTACCCTGTCTGCCCTGCTCTACTCTGCCCTACCCTGCTTTACCCTGCTCTACTCTACCCTACCTTGCTCTACCCTGCTCTACCCTGTCTACCCTGCTCTACCCTGACCTACCCTGCTCTACCATGCCCTACCCTGCCCTACCCTGCTCTACCCTGACCTACCCTGCTCTACCCTGCTCTACCCTGTTCTACCCTGCTCTACCCTGCTCTCCCCTGCTCTGCCCTGTCTAACCTTCCCTACCCTGTCTACCCTGTTCTACCCTGCTCTACCCTGTCTACCCTGCTCTATCCCGTTCTACCCTAGCCCTGCCCTACCCTGTCTACCCTGTCGACCCTGCTCTACCCTGCTCTACCCTGCTCTTCCCTGTCTACCCAGTCTACCCTGCTTTACCCTGTCTGTTCTGCTCTACTCTGCCCTACCCTGCTCTACCCTGCTCTACCCTGCTTTACCCTGTCTACCCTGCTCTAACCTGTCTACCATGCTCTACCCTGTCTACCCTGCTTTTCCCTGTCTGCCCTGCTCTACTCTGCCCTACCCTGCTCTACCCTGTCTACCCTGCTTTACCCTGTCTACCCTGCTCTACCCTGCCCTACCCTGTCAACCCTGCTCTACCCTGTCTACCATGCTTTACCCTGTCTACCCTGCTCTACCCTGTTCTACCCTGCCCTAACTTGCTCTATCCTGCCCTACCCTGTCTACCCTGCTCTACTCTGCCCTACCCTGCTCTACCCTGTCTACCCTGCTTTACCCTGTCTACTCTGCTCTACCCTGCCCTACCCTGTCAACCCTGCTCTACCCTGTCTACCATGCTTTACCCTGTCTACCCTGCTCTACCCTGTTCTACCCTGCCCTAACTTGCTCTACCCTGCCCTACCCTTCTCTACCCTGCCCTACTCTGCTCTACCCTGCCCTACCCTGTCTACCTTTCTCTACCCTGCTCGACCCTGCTCTACCCTACTCTACCCTGCCCTATCCTGATCTACCCTGCTCTACCCTGTCTACCCTTCTCTACCCTGTCGACCCTGCTCTACCCTGCTCTATCCTGTCTACCCTGCTCTACCCTGTCTACCCTGCTCTACCCTGTCGACCCTGCTCTACCCTGCTCTATCCTGTCTACTCTGCTCTACCCTGCGCTACCCTGTCTACCCTGCTCTACCCTTCTCTACCCTGTCTACCCTGTCTACCCTGCTCACCCTGCCCTGTCAATAGTCTCTAGAACTAACAGCCGTCTTTTCCCCCATGCCCTTGTATTCTTCATCTCCCTCATGGATTTCACAACGCGACCCTGTCTACCATTCCCTATAAATACAAAATAAAATATTTTCTAAACTATAAAAGGATTGTTTTACTTTGGATTAAGTTTCGTTCACAGAAAAACATTATACTGTTTAAAATACAAAATACGCCCGTCAAAAGCTTGAATTGCTGGATGTTGATGGACAAAAGCGAATTACCTTTTTGTGTCATCCGCGGCATGATTCCCTTGCCACACACTTGTCGATGGAGTCGGTTGTTCTTCCTCACCCGGCATGGGTTGCTACAGACAACGAGCCTCCGAACTTCTCTAAAATTAAATCCATCTGATAGGGTGCCTCTCTGTGGACTGGTACTAGGTTCGGATCCAGCAAGAGCAGCTGCCGTCAGGAGCAGGAGGGAAGATGCTGTCACCATGGTGGTTTACGGTCATCTGTGCTGATTGAAATAAATATCATCATGGTCACATGTGACTCAGCATATAAAAATCGCCATTAATCTCTCTTATCATAACTCGTCTCTTTAACAAGCCATTAAAATGTTAAATGCACTATAAACGGTCAGGAGAATATTAAACCTGACATAATTGTATTATTTATCCGAACAAATACAACAATATTTTTTAACGGACAGATAACATTATTAATTATGAGAGCTCGTCAAATAATCGGCATAATTTGTTTGGCGTTAGAACAAGTGAATGGGAGTACCTGTTTAATATTTACTTGTAACTGCCAGGTAGACAATCAAGGGTGGTATGACTCTGGGGATAACTGCCCCTACAGTGGGTTGAACTAATGCACACTCAACCCTCTTCATAAACAGTTAAAAGGAAAAAAAAACTAAATAATCTGATGGCCAAAAGAAAGTATACCAAATAATTTTGGGTTAAAAACATTATTTGTCAACGGAAATTCATTAAACATGTGAAAACCTACTACCTATTTATTTCTTCTTTTTAAGTTTGTGAAACTGCGAAAACTGTTCCGCGAACTCGAATTTTCGAAAAAGTGATATGCATGCACGTGCTGACAAACAGTATAAAACCAGCAGAAGACAGGAGTCATTGTCGCAGCATGTAAAAGTACACATGAAAAATGCCACGCCTGAGGGCAATTCAGAGAGCGAGAGCTGTAGGAACTAACCAGGAAGGAGCTTCTCATGCCTACATCGCAAGAACGTTCGGCCGCACCCGTGTATGCATCACCAGATTGAGAGAATCCACCTAAGAAACCGCTTCATTCCTCCTGCAACAACAAAGGCTGCAATGGCACTCGGACATCGCATCAGTCGACAGACTATGTCAAGGCGTCTAGGGAACATGGTATTCGGGCACGGTTGTCCATACCGGGAAGCTGTGCTTACCCAGCAACATCGACGTAACAGGCTCCTCTGGGCAAGGCAAGTTCGACGTTGACAAGTCCGAAACTGGTCACGTGTCCTTTGGCAGATTCTGTTTGTGCAGAGCTGATGGTCGTCATCGTGTTGACAGACGTGCTGGGAAATGGTAAGCTCCAAACTGTATTCAGGAAGTCCCAGCGTATGGAGGGAGGAATTTCTGGTGAACTTAAAACGACGCTAGCCATCATTCATTGCAACCTGAATGCGCAGAGGTACAAGGATGAGACTCTGCAGCCAGTTGTCCTCCCTTTCATCAGCCAACAGCCCCGAGGCATTGTCTTCCAGCATGACAATGCAAAACCTCACACAGCCAGACTCACAACAACATGAATGTGTATGTATTAGCGAGGTCTGCTTGTTCCCCAGACATGAACCCGATCTAACATTTGTGGGACCATCTTGACAGACAGATTAAGAGCAGACCCGTACCCCCAGCAACATGACAAGTACTTGAACAGTGTCTGATTCGTGCATTGAATCAGATTCCATGTGACGTCATTAGACGCCTCACGTCAACCATGCGCGGACGCATTCTTGCGTGCATCGATGCTCGTGGAGGACACACTCGACATTAAAGAAAGATCCAATGACTCTACAGTGTGTTCATTTTGTTGTAAATAACCTTCTGTCTACGGATACATTAAAATTTTTCAACCCCCAGTGTGTCTCCGTCCATTTTATATTTTATTGTTTGTTATCGATGTAGTGTGTTTACATCTAATTTATGCATAATTAATATCTCTTGTTAAATATTCCAATCATTTTGTCTAACTTGCCTTTGTTGTATTTTTAATTACTTATCAAAGTGACGTCAGATACCCTTGACGCGAGTTACTCGAGGGAGTACTACCTTTTGAAACCAACTTTCATTACATTGTCGTGATATGAAAATTATTTATCACATGTCATGTTGTAGATATAAGTTGACGTTATAACTAAATTTTCCACAAATAACTTTGTATTTGAAACACTAACATCATTGATGGCTCTTTAAGGCCTCCGGCCCACATACAAGTATTATTCATTTACATTAATTTATGTATATGATACATACGTGTACATTACAACAAATTACAGTTCTGATAATATATTGTTTCCTATGCCCCTATTTCACTACGAACCGAATTGTCACGAATCATCACGAAAGAGAAAATTTTCACATTCGTGAACATTCGTAGACAATTCGTAATTAATATTTGGAATTCGTAAATGAATCGTACTTGATTCGGCAACATTCATCCAATTCGTGGCATTCGTGAACAAATTTTGATTTGTCCAAAAATGTTCACGAATCAACTACGAACTTTGGATTCGTAGTTAATTCGTAAATTTGTCGTACCTAATTCGTGTAGTTCGTAACAGATTCGTAAACAGTTCTTGGAAATTCGTGGTCGATAATTTGTATGGTCTCACCCCGAATTACTTACGAATCATTTACGAATGTCCCGAATTTAGGACGAAAATTCGTATTGTATTCGCAACTGTTTCTTAATTATTTCATAAAATTCGTAAATAATTCATAAACTATTTGTAAATAATACATATCTGTTTCGTAGGGTTTCAGCATGAAAATCTATTAATTTTCGTACAAGTGAAACTGCTGGTCAAGAATTTTGCCGAATGTTTACGAATTTATACAATCACCTATTCGTGGCTATTCGTAATAATTCGGCTCGTAGTGAAATAGGGGCATTAGGGTAACAGCATGTTTTAAAGAGAGCGCTAAAGCTAGTCCACCTACAGTAGAACACGGATATAGCGAACAAACGGTATAGCGAACAAACGGTATAGCGAACAAACGGTTAAGCGAACCAGGGACATTAAATACAGAATGCTATCGCTGAGCGAACAAACGGTATAGCGAACACATTCATAAGTTCCGTCAAAAGCCCTATATGATATGCCAAACGCGAATAGCTGAATTCGTTGGTCCCTTGGAGTTCGTTACATCATAACCATATTCTCAGAAACTTTCAGAAAGTTGGATGATAATCTAAAGTGTAGATTTGATGGCTCTATGGAGCAAAATAGCGGTCATACGGGCTACGACCTAAATACTTATTTCCGTCATCTGTTACGTAATCAAATGTCATTGAAAGCTGAAATCGTGTTTACCTCTTCCTTAATAATTGGGGTTTAAGTTGTAAGGTTGGTTCAATAGGACCTAACCCTTCTTCTCCACAATGAAATGCACTAGACAGATTAGGTAGACCCCAGAACCTTATTAAGAGCTATATACCCTTAAAGGGGCAGTAGCACGTTTTTTGCAAAAATTATTTTTTCAAATTTACCATTTATAATGATAGTTTATGTCATTTTAATTAACTTTAGAGGGTAAAACATCTTATTACACAAACCAATTATCTGTAGTGGTAAACACTATGTTGCGTATAAAAATTGCATGGCGGCCATTTTATTGTGAAAACAATTTATTATTTTGTATTACAAAAACGATTACCATGGCTTAACCAAAAACATGTACATGTACACTCATTTTAAACTTTATTTTCCGAAGAGAGAAGGATGTTTTACTATTGGTGAAATTATTTTTCTAACTAAAAAACGTGCTACTGCCCCTTTAAAACATATTTTCATCTTCTTTTCAAGAAACTAAAAAGCTTGATCCATCTTCTAGAAAGTATTTGTAGAAAATTATAAATTCAAACCTTATATAATGTAATTACTATAATTATGATTAGCTACAGAGCCGATGCCTCAGTACTATTTGCTTAAATTGCAGAGACCTTTTCGGGTTCTGTCTCTTTACACAACTGGTTACCGTTAACGTGACAATACTGAAGTGTTATATTCATACAGATTGTCCTTATCGTCAATAAATGTATTGCATAACTGAAAAATTAATAACATTGCTTTACAATCTTTTTAATTTTTGTGTCGGGATTGTTTATGTGACACTTGAACTATTTTCAAGAATTTCCATTTTGAATTATTTAGTTTGCTAGGATATTAACATTTTGAGCTATTTAAAGGTACATCCATTGTGTTGTTAGGGTCACATATTCTAAACGCTATAAATTGTGTTATTTTATCGACTGTACTGTACGGACTGTTACCGAGAACTGCTATGTTGGTGTAGTCAACTAAGTATATTGATGATATGAAGGGAAAAGTAGTGATTTCTGATCGAAAACCGGACAATGCACCGCGATTGGAGCGCGCCAATTTGTCAAACCTAATTTCGGAATTCGGGGTAGATAATGTTACAAAGGTCGTATCACTACTGTGCATGAAAATGAGGTATGTTGTTTCGGTTTCTGCACATGCATAATGCTGTTTTTCGATTTTAATTGGAAACTAGTAATTATGATATTTTTGGCGATTGGGGATGAATATACAAGTTTAGTGAAATTATGTGTACTGTAACCAGCACATATGGTATGTTGGAACGTATTAAAACCACATTAAATTTTATGAAACACAATAGATGCACCTTTAATTTGACTGCTGGAACGGTTATCGTGAAATTAAAAAGGATCTTACATGTAGTAAATATGTATCAACATATCAAACAACGCATGATATGGGTATTTTTACATAATTAGACAAACAGGATGTCGTTTTGATAGTGAACAAATGTAACATTATCTGCAAATGTACAATTTCTTGTACTTTTCGGAGACGAGGCGGGATTTTCGAACTCACACCCTCAAAATCAGGCTCCCATCAAAAGCACTGACTGTACCAACAGTTCATCCATTCGGCCACAGTGACCTCGACAAAAACGAAGTGAAACAACTGGTATTTAAGCTAATTGACAATGAGTAACCCTCTGATAGATGTAACGTGGCACAGCTCCCAAGGCTGAATGCATTAGAAATACTATAAGAATAATATAATCAATGAGTCGCGAGGAATTACGAATTATCTCTCCCGACTTCATTATTGTGATAAAAGCGAGGAGTTTGACATAATAATTCACGAGGGACAGATAATTCGTCATTCCGAGCAACGAGTTGGTAATCATTTTTCTTTTATTTTAATGCGTAAACTTGTATCTTAACTAAATCTTAGATTTGACTGTAAAAAATAAATTGTATTCATAAACTTTCTCACAACCTCAAGATGCGCGCATCTAAATAGTTCGCTACCAGAAATTATTTTCAGTAAGATACTGGTGTAATTGTTTAATTTTATATTCAAAAATAATGTCTGACATTATAAACAACTCGTTTAAATTGTAAATACTATCGCAGAATGAGAACAACTTCGTCAATCGTGCACTAACAATCTCTCAGTTGCAATGCAAGATAGGAATGTAAATACGTCACTAAGTGACGTCATGGTTAATGATGTCAGAAAGCCTTGACCTCACGACATTCCAGACGGCGGCTCTTGCAGGTTGCTTCGCCTTGCAAATTTAGTACTGTAATTACGGTCCCAGTAACACAGATTGAACATGATTTTTTTATTTTATATGTTTTACTGATGAGTGACTTTAAATAGGTTTGCTCGGAATTATTAATTATCTATGATTTAGCTGAAACAGGGCAGCTAAGCAAGTCATGAATCGGCGTAAAGTAGTTCCGTCAACCAATCAAAATGCAAGTTGTATTTAGAAAAACCCAAATCTCTTTGATCTCAAATTTGATCTCTTCAGAAGTGTTTTCAAAATTAGAAAACTTATTCAACACAACAAGTTTATTGATAACAGTGTTTTAACAGTGACTGGCCTAATTCGTAGGGACTGCATCGCTTGCTGGACCTAGCAGTGGTGCGTTATTAAAATTTGTGCGTAAAGATCCATCAAGCCCCCATAGTTAGGTCTGTTAAAGAGAGGTACTATCCTCGTGACTGACCTTTTTAGCACAACTTGCCTGAAAGGCCAGATGTTCGATTCAAGATGGCGGAACTGACAAGACGCATGTAAGAGAGCTCCCGCTTATGTGGAAAGTAAACCAAGAAAATGCAGCAACTACAAGTTCCGGCTCACACTCAAACTGTTCCTAACATCAAAGTCAGTCACGCTCGCGGCAAAAACAACATTTGACATGTCCAGTCGTGAAAGCAAACATGGGAAAAGCGAAAAGTCGGCGACAGCTCGAAGTTCGAGTGAGAAACGTTAGCCGTCAGGTTCACCAACAGACTCGTAACCACCGAAGTCACACAGACCGCTTATACAGTCAACAGTTTTTAACTTCACCAGCACTCCGAAGTCATTCTTCAGAGCCAGGTAGCCCCAATCAGTCAGCGGAAATCTCTTTCCCCTCTACCTCGTTTAACTTCATCGACGAAGTTTCTGTGGATGTTCTAACAACGAAGTTAGCATCGGCCCTGATGCTCCAACAGCTACAGCAGAAGTTTCACCAGGCCTTCTTTCAAGTTGCAAAGGAAGTGAGCCAATGTAGAAGGAAATTTCGACCTTGAACAAATAATTGAAGGAGACGAGAGAAGAACTTCACTTGAGAACCGACGAGCTGGAGCAATACAGCAGAAGAAATACGCTCAGGATCAGTGGTGTTAAAGAGACTGAGGGAGAAAACATCGAGAAAGTGACCCTAGAAGTCCTAAAGAAGGTCAACACGAAGATATCCTCATCAGATATAGACAGGTGCCATCGGATAGGCAGGCCATCACAGTGATGCAGGAGGCAGATCATCGTGAAGTTTGTCACTTACTACGATAGGAACAAGGTATATACCAACAGGAGGAAACTTCACGAGAGTATGGAGTCTGTGTACATCAATGAGGACCTTACACAACACCGCAGTAAGCTGTTCAAGATGGCCAGAGACTTGAAACGAGCCAGGTGGATTGAGAACGCGTGGACAAAGGACGGTCGTGTGTTCATTTTGGAACAACCTGAAGGAGCGACGAAACAGGATCTAAATGTGTATGTGCGCGCTTAGTGTGTTGTGTTTGGATTCGTCTAGAGAAATGTAAGTCACGCGTCTGATTATTATTATTTTTATATATGTAGATGTTAGTATGTAATAGAATCATTCTACAAGCCTATTTGTGAACACTTGATCACCATATTGATTGCTGGGTATATGTTATATAACTCTTATAAGAGCCACATGAGTCATACTTCCGCCATGTTTACATCTTCAGATTTACCACAACGCTTTAACTTTCAGTTTGTATATACTTTTCTAGTCATGCTATGCTACCTATCTCTATTTATTCCACAAATTAATGTTTATTTCATAGCTTGGTCTGCACTTCCTAACAATTTCGTTACTTCAGATAATCATGTTCACGTGTATTACAATGAAGTTTACCGACTTCCACGCTACGCTTTGCCTAATAAGTATTTTTTCTTCCAAATTCTTATTAGATAATGGGTAGTAACATAATTCAACATCGCGTGGCGATCGGTATATTTCATTGTAAAACATGTTGTAAGTATTTGCGCCTCATTAAAGCTTGGGAATCATACAATTATTGTCACGTTCAACGATTTGGTACGCCTTTATCTGAATTGCGTAATATGTTTTATCATTTGTCTGTAGCATGTAATACAAGCATTGTGTTCGCTTTTCTCTGTCTATCGCAAAGCCAATTTCATAACATTAGTGTAATCTTACTACTTCTATTGTTACTTCAGCTTGCTGGAGATACTGAATCGAACCCGGGCCCAGATAAGCATGACTCTCACGAGAAGCATACGACATACATTTGAATTTCTTTGGGAGTATCTTTGTGATAATGATATTGTTGGTTTCTCAGAAACTCATTTGGACAAGAATATTTATATCAATTCACAAAAATGGTCGGGTTACCATGACCCAATACGCAAAGACAGAAATTCATTTGGAGGCGGTGTTATGCTCTATATATAAAAAAAATATTAGCATATAAGAGAATGTATGATTTCGAAAACACACATGATGGAACAATTTGGGTACCGATATATTTGCCTCAAAAACCACTCATAATATGTTTAGCATACAGGCCAGAGTATAACTGTTTAGAATTTTGGAATAGGCTGGATATATACCTTGACATCACAAGTAAACTTAGCATCATTGGCGATTTAAATGCGGACCTTTTGACTAATAGAGGCAATAAATTGAGAGATATTATGCTTAGTAAAAGTTTGAAAAATGTGATTAAAGAAGCGACAAGAGTTACGCATTGTTCTAGTACCTTACTCGATCCCATCATAATAAGTGAAGATATAAATGCTGTTGATTGTGGAGTTACCGAATTCGATAGTGTCATAAGTGACCACAGAGTTACTTACATCACTTTAACTACGTCAGTGAATACCAAAATGACGTATACCAGAGAAGTATTATGTTACAAACAAGCTGATTATGCGTCATTAAACGATATTATCACAGAAACAAACTGGACTGAATTGTTCGACAGTTGTAAAGATGTAAACGAAGCCTGTGACAAATTCTATAAAACATTCATCTCATTTCTTAAATCATACGTCCCAACCAAGAAAGTCACCATTCGTCTAAATGATAAACCGTGGTTTGATTCTAATTTAAGAAAAGAGTGTAGGAAAAGAGACAAATTGCGAAAGAAAGCAAATAGAACAAAAATATTATCTGATTTTACAAAATTCAAAAAGCAACGGCAAAAAGTTAATAATATGAAGTATCATGCAAAAGATAACTTTTATGCTAATATTGAAAATTTTCTCCTTGACTTGTATGTTGAAAATAAGAGTTCTTATTGGAAATTACTACGTTATTTAGTGAAGCAATCTGGCTCTAGCACCTGCATACCTCCTCTTAAATGTAATGATGATAAAAACAGTCCATCTTGCTTCTCTGATTTTGAAAAGGCAGAAAGATTAAATGAATATTTCCAGTCTATATTAACACTAGAAAATGACGATGTACGTCTACCGGCATTTAATAAGAGAACGGGCGCTATTTTCGACTCTCTCATTGTAAGTAAATGTGAAATAGAAGATATAATCAAATGTTTACATGTGAAAAAAGCGTCCGGTCCCGATAGAATAAATCATCGGCTTCTAAAAAATGTTGTCCACTCATTAAGTCATGCATTGTTTATTGTTCAATATGTCTTTACAAGCATGTGTGTATCCATTTGAATGGAAAGTTGCTAATGTCATGCCCCTCTTTAGGAAAGGTGACGCTACTTAAGCATCCAATTACAGACCAATCTCACTTATCAGTTGTGTTGGTAAAGTTTTTGAAAGAGTTGTTTTTAAACACTTGTTTAATTATTTTCATACAAACAAACTGCTGTATAAATATCAGTCTGGCTTTCAGCCTGGACATTCAACTGTACATCAGCTGATGGTATAAACTTTAAGGTATAAAGGGTCAGTTATTAGGATGGTTAACAAGTTACATAAGTAATCGAGGTCAGAGCGTGTTTGTAAATGGATCAATTTCTAAACCGCGAACTCTCCAAGCTGGTATCCCGCAAGGGTCAGTTCTCGGCCCATTCTTATTTGTTGTGTACATTAATGATAGTGCAGATGAGCTAGACTGTCTAACACGTCTATTTGCTGATGACTCGTCACTTGTATACTCGTCAGTAAACAGTAGTGAAATAGAAATGAAACTGAATGCTAATGTATGCAAGCTTAACATGTGGGGTAAAAAGTGGTTAATCAAATATAACCCAGACAAGACTGAAGCTGTTCTATTTTCACGTAAAAATAATACAGATAATGTACGCCTTTACTTTGATTGAGTTGAAATAAAGTTGGTTGAGATGCATAAATATCTTGGTGTAATTTTAGCAGAAAATGGGAAATGGTCAGAACATATCGAAAATATTATTAAAAGAGTTTAAAAAATGGTGACCTCTCTCCGACGTCTAAAATATGTATTGAGCAGAGATACTCTTAAAAAGATTATGTTTATAAGGTCGCATCTTGAATACGCATGCGAAGTCTGGGATGGATGTACACAAGAACAAGTTAATAAATTAGAGCAAATACAGTTACAAGCAGCACGGATTATTACTGGATTGCCCAAATACACATCTACGAAATTGCCATACTTTGAAACTGGTTTGGAACCACTACAAGAACGCCGGAGAAAAAGAAAATTAAACAATTTTCAATTTATGTAACTCCCAAAATATTTTAACTCCTCACGCGAGACTTAAACAGTCAAGAGAATCATTTATTTCATCAGCAATTTGTTCATGGAATAATCTATCACATCATGTCCGCAAATCAACAAGTATCTCACTATTTACAAAGCATGTATTTTTCATGTGGTAAAAGAAATAAAAAAGTTACGATATGCTGTGAGCACATTAAATTTTGATTTAAACAAAATTGGAATGAAATCTGATCCAAACTGTATGTGTGGTACTTATGTTGAAAATACTTACCATTTTTTCTTTGAATGTTCAGTGTACAATAACCAGAGAGAAAAACTTATGTCATCATTGAAGCGCATACTTCATGCAACATGTTTGTCAATAAATCTTGAAGTGTTGTTAGAGGGAAGTGCAGACCTGTCATTTTGTCAAAATGAAGATGCATTTAAGACAGTTCATTCCTTCATTCATGAGACCAAACGATTTGTGTAACAGATTTACACTCATCCACCATTTCTTTCTTGTTATTTCATCTTCTTACATTTCTGTCTTGTCCAGTACCTGTCATCTTTTTAAGAAATGTAATGTTATATATTGTGAATAACAAGGAGAGGGTATCCTAAGTTGGATAACTTGTTCCCAATCCGTTTCATCATGAATAAAATATGTTTAAACTAAAGGTCCGATGGTGTTGTGGCATATCATGGCGTTCGGCGTCCATCCGTCAATCCATAAACTTTTAGCTTTATCGACTTCTTCTCCAGAACGTGTGAATCTATAGAGAGCTGAAAGATTTGATTCGGACTCCTTGGCCAATGGGGATTCAAAATTTGTAATTTGGTGACCCTATAACCTTCATTGTGGGCCACAGTGGTCATGATATGAATACCTATTTTCATCTTCTTCTCCAGTAAAAACAGCTCTAGGAAGCTTAAATGTTGTTGAACTTGTGTACAGACTCCTTAGCCAATGGGGATTCTAAAATGTAGATTTGGTGACCCTATAACCTCCATTTTGGGTGACAGGGGTCATGACCTTTAAACCTATTTTCATCTTCATGCTCTAAGGAGAAAGCTGAAATATTTTTCAATGGAGAATTCTAAATTGTAGAATTGGTGTTCACAGTGTCACCTTATTAATTATAGAACGACTCTCATCCAAATTGAATGTCAAGTCATTTTTTGTAATACAATGACAAGTTTGAAGACTTTGAGGCTTTTCATGGATAGGGATTATATTGAGAACAATTTATTCCGATTTCGATTTAGTTTGGTGAGCTACAGTGCCCATGATGTTTGCATTACGTGAAATGAGAATAGCGCACTCTTCAAATTTAAGGGAAACAAATCACTTGTCCTAGGAGTTTGTCACAGCTGTGTTCGTAACCTTGATGTAGTGGGTTTTCACGAGAGGTACCGTGTGTAATTAAAAATGGGGTCTCGTGGGGAGCACTTGATATCACAGCCAGACTTCTCCAGGAACCAGGGTAAACACTGAAACCCAATAAGTAGGCACATTTGATGTCCCACTATTATTTACGAAAAACTTAACATATTTTATATGTTGTTATGTTTGTTATTTGAAGGGCTGGGTCAGACCTCCTCTCACCGAAAATTTCAGCTTCGCAAGTTCAGTAGTCATTCTGGAGTATGGCTTTGAACACGTTAAAATGACATGTACGTTACTGTCTCAAATGTCAGCAAAGCATTATGGTCTAGCTCACACACAGTAAACAAAGACACGAAAGAATAACACAAAATATGAGCAATGAAAGAAATCGAAATATATAATTTTTTGATGGTTATTTATTTACCATTTCATTTAATTATGTATTTGCTACAGATATTGGAATAATTGTTTTACCCAACTAGGTATTTTACTTGAATTTTATAATTAATGAGAGTAAAAATTTGTCATAATTTGCTGGTCTTATCTCAATAAAAAGAACATTAAACAGGAAATAATTTGTATATTCTCAGGACATTTAGAAACATAGTTTGTAAAGCAATCGTCACATTCAGTAATGTATGACAAGGGTACTTTGCAAGAGAGACACGTGAAGCACGTGCAGCATATGGGTTGTTATGGCGACTTGCGCTAGAGACGAACCTTCACGCTTCGGAAGCGCTTGCTGTTTGTGTAGTATGTATTACGCAAAAAAGGGGATTCTGTTTAGATACATGTACGTCAGATACCCGTAGCGTGCTAGTCAAATTGATACTTCTCTTTGAAACAAAATTGCAATACATTGTCGTGATATGAAAATTATTTAACATATGCCATGTTGTAGATAAAAGATTTCTCTGGCGAATGACGTTATAGGTATATTTTCAAAAAAAATTTAAACACTAACATCCGTGATGGCTCTTTAAATGTTGTTGAACTTGTGTACAGACTCCTTAGCCAATGGGGATTCTAAAATGTAGATTTGGTGACCCTATAACCTCCATTTTGGGTGACAGGGGTCATGACCTTTAAACCTATTTTCATCTTCATGCTCTAAGGAGAAAGCTGAAATATTTTGCAATGGAGAATTCTAAATTGTAGAATTGGTGTTCACAGTGTCACCCTATTAATTATAGAACGACTCTCATCCAAATTGAATGTCAAGTCATTTTTTTGTAATACAATGACAAGTTTGAAGACTTTGAAGCTTTTCATGGATAGGGATTATATTGAGAACAATTTATTCCGATTTCGATTTAGTTTGGTGAGCTACAGTGCCCATGATGTTTGCATTACGTGAAATGAGAATAGCGCACTCTTCAAATTTAAGGGAAACAAATCACTTGTCCTAGGAGTTTGTCACAGCTGTGTTCGTAA
Organism: Gibbula magus; assembly: GCA_936450465.1. Classification (NCBI taxonomy): domain Eukaryota; kingdom Metazoa; phylum Mollusca; class Gastropoda; order Trochida; family Trochidae; genus Gibbula; species Gibbula magus. The sequence goes on along the minus strand of OW388295.1, from coordinate 26,124,732 downwards.
CCTTGATGTAGTGGGTTTTCACGAGAGGTACCGTGTGTAATTAAAAATGGGGTCTCGTGGGGAGCACTTGATATCACAGCCAGACTTCTCCAGAAACCAGGGTAAACACTGAAACCCAATAAGTAGGCACATTTGATGTCCCACTATTATTTACGAAAAACTTAACATATTTTATATGTTGTTATGTTTGTTATTTGAAGGGCTGGGTCAGACCTCCTCTCACCGAAAATTTCAGCTTCGCAAGTTCAGTAGTCATTCTGGAGTATGGCTTTGAACACGTTAAAATGACATGTACGTTACTGTCTCAAATGGAAAGAACAACACTTTGGCAGTTAACTGCTTAACACTTAATACAATTTGAAGGTGTTTTGATGATTTTCAACCTCTTCAACATGCTAACTTCACATATCAATACTTGTTTTATCATACAATGAATTTCTACGAATATGAGGTTTCAGTTTTTGGCTGTCCCAAAGTTATGAGAAATGTACGTTACACACATTTTGTGATTACTTTTCAGTAAGATTAGCAATTCAGCACTGTCATTGATAATTGAAAATCAAAGGTTGTTATCAATAATAATAAGATATTTACAACTTTATATCGGTTTCCAACTCTTATACCAAGAAAGACAGAATGTAAAAACTTCAGTCCCATATTAATTTTAACATCGACATCTACGTTACCATCTTGTTCTTCCAACATGGGATTCCAGTAATTATCTGAGACCAGTCATGTTTAGTACCTTAGGTGGACAACCCGTATTAGAAGTTTCAATTTGAAATCAAATCTAGCAAGTGGGATAATGACTTAATTGATCAAATGTGAAATTACGTGACCAAAATGTACGTTGTTAACTTGTCGAAAACTAACAGAAGAAAGTAAAAGTAGCTCAGTTTGAGTTTTGACTGTGCTTCCTTGGTTGTCTGCCATTTGCTACAGTGAAGTGACGTCACGATGATGGTTGGACATGTTAAGCTGACCGCGTACAACTACGCTTTTATGGTGAAGGAATGACTCTATACCACTAAATCTTCAAACAATTCTTTGTAGATGATGCCAAGTTCATCATATGTGAAAATTGGAAGAACATGATTTGAATTTTTGACGATTTATTGTGGATTGATTGATTGTGAGTGTATCTGTGAAAGTCGTGACCCACGCCATCGTGTGCTTGAGTTGTTAACTCATCGTGTTTTGTGCTTTGTGATGTGTATATAATTTCCTTGGATTTCACGGACATATCACGGAGTTATCACAACGCTACTGAGTAAGTACAAACGTTTTTCATTATGGTTGACTGTAATTTTATAATCGCATGGGGAAACCTGTCACAAGTGTGCCATTCACGTCTAAACGTAACAGAGACGTAGTATTAACTTCTCCTGACTCGGAGACAGACTTTGACTTGAAACGCCTTGTATGAATAGCTCAAGTTCTGACTCATCAAACATGATGAGTGAGGAAGGATTAAATGTATCAGTTACAACCTCTACCACTGACAACTTGATTGGTGAAATCGTTAAAGCATTAAACAACACTGATGTTCTCTCAGATATAAGCTCTAACCTCGCAGAGTTGATAAGGCCAATGTTTCGTCAAGAAAAGGAACAAATAATTTCACCAAAAAAAATTATTGATGAGGAAGTGTCTGAATTGTCAACCAAACTTGTGGAACAAGAACTAATATTAGAAACTCTCACCAATAAGCTCGATAGAAGCGAGCAGTACTCACGGAGGAATAACATCAGGATCTCAGGATCACAGGATTACCAGAGTCGGAGGATGAAGAAACTGACCAGTTAGTGTTGGATGTGGCCAAGTCGATCGGGGTTAAACTCACTCGCGGTGATATAGATATTAGTCATTGTATACCCAAACGACCAGCCACACCACAGGACAATCTAAGACCTGTTATTGTTCGTTTTGTGAGCAATGCATCAAAACTTGCAATGCTGAAGTCCAGATCGCAACTCAAACACGTGAAACCCCTTGGATCCCGCAAGGTCTTCATTAATGAAGATCTTACCGGACCCCGAGCAGCGTGAGCTCGAAGGGCCCGCCAACTTGTCTTCGAAAAGAAAGTAAAAGAAAGGCATCCTGGGTAACCAGTGGGGTCATACTCATAAAGATGGGTTAGGAAGGTCGCCAACAGTTCCCACTTTGATGCAGTGTGTGAGCATACCAAACTCAACCTAAGTCAAAATAGTAACATGATTAAACTCAACCATGGTGTGAAATAACAATCGCAGTTTTGTAAGTAACAGTCATTATGTTAACACTGCTTGAATTATACACAATTATACATGTATCGTAAACCATAATGTTAAATGCAATAATATGCAATTGATACGCTCAATGTGATTGTGAACATCATAAGTTATTGCCTTTGAACTCTCATCATGTCTACTTACACTGTGTAACGCTAGTTACACAACATGAATGAACTAACAATTGATCGTAAACGCTTTATATATAGCGTGAAGCACGTGTGTGTGCGCTATACACGAGCAATGTGTCCGATCTTTACATGCAATGCAACGGTAGTTACACAACATGAATGAACTAACAATTGATCGTAAACGCTTTATATATAGCGTGAAGCACGTGTGTGTGCGGTATACACGAGCAATGTGTCCGATCTTTACATGCAATGCAACGGTAGTTACACAACATGAATGAACTAACAATTGATCGTAAACGCTTTATATATAGCGTGAAGCACGTGTGTGTGCGGTATACACGAGCAATGTGTCCGAGCTTTACATGCAATGCAACGGTAGTTACACAACATGAATGAACTAACAATTGATCGTAAACGCTTTATATATAGCGTGAAGCACGTGTGTGTGCGGTATACCCGAGCAATGTGTCCGAGCTTTACATGCAATGCAACGGTAGTTACACAACATGAATGAACTAACAATTGATCGTAAACGCTTTATTTATAGCGTGAAGCACGTGTGTGTGCGCTATACACGAGCAATGTGTCCGAGCTTTACATGCAGTGCAACGGTAGTTACACATGTATAATGCTGTGTAAGTATATGCAATAAATCATAATATATGCTGTTGGTTTGTGTGCGGTATGTGTACAGTATAGTATACTTTTTCTGTAAAAGTCGGTGTAATTATATGCAGTACATCATATACTGTCTGCGTGTGCTTTGTGGTACCGTACAGTATAGCAGACATCTCTAATGCTCGTTCGCCGCTAATGGCTGCAATACTACCGAAGTGTCTTTAAACAATAACTCACCCACTCAGTCACTCTAATGCTCGTGTTATGGGCACGTAGCATAGTTTCTGTTGTTGCGTTTTTTCTGCAATGATTGTAGTATGCGTTGTACAGTCAATTTTTTGCGCTTTGTTTGTGTAGTATATTATGGTACCCTGTCCTTGAGTGATGTGTACGTGTGGTAAAACATGCACTGTCTGCAATGACGTGTGCATGGTTTCCTGCAAGGCGTGTGATGCATGAATGCGTGTGTGTGTATAAAATCAAATGTATGTATCTATCTAGTATGTACGTATGTATGTATGGTCCCGTATGTATGTATATGTGTGTGCACCGTGGATTTGATAGGCATATCAGTTGAATTGAAGATTTTCAGTTCCTTTCTCTTTTTATATTTTAATTTGTGTTTCTTTTTTTCTTTGAAATGAAATTATTGGTATTTTCATTCCTCCCATAAAAGCGATATTTTAGCTTCTTTTCAATCAATAAGTTTACTTTTACTTTTAGTTTCTCCTTGTTTCCCAGTCAAAATCATTTGTCTTAGATCAACATCAAATTACAATAAACCTGTATGCATGTATTTGTTACCTCAGTTCAGTTTGTGTGTGTCTACCCCCATACCAGCATCCCTTTGAACCTACTGCCTTACCTGTAACCATTTTATGTATGATATTTGATATATATATTGAACAATACAGACAGGCAGTGGGTTCTTTTGCTGTTAAACTACATTCAAAACTCGCAGTCCGACTTATGAAAACCGTACATAGCTTTAAGTTTCTGTGTCTACAGTCCACGAGTATCAATATTGATATCTTTACTCCTATTGTGCTGTGGTGATATTCACTCAAATCCAGGACCTAAATATTTCCAAGACCTCAAAATAATACACTTAAACGTCCGCAGTTTGAGAGACAAAATTGATTTACTTGATGCGGAATTTCGATCGTATGATGTTATATGTCTAACTGAAACTTGGTTGCACACAGACATCCCCAGTGTTGATATAACACTTCCAGGGTACCATCTACCATTCAGGAAAGATAGGCAGACTCGTGGTGGCGGAGTCGCGATCTATGTCAAACGTTATCTACATGTGAATCATATGGACAATCTTGACCGTCCCGGACTTGAGGCAATATGGGTAACAATTAAATGTAAGAACCGCTCTTACCTAACAGGTTCCGTTTATCGAGCAGATAAGAGCGTGGCGTACTAGGATCTGATCGAGGAATCTATCGGTAACGCAGTCGACCTGAACATGTAAACAATCATTGTCGGGGATTTCAACATTGACGTCCTTCGAGAAAATCGTTCAAAAATAGTTAACCTTCAATTGATGTATGACATTAAACAGATCATATCAGAACCAACTAGAATTACACCACACTCAAGTACATTGATAGATTTGATTTTTGTTTCAAATAGTAAAGCTGTAGCTGAATCGGGGGATCTTGACCCCATCTGTAGTGACCATTGTCCGATATTCGTGACAATTAAAGAATCTGTTCCTTCAATTAGAAACTACAAGAGGAAAGTTTATAACTATTCGCTGGCTAATATAGACAGATTGAATAGAAGTGTCAAAGACATTGATGAAGACAACTTATTTTCTTCTCATAATGTTGATACAATTGCAATCGATTTTACATCTGCTATAAGACAAATCTGCGATGAACATATACCAAATAAGATTGTAACTACACATGTGTCAGACCTGCAGATCCTATTTGGATGACAATTCAAATACGATCATTAATTCGGAAGCGTAACCGCTTACATAAAATGGCGAAGAGAACCAATCATCCAACTTCAGATCAGCAAGAAATAATGTTACATGCACTATCAGAACTGCTAAACAATTATTCGTTTCTAAAATTGAAGATTCTGTTAACAACTCGCTTGGTACCAAAACTTGGTGGCGCCTGACTAAATCGTTTATAAAATCACGTAACGATGACACCCAATTTCCAACAATTACCTCTAATGATACAGTCTATAATGACCCTGAAGAAATTGCAAATGTTTTCAATAACTTTTTCACCACACAGTCGACTATTGAAGATCCAGACCGCGATTTGCCCGAAATAAAAGTGCCGAGTAAGTCAATTTTAAGCAATATCACTTTAACCAATAATGAAGTTAGAGATATGCTACTGTCACTAAACACAACAAAAGCAACCGGTCCAGACGGAATAGGAAATCAAGTTCTCAGATATACCGCAAAAAGTCTAACATTAATACTAATGAAACTTTTCAATTTATCGCTTAGCCAGTCAGTGTTCCCCTGTTCATGGAAAGACGCATTGGTTATATCTCTTCACAAAAAAGATAGTGCACATGAATGCTCATGTTACCGCCCTGTTGCACTTACGAGTACATCTTGTTTATCGAAAGTATTTGAGAAATGTGTATTTAAGTATGTATTCAATTTCCTTAGAGATAATGACTTATTGTCAGATTTACAATCAGGATTCATGCCAGGAGATTCGACATCAAATCAGTTGACCTATCTGTATAATTTCATAGCTAAAGCTATTGACAAAGGAAAAGAAGTTAGAGCAGTTTTCTGTGATATAAGTAAAGCTGGCATAAAGGAATCATTCATAAGCTGAAAACTTACGGTATCCAAGGCGAACTATTGAAATGGTTTGACAGTTATCTAGAAAGTAGGATTCAACGGGTAGCAATTAACGGGTATAAATCCGAAAAGAAAGCTGTACTAGCCGGAGTACCCCAGGGCACTTCTATTCCTGATATACATTAATGATATTGTATGTGATGTTGACAGTAACATTCGTCTCTTTGCGGATGACACTTCATTATACGTTATCATTGAAGATCCAATTGTTTCTGCTACTTGTCTTAACAACGATTTAGATAAAATTTCACAATGGGCCCGTAAGTGGCAGGTCACGTTTAACCCAAACAAAACCGAATCTATTCAATTCACGCAAAGCTAAACAATCTGTGAAACCGAATCTAGTCATGGACGGAACAATCATACAGGAAGTCCAAAGTCATAAACATTTAGGCATAACACTCCAAAGCGACTGCGCATGGAATTAGCATATTGATGATATTGTACGAAAAGTTCGCCCTAAGATCAGTTGTTTGAGGAGTTTCAAATACCGATTACACGTAAAACCTTGGATACAATGTCGTATATTTTGCCGACATTTGACTATTGTTCACACATTTGGGACAACTGTAAGTCTGAACAATCGAAAATATTAGAAAACTTGCATCTGGATGCCTTTCGAGGCACGAGTCATAATAAAATTTATAGCGAAACCAAATTCCAGTCTCTTTATGAAAGAAGATACTGTCAAAAATTTGCCGTTTTCTTTAAAATGTACAACGGTCAACTACCAGATTATCTATGTAATTTAGTTCCTAATTCCGTTTACGAAACTGCAAGATATAACTTAAGAAACAGTTCAGAAGTACAAGGAATTTACAGCCGAACTACTTCTTACACAAGATCATTTTTACCAGACACAATAAATATATGGAATACTCTTCCAAATTCAAAAGATGCATGCACATTGCCAGAATTCAAAACATTAATCGCTAAAACTGAAAACAAGATTAGTTTACTTTTAACTACAGCACCAGATTTTGCCAAATTGCTCACTGCCGCCTCAGACTCGGTTGTAGTGATCTCAATTCCGACAAATTTAACCTGATGAATAGGGGTCTCCTTACGAATTTTTTTCGCGCCTTTTTTTGGACACTAATGACTTTGACCTCATTTATTCCCCCATAGAAATTGAAAATGTTGACCTCATTTATTCCCCCATAGAAACTGAAAATGTTGACCTCGTTTATTCCCCAATAGATACTGAAAATGTTGACCTCATTTATTCCCCCATAGATACTGAAAATGTTGACCTTTTGGTGTGACCGATTTAATTGACAACTTAGGTCAACTGACCTATTCTATATCCCACAGGTGCTGAAAGTATGTCATAATCTATTTTTAGGTGACATCGTATCTGTTGCCAAGGTTGATGCATAACACTTTAGTTATTGATTTTCTTTTAACATGTAAGTGTCAATCATGACCTGAGACTGACCAATTTAATTGAAAAAATAGGTCAACTGACCTATTTTATTTCCCACAGGTACTGGTATGATGTCATGATCTATTTTTAGGTGACCTCATGTCTGTTGCTAAGGTTGACTTATAACACCAGGTATTATAAAAAAAAAGCTCATCAATTAGAATGTTATATCACATAAAGCTTGGACAGCTTGACTGAAGGCAAAGTACTGCGCAACAGTTTGTGTGTTTTTTTAGGAACACATTTCAAATTAAGAAAAAACTAAACATTTTGTTTCTGTCTTTGTATTTCACAGATATATAGTTTTCTTCCATTTAGTATTGTCAATTATAACATCATCAAATCTGCAATTAACATGGTCTATTTGTGATGAATGATTGACAAAAATAAAATCTTGACCATGAAATTTCATTTCGCAAAGGTGAATAATATCTTCCACATTTATATCTATGAAGCAGACTTCAGTGACCATCTATGCTCTTTATTAAATAATTTTTCATTCAATATAAATAATAAACATAGATCACCATTGAAGTCTATTTCATATACTATCATTAATTCACTCTATTACTGGTCAAGGAGAAACAGTTTTAAAAGCCTTTTGATGACCAATAGAATACACCTGTTACAACCAAGAGTACTGACCATTGAATTTGCTCAACGGTCAAATAATTGATTTTTCAGGGCAATAAATATTCAGGGTAATAAAACGACCCTAAAATCAATACCAATAAAAATAACCTCTGTGTGTATTGATTTTTCCCTAAAGCTGCTTTCAAGATATTGATCTGATAGTGAAAATGTCAACAAGATTTAACAGCGAAGTAAAATAGTATTGCATAGAGATAAACCAGTGGTCACTCAAGTACTCAAGTATTTTTTATTAGAGTCAATTAGTTCTGCTCGACTGCATGTGTGTATGTGTGCGGTTGAAGTGCTCAAGGTAGCGTGTGATTGATGTGTCTCATCCATCAAGCTCGGGACCATGGATTTGACAGATGTCATCAATCCAAAGTGTCTAATAATATTTACCTATTTTGATTAAGAGCTGACCAAATTTAATGACATGACTCGGATTACGAATGTTTTGAATTCTTATCCATACTCCTGTTGTATTATTTGAAAAAGTCAAATCATCATGACTTTTGTTAGAGGAAAGAGATTGTAGAATAACTATATACATAAGTCTTCACCCCAACATAAGAACTGTGAGAGCGACACTGAAAGCTCAGTGGTCATTTCCTTTATTACATAATGCGTTCTTATATTCAGAAATGCAATACAATGGGCCGATGAATGTAAATTCTTGAAATGCCCTACACTGTATTTGCTGGTACGATGAATAACATTTTCTGAAATGTCATTTGATAATGGTTTTACATAATTTTAGACAGTAATACTAGAATTGAATTTATTCTAATCCTTCAATTAACATACACAATGTACATACACCGTTTGAGGTACATATCCGATATTAGATGTGTTTAATGAAATTTATAAGATGTTGTTATGGTTGAAAAAGTATCTGTAAAAATATTGTAGTTAAGATATCCTACAAGGCAATCAGTTTATGTTATGCAACTTTTGCTTTTACATAAGAGAGAGAGAGAGAGAGAGAGAGAGAGAGAGAGAGAGAGAGAGAGAGAGAGAGAGAGAGAGAGAGAGAGAGAGAGAGAGAGAGAGAGACTGTCAACTAGTCATAAAGGTCAAACACGCTCTTGTTACCATGGAAAGAAGTGACCCTGGTGTATAATGAAGGTCATTTAACAACATGTAACTACATAAAATTGGAAGATGTCGAATATAGTGAGTTTGCCCTGCAGAAAATGTGAATGATTCATCTGTTTTCACGCTCAGAGATTATATGTGACAATTGTTTTCAACAACAGTAAAATACAAAAAGAATATTAATCTTCACACATTTTATTTACCCCGTTTCAATGAGAAGACTTGTACTTGTAGAGTTTGGAAATAACTTGTTCAACCATACTTTCAGCTGTGTCTTCCATAGAGTTAAGGATTTCCAAGGTATTGGGACCATACCTCAAGCCAAAGACATAGGCAACAACTTGTCAATACATTTCTTTGAACTTTCTCCAAAATATATTATTCATTTTATTTTCAATCATATCTCCTGACATGTTTAACTTTTCATACCGCTGTCTCTTTTTATTCAATAGATCTTCATTTTCCCGACCAACTCTCTTTATCAAACATCTTTGCTAGTCTTTTGTACTTTATTATGAAATGTCTTCATGTCATCATCATCAACATCATCCTTTTCCACTTCTGGGCATTGTTTGTCGTGGAGATGTTTCTGTAAACAAATACTATTTAGAAACACCTGTCCGCAATAACAACAGCTTTCTAGAGATTTCTTTGGGGGAAAGGCGTCATCAAACTTTCGTTTCGTTGGCTCATTGGCAAGTCCGGGAGGTGGACCATGGATAGAACTTTCATTCACAGGACACCAGGTTTGTCTGTGTTTCATGAGGTCCGTAGTAGATTGGAAGACTATTCCACAACTATCACAAGAAGGCATATCGCAGAGATTTTCGGCACACGTCTGCACTCTTCGGAGGGTAGACTCTTTCTGAGGATGGTTTTCCAAACTACTCACTTTACAGCCATTAGGACGAAGTCTTTCGTCTGCTGGTGTATCAGGTTTTAAATCGATCAAAAGATGGCCATAGGGTTCACTCGTAGCCTCTTCAAATTTGTGCATGAAAAGGTGAGATCGGGTTGGATACGTTTGACGACCTAAGGTCATGATTGTTGGTCTACCAGATTGTTAAACATGACTATATAGTGACAGTTTCTCCGTTGCATTGGGTTCTTATTATATAAAAGGTTTTGATTGATGGCGAGGTTTCAATGATTACTTCCCTCTGTCAATTGATCTGTTATTTTAGGATCTTTACTAGCCGTAGACATGAGATCATCCAGAACGATGACATTTCTTACTCCTGTGTCAAAAAAGTAGTCTTGATCCAAATCAACGGGAATACCTTGAACAAACTCTACAGAAGGATACACGGATTGTTGATACTATCGTAGAGAGGTATAATATAATAGTATAATAGCGAGTCCATTTCTTGGTGTCTGGCACAAATAGTTTATATTGACTCATGATGCCCAGAGTTGTAGAGTTCTTCAGACAATGAGGTTAGTCATTATCTCGACCTATTATATAAGTTCTGTCAACCTATATTGAATTCAGTTCCCATATCAGTCTGATAAATACCAAGTATACGATATTGTGTTTTTCTGTCAAGGCTTTCACCACTTCTTGACCTTTGGTAGACTTGAGTGGATAGACCCAAAGACATATATTGGAAAGGTCTTGCTGCTCATGTGCATATCAGACTGAAAACGCCCTACACTATGTTTTCACATGCAGTAATTATGATCACCTAAGACATAGTATGTACTTTTATATCACAGGTTATAGCCTGGAGACCATTTTGTACGGAAACAAAGAACTTTCGCATATTCAAACTCAACAATTAGTTGATTCAGTTCACAGTTTCATCACCAAAATACAACGATTTAAATTTTAACATTCACGTGATTGTTTGATTTCTAGTTCTGCATATGGGACGTTGGACACACTGAACCGTAGCTATGTATGTCTACTATATAATATCATTAAATCTTTTGTATTTCTTCAGATGGGTTGATAAACCATTCCAAACACAATTTTCTATGATTGATTACTAGATAACATTACTGTTAACAATTGGAGCATGTATACATTCTGTTATTTATAACAATCTTTATCATTTTAACCTAATTGGAGCATGTATATATTCTGTTATTTATAACAATCTTTATCATTGACGTCACTTTGTATTTCATTCTGTATCATATGTTGTATTGGAGCGGTGTTAATATAAGCTTCACAGCTTGTTCACCAATCCAAATTCATTTCATGAATACAAATATGTTTAAACCATTTGCTACAGTCAGGAACAAACATACAGCACTTGACATGACAGCCAGATTCAGGGTATAACACCTTCCAAGTTTGGGTGAGTTATCACATTTCATTAATATGTTGTTTGTTTAACTTTTTTAATTATTGATTCTGTATTTACTTCATTAATAATGTTAATGTTCGCTCCTCAAATTTATAGTATTAAACTTTTTTTCTAACTTATATTTTTTAAAAGATCAAAGTATATGATTGGAAAAACAGCATTAAAAAATAGGGGTAGTGTGGGGTTTTTTTGAGATATGACGCCTGTAAGATAGTGGGGTGAAGTACAATTTTAACATTGGAGTCTATGGGAAAATGAGAAAAAAAATGCTAAAAACTTTAAAATACTACATTTCTAGTGTTAAACTTGTTTTCCTTTTTTGATATGTTACAAAGTTCATGTTACCCTACCGAAATCAATGAAAAAATATATATGGTAGTGTGAGTTTTTTAAAGCTTGTACCTGAAAAAAAACCTTTTTGTCAAATTTAGGCCATTTATGCTGTTTAAGCACTTTTTAGAGGCTCTAAAGTCACATTTTCGATATTTCATTTGTTTTCTTAAAAGTATGTAGATGATGTAGAATATCATGACGTAAATAAAGATAAGAAAAAATCTTTACTTAATCATATTTCATTTTTGAAGTTCAACAGGAAGGAGCGGACATCCTTAAAGTGTCTGAAATGGCAAATGGATTTAATTTCATGGACATCTTTATATATTGTTCTGTGCAAAATAGTTTGAAATGTACGTTACCATCAGTAACGTACATTTCACAATCCATCAGGTGTTTATCATAACATGTAATTCAGCAATGAAACATGTTGTATATTCAAATATTTATATGATGTTGCCAGAAAGGTATTGTTGCCATAAAAAATATTATTTTCTTACTTTAGCTATATAACAATGTGAGAGTAAGACAAAGTATCTTGAGATGATTTATTTCAGAAACTCTGCATTTCATATTCAGAGTTTGTGATCTGTATATATATCAGAACAGTTAAACATAATTCTTGAATAATATGTGTTCACTGTACTCGATGAGGTAAGCATTATATCTGCCTAGATCATATTGATAGAAGTCAGGTTTGATTGCTTTTGAATTCCACTAAAACTGGTAACGTATATTTCATAAAAATTATAACGTACATTTCATCGATATGTCAGCTGATACTGCCGTGTTTGTCTAAATGGTGGCATCTGTGGGACCTGGAGAACAGAGTCCCTATATATCGTCTGGGGAACAACCCAGCGCTGGTTCTTCAGCCACACCTCAGACCACCATGGAGCAGAGTGAGAACTGTGCGTAAACCTGACACATGATGGAAGATGTTTCCTCTGAATCAGGTGGTAGTGGGCAGGTGTCATGTGCTGTCAACGAATTTGTGTCAGATGTTTATGAAGGCAAATGGTACATTGGTAAGGTTCTTGATATTGACAACAGCGATGACACAGTCACGATTTCATTTATGCAAAACAGCATCTACCATGGCCATCACGGCCAAATGTCATATTGTGCCAGTGTAGTGATGTTTATGCAAGGTTAATCAACCAGTACCTTCTGGCAAGTCCCAGCATACGTTCAAAGTTAATAGTGAAGATCAAAATCTGGTTGCAGTGACCATTACACGTGAAATGTTCGTTACTTGCTGGAAAAAAACATTTCTATTTGCCGAAGAGCCACATACATGTAAGTAAGGACTGTGTTAATTTCAAAGTTGAGATTTGAATTTTGTTGTTGGTTTCAAGGATTTTGTGCACAACTTTGCCAGCATTGATGGTCTTATAGGCAAACGAAAAGCATCATGAAATTGTCTTAGTTTGAAATGTACGTTACCTCATATAATATGGTTGTGGAGCTCACAAACTTAGGGTATTTCTCTCATGATTCACAGGACCAAAACCAGTGGAATCCAATTTCCGGATACCTGGCGGATTCTCCCGTATCCTTACCCATTTGGTATCCGGGAATCCGGAAAAATATTCTCTCCCGTATACCAGATCCGCCCATATTCTCCCGGAAATTTTTCCGGAAAGTATGTTTCTAAGAATACTGGAATCCGGACAGAATATCTTATCCGGATAAGTTAGTGGGTAATATTACCGTCTTATGTTGAAAAAGTGTTCACATTATTTTATGATAATTATAATGATAATAATAATTTATTACTATGTCATGCTGTTGCAATAAACTATATATACACAGCTTTACGCTACACATATAATAAAAACATTGCCTACTAGAGTCTATAAGACACAACTTTTACCTTATTGAACAACAGAAATACATAAATTAAAATGTTATATGGATATACATACATAATGGCTAATACTTCTTGCATACCTTTCACCCAACTCACTCAAGCTGATGCAGTGACGCATACAGACTGTCACATTGATTCGCCCTAAAATATGTTAACTGATTCACCGACCTTCATACACACTCATAATAAACTCTCCAAAAGATTCAAACAACCAATCTGACACTCCCTCATACATATCTCCACTCAGACCGACACACACAGACTCACCCACATATGATATTGTCCAAGGTATTAAAACCAATAAAATTTATGAAACAAAGTCCATTTTATAATGAAACTGCTTTCAGGGACATCAAGTATCATACACTGACACATACAGAATGACATACCTTCAGAATAAATTAAGGGAGACAACTCTGTCCCCGCACCTCACTGCATGCTGCTGATGTTTTTGTTCACAAACTTGTCTCATGTGTTTACATTAAACAGCATTTATATATATCAATATTTCATATCAATGTTTGTTACAATAGAATAGAGGGAGTATATTTATAATTGTTTTGTTCTTGCGTTATTTGCCGTACAAGGTATGTGCAATATTCTGGTCATCACCTATCGGCTAATTAACACCTTGACTAATTGGATGTAAACAATTAATGTCTCGCTGTGGCAACAGGTGGGAGCAACTTCTGTTGCTTTAAATAGCTTATTTCCTTTTATCCTTTACTTTCACATGTTGTATATATATATGCGATACATTTTTAACAGTGTCTTATTGGCCAACTAATGGCTGTTTGTTAAGCATATTTTAGTTTGTTTATGCATTTTACAATATAATTGTCTCAATGATAGAAGACTAGGAACTTGCCATTGATGACACAACGAGTAGAAATGAACAAATCACAAACATAGATGTAATGTAAAAAAATATTGATTTTATTAAAATACATATTTTAAAAAATAAACAATAAAGTGGATTTTTTTTTTATATTAATCATCAAATCAATAACAAATTGATATAATTAGAGCATTTCATTCAGTATGTATATATGGTATATCAATATACAATAGAGGCATTGCCAATTTATTATGACACAATGCGACACACGTCCATAACTTCACATCTCACACTCTCACATCTAATTTGGACATTGGTATTAGACTCATAAACAAATTCTGCGTAGAGGTCATGAGGCAATATGGCAAAGAATTCATCACACCCAACATGCACCTGCATTGCCACATACAAGAATCTATTGAGAACTTTGGCTCAGGTTATGGCTTTTGGCTGTTTAGTTTTGAGAGATACAACGGACTGCTTTCAGAACATGAATGATTTGCCAGTGAAGCTGATGCGAAAATTTAATATGTTTTCGACTTTCCATTTAGATTCAGTTAATGAACTTTTTCAAGATAAATATCTCAAACTTTCAGAAATGAGGTCAAAGAGCTCTGAATCATCTACACACGTGTCAAAGTATTCAGATTGAACTAACAGTATTTGCGACAATACACAGATGTGCTTATTTTTAATTGATTTGATTAATTTAATGAATTTGCCCACTTGCATTAAACACATTTCCCAGATTTTACCTGGCTTAATTACATATTTTATTTAGTTGAAACTGAACAACACTGTAATGTGTAAATATTTGCTCCAAGACAGCTTGAATTTCAAATTCTTTCAGATAGGCAGTTGTCATAACTTTGGTCATTACATTTAACGATTAACAACATCTATTATCGTTACACTAATTTGTACGGTTATTGGAAGTGTCGTTATATCTAAATATCCATGCAGTTACAAAAAGAGTGCGTACTACACGTTTGTATTTCGTATTCATCTTCTAATACGTGGTTTGTAAGCACGTGTCTTATCATGAATACATGTATCATACAATACGGAGACATCAAATTCTACGTTCCATAACTCTCTCATTCAATAATGTGTATTCATGTTTATAGAATATGATAATTAAGTATTGCGTCGATTCATATATTATTCAATAACTGTACTTCATTTTGAATATTCATTCATTCGTCTCACAGTTCAGATTATATTTAGATTGTAGCAAACTAATATGGCTTATGTTCGATTTGTGAAGACAAGATATATGTTATGATAAATACTATGTTTAATTAATGTGTTTTATGGTTAAATTGCTACTGTTTACAACAATCAAACTAATAGCATATGTGTTGGATCACTGCAAACAAATATCCGAAGTGTATATTCATTATGTACAATACAATTAAATACTCATGGAAATAAAATATACAGCGGATATTTTTTTCGTTAATACCATGATTATCTCATCGAGGTGATAAATAACTTTTTTTGACAGCAAATGCATGTGTTTTCTGTGTTTATCCATGCGGACACAAACTAAGATAATTAGTTTATGAGTGCGTGTTTACATGGATACGATATTCGACTGAGTCTTTACTATACACTCTGTTAATGTACGTGATCATTGAAGCTTGTTGAAATACACAAATAGTTCAGTGAGGGTCGGTACTGCCTTCCTCATCACATGTTATATAATACGTGTGCGTTAGATCAATAAGAACATATGAAGGTGTCAAAATGTTTATCTCCCCCTATTAGTCTGGTACCTAGTGGTATGTCGAAATACACAGAAGCTTAAGTGACGGTCGGGACAAGATAATTAATTTATGATCACCGCTGCAATTGTTCCTGGGATATGTTTATACTGAACGAAATGCGATGTTTGTTTGATATTTCAGTATGCATGCATACACATGAGAGCTCATCACTAGTTCACTGTCAAGGCTATTATTTTGTTATATTTTCGATCTCTCGTGGAATGCACTACCATCAACCTAGTTGTTATTTTCATGTTTTTTTTCCTCAAATATTTGAAACAGTCCTATTGAATGTTTTCAGCTATTCAGAAAAGCCATGACATCACACATATGGATTTAGAAACGTTTTACCTTCAGTCTATAAGGCTATATTCCTCTGACCAACAATCATCATATTCGTAGCCACAATGTTTCATAATTAGGAAAATCAGCGGTATATAACGGAATTATTATACGTAACTACCTTATAAGGTCTCGGAAAACAGCGAAAGTTTCGGAGCTCACTCTATTCTATAGACGGTACAGTTTTGCAATCGGCGTCAACATTCAAGATTATTTCTGCAATATTTTCTAAATAAACATCGGTATTATTGCGTAGATTTTAAAAATATAAGTGTATTTTGCATTCCGATAGTTTTCGGATGGTATAATGCCGGCTTTAACTATTTTGTCACGCGCAATGAATTTTTTGAAGAAATGTTTCTGAAATGTCAAATTTTGATATATATATGATGATAGATTGTTCAAACTGCATTGTTAACTTTCCCCGCTTCTGGTCTATTTTTAAACGCTTTCAGATTTATTATCAAAACTATTTATTAAGTGCCATTTTAATCACAACAAAAGCTCATTTACAACATCTTCATGCATGTTAGTATTTGGAGAATGTAACGCATTCGTTATTCTCGCTTGGCAACAAGTGTATTCTGGCGCAAGAGACGAAGTAAACAGAACAATGTACAGCCAAATTATACTGTCTGATTTTTTTACAGAAGCCAATCAAATACGACTAGTTAGGGTAGAATATGTTATATATTTAGAATATATATATATTACCAACTACAGTAATTTTTTTACAGCAGTGAGATCCTTTCTTAAACATGTATAATTCATACTGTTTCACTGGGTCATTTACATCACCCTATGTATTTCTTTTTAAATGTGTTTTATTCTTATGTATACTATATATGTTTAGTAGCGCATTTTCACAATTACATAAAATATGTTATTCTTCTTGAAAATGGAACTATAATGGAATTGTCACAGATGTCAACGTACGCTCATGTATAGGTGGGGATACTAATAAATTCATAACATTTTAATGAAATAAAAAATATTCATAACGAGAGAGAGAGAGAGAGATAGAGAGAGAGAGGAGAGATAGAGAGAGAGAGAGAGAGAGAGAGAGAGAGAGAGAGGGAGGGAGAGAGAGAGAGAGAGAGAGAGAGAGAGAGAGAGAGAGAGAGAGAGAGAGAGAGAGAGAGAGAGAGAGAGAGAGAGAGAGAGAGAGAGAGAGAGAGAGAGAGAGAGAGAGAGAGAGAGAGAGAGATATTCACATACATACTGTTATAGGGTAGGGAAGGGGATGACGGAAGGGGAAGGGGATGACGGAAGGGGAAGGGAGAGGGAGAACGTTAGAGAGAGGGCACACATACTCTTTTACATTAAAATGCATACATATACGAATATATCTGTCCAGAAACACTCACACGTTACAATAATATAAACAAGACAACACAGGCATAACTACAAACTGTCATACTTTCGCACAGGATTCATATATACTGAATATGCAGGTTTGCGTTTTCTACAAAAATAAGAAAAAGAAAGATTAGATTAGAGTGACGATTTAAAAAACAAGGAGTTTAAACTTCAGTGTTTAATTACGCATTATCAGGAGACACTGCATGCGTACGACAGAACGTTGGATCACCTGCTAATCACCCTCATTACACTAGAACTACATGTATAAGATTAGATTGACCATATAAAAACGAAAGAATTTAAACTTCACTGTTTAATTACGCAGTAACATGAAGTTAGAGACGCTCCACGATCCTCCACGACAGTGCTGTGAATACCCTGCTAATCACACTTGTACAGGTGTCATCAATACCTATGGCAAGTGGTTCCCAATGACCGGAAACTGTCCAGTCATGTACAACAGCCCTAATTGTTTAATCACGTGTATGCGCATGCGTCTATATACAATACGTTGCAGCATTGATTTGCACACGCCTCTCTTATACAGCTCTTTGGCGGCCTCCGCAATTGTGTTTTATGAGTTCACGCAAAAGAGCGCCGACATATTTATACATTACAATTACGCAAGCTTAGTTCCCGGCTCCATTGATCTATTGGTTCCAGGACAAAATTGCCAATAGCCCCACTAAAGTTGAAAAGACTTTAAAAATATATACAAATTTAGTATGGACATGTATTTCAAAATGTTTATAAACATTTTACGGACTGGTACTAAATGTGCATTCAATGGGTCTTATGTTTTATTTGTCGAATGATTCTTGAGAACTGCCGGACCATATTATTGACTTGGATATTTGTATCAAAATCATTTCTTAAATGCCCAATATCAATTGAATTTTAATTCATTAAACGGAGTTAACTGATCCAATACTAACTGTAGTTTATTAATTATCAATAATTTGATATAAGCAAATAAATGCAAACGACTTTAGGTCTACTCAATAAATAACTTTAACCGAAGCCCCCTATCTTGATGAAATACATTTGGTGGATGAGATAATATTTGATATAATTCAACAATGTATAGTATGTAAGCCGAACAAACAAATTCTTAGCGGATCATAGGAACTTCCTAGTGAACAAACTCATGTAAATTCTAAGTACTTCACCAACACAATGATAAACTTTCAGTATACAATCATATGATTTACTTCCCATTTACCACGGCCGTGTCATTTCAGAACTTTTACTTGTCTAACCTGACAGGGTTAATAACTTTGTATCAACGACTACACCTTATGTAAGCTAATTTTCATTGCCACGCTAGGTTAAATTCGTGTATTTTCATACATTTCAATGGTTAGAAATAATAAAACATATGTAGTGTTGGAATATTTACAGAGTAAGAAATAATTTATCATTAAGTTAATAAACAATGTTATGTTGTTCGGTAACAAAGAGTTCATAACTCGTAGCGCCGATGCATAGCTTTCCATTGTTTTTATTTTATTTTGAATGATTGTGTAGTAGTCTTTATCAAGTTGTCAAGTAGCAAATCATACGAATATTCCCCTCATTAATGGTACACCTGAATTGTGCAATAAGCACGTACACTATTAATAACAAATGTGTGTAAACAGGCATGTCTTCTCGATTTTTGTTCCATAACAATTATCTAGCTAGAACCATTTCTTTAAGTGGTTCGAAATAGATGATTGATGGACATTTAGAATTTATCGTTTTAATTAAAACTAAATGTTTATTCTCTCCGTCGGCGGAGATAAGCAAGATATTAGCTTATTGAACGGATAAAACTTCTGTCCTAAATACATTAAGTAAATGACTGACAGGATGCCCTTTTTCAAATATACACAATTTCCGTTTTTTAATCGGCTTGCATAATCCATGACATATCTGTGCCTTTTCGGATATATTAATATCACTGTCCATATGTCATAAACAAATAACTGATTAACATTAATATCACAAGAAACACTTCGTTATTTCCACGAGAATTTCAAAATAAACGCAGGAAATCAGTATCTCACATTGTAAACACAAGTACATTTACATACAATTTTTGAATATGCTCATTTTTCACCTTATATGGATACAACATAAATATAGATATTACCGACTGACCTTTATGTTTTTAACATTTATGTATGAACATAAATTATACACAATGTTTTCGTTTAATAATGGGGGTATTTCACGCACTGGGGACGAACTATGCACATGCCTTGTTAAGAAAAACATTTTAATGTAGCAAACAATGTCAACAATATATTTAGGGATTTAAATTTATGTTGGGATCTTTATGTTTATTTCGGGTTATATGTTTTCATTCAGGTGTCCCCATTATTATATGGATGATAAATTGTAGCAAGACAGTTGATGTAACACCTGGGCTCCTGAACGACACGGTGCAAATTCCGCGAAATTTGCTCGCCTTGTTACGTAGCGCTACATTGAGCAATCGCGTTGAAGAGAGGTTTAAAAGTCTTGAAACCTCTATTGAACATAACCCAGTCAAGTGAAGATATTACACACGGGTGTGTATGTTATGTAATCAAGTGATGTATATTCATTGATAAACCAAGAATGTCCTCTTCAAACACACATCCCATCCCTTGATCAGCTTGCATGATCTGCTTGATTGTATATTTCCGGATTTTTAAAACTTGGCCGACTTTATAAACCGAAAACTCTCTTATAACAGCGTATATGATATCATTATAAGTTTCCATTGTTGAGAACGAGACGCATTTACAACAGGTCGTTTATATTCCTAAGGGAGAGTCACCTTTTTTAATCTCGTCTATGCTTATATTTTAATTTGTAATTGTTTATTATGTATTATACGCCTGTCATGTCGCCGACTTGCAGACAATATACAGTGCGTTAGTTTGTAGCCTTATATAATTTGTTTTTGAAGCCATGCCGAATAATGAGTGGGGGGGGGGGGGGGGGGGGGGGGGGGGGGTAATGATATTTGGAATGAGTTAAGTTAGATATAGGAGGAGGGAATAGATTTAAGTTAAAGCTTTGTATGTTGTTGGATTTTTATATACAGGACAGGAGGGTCGATTTCTTGGTGTATGCACCTATAATGTTAAAAAGATAGCTGAGTTTGTTCTAGGCTCGAGGCAGCACCTGAGATCTTAGGTGCCGCTTCATATCAGTTGGTGTCGGTGAACTTGTTTTTCACAATAAACAAGAAAAAGAAATAACATGTTTTATCGCCATATCTATGAATGAATTAATGTACAGTCGTCCTGGATTGCATGTGTTTTATGCCATCCTTCATTGTCGATATTGCAGTACGTTATGCATGATATGATAACGTTGTTTCCTTTCTCCGCTGATGAAGGCATTGATATGATGTAATGAAGATACCATTTTATCAGTGTACACATCTATAACATTCTAAAACAATCGCCATTGGGAGAAAGCCAATATGTTATAAAGACTACTTTGTCAATACCATATTATTGCATTTATATTTATATACTTATAACCTTGGATGTAATGGAATAATGCAATACCTATAGTGAATTACAGACCGCATGGCTCGATTTTAGTAATTTGAAATCAGCTAGTGAACACATCGCTTTGAATCTCATTTGAAATTAATTGACTTTCTGCATCCAAGTATGTCTTAAAGGTGCATCAATTGTTTTTCATAAAATTTTATTAATTAAATTAAATTTTATTTTCACCACATGTGCTGTCTATTATACAACTAAGTTCACTCAACTTGCATATTTATCCCCAATAGCTAAATATATCATAATTACTAGTTTCCAATTAAAATTGAGTAATATCATTTTGCATGTGCAGAAACCGAAACTGCACGTCCAATTTACATGCACAGTAGTTATGTGACCTATGAAACATTATCAACTCAGAGTTATGTTCTTGTCTGTTATATATAAGATTCCAAAATTACGTTTGACTCATTGACGCGCGCCACACGCTGTGCATTGCGCGGTTTTCGATCAGAAATCACTACTTTTACCTTTATATCGTCAATTTTCCAAGTATAATCAAAATGGTAGTTTTCGGTAACAGTCGGTACTTCTCGATAAAGTAACACCATTTATAACGTTTGGAATATGTGACCCCAAACAACATAATGGATGGACCTTTAATTACAATTATGGTGAGCATACATAGAGCCACTGTTTACTGCAGAACAGACATTCACAATTATAGACAAAATCCATTATAGTGACAAAAACAAACAGCATATAGCTGATATTTTCAATATTTAACAAATATGGCAAATTTTGAGAATGATCAATCACAAATCATTAGATGCACACAGTTATCAATAGTTGGATATGTACAGAAATACTGCTCAAGCACTTACATTCTTGCACTTGCTACAGACACTTAGTCAAGGTGTTAATTTGCCGACAGGTGATGTGTAATCAAGTATGACCAGAATATTGCACATACCTTGTATGGAAAAAAATTAAATTAACAAACTTTATTTTAATATATTAATGTAGGATTCTAAAACGACCAGCTTTTACAACTAGCTAAACGTCAACAAAGGTGAAATCACCCTCAAACACTGCATAAGCATGCTCTCACACTAATTGTTTATATCCAATTAGTCAAGGTGTTAATTAGCCGAGAGGTGATGTGCGGTCAAGCATGACTGCCAGAATGTTCTTTGTGTGGCAAATGTCAATGCAAATTTTGAGAAGGTTCAATCACATGTCATGAGGAGCACAAATTTATCAATGGTTTGATGTGTACCGAAATGCTGCTGAAGCACTTACATTCCCACCTGTTGCTACAGACACTTGTTAACTAGCAGATCGGTGATATGTGGTCAAGCATGATGACCAGCATATTGCACTTACTTTGTGGCAAATAAAGCAAGAACAAACTTTACAATTATAAAGATACTCCCTCTATTTTATTGTAACAAAACATTGGTATAAAATGTTAATATATATTAATGCTGTGAGTGTATGATACTTGATGTCCCTGAAAGCAGTTTCATTATAAAAGTTAAATGGACTTTGTTTCATAAATTTTATTGGTTTTAATACCTTGGACAATATCATATGTGGGTGAGTCTGTGTGTGTCGGTCTGAGTGGAGATATGTATGAGGGAGTGTCAGATTGGTTGTTTGAATCTTTTGGAGAGTTTATTATGAGTGTGTATGAAGGTCGGTGAATCAGTTAACATATTTTAGGGCGAATCAATGTGACAGTCTGTATGCGTCACTGCATCAGCTTGAGTGAGTTGGGTGAAAGGTATGCAAGAAGTATTAGCCATTATGTATGTATATCCATATAACATTTTAATTTATGTATTTCTGTTGTTCAATAAGGTAAAAGTTGTGTCTTATAGACTCTAGTAGGCAATGTTTTTATTATATGTGTAGCGTAAAGCTGTGTATATATAGTTTATTGCAACAGCATGACATAGTAATAAATTATTATTATCATTATAATTATCATAAAATGATGTGAACACTTTTTCAACAACCCATCTTTTTAGTCAATTTCTTGGACATTGTTAGCGCTTTGAGCATGCATGCATGGAACCCAGCGCTATAGAAGCAGATATATTATAATTATATTACCCAATAACTTGTCTATTCCTAATAATAGAAAGGAATCCGGATAAGATATTCTGTCCGGATTCCAGTATTCTTAGAAACATACTTTCCGGAAATATTTCCAGGAGAAGACACACGGATCTGGAATATGGAAAAGTATAATCTCCGGATTCCAGTATTCTTAGAAACATACTTTCCGGAAAAATTTCCGGGAGAATATGGGCGGATCTGGTATACGGGAGAGAATATTTTTCTGGATTCCCGGATACCAAATGGGTAAGGATACGGGAGAATCCGCCAGGTATCCGGAAATTGGATTCCACTGGTTTTGGTCCTGTGATTCTCTATTGTTATTAATATCATGATGTAAGTCAATTCATTTATGATTTATTCAAGTAAGTTTTTATTTTGTATGCATTAAACATTTTTAGTTTTTCATGTGTTTAAACATGACTCATTTGACAATTTCCATGAAGAAGCTTCAATTCATAAGTTATTTCAGCTCTTTTCCTTCATAGTAACACATAACCTGTTTTAGTGCAGTTAAAAACATTCATGTTTTGTAGAAAAGCACAAAGAAATAAATTACATGTTTCTGTAATATATGAAATGGACGTTACTTTTACTTTTACATTGGTTTACCTAAGAGTTTATGTTAAACTGTGATAACATTTAACATTCAACCAGGGTGGACATGAAAAGTAGTATAAGGTTACTACAAACCCTATTTATGCAACTATGATGTTTAAAATATCACTGTTTGACATTTTCCCTCTTCATGTTCAAGTTAGTCATTCCTTTTATGGCGACTTCCTTTCATGAAACACTGTTTACTTTGCAGTTATTGATTTTCTGAGATGGAAAATAAAGTGAAAAAGCAATACAGTTAGTTTGTGGTTTATTTAATTGTTCATAAGCATTTTCAGATGCTCCAGAGAGTCTGATAACGTACATTTCCAAGCTGATTTAGGATATGCCGGACACTCATGTTACAACAATCATAACTGAATAAATATACAATTAGTTTTGTGATCTCAAAATGCTACACAACTTAAGGAATAGGACATTTTTCAGATTAGGAAACAAAACTTTGTTAGGTCTTCAAGACTACGTCTGGAAGACCTATTGTTATTATCGTGTTTTTTTGGGTTTTTTTTAGGTTTTTTAAATTATTATTTGACCTTTTTTTGTCCAGAAGATTCCCGCTTAACCCTTTGACCGGTTTTCATGAAATTTTCAGTGATGATAGTCTGTAACCTGCACTGGTTCACTACGAAGCCCGATTTTGGACTCGAGAGCTAATTAATATATTTGCACAAAACTTTCACCACTATGTGGGCAACAACATTCCTCATCGATTAAGCCTATAGCGGTTTTCGGCCGTAATAATAGATTTTTTGCTATTTCGATAAAACTGAAAATTGTGTTAACTTTCGCGGTTTTGAGGGTACACGTCTTTGAAAATCTTCTAATTGACGGCAATACATACAGCTATGTGTGACGGCTCATTTTGAAGATAAATGAATTCCTGAGAGGACTGTTTTGGCCGAATTTTCATTTTCTTCCTGAAAATATGTCCTAGAAGATGATCATTTTTGCGTTTTTCTACTATATGTTCAAAGGGACATACTTCTGTTAATAATGAACTTATTCCGAAGTTACTGATTCCCATCTCTTTCTTATAACTAGTTTAACAATTTCATAACATATCTTTATCATATAAAAGTTGATAGTTTCGGCACAATTTGGACATATTCCCAAAAAAGTAAAATGTTGTGATTTTGAGACTATTCGAGGGCTACTTTCTTTGTAGAATTGTTGATCGTAAGCCATTGACGATACCATCATGTTTGATAGCTCATATTGAATTAGAGATGTCATGTATTAAAGACAATAAATTTCAATCATGTGTTTTTCATAGGTCACGTGTGACTGGTCATAGAATATTGTAATTTTTCGGAAATCGCCATTTTCAGCAAAGTTCAAAGGCTCACAACTGCTTAACTAATTGAGATCTCTAAATTTTATTTACAGCTCCGGATGCACAAATTCAAGAACAACACCTTTTCTGTTTAACCTTTTCATCAAAAAGTTGATAGTGAAGCTCCGAACGTCGCAAACGTTGTCAAGGGGTCAAAATTTAAGAAATTTAGAGTATTTTCTTGAATATTCAGAAAAAGATAACGAATTAATTTTGTATACAATCTAAAAGGTTAATACATTTACTTAAGTGGAAATTAAAGCACAATATTTTGTATGTTGCAACTTAGTATGAAAATATTAACCATTTTGTCTTAATCATGAGAAAGGTCATGTAGGGGTCCATTAATAAGCCATTTTTCCATTTTCAGAGGGTCATTGTCTCTGAAGAATTTTTGTAATAAAACTATTGAAGATAGAGACATGTTTTATAACTCGTTTTAAAGCGGAGAAACTGATGCATAACCGAGAGTCCAACATGGAGTTCAGGGTCAAGCAGAAGTCTTGAGGACCTAAGTATTGCCTTGGCAATCCTAGTTTGTATCTTATTCTTGTAGTGTCGTGTAATGCATGCACAGTTTTCTTGTATCACGATAAAGGCAAGACTAGGATGAGCATTTACGGCAATTGGCACGCAATTCAGGCAATTGACACCATTCGTGAGCATTCATAGGGTCCAAAAGAGTGTCTTCTGGTCAGTCGTTCCCAAACCAACTTTGTTCTAGTTTTCCTCTTACGAGGTGGGAGTTCAACGTCTTCTTGCTTATTATTTATTATATTATCTTCCTGTATTATTTCTTTTTTCCAAGAAGTAGAAGTGCAGCCACTGTCAGATACATCTTTATCTTTTCCTCTCTTCCATAATGGCGATATCTTGTGAGTTGTTCATGGTTTTCACTTTGTGAAAGTAGAGGATGAACTGATTTAAGATGGAGTACTGCCTTTATAGACACCTCCAATGCGGGCAGTAGTGTACACCAAGCGTGACAAAAAAGGTCACGATCTTGACAAGCATGCGTGATTTAGTCGTGCCTGTGCGTGCATTTGCGCATACCCCGAACACCAAAACACAAATTCATCGGACCATAGACGCAACATATACATACACAGAACGCAACATAGTCGTGGTTGTGCGCGAATCAAATGCGCAACATATACGTGAGGTGTGCGCTAAGTATGCGCAAACGAACGTGTGCGCATTGTTATGTAAACAAATAATTAAACAATGCTTCACGCATTGGCACACACTGAGGTCTTGAAATGCGGGTTGAAAATTCGTGCACGGGCAAAAGAAAGTATATCTTCTTTTCAACAGAGTCAAACACAAAATATTTCTTACGGATAAACACGGTTTTGAATGTTTGTGATGAGGATATATCTCGTTAAGAGATATACACAATTCAATTCATGAGAGTATGATACTTAATATTTTATACCTGTTCAAGCACACATAGGGTGCTGAAATAGCTATTTCAAAAGGTATTTTGGGAAATAATTTTGGGTATTTAAGGTAACATTTTATGAAAAATTTAAATTATGTTAGTACAAGATGGTATGGACATAATGCACTTCCTTTGACTTTAAACCAATGACGCATCGTTGCTGTAGGACGTAAAAAACAAGCCTGAAAGCCATATTTCACTCCCCTATCTCGCCTGTTTAAGGAGATTCCATAACGACGATTTTTAAAAAGCCCTGTTTTTCAGAATTATGAACAGATAATGTTTCAAAATTTACAGACAAAGTAAGTTTGCTTTTAGAGACAAGGTGTTACTATGTTTCAGTTGTATTCATCACTCGTTAATTGAACTATATTGCGTTGATGGACCTATATAGTATACTTTCTTTTACCCGTGAGTTTATATATATATATATATATATATATATATATATATATATATATATATATATATATATATATATATATATATATATATGGACACGGCTTCTCATGTCCAGTTTGGCCTTTCATCTCAGGACAGATAACGATCTCAACATCGCATTCAGTATTTCATCCCTTTACTCAAGTCTTATCACCATTTTATTAAATATTTAAAAGGAGACTGTAGGATATGGAATTTTCTATAAAAAAGGCTCCTTTTCATTATTGTTTTCATTTTCAAGTATTATACTACTCCGAATACGAAAGAAGTTACAAGAATCTGGCCTCGATCACGTTGTACCATTAGACAGGTTATACGGTAGTAAACACGTAGAACACACCATAAAGAACAAGGTTTCACAAAAGGGCGGAAAGAAGGGAATTGGTGGAAACAAACTAAGGACCTACAACACTTTCAAGCAATGCTACAAAACAGAGGGCTATGTTCGAACTCCTATGCCGAGAAAATACAGGTGAGCTTTAGCCAAGTTCAGGAGTGGCCTGGCTCCCCTCAAAATAGAAACTGGACGCTATACTAACACACCCAAAAATGAGAGAATATGTCCGGTTTGTCATGACTTCTTATATTCTTAATTCTTGTTTACACTTTTTTGTTATATTTATGTATATTTTAACTTATTTTACTATGGGTTTATTTTAGTTTTTAAAGTCTCTCATAACCCCATACAGGGTGGCTCGTTACTTTTATACATCAACTTTGTGATATGGGTTGAATTAGAAAAGAAACGAACCTGAATTATCAATAATAATAAAAACCGAAATGCCAATACTAACTGTAACGGGTTTTTAATTGCTTATAACAGAGATAGCCTGTGCTTAAAGCGAGTCTGTAACCGTTTGTGTTATGATCAGTGTGCGTAAAGGCACCTGTTTTGATTTAGATAAGGTGCCCTGTGACTTTGTCAACCTCCATTCGCAAGGCATGACTTTGTTTGCTCTTGTATTCTGGGAAATGTTCTACAGGAATAAGCTTATGGTGTAATATTCCGAGACTCGAAATACAGTTTGTAGGTTCCGTGAAATATAATGCAATAGGTTGTTGGTTTTCTCTTTTGCATCTCATCTCATCCTCTACAAAACTGTCAAAGAAATTCAGCTAAAATTAATAATAATTTACAGGTATTTATATACAAATCGAAAACTGAAACAAAGGCAATAGTGGAGTGCTGCGGTGTAGCGGTATGGTTGTTAAAGACGAATGCTACGTCGTAGGCCTTGTGACGTAATACACAAGAGTCGCTTGGCGTCTAATGACAGAATCCACTAGAATTAGCCTTACATAACTGCTTAATTAACATATTTACCTTTGTCCATACAACAAAATTACATATACACGCCCCGTAAAACGTACTACAAATTGCGGCACGCATGTCAGATGATGAAGATGTTCAAACGTCACAGAGATCTAATACACATTTCATACAAATTATAACGGTGTTAACACGCCTCATTCATCGACTCATGGGTATGTTGAATAATTTTGATTTTCACATTCGTCCATTTGAGAAATAATACGGAAGCGTATTAGTGTCACGATGAAAAAAACAATTGTGATACTATCTCCTACGTAGGAGATACTATCTCCAACGTACGACTTAGTATCTCCTACGTAGGAGATAGTATCTCCTACGTACGACTTAGTATCTCCTACGTAGGAGATAGTATCTCCTACGTACGACTTAGTATCTCCTACGTAGGACTTAGTATATCCAACTTCTATAATGCCTGGACCACTTTATCACATCTAGCGTTTTTCACAATTGTATTAAACACATGTATACGCCTATAGTGTATGTAAACTCTCGTGTATATGAAGAATGAACAACAATTTTATGGATACCCAACTTATTTATTCTATGTAGGCGACGTTTCGACATAGAATAAAGAAGTTGTGTATCCATCAAATTGTTCTTCATTCTTCATTACCCCACTTTCTAGAATGCCCATAAACAATATTGTGTATATCATATGATGTATAAGTATATGATAGTATATATGACCGTTAAAAGGCTTTAAAGACGCTGTAGCTGTATTTTGTTTTCTCAAATTTGCCATATACTTTACAGTTTAAACAATATATTGTTATGTTAGAGGGTAAGACATCGCGTTACACGATCCGATAAGCCTGCATCCATAGAAAAAGGTTATCCCTATTGAAATAAAATGGAGCGACGAATAAAGCGACAGTGGTGTGGAACTCTTCAGTGTGAGAGGTAGATTTGTAGGTCATTTGAGAGTTCAGACAACAAGACAATTGACTATCCTATCATGGTCCCATATTCAAAACTCTACTTTGAGTGTTTAGTTATCGCTACAGCCGATGGCCACTCGAAGGGAAATGGACTCGCATGGCGTAACCGAAAAGTGTACATTCGTTGTAGAACTCTTTTTATTGATTCGGGAGTGTTATTTAGCCATTGGTAAGACTTATTTACCTTTTCGTGAGATCAATGTTTTCATTAAGAAAAACGTGCTAGAGCGCCTTTAAGTATTTTATATATCGGTATCTATAGAAGTAGAGTTGATTGAGTCATCATGTGTTATGCAATCCAGTATAGCTTTGCACTGAACGATTATATTTAATAAACTGATATTAATTCAAACGATCACGGTAGATCTCTACATTGATTGCGATATGATTGCGGTTTCCCTATTTATGTTTTGGAATATCAGTTTTAAACTCCTTCAATAATTCAAGTACAGTCAATATTTCCGTGAAATGAAAATCCACGGTCATTACTAGCGACCTAATTACACTTTGAACCTGGTGTTGGACATTTGTTACACGACGTCACTCAAAACATTACTCAACAATAAAGGATCTCAGCTTCCATAATTAAATACCGTTAATGAATGTCTGTACTCTTGAATGTTATGAATGTACTGGAGAAGAATAGTTAGCGATAAATGTAAATTATGAATTTGTTTTATATTGATTTATTTGTACATTTACACACTGATTAAATATCAATAATAAACTTCCAATACACCGAACCTATTTTGACAAGTATATTGACCATATGGGTAAATTAACCATCTGAAGTGACGAATTTTAAAATCTACCTCAGTTGTTAAGTGTTCTTATTGTCATTTATAGCATGTCGTCATTAGAACGACAGTAGAACTACTTCTGATATGAGGTGTATACATCTAATTACATATAACTTATTTGAATGGTATTTTGTAGGTTTGAAGTGAAATAGGGCAATTAATTTTGAATAAATGAGGTTGTTCTTATTTTACTTTCATTTAATTACATATAATTCGAATAAATTTTTTAATGAAGTGAAATGAAGTAAGACTTCTTAATAAGAACTTCGTATATGTGAACAGGAATGGCGACTCGACTCATAGTAAACTCACGTGCAAAAGAAACGTCACCATACAAAATACAAGATAGTTCAATCGACGGGCGATAAATGCGACTGAAACAGCGTTACATCATGTCTTCAGAACCCAACATATACTAAATATGAATTTTCAAAACATTATCTATTAATAACTCTGAGAAACAAAAGGTTTAAGAAATGGTCGTTTTGGAATCTCCTTAACTAGACGAGATAGAAGCCTCAAAAAGCCAGTTTTGGCTTGTTTTGTGACGTCCTACAGTAATGACGCGTCAACAAATTTAAATCAAAGAAGGTTATTTATGTCGAGGATATCTTTTTCAATGTTTTAAACTTAAATACCAAATATTGTGGGCCAAAAACATCTTTAAAAGGCGATTTTAGCACCCCATTTGTATTTGAACAGATGTAAAAAATAAAATAAGCATACTCTGATGTATGAAATTGTGAATACAAAACATGTGGCTACCCAATACATTGAAAATCTACTTTCTCCGACATCAATATTTCATTTTATACTGTTTTCAAAATGTGGGGACGTTTCTTTTGCACGTGAGTTTATGTGCTTACTCCTTTTTCAGGTCTGAAATATATGCTTATCCGATTTCAAAGCAAACTTTTTGTAAAACAATCTGAGACCAAGTGGACAAGACAAATAAACATAGCAAATAGGTAAGAATGTGCCTCATTTAAGCAAAACATATAACCTTTGTCATATGTTCAATCCTATGCCACGACCCCTTTCAATGCCTAACAAGGTTTTATGTTTAAAGGCGTTGGAGCACGCTATTCCTAATGAATTGAAATAAAGTGTTCTCACAAAAAGGTTAATAAGTGTTACCAATGGCTAAATAACACTCCTGAATCAATAAAAAAGAGTTATAAAACGAATAATGGTTTGGTTAAGCAACTCGAGTCCATTTCCCTTCGAGCGGCCATTTTAAAGTGTTCAAATGAAAATGGCCGCTCGAATGTGGTACAAGTTTTCTGACTGACGTAGCGAGAACTAATCACCCAATAATATAGTTTTTATTATAACACTATAACGGAATGGTCAACAATCTGTCTGAACTCGCATGACACCTACAAATCTATCTCTAACACTGAAGAGTTCCATAAAATGCTCCCTTTATATGTCGCCCCATTTTCTACCAATACGGATAACCGTTTTCTATACATAAGGCCTGTCGGGTCGTGTATTAGGATGTTTTACCCTCTAACGTAACACAATATTGTATAATCTTTAATAATAAATGGCAAATCTGAGAAAGAAATAATGTGCACATAATTATAATTATTTGAAACTAACTGTAACAGTATATTCGCAAACTATCACTAACGAAATGGGCACTAAGGGAGCAGTAACCGAAAGACAATATTCCCTCCATAACATTTCAAGTGAACAATACTTTATTATGAAAATCAAGACGGAACCTCGAAATTACATGATTTAATCAGACTAACATAATTATTTTTATTATGAAAAAGACAAACGCAAGATGCTTAGGTGTTTCGACAACCCGTGGATAAGTATGAAACGAAGTGATCAGTGCTTTATCGTGCTATCTCCTACGTAGGAGATACTATCTCCTACGTAGGAGATACTAAGTCCTACGTAGGAGATAACCCTACTATGTCCTACGTAGGAGATACTAACTCCTACGTAGGAGATACTAAGTCCTACGTAGGAGATACTATCTCCTACGTAGGAGATAGGCTTACTATATCCTACGTAGGAGATAGTAAGTCCTACGTAGGAGATACTAAGTCCTACGTAGGAGATAACCCTACTATGTCCTACGTAGGAGATACTAACTCCTACGTAGGAGATACTAAGTCCTACGTAGGAGATACTATCTCCTACGTAGGAGATAGGCTTACTATATCCTACGTAGGAGATACTAAGTCCTACGTAGGAGATACTATCTCCTACGTAGGAGATACTATGTCCTAGTTAGGAGATACTAAGTCCTACGTAGGAGATACTAAGTCCTACGTAGGAGATAGTTTGACAGATTTTTTTTCCACCGTGACACTAATACGCTTCCGTAAAATAACAAAATATATTTTCCATATTTTTGTTTATCAATGAAACGATATGTAATAAGTGATGTAGTTGTGTTATTGACACTCTAACTTAGATAAATATTAAATAAGAGGGGAAATCTACACGACTGAACTATAGCCTGAGTATTGTTTTTTAAATTGCAAACCAAACAACACAAGGCCATGGCGAGTTGATCAAAGTTCTATAGTTCCAATTCTTTCATTTGAAAATGGAAAAGATACATTTTCCATATTTTTATCCGATGTGATTTTAACATTATTTTATTTCCAAAAACATGAATTGACCACCAAACAATAAATGCAATATAAAATGCAAGGCCCGTTTTATATCATGCTAGGAAAATGAGAAAGTCTGATGTTGTTTGGTAAAGCTCATGCAATGCTATAATCTAACTAATGTTTATGTTAGGTCAGTGGTATTACACTGAATCTTAAGTAATTGTAAATGTACACGACTATAGTTAGCCCGAATATTTGTATCTAAAAAAGGTGTAAACCAGTAACAATGATGAAAATGATATGATTTGATTACGGTAGTTATAATGCAACTATTCTATTAGCAATTTAAAGTCACCATGAGAAATAATGATGCAGTAGATTTGAAACGATACGCCTCTTCAAACACAAAATCAAGCACAACAAACAAATTAACTAATAATGACGTCATAATTTTTTAAAAATACATGTTTTTTTATTTTTGAACAGTCAGTTATTCATTTCAAAACATATTGTCGCCTATAAGATAACCTAATACTCCACCCGATTGGGAAAAGAACAAATCTAAAATCAGCGATATAATATCGAAATATACTCCCCAAAACTCCGAAATTACTCCCAACGGACGCACAGATACCCATTCTATCGGAAACTTGTAATGTCGAAACGTTCTTATTATGTTTTAAACGGATTATCGACGAAAATCGACAAATCGCCTAAAGATTTCATTAAGCAACTCCTGTGTATGACGTCACATCGCTAACGAAAGCTAACGGTGGCCCGGCAGACTGTTTAAGGATTGGGATAATTAGCTGGCCAATTTTACTCACTTTGAATGGCCATATCTTAGTAAGTAGTTGACGCTTCGAAATAATATTAGGTGTTTTGTTTACTTGAAATCATTGTCTATATGAATGAACGAATTAACATAGAAAAAAAGAGAGAGATTCTATTATATTTAACGTGGTAAAGGCCGGGTTCGAAGGAGGCACTTAAACGTACATATTCTATTTGCTCATCAAAACCACAACGTTAGTCACATGGAAGGGACTTCAATATTGCATCGATATTATAAATCACAAACGGAAATGATAATTGAATTCGTTCCACACAAAACACTACCAGGTCATGTCCCTGATATTTTACTGTTTGACGACATGCAACTCTTGTAACTATTGTGTACTCAATAAAGGTTTAAAGGGGCAATAACATGTTTTTTCGCTGAAATAAGTCGATGAAATGTATTTGAATAATAATGTCACCAATAGTAAAACAACCTTCTCCCTTCGGAAAATCGGGTTAAAAAATCAGTGTGCATGGTTCCGTAAAGCCATGGGAATCGTATTTGTCATTCGAAATATGTGTTCACAATGAAATGGCCGCCATGCAATTTTTGCTTTATACGCAACACCGTTTTTATCACTACGGAAAATTGGTTTGTGTAATAAGACAGTAAGATGCTGTATCCTATAAAGTAAATATAACACAGACTATCATTACAAGTGGGAAATTTGAAAAAAATAAAATTTGCAAAAAACGTGCTACTGTCCCTTTAAGATATGTAAGGTTTGGTTTCACTTAATTTATCCGTATGATGAAAACAACGTCCCTTCGTTTAGAAATTGAGTAATTGTGAAAAGTTGTACGATAATGTTTGCCCTACACTTAAAATACCTTACAGTTTCCAGTGACTTCCTCTCTCCCAGTAGATTAGATTGAACGAATCAAGATCAAATAATTATTTAAAGCGATCACATATAATATAATATTAACACATTCACGATGTCATTTAGAAACTGATAGGAGTACAATAATTAATATTCACGCTTGGAAAACCCGACCATTCACTCGTTATGCTCTGTGTGTGATATGTAATCTAATATCTAGAAATATAAAGCTGAATCCACTGCATAGGGATGGTTGTGTTATGTGTGTCATATGTTGGCGGCAGTCGAGTATAGACAACTTGACTAACATTACGTACAAGTGGAAGTAAGGTAAGAACAACCCATAGCAATGGAAATAGAGAATCCCATTCAAGTGTCTTCTGATATCAAACATATCAGTTGATAAAAAGGTTATTTTTCTTTTATCAACGAGTGTTGGTATATTTGATATCAGAAGACCCAAGGGTGATATTCTATTTATCATTCTAAATAAGTATTCACTACTTTCAATGAAAAACAATTATCTCTGAACATAGCACTTCCATAAAAACACTAGTGTGGTGATGTCATATAGCACCTGAAATGTATAGTGGGCTTTGATTCGCCAGCACAGAAACATTAGGTATGCGGCAAGGTTTAAATCAACTAGTGAGTTATGCCTTACGTGGGAGTTACCTGTCTACAACATGGTTGTGGTCACCCTTCAAGGATGTCTATACGCCATATGTTTGTTATGTTATGGTTTTACAGGCACATAGGATGGACAAAGAGGGTTTGCTCTTTTGAAAGATAACTGTTGTATCGGTAAGGTTATCACCCTGTCGTGTTATGTTTTCCAAAAAATAAAAAAGGGTCTTTTTGATCACCCACATTTAACCCAAAAAGAACATATATGTTTATGGGGTTGACATGTAAATCTTATCCAGAGAAAATGACTTCTTCAAAGATAATATGTTCAAGTCGCATTTCAATAAAAACAAATGTTTTTAATATACATGTACCTGTCTAACACTTCGGTTGAATATCACGAGGTCATATATAAAGTGTATAAAGCTTGGTGATGTCACGATGTACAGTTTGGAAGATTTTCTCCTAATAAAATATCGAGACTGACAGTCAGAATGACAGAATGGACGTTGAACATACGGACGAGGTATGAACATGTGCTGTTATTAGGGTAAATACAAACCATGAACAACTTAAAATTAGAAAAAAAGTTTATTAAATGACGAATTTATTGACGTTAAAAAAATGTTATTCAGAAACTGAAGACATATCTAAATAGTATAATGGTGTTTTACAAAAGAAGAAGTTCGTTCTTTGAGCTGTAACCACAGAATAGAATTTACAACTTTGGAATACATAATACTTTTTCAAACCAAATTTACCTTCATATATCAAACTTCATCATGCATACCCAGGATGTACGTGGATTAATTTGTTTTGGAAACTAACCTTTTTAATACAATAATCGACAACAAGGCTACAATTGTACAATTTGAATAGAATTTAAGTTTATTGACGGCCAGCGTGTTCATTAAACACGTGTACATATTTAGAGAGATTATAACACGGGTAGGTTATATTGGTCCACAATATGAGGAACAAACTAACTCTACTTTCTAATAGAACTAGGTTTAAATGGCCCTTTGAGTCAGATTATATCAAACGTTATAAATCGTGGTATTCTATCGAGAAGTAGTGATTGTTGCTGCAAAACATCAAAGTAATGCTAGTTTGTTCAATAAAGTGCCAATATAAAGGTGAAACTCGCGCTTTGGAACCGGAAAATGACGAGCGCCAATTGTCAAAAGTAATTTTGAAACTTATCCATAAAAAACAAAAAGACAAATGTGGCTTGGTGATGTTTAATAGGTCATGTGACTACTGAGCATATATATCGGACGTGTTATTTCCGTTTCTACACATGTAAAAGGTTGTAAATCGATTTTCATTAGAAACAAGCAATTATCATCAATAGCGTATGGACATGTCAAGTGAAATTATTTGAACTCAAATCAACACACGTGGTCCCCTTGTGCGTATGGAAGCAAGTAGTATGACCAAGACTCAATGGCTCCTTACGGGTAGGAAGCGGGTGTTTGATAACCTTTGTTCCTTCGTATCATTTCCATCTTAGTAGTTGTTAATCGCTTGTTTGTTCTTCCTCGTAGGCTGTGAACTATTGGCCGTCAAGTCATGAAGATGGGTTACACTCTGATGAGACAACCCACACATGTCATCGCAGTCTTTTTACTCGTGTCCGTCGTCTGTCTCTGTATAATCAGTTACCAACTCAAGGAGTATCAACCCCGTCAAGACACAACATCGTCTCCTGCTGGCAGCTATTACTCGTCTCATGATATTCATCTAATTCTCAGGTTATTCCACCCCAGACTGACAGTCGAGGAACTGGAGACGTTTAAGGAACTTATTCTTCGAATTACAGAGACTCTTCTGAATGATATAACCTACTTCATGTACGGCGGAACTCTGCTTGGCTCCTACCGACATCATGGCATCATTCCCTGGGACGACGATATGGACATTGCAATCAGACTCAGTGACAGGCCTAAGTTGGAGCGGGTCCTCGAAACTCAACATCCAGAGCGGGGTGTCGGAGTCTCCAGATATAAAGAATACATCTGGAGATTGTTCCTCCAAACATCACAGCCAACAATCTCTGGGTCGAATTTCCCTTACATCGACGTGTTCTTCTACGATGAGAACCATACCCACATATGGGATGCTAACAGATGGTACAGGGAGAAAGGGTACGTGTTCCAGAAGAACATCGTCTTCCCACTGACAGGAAGACCTTTCATGGGTTTCTCTCTCCCAGCACCCAGAAACACACGTGGATTTCTCGAGAAGACGTACACCATCAGTGAATGTAGGCTACATACCTTCCACCATAGGAGTTCGACTGACCTTCAGCCAATTATTGTAGTTCCGTGTGAATTTCTCAAGAAGAAATTTCCATTTGTGAGTAGAATGCGGTGACAGTGGAAGGATTGGTGATGAACAATATTCCCGTCTCTGATGTCAAGTCACTACGAGGAACATAGCACCTTCTTGGAACATTATACACATTTGTACGTTTGCAGATAGCGTCGCCTCAAATACTTAAAAAAATTCAGTTGTTCATTGTATGAATGGTATGTATTTATATGACACGACGTCTTGGGAGCTATGCCTCTTTACATCTATCAGATGGGTACTGAACGTAAAAACAGTTCAAGTTGTGTATATTATTTTGGCATTGTTTCGATGTATGGGTAGGTACATTTGCAGCTACTGTGATCCCAAAACTAACGATGTTACATAGCAGTCTGGGTAAATAATGTATGATTTGATCCATCTTTCAATGTTACATGGGAAAAAACAAAAGAGTTGCGAGGAGGTGATCACGTGATTGATGAACAATTGAGAATGATTTTCTGTGTGAAGACACGTCAACCTAATGAATGTATAACCAAAAGAGAAGCGATTATCTCCTTTGTAACCAAGGATAATCAAGAACATACCGTTGGTGAAACGAAAAGCACAAATAGGACGATACTCCTGGGTGGGACGAGTTGAGGTTTAATACACTTTCAAATGTAGATCATGTTGCTAGATAGATGACATTATGATTAAAATATTATGAAATATCGTCAGTAAGACTCTAAGATGTTAAAGGCAGACCCGATTGGACAATGCCTTGATTACTATTGTATGTTAGCTTTAACCTAAGGCATTATGAATAATGCAATACCTGAAGAGCTGCCGAATCGATGAGTCATATTTTCAAAGATCGGAATGTTCAAATCAACATTGCAACTATCATGAAAAATGTCACCAACATAAAATGGTATTTCTAAGTTAGGAATTATAAAGCATGTTTGTAAAATTCTGAATTAAACATTGATTGGTATAATTGGTTCAACAAAGTCAACGTCTGTGTCTCTTTGTGTCGGCTCTATGTTCCTTGACAAATGTCAGCCACGTAACCACATTACCTGAGATATTTCCATTACAATTACCGAGACGAGATTTTATCTTTCGCTAGAACACACCACGTGTAACTGCGCCTTGAATCGCATCAGCAATACCATTAGTAATCTTTAGTAATATTATGTCTGTACAAGATGCGAAA
This sequence comes from Gibbula magus, assembly GCA_936450465.1. Classification (NCBI taxonomy): domain Eukaryota; kingdom Metazoa; phylum Mollusca; class Gastropoda; order Trochida; family Trochidae; genus Gibbula; species Gibbula magus. Next base: position 26,085,967 of record OW388295.1, on the reverse strand, counting down.
TTGTTTATTTGCTTCATTATGTCTAACTAGATTGCTTTTTATCTGCGTTCACGGAACATATTATGCCAATAGAATGAGTGTAGGCTAGACGTTTCAAATTCTTTAACAAACACATAGAAGCTTAAAATCACGCCATTTGAAGTGATTGCCAACGCACCCGAGTTCAAAACAATTTTGGTCGCAACATTGCTATAAAATACACTATAACAAAAAATTCGCTACTGTCTCATTGAACTGGTTTAGTCCATCATTGTTTCCTGACCATTAACGTAAGTGTTATCACCGACCATCGATACACGGCTCCACGATATGGTTTGGTTGATTGCCAACATATCCGTGATCAAATATAACCAGATATTGCCAATACTTCATTAACATGGCTCTAACCATCATATAGTGGACCAAAAAAGTAAGTAAATTTATATTCCTCAAAAAGTTTGTTGCCAAATCTTGTCAATATGCAGCAACTACCCTTTGGAACTCTCTGACCCTAGATCTGAAGATATAGCTTTTACTTTATCATTCTTTAAAAGCAGACTCTAGCCACGCCTCTTTCAACGTTATAAATGCTTCATAAACTCAAATTTTGTTACAATGACTTAGAATATTGGTACTGTTAATGCTGGCTGTGTTTGAACTATTAAAGTTTCTTCGGAGTGAGCAAAAGAAATGTGAAATTACACTTGCGCTGATCGTAGCTGGGCATCCGCCCCCACCCAGGACAATATATGTTACTGTATACTTGTAAATATTTGGTGCCATGCATACATTGTTTTGTTATTCTGTACATGACTGTAGTCTGTGACACAATAAATTAAATACATATTGAATTCCACCCTTCGGTTTTTTCCATTCCTATACTTTTTGATACTGCGTAATCACAGGCGGGCTAATGTAGTCGTTGTGGTTACACATTCCCAAAAGCACGAAGTCGACACCAAATTTACCCGCTTGTTGTTACATTGTAAACGCGTCCATGTGTCGACTTCCTGCTATATAACCGTGTGGTGTAAGTCTGCACTATAAAAGTACTCTTATTATTATATATATGCCAATTTTGAAACTATGAATACTGATACATGTTTTACATAACACACTAATAAAATATATCAATCATGTATAATCAAAAACAAACATCCAAACTTATTTTATCCAGTATATATAATACATATGGTGGGCACAGTGTCGTCGCCCTTACCGTTATAGCGCCTACCGTCCATTAGTAAATGCCACGACTTGTAGAGTTCTAATAGAGCTAAGACAGACTTACACACGAGCGTTGGTCTAGTTTTGGTGAACAGATCAGGGAGATACAATTGTGGAATGGTAAAATGTTTAAATCATTATTGTCCTCAACCAAATAATCATCGTGTCAGGTCTTTCAAGGGCATTTAGAAGTGGTATACATAAGAACATGAAGATTTTCTGGACAACAACTTCTTTAATGTGAAAATACACTATTGTATTTTGTGTATTTTCAAATTAAAGAAGTTGTTGTCCAGAAAATCTTCATGTTATTAATCATCGTGTGTTACCATTTTAGAATTAAACTACCCGATGAGTAATATCGTCACAATTATCTGTTCAAATGTTGTCAATTCAAGATTAAAGCTCGTGGACACCATTAGAACTTGAGTCAGCAGATAAGGATGATACAGAAAGTACATTAAGGAAATACATTGAGTTTTCGATAAAAATATGATATTTTTGCGCATTCGTGCATTTCGTGAAACTGCAGCCATGAAATTGAAGAAATGCAATTGTGCAAAACGTATTTCAACATTAAATTTCTCGTAAAATATCGTATTTTAATAATAGAACCAAAGTAGCAGCTGATAAGAATAATGCCAAACTGCGCTAAATGCAGACTGCACATCGACAAGAGAGTAAACAGTGAGAGCATGATGACATGTGCTACTGTTTTCTCATCTTTTCATTCGAAGAACAACTGAAGGTCAAACCGAGATCTCTGGAGCACTTCGTCAGAATGTCACTTCCGGCTCTGCTGGTGATGATGACACTGTCCACAGTTGATGTCCTTGTATCCGGCACGTGTAAAGAGCGTATGCGCATGCAAGATGGGTTGACCCCTTCTGAGGCTCGTATCTACTTCCTGTGCTCCAGCAAATGTGCGGTGAATTGTGGGATGGAGCTTTTCCTGGAATCGGTGTGTACTGATATATGGGTCCGTCAACCCAAGATGGCCGCCATGACGCAAAAGGGTGCGTATATATGACGACAGTGTGACAATGTTTGGCATTCGGGACTCGTCTTCATTAGATTCACTTAGCATCGATGATGTCATTGCTTTGCGTGTGTCCACCGTCGTTGGTTTGCTTACATACCCGCTGGTTTGCATGTTTCCATCGTCATTGATGTCACCTGTTACCGTGTGTGCACTGTCGTTGGCGTCATATTTTGGTGCTTGTACGCCACTGGTTTGAACAAATGCATGGTCGTTGGCTTCATGTTTATGTGCATCATCGGTGGCGTCACTGGTTTGCATGTGTGCACCGTCGTTGATGTCCTTGGTTTGCGTGGCCGCACAGCCGTTGATGTCACTTGTTTACGTATTTCAACAGTCGGTGACGTCACTTGTTTACGTCACAAATGATAGACATACTACGAATACACAATGTATCTCATACAATAATAGAGAGTGTAACGGTCGGTAACGTCACTTGTTTACGTATTTAAAAGGTCAGTGACTTCACTTGTTTACGACAGAAATGTTAGACATACTACGTATACACAATGTATCACAAACATTAATAGAGTGTCAGGGTCGGTAACATAACTGCGTTTGCACGGTCGGTTACGTCACTGGTTTGCATGTTTACACCGTAGTTGATGCCACTTGTTTAGGTGTTTACACCGTAGCTGACGTCACTGGTTTGTGTGTGTACACCGTAGTTGACGTCACTTGACTGTGTGTGTGCACCGTAGTTTACTTCACTTGCATTGATTGTGTGTGTGCACTGTAGTTGACGTCACTTGATTGCGTGTGTGCACGGTTGTTCACGTCACTTATTTGCTTATATAGATACGCCCTGTTTCTCACACATAAGTTGAAAACTTCTAGGTCGAATTTCATTTTAACGGATCATTTATAAATCTCATAATGATCAACAACAACAAATTAAGAAAAGATTATTGTCAGATCTCAGGTCTGGTGTACTCGTCTTCTACAGTCTATTTTAAAAAAACGTGACTTCTGTAAACAATGTAAAGCATTATAGTCTGCTGTATGACAAACTAAAGACAAATGTATGTCCTTATATTATCCATGGCCTCCTCGTAAATATAGAGGGCCTGTTACCAGAATAGTTATCATTTTTTCCCCTAAATTTTGCTGGTTTATATTACATACAAAGTGGATTACAAAGTTTGATTATGTTTAAGGCTGCAAAATCTTCAGTAACCGATTCCGCGAGTTCCGGGGTTTGGGCATAAAGGGTCACAACAACAAAGGCTACTACCAGAAGAGCGTCCAGAAGTGCAGGCAGCTGTGTGTAAGATCCTTCACCTTCTACTGTAGATCCTTCGAGTACCAGCACCACGGCTCGCCCAAGTTAAAGAACTGTTACCTCTCCGCTACCATGTATATGACCGTCCCAGTACGCATGCGCGACCATGGACTTCCGGGCGGATGGTCCTATATGTCCAGGCTGTGCAAAAAGTATTGAACCGGTCACTGGATTCATTGAAATTTGGAAATAACAAAAAATTGAGTCAGTGGATGTGTTAGAGCAAAATGGGAAATTTCAATGATAACTATTATGAGAATGTCTGTTAGTGTAGAGTCATATTAAGTAACTTTTGTCTGGGTTCCGAAAGCTTTGGGTGAAGACTGGTGATCTTTTTTGAGCATTGTATATCACTCAAAACCACAATATCACTATTGAGTCCTGTTTCTTTTTACGTAAATATATATATATATATATATATATATATATATATATATATATATATATATATATTAGACAATACTAGAATATTTTATGTTTTTGAAATCCCCAAAATATGTACACCTTCATTGGCTCGTCTCTAAAGTTAACAGACTCTTACAAATCAATTCATCCAAACTGGCAAAATGACATAATTTCTATTCCGAGGAGACCATATAACTTATAGTTATTTCACAAGTTTGATGTATATCATTGTTCATATTTCATTGCGAGTATTGCGAATTAGAACATGTTACCATAGGTTACCTATTGAATATTATACTATTCAAAAAAAATAAAAAGAATGTGTCAAAGACTAGACAATTTGACGGAACAATATTTACTAGTCTTTAGAGCACAGTCAAATGCTTTCGTCCAATCATATGATTGTATTGTGGTCACGTGGAGTACAATTATATCCCGATAGATGTACACTTGTCTGGTTGCGTTCGGGTATCATTAGGGATGACAGTGACGTCACGATCAACACAAAGCATGGCCAATTTGAATGGGTCCTACGAATTTGTAAACAAAACTCAAAACGCCAATAAACGCTACAAAAACAATAACATGTGCTTAAACTCGCATAGAGAACACAAAATACACCTAAGCAACAATAAAATGTATGCCTATCCTTAACCTCTCTGTCACAAATTCCCAAAGTATCCACTGTAACACATGCGTCCTCCACCTGTGAATTCAGCTAATCATCTGTGTCACGACTTACGGTACAAAAAGTATTCTTTTGTCAATAAATTCTAAAAAAAATACGTACTGTTAGAAAATGGTGTTGTCTACATGTACGCGGAAGTGAAGCTCAATGACAATCAATACTTTTCGCTCAATAAATTATATTGTGTGTTTTCGATAGAGTGTTCGGTTTTCGAGCGGCTGGGGGACTTACAATTACATTCCTAACTTTTTGTTTAAAACATTCTTTGGAGCTTCAGTACCGGATTCATATAGACCATGGTCTCGTGTATGTAGACATATTTTTTTCATAATGTCAGATACTATAAATACTTTTGCATAGCCATTTAATTTTGTCCAATTGAAAATGTGACGTATTCTGCAATACTCGTCCAGAGAGGTATACATGACAGTGCCTGCACGTGAAGAACGCAATCCAGATTGGATTTTATGTACTGCGAGAACACGTGCGAATTGATGTTAACACAGCCTAGAGATCCATGCAGTTGGAAATCATCATGTGAGTATTTTGACTTACAATTTACCGAACATATTCCTTGACGATAGCATTTCTTGCCAATTACTTGATCATTTTCTTTTGATCTTCTCCCCTCTATTAGTTGTCAGCAATAATAAATACTACTGCATTTATGGTCAACTATTTAGGTTTTTTTAAGTTAACAATTTACTTTGAACATTATTCTGGGTTACAAGCTTGAAGTTAGCTTTGAGTATAATATTTATTCCATTACAAGTCGCCATCGCAGTTGCTGGGAGTAATATAAATAAGAAACAAAACAATAAAATGTACAAATATTTCAGTTTAATAACAATGTAGAATACTCCAAAATCCAAACGGCAGACAGTCGGAATGGCAAATGAAATCAAATTCCAATTCCACTGAATCCGGGGGAAACCTATACTTGCCCGGTTTTCAGCATTTTAGAATGAAGAAATTCCTAAGTTATTGCAACAAATTAACATACATACTTAGATGTATATACATTATTGTTTTGTCTACGTTCTACGCATTTATCCCCGTGGGGTGCCCGGGTTAGAATAGGCCCTCAGTTCCTCCTGCTTGTCGTAAGAGGCGACTAAAAGGGGGCAGTCCGTTTGCCGTTGGCTGCGACCTGTACGGGTGGAGGAAGGATGCCAGGTGGTTGAGGGATGTGTTCAGCTTAAAGCTAACACTGAACAATACACTGCTTCGGCCCCGACTTCATCTAGACAGGTGGCAAGATTGGTCTGGTCTGGTCAATCGGCTGGTCATGCCAACCACTTGGATGCGCACATCTTTGCTATCCTTCTTCTTACGCTGCTACCTCTCTTTACAATTATTTTCTTTACTTTCTTTGTGCTCTTTTGCATACCTTCCCAACCCTTCCACAATGCTGTCCTTCCTGCTGTACTATCCCTACTATATCCACTCTTTCTTAGTGTTCTCTTGGACACATTCATCAATTTTACTCGGCTTCCAAGATAGCGGTGGCCCATGGGCCAATCCAGTGAAACATTGGCAACGTTTTAGTGGAGTATATCATCCTGGTATCCCCAGTGCAGTCAGCAGGAGACCCGCTGACATACATCATTGTCCTTGTTGGTGCTCCGTGGTGGGTGGGGATCCAGGTTGATGAATATTTGCCAACCGAACATGACTCGTTCAGTAAAAAACAAGAGAAATTTGTCAACGGATGATTGTCCCTCTTCTGAGGAAGAGGCAACATAATCAAAATCAACTAAACTTGCAAAATCATCAAACTCAAAACCTTCATCTTCAACTTCAACTTCTAATGCAAATTCAAGAAGGAGGACAACATCATCAAGACGCGCACCTATCTCTTAACATTTTCAACTCCACAAGCTCCAAAAACGGTGTAGGCAGGGTATTACAAACTCCCCACGGAACTGTATATCACTAACCCCCTCCGTTGCTACCGGTGCCAGAAGTTTGGCCATGGAAGCAACTCCTGCAAAGCGGATGAGCGTGTTTGTCCACAGTGTGGCAAACTCGATGAGAGCCATCCAGACAAATGCAAGGAGTTGCCGAAATGCGCCAACTGTGCTGGCGAACACTTGGCTTCCCCCAAGGAGTGCCCACGGTGGCAACAGGAATCCAAAATACTCAAACTTAAATTCACTCAAAATATCTCTTTTCCCGAAGTCAAACGCCTGGTTCTTGAGGGTCCCTAACCCTCATACTCAACCATAGTATCATCAGCAACTGCCACTAAATGCTCTGTATCCACTCAGACAGACATTCAGTGGGTGAGTGATCCCCCAACTCAATACAAACTGCGCAATTCAACTTCTTCCACAGTAGGTACCATGACATTCCCTCTTCTGTCCCTTACAGAGCTTGTCAAGCCTACAGGATCTAAAATAACTCCTACTCCAAACAAGAATTCAAAACCATCATCCTCAAAACAAAGTTCTAAAAATTCAAAATCCAAAACAGGAAACCACACTCCCAAAGGCCTAAGGAGTGCGGTAGAGGTCTACAACAAGTATGGATCTCTTGACCTTGAGTCTGATGACGTCCTTATGGATGCATCAGAAACAGCGTCACTTAACAACTCGCCCAAAAAGGGGCACAGGGTTCGGTCCTCGGACCGTCGCTTCTCCCCGGTAACACATCCACCATGAGGCTTTTAATATTATATTTTATCCTCGCATCTATGGCGATTCTCCAGTGGAATTGTCGAGGCTTTAGGGTCAATTTTAACGAATTGGGCTTGCTAGCCCAAAATTACAATCCCCAAGTTATATGCCTTCAGGAAACTCATTTTAAAGATTCTGATAAAGAAGAGACCATTCACTTTTTATAATTCGTTCTCCCCTTCTGCTGATAGGGCAAAGGGGGATGCATCAATTTTAATATGTGATGGAATTATCCACAGAGTAATTCCATTAAAAACACAATTACAATCATTATTTAAAACTTTCACTCTTTGTTCTTTATATATTCCACCAACTCAAGATCTTACTCTAAAAGATCTTGATCAACTTGTTACCCAATTACTTAAACCATTTATTATTATGGGTGACTTCAACGGTCACAATCCCCTCTGAGGTAGTAATACCCTAGACTCTAGAGGTAAAATACTTGAAAGTTTCCTCACCCAAAATGATTTATGTCTATTCAATGATGGTTCAAACACATATCTACATCCTGCTACAGGATCATATACAGCTATAGATTTATCAGTAACTGATGCATCCCTTTTGCATGACTTCTCGTGGTCAGTCCATGAGGATACATGTGGGAGCGACCACTTCCCAATTGTATTAGAACCCTTATCAGCTATTCCCGAGGAGCACAATCCTCGTTGGAAATTTTCAAAGGCGGATTGGGGTACATTTTCTGCCCTATGCCTTGATCATTTTATATATGATGAAAAAGTTAATGCAACTGATCCTGTTGAGGCCTTTTCTAAAGGTCTCATTGATATAGCAACTGAAACTATCCCTAAAACCTCGGCAAATCCACGCATTCACAAGCCATGGTTTAATGAAACCTGCGATACTGCCATTAAGGCACGTAAAAAAGCTGAACGCAAGCTCCGTCAACGACCTACAAGAATTAACTTAGATAACTAAAGCTCGACGCACAGTCAACCAACAAAAACGCGAATCTTGGAGAGGCTATGTCTTTAAGATCAATTCCAGATCACCTATCAGCAAAGTCTGGAATATGATTAGTAGAATTAAAGGCAAAGGTTCCAAATCTACAATAAAACATCTTAAGGTCAACGATGACCTTCTCACCTCAAAATCTGACGTTGCCAATAAGTTGGCTGAAACAATCTCTAAAATTCTTCATCTGCAAATTATGTCCCTGCTTTCCAAAAGTACCAAAAGGTACAGGAAAAACGACCACTTAATTTCAAATCTGACAATGGAGAGGATTATAATGAACACTTCTCCTTGTCAGAGTTGAAAACTGCACCTTCTAAAGCTCATGATACAGCAACCGGCCCTGATGAAATCCATTATCAGCTTCTAAAACATTTACTGGAACCTTGCCTTGAGGTCCTACTTCATGTATTTAATCATATTTGGGTAACTGGTGAATTTCCATCTTGTTGGCACAATGCTACAATTATGCCTATCCCAAAACCTGGGAAGGATCATACAGACCCTTCCAACTACCGTCCTATAGCCTTAAAAAGTTGCATATGTAAAACTATTGAACGGATGATCAATGATCGTCTAGTTTGGTACTTGGAAACTAATAAATTACTAACTGATATTCAATGTGGTTTCCGCAAACAACGTAGTACCACTGATCATCTTGTTCGTTTAGAATCATTTATTCGTGATGCATTTATTAACAAACAACATGATGTGTCTATCTTTTTCGATTTAGAAAAAGCTTACGACACTACATGGAAGCATGGCATCCTAAAAGATTTATTTGAATTTGGCTTGCGAGGTCGTATGCCTCATTTTATATCCAATTTTTTACATGACCGCCAATTTAAAGTGCATGTGGGTTCCACCCTTTCTGATTTCTTTGATCAAGAAATGGGTGTCCCACAAGGTAGCATTTTATCTGTCACATTATTTAGCATTAATATCAACAGCTTGGCTAAAGTCTTAAATGACCATACAGATGGTTCACTTTTTGTGGACGATTTTGGAGTTTCCTGCAGAGGCAAAAATATGCCATCAATCGAGCGCCAATTGCAGCTCTGCCTCAATAAAATTCATAAATGGTCATTGGAAAACGGCTTCAAATTTTCCAAAGCTCAAACATCATGTGTGCATTTTTTGCAATATGCGCAAAATGCACCAAGATCCAGAACTATTTCTGGATAAAACTCCAATTAGAGTCGTTCCTGAGGCCAAGTTTCTTGGTCTCACTTTTGACAGTTAATTATCATTTATCCCACATATTAAAAACCTAAAAGCTAAATGCTTAAAGGCATTCGACCTTTTAAAGGTCGTTTCAAATAATAAATGGAGTGGAGATGAAGAAACTCTTCTTCATCTCTATCGATCACTCATCCGCTCCAAACTTGATTATGGATCCATAATATATGGATCTGCCCGCCCCTCGTATATCAAAATACTAGATACAATCCACCACCAGGGTCTCAGGCTTTGTCTTTGGGCCTTCAGAACTTCAGAACCTGTTGAAAGCCTTTACGTTGAAGCTGATGAGCCATCTCTTGAAGATCGGCGCATCAAGCTAGCACTTCAATATATAACCAAATTAAAATCCAACCCTTCCAATCCTGCATACAACTGTGTATTCTATCCAGAATACAAACAGTTGTATGACTCAAAACCTAACGCAATTCCACCACTCGGTATCAGACTTCAACAACATGTTGAAGACTCTGATATCGACCTAACAACAATAGCAGAGCACGGATTGCTTGCCACTCCACCATGGCAGGTGGTCAGGCCCCGTGTCAACCTCTGTCTATCTACTCATAAAAAAATCAAATACAGACCAATTAATATTTCAACAGGCATTTTTTGAACTACGTGATTTTTTCGCAGATTATAAATCAATTTACAATGACGGTTCTAAGGATGGACCCACAGTTGCAGCAGCAACTGTGACTCCTTCAACAATATATGCTGCAAGGCTGCATGATGGCAGCAGCATCTTTACTGCAGAAGCTAAGGCCATCCTTAAGGCCGTCCATCACATTAAAAACTCAACTCCTAATAATTACATTATTTTTCCGATTCACTTCTTGCCTACAAGCAATTAAAAACTGTAAGAGTGATCACCCAAGTATCAGGGATATTTTATTACTTCATAATTCTTGTCTCCAATGCGACATCGTCTTCTGCTGGCTTCCTAGCCATATGGGTATAAGAGGTAATAACAAAGCTGACTCGGTAGCTAAAGCAGCATTAAACCTCAAACATATTTCTCCTACTAAAGTTCCATATATAGATTCTAAACCTGCTATTAATTCTTACATTAAACAAGGTTGGAAGTCCCAATGGGACCAACAACAGTATAACAAACTTCACACTATTCAACCTCATTTAGGTTACAAATCTTTATCTTCTTTTACCCGGCATGAAGCTTGTGTTCTACGACGATGTCGTATTGGACACACTCATCTCACCCATTCTTTTCTTTTAAAGGAGAAGACCCCCCAATGTGTATCCCCTGCCAGTGTCCCCTCACAGTAAAACACATTTTGTGTGAGTGTTGGGACACCCCGCACATCAGGGAAACATTTTATCCTGATATTCCTTTATCTCAAGTTTTTAGTCAATTTGGTGAACACCGCATTTTAGACTTTTTGAAAGCGGTCAATATATTTGACAAATTGTAAATGTTATCTTTTCTATCAGCTTTTAACAAAATTGTGATATTTTGCTGATGTTTTCTATGGCCTTTGTGTCATTACTTTTTGCTTTTGCAATTATTTTAAAATTTATCAATTAACTTCAATTTCTCGCCGCTAATGGCTGCGATACTGCCGAAGCGGTGTTAAGCAATAATTCACTCACTCTACGCATTTATCACCACTGCTCTATGTTGGTCAATTGACCAAATTACAGTGAAATCTGGCCTTACATGATAATGTTTAATCATCAGTCCTTTACGGGAAAAAATGTTCTGCTAAACATTACCGTGTGACTGTCTAACATATGAAGAACATGCCCTGTTCAGCAATTGAATATTCGACTTCTTTTACATTCAAGCAAAGACGTATATATCACATATAATTCCTTGATTCCAGTAAACAACTATCGTCGGAATAATGCTCGATTCTTAACTTAAACGTCATCTAAAGAAAAAATCGACAATAAGATATACAAGTAGATAAAAATCTCTTTCATAATTATGAAAATAATGTCGGCAAACATGACGTCAGCAACTGTACGATGTCGACAGACAACGATCTTCCAAAGAAAGTTTAGCCAATTGTCCTTGTTTTCACTTCATGAAATCAGAATAAATATGTTATCTTTCTTATCAATGCGACATCATGAGGCTTCAACGTATTTCATTTAAAACAACGGCGGATGATTTGGCATAAGTATAGGTTGGAATAAATATGATATTTTCACATTGGTTCCATTTAGATAAATATAAAGTATATGTTATTACAAATCTTAATGTATTGTTCATTTGTGAACAATATGCAGAAACAAATATTGACGCGAAGCCTTCATAATTATTTGTATTTTCGAATAGGCTAGCAAAAGCCTTTAATTCGACCTGTCCTGTGTCGGGCTCTAGTTTGTCATGACTACGTTTTTAATATAATGTAGAATATAAACATCCATTCAGCCAAATGTCTGATTAAGATAGAATGATGCGTCAGAACGTTGAAAAGTACCAGGAATTTTTATTTTGCCATTTGGACTTCTGTTTTGCAAACAAGCTCCATTCACCGTCTTTTGTAGGCAGCGCATTTTAACCAGTACACGTAATTGTAAGGAGTCTAGATACACGTGCTGGTAAACGGTAATTGTAATCACTTGACTTATTTGCTACCATACCGGACATATCAGGATGACGAAGTATTACACTGTCAGTTATATTGTGAGAGTACAGCATCTACCCGACCACCGGACAGGCTGCATGGTTTTTGGAAATCGGGCGTGTTGTAGCCTACACTGACCTTAAGCATTACATGAAGGCCTTTCACTAATTGACTAATTACTCTCATAAATAAATAGTTTAACTGCTTCAAATATGAATGACAATTCCTTATTTAAAAGAACCCAAATAACAAGGAATTATGTTGGTCCTCAAAATGGGTATTCGGGATTGACTTTAAAACATGCCCAATATGAACATATAGACCTATGTATATGGAGGCTTGTTATTTGTAACATCGGTGTACAGGAAGTACTTACCGAAGCTTATTAAGAACAGTGCGTTGGCATACTTTATTTGACAAAGAAGCAAAACAAATTCTGAACTAATATGTCAATGTTTTTCCACATGTTTTTATTCAAACAACATTTACATTTCTCCTAAATAAAGCTTTTTATAAAAATATTTTGAAACGAAGGTTCAAAATAGCATCAGTTTTATAAACATGTTTCATCTTTCTCATTGTTCATTTTAGGTCCACTTAAAAATAAAACATTCAAAAGTGTTAGGAACATCTTATTGGGAAGATAACTCTAAATGTCTTGTTCTTCAGAGGGTTGTGAGTAATATTGGTCTCTAAGTGTGAAGTAGTTGTCATCATGCAGCAGTTCAGCTCATGCAGACGCCACTTAGATCCTTGCACAGACGTGACCACTGTCCTGAAGTCGCCGAGCACAGTCAATTTTAAGTGTGCATTTGTATCCAAACAAGTAGTTGATTTGTTTTAGTAGAGATTTATAATCATTCATTGGATGTTCCTCTTTAACAATTATGACTTTGGTGGATATTAAAAATTAATTTATATTGTTTTTCAGGTGTGTGAAAGTGTTGAAAATTGTGGCACTGCAGGAGTTGCCTCCCTTCCCGTCTTGGCTCTTTCCAAATGTTGAACTTTAAATAGACCGATCGTGATTAAAAAAAGGATTTTGGGTTGATTTTTTTTCCATAAAGTTTTTTTCTGATTCCTATTATCTTATTTCTTACGGATTTTTGTTTTTTTTAGTTTGGTTGAAAAACGACTGTCATCCCTAGTATCATGCTCATAAAACTGGTTCACAGACTTTTATTAAAAACAAATAATGCCAACTGATTGTTTTATTTATGTGGATAATACACAATTAAACGATTATTAAAATGACAACTGAATTGCTGTGTTCCCTTGGTCTTCTATGTTCAGGAGCTTGAGATTCCTAAAAGAAGAATATAAAATATAGTCGCAAGCGACGAAAATGCGGATTCAGCGTTTCAATTGTTTTAATAAGACATCTGTCCTATGTTGCTGCATATTTTTTAAAAACAAGTTTCAAGTCTCTAGCATATCTCTAGGAGTATTGAGACCCAAAGTTTACATGTTAAAATCTAACAATTGTGTGACTATATACAATGGTGTGAGCGTGTACTTACATAATTAAATAGACCGGAAGTGGTTGTTTCAGACCTATTTCCAAAAGGGAGCAATTGGCGTATTGGTTAGGTAGAATACCATTTAATAATAATGTTTGAATTAAAAGAAAAGAGAAGGAATAGAATTGAAATCGTTTAAAAAATGCAAGGACAATGAAGATGTAGAACAGGGCTTTAAAGTGTTAAAAACGGCAGAATAAAAATCCCCTCCCACACTTTTCGACAGCCTGAAATGTTTTGGGGGGACCAAAATCGAGATGTTAACGCAAATCCAGATATTTAAGACCAGATAAAAAGAGATAAAGTTTGATTTTGCAAGGTACCTCCCCAAAAATGTCAGTTTTTTGGGATGTAGCGGTTCTTGAGAAGGCGAAAGTGTCATACTTAAATTGTCAAGCACCAAAAATATGATCTGGTTTCAAATCATTGGGCAAACTGTAGTAATATCCATCGCTAAAAGTTTATCTGAAGTCCAAATTTTACACCTTGGTGCCTCACAAGCACCCCCGAAACCCCGAAACCACTTGACCTACGACTCCGCAAAGGTAACATATTTTGCTTGTCTAGTTATTAAGCATATTTTAAAACAAGTTGCGAGTCTCTAGTATCTCTCTGGGGTTATTTAGAGCAAAATTTAACATGTCAAAATCAGACAAATTTAAAGAAAATCAAAATGGCGGCTAAATCACGTGACCTACGAATTCGTCATCATTTACTTTTTTGCTTGTATTGTTCTTGCGCATCTTTTGCAAAAGGTTTCAAGTCTCTAAGTGCATTTTTCCAAAATTTCCCATGTTAAAGTTTTTCTTTATTATGACCGGAAATGACTGTACGTGAGCGATTTTATTATTGATTCATAAAGACCATAGTCCTGTCTCACTCTCCTGAAAAAATCGTTCAATTCGATAGGGTGGTTTTTGAATTATCGCCCCTCAAAGGTTCGCGGTTTTCTAAAGTTGCCTGACTTTGAAAGGTAACTGTGAAAAAAGTATTAGGAATTCGCACAAACAAGAACAAACTTGTTACTTTCCAATGTGTCAGCTATATATAAATTAAGTTTCAGCTCTTAGGTGGTAATATCTTCGGAGTGGTGTTTCCGCAAAGTTACATGGGGTCAGAAATTTTGAAAAAGTTAAAACAAATCATAGATGGCGGCTAAACCACGTGACTAACGATTTCACCGCGATTTACCTTTTAGCTCGGATTGTCAATGCGCATCTTTTAAAAAAGGTCCCAAGTCTCTAAGTGCATTTTGAATTTTTTTCCCATGTTAAAAATCGGAATTTGGATTCGAACTGGACCTTTAATGGGTTAATCGATTTGGCCCAAAAGCTTGCTGTGGCGAGTTCCTAGTAAGGGCTACCTAACTGTAAAGTTTGGTTGAATTATCTGTAGCCGTTTTGGCTGAATCACTTACACAAGATCCGTGGAATAATAAACACGCCAATAACAATAAGGATTCAGCATAAATGCTGAATCCTTAATAAAACAAGTAATGCGAGGTCAATTGAAAGTTTTTAAGTGTATTTAATTTATATCTCGAAAGTAAGAGAAACAGTGACACGCATCAACTAATGTTAGTACTGTTTGAAAATATAATAGGTTGTTTTATTTTCTGTTTCTCTCTCCTACAAAAACTGTTATTAAATAAACCAATTTCATGAAAATTAGTATTGAATCTTTTAAATACATATTTTAAAAGGTAAGGAGTAAAAAAGTAAAGTTACCTTTCTGAATGAATAGTGTACTTGTCCTTGGACTGTCCATGATGAAGCCATTGTGTGAACTGATTCCTTCTAAAATCCATTCGGTCTTTATAGGCAATGAAATGTATTAGTGCTCAATCTTTCTGAATAAAAACGTGCTTATCGTGCATGCTCGTCATTCAAGCACGACGCTTATGCTTTAGCACGACTCGTAAGTTTTATATAAAATGAACGCCTCATGCACCTCGGACAATTTAAGAAATTCAGTGCTCACAGTACCGATGATGACGTCAATGTCCCTAACATTTGCATATGAAAATGAGAAATGTCAATGTTTTGCATGTTGTGTTCGAGAGAATGTTTCCCAATATTTATTGACGATTCATTTGAAATATATTCATTTTAAGATATTTTTTTCACGACTCAAGCATTTGACTGTGCTCTAAGATAGATAGAGAACTCGCAGCAGTACATTACTATTACTTAGAAACATTTTATCTGAGAAAAAAATCCCAAGACAGAAATTTATCAAAATATGTTACACATATTTCATTTCTTGTCAGGAAACGTTTCGATTATCTGTCAGTCTTGTATTTGTATTACTATATATCATAACTTGCTTGGTTGAGGGTGGTTGGCAGGTTTGATTTCTGGTCTATTCGCTTTATGACTAAATTTCCAAAAGTAACTATAAATACATTGTGTTGATAAAATGAAGTATGAAGTACATTTCTATAGTTATTTGTAGTTTATGATCAGCATAATAATAATGATAAATGTTGCTAGTTTTTAAAACAAATAAAATTATCTGGTGTCACTAGCGAACAAAAGTTTGATTAATTTGGAAAGATTTCGTCAAGTAAAATAAATAGTACGTAAACGTAGCTGTTACTAGTTTTATCTTATTGTCTTAACACCTTATCACTATTACTATTGGTTTCATGGCCATGAAATATGCCATTATTAGATAAGATAAGATTAAATTTTCTTACCCTGAAGGGAATTATTTTAATATCAAACACAGAATGATACGCGACATACAATATCAGGTCTTTGAAGGGCATTTAGAAGTGGTATACATAAGAACAGGAAGATTTTCTGGATAATAACTTCTTTTGTTTTGTTTGCTATATAAATGTACCATAGTTTCTTATTTCCCTACATTCAGGATTCAAGGAGTGAGTATGTACTCCGAAACGTCGTGTATTTGCACATTATTCTGACATACAATATGTATGAGAATTGATATAGGACATAAATATGGACATGTATTTACCATGCAGTAGGTTAACCGAGTGCGTAAATATTTTCCGAAGTTTTTTATTAGAATTTAAATATTATTAGTATATTAGTATTATCGATTTCTGTTTGACTTATGCGGTAAAAGGACCACAGGCCGATATACACTGGTAGCATAATACACAGTAAATCACAACACTAGTACTGAAACGCCTCTAAAATCTGGAACAGTCAGTGATTAACTGTAAATGACTGTACGTCGTGTTAAACAATGATAATGGTGATAGAAACGCATTCTGCAGTTTAAATGCAAGAACTGTGTATTTTCCAAGATTATGTATTATTGAATGATCATCAGATGTCGGCAACTGCTTGATGTTTTCGAGAAATGGGAACTCTCAAAAGTATTTTGAAATAAGAGTTTTTCTGAGGCAGTTGTAAAAACAGCACTGTACGTAAGACAAAGTGGAATTCACTCTCTTATGAGTCTATCATAGGAATAATACAGAGAGGAAAAAGTCGTTGGTCTCTTCCTCATTCCTAATGTGAGATCATATCCAATCATAAGATAGTGACAACAGCATCGGAGATAATACACGGAATTTCTGTATATACTTTCGCCCTATGTTTATGAGAGTTCTTAAATTCAACAGTAGTTTTAATTGATATGTAGAGTGTAAATTTGTGATATGTATTTAAGTTATCAAACCATATCTGATTATGAATTATTATTGATTGAGGAATACCTGGATATGCACAGTGCCCTGGTTACACGGAGGTCCGAATAAAGACTATTTATCTAATTTTTTTATTTCTTCACCGATTTCGCTCTTTGGAATATGAGCTCACCACATCGTATATAAACATTACATGATTGCAAACATCTAAATTTCGAAATTTTGAAAATATTGTCCAAACAGCGATTCAAACTCCTGTGCCTGGTTAACATATTTAGAATCGAACAGAAAAGTACCTATATTTAGAATCATAACAGAAAAGTAACTTCTTTATATATACTCGTTACACACACTTCTGTTTGACTTACGACAAGCAACATGAAAACATGTTCCAGGTGGTAGACGGGAACACTCTGGGTGTTTTATGCATAACGAAACCGAAATCACATCTGTACGGCCTCGGATGTTCAAAATCAACACAGCTTCGTCTGGCCTGTCACCGCCCTCAGATATAGCAACCATCTCTTTCTGTACGGCTGTGCTGACAAGTTGTGTGAGCTAGGGCGGTGTTCTCTGTGAGCATTGCTTCATTGTCATGATCAGCTACACATTACAAAGCCCTTTGAACTACATCCACGTTAACCCTTGCCCCAAAGTCTGTTTACAGTCACACTACGTGTCGTGGACTCAATTAAGCTGACCATAGGGGACCACGTCGACCACATACCACTCTCTTACACTGTCACTCCCAACTAATCTCGGGTTTGCGTTTATGGAGCAGAGTGCCGATAAAGTATTCCAAATGATTCTCGATGAAATAGGAATTTCAAGAGCAATTGGATGTTCATCTTCCCATGGCAAGGTGAAAACGTATCGAGATTCACCCCTTTTTTAAGGAGAAGGGTTGAAAATCTTTTCGTTACGCCCGTGACGTTGTGAAGATGCTGGAAGTTTTGTTTTCGTGTTTATAACAATCCCCGTCCACCCTCCCCGTCTCGTACTCCTCAAATTTGTCTCATTTGGCGAGTCGTTTACATGATGCTCGTATTTTGATTTAAACTTATTTTATTTCAGAAAAGAAAAGGGTTGACAGACAAATGGCTTTAGATAAATGTCTCTCCCAAATATGTACTTAGTTGCATAAGCCATTTACAACATATCACTAGCTAATATATAAATATTACATAGCACATTATTTGTTATATTGATACCACACGTTTGCTCATTGAATATTATATTATTTGACTGTTGAATGTTTTATATGTCAGTCAACTACATGTATTTCTGTATCGAGGGCAAAAAAGTCGGTTGTGGGGTGACGTAGCAATATTAAGCAATATAGGCTGTACGACTCCACAAAAGTTCATCATATATTGTCTTCGTGTGCTGAGCATTGTAACAGTTGACAGTGGATAATTATCAAAACAAACATTTATATCAACACATGGACTTAATCAAAGCTTTTCTTCTCAAACAACTATCACATTTGTATCAACACATATCGATGTATGTACTCCAAGTTAACCCCATCTGGATCCACCACTAGTGTGGTCAATGTCAATCAATGGTGATTCTTAATCAATGCTTTGCGTTTCACTGTTTTTAGCGTAACGAGGGAAGGAATGACCACAGTTAGGGAGTATAGTGGATTAGAAATGACCAGAAATAGGAACCAAATGGGAAATGCATTTATTCATAAGTAAATGCGTAATAAAAGTCAACATCAACAAATGTGCATTTATCAATGAAAAAATAGTATTTTCATTACGCATTTACTTATGAATAAATACATGTCCCATGTTGTTCCTATTTCTGGTTGATTGATTGACATTGACCACACTAGCAGTGGATGCAGAGGGGGTTAATAAGGGAGTCCATACGTCGATATGTGTTCATACAAATATTGGCTTTGCTAATTACGGTAACGTCTTGACACTCCAACAACCATCCTCGGTTACCCAGTGTTTTATATATGCTCCGTTACTCTCCGCTGATATAGTGGAGAGTAACGGAGCATATATAAAACCTTGGGTAACCGCGGATGGCCAACAACAAGTTTACCACAATTGTGACTGATTTGATCCTAGAGTACAATGAATCTACAGCCTTACCCACAGGTGTCGCCACGAGCATATGTTACGGGTGAAGTGGCAATTCATAGAAATGTACCATCCATCACGTCACAGACAATAGGGACGTTTAGTCTTAAAATAACACGTTTGTTACCGTTTGTTATCTGCCCTTTATGCTGGATTATCGTTAGATATGGGCCCTCTCCTTAACTTTAATCGTAGCCCATATGTTAGAAAGAGGTTTAAGAAGTTCTTAGGGTTACGAACGTTTCGGGATAAAAGACCCTGTTTCCTTGTCTGTTTGCAATTTATAATGTATTTCATGTGTTATGATGAACTATGACAATTAAAGTGTATCATTGTGTGGATATTTGAATTTGTTTCCAGAGTTACCAATAATAACAAAAAATCATACTTGATGGGTCAAAGTCATTGAAGGAATATTAAAGTATCATATCAAAATGTTTCTACACTAGTCTATGTGAAGTACTTACTTAAAAATCATCAAATCGTCTTGGCAATGTATGTATGCATATTCAAAAATAGTTTAGAAACTGAACTGCATTTTTCACATTTCCATTTGGCGATACAAGACGAACCCTGACCATCGAGACATAATATATATAATAGCCTTTGAATACCTAATGTCACGAATGTAAACAGTCTCACTTCACAACCAACGAGTTGTATAAATACCTTCCCGTCTCTCTCTTTTCTGAAAAATAAATTGAACGTAAATTTGATCCCCCTTATCTTGGTGACACCCCCTTCCAACCATCTTTTTACAATGGCATCATGTTACATCCTTCTGTTTAAAGGTGTTCACATGTCTAGACTTGCTCATGATGTTTTATCAACTATGGGTCATGGAAGTCCCTGTTAAGTATAGTACTCGCTTAAAAAAAGCAAACATAACTGTCAAAACTAAAAACGAAATGAAATAATATATAAATGGGAGCCTTTGAGATCCTCGAAATTTCAGATGGTTTTTTTTCTAGACTTGCTAAACGTGATATACTTTACGGACACCCAAACCAAACCAAGTTTTTAAAGGCTTTCGAATGTTCCAGGTACATTGCACAAATACAGCCAAATCCTGTCATAGAAATAAATGTACGGTCTCCTTTTATCATAATTCACGAAGAAACAGCTCCACTCAAACTATGAACCTGTGTTGAAGTTGAAGTTGAACCACTGTGTTACCAACAGAAACAATAAACATTGACTTTAATAACACCTCTTTAGATTCCTCTCCAAACACCATGAAAAAAGGTATTTGGAGTAAATTTGATTTTATAAGAAGAACTTTTTCAAGAAGCACAAAATCGTATACTCCACGAAACTACATGAAATGTCAATTATGCAATTGAAACAAAATACACTGTCGCATGGCGCATCGCAATCGCACGTGGTGTGCGCCCAGCCTTCGACTGTTGACCGTATATGACGAAAATATTGGCGATTTTGTGATGGAAAAAATAATTTTCTATTTCAGTTTTCAGTATATAAATTTATTACATCTATATGAGGTACTGTCGATTTAATTTGAACGTTTAATCCTATTTTAGTTAGTATTCAATATTTTTTTAATAATAAATTAGAATCAAATTGATAAAGTTTAGAACATTACAGCTCTAATCTTTCTCAATGATTTTAGTTTTAAATCATCGATTTCATTGTGTAACGAGGGAAGGTGCTCTTAAAGAAATACTTCATCGGTAACTTCCTCCTCTTATAAGTCGCTAATCTTCGCTTGAACCTCTTCAAACGTGATGCCAAATATTAGTGCCCAGAACCTGAATTATCAATAATAATAAAAACCGAAATGCCAATACTAACTGTAACCGGTTTGTAATTGCTTATAACAGAGACAGCCTGTTCTTAAAGCGAGTCTGTAACTGTTTGTGTTATGATCAGTGTGCGTAAAGGCACCCGCTTTGATTTAGATAAGGTGCCCTGTGACTTTGTCAACCTCCCTTCGCAAGGCATAACTTTTGCCACTATCCATTACTTGCTGATTTGAGCTTTGCAGAATTCCCCTCAATTTTCTTTGCTAAGTAAGTGGAGCGTTGCACCTGAAATGCATAGTGGACTCCGATTTCCTATCACGGAAACCTTACGGAAATGTTGCAAGGCTTAAACCACCTTAATGGAGACTAGGGAAGTTAGGACTTTGCTTGCTCTTGTATTCTGGGAAATGTTCTACAGGTATAAGCTTTTGGTGTAATATTCCGAGGCTCGAGATACAGTTTGTAGGTTCCGTGAAATATAATGCAATAGGTTGTTGGTTTTCTCTTTGCAATTGCAATTACTTTTAAAAGGTAGCCGTGGTATAATTTTCAATGCAATGCTAAATAAGAAACCATCTCATATCACCCTCTTCAAAACTGTCAAAGAAATTCAGCTAAAATTAATAATAATTAACAGCTATTTATATACAAATCGAATACTGAACAAAGGCAATAGTGGAGTACTGCTGTGTAGCGGTACGGTTGTTAACGTGATGAAGGCCGGGTTCGAATCCCGGTGGAGGCACTTAAACTTACATATTCTATTTGATCATCAAAACAACACTGTTAGTCACATGGAAGATACTACAATATTTCATCGATATTATAAATCACAAACGGGAATGATAGTTCAATTCGTTTCACGTTTTTAACACGACGGAAAATTGGTTTGTGTAATAGGACAGTAAGATGATGTACCGTCTAAAGTAAATATAACATAAACAATCATTACAAGTGGGAAATTTGAAAAACATAAAATTTGCAAAAAAACGTGCTACTGTCCCTTTAAGATATGTATGGTTCGGTTTCACTTAAATAATCCGTATGATGAAAACAACTTCCCTTAGTTTAGAAATTGAGTAATTGTGAAAAGTGTGTACGATAATATTTTCCCTACACTTAAAAAACCTTACAGTTTCCAATGAGTTCCTCTCTCCCAGTAGAAAAGATTGATCGAATAAAGATCAATTAATTATTTAAAGCGATCGCATATAATTATAAGATAAATAGTTGCGTTTGTAAAATTTCCGGGATTCATTGCTATTCAACACCCGCAAATTTAGTTTAAAACCGACGGGCCGGATCTTGTGAACATGATGTATATGTTCGCGGTGATTCGCCCCAACTAATTTGCGGGTATTCATTGTCATTCAACATAGGCAAATCAACCAATCAGAATTAAGGATACACCGAAATCATGTTACAATATAATATTAACATATTCACGATGTCATTTAGAAACTGATAGGAGTATAATAATTAAAATTCACGGTTGGAAAATCCGGCAATTCATTCGTTATGTGTGTGATATGTAATCTAATATCTAGAAATATAAAGCTGAATCCACTGCATAGGGATGGTTGTGTTATGTGTGTCATATGTTGGCGGCAGTCGAGTATAGACAACTTGACTAACATTACGTACAAGTGGAAGTAAGGTAAGAACAACCCATAGCAATGGAAATAGAGAATCCCATCCAAGTGTCTTCTTTACTGATATCAAACAGGTCAGTTGATTAAAAAGATAATTTTTCTTTTATCAACGAGTGTTGTTATATTTGATATCAGAAGACCCAAGGGTGATATTCTATTTTTATCATCCAAAACTCGATTCCACAGGAGATATCGCTTGTATGAGATCAAGCGATATCTCCTAGGAGATATCGTTTTGACAGTAGATTTTGAACAATGCCCTGTTGGCGTCAGCTACATGACATCACAATGGTTTTGCATCATCAAGTAATGACATTACAGTGCTATGACGTCATAATCATGATGACGTCACAATGCCATGGCATCACGGCACTGGAAGCCAAATGGCAGTTTGTGTTCAGATGTGTTCATTTGTCATTAAAAACTAATGAAGAATGATTTTGGATGATAAATAGAATCTCACCCTCGTGTCTTCTGATATCAAATATATCAACACTCGTTGATAAAAGTCAAAATATCCTCGGCAAGCCTCGGATATTTGTAACTTTTATCAACTCGTGTTGATATATTTGATATCAGAAGACACTTGGGTGAGATTCTCTATATCATTCTAAATAATTATTCATTACTTTCAATGAAAAACAATTTTCTCTGAACATAGCACTTCCATAAACAAACTATTGTGGTGATGTCATAACACCTGAAATGTATAGTGGGCTTTGATTCACCAGCACAGAAACATTAGGTTAAACCAACTAGTGAGTTATGCCTTACGTGGGAGTTACCTGTCTACAACATGGTTGTGGTCACCATTCAAGGATGTCTATACGCCATATGTTTGTTATTTTATGGTTTTACAGGCACATAGGATGGACAAACAGGGTTTGCTATTTAACTGTTGTATCGGTAAGGTTATCACCCTGTCGTGCTATGTTTTCCAAAAATTAAAAAAGGGTCTTTTTTGATCACCCACATTTAACCCAAAAAGAACATATATGTTTATGGGGTTGACATGTAAATCTTATCCAGAGGAAATGACATACAGGATATTATGTTCAAGTCGCATTTAAAAAAAGAAGATTATCTCCTGATAGAATATCGAGACTGACAGTCAGAATGACATACGGACGAGGTATGAACATGTGATGTTATTAGGGTAAATACAAACCATGAACAACTTAAAATTAGAAAAAAAGTTTATTAAATGACGAATAATTTATTGACGTAAACATTTTTTATTCAACAACTGAAGACATATCTAAATGGTATAATGGTGTTTTACAAAAGAAGAAGTTCGTTCTTTGAGCTGTAACCACAGAATAGAATTACAACTTTGGAACTTTACATAATACTTTTTCAAACCAAATTTACCTTCATATATCAAACTTCATCATGCATACCCAGAATGTGCGTGGAAACTAATCTTTTTAATACAATCATCGACAACAAGGCTACAATTGTACAATTTGAATACAATTTAAATGTTTAGACATAAATGAACTTTTCAGAATATTTGACAGCTTGATATCTCCTATATTATGCTATGGTTCAGAAATATGGGGTACTCACTATTGTAAAACAGTTGAACAAGTACGACTCAAATTTTGCAGAAAATATCTGAGACTTAACAAGAGTACTAATAACAACATGGTTCTGGGTGAGTGTGGCAGAACTCCACTGCAGTATCACTACATGAGCAGAGCAGTCAGCTACTGGTGCAGGCTTATTCATATGGAGCTTAACAGGCAACCTCACCAAGCTTATCTCATGCTCAAGTCCTTAGATGATAGTGGAAAGAAGACATTGGCCAGTGACATCAGGGCATTACTCTTTCAGTATGGATTTGGCTTTGTGTGGATCAGCCAGGAGATTGGTGATACCAAGGCATTTTTAAATATCTTCAAACAGAGAGTACAAGACTGTCTCACTCAAAACTGGCATTCATCTCTTTCAGAATTCTCAAAATGCAATTATTACTCACAATACAAATCTCTGTTAAATGCTGAACAATATCTCATCTCATCTGAAATCCCACTATATTATAAAATAGCCATTGCAAGATTTAGATGTCACAACTTTAGATTAGCCATAGAAACAGGTCGCCACTATAATATCCCTCGTGAAGAAAGACTCTGTTCATTTTGTTTTTCAAAAAATATGTCATACATTGAGGATGAATATCATGTAATGATGATCTGTGAAAAGTACAGCCAAGAAAGACAACTCTGCCTTCTTGATGTCAGCTACAACCCTCCAACCATCAACAAGTTTATAAACCTTATGTCGACGCAAAACATAAAAACTATTAAACAAATAGGAAAATATCTCAGTAAACTACGCTATTAATTATTCTGCTGTATAACTTACTTCCCATTGCAAACAATATTAAGCATGCAAAATTATCAAATGTTACATGTACATTGTATGTTGTATGGGCCAGAGGCCTTGAAAACTGAATAAATTATGTTCTGTTCTGTTCTGTTCTTAATCGATTTTCATTGGAAACAAGTAATTATCATCAATAGGGTATGGACATGTCAAGTGAAATTATTTGAACTCAAATCAACACACGTGGTCCCCGTGTGCGTATGGAAGCAAGTATGATGACCAAGACTCAATGGCTCCTTACGGGTAGGAAGCGGGTGTTTGATAACCTTTGTTCCTTCGTATCATTTCCATCTTAGTAGGTGTTAATGGCTTGTTTGTTCTTCCTCGTAGGCTGTGAACTATTGCCCGTCAAGTCATGAAGATGGGTTACACTTTGATGATACAACCCACACATGTCATCACAGGCTTTCTACTCGTGTCCCTCGTCTGTTTCTGTATAATCAGTTACCAACTCAAGGAGTATCAACCCCGTCAAGACACAACATCGTCTCCTGCTGGCAGCTACTACTCGTCTCATGATATTGATCTGATTCTCAGGTTATTCCACCCCAGACTGACAGTCGAGGAACTGGAGACGTTTAAGGAACTTATTCTTCGAATTACAGAGACTCTTCTGAATGATATAACCTACTTCATGTACGGCGGAACTCTGCTTGGCTCCTACCGACATCATGGCATCATTCCCTGGGACGACGATATGGACATTGCAATCAGACTCAGTGACAGGCCTAAGTTGGAGCGGGTCCTCGAAACTCAACATCCAGAGCGGGGTGTCGGAGTCTCCAGATATAAAGAATACATCTGGAGGTTGTTCCTCCAAACATCACAGCCAACAATCTCTGGGTCGATTTTCCCTTACATCGACGTGTTCTTCTACGATGAGAACCATACCCACATATGGGATGCTAACAGATGGTACAGGGAGAAAGGGTACGTGTTCCAGAAGAACATCGTCTTCCCACTGACAGGAAGACCTTTCATGGGTTTCTCTCTCCAAGCACCCAGAAACACACGTGGATTTCTCGAGAAGACGTACACCATCAGTGAATGTAGGCCTTCCACCATAGGAGTGCGACTGACCTTCAGCCAATTATTGTAGTTCCGTGTGAATTTCTCAAGAAGAAATTTCCATTTGTGAGTAGAATGCGGTGACAGTGGAAGGATTGGTGATGAACAATATTCCCGTCTCTGATGTCAAGTCACTACGAGGAACATAGCACCTTCTTGGAACATTATACACATTTATACGTTTGCAGATAGCGTCGTCTCAAATACAAAATTCAGTTGTTCATTGTATGAATGGTATGTATTTATATGACACGATGTCTTGGGAGCTATGCCTCTTTACATCTATCAGATGGGTACTGAACGTAAAAACAGTTCAAGTTGTGTATATTATTTTGGTATTGTTTCGATGTATGGGTAGGTACATTTGCAGCTACTGTGATCCCAAAACTAACGATGTTACATAGCAGTCTGGGTAAATAATGTATGATTTGATCCATCTTTCAATGTTACATGGGAAAAAACAAAAGAGTTGCGAGGAGGTGATCACGTGATTGATGAACAATTGAGAATGATTTTCTGTGTGAAGACACGTCAACCTAATGAATGTATAACCAAAAGAGAAGCGATTATCTCCTTTGTTACCAAGGATAAGCAAGAACATACCGTTGGTGAAACGAAAAGCACAAATAGGACGATACTCCTGGGTGGGACGAGTTGAGGTTTAATACACTTTCAAACGTAGATCATGTTGCTAGATAGATGAAATTATGATTAAAATATTATGAAATATCGTCAGTAAGACTCTAAGATGTTAAAGGCAGACCCGATTGGACAATGCCTTGATTACTATTGTATGTTAGCTTTAACCTAAGGCATTATGAATAATGCAATACCTGAAGAGCTGCCGAATCGATGAGTCATATTTTCAAAGATCGGAATGTTCAAATCAACATTGCAACTATCATGAAAAATGTCACCAACATAAAATGGTTGTTCTAAGTTAGGAATTATAAAGCATGTTTGTAAAATTCTGAATTAAACATTGATTGGTATAATTGGTTCAACAAACTCAACGTCTGTGTCTCTTTGTGTCGGCTCTATGTTCCTTGACAAATGTCAGCCACGTAACCACATTACCTGAGATATTTCCATTACAATTACCCAGACGAGATTGTATCTTTCGCTAGAACACACCACGTGTAACTGCGCCTTGAATCGCATCAGCAATACCATTAGTAATCTTTAGTAATATTATATCTGTACAAGATGCGAAATTGTTTATTTGCCTCATTATGTCTAACTAGATTGCTTTTTATCTGCGTTCACGGAACATATTATGCCAATAGAATGAGTGTTGGCTAGATGTTTCAAATTCTTTAACAAACACATAGAAGCTTAAAATCACGACATTTGAAGTGATTGCCAACGCACTCGAGTTCAAAACAATTTTGGTCGCAACATTGGTATAAAATACACTATAGCAAAAAATTCGCTGCGGCAGCCGCTTCTGTCTCATTTAACTGGTTTAGTCCATCATTGTTTCCTGACCATTAACGTGAGTGTTATCACCGACCATCGATACACGGCTCCACGATATGGTTTGGTTGATTGCCAACATATCCGTGATCAAATATAACCAGATATTGCCAATACTTCATTAACATGGCTCGAACCATCATATAGTGGACCAAAAAAGTAAGTAAATTTATATTCCTCAAAAACGTTTGTTGCCAAATCTTGTCAATATGCAGCAGCTACCCTTTGGAACTCTCTGACCCTAGATCTGAAGATATAGCTTTTACTTTATCATTCTTTAAAAGCAGACTCTAGCCACGCCTCTTTCAACGTTATATATGCTTCATAAACTCAAATTTTGTTACAATGACTTAGAATATTGGTACTGTTAATGCTGGCTGTGTTTGAACTATTAAAGTTTCTTCAGAGTGAGCAAAAGAAATGTGAAATTACACTTGCGCTGATCGAAGCTAGGCATCCGCCCCAACCCAGGCCTATATATATGTTACTGTATACTTGTAAATATTTGGTGCCATGCATACATTGTTTTGTTATTCTGTACATGACTGTAGTCTGTGACACAATAAATTAAATACATATTGAATTCCACCCTTCGGTTTTTTCCATTCCTATATTTTTTGATACTGTGTAATGACAGGCGGGTTAATGTAGTCGTTGATTAGTTATACGTTCCCAAAAGCATGAAATCGACACGAAATTTACCAGTTTGTATTTACATTGTAAACGCGTCCATGTTGTCGACTTCCTGCTATATAACCGTGTGGAGGAAGTCTGCGCTATATAAGGACTATTATTATTAATATATGCAAATTTTGAAATTATGAATACTGATACATGTTTTACATAACACACTAAGAAAATATCAATCATGTATAATCAAAAACAAACATTCAAACTTATGTTATCCAGTATATATAATACATATGGTGGGCATAGTAAATGCCACGACTTGTAGAGTTCTAATAGAGCTAAGACAGACTTATATGAACAGATCGGAGGGATACACTTGTGGAATGGTAAAATGTTTAAATCATTATCGTCCTCAACTAAATAATCATCGTGTGTTACCATTTTAGAATTAAAATACCCGAGGAGTAATATCGTCACAATTATCTCTTCAAATGTCAATTCAAGATTAAAGCTCGTGGATACCATTTGAACCTGAGTCAGCAGATAAGGATGATACAGAAAGTACATTAAGGAAATACATTGACTTGCAGAAGATAAAAATTTGTTATTTTTGCGCATTTCATGAAGAAATGCAATTGTGCAAAACGTATTTCAACATTAAATTTCTCGTAAAATATCGTATTTTAATAATCTTCCGGCTCTCCTGGTGATGATGACTATGTCCACAGTTGATGTCCTTGTATCCGGCACGTGTATAGAGCGTACGCACGTGCAAGATGGGTTGACCCCTTCTGAGGCTCGTATCTACTTCCTGTGCTCCAGCAAATGTGCGGTGAATTGTGGGATGGAGCTTTTCCTGGAATCGGTGTGTACTGACATATGGGTCCGTCAACCCAAGATGGCTGCCATGACGCAAAAGGGTGCGTATATATGGCGACAGTGTGACAATGTTTGCCATTCGGGACTCGTCTTCATTAGATTCACTTAGCATCGATGATGTCATTGCTTTGCGTGTGTCCACCGTCGTTGGTTTGCTTACATAGCCGCTGGTTTGCTAGTTTCCATCGTCATTGATGTCACTTGTTCTCGTGTGTGCACTGTCGTTGGCGTCATTTTTTTGTGTGTGTACGCCACTGGTTTGCACAAATGCATGGTCGATGGCTTCATGTTTATGTGCACCATCGGTGGCGTCACTGGTTTGCATGTGTGCATCGTCGTTGATGTCCTTGGTTTGCGTGGCCGCACAACCGTTGACGTCACTTGTTTACGTATTTCCACAGTCGGTGACGTCAGAAAGGTCAAATGGATCAGTCATAAGTGGAACCACTTACAATGCCTTTTCCTATAAACAATTGATTATAATTATGAAGATGTACATATTTAACAATATTATAATACATATATATCATTAAGAATAGGTGAAGGTAATTTACAGTGCAGAAATGTAACAATAAAATATAAATATATATGAAATAAATGTATTGTAATTTACATTTAGATATGCATGTGCAGGTAATATACAGTGTAGTGTTGTGAGATAGGAATAAAATACATATGTTTTGCATGATAAACATTAAAACATTGCCTTTCATTATGATAAAGTTTACATTAAAAAAAATAATGATATACATTTTCGCAAGGACATCCGCATACACAGGCAATAACATTTCATAAATTAACTCTGAATAGGTCATCATTTAAACTACTGCATCTATTTCTGAATTTTGCGTGTATGATACTTAGTCTTCTGATTTTACTGTTATAAAATGATGGGGCTTTCTGGAAAGTGGGAGTTAATTATGGCTGTTTTAAATTCTGAAGTAGACTGTAGAGACTTGATGTTATGATCTGACTGTATCTATTATGAATGAGTTTTAAAATGAAGACGTTCTAGCGGATGGTTGTATAAAATTACACTTATTTCGTAGATTATAGCTAGAAACAGAAGAAACATGCTGTGGTACTAATTCAGATAGGCAAGAAGGACATTTATTTGTTATTATTTTGTGAAACAGGGTCATTTTTTTCTCATGTCGCCTTTGTTTCAATGGTGCCCAGCCGGTTTCAAAATATAAGCTATCTCTAGACGCGAATTTGGTTAATCCAGTTACTATTCTAGCAGCTTCAAGTTGAATAAGTTCAAATTTGTTATCATTTAATGCTGAACAGTTGTCCCATAGTTCAGAGGCATATTCAAGAATGGGTCTAATGAAAATTTGATATATAGTGGATAGATTGTGACTACTTAACTTATATTTTAGCTTTCTCAAGGCTGATACCATTTTACTGCATGAAATTTTCTCAATATGGTCGTTCCATTTAACGTCATTGGATAACATAACACCAAGGTGTTAATGACTTTTCACGTTTTCTATTATAGTATTATTATAATATAATACAGGGTATTCATGCTTATGCTTATGTGTAAAGAGGACGCTCTTAGACTTAGCGGGATTAAAATCGACTAGCCATATTCTTGCCAATTTGTCAAGAGCTATCAAATCCTTATTTAAGTTATTTTCAATTGTCTTTATATCAGGAGCTGATGAACCAATACAAGTATCATCTGCAAATAAACGTGAAAGACTTTCTAATTCTTTGTTAATGTCATTGATGTAGACAAGAAATAAAAAGGGACCTAGCACTGAACCCTGCGGGACTCCTGCATTTAAGTATCTTTGACAAAAACATGTTGGTAACGATCACTTAAATAACTTTTTAACCATTCAAGAAGTGAACCAGAAATGCGGTATTGTTTGAGCTTGAACACCAGTCCTTTGTGCCATACTCTATCAAAGGCTTTAGAGATATCACAGAATACCATACAGAAGTATTTTTGTTCATCAAGGGACTTGCATATATTATGAACAATCTCAATTAGTTGAAATGTTGTACAGTTGTTAGGTTAAAAAACCTGATTGATGTTTGCACAATAAATTGTTATCTATAAAATAATTGTACATTCGCTTCAAAATCAAGCGTTCAAACAATTTGCTAATACAAGATAGTAGTGAAATTGGCCTGTAATTTGAGGGCCGATACCTGTCACCCTTTGCATATATTATGAAAAATCTCAATTAGTTGAAATGTTGTACAGTTGTTAGGTAAAAAAACCTGATTGATGTTTGCACAATAAATTGTTATCTATAAAATAATTGTACATTCGCTTCAAAATCAAGCGTTCAAACAATTTGCTTATACAAGATAGTAGTGAAATTGGCCTGTAATTTGAGGGCCGATACCTGTCACCCTTTTTAAAAAGGGGCATAACATTTGCTTGCTTCCATTGTGACGGGAAGCTACCTTGTTCAATTGATAAGTTGAACAACAAACACAGTGGTGCTGCAATTGAAAGTGAACTATGTTTTTTATGTTTACGTCACAAATGATAGACATACTACGAATACACAATGTATACAATCTCATACAATAATAGAGAGTGTCACGGTCGGTAACGTCACTTGTTTGCGTATTTCCACAGTCGGTGACGTCACTTGTTTGTGTATTTCAAAGGTCAGTGACTTCACTTGTTTACGACAGAAATGTTAGACATACTACGTATACACAATGTATCACAAACAATAGAGTGTCACAGTCGGAAACATAACTGCGTTTGCACGGTCGGTGACGTCACTGGTTTGCATGTTTACACCGTAGTTGAACCGTAGTTGACGTCACTTGACTGTGTGTGCACCGTAGTTGACGTCACTTGACTGTATGTGTGTGTGCACCGTAGTTAACGTCACTCGATTGTGTGTGTGCACCATAGTTGACGCCACTTGACTGTTTGTGTGCACCGTAGTTGACGTCACTTGACTGTGTGTGTGCACCGTAGTTGACGTCACTTGACTGTTTGTGAACCGTAGTTGACGTCACTTGATTGTGTGTGTACACCGTAGTTGACGTCACTTGACTGTGTGTCTGCACCGTAGTTGACGTCACTTGTATGCGTGTGTGCACGGTTGTTCACGTCACTTATTTGCTTATGTAGATACGCCATGTTTCTCACATATAAGTTGTAAACTTCTAGGTCGAATTTCATTTTAACAGATAATTTATAAATCTCATTATGATCAACAACAACAAATTAAGAAAAGATATTGTCAGGTCTCAGGTCTGGTGTACTCGTCTTCTACAGTCTATTTTTAAAAAAACGTGACTTCTGTAAACAATGTAAAGCATTATAGTCTGCTGTCTGACAAACTAAAGACAAATGTATGTCCTTATTCAGGGCCTCCTCGTTAATATAGAGGGCCTGTTACCAGGATAGTTATCATTTTATATTTTCCTAAAGTTTCTCGGCTGGCTTATATTACATACAAAGTGGATTACAAAGTTTTATTCTGTTTAAGGCTGCACAATCTTCAGTAACCGATTCCGCGAGTTCCGGGGTTTGGGCATAAAGGGTCACAACAACAAAGGCTACTACCAGAAGAGCGTCCAGAAGTGCAGGCAGCTGTGTGTAAGATCCTTCACCTTCTACTGTAGATCCTTCGAGTACCAGCACCACGGCTCGCCCAAGTACAAGAATTGTCAGCTCTCCGCTTCCATGTACATGACCGTCCCAGTACGCATGCGCGACCATGGACTTACGGGCGGATGGTCCTATATGTCCAGGCTGTGCAAAAAGTATTGAACCGGTCACTGGATTCATTGAAATTTGGAAATAATAAAAATTGAGTCCGTGGATGTGTTAGAGCAAAATGGGAAATTTTAATGATGACAACTATTATGAGAATGTCTGTTAGTGTAGAGTCATTTTAAGTAACTTTTGTCTGGGTTCCGAAAGCTTTGGGTGAAGACTGGTGATCCTTGTTGAGCATTGTATATCACTCAAAACCTCACGTAAATATATATTTTATGTTTTTGAAATCCCCAAAATATGTATACCTTCATTGGCTCGTCTCTAAAGTTAACAGACTCTTACAAATCAATTCATCCAAACTGGCAAAATGACATAATTTCTATTCCGAGGAGACCATATTACTTATAGTTATTTCACAAGTTTGATGTATATCATTGTTCATATTTCATTACGAGTATTGAGAATTAGAACATGTTACAATAGGTTACATATTGAATATTATACTATTCCAAAAAATTAAAGCATGTGTCAAAGACTAGACAATTTGATGGAACAATATTTACTAGTCTTATGTTACACATATGTCATCTCTTGTCAGGAAACGTTTCGATTGTCTGTCAGTCTTGTATTTGTATTACTATTACAAGGCGCTTAGAATAGTTCATAATTTGCTTGGTTTTGGGTGGTTGGTAGGTTTGATTTCTGGTGTATTCGCTTTATGACTAAATTTCCAAAAGTAACTAAATACATTGTGTTAATAAAATGAAATATGAAGTACATTTCTATAGTTATTTGTATTTTATGATCAGCATAATAATAATGATAAATGTTACTAGTTTTTAAAACAAATAAAATTATCTGGTATCACTACCGAACAAAAGTTTGATTAATTTGGAAAGATTTGGTCAAGTAAAATAAATAGTACGTAAACCTAGCTGTTATTGGTTTTATCTGATTGTCTTAACACCTTATCGCTATTACTATTGGTTTCATGGTCATGAAATATGCCATTATTAAATAAGATAAGATTAAATGTTGTTACCCTGAAGGGAATTATTTTAATATCAAACACAGAATGATACGAGACATACAATACTTAGAGGTTATAACATGTCATTTTTCATACCATACCCCATATCAGCCCGAGACCCCCATATCAGCCCGAGGGCCGCAGGCCAGAGGGCTGATATGGGCCGAGGGCTGATATGGGGTATGGTATGAAAAATTACATGTTGTAACCTTTTTATCATATTTCATACTTTTTTTTCTCTAAAACATGACAAAATATTTACAGAAATACTAATAACTTGTTGTTATGCGAAAATGTATACTTTGGGGGTAAATTTTCTTTTAAAATTATGTGAGTCGTGCCTCCTATTCAAATTAAAAGTATATTTTATTTAATAAATTAAAAGCGTCAACAACATCCTTGTTTGGAGGGTACTCTGAAATGATTCAAATGAACTATAGTTACTCTGACACTGCTTCTTCGCTTGTGACTTTACTGTGTTCACCCATGTAAGCAAAGGGAGATCACTCTGACCTAACGTCACCCGGGCTGATATTGATATGGATTTGCGGACCGGGCTGATATGGCTGATATGGATTTGCGGACCGGGCAGCGATATGGGTGCGGTGTTCCGACCTCTATCACATATGCAAAACAGCCCATATCATTGATAGATATATGATAAAAGGGGATATCAAAAAGTTTCAATTGTCACAAAGAATGTACTGGTGAATACGGACCAACTGGTCACTGTAGCATAAGTGATCCTTGTCTAGTTCCTGGGTCAATAATATTCTTTTTCGCAACAGCCAGTTTTACTTCTGTTGACCAAATAGCACAGTACCCCCATTATGGAGAAAATTGAGGCACGCAGTGTAATTAGGTATTTACATTTGAAGGGCTATACTGCACGTCAAATTCATGATTAGATGCAATCTG
Source organism: Gibbula magus (assembly GCA_936450465.1). Taxonomy (NCBI): domain Eukaryota; kingdom Metazoa; phylum Mollusca; class Gastropoda; order Trochida; family Trochidae; genus Gibbula; species Gibbula magus. The sequence continues at coordinate 26,051,110 of OW388295.1, read as the reverse complement.
TTTATGACAATGACAGCCCATCCTATGACACTGTTATGAGATGGTGGAACATTTGCGCCATGCACGTGCCTGGAAGAATCCATTTCATAAGGGTCGAAGCTAAGTGTACCATATCCGATGAATGGGCACCGAAATTTGCAAAATAATATTGTTTAGGTTACATAATTGAAATGTATTGTCTATAATACTAGATAATCACATATGTATGTTGCTTGACGTCATACATGGATTAAGATGGAGAATGCATTCGGAGTCGTGGATTCGTTAAAAATAATCAACGAGCCCCTTCGGGGCTCGTTGATTATTTTTAACGAATCCACGGCTCCGAATGCATTCTCCATTACATAATGGTGATAGAAACGCATTCTGCAGTTTAAATGCAAGAACTGTGTATTTTCCAAGATTATTTATTATTGAATGATCATCAGATGTCGGCAGCTGCTTGATGTTTTCGAGAAATGGGACCTCTCAAAAGTATTTGAAATAAGAGTTTTTCTGAGGCAGTTGTAAAAACAGAACTGTACGTAAGACAAAGTGGAATTCAGTCTCTTATGAGTCTACCATATATAGGAATAATACAGAGAGGACAAAGTGGTTGGTCTCTTCCTCATTCCTAATGTGAGATCATATTCAATCATAAGATAGTGACTACAGCATCGGAGATAACACACGGATATTCTGTATATACTTTCGCTCTATATTTATGAGAGTTCTTAAATTCAACAGTACTAGTTCTTTTCTTGTTTTTCAATCTTTATTTTCAAGTATGTAGGCCCCTAGGCCCCCTAGGCCCCCTAGGCCCCTAATGCAACAAGTTTATAAATTTACAAATGGTAGATAACATGAAAACACACAATTAAACACATACTGATTCATTAAGCTTTTTACACCGTTTGTCGTATGCGTAAAAAATAAAATGACTCAAATTTTTCATTATAGATTGGTCATTAGTAGTAAGAATATTTTTTAACATATGAATATTTGCATTTACATTTTTCGGTAGGTAATTTTTTCTTAATTCGCTATAAAATGGACATATAATGAGAAAGTGAAATTCGTCTTATATTCCATTATTACAAATAATCAAAAATCTATCTGCCATCTACCTTCATTAATCCTTAATCCTAGCAGCCCCGATCGAAATTTGACATATATTTTTCTGGTGTTAGCATACTTTTAAATTCTCTATATAAATCGTATCTTGTACTATTATTTAGTGTTGAATTCCAATGTTGGTAGAACATATCTCTAGCCCTAGTATTAAAAGTGATTACAAACAAAACTTTGTTCCCTATACATTGTGATAGCCAGACAAAACCGAATCCTTGGGAGAAGAGAAGGTTTCTAATTTCAGAAGCCAAAGTATTATGACCCATATCATCCATATTAAGGTCGTATTATAAGCTTTCTTAGGTAAACGATCTTCATGCATTGACAATATTTTCATCCAATAATTTATAGCGCGAACAGCAGCGTTAATATACAATGGGTAACGGCCACATTCACCATACACAATCGCATTTGGTGTTTGTGGACCAACATTTAAAAATAATTTACAAGCCGAAAGTGAATCTTTTCGATATTCTCATATCTTTTAAAACCCCACATCTCTGAAGCATACATGAGTATTGGTTGTATTTGGCTATCGAATATTTTAAAGTATACAGACGGCGAAAGTATTCCGAGTTTTCTAACACTTATTAACACTTATTTCGGTAAGAGCTTTCCTGGCCCTAAGGGAAAGATCAGCAAGCGCTTTCGTCATACTAAAATTACAAGTAAATAGAAATCCCAAATATTTATAACTATTCACAATTTTCATGTTTGCGCCATTGAACTACCAAACATCATTCTTTGATAATCTACCACCTTTCCTAAATACCACAACATTTGATTTTTCCATATTCACAGTTAATCCCCATTTCTCCGTATAAGAGGCTAAAATATTCAGCTGACATTGAAGACCACGTTGTGTATCTGAAACTAGAATGACATCATCAGCAAAAAGCAACATTAATATTTGTATCATATCGGGGAACATTTGAATGCCGTGTTTTCCATTTTGTAGTATTTCTATCGAAAGTTCACTAATGAACAATGAGAAAAGCATCGGACTTAACATACACCCTTGTCTTAAACCAAATGGGCACTCAAAATATTATGTTGTATTTGAATTGAACCGCACACATTATTTAACTGACATATAAATGCCTTTTAATGCCTGTAACATTTTACCACCAAGCCCATATAGTTTGACAACAAACCCCACAACTTAGATCTATCAACAGAATCAAATGCTTTCTTAAAGTCTATAAAACCAACATACAATTTTCTCCTTTTCTTACTTAAACACTTTTCAATGATTGTGTATAATGTAAAAAGATGGTTTACAGTGGAATAACCTCTTCTTAATCCAGCTTGATTTTCAGATACTTTGTTCATAACATTTGCCCATTGCGTAAGGCGTTCATTTAATATGCTTGTGTAGATGTTACTAAAAATGCTCAGTAGAGATATACCTCTATAATTATATGGGTTCTGTATATTGCCTGTTTTATGTAGAGGGATAATGATTGCCTTGGTCCATGAATCTGGGAAAATACCTTCGGTAAAAAGCTTGTTAAACAGAGACAAAAGAAATGGCATGAGAATTGTTAAAATACAATCAACACCTGTTTCTTCATTCCTTTTATAGCGTTTTTTTTATTTCGGTGTCAGTAATGGGAGATTCCAGTATCTGTTTTTCAATATCATTCATATCGACCCTCTCATTTGCGTGGAATTCTGTATTATCATCTACATCAATTTCCGATCTGTCGTAAATAGATTTGAAATGATTATACCATGTTTCCCAAGAAATCTCCGCTTTAAAAGTTCTTTTACCCGTAATACTTCGTAATTCTTTCCAAAATAATTTTGAATTTGTTCTAGATTCATACAACTTCCTTGCCTTACACTGTTGCGTCTTCTTTTCTCCACAGTCTACATTTACTTCTATACCGATTTCTTAGTGTACAGTATCTGTTTCTATTTGTGACAGTTCTAACCCTTCTAAAGCATTTTAAACTTTTCCTAGCTTCTACCTTAGCATTATGACAATCATAACCGTAAAATTTACAATTAGATTTATTCGACTGATTGTTTGTCTTCATACAAGAAGCTGCTTCTAAAACGTATTCTACAATGACGAGAGAGCGAATTCAGCGTCAGTTGTTATTGTTTCTATCAATCCGTCGAGAATGTGCTTATTATCTTCAAGCTTGTCAAGAAAGGCATTTCTAGGAGCACTCGTTTTCACAAATTGGCTTCTAAATTCAACTTAGTATCTGTTAATGTTCAGAAGAATTGTGCAGGACCTAACTGGACTTTCTGTTCTTATAGTGGAGGCCCCCAAACCATGATAGATCACATTCTAGTAGACGAATCCAGCTTGTGTAATGTGACCAAAGTGAAAATTCTAGATGATCACATCTTTAACATCTCTGACCATCATCCTGTGTTATGCTCTTTATCAGTGTTGGACGTTTGCATTACTCAAACGCCACACTCACAAAACGCTCGTATCTCATGGGAAAGTGCAAAACGGAAAAACGTTATTCTGGATTACACGTTTGCTGTATCTCATATGCTATGGCCACTAAGCATTCCCGGGGAACCCTACACACGCTATAAAGTTGAGAGATACTACTCTAGCATAGTGGAAACTTTGGTGAGAGCAGCAACAGAAACTTTACCAACGAAGAAATATAAGGATGCCCTAAAACCTTACTGGACTCAGGCTTTGAAGAAACATCATGATGATATGAAATCTGCAAGGCACGCTTGGATATTAGATGGTCAACCGAGAGGGATGGAGTATGACTCCTTTCGTATATATAAGCAAGTGAAAGACATCTTCCGACGTGAACTCAGAGTTGCTACACTTGAACATACCAAATCCAAATTAGACGAATTTGATCACTCCTTTGAGATCGACCGTAAGTTCTTTTGGAAATCAATCAAGAAGTCACAAGGCAATAATAGCATATCAACAGTGAATCCAGTCATATCTGGCGAGAGTGTAGTGAGTGAACCTGAGTCGGTGATGGAAGCATGGGCATCTCACTTCCAAACTGTCTTCCATGACACGCAAAAAGATCACTTTGATGATTCATTCAGATCTGACATTGAGGATAAGGTGAATAGCATTCGTGAACAATGCTCATCTGATATTATCAAAGCCACGCATCTGATCACTGAGTCCACAATAGAAAAGCTGTGTGCAAAACTGAAGAATAACAAGGCTGGGGGAGATGACCGACTGGTTTACGAACATTTGAAATATGGTGGGGAAATGCTTTTCACTCATCTATGCCACCTCTTCAATATTGTCATTGCCACAGGCATTGTGCCATCTGTATGGAAGGATAGCATCATTGTACCAGTATTCAAGGGTGGTAACAAGAACCGTAAAGACCCAAACTCATATAGAGGAATCTCTCTAACGCCTGTAATCGAACGCTTGTTTGAAATGTGTGTACTTCCTCACTTACCAGCAGTACAGCAAAGTGGCGTATTCCCTAATAGACAGCAAATGGCATATCAGCCCGGATTGTCCTCCTTGCAAGCATCCTTCAATCTACAGGAAGCCGTCCACTATCACCATGAGCTGCAGTCTGATGTCAATGTTGCCTTCCTGGACTCTTCAAAGGCATTCGACACGGTCTGGCATGATGGTCTCAGGGTTAAACTTTTTGACAATGGTGTTAAAGGTCAGCTATGGCGAGTGTTTGACAAACTATATTCTGGTATAAGGAGCTCCATGAAAACCGGAAACTACCAATCAAGATGGTTCAGTTTACTACAAGGTGTTCGCCAAGGCGGAATCCTGTCTGCCAGACTTTACCTACTATTCATTGATGAGCTCCTGTCAGAGCTGACTAATGCAAAGAGAGGCTTCTTTATCCTAGATTTGAACACATGCTGTCCAACACAGGCAGATGTAATTGCCTTGGTGAGCCCATCACACAGTGGTCTAAAAGCATTACTGCTGATAGCTGAGAACTACAGTAGACGATGGAGGTTTACATTCTCTGCTTCAAATCACAGATCATGACTTTCCCATACACCAAACGAAAATGCAGAGATGACCCAGAACTTACACTCTATGACACTATTTTGCCTCGTACTGTCACTATAAAGCACGTGGGAATCACTCTGGATGCAAATATGTTATCTACAGATAGAACCCTGGATGCAAGTACGACGACGAGAGCCAGTGTACACATTTTGATCAGATCTGGGTTTAGTCCTAAGTTTGTTAGTCCTCAAACGTGTCTCGCACTCGTCGAGGCCATCACACTTCCTAAAGCCCTGTATGGTTGTGAGCTATGGACTGCCCTGACAACAACTGAAATTACAATGCTAGAGCGGGCATACAGGTATATAATCAAATGTATTCAAGGACTGCCGAAGCTCACTCGTACTGACGTCTGCTTAGGTCTGCTTGGTGTCATGCCACTTGAGGGTGTGATAGATTCCAAGAAACTACTGTTCTTCGGCAGACAACTGACAATGGACACTACATATCTTCAAATCAAGATACTCCTCACTCGACTACTCAGCTACCATTATGTGTGCTCACCAAATCAGCGAGGTCTTGTGCCGGATATCTAAAGACTTTGTGAGAAGTATGGCATCATGGATTATATCAGGACTTTCCTCGACTGTGGTAATTTCCCATGCTATACCATATGGAAGAAGAAAGTAAAATCTACAGTATTTGACTTCCACTCGAAATCATGGACTGAGCGGGTCCATAATGATCCAGAGCTACATGAATTCGGAAAAATTCACCCATCGTTAACTGTGCACCCAGCTTGGATAGCGGTCAGAAGATCCCGACCCTAAGGCATTCTGTTGGCTACTTCATGAAACTCGTAGCTGTCTACAAACTGGTAAAGTCTGAGGACTATCTTTGTGAACATTGTGGTGAATTCTTTTCAGATCCGCTGTCTCACATTATCACATCATGTGAATATATCTCTGAAGAGAGGGATGATCTGTGGTGTGATCTTGCAAATATTGGACCAATTGACTTCAGTGTGTTTCTTCATAATTTGTCTGCAGGTGAACTGACTTTAAATCTATTATCCTGTCGGCCTAGCTTCTCGTTAAGTGCAAGTGACAAATTGAGTTTCACACTGACTGCTGTACGATACGTGTACAAGATGTGTACTACGTACTATCAAACACAAACTGTCTATCAGTACTGATGGAAGGATGAAATGAAGACTGAAGACCGAGCAGCATTCTATTTCTGATGTAATATCGTGATTTATTTTTTGTTGTACAAGCTCTCCAAACTGGAGGATAAATAAAGTTATATACTTTCTATTTTTACAATTTCCACTCTCAGAATGTTCACTTGTAAATATACAATTGAATGTAAGAACAAGTGGCATGTGCTTGCTCTCTGTTCTATCACATATATTGAAACTAGCATAATGAGAAAACAAGTTAACAGATGAAATGACATAATCAATAACACTGCATCCTTGTTGTGATATATAAGTATACTTGCCAGGAGTATCTCCTTCAATCCGTCCATTCAGTGTGAACAAATTAAAAATGAAACAAAAATTTAGCAACAAATCCCCAAATCTATTTACAACACTATCTTCAGAGTAACGTAAATCTAAAGGAACTGGTTCTTCTTCTGGGAAAACATTATCGCATTTATCAGACTCAGGCTCTGGTGGTTGATTTCCATCTCCAATTCTGGCATTAAAGTCTCCTAAAATCAAAATCTCACAATCTGTAACAAAGTAAGGATGTTCAAGTAACCATTCCTCTAACTGTTGAAACAACGTCGATGCTGAATAACGTTGTAATAGGAAAACCTGCTGGTGGGATATAAATAGCAAACAATAATATGTCACGTTCACATTTTAACATTGCTTTATCAAAACGTAGAAAAACAACATTGTTTACATCAATTTCGATATTCGAACAGAATTTAGAGATCAACTTCTTCACAAAAGCATAAATTCCACCAGAAAGTCTGCCATATTTGGATAATTTTAATGCTTTGCTAAAGTAAAGGTCATACTGCCATAGTTCAGGTCAACTTCCCAATGCAAGGCATAACTCTTGCCAGTCTCCATTACTGGCTGATTTAGGCCTTGCAGTATTTCCTTAAAAAATCTGTGTTTAGAAATCCAGGCCCGCTATGCATTTATGGTGCAGCGATTCACTGTATTGACGCAAAAAGCGATGGAAATATCGCAAGGGTTAAATCAGCCAATAATGCAGACTGGCAAGAGTTATGCCTTGCGTTTGGAAGTTGAGTTCAGGTATACTGAAACAGGTATCAAGAAATGTTTCACATAAACATATCAGATCAAACTGAAGTAAGAAATCTAAAAAGTCTTCATCTTGAAGTTTGCTAGATAAACCATCAATGTTCCATGACATAAATTTAAGCTTGTAAGACACAGAGTCAGGTACAGGTTGAAAATGGTCAGTTCTTAGTGTACTCTCTGTTGAGTTACCAGTGTCTGATACATCATAGGCCCGGCCGACTTCCTATTGTGATGAATTACGTGCATTTTGCGAGTTTGTCCTAGAGTTAATCGGAGTAGATGTCAGGACTCTTTAACCACAACACTCACACTGTTAACAGGCCTGCCTGTTCTTGTTGGGATACCGTACGTTCGGTTAAGAGTTAAGCGAGGTTCCGGAATAAGTGGTACACGAGCCTTGGGTACAGTATATGAGACATCATTACGTTCAGTACGTACGTACGTCATCTTGTTTCTGAATATGATTCAAGATTCAAGATTTTTTATTGCACAGACACCCACATGGAGCAGAGTACAAATCTACAAACTATACATGGAATACGGACATTAGAGTAACAATATGTATATTGATATAAGTTTAGTGATATGTGGTAGTATATAATAAGGGAGACTTAAAAACATTTAATGTTACTATAAGGCATTATGGTAATATATGGTAACATGCATATAGAGGCAAAAGTGGTTAATATGTATTTATGATGAGCTAAATCTAAGAGAGTACATGTCATAAAGTAATTTCCCTATGGTAGTTCAGTATGCAGTTTTCCGTTCTTGAAATATGCTTTCATACCCTTCTCCTTATGTTCGTTTATAATGTCACGCTGTCGTTTGGTCAAATCATTTGAAACCCCAATATTTGATTTCTTTAGTTCTGCTCGGAGAGATAAAACTTTTATCTTATTCTCTGATGCAGTAAGTTTAGCAATTAAGGGACGGGTTCGTTGACCTGAACGTGTACCTACGCGATGCGCGCGTAAAATGTCTGAACGTGTCCACGATGGATTCTCCGAGTGTTGATTAAGCACATCCACGACAGTGTCTTTACAAGTGACATATGCCTCATTATCATCATTTTCTTTCACATTGTAAAACACCACATTGTCTCTACGACTATACGCCTCGAGTCGGTCTAGGTTATCGGCATGACGCTCCATCCTATCGTCCATTATGTCAAACTTTTTAACTATAGCCTCAATATCTGCATATATGGTTCTCCACTCTAGCAGAATCTTCTTCTAGACCATCAACACGCTTTGTCAGGTTATCACATTTATCATTCACTTCGCTTAATTGAGTCTTAATCGAATCCATCTCCTTTTCCACAGAATTTCTAAATTCTTTCATTCCGGTTTTACATCATGCAAGTCATTTATGGTGAGACTATCAGGACCTGGGTTAGATTCAACGTCGTTAGCAAGGATCAACTGATACCTGATAACAGATCTAATAATTGATCTGTAGAGTGTTAATTTGGAATATGTATTTAAGTTATCAAACCATATCTGATTATGAATGTCGATTGGGGAATACCTGGATATGCACAGTGCCCTGGTCACCAAGGGGTCCGAATAAAGACTATTTATATCAATAGCGGAGATATTTATCTATTTTTTTTATTTCTTCACCGATTTCGCTCTTTGGAATATGAGTTCACCACATCGTGTATAAACATTAAATGATTGCAAACATCTAAATTTAGAATTTTGAAAATTTTGTCCTAACAGCGATTCGAACCCGTGTGCCTGGTTAACATATTTAGAATCGAAACCATAACAGAAAAGTATCTTCTTTATATATACTCGTTACACACACTTCTGTTTGACTTACGACAAGCAACATGAAAACATGTTCCAAATGGTAGACGGAGACACTCTGAGTGTTTTATGCGTGACGAAACCGAAATCACATCTGTACGGCCTCGAATGTTCAAAATCAACAACACTTCGTCTGGCCTGTCACCGCCCTAGGATATAGCAATCATCTCCTTCTATCCGGCTGTACTGACAACTTGTATGAGCTGGGGCGGTGTTCTCTGTGCGCATTGCTTCATTGTCATGATCAGCTAGATATTACAAAGGCCCAGGGGCGGATCCAGGATTTTTGAAAGGGGGGGGTCCCAAAACAATTTTTCTCCACTCAGTGGGGGGGGGGGGGGGGGGGGGGGGGGGTGTAAATGTATATCCCAACTTATACATGGATTTGAAAAGGGGGGGGTCCGGACCCCCTGAACCCCCCCCCTTGGATCCGCCACTGAAGGCCTGCCCTACATCCACGTTAACCCTGCCCCAAAGTCTGTTTACAGTCACACTACGTGTCGTGGACTCAATTAAGCTGACCATAGGGGACCACGTCGACCACATACCACTCTCTTACACTGTCACTCCCAACTAATCTCGGGATTGTGTTTATGGAGCAGAGCCGATAAAGTATTCCAAATGATTCTCGATGAAATAGGAAGAACTGGAAGTGCATTTTCCCACGGCAAGGTGGAAACGTATCGAGATTCATCCCTTTTTTAAGGAGTAGGGTTGAAAATCTTTTCGTTACGCCCGTGTATTGGCCTCATTTGGCGAGTCGTTTGCATGATGCTCGTATTTTGATTTAAACTTATTTTATTTCAGAAAAGAAAAGGGTTGACAAACAAATGGCATTAGATAAATGTCTCTCCCAAATATGTACTTAGTTGCATAAGCCATTTATAACATATCACTTGCTAATATATACATATTACATAGCACATTAATTGTTATATTGATACCACACGTTTGCTCATTGAATATTATATTATTTGACTGTTGAGTAAATGCGTAATAAAAATCAACATCAACAAATGTGCATTTATCAATGAAAAAATAGTATTTTCATTACGCATTTACTTATGAATAAATACATGTCCCATGTTGTTCCTATTTCTGGTTGATTGATTGACATTGACCACACTAGCAGTGGATGCAGAGGGGGTTAATAAGGGAGTCCATACGTCGATATGTGTTCATACAAATGTTGGCTTTGCTAACTAGAGTAACGTCTTGACACGCCAACAACCATCCTCGGTTACCCAGGGTTTTATATATGCTCCGTTACTCTCCGCTGATATAGTGGAGAGTAACGGAGCGTATATAAAACCATGGGTAACCGAGGATGGCCAACAACAAGTTTACCACAATTGTGACGGATTTGATCCTGGGGTACAATGAATCTACAGCCTTACCCACTGGTGTCGCCACGAGCAGATGTTACGGGTGAAGTGGAAAGAAAGGCAATTCATACAAATGTTCCATCCATCAAGTCACAGACAATAGCTAGGGACGTTTAGTCATAAAATAACACGTTTGTTACCGATCTGCCCTTTATGCTGGATTATCGTTAGATATGGGCCCTCTCCTTAACTTTAATCGTAGTCCATATGTTAGAAAGAGGTTAAAGAAGTTCTTAGGGTTACGAACGTTTCGGGATAAAAGACCCTGTTCCTTGTCTGTTTGCAATTTATAATGTATTTCATGTGTTATGATGAACTATGACAACTAAAGTGTATCCTTGTGTGGATATTTGAATTTGTTTGCAGAGTTACCAATAATAACAAAAATTCATACTTGATGGGTCAAAGTCATTGATGGAATAGAAAAGTATCATATCAAAATGTTTCTACACTAGTCTATGTGAAGTACTTACTTAAAAATCATAAAATCGTCTTGGCAATGTATGTATGCATATTCAAAAATAGTTTAGAAACTGAACTGCATTTTTCACATGTCCATTTGGCGATACAAGACGAACCTGACCATGTAAATACGCTTATAATATCCTTTGAATACCTAATGTCGCGAATGTAACCAGTCTCACTTCACATCCAACGAGTTGTATAAATACCTTCACGTCTCTCTCTTTTGGAAAAATTAATTGAATGTCAATTTGATCCCCTTATCTTGGCGACACCCCCTTCCAACCATCTTTTTACAATGGCATCATGTTATATCCTTTTTTTTCCAGGTGTCACATGTCTAGACTTGCTCATGCTGTTTTACCAACTACGGGTCATGGAAGTCATTGTTAAAGGGGCAGTAGCACGTTTTTTCACTCATAAAAGTTGATGAAATGTATTTGAAAAATAATTACACCAACAGTAAACCATCATTCTCTCTTCGGAAAATAAAGTTTAAAATTAGTGTACATGTTTCGGTAAAGCCATGGGAATCGTTTTTGTAATACAAAATAATAAATTGTGTTCACAATAAAATGGCCGCCATGCAATTTTTGCTTTATACGCAACAAAGTTATTACCACTACAGATAATTGGTTTGTGTAATAAGATGTTTTACCCTCTAAAGTTAATTTAAATGACATTAACTATCATTATTAATAGGAAATTTGAAAAAATAAATTTTGCAAAAAACGTGCTACAGCGCCTTTAAGTCTAGTACTCGCTTAAAAAAAGCAAACATAAATGTCAAAACTAAAAACGAAATGAAATATATATAAATGGGAGCCTTTGAGATCTTCGAAATTTCAGATGGCTTTTTTCTAGACTTGCTAAACGTGATATACTTTACGGACGCCAAAACCAAACCAAGTTTTTAAAGGCTTTCGAATGTTCCATGTTTATTGCACCAATACAGCCAAATTCTGTTACAGAAATAAATGTACGGTCTCGTTTTATCATAATTCACGTAGAAACAGCTCCACTCAAACTGTGAACCTGTCAGTGTGTTGAAGTTGAACTTGAAGCCCACAAAACCTCTCTGTTGTCTGTTACATGTCATGGGGTCAGATTGACGACAGACACGCGACATTCACGTGCAGATTTCCACATGCTTCGCTCTGTCAAAAATAGGTCACATCCGGTCTAGTTCCAACCTTGAACATTGCACCTTGACCTTGTTGGTGTCCCTGACCTTGAAACATGACTTGTCCTGATGCACGTGTAGCTGGCGCTAATGATTGTATGTATACTTTTCATTTCTCATGACATCAATTTCATTTATTGTAAAAGTATAACAAGCAACAACACATAGTCAATCCTGTCGGGTGATTTTTAAATAAAAGTTTGAATATTTGAAATGAAAGATTTTGGTGAGAAGTATATGGAAGTAAGTTGTCTGTGCACACTAAACGTCCGGGTTTTTTTGCGATGCGTCATGCGAAGCGTTAAAAAACGAAAAAACGCAGACACTGTATATTGCATAGGCTGCGCACAATACGTCCTATGCGTCAATGCGATGCGATCCGATTCGAGATATTAAGAAGATTTAATTATTCCTGGACCTCATGGGAAATTTATTTTTCATGAAATTCGTTTCCTAAAAGATTATGAGGGTTGATCATTTGGAGATTGTGAAAATAATAAATATGTGTGAAGATTGTGATGTAACATAAATAATATTCGAAATTGTTATTTATTTCAATGTTTCAATATTTGTGAAACATCACATAATCATTAAAGGTTTTAAAAAGTAAATGTTTATTTTTTTTTCAAACTGATTAAGTGATTAGGAGCCTAGGAGGTCGAACATCAGTTAAATGTATCCATCCTCCACTGGATCTCAATCAGCATGAAGGCGTTGCCTACTATACCTGTTATAGCATATCGGAGAGCCACGAGTAGAGGTCGCTGCAACCTATCATCCTACTGTAAGCAAGCGTTCACGTGAAGTGGCGGATCCAGTAGGGGGGGGTCTTTCAAAAATGTTTGTTTTGCATTCAAATTCCTAGATCCTCCACTCCGACAAAGCAAAACAAGATTTCTCTATAGGATAAGGGTCACTCTCTATTGACATTCAGTTCATTCAGTCGCTTCTAAAAATACTTTTCCTTTTTTCCTATTCAAAGTTCCCCGACTCTCTCATCTTGAACTATAATAAGATCGTTCAGCTTGGTCGCAGATCTATGCTTCTGACAGTAGAGGATGTACGAGGTACGAGGACAGGACAGTGGCAAACTCAGCACATCTGTCAATACAAGTGGTATTACTACGCGTAAAGGGGTGAGATTGCATTGATGAGGTGCCTTGTAAGCAGAGATGAAGTAAGCCATGCGTGTTAGGTTGAAAGCCGAACGTAATAGTGTTCACTGCGTGACAGAATAATGGCTGTCTGTAATGGGGAAACGTCTTCAGAGTCAAATCAAAGTGCTGAAAGCAGCCTGGATTTATTCACTCGCTAGTAGTGGATATTGAAGTATATGGGGTGCCATCGCTATTAAGTAAGCTTACTAAATCATTTAGAAATCCTTCTAATTCACTTAGTAAGATGATTAAAAGAGCTAATCGGTATTTTGTATCAAGCGGGAAAATATACCCCCATTAAGTAAGCTTACAAATTCAACCGAGAAATACGCATAGCTGACTTTCATTCCAGAATTTGTGAAAATCTACAATCTCATTATATTGGCATATACTATAAAGTCAGTATAAATGTATGATGTGTTCTTTACTTTACTTCTTTATCTCTTGCCCACTTAGGTAGTCAGGTTTCCAACACACATTTCACAAACGCAGGCGATGAATGTTTATTAATTTAATCAAGCGTGATGATAGTTTGGCACGTGACAATCTGACAACTTCACTATTTGCCGATTTGCTGATGTGGTGATTTTGTCGAATTGATAATTTGGTTGAAAAACCTTGGAGTCACTTAGCTACAAATCTTACTAACATGGTCTAAATCTCGTGGATTCTTACTAAACTCTGGGGGAACTTTCTCACGACCATAACTACGATGCTTATCAGGGCTTCAGATGTTCAGGCTAGCCGGTCTAATAGACTTTACAACCAATTATTTTAAAAAGACAATTTAGAAGCTGGCAGGACAATCAAACCGTTGAAAGAAAAGGTTCCGGTAACTGTGAACTATCTAAGCATTTGGACAGCTCAAATCAGGGGGGAACTTTATGGGGGGTCACGGCATGGAGCTAGAAGGTCCGAGTGCCATTCCACTCTCCAGCATTGTAAGTGGAATAGTCTAACAAGACAAATAATGTTTATGTCTGTCCCACGTTTAGTACACTCAGACTATGAGAAAAGTATTTATTCTGAAAATTTCACCATTTTATTAAATGTTGAAAAGGAGCCTTCATTTTACAGATATGTAAAATTCCATTTCTTACAGTCATTATTAAACATTAATAAAATGGTTAAATTTTCAGAATTTTTTTTGTTCATAGTCTGAGTGTAAAACCATACGTGGGAGTATTCTTTGAGAAAACAAACTACAAATATGTATCCAAATTTGGCTCTTGCAAGTTTTTTTTATAAAGTCTGAAAAGTATTGCAAATTATTGATCGCTGTAAGAACGTTCAGAACAATAATAAACAAACCAACATGCATGATACTGTACTTTGATACATTATTTCCTTGATAAATTTAAAACAAGCGATTCAGAAATGTATTTTACATTTTTCTTTGTTCATTTTTTATCCGGTAAGGCATGAAAAGATACCATAGTACTGCAGTGGAGTATGATGATGTTCTGATATTGTGCATAAAACTAGTAATGATATAGAGAAACTAAAACGAAAACTAGAAACTGTGCATTGAAGAAGATTATACTCGCGAAAATATCTGATCCGATGTATTTCTGGGATGAGGAATTGCGGCATCGAGTGTAGACAAAACACGTGCTACAGCAAAAACAGAATACTTGGTTTGGTTTGATACTTAGCAACTTAATAAAATGCTCAATCACATTTTTGAGCAAAGACATATTAATTGGCGCAATATAAAAAAAAACTAAAATTAACCAACTATTTGAAAGCTTTTAAATTGATCATTCAAGCTGAGAACTTTATTTCTAAAAGAAACAATGACACAGATAAAAATGAAAACAAATGGTTTCATGTCATCCCATATTCCAGCTGTTAAGCATGTTTATTCACCTACATAACATATAATAGCAATGCATCATAAATGCTTACTGAAATGCATCAAGTCATGACATGTTGTAGTCCTACACTCATCCTCCAAAAAAGTATTAATTCGTTTATTTTTAAATACCACTCAATTGCTTGTCAGGGTCTAAGATCAAGACTACATGACTAGCCATTGTGTTGCCATCTCGTTTTTGCATGTTAAGTCTGACCACGTTATTAGCAAACCATGTCCCCATATCTTAACGCATGTCCAGTTTCTGGTTTTAGATCAATTGCTTTTTGTCATATCCAATCTGTACCGTACAACGAGTTGTATTTATAATTAAGAAATAAGGACTGAAATTGTAACGATACTGATTTTCTAATAAATATAATTATTGTCCTTGTGCCTAAACTACGTAATAAAACGATGTCAAAAACATCATGTTTGTTTCCAAGTTGACTTTCCCACATCACAAGTTACGTTATGTTGCAATATAAGGAAGTAACTGGTTGGTGAAATGTCACCTTTTTTTCAACAATTATTGACAACTATCGATTATAGGGCTATAACATTCGATATTTTGAAAGATGTTCAAACCGTTAATTAAAATTTTCTCTTTGAAGTGCTTCATAGTGCTCTTACAAGCCACTTATGACTTAAAGGCGGATACTACAGTTTGACTAGTTCACTTGAAAGAATGGAATTACTCTACAGTAACCGATACTCGCGTTCATCTCTCAGTATAAGGTAACATGTTATTTTAGACCCCCCAAAAATATATAACTTGTAGCTTTCGTTTCCATGTTTCGTAACAATGTCAGGCAAGCACATTCAGCATTGAACTGATTGATTTGTTACTTATTGAAATACGATAATTAAATCATTCTAATATATTTGTTCGAATATATTTATAATATTTATTTCTTAGGTTGTTGTTTATATGTCTAATGTAACACATTTGCTAACTTGCCATTTTCTAGACTAACATTTAGTGTAAGAAATAAATTAATAATATCAACGAAAATATTTTAAAAAACAAATCAAATAGTTATACAAAATGGAACCCAAAAGATGCCTGTATATCCTAACTGAGGCATCTAGGCTTGCTATAAGTATGTAGACTCGGCTGGTCAGCAATTGATTATGAACTCCGGGGTCTGGATAATAGATTAGCCATCTTCTAATACAGAACATTGACTTGTGTTTCAAGTGTTGAGCATCTGGTACGCATCTGAGTATCTATACTGGACCATGTTTTCAACACAAGAGATGGTATCAGTTCTCCTGACAGGGACAATGTCCGTCCTGAAGTGATGGGACAGTATATCTTAGAGCAACTTCCAAACGCAAGGCATAACTCTTGCCAGTCTGCATTACTGGCTGATTTAACCCTTGCGGTATTTCCCTCGCTTTCTTGTGTCGAGGCAGTGAATCGCTGCACTGGAAATGCATAGCGGGCCTGGATTTCTAAACACAGATTTCTTAAGGAAATACTGCAAGGCCTAAATCAGCCAGTAATGGAGACTGGCAAGAGTTATGCCTTGCATTGGGAAGTTGATCTTAGAGTTGGTCCATGCATGGTCCTTGGGAAACTAAATTCTTCCGTTCAAGGTCTTTAATGACAGTGAGTGGCACAGAAGCAGGGGTCCTCGGTAGTCTTACACTCAGACTATGAAAAAAGTATTTATTCTGAAAAAATCACCATTTTATTAAATATTGAAAAGGTGATTGTAAGAAATGGAATTTTCATATATTTTGTATAAAAAAGGCCCCTTTTAATTTTATTTATTTATAATTATTTTTGTAAAGTCTAAGTGTTAGACTAGGGTCCGCGGTATCATTGGTACATATGGAAGTGATAGACAGCTCTTTGTGATTGTTTAACAAGATAGATAAGAAGCAATTAAACTTAAATTAAACCATAAATTCACTGGCCTCTGTTCAATACCCACCTGCCCACTATATCGCAGACCGATACTTCCAGTAATCTGATACATCTTAAAGGGGCAGTAGCACGTTTTTTGCAAATATTATTTTTTCAAATTTCCCATTTATAATGATAGTTTATGTCATTTATATTTACTTTAGAGGGTAAACCATCTTTTTACACAAACCAATTTTCCGCAGTGGTTAAAATGATGTTGCGTTTCAAGCAAAAAATACATGGCTGCCATTTTATTGTGAACACATTTTATTATTTCGAATGACAAAAACGATTCCCATGGCTTTACGGAAGCATGTACACACTTTAAATTGATTTTCTGAAGAGGGAAGGATGTGTTACTATTGGTGACATTAATTTATTTTATATACATTTCATCGACTTATTTCATCGAAAAAACGTGCTACTGCCCCTTTAAAACACGCGGGTCTCTTTTAGTCACATTGTCTCAAGCACAACAGCAACAGTGGTTTGGCCCCAAGCTACAAACACGTGGGCATTGAATATACAGCCCTTAGCATAATGTTTATGTTTGGATCAAACACTCTTTGGAAAGTAGTTATTACTTTCAATTGAAATAATTTTGATACACTGACTATATAGTATGGCTAATTAGTTGTCAATAAAGGCACATTGTAGAGTACCAGTAATATGGAGATTGTTTTAATTAAAAGAGCACTATAGACTCAGGTGAAGTCATTGTTTTCTCAGTACTGAAAAGGCCACACATGCATGTGTCATATGAGTATTTGTAATTTACAAATTCTTTTCTATAACAATTTGTTTTCTTAAAGCGGCCGTATCATGTTTTTTTCTATGAAATGTATTTGAAAAATAAAGTCTCTAATAGTAAAACAGCCTTCTCTCAAAAATCAAAAATCAAAATCTTGTTACAAAATGAATATACATGGTTCCGTAAAGCCACGGGAATAGTTTTTGTCATTCAAAATAATAACATGTGTTCACAATAAAATGCATTTTTTGCAAAACCGTTATTACTACTACGGATAATTGGTTTGTGTAAAAAAGATGTTTTACCTTCTAAAGTAAATATAAATGACATAAACTATCATTATAAATGGGAAACTGCCCCTTTAGAGTCGTGTTTAAATAAATGTACATAAACAGTATTTATCACCCAAAACTCGCTCCCACAGTAGATATCGCTTGTGTGAGATCAATCGATATCTACAAGCGATATCTACATTGTAGATATCGCAACAATCAAATCGTCACAATCCTATTACATCACCAGTTAATGGCATCACAAGGCTTTGACATCACTGAGAACACTGCTGACAATGTTATGACGTCACAAAGTTGATGACATAACAATGCTATGATGCCACAATGCTGATGACGTCACAATGCTATGACCTCACTGAGATCACTGCTTAAGAAGTTCAATGGCAGTTTTGTGTTCATTCTTTTGCTAATACTTGTTGAAGTATGATTTTGAATGATAAATAAAATCTCACCCTCGTGTCTTCTGATATCAAATATATCAACACTCGTTGATTAAAGTAAAAATATCCTCGGCAAGCCTCGGATATTTGTAACTTTAATCAACTCGTGTTGATATAGTTGATATCAGAAGACACTTGGGTGAGATTCTCTATATGTAATAAGAATGTGTTTTTATGATTTTAACTTCATTTTACTTGTATGCTTATACTAATGCGTACACTCATGCTAATACTATGGCTTATCATAGGGCCCTATTATCAGAGCAGATTAGAAGAAAATGTTATTCGTTATCTATTATATTACTTTTACATAATATCTATCAGTTTCAATAAGTAATTAAAATAAAATTTAATTTTATAGAAAGAGCAACGAAATCATAGAGACAAACATATTTTCGAAGCATTTTCACTCCTACTTTTGCTAAATAGTTTTCAAAACGTTTATCTGTTATGCATTGTTTGTAAAATAAACATGATATTTGTGAATAGATTGAGTGCTGATAAATCTACAACATAAGTTTTGATAATTATCATTTTATGAAATGGCCTAAAGTAAGAATTTGTCATTTTAGATATATATGTGTGTTGTGTAGCATATATATTATACACTTTTCTCTAAATTGATAGGTAACTGACATCAGAAGCTGGACTTAATCAAGTTGACAGACGTCACAAGAAGGTAGCTGACCCAGGTGTGTTATTCACCATGCTCACTTACCAGACAGGCAACTGTCCATAGTCTGTCTGCGAAGAGACGAGGAAGGCTTCGCAGAATACGTCCATGGGCATGATGTGAAGGATGCACAGATAGAGGACATGCTGCTCATTCCCGAAGAAGAACTGTTGCAAGCACTGAGCGGACGACAGAGAAATTATAATATTGACGGCACAACGTGGAGCCAAGATTAATTGTTTTAGCTACACGGAATCACATAGGGAGGATATGTGGGTGTGAGAATATCCGGGGAAGGGGGAGGATGTTTACAGTGTATGTCACAACAGATTATGGAGACATAACTCAAGAGAACTATATCAGGGGAAGTAAGGGTGTGTATGGCCATTCTAAGACCAGTACTAACTGCGACAGGATAACCAAAATTTAGTATGTTTTGGGATAGAAAAGTATCAAATACATAGATAAAAGCTTATCGCTTTTTCCAGAGAATTTGGCCCAGATAAGCTGCGTTTTTTTTAGTGCGAGGCTTCCTTTATTTGAGTGAGTGCATATATGGAAATCTTTTTCTTGTAATAGATTCTGATTCTAAAATGTATTCCCTTAGTAGCAATATCGGATATATGTTTTTACATGTATATACAATGTATAATATGTGTATGTATATATGTCTAGTGTGTGTGTGTATTACTTGTCGCAAAATAAATACGGGTCTCTCCTAGTGTGTGTGTATTACTTGTCGCAAAATAAATACGGGTCTCTCCTCCAAATAAGTATTTGTTTTACTATTGAAAGTGGTGTGAAAACAACGAACATACGTCAACACCTCAGAGTAAGGCAACTATCGCCAGTGTGGGTTCGAATCCCGCATGGGACTCGGCCCGAAAAAAGTACAAGAATTTGTACCAATTGAAGGTAGTGTTATCCCAAATATAGCCATGTTATATTTGTTCACTATCTAAATGGCAAGTATTTCTAACATATTGAATAGTACATGTATAAGTTTTAATGAAAAACACAAAACCTTTACTGTTCCTTTTAACAGAATATCACAAAATATAACAGGTTACATTAAAACGTTATTATGAGAAAAGCTTTACAAGATGTTTTCACATCAATAAAAACCTTATTCTTATTTCACCACTGCATGTACTTACTAAAAAAGCTTTTAAATGTCGACTGTTTTACTTGTTGACATGTGTGTATACAATGCATGTGTTATTTGTTTATGGTTATATCAATATAAAAATTATACAATTGATATCTTAATTCAAAGCATACGATTTTCAGGTGTATTCTTAAAGTGAAGTACTTAACCTTTTCATTCATTTAGGCCTTCCAGTATATAAGAAACCTGTGCTTAGAAATCCAGGCCCAGTATGCATTTCTGGTGCAGCGATTCACTATATAGGTCCAACAAAGCGGGGAAAATACCGCAAGGCTTAAATTAGCCAGTAATGCATACTGGCAAGAGTTATGCCTTGCGTTTGGAAGGAGAGGGCCGCTGCCATATAACAATTTAAGAAACTGGTGTCAGCTACAGGAGGTTTGTACATGTTTGTAAAGAGAACTTCCTCACAGACTGGGCATTGGTTTGGGCAGGGACCTTATTTACGTCTATAAGGTCCCTGGTTTGGGGGAGAGAGTTGGAGGGGAGGGGGGTCAAGGACATTTTCTTATCAGGCCGACTGGCATGTAGTCTGAATGGGAAGGGCTAAATCACTGGCGAGGACTGCTGGAGAGTTTCGTTCCAGAAGAGAGCAGTAGAAGGAAGTCATAGGCGATAAGGAGTTGATTGAACTTTCTCGGAAACTGTTTATATCGCTGTCCCAGTGCAATTGGAAATGGAAATGAGACAGATATGTGTGTGACAGTTGAGAAAAACCTTGATATCAGCGCATACGGTTTAAACAATATTTATTTCAAAAGAAATGATTGGTAAACACTAAACAGGCTAGCAGCCTATCTTAATACCTCTCATACAAACATATATGTAAATACAATTTATGTTAATTCATCATCACTGACAAGAAGCAATCCTTGATATTTAACAGACGTGGTGAAAAGAAAAGAAACACTTTGATCGACATTGGACTTAATTTGGACAAATGAATAGAAACAGATTGGTATCTTCAACTTGACATAGTTTGTAAAAACCGATCAAAATTACGTGCGCTAGATTGCTGAGGCCAAGTCTTAATATACAATGAATTATTGAATTACGTTGGTTGTATCTAGTTCCAGTGTTTCTGAACACATGATGCACATCACATGATACATTTCGGTCAAAATGATTTTAAACGATGCAACGGTGTCAACGTTTCTTATTTCATCATCAAACATATGCCATTCCAACACAGAAGATTCTCTGTCGATATTAAACGATGTCAACCCTCCATCTAGAAGTCTTTAGAAATGCAGAAATGTGTGAGAAAAGGGGGTATGTTGATGTAGGCGAGTAATATCTGTGTTAGTAGAACAGTTGCTGTAAGCATGGTCACATTGTCTTCTTAATGGTATTTTGTACGTGTGAACATAAATTGATAAGTATTCTTCAACAAAACGTTGTCTGATGTTGTATCTAAACTTAAACATAAAACTAGAATTAGACAGATGCTTTCTATCATTGTAAAGCAAAGAGCTCGACAGCAGTGAAGTAAGTCAATGTAATTACTGTGTCGTATCAATATGATCTAATGAAGATTAACTCTATATAAATACGTGTGTAAGCTGTGTCAGATAAAGTTATTAAATGTTTATGACTAACAATTCAGCATACTACAGTGTTCAACTACCATATAAGGATATGTAAGGGAAGGTTTATAAGGCAAAGTACACTATTGAGAAATTGAAGACATCGTATTCAAATACAGTTGAACGTTTCTATCATGTCTATGACACACTTGCAACGGAATCGATAAAACCTTTCCGGAATGAGGAATCCCAGACTAAAATTTAGTCCATGGATTTTTAATGTAATGCTGTTAATTGTAATGTTAATCCTTGTGATTATATCTAATACTTTCAGTTCCATGAATATTCAATTTATCTAGACTTGCTGAATGAGGATCTACACTGTAATCAAGTCTCCTATGTGGTACACCCACGTGGCAGTCATGGGGCTGCTGGTCTGTTGCCAGACCGTAGACCAAAATATTCAATTGGCGACCAGCCCAGTCTAGAAGATTATAGCAATTCTTGAGTATTCACCACTAAACATCCAGGCACCCTTAGGACTCATTTTGTTTAACTATTTGAAATGTCTGTAAAACAGTTTTGTTGTTAATAAGAAAACAACGTTTCGGAGACTAAATGTTAGTCTAGGTGACTGCTGATAGGACCATACCCTGCTATAGTCTGTCATCCAGACCCTAGAGCAAAATATTCAATTGACGACCAACCCAGTCTAGAAAATGTTAGCAAGTCTAGATTACTCAGCTCTGAATTAAGGCACCTTTAGGGCTCCATTTGGTATATTTATTATCCCACCGGTATGTAATACCGTGGGATATAGTCATCACCCTGGCCGTCTGTCCGTCTGTCCGGCCGTCCGTCTGTCCGTCCGTCCGTAATCATTTCGTTTCCGGAGCAGAACTCGAAAACCGTTCAAGATGATATCTTTCTGAAACTTTGCATGTGTATTACCCACCAACTGAAGTGGTGCCTTTTGATATTTTCAGATTTCGGAAAATTTATTTTTCGTCGTTTCCATAGAAACATGTTGAAGTGGTACTTTGTTCAGAGACAGGTTCGTTTCCGGAGCACAGCTCTAAAACCGTTCATCATATCTTCCTGAAACTTTGAAAGTGTATCACCCACTAACTGAAGTGGTGTCTTTTGATATTTTAAGATTTTTTCTGAAAAATTAATTTTTTTCGGTTTCCATAGAAACATGAGAGGGATGTTGGTTGTTGTTGATTTTGACTGCTTCTGGATCAGAAGTCTAAAACCCTTAATTTAACATACCTGAAACTCAGCATCTGTAATACCCACTAACTGAAGTACGGTAGTAGATACACAAGTATCTGTCAAAGATGTGTTTTACAAATTTTGTGGAACCGGTGGGATATGTCATCTTCTGATGACTCTTGTTTGAATTGTTTGTAAAATGTTGCTGGTAAGAAACAAAATATTTCTGAGACTAAATGTTAGTCTAACCCTGCTACAGTGAGGTCAGAATTTAACAACGGGGCTAATAAAATTACCTGTCAGTCATGGGGCTTATCTGACGCGGGTTATCACTAAGCCTGACCAGAGATATTGAATATCAGGGAATATTAAAATATAGTCTCTGGCCTGACAGCCGACTTCCCTATTCCTTTTCTGATGCCCAGAGCCTTGTTAATGTGACGGTGATACGCACACAACGCAAATATTATAAGACTTTGAAAATCCCATTTATCTTAGACTCATGTTCAATATCAAATAACATGGTGATATTCCGTTAACTAATTTGTTTTGATGAGTCTGAGTATCGATATTCTATACAGAAACTCAACAAAAGAAGCGTCACCTCATGTTCAACTGAGTAAATATGAAATCGACTGTCGGAGAAAGTCCATTTTGAGTATCTTTGATAGACACAAAAACGTACTCTAAATTTCATACATCACATTAGGATGCTTTAATTTAATTTTATGTTAGTTCAAATACGCTTTGTTGAAATCATATTTTCAAACAATGGCCTGAAACTTTTAAGCATTTAAGTAAAAAAAAAAAGAAGGAATAAATACAGAAATGTAATTAGTTAAAGATCGATGCTGCCGACAGAAATAACCTTCTTTGACTTAAATTTATTGCCGCAGCAGTCCTGTAGAATGTCATAAAACACAGCAAAATGCTCTTTTTGACTCTCATATCACGTCTTGAAAAAGAGATTCCAAAATAACGATTTTTCAAACGCATGTCCGTAAGAAATATGAATACATGTAGATGATGTTTTAAAATTCAAAGTTAGTTTAGTTGGCTTCTAACGACATTATGTAGCTCATTTTCAGTCGTATTTATCACTTGTGAATTGAAATATCTTGAAATTTGTATTGTGACGTTTCTTTAAATGTTGAGTGTATTTCCTCTTTGATATTCTTTATTTGGTATTGCGAGTACTTCATAACAAAACATGTGTCTATCAAATACATTCAAAATGTATGTATGTTCTCAGGCAACAGTGATTCCATATCGTTCTTTAATCAGTTGAAAATAAAGTG
Organism: Gibbula magus; assembly: GCA_936450465.1. Taxonomy (NCBI): domain Eukaryota; kingdom Metazoa; phylum Mollusca; class Gastropoda; order Trochida; family Trochidae; genus Gibbula; species Gibbula magus. The sequence continues at coordinate 26,026,632 of OW388295.1, read as the reverse complement.
CCGTTTCATTTGTTACTTAGTGGCTATTCTATCCATTTGTATGTGTTATTATCAAAAAGTTGTTACTAATTAATACAAATATAGTGTTTTCCTCATTTCACATAATTCACAAAAACAAAATGGCGGATGTTCCGCTAGAACCATTTCTTTAACACACATATCGCTTCAGTTAGTTAGTTGTATGTAAAGGCGTAAGCTATCATCTAAATGATCAAACACAATAACACTTCTCTCAGGTGGTAGATAGATGAAAAATATTATAGAATTTGGTACACCATTACATTCACATTCGCTAACTAGCGCTTTCGGCCATGTTGGCTTCTTCAGGTTATATTAGGCTTTGGAAGAACGGAAAATTAGACATTTTGTCAAATGACTGACTGTCACAGGTAAAAGGTATTTGGGAAATAATTCTGGGTATTTAAGGTAAACTTTTATTAGATATGGAAATTATGTTAGTACAAGATGGTATCGACATAATGTACTTCCTTTGACTTTAAATCAATGACGCATCGTTGCTGTAGGACGTCATGAAACAAGCCAGAAAGCCATATATTTCACTCCAATAACGACAATTTTTAAAAAGCCGTGTTTTTCAGAATTATGAACAGATAATGTTTCAAAATTTATAGACAAGGTTAGTTTGCTTTTAGAGACATGTTGTAACTATGTTTCAATCTTGTTCATCACTCGTTGATTAAAATATCTTGCGTTGTTGTACCTATTAGTCAGCGCATCAACCTATTCACTTGTATAAACATTTTCTCCATATTTTGTATATTCTACTTAAAATTGTGCCCTGTATCACTTGCTTGATATCTACACCGAAACGTCGCCCTCTTACAATAAAGAAGTTGTAATTCCATAGAACTGGTTTCTCATTCAATTTAAATACCTCTCAAAACAATTCTTCTTAATTCTATAGTTAATGTTTTTGAGTTATTATTTTAAACTAAGCATATTTTTAAAACTATTTCACTTCTTAATCGCAAGGGCTTGTATGCTCGGCCGCTGTCTCATCACCTTATAAATCAGCGCAATCAGGAATCCCTACCGGCTGTCAGTTACGTCATCTCATATAGTTTGGATCTCTGGTCCTTTGTGCAGCCTCATCCATCTGGACTGCCGGTCATTGTATTACCCTATGTAGATACTATGATGTAACGTGTATGTGCTAAGAGGATCAAGCTCCACCAGGGACCGTCTCATGATGGTAATGTCTGTTTGTTTAGTCCCTGGGTCAACCAATGCCTTCAGGGGAATAGTGACTAGTATAGTTTGAATAGAATAGTTTGTTTTGACAGCGATATCCTCACCAGAACGCACTGTTCAAGTTGTGTGCACTAATGAAGAGAAGTTATACAACAAGCAGGGTTAGGGTGTTGAAGAGGAGACAGACAGACAGAACTATTTTATTTAAGTGTCACTCGACAGTTACGTGTTATAATAAAGTCAATGCATCACACTAAAAACTGACAACCAGCCACACCCGGCTTATGATATAGAGGATATTTGACATTTCTCGTCGAATACCATGTATATCTCATCGAGTGAAGTAGAAATGTATATTTTCACGAGTGGCGCAGTTTCTACTTCACGAGATGAGATATACTTGGTATTCGACCAGAAATGTCAAATGTTCTATTTATTAGATTTACCCAGTTATGTATAGTTCGAAAATGACGTTATTACAATGAAAGGAGCATCCATGCTCCCCTTGCTTTATCACGGTCTTCTTATGACGTCATCCTATTGTTATGATGACGTCATACGATCGAAAGTGTTCTTTCACGCAGTAGAATAACATGTTATTTCACTCAGTGAAAATACGGCTTTTATTTTAACCGATAAATGCCGTATTTCACCACTGAAAATATAATAAACACTATTCTTACACAGTACTATATATGTACAGCAAATTACAATAAAATACAAAAGTAGCGACAAATAAATAGATTTATTACCCATATGATTGAAAATAACCGAGTTAATATTATTGATATGAGCACATGTGCACATATCACGTTTGCCTAGCAACGATTGTTTCACCGCGGCTTCCCGTATTTTGTCGTCTGTGACGTCATAAAACGATTGTTCGTGACGTCACTGTGGCTTGCCGTCGCAAGAGAAGTGGGCCGCTTTCTGAGTATTTTTATGCGAATCACATGTAATAGAACGGGTAATAAAGAAATTATTACACTCGAAAGTGTGTCATATCACTTTTACGAAACTCGTGCAAATTTGTGTATAGCCCTCGCTCTCGCTCGGGCAATACAGAAATTCACACTCGTTTCGTAAAAGTCATATGACACACTTCCTCGGGTAATAATCTCTATATACATATTATATAAAACTTTGGCGCCTTAAAAACATATTTTTAACCGTGTAAGCAAAAATTGGCACCTTCAGCTTCATGAACCCTAATGATATTTACAAAAAACTGTAGTTTAATTAGTTGAGAGAAATAAAGTAAAGTGAGAAGCACGTATATTCTTGGTGTTCATTGTCTGTTACTGTCTGCTTGTCAAACATGGCTAAATCACTGGTCAAACACATTGGGAGTTGTAAGTGTTTCTTCAAGGTCAACTTTCAGTTCCCGGGTCAGTTAGTTCATACGGGGTTCAGTTTCTAGCGGGTACTGAGCTCTAGGGTCGACGACTCAATTAAGTGTGGAGATACAAAAAACTGACGACAGTAGGTCTTATACAAGTATTTGAGTGGAGGGAGTATTTCGAGTAAGATGACCGAACGTGAAACACACCTGATTTAACCATTATTGACTGGTGTGAAAGACCACTATTGATTTTCGGTTCGTGATAACTTGTTTATCTAAATCGAAGCCTTATAGGCCAACGTGTATGTAAATATAGCCATGGGCTCTGTAGCTCAACATGATTTGTATTGTTTAATAATATCTACAATTTAGAATCCCCCATTGCCTACGAAGTCTTAGTCCTGCTCCATGACTGTGTATTATTAAGAGCCTTTAATACAGTCTAGATTTATATTCAACAAGTCTAGATAAACTGAATACACATATGTATATGGAACTGGAAGTATAAAAAATATGTAATCAAAAGGATGAAGGTAAAGTAATTATAAAAATTCCATAGACTAAATTTTAGTCTAACGAAGTCTGTACATAACGTTTCAGCTAGTCTGTCACCCAGACCTCTTAATTGTTTAAGCGCCTAGGCAAGTCTACAACTGGCCTGCAAACCCCCCCCCCCCCCCCCCCCCCCCCCCCCCCCCCCCCGAAAAGGTTTCCAGATCAAAACAGAAAACTTCCAATGGGCATACTAGAAGACGTAATTAATTCATTAGTCATTACTGAAAAATATTCATACAATCCTAATCTTATTCCCGATCAAAATAAGGTGATTACATTATATTTGTATGATTTGTATGACTTTTTTTGTGTACATGTACTGGCAGTAGAAAATCACTGTCTTTTGAAATATCCACTTTTGTTTTAGGAATATGGTAACACTAGAGCGCTAATGTCATTGTTGTATCTCACCCTTAGCGCTAATGAAAAAAAAAACTGAAAAAGTTTTGTCTATTGGATTGCCTACTTATATTAAGTGAAATCAACAAACGTAAGGAATCCTTTGAATATGTAATATTTAAATATTGAAAATGAACACATCTCAGAGGCTCCTTTTATTTTTTTTCTTAAATTTAAAAAAAAATAATTGTAGAACAAAATTCATTTCAGAGGCTAAATATTGAAAATGAACACATCTCAGAGGCTCCTTTTATTTATCTATTTTTTTTTAAATTTAAAAAAAATTTGTACAACAAAATTCATTTCAGAGGCTAAATGTTAGACTACGTTTCAGCTTTCTAGACCTTTTCAGACTGGAGAGGAAGATGATTATAGGCATTAGGTCATGACCCCTGTGACCCATATTTGGGATCACATGGTCACCAAATTTACAATTTATAATCCCAATTGGCCAAGGACTTCGTACATAAAATTCAGCTCCCTAGAGCCAGCGGTTCTGAAGAAGTCGAAAAAGCCAAAAGTTTACGGACGGATGGACGGGCGGACGCCGGACGCCATGCCATAACCCATCGGGCCTTTCCAGGCCACAAGAACTCGATATCGTATTTAAAACGTAGATAAAACATAGGTAAAAAAAACAAAAAAACACCCTACATCAAATAGATATAGATTTGAGTTTTTTTTTACCTCAGATTTCTCTACGTTATAATTACGATATCGACTTCCTGTGATTCAGGTCTGATGAGGCAAATAATACCCTTAAAATATCGGGGTTTATAAATACTGTTTGTATTTTTTAGTCTGAAACGTTATTGTTATAAAGTTTAGACATAATGGAATGAACTTGAACTTTGGATTAATAACTATTTACCACAAAACATCATCTTTTCGAATTACTTGATTTGGTTTGTCACATTACATAAACATGCTCTGATGAATCAAATCATTATATCAGCCAAAAAATATATAAATATATATAAAATATACATGCAATATTAAAAGCATACTCCCTAAATTCAGTAATTACCAAAAAATTCTGAAACAGATATTTCTAGTAGAAAAATTCATTTAAGAAAGAAACAATGAAATTGAAATATTCAAGAATACGTGGAACTCACTCATTCCAGTACTTAACAATTGATTATCTCTGAATACTTCGGAGCAAGTATTTTCTTTGTATATCTCACACTATATATCAAATGTATATATATTCGTTCTGTAACCAATGGGAACTAATAACAACATAAATGAATTTAAATAAACAGTTATCGCCAGTGGCAACGGAATTACTCAAGAAAAGGAATATATGTTCTAAAACTCATAGTCACTCAGACTCTGAAAAAAATATTATTCGTAAAATATCTCCATTTTATGAAATATTCAAGAGGAGCGTATTAGAAATGGGATTTTCTCTGAAAAACAAATCCTTTTCATTCCTTGATAAATTGGTGATATTTTCGGATTAAATCTTTATTTCAGAGTCTTAAGTGACGAATGAAAGTGTTAGACTATAGAATTCAAGGACAGTCGATTCATGACTTATCTACCCAAATACGGCCCGGTTATTGATTAAGAGCCTAACATCTTTGATATTCATTAATCAGCCAATGAATAGAATAATCAGAAGAATATTGTTATTGCATTACGTATCACGTGATCTTGCATGCAATGTAGAATAGCAATATAAACCATTTTGTATGATAAAAGAACATTGCAGACATGAAAAGAAACCCTGAGGTCTGTATGGGACACCATGATTGATCTAACATTCAGACTCAAAAAGTTGTAATTTGTAAAATATCACCATTTTATTAAATATTGAAAACGAGTATTGAAAAGGTATTTAAACAGAATCTCATTTTCAATATTTGATAAAATGGTAATATTTTTTTTATAATACGTTTTGTTCTAAATGAGAGACCAGCCGGCTGTTCAACAAAATGAAGCGCTTCGTAGCGCTCATTGATCGCTCAATGTAGCGCTCAATGAGCGCTTCTTCTCTCTTGAACGACACAGTGCAAATTCCTAGAAGTAGCTCGCCTTGCTACCTAGCGCTACATTGAGCAATCGCGTTCAAGAGAGGTTTAAAAGTATTCACTAATTGAGCGATTACTTTGAAACCTATCTTGAACACGGCCCAGGTACACCATTACGTGGCCAACGTAATGGTGTACCTGGGCCGTGTTCAAGATAGGTTACAAAGTAATCGCTCAATTAGCGGGCCTGGTGACACTTTGACATTGCATAACTCGGTGTGACGTCACATTCACCTTTCCGTCCCCTAGCTGCTACTACACTCCGGAAACATGCCACGTGTAGTGATGTGTAACTGGCCCACGTGCACCTGGACGCATTTGCAATCCAATCTTTACCATCGTCAACATTATAGGCCTACTATACATGTAGGCCCTAGATTCCTTGATAGAACATGGTTGACGTATGGTCAAACGGAGCAAATAGTAAAGAAAGATTTATAATAACAAAGTCCGTGTCCACCTATGCCTAGCTATGAGGGATGTAGAAGGCATATTCAGCATAGTTCATGTCATACCTTATCAGGAGGTAAATGTACGTTGTGAAGGTTCAATAACATTATTTATATGAAGGGACCGAGATTTCAAGCCGGGCATTTGATAAAGCTTCAAACCTCAGCATCTGAAACAAGTGCAGCAGATAATTTCAACAAACTGTTCGTTGGGGACAACATTATTGGCCGTGATATATTTTCCAATATAATTTGTTTTTAAAAGAAATCATGTTAGGTCTACATTGTTAGTTTGATACTATCATGTACCACAAAGTCTAAATAGCCCTCTAGGTTTAGGCTATTAATGTAACGTTTAATTATAATCCGACAGTCTGTCTGTCGCCTTGAGACTTTTGACCCGGACTAACGTGTACGCCTGGAACTTGTTACTCAACGGAAGTGAACGAATTTCTCTGCGAGAGTCCAGTTTGTTTTTGTGCATTTGGTGTATGAATTTGTTTGATAAATCGGCTTCAAGGTACTTATGACAAAATATATTTCAGGCTGTAAAATAGTAGACATTAGTAGAAATGAGAAGCTGGGCAGAACTAGCTTAAAAGAGACAGTTTTATGTGAGGCTGCACCCCGAAAAAATATATTTGCACACACACGCGGTCGATATATTGTTTTAAAACAAACATACGATTTTTTTCAAGTATTTGTCCAAAGAGGCTGATACATATGTTTATCATAACTAGAAAATTTAGTAAAAATCCAACGAATAGTTAGTGAGATATTTACTTTCAATGACCGCTGGTATAATATCGTGGTGAACACGTTCCTGAAGAAAACCAACAAGTGGCTGTAATTCGTTCACCAGCCCCGTTTAGTAACTCGTTCACTATGTTTTGACACCACGTGTGGTTCAGGGGTTCTAATTTTGTTATTTGTCAATAATAAGTCTCAATATTTGGCATATATGTCCATGTATGGACATTTCACAACATGGTAAAAAAAAATATGACTATCTTTATGGATTTTCCGAAAGCAAGGTAATATCAAACACACGTAAGTTCCACATGCGAAGTTCGACTCCTAAATTGTGATGTAACAGTCGACTGAGGGCACATAATGACATTTTCTTTCGTCTACGGCTTCACCGGTGTCTACCATTTTACAGCCTGAAACATTTTTTCTCATAATTTATACCACAAAACCGATTTATCCAACAAAATCCTACACCAAATGCACAAAACTAAACTGACCTCTCGCAGATAAATTCGTTCACTTCCGTTGAGTAACACTTTCCAGGCATACACGTTCCTACGGTGTGAACTTTGTAGATTCAGGTCGGTTATTTTCCAGCCTTAATTTGTTTCATAGAGTTAGACATATAGAAGGATACAAATATTTTATGTAGAAGAGGCGGTTATAAATACACGTGTCAGTTGTTTCATTCTCTGATAATGCCACCTGTTACACAGTCAGGTTGGGGGTTAATTGCTGCCATATGCTACCGCCAAAGGGCCAACACGTAGGTCTACAATTATTAGGCCTATAGGCCTACATATATAGGCTATAAATCCGACGGCCATCACCTGAAAACTTTAATTTTGCTATTAAATTAACAAAACTAATGTCGACATGGCTAGGCCAACTCTTGAGGTTTATGCAATGAACTGCTCCAGGACTGTACATCCTTTTGAAACATGCTAGCTTAGATTTTTATTATTTGTGACGCTTCACGAGTGTTCAATCGATCGTCCGTGTCAATTTGTCTCCTTAATTCACTCTCGTTAAATGCAGAAAGTGAAATTAATTAAGTGATTAATGACCTGCACATAAATGCCATAGTTATCGGTTAAAGGCTAATTCTTGGTCAGGGTTGTCAAATCAAAACAATGCGATGATGACCCTGGCGACACGTGTTTCGTGGGACGAAAATAGAATTTTAAACTGGGTCAGTACCCTTTCGTGCAGCTTCCCGCCAATGTTGCGTTTTAGCGAATGTTTTCCAAGTTTAGTTCCGATGGAACCGCCTCTTACTGCCTTCTAGCAAACTAAAAGGAAAATGTTTCTGAGAAATAAAGTAGAAAATAGATAAAGTGGTGACATGTAAAATATTGTTACAGTTTATTTCCTTTTTTAAAGATAAGTTCTTTGCAAAATCCAAAACACGATTAAAATAAATATTAAATAAAATTCTATATCGATTTAAGGTTAAATCAATAAAAAAAATTAAAAAAAACGATGAACACTTATATCCTACAGGCATTTGTACATTGATGTCATTGTGTCCGTCTGATTGAGAATTATATTCATACAATGTTTATTGATACATGTCCGTCAACTAATCTGTATATGCCGACTTTGTAGATATTTGTAGAAGTGAAGGCTATATATGCAGACCTATCCTCCAGTTCTCAGGTGTCGTATATAGAAAAAACATTTTGAAGAAATACAGGGCATACTTTCGGTCAGTACAAGTCTCCTTAGGTAAATATATAGTTTCTATATGAATAAAGAATGAGATTTCGATAAGTATAAGAATTTGCCCTGACTTATTAGAGCCTTGAATTTATATATTTATTTATTATATGGCCCGGTCTGAAGTCATTCGCGATCACTCATCAAGTCGGCCTGTGACAGACTTGACACAACCAACCGTATTTTCCTCTAATAAGCATGATAAGGGTACAGGCTGATAATTACCCCGCTTATTGGTGACCCGGAGTCCCGGCCCTCATTTTAGTATCCCAGCTGGTACTGATCACGTGCTTGAATCATTATACGACCTACTAGTTAGCCTGTGTACGACCTATTAGTTGGCCTATATCGATGCGATATAAACCGGCCCCTATTGGAGGCCCGGCTCTTATACTCACATTTACCTCTTGCTGCTATTTTGAGGCCCGACTCCTATACACGAGAGGTTAGGTGCAATAACGCCTACAGGGACAAAAGCCTACGGGGATTAATAGCTACAGTTTGAGTTGTGACAGCGATACGCGGTAATGAATGAAATGAAAATTAGTGCACAAAGTAACGGGTTGTAGGCATAAGTGCACAAATTGATGGGCCATTCCACTTTGATGAAAGGTTGAAGGCTGTAAAAATCAAAACCACTGGCGTATAAAGTTGTTTGTTTAAGACTCTAGGCGTTTGTCCCTGTAGCCGTTAGTAGACTCCACCATACGGGACCCGATCACTTTTCGAGGAAATACGGTTAATAAGCCGTGTCGACTTCACACGCTCATTACGTAAATGTTTGTAATTTATCGTCATTAACTGAACCCACTTGAACCATATATTGAAACTCCCTGTAGCGTGGTTATCCAGGGGAAACACGTGGGATCGGTCATCCGTGAACAATTGCCAGCGGATTAGTTATATACACTCAACCGCAAAAGAAATGTCACCACAGTGTATACAACAACATACTGCTGCGCATTTTGATTGTATTCGATAGACACTTGAAGGAGTGCCCACAATTTCATACAGCAGAGTATGATATCTGATTTTATGTTTATGTCAGTTGAAATACACTTGGGGTGCTGAAATCGTTTCTTTAAAATGGTTTTTGGGCAAAGTGTTTGACATTTAAGTAAAAAAATTGTGTAAAATTTGGAAATGTAATTATTAATAAATATGTTGTCATAACATGGTTACATTTGGGATATTCATTTCTAAAATATGTTGTCGACATAAATCACCTTGTTAAACTGAAATTTGTTGACGCGTCTTTACTGTAGGACATCAGAAAACAAGCCTCCTATCTAGTTAGGGAGATTCGAAAACGACGATTTTGAGAATTCTTAAAATGTGTGTCTCTCAGCAATATGAACAGAAAATGTTGTGAAATTTCAGTTTTAGGTGGCTTCTGAAGACATGGTCTATCCTTGTTTCAGTCGTGTTTATCGCTCGTGAATTGAATTATCTTTTGTTTCTTTTGCGGTTAAGTGGTCTGTTTGAAAAACGACTAATTTGAGTTTTGCGTTCTAAAGCTATAGATACATATATGGATATTTAGCCGTTCTTAAATAGAAAGATTATAGACACAATTCTTTAAATTAGTGTTCTAGCTAACATTATTATTATAAACTCCGGATTCTTTTAGTTTCATTTGAATTGTGTATTGGAACAGAGACCATAAATTTATGTTATTGTATTAAAATTATTTTATAGTCTTTGACTGGAATTACAGGCTTTGAACTCTACTAAGCGCATGAGACAACTTTGTAATATCTAAATATGTTCGTAGTTGTATAGTAGTGTATTTAGTATCCGCCCTTTTGTATGTAAATGTTAATGGATTATATGTTATGTGCAAAATTGTCTTTTAAACGGTGAGACAAAAATAACAATTTCTCTGTCTGTCTGTTTATAAATAAACTAAAACCGGCTATTTGCGACCGTTACGTACTGTTAATCCTGTATCGTCGTATATCTAGCAGCTGTCACTGGGAAGTGGGGCGTGTTCATTTGAGTGTGACCACCATTGCGCTATTTTGGGTTGCTGTACTGTTACCAGGATCTACTGAAAGTCACCATCATATCGGCAAAAATCCGCCATCTTGGTTGGTTTCATTACATGAAATGAAAACCATGCTGTATCCTGACTAATGTTAACTTTAACAAAATGAAACAGATTAATTTATAGAAAATAAACAAAGTGACAATTAAAGCATCGCTCGTTAGAATGATCACCGGCGTTATGTCGCAATCTCATTAAAATCAGAATCAGATTGTAGTTAAGTTTCACTACGTAACACATTGTGTAAGGAAGTTTCACTACGTGACACATAATGTGTAAGGAAGTTTCACTACGTGACACATATTGGGTAAGGAAGTTTCACTACGTAACATATATTGTGTAAGGAAGTGTCACTACGTAACACATGTTGTGTAAGGAAGTGTCACTAATTACGGTCTGATTTTAATTAGACTGATAATCCGTAGCGAAGTTTTCCCTACTTAATAAGTCATTTTTCATTGTTTTTAATTTCTTACGAGTGTACGCTAGTCCTCCTCAAATTGTCAAATGTTTAGTAATCAACATGTGAGCCTCAATGATTATGTATCAACTGCACGGTGTTTGAGTCATGTGCTGATAGCATATATATATGTCCTCTCGAATTTCGTTTCGACAAATATACCCCGATAGAACCCCATGCTGTATTTGTAATTTTATTAAGTACAACTATAATAGACCCTAAACAATGTGTGAAATATTAGTTTGCTTTCTATTTCACCGCAATCTAAATATAGCATTAGATAAGTTTTGTTTTACGATTAAACTATACTTTTAAAATAGAAAATTTCAATAATGCCGAATAACAAAATTAAACTGTTTTCTTTTTTTTTAAAAGAAGAAAGTTCTAGTATTCGCAAGTTAAAACTCGCGCCAGATTATACGCTGCAGCTAAACTTCACAGCTAGCACAAAAAAAGTTAAGGAAATACACAAGCCTTTAATGACTTCGAGGGACGATTGTTACACCATTTTATTTGATAGTGTCTGCAGCAGATAAAGCTTTTTAATGGTTTTATCTGTATTTTAAATTTATATTAATAATAAACAATGTCTTATTTTATTATATAATGTATGTTCAGGGAGCTTTAATAATAATAATATGTCATCTCGTATAGCGCACTAATCAAACTACTCAGCAGTTTCTCAAGGCGCTGACATTATTACCCTGACGGAATTGTATTTCGGAGCAGCCATAAGCGCTTCACGAAACCAACCGTTAATTCAGGTCCCCAATTATACAGCTGGGTGGACTGAGTGCAATGTGGATAAAGTGACTTGCCCAAGGACACAACACAGAGAGAGACCCAGGTTACAAATTGTAGGTGCCTCCACCGGGAATCGAACCGGGGTCTTTGGCGTGAGAAGCCAGCATGCTAACCACTACACCACTGTGCTTTACAATTAAGATAAGATAACACTTATCACTCAAAATGGAATTAAAATATAAAACAGATTATTGACATGATGTAATTTATAACACATTATATATGGACACAAATTTACAACTCAACAATTCAAAAAAAAAATTACAAGTTAAATTCATAGTTATGAATTCTTGGATGACGACTTTCGACACACATGTCGACATGTCTGCTTCGTGTTGCTTGAAAAAAATACTTAATGCATGTTTTGGGTTTAAACATATTTATTTAACTAAAATTGGTGTGCAATAATAGGTTATCTAAAACCGCTCCAGAATAAAGGAATTGTGAAAATACAATGCATGATAGATTTACAAAATCAACGATAATACGCGCAATGGCGAATGCGCAATATTACTTTAAAAAGGAAGATCCTTAACAAGAATAACAATTTCTTCTGGATATCACACTCGCTTTTGATTTTTGAACGTGTGTTTGAGTCGAAATGTATGTGAGCAGTAAATCGTGCTGTCATTACAAGAGCAGAACAGCTTCTTGCAATTTATTGCGAGGATTATCAAAGTAAAGATGTTGTACAATAAATACATAATCCATAATAATATGGATATACATTGGGACTGATATCAAAATGTTACATTTAACCACTTTTCTGTTACGGGAACGAGTTCGTTTTGGTTACGAACGCCCAATGGGTACGAGTTCGCTTTTGGTTACGAATGCGCCGGGCCTGCAGCCCGAAAACCTTTGTTGCAATCGATCGAACGCACGACACCATTTTCATTGGCTGGTTTCAGCCCTGAAGGATTCATTTAGTAAGAAGTTATCAAGCAACGAAGACGTGTATAAGAAGACTTGTAAGTTTAATTTGTGTGACAAATTGGGCCGACTTTGTTGTTGGATAACAGTTTGCATATTGCAGCGGTCGTAATGTTTCATAGTTGTGGAAGCAACCACCATGCGGTTATAATTCTGTGCCACCACCGTCCGCCATTTTACTTGTGAAGTTCCGCTGTGGATGTTACCCAATGTGATGGATTTGTATTCTTGAAAAATTGTGACCTGTTGGTGAAAGACTTTCTGACTGGGTTGTTTAATGGATGTATTTTACTTCCACACGGTGAATATAATGTGTATATGTGATTCATTCGGAGACCTATTTGAGTGAAATGTGCACTAATTTTTGGAGTTGTCTGTTTACATGTGTAAAGAAAGTGAACTCGTTGTCATCCTTCGATATCCATAGTTGGGCATAGCCACACATTGGTATTCCATCTCCTTATCTATTAACTCTAATTTCTTTATTCTCAATCTGTATGTTGAAAGTTGTCTTTTGAACATATAGCTACTTTCGGTTTCTCGAATTTATACAAATAATAACTGTCCCCTGAAGCCATGTTCTTATTCTAGGAAGTGAGTACAAACGAAAGTAGCATAATGATTATAGATGTTTAGAATAACAGAAACCATTTGAATAATTCAAACACTTGTTAAAGAATTCAGGATACAAACTACCAGGTGAAACTATCTTTATCTAATCTGAAATTAAGAAGATAGACAAAAAAATTATTTGTTTGTGTACTGTCACGGGGAGTTGCGGGGCCCTTGAAATGGCTACGTAGGTCTGGGAGTACTGCACTTTACTGGGCACTAGTAATTATCAACTACGTTTCACTACCAACGCTCGCCGCTAATGGCTGCAATACTGCCGAAGCGGCGTTAAACAATAACTCACTCACTCACTCACTACCAACGCTTACACTCTGATTAAAATAGGCAGTTTTTCTGAGGAGTAAAAGTTGCTCAATAAATACATTTGATAGATTTATTGGGATATGAACTCCAATAGTTCGTTTTGGGTACGAGTTTTCCTACAGCCTTCCAAACAGTGATGTGATTAGTTAGCTATTTGACTGGGCTTTGTATGCGGTTGACTGGTATGGAACACACGTCAATACAGGGTGTCCTCAGACCTTATGGCGAGGAATCTAATATAACAAGTTCGTATCCCAATGAGATGCAGAAAACTTGTACCCAAAACGAACTCTTCCCCACCGGGAATTCGTACCCACAGATAACCTGTACCCAAAAAAATCAGAACTCGTACCCACTTATTTTTTTTATAGATAAATAGGAGAGGCAAGACAATAATATTGCTATTTATAATAAGACAATATACAACCATAGTTTTGTACTACAGATAGATACATACTTTCGTAATAGAAATAACTTTCGTATTTGTATTGTATTGTATCTGCCCGAACACACTCCAATTCTTCACCTTCCATACGGGATGGTTTATTTAAGTATTGTTCATATATGTGCAAAGTTCTTGCAGGGGTTGGGTAGTGGCTTGAACCGACAGCAGCTTTGTTTTTAATTGTAATTATAGACAAATACATTATTCTTGATTGATAATAATATAATACATTAGTTGTATTTATATAATTAATACATCTAATACCAAAAATAAAAAGTGAGTACGAGTTCTCCGGCAGATTTGGGTACAAGTTCTCTGATTTTTGTGGGTATGAGTTCGTTTTGGGTACAAGTTTTCCTACAGCCATCCAAATCTGAACTATTTTGCAAATTGAATTCTTCAGAACATGGTCAATTTGAATCAGACTGGCTAGGCCAACTAACCCTAAAAGCTTGCCAAAAGGTATCCAAAGGTTAAAGAAGATACCATAGTCTACATAATTTACATGGTGAGATATCAACTGTCAAATATTCACTTGTGAAAATCTCGACATCTGAATTTGGATGAACAGTTTTAGTACAGTGCTGTAGTGTAAACTTGATACAAGACATTTTACACGAAAAAGAAAGTCTTTAGTGGCTAGAGCAATCCCTCTGATTTGATCATGTAGCCAGCGGAGAAAACTCCTGCTTACCCGACCATCCATGACGGTCTGTTTTCATGTCAGATGTTCAAAATTTAGAAACAGTCTGTCCATTGGTCGTGTAGATATTTTACTCTGGAACAATATATTTCTCACAATATTAACAAGAAGGGTAATCTTTCATCAGTAACGATATTGTTTAATGTGTAAAACATGAATTCAAAAGGGTTGCGGACAAATATAGTATTCAGCTGCATCTGTCTGTACGTACGAAATGGAATAACTCAAAGACTATTCACTGGATTCTTTTCTTATTTTGCATATGGTTTCATCATAGGGATAGTAATGTTCCTACTGAGTTTAGTGACCTTGACCTTCATTTTACCCTTGTCAGCGGGATATCTCAAGAACCATTCACTGGATTCTCTTCATATCTTACACAAAGCTTCTCCAAGGAAAGACAAAGGGCTGATTAGATTTTGGTGACCTTATTCTCAAGGTCACAGCTGAACTTTGAATTTTTCGACATGTTAATTTATATTTAAAGCTTGTAGGTGGGATATCTCAAGAACCCTTCACTGGAATTCCATCATATCTTACATAAAGCACCAGCGCCCCCCCCCCCCCCCCCCCCCCCCCTCCGTGAAGACAAAGGGATTTTTAACCTTGACATTATTATCATGGTCACATCATAACTTTCGACTTTGTTGACATGTTAAGCTTGTCAGGGGCATCGATATCACAAGAACTGTTCATTGGATTCTCATCATTATCTTACACCAATGGTTCTTTTAGGGAAGACTCCGGGCCCAGTAGATTTTGAAGTATTTGCGGTGGGGGATCATGCTTGATTTATTGTTATTGTACATAATATGTATTTAATATATTTATTCAGGGGTCGAAATTAATCTTTTCAATGCAGTAGCCATTTGGACTAGTGCTTTTCTGAAAGTACTAGTCCAGACTTATTCCAGCTAGCCAAATACATCTCCATCTACATTTCATCTTAAATTTTAACTAGTCCTTCGGACTACCAGTTTTTACACTCTAATAGCCAAGCTCCTTTTCACTAGCCATCGGCTACCGAACTAGAGTTAATTTCGAACCCTGTTATTTATGGTGCCATTTGCCCAGGTGTTGTTTTAGCTGACCCTGTCACCGGGGTCCCGACCTTAAAAACCTATTTTCATCTTCTCCAGTTCCAAAAGGTCTAGAGAATTGAAAAGTTGTGAGCAGACTCCTTGGCCAATGGGGATTCTAAATTGTAAATTTTGTGACCCCATGACCCCAATTAGGGTCACAGGGGTCACAACTTTAAAAACCTATTTCATCTTCTCCAGTTTTAAAAGGTCTAGAGAGCTGAAAAGATGTGTGCAGACTCCTTGGTCAATTAGGATTCTATATTGTAGGTTTCGTCACCCCAATGGCCCAAATAGGGTAACGGGTCGTGACCTATAAACCTATTTTCATCCACTTCTCCAGTACCAAAAGGTCTAGAGAGCTGAAATTGTATGTGCAGACTCCTTGGCCAATGGGGAAATCTTCTAAAATATAGATTTAGTGACCCTGTGACCCCAAATGTGGGTCCCAGGGGTCATTACCTAAAAACTTATTTTCATCTTCTTCTCATTATGAAAAGCCCTAGAAAGCTGAAATGTTGTGTACACTCATTAGGCAATGACCAATGGGGATTCTAAATTGTATATTTGTCATGACCTTAAAACCTTCTCCAGTACAAAATGTTCTAGCAAGCTGAAATGTTGTGTACATACTTCTTGGCCAAAGGAGATTCTATATTGTAGATTTGGTAAATGTATTACTTTGGATAACTTAGATACTCAACTTTACATAATAAATCGATGAAGTCCTGATGAGCTACACAGGCCATGGATATATTTTTAAACATTTAACTGCTAGAATACAATTATTGATCACCAAGTCTAGATAAATAATAAAATAAAACCGAGTAAATTTATTAAATAATTTATCCTTTGATATTTCAGAGAAAGGTTAGTTTATTCAATCAATTATCATCTGATATTTCAGAAGTAACTAAGCACACAGAATGTCCGGTCGAGCAAGAGGACGAGCTAGAGGCAGGGCGAGAGGAGGGACGGATACGCAGCAGGCTCGCAGACCTGGGGAGGAGGGACAGCGAACAGAGGTGAGCAACACTGTCGGGTGGTTCTAGAGTATTGAAGCTGTCTTAGCGCCGAGATCTTAATTTCATAATATAATAGTTTCAGCTTACTCTTAAGATAAGAGCAAGTTTGTCATATTGTAGACATAAATACATTCCATTTTCATTGGCTTACATTATCTTGGTGCTAAAAGAGCTTAAAAAATAAAGTCCTGACCCAATCTTTAAAAATTTAAGTTCACTAGTCAAAACACAATATTTAGTACCAAAATACTGAAGTTTGTGATTTATGAGTTTAAAATTTTTCTGGCAAATGCTATTTACCTATGAGAGACTTTGATCGCAAAAGGATAGTTTCTTCAGATCTTCAGAGCATATGCTAGAAAAACATCTGAACTAAATATTTAATAGGTTGCCTTGAATGGGAAATTACACCGTAACATTGGTTACATTACCCTAACTGTCGAAACATGCCAATGAGCAGTATTTGTTATTGATCTCTCGAGTTGACTACAGTACTGTGAGTTTATTCACTGTGAACAAATTATTTGGCCTTTTGAAATATTGGAAACCGTTTGACTGGAAAAATTTCATTTCATTAAGGTTTTGTGTTATAAATAGATGGATAATGTTTTAAGGAGATTTTTGTTTTATTGTAAACTTGTAATCTTCTTATGACCACTATAATCTCTGTCCAGTCCCAGCAAGCAGCAGCCCCACCCCCTCCAGCTGGCGCTGGGGGACCCCCACCAGCGAGCGGTCGGGCCTCATACCGCGGGGGAGCAAGGGAGCCCCGTCCTGGCATGGCAGGGGAAGTGCCTCATGCACCGGTGGAGCAGATTGCTGCCATGTCGATAGGAACTGGGGACGCAAGTGAAGTTGGAAAGAAACGATCTGACTTCAGATACACAGATCTCAACACCAGGCCTGCACATATTGCTGATAAACGAGGTGGGTGTTGATTTCTTCCGTTGCTATTTTAGTTGAATTATTGGTCACTATAACCTTCAGCTGTGAAATAAGACACTACTGCAATTTGAGGCTGCAATATAAATCTGAGAAGTAGTAGGTGAATCTTTTCATTTATTGTGCGACATTATTTGAAAACTGAAAGAAACAATAACTTATTTAGTTTTTAGTTGATTTAACATTGACATTGTGCATCACAGGAGGTTCGGGCCGAGCTATGCCAGTGCTGTCCAACTTCTTCAAACTAGAGACGGCGCCTGACTGGATGTTGTACCAGTACCACGTAGACTTCAACCCGATCATTGAGTCACGTCGTCTCAAGAATGCGCTGCTCATGCCACATGTGGAGAAGCTCCTCGGTAACACGCGCGCCTTCGACGGGATGATCCTTTACCTGCCTCGCAAACTACCTCAACAGGTGAGAGACACACAACTGATAGTAGGGGAGATGCCTTCTTGGTTGTTGTCCAATGATCTTATAATCTGTAGTCTGCACGTTTGGCTTTGGATCAAGAGGTCTGGGGTTTGAATCCCGCAAAGCTAAGTGCTGCTGTAGAAAACTGTTCTACCTGAGGTTAGGTTAGGGTGCAATGATACAAATAAATTTTAGCTCTGTACCACTCATGATTCAGTTCAGGTGTTAGACTTCCTCCTGCAATATTTCTAGGAGCCGTGATAAGTGAAATGCTCTTGGAAGCAGGATAAAATCCAAGTCTACTCTCATTTCTCATCCCTTTCATTATGATTAGTAAAAACTTTCTCACACTATATTCAGATGACCGTTTAACTCCATATTTGTCTTCTTCTCGGTTAACTGCAGTACTTAGGTTTTATTCAATTTCAGGTGACAGAAGTCTACTCAACAAGGAACTTTGACAACACCCAGATCCGTATCACTATCACCTTGACCAATGAACTACCTCCCACCTCACCACAGTTCATCCAGGTCGCTAACATCCTCTTCAGGAAGTAAGTAAATCACCAGCAATGACGAGGTCTTGGTGGCCAAATAGATATGCTGTTGGTACAGTCAGGGCTTGCTGTTGACGCCAGACTCGAAGGCTTTTTGTTGAGATCTGGCAAGGGACTCGTCCCTTCAACAGTTATAATTTGTACTATTGCAGATAGCGTGATCCCAAACACAGTTTTACTTTTGTTCATTATCTAAAGGACCTTTATTTCTAACGTGTATTCATTGGTTATAGGAAAGTATATGTAGGGATTAACAACCTGGAATATGAGAAAGAAATAATACCTTGTCAGCAGTTCTCAAATATATACACACACAATATTACTAGTTTCACGACAGTCTGATTAAAATCGACCTTGTTCCGAGGAATAAAATTTGCAAAATAAGATATCTACCGGGATACGAACAGGTTCTGGATTCCTTGCCACAAGGTCGGAGAGCATCCAGTATAGGCGTGTGTTCCGAACCAGTTTAGCACAGCCAAAGCCCAGTCAAATAGCTGACCAATCACATCATAGTTTTTTAACGGTCGCTGTTTTGAAAACATTTCGGAACAGACAAAAGGATAGCTGATTGGAGTTATCTGTCCCTAGCTTCTCGCACCATAAGCTTTTGTTGAACGTATTGAGATTGGTTTACTGAATTGCGTCAGAACATGGGAATCTACGGGCTGTTAAACCTCTGAACGATATGAGTTCGTATCTCGGTAGATGCACTATTTTGCACATTTTTTCCCGCGGAATACCTTCAGTTTTAATCAAACCGAGTTTCAAGAAACACACAAATAATAGTTTCTAGTTTTGTGGTGGGGGTGATGTTTCTAGTTGAGGTATTTTGTCACTGTTTATCATGTTTGATAAATGCCTTGATTCTTTCAGTTATATAATAATTGTGATTTTAATATTAAGATTATGATATTTGTCTTGCAGGTATCTGGCTATGATTGACATGAAGCAGATCGGTCGACACTACTTCAACCCAACACTTTCAGTCGACATCCCACGACACAAGTATGTTTATTTAATTACAAAACCTATTGTTCTTCCACTCCATTATTTTTCATATCGCATCACCTTTTTTTAATGTGAAATATAATTTATTGAATTATTTAAAGTAGTTTTTATAAAAGAGCATTACTTTGAGTGAATTTAAGTAGGTTAATGACCTTGCCATTCCTTAAAAATAATGGGCCTTGGTCCTTCGGGCCTTGACTATTATTTTTAAGGAATGGAGAGTGACTCGGACATTAACCTTTACAGAATGATTTCCAATTTACAAAATTTTATGTGTTGAGATATATTCTCACTGTGAGAAGGACATAATAAGTTCTAATGTTAGAACACTTGCTATGTATCAAAGGATGAAATTTTGAGTCGCAACCTTAGTTTTGACCACTGTCATTTGATACCCATTTTCTATAGAAAGATTGATGTAGAATAACTTTGCACTTCCACTGCTCCTACAGACTGCAGGTGATGCCTGGCTACACAACTTCCATCCTGCAGTACGAGTCGTCGGTGCTACTTGGCGCCGACATTGCTCACAAGATTCTCCGATCTGACACTGTCCTCGACATCATGTACTCCATCTACGAACAAGACAACCGCAACTTCTACGACATTGTCTTCAAGAAGTTTGTCGGATCTATTGTTCTCACGAGGTGAGTAAAAAGTTTGTCAAAACAATAAAAGTTCTATGTCCCAAAGGTAGGAGCTGTAACTTTATTTACTCAGTGACTGCACTTACTTGCAAAGTTTACACTATTGCAAGGAGTCTTGTAATATTGAAAAGAAATCAAACTGGGGTACCCAACTTCATTAATTATTCCTTCACGTCTTTAACAGCTATTAGTAGGTCCATTAGCCTTCTAAGTGGCTGCAGGGCTCTAGATAAGGTTTTAACCAGTTGAGTACTTTACTCATTGGTTTAAATGGATGTGGGTATTTCTCTTTCCGGCACGTTTCTCTAAGAAAGTGTTACTCATTGTTTTTTGCAAATGTGAGTACTGGAAGCATATTAATCTGATTTGTCCTCACTCCTGATTATTATAAATGAAATTTTACTTATTGCCATTTTGTATGAAGTTGAATCAAATGAATAAAGAAATATTACAAAATATCGACAAAGTCCCGCAATTGTCTTTGACCTGTCACAACACACCGACGGCGTTTGGAAGCCATTTTCGTTATTCAAAACTAGCGCAAATACTTTGCGACGCTGCGCTTGGTAATGTAACCTTGTCAGTTTGGGATAACCAAAACGGCGACAAATTGGTCAAAACGGCGACAACCGCTAGTCAAAACGGCGAAACACATTTATCAATAAAATATATGTCAAATTCGCTGGACGGAACGGCGCCAATATTTTTAAATATTTATTAAAATGCATTCTGAAAATCTGCATGAGTTTCGTGTGTTGTTTTGGGATGTTCTTTTAAGTTCGTTGTTGTTTTAAGGATGTATTATTGTGCGTGTTTTAAACTTTGTGAGTTGTTGTTAGTTTTTAAGTTTGTTGTTGTTTTTTCATATCTTAATAATTAACTACTTGCGGATTTTTAATCCAATCACGCATTACCTTTGAAGATCAATAAATCTCGTTAATTACTTGAAGTAGATGGATTCAGTTTAATTGTCATGAGAATTAATACAGTAGCGTGGTGTGGAACTAACATACTTCTCATCATGCCTTTCCCGTGCACTGTTTGTCGGAAAACTGTGATAAAAAAATCAACATGCTGTTACAGATACAGATATACAAGCGCTATACAGACGTAAGAAATAATGCTTACTTCTACGTTTATGGCCACAGCCTCCATACTGTATTATACGGGATACCCCCTAAACGTAACGAAGAAAATTTCAATTTCATAAAGTCTTTACATCATTTTATCTGCAAGAGTAAGCGATTTGATAAAACGTCATAAAATGGAAACCTCTGTTGGAAGAAGCAACTGCTGGCAAAATGTCACCTAGTTTTGTAACAGGTACGCCACCGATAGATGTAATATGTTTACTGAATTGTATTATATAACCGTCGAGGTGACTCTACAACAATACGTAATTAGTTAAGAAAACATATAATCAATCATCTACTGCAATACATTGTTCGTTAAGAAAACATTTAATTGGATTGTGACAACTACTCTAAAAGTACAACGAGTAATTTATTAAGAAAACAAATCAATCAATACGAAATCGAAAATTCAAGTGAGTATTAGTGATAAGTCATGACAGAGTTATCAAATAATATATTGAAGTAATACAGTTGAATTAATTGAGCATACGCAAGTCATATTTGATATACAAAGCGGTTTTAACAAGTATTGGTATAATTGGTATATGTGATGGACATTAGTGAAACATATCTATGAACAATGGGTAATTGTGCTACTCATTTTTAGTTAGTGTAAGAATAACTTATTCATCGTTCTTTGGACAAAACATCAGTTTTAGGACATTGTTTACTCTAATTATTGGTGGTAGAACATTGAACACATGGGTAAGTTTATAGAAAAGTTTCGTAAAAAAGGACAACAAGAATACACCTCTTGATTGATAATGTCAATTTTGACTTTGAGGCTATATTTCCTTGTAACATCGGACTGTAGATAAGCAGGTTTTGAGTTGGAAAAACATGAAAAAATTGTATAAAACAACCGTTTACATTACATAGTTCTCTATCATAACGAGAGGAATAATTGTTTTGTAAATCACAAACTAAATCTATATTTTAATAATCCGTTCTATATATGATATTTTATTTTTAAAAATCCCTCTCGACAAGTCGGTATATTTACAGAGTTCAGAGAAACTGGAGACGCGATTTCTTATCTTGCTGTTAAAATTAGATTGAATTTACGAAATGTACAGTGACTGGCAAATGTTCTTAAGAATTATATTCACATACAAATACTATGCTGTCGCCGTTTTGACTAATTATTTTTGTCGCCGTTCCGTCTAATTTGTCTCCGTTTTGACTTACGGCCTGTCGCCTTTTGGTTTGTCGCCGTTTTGACTATAACCCGTCAGTTTGCAACAAAGGTTTTCATTGGCTGTAGGTTCAGTTCTAACCAATCAACTGTAACGATGCATTAAACGTGTTGCGTTTGTGTGAGGAAACATGAAGTTGAAAACGTCTACGGTGTTTAACCTAATCAGGAAGATTTTCGAAGTACGCACAGGATTTTAAAATTTTATTTGAGTACGTATCTATAACATTAAACCATGTGTATCAGTAAATATTCAAGCGTATTTGGTACGCTTCACTTTTATTTATTAGCGTTTGCATTTGAAATCAAAGCGTAATTCCTGCTGATACGCAGTTTATCTCGGCCTCTGTGGCTGAAATTTATCTTTATGAATATGTCAAGCACTGCTTGATCTTAAAAAAACACACAACTAAGTGACAAAAAGGTTTGTCCCGCAAAAGGCTGAAAAATTTTGTCTGCTAATTTACCAAGACTTCCATCATCTTGAAAAGAGACTACATGAACTTCATGTCCACGTCCTCAAGCTTTTTATGACTCAAATAATTCTCAGTGCTTGAAACAGTTGCCCTATCAAAAAAGATAATTTGATGTGTAATCTATTTTACTGTTTCCTAGGTACAACAACAAGACGTACAGAGTAGACGACATTGACTGGGACAAGAACCCGACAGACACATTCAAGATGAGCGACGGATCGCAGGTCTCTTACAAGGACTACTACAGGAAGGTGTGTAACCCTGCATGTAATCTTGTTGCAGGATAGTTAAGTTTGAAAATGTTAATAATCCAGATGCAAAGTATACTGTCCATGCAACCCTTGTACTTACACAGTAACACTATTACGATATATATGTTTAATACGGGGTAGATGCATACATGAAAGGTTGGATTACCTTCAGACCTTTCAAAATTTCCCAGGAATAAGAATACAGTGCCTTTAATGTTTGCTCTCAGGGTTGCACAGTTATAACCAAAATATAGGCAATTCAGTCAACGTTCATTACTTGGTTCAAATGCCATTAATTTTTTGCCCAATTTTGTTGTAAGGAATAAGGAAAGGACTCTCACAATTACATTCCATATTGCAGCACTATGAGATAGAAGTGACTGACGATAAACAGCCACTGCTCGTCTCCAAACCAAAGAAGTCTGACATCAGAAGAGGACAGACAGAACCCATCTATCTGCTTCCTGAGCTCTGTACACTCACAGGTGGGTGAATCATGCACTTCAATGTATAGAGGCTCACCATTTCCCATGAGTCGCCAAATATGGAGAAATTCCCTTGTGTATAACCCTTGAGCTGGACTCGTAGTAAAGGGAGCAATTGACCCTTGGTAAAGTAGTAGTTTGGGGAAAATGGTTTTCATGTTACATAAATTGTGTCAAAAAATGTGAAATGTGTTTTGCCCGTTTAGCTCGTCAGTTAGGGGTGCAAGTATGAATGTCCTTTCAGCAAGTAATCTGATTTCCCCGAGAGCAAAATTTTATCCCGTCATTAGTTTGTCAAGGATTGAAAAAAAGAAAATACGTTAAATCACAGCTTATTAATAAAGCATTACCTGTTAAAGTATTTCACTTCAGAAAAAAAGGATGTATTGTAAGAAATTTTATGCACGTTTGAAAATTTATTACATGAAATTGAATCCTGCAAGACTACGTTCACTGCAAATTTTGAGCGCCGAAAAAAAAATAGTAAAATTTTCCAGAGGCATGTCCTTTATCTTTGTTTATATTCAAGGTTTGTCGGAGGAGGTGAGGGCAGACTTCAACGTCATGAAAGATGTCGCAACACACACAAGAATCGGACCAGAGGGCCGATGTCAAAAACTGACAGCCTTCATCAAGCAACTCAATGAGTATGTTGCAACATTTTTTGGTCAAATATTTGTGTTATTCTACATTTGATTTTAGTAATAGCAGAAAATAATTAATTCAACTGATTTTACAAAATCCTCTTATTTGAAGATAGATTTCAAGATGTCTGTTTCAAGGTATGAATCCTTCATAAAAATAAGTGCTGCCACATGTTGTTTGAGGCTATTAGGACTGACTCACAATTTCATCCAGGGAGCCGAAGGTAGCACAGGACATGGCAGGATGGAGATTGAGGTTTCAGCCACAACTGCTCCAAATCAACGCCAGAGTCGTGCCTCAGGAGAAGATCAGACAGGGTCAGGATGCGGAGGTGAGAGATCATAGTTGTGTGTTGTCAACTTGGACTGAAGATAGGTCTCTTATCTCTATTACTGACTGATTTAAGCCGTGGGGCTTTTTGTCACCTCTGTGCGACCTTGCGTCTCTGAATATAAGTTGGCAATATTGTGAAAAGGGGGAAAAAATGTTCTTGAAAACCTTTGGATGTTATTTTAAAGAACCATGCCATCTTTCAACATTGAATGTTCTCCTTGAGCTGTTGTCAATAATGAAAATATATTTTTGTGAACCCTCCTGTTGACCCTAGCTGGCTAATTTTAGTGGCCAAGACTTGCATTATGATTATTAATCTTGTCACGTTCCAAAAGTCCCTACAATTTTCATGTTTGCTTGTTTCAGCTGCACTACAAGCAAGAGGATGCCGACTGGTCGCGAGACATGCGTGGCAAGAAGCTGCTGGTACCAGTGAACATGGACAACTGGGTGGTGCTGTCTACACAGCGAGACACGCCTAACGCACAGGACCTTGTCCAGACCCTCAGTCGTGTTGGTCCCCCCATGGGCATGAACTTTAGAAAACCAACCATGTAAGTGACCTTCCTTTAGGGCTAGGTATGCTTCCTATTCTCGTATCGCGATGCAGCAAATATTGAAAGATATTGCATTCATATGGTGACAATGATTTCTCCATAATTGTCAAAGTTTAAAGTTTTATTGCATGGGATGTCATCCAAATGTTTGTTCCGAATTGCCTCAAATTCATTCACAAGAGAGTACATCCACTTGTAGGTATTGGATACCCAAGGCGAGTTTGCTTCAGATAACCAAGCTTCCCAATGCAAGGCGTAACTCTTGCCAGTGTCCATTACTGACTGATTTAGGCCTTGCAGTATTTCCTTAAGAAATCTGTGCTTAGAAATCCAGGCTCACTATGCATTTCTGGTTCAGCGATATACTTACTAGGCACATCAAAGCGAGGGAAATACCGCAACTCTTAAATCGGCCAGTAATGCAGACTAGCAAGAGTTATGTCTTGCGTTTAGAAGTTGCAGATAACCAAGAATCCGTACAGGCAGCATTTCAAAGTGACAATGACTTTAAAATCAATGTTAAACAACAACGAACATACACATAATTACCTGTATTTCCTGCCACGATCTTTAACAAGACTATCACATGTTCTACACGAGTATGTCTACATCGTCCAGGTGCCAATTGCCAAACGATCGTAACGAGAGCTACCTGCAGACGATGAGGTCGCAGATCACAGAGCAGACCCAGATGGTCGTGTGTGTGGTCCCCAACAACAAGAAGGATCGATACGACGCCATCAAGAAATTCTGCTGTGTGGAACATCCAGGTTAGTTGCTGACTTTATATTATTGGAATGAAAATCTTTTCTGGATATGCTTCTAATTGTGTGATAGGATTACCAAATTTGGTGTGTTGCTTGAGGACATAAATACCTTGGAGTTCGAAAATGGGAATGGTGCAATTATTTTTTCCGGAGTTATTGCCCTTGTTCCGTATTTTTATCCCACCGGTATGTAATACCGTGGGATATAGTCATCACCCTGTCCGTCTGTCCGTCCGTAATCATTTCGTTTCCGGAGCAGAACTCGAAAACCGTTCATCATATCTTTCTGAAAGTTTCCATGTGTATTACCCACCAACCGAAGTGGTGCCTTTTGATATTTTCAGATTTCTGAAAATTTTATTTTTGGTCGTTTCCATAGCAACTTGTTGAATTTGGACTTTGTTCAGAGACAGGTTCGTTTCCGGAGCACAGCTCCAAAACCGTTCATCATATCTTCCTGAAACTTTGCATGTGTATTACCCACTAACTGAAGTGGTGCCTTTTGATATTTTCAGACTTTTTCTAAAAAATTAATTTTTTTCTGTTTCCATAGAAACATGAGAGGGATGTTGGTTGTTGTTGATTATGTCTCCCCCCGAAGGGTCGGGAGACATATTGGTTTTAGCTGAGCCAACGCCGACGTCGGCGTCAGCGTTCCCATTTCGTTTCCGGTGCAGATCTCTAAAACTATGTGACCAATCAATACCAAACTTGGTATACTGTCTCTCCATATCGTGTAGATGTGCCTTTTGGGGGTTAGAGATTTTTTTTAATTTTAATTTTTTTTTATTTCCATGGCAACGATTTGGACTTAGTCTTTTTCAAAGGTGTATTCGTTTCCGGAGCAGATCTCTAAAACTATGTGACCAATCATCACCAAACTTGGTATGCTGCCTCTCCATACCATGCAGATGTGCCTTTTGGGGGTTAGAGATAATTTTAATTTTTTTTATTTCCATGCAACAATTTGAATTATACAGAGAACATTAATGGTGCTTTATGATAGTATTGTTTAGAGGTTTGGAGCATTTGAGGAAGGGGGAGACATCTGTTTTTATGGTTAAAAACACTTTCTAGTTTTGACTGCTTCTGGAGCAGATTTCTAAAACCCTTAACATACCTAAAACTCAGCATCTGTAATACCCACTAACTGAAGTACGGTAGTAGATACACAAGTATCTGTCAATGATGTGTTTTACAAATTTTGTGGAACCGGCGGGATATGTCATCTTCTGATGACTCTTGTTTTACTTTGTTCACGGTACCTCCAAAGGGGACAGCTTTTCTCAGAACTATTTCTTATAGGATAACCAAAATTGGTGTGATGCTTGAGGGCATAAATACCTTGATGGAGTTCGAAAATGAGAAGCGTACAATTGTTTTTACCCGCCCCCACCACTCTGTTCCAGGTAAAAGGGGACAGCTTTTCTCAGAAACTGTTTCAAATAGGAGAACCAAATTTGTTGTGTGGCTTGAGGGTTTGAAAATTAGAACCGTGTGATTCAGATATCTTCAAAGGGGATAACTTTTCATTGAAACTGGTAAAGATCAAATCAGTCTGGCTTGTGGGTATCGATACCTTGATTGAATGAAAATGTGAAGTGCACAATTATCTCTTCTCGAATTATTGCCCTTGTTCAAATTTCTTGGGTCTCGCGGGGGATGTTGATGACTATGTCTTCTTGTTTGGATTTGCCACCTCTTCATGCAGAAAAATTTGAATAAAATAACAGTGCGTGACAGTCCCCTCTTTGACTTGTAGAATAGGCTGTTTGATAATGTTCTGCCTGAATCGCTTGGATTCCAACCTGTGAAAGTTATTTGCTTAGAATAAAGCAGGCAACAAACTGACCTGTGAAATCAAGGCACTTTCTCATGATTAATATCTTATGTTTCCAGTTCCAAGTCAAGTGGTAGTAGCAAGAACACTGAGCAAGAAGCAGATGTTGATGTCGGTCGCCACAAAAATCGCAATCCAGTTGAACTGCAAGCTTGGTGGCGAAGTCTGGTGTGTCGAGATTCCGGTAAGTTTTAGGTGGTTCTTGGAAATACTTTACAGATTAAACTAAAAATCAAACGCTTTTGATTAGGTTGTGTAAAATGCAAAGATTTTGATGTACAGCTACTCCAAATTAAAGAACCGCAAATGCCTAGTTGTGCTGCCATACCCTTTAAATTGCAGTCTTGTTGTATTAAATGTATATGCACTTAACTAGAATGAAATTAAAGTTTCTTGTGAAAATAGCTAGATTAGAAAACCAGGACGACCCTTTTTAACCCCCCCCCCCGAACTGATAAATGTGCCTAACAATATATAATACTAACTAAACAATAAGTTAAGATTATGCAATTTTCATGATGAAATAGATAGTTTAATATTTATAATTTCAATTGTGCATATTTATCTATTTTTTTTTCTAGTACATTATCTGTTGTAGTTTAGTCTTCATCTTTCCTGGTATAATCTGTGTTTACCCTACTTGTTGCTTGTGTGTGTTTGGCAATTCCCTTGTAAGCTTGTGAAACCTTGATCACCGGTTAGTGTTTTACAATTGACAATGATGGACAAGATCAAAGTGTGCTATGCATTGCTTTTGTCATGTAACCCAGTTGAAAGATATGATGGTGGTTGGAGTCGACTGTTACCACGACTCCGCGAAGAAGGGTCGTTCTGTGGGTGGAGTGATCGCCAGTCTGAACCCGCTTCTGACCCGCTTCTACTCTCGCTGTACCTTCCAACACAACATGCAGGAGCTCATGGACGGACTCAAGATCTGTATGAATGGTTGGTTGCGAGTTGAAGATGTTCTCTTCAGTTGGTCCACTCGTGCAGTGGTGGTGTTTGCAGTTGTGTTTGATCCGTTTGAATTTTTGTTGTGTTGACAAATTGTAAGCATATTTGTAAAAAAAAAACTAAAAAAAAACAACTCAATTTTATTAAGTGAATACTTATGAGATAAAATAACACTTTATTATCACAAAGGAAATTCTTTTTGTTCAGATGATGTGTGACATGATATAACAAATCAATGCAGCTCTTCAACTGTTGGATTGTTCATTTGATTTGTTCACTCTTTAGAAACAAAAATATTATTTTAAAGAATTGGATTTGGTCCTCAATATTACAAGTTGGCCTTGCTATTTTTCCACACAACCTCCTCCAGTAGCGATCAAGACATGATCCTACTGCCTCATTTACCCTAACACCTGCATGCCTGCCAACAAGATCTTGGCACCCTTTATGTTGAACATTTTCTTTTCCATTTCTAACCAAAATGTTTTTCCACCTAGCTGGGCCAAACGATGGTCGTGGGTGTAGACACATACCACGATTCCGCAAAGAAAGGGCGGTCAGTTGCGGGTATCATAGCGAGCGTGAACAAGCAACTTACCAGGTACTACAGCAAGTGTACCTTCCAGCACACGCATCAGGAGCTTGTCGATGGGTTACGTAGCAGCTTCACTGGTAAGTCTGTCTTCATTGGAGGTAGCACAGGGATCTTGAATCATTTTGCTGAAGGACAATTCTTTTGTGGTCAGCATTTTGCTGAAGGACAATTCTTTTGAAGTCCACACCTTGCTATTGTTAATTTTAATGTTGATGCATGGAAAATATTGTCACTTTCAGTAGGAAAAAATAAGAACCTGAGCATATGTTACGTTATGAAATTAAAATAACTAGAACATTATTATCAGAACTGACAAACTGAAAACACTATTCACTGTGCAGCAAAATACTGCTGTCCAACTGTTCAAATATTGTTTTATCTATAAAATAAAAGGTAAGTACGGATACAAAAGAATTGTTGTTTTTCATGTCATGACAAAAATTGCATGATTTTCATGATTTAAAGTTCTTTATTGTTTACTGTTAAAAGTTGAAAGCAGGTTGGCATGAGAAACGTTACGAATGTAATAGATTGGGAATGTCTTGAATGATGAACCTGTTCAAAAAAACTTACTTTGGTACTGAAAGCTGAAGAGCGACCTTACAACAGGACCTTTACCATTTTGGGTCCAGGCATTTTTACAATCTAACAAAAAATTTCCTATTTCCTCGGGATAATAACATATTATCTTACTTTACTGTTCTATTAGTACTTTGTAAAGGGAGACAACTCTTCTACTCATCAATTAAATGTTGATTCTCATTTCTCCAAATGTTTGATTACCAGGAGCTTTGAAGAAGTTCCACGAGGTGAACGACACGCTGCCGGAGAAGATCATTGTGTACAGGGACGGAGTGGGCGACGGACAGCTGCCTGCCGTGTACGAGCATGAAGTGCCACAGATGATCCAGGCCATCAAGAAGAGCGGTGGGGCAGAATATGAGTAAGTGTCTTTATTGTCAGTAAATAATTACAAGTAGGGGCGAAACAGTGCACTGAAGCTTCAGTTAGTTATGTATTGCAGTAAAAAACCAAGATCACAGCATCTTAATTAGCATTGACACATTTTTGCATGAAAAGTCTGATGGATGTGAAAATTAAAAAATATTTACTGAATATGAAAATGAAACATAAAACATTGTATCATATATGAACCAAAAATACAGATTGAACTGAAAACAAAATACTTCACCTAAGCTAATGTAATTTTGAACCAATTTCTTCCCTAATGACAAAGTGGATAACGTAATTATATAATAATACTTTCCTCTGTTTTTTGGGCACAGAGGGCTTCATTTCTCAAACAAAATCATGGGGAAGGTCTTGATCTAACTTGTGAACAGACTGATGCTATATTTAAGATGAAATTTAATAGTATTTACTATTAGGTTGAGTTGTCATGCAAAAAGAGCACAGCCACGATCTGCACGGAAGCTGTTTGTTTAGTAGCCATAAAAACACATTTTCTACAGAAAGCCTGGGGCTTTCCAAAGGAATGTCCAGGAAACTAACTAAAAAGTAGAGGTTCAATTGGTTTAAAAAAAGACCCTGGTGAGACAATAGTGATGACACAGTGGTTTGTAAATTAAAATAAAATTTGTACTGAACAATTTTCTTTTTTTCCAGCCCCAAGATCGCTGTTGTGATCGTCAAAAAGCGAATCAATGCCAGATTCTTTGCCAAAAACGGACAACATGTTGGAAACCCAATGCCAGGAACAGTCGTGGACAATGAAGTCACAAAACCAGAATGGTAAGTGAAATGTGTTTTACTCAATAGTGTCTTCAGGCAACGAGTCCATTTAAATGTGATGCTGAAAACAAATTCCCATAAAATTTTATTTGGGAAAAGCTGATGAATGTGAGAATGTCCTACCGTCTCGTTAGAGCAGATATGGTTATCCTTGCAACAACCAAGGGAAATATTTGTTGACCGCTTGACTGGAATTATTGGGGGGTGCTAAAGTTGAAAACTTTCCTCAGTTGAGTTCTAACATCCTCGATAATCCAGCGCTATTGTTCCGATAAATCTACACACAAGCGCTGGAAAACAGTAAGGGTATTTATCCCTAACCTAGTTACCTCCCTGCGCAATGACTCAGCGAAACGCTTGCTTTCTAACAACCAATGAGATCACTTGAAATCAAGGGTGAAATAACAAGCACTCTCGTGTCAGGATCTTGGCTTTCGCAGATGATTGGGAACGCCTGGAAGCACAGGGATTTTAATCATTTACCTCCACCCGTTTGATGGACATGAATACACCCTTCTTCTCGTACAGACTTCTTAAAACTTTCTTTTGAGTTTCTGTCAGGTTTTCTACGCTGAATTTGTTACAAACTTTATCGTAATCGAATGAGTCGGCCGCCGCCATGTTTGTTTCTATAAACAACGGTAGTGATGCGTTTTGATTGGTCGAGTTGTTTACGCAGATAGTGTCTGCGTTTCGTTTCTGATTGGATAACATGGACCCAAGAGGAGGTAACTAGGTAAGGGATAAATACCCTTACTGTTTTCCAGCGCTTGTGTGTAGATTTATCGGAACAATAGCGCTGGATTATCGAGGATGAGTTCTTAATGCTCATGACATTTATGACATTCTAACCAATTAGTTCCGCAACGGCTGAATTCTGAATTAAATTTTAAATTTAGTGTTGCCACAAGTTATATTTCATTAAGTTCAACACAATCCTGTATCTAGATTTTCACAAGTACCATATAATATTATTGGTTTAAGACTATTTTTGCGTAGGTCACTGAGTGAAAATCTACAACCTAGGACAGTTTACTGGTTGTACTATTGTGAAGTATCAAGTTGTAAAATTAAAATTCTTTCTATGTTGCATGATCTCCATTGCAGCAATGAACAACTCATTGGCTAATGGCTGCAATGTTGCCCAAACGCCTTAAAGAGCCATCAAGGATGTTGTTGAACACATCGAAAATTTTCCAAAAATCTATCTCCGTGAAATAAATACACTTACCCAATTTTTAGCTCATCAGGCCTGAAAGGCCCGATGGGCTTATGGCATGGCATGGCGTCCGGCGTCCGGCCATCCGTCCGTAAACTTTTCGCTTTTTCGACTTCTTCTCCAGAACCAATAACTCCACAGAGCTGAAAAGTTGTGTGCAGACTCCTTGGCCAATGGGGATTCTAAATTGTAGATTTTGTGACCCCATGACCCCAAATGGGGTCACAGGGGTCACATGTTTTAAAACCTATTTTCATCTTCTTCTCCAGTTCCAAAAGGTCTAGAGAGCTGAAAAGTTGTGTGCAGACTCCTTGGCCAATGGGGATTCTAAATTGTGGATTTTGTGACCCTGTGACCCCAATCTAGGTCACGGGTCATGATCCAAAAACTTATTTTCATCTTCTCCAGTTTATATGTAAAGCTCTAGCAAGGTGAAATGTTGTGTAGAGATTCTTTGGTCAAAGTGATTCTTAATTGTAGGATTGGTGACCCTGTGACTCCAAATGTGGGTCACGGGTCATGATCTAAAACCCATATTATTTTACCTGTTAATAATGTATTACTTGAGATAACTTGGATATTCAACCTGAGATAATAAATCAATGAAATCCTGATGAGCTACAGAGCCCATGGCTCTATTTTTTTATCCCCCGCCAACATAGTTGGGGGGGGGGGGGGGATATTGAAATGGGCTCCGTTCGTCCGTCCGTTCGTCCGTCCCGATTTTGTTTCCGGAGCAGAACTCGAAAACTATAAGACATATCTCAACGAAACTTAGTGTGTGGAACAATCATCATGTGTAGATGTGCCTTTTGGGGTTTTCAACTTCTTCGAGTTATTTTTTTTGACCGTTTCCATGGAAATGTAACTTAGAATTTCGTTTCCGGAACAGAACTCGAAAACCATAAGACATATCTCAACGAAACTTGGTGTGTGGAACAATCATCATGTGAAGATGTGCCTTTTGGGGTTTTCAACTTATTCGGGTTATTTTTTTTTACGGTTTCCATGGAAATGTAACTTAGAATTTCGTTTCCAGAACAGAACTCGAAAACTATAGGACATATATCAACGAAACTTGGTGTGTGGAACAATCATCATGTGTAGATGTGCCTGAAAGGCCCGATGGGCTTATGGTATTGCACGGTGTCCAGCCGTCTGTAAACTTTTCGCATTTTGTCTTCTTCTCCAGAACCACTTTGTCTAAGGAGCTGAAATTTTGTGTGTTGTGTTGAGTTGAAAAAAGGTTCATAGTCACTGTTATTCAACAACTATTCTTCTATAAATTTTCCCAAAGGCGGGGGATATGGCCGACTCTGTCTGCTTGTTCAACTTAAAATAAGCCGAGAAATTGCATTAATTAGTAAAGGTGTTTTCCAGTCTATTATTTTCAAGCGCAAAGCATTATGGTCTAGCTTACACACAGTAAACAAAGACACGAAAGAATAAAAAAAATTATGAGCAATGAAAGAAATCGAAATATAAAAATTGTTGGCGGTTATTTATTTACCATTTCATTTAATTATGTACTCGCTACAAATATTGGAATAATTGTTTTACCCAACTAGGTATTTTTCTTGAATTTTATAAGTAATGAGAGTAACAATTTGTCATAATTTGCTGGTCTTCTCTCAATAAAAAGAACATTAAACAGGAAATAATTTGTATATTCTCAGGACATTTAGAAACATTGTTTGTAAAGCAATCGTCACATTCAGTAATGTGTGATAAGGGTAACTTGCAAGAGAGACACGTGCAGCACATGGGTTATGGCGACTTGCGCTAGAAACGAGCCTTCACGCTTCGGAAGCGCTAACTGTTTGTGTAGTACGTATTACGCAAAAAGGGGGATTCTGTTTATATGACGTCCGATACCCTTAGCGCGCGCTAGTCGAATTGGTACTTCTCTTTGAAACCAAATTGCAATACATTGTCGTGATATGAAAATTATTTAACATATGCCATATTGTAGATAAAAGATTTCTCTGGCGATTGACGTTATAAGTATATTTTCCAAAAATTAGTTTTAATATGAAACACTAACATCCTTGATGGCTCTTTAACAGTAATAATGGAATGATGTTTGTTAATTTGCTTGTGATTCAGGTACGACTTCTTCCTGATCAGCCAGTCTGTGAGACAAGGAACCGTGTCTCCCACCCACTACAACATCATCTGGGACAAAACCGGACTCAAACCAGATCACATGCAGCGTCTTGCCTACAAGCTTACCCATCTCTACTACAACTGGCCTGTGAGTAGCAATACATTCTTGAAGTTAAGCGTTGAGTTGATTCGTGGCGAAACCATTCTGAGCTGCCAAGTTAAAATAATCATAACTAGGTATTTAACACTTATAAACACTTGCCCTTAATGAGACTCTGACAGTGCTTAGTCATACACTTCTCTAGAACAATCGGTTGTATATGAAATGGTAAAGCAAATTAGGACAAATTTATCCAAAAATGTTCTTCCTCTGATCCAATATGTTTATAAAGCTGTTACTGTGTGCAAACTAGACAAATAATCTGTTAATCAACGTGTTTCTTAAATTTTGATCATAATTTCAATAATGATAATAAAGTAATTGACTATGAAACATTTCACTCTTGCCTCAGTTCAGTATTTTAGCTTTGAATGAATTCACCTCATATTAGTAAAGTATTCAAAGGAAAAATTCCCAAGTCTAGTTCCAGTGATCCTTCATTGATGAAAATTAGCTTATTTAAGTGTTCAAGTCTTGTACCGTAACATTGTGGTATGAAATTCACTGTTTGAAACTGATAGGCAATCAATATATTTTCAGGGAACAATCCGAGTGCCAGCGCCATGCCAGTATGCCCACAAATTGGCCTTCCTCGTTGGGCAGTCTCTCCACAAGGATCCCTCACCCGCCCTCTCGGACAAACTCTTCTTTTTGTAAACGCAAATCGTCTCATGAAGTGAAATATTTGTTCATCCAATTCAAGGCCTTTCAGGAGGGACAGTCCTAAACAAGGATCCCTCACCCTCACCTCTCTAGAACAAACTCTTACGTTTTGTAAACATACTTAAGCAATTGAAGGGAAATATTTTATTTACAAGTAAAATCGGTAGGGCGACCTACTACCTATTGTTTTTGGTTCAGTTCATTAGCGATTGAAAATATTGAGATGACTTTCATTGTTGAATTGTTGTGTTATAATGATTTGCTTAAAAATGCTTAATCTATCGACCATGAAGATTTTGGTTGAATGTTGATTTGATGAGATGAACCAGTTCCCTTTAAAGGCGCTGTAGCACGTTTTTTGCAAAATTTATTTTTTCAAATTTCCCATTTATAATGATAGTTTATGTCATTTAAATTAACTTCAGAGGGTAAAACATGTTATTACACAAACCAATTATCTGTAGTGGTAAAAACTATGTTCCGTATAAAGCAAAAATTGCATGGCGGCCATTTTATTGTGAACACAATTTATTATTTTGTATTACAAAAACGATTCCCATGGCTTTACCGAAACATGTACACTAATTTTAAACTTTATTTTCCGAAGAGAGAATGATGTTTTACTATTGGTGAAATTATTTTTCAAATACATTTCATCAACTTTTTTGAGCGAAAAAACGTGCTACAGCGCCTTTAAGATATTGTCCATTTGGTCCAGCTTTCAAGAAGGAGTCTTCATAATATGGGGATTAAAACTTTTTTGAAAGGAAAACCAAAGCGAAATTAATCAGATAAGCATTAAAGGGGCAGTAGCACGTTTTTTTGCTCAAATAAGTTGATGAAATGTTTTTGAAAAATAATTTCACCAATAGTAAAACACCCTTCGGTCTTCGGAAAATAAAGTTAAAAATGAGTGTACATGTTTCGGTAAAGTCATGGGAATCGTTTTTGTAATACAAAATAATAAATTGTGTTCACAATAAAATGGCCGCCATGCAATTTTTGCTTTATACGCAACATAGTTTTTACCACTACAGATAATTGATTTGTGTAATAAGATATTTTACCCTCTAAAGTAAATTTTAATGACATAAACTATCATTATAAATTGGAAATTTGAAAAATTAAATTTTGCAAAAAACGTGCTACTGCCCCTTTAAGCTAATTTACACAAGTCTAGACGCAAGAATTAGGCAAATGAAAGTCATTGATAGCATAAGAATATATATTTGGTTTTGACATTATGATACTGAACGTTGTATCTTTTCAAGTTATTAAGGTAGGGGAGGAGACAAATTTTAATATCAAATTATTTCAGTGAACCTACTCAATGAAAGACTTGTTTGGCAATACTTAATTGTTTTAGTTTGTATGTTTGTACAATAATGAATTGATTTGTGATGTTTGAATGTTTAAACATTATGTTTTATGATGATGAAACAACCAAATCTTATGTACCGCATATTACATTCTCACATTCATCATGACATTGATACATTTATTTATGAATGTTTTGAAAAAACAATCCATTATGTGATGAAAGATTGTTTGAAAGATGTCTGCATTTTGTTAAATGTAAACTCTCAAAATGTCAGTGATGTGAAAGTCTCATGTCAAACCACATACCATTGCTCAGTAACCATTGCATTGATACTTTGTTTTGAAAAAAAAAAAATATTAATGAAAGTTGAATGTTTGAAATAATTCTGTATTCTAAGATAAAGAATATTGGTAGACACTTTGAGCATATCACGGTGATCTAAATATATACGTTCTGTAGCATGTTGCATGTGGAATAGTCATGCATCTGTCTTTATATCTTGTCACTCAAACGACCATTATTTTGTCATGTTGAAAGGTGCTTCCAATATTTCAATTTATTTTTTGTATGAAAGTTTTAGTTGTGTATGACCATTTTTAATGTTTCATAATTTTAATTGCTATTTATGTTGAGTTTTTAAGCATCAAGATGGAATGCTTTTTGAATAGTTTTATTTGAGAAGATAGCTTTGAATATTTATCTGTAGGTCTACAGATTATTTTTCAAATCGACAAGATTATGTGGAGTATTGAAGGTCAACCTGGATATTTTAACTATTTTCTATGCACGAGGAACATTAATCTCTCTTTGCATGACTTCATTAAGAAGACCAGGTCGAACAGTATTTTAAAAAAGGAAATTTACTGGCACTTCAATAGAAATATCTGAAAACTTTTTACCCTGTTAAATTCAAAGTGCAGATGTTTAGTATTATTTTTTATAACTTGTAAATAAATACATAAATAAAACCAATGGACCTTATTTTCTGTTGTTGTTAGCTCATCAAGACTGTCATCTAGGTCACTTTTGTCATGGCCTTGCCTGTCCTTCCGTAAAGACATCACATGATTTTCAGCCCCTTACAGCAAGTCATACACTTACATGAAGGTGACTCCATTCTGTTTGTTGATCCTAACCTCTGTTGCATATAGGCCACATGTCACGATTTTTCGCAAAATCTTCAGGTGTTAAAGGATAGATGAAATGCATTTTTCTCAACAATGACAGATGATTACCTCTACGTATATTGTATATCGGAATCAATTGAGCATAAAATCGAGACAATATACACTTGCAATTGATAATTAAGACGATTTTAATTCACCCATTTTAACACTATCGCAATTCGTTCGGCGAATCCTTTTGAAAATGCTCACTGAGGTGTGACTGTGATAAGCGAGAGGCGGGGCGGCAAGATAGCTACTCCGCCGGTGTCTCGTTAATTAATTAATGATGATTATCACTGCCGCTAAATGAATTTATGATGTGTATTACATCGCCAAAAAAACATGTTTATGTAATAATTGTGTAATTGTCATCTGCGGAATTACCTAGTTGGATATCTAAACATTCAATATATGAGAAATTTAAGTTGGTTTATTGAAGGTATCTTTGTAAAATTAACAATGTGTCGAAATTACGTTGAATTGTGACTATCGCTGAAAATCAAATTCCTCCACATACGTCACAGAAGTCATCCCTTCACGGGTCACACCCCCGCAGACTTTCATTCTGGTCGCCGGGGCTAAATCAGGCGTTTTTTTAAAAAGCCGTATATAAGTAATTTATGGACCGATTTCAGAAATTTAAAATCGAGAAATTGTCAAATTGACATCCCATTTTAATGAATCCGATTTGGACCATATGTCATTTCATCTATCCTTTAAGTTTGCAACACTGACAACGTCCATATATTTGTCCAATCATTGCACAGATGAAGCAAGTTTTTAATAATTTACAGGAGTAGACTTTGAAAACCAATTGCTACGGTATGTGGATGCAGATTGTTACCTCAATCTATACACGCCGGATTAAAGCAAGAAATTTTGCACACTTCATGTATCCACCAATACGAATCATGTGGTGGGGGTGTTGCCGATTTTGACTTTCTTTATTAACCTGAATTAATTGATTAAAGTTGCTCATTTCACTAGGCAGGCATGTTGATACACAAACTGTAGCTTACAGACTCCGGAAGGCGGAGAGAGATAAAGACCTGAGAGAAGGCGGTGGGATGGCCTGTACATTCCAGAGCTCAGATTTAGGTCGAACGTGTTCTAAACAAAGCTACGTGTGGCTGCCCATGTTCACATTAGGTACAGTGCCACAGTATGATTTAGTCTCAGATACCATTAAGATCACTGCTTTCTTATATATAAAGAATTATGTCCGCGCAGCTTGGCATTATAACCAGGGTGTACTGTATGTGGGTTCCGCAGAACCATCACCTCACGTTGCCATTTGAAGTGATTTTCTCCTGGTATCCGAGGGTGATTTCATGTCTCTTAAACACACTGACAGCAAGCGTGCATAGGTAATGTGATCCGACGCAGGCAATAATTTTGGAAGAGTTTAAGAAACCCAGGACAGCATCACGATCCCAGGTAACGAAGACCCTTGGTGATTATTGTTGTGTTTAAAACTGTTGTTATAGTTTTGTCCAAAGAAGTATAGTCTGCCTTTTTTCAAACTCGGACAACTAAAAGTAATGTGAACTCCAAACAACCACCAATTGACCTGAAGGATGACTATGGTCTAATCAGGAAAATGTACATTGCTTGCCAGGTACATGAATCTGATCCATCTCATGATATGAATCCATGGGCAGCTGCAACTTCAAAACTGAACTTGGACACTGCAAAGATTTAAGTATTAAGTGTAGGATAAAACACGATACAGAGGTTATGCTTGGGATTTTAAAACCTGAGGTAAGAAAGCTGAGCAGGAAGTAAGACCGAAAGCGAAGCTTGAGGTCTTACTTACCCGAAGCTTTCTTAACGAGGGTTTTTAATCCCAAGCATAACCGAGTAGAGTGTTTTATCTAACTTAGATACTGTAAAACATAAATGTAAGTGTTATCATATATTGAGGTTTTCTTACAGCAGAAGAATGAGGGGTAGTGTTTTTATGCCCCCAAAGCGGAGATTCCTGGGTATATTGTTTTTCACCTGTCCGTCTGTGTGTTTGTCCATAAAAAAAACTTTAACCTTGGCCATAACTTTGGATTGCTCAGAGCTAGGGCTTTCATACTTGGCATGTGTATACCTTGTGATGATACCTTTCAGATGAGGTCATCATATTTGACCTTGTGACCTTGACCTTGCCGCAATTGACATTTTCAGAAAACTTTAACCTTGGCCATAACTTTGGTATATCCGGGGGCATCCGTGTTTAACCAACACATCTTGTTTTAAATTTGTATGACTGTCAAATGTCAAAATTTGCTTTTCTAACTTTTGATTCCCAAATGCTGCGTTATAAAGAGTACCGTATGTCTCCCGAACTAGCGTTATATAGAGGCAGAGACACTGTGACTGTAAATGAAGAAATCCACACAGTTCTTTCGGCTTCCTCGGTAGCGTGGAGGTAGAGCGTCCGATTTAATGAGGAACGGGTATTGAGTTCGATTCCCGCCATGTACACTCTGAAAAAGTTATATCTTTGTATACTTTTCGGTAATAATTTTTATGAATTGAGTTGTGAAAAAAAATCTAAGTCTCATTTAAGGTCTTACTATCAAAAGTAAAAAACTTACTTTCACAATAAAAACCTCATGCGTGTTTATTATCAGAAGAAATACCGACTGAAATAATAATGAGGAGTTATTACGAGAAAACAAGATACCTACGAAACAATAGATAACATCCCTGATAGGTTTCTAATATAAGAATAACCCATGATACCGAGGATATGGTAAGGTAGTGGACCCTGATAGGAAGGAAAAACCCGAGGATGCGAAGGTTTCTAAGAACATAGCACAGATAGAAGAGGACAGGGCATCAGAAGGAAGGTTTCCCCTGACGAATGAATCAAGTCACTCCGACCAATTTTCCAGAGGGTATGAAGTAACAAGCAGCACGTGTGGTAACAAGAAGTCGTGGAGAGAAGACGCTTCCTACCAGTCCAGAAGAAGTAGATACAATAATCTGCATCCATTTTCAGGATGCAATAGAGAGGTGCCGTCAAAATTCTTCTTTCAAT
The DNA here is from genome assembly GCA_936450465.1 of Gibbula magus. Lineage (NCBI taxonomy): Eukaryota > Metazoa > Mollusca > Gastropoda > Trochida > Trochidae > Gibbula > Gibbula magus. Next base: position 25,985,511 of record OW388295.1, on the reverse strand, counting down.
GGTTGAAACAGATGCAGTTGTAAAAGTGCTCAGCAATTTGCTATCCTGTAAATTTGGGAAAATGGCTGCATTTCAGATTCCGCAACGTCAAAAGCATTGACAAACGTCATGGCCCTACCCCCTTTCCATGCTTTAACACAACGCCCCAGTTAAGTGGAAAGAAAATAATAGTGCATGAAAGATTTGACAGTCCTACCAAGAAGTAACAGAAGATTTATCGTACATTTTATTTCACCCTTTAGAGTAAGTATATTTTTGAGCCAACTGTTTGTGACTATTGAGGGCTTCATCAGCATTTAAAACGAAGCTTCAATCAACCAAGCCATCGGTTACCTTGCTTATCCATTTCTCACTATATAGAACCAGTTTCCTATGAGTTTGGAAACATGAAAACCTTCAGATAACGTATCATGTGTGACTGTTAATCTCTGCCAACATGTTTCTAAAAAATGTGTTTCTAAAATTGCAGCTTCAGTGCATATCGCTTTGCAACTGCATCGGGAACTGTTGACATCAATGGTAGAGATATAATCAAATGAACAGTGGTTCAAAAATACCTTAAAAGTTAAACATTCAATTCAAATTGATAAAAAAAACACGATCTTTTAATTGTATCAATGAAGAGAGCATAATTCATAACATCAATTTTGCTGATCAAATCAAGTTGATAGGCCAAACAATAACTGAGATATGCCTATTTAAGATTCTGGCGGCCATCTTGGATTTTGAAAAAAGTAGGTCACGAAAATCCAGCACACCCCTTAATTATTGATGTGTGTTGTTTTTTGGACCATTATGCCAATTTTCATGCTTTAATCCGGCGTGTTTACTTCAAATCAGTAAGCCACTGGACATAAACATAAAAAATTATTGAACCGACATTTGACGTGCTGAAAGTATATACGTTCTGTAGCTTGTTGTTAAATGACGGATGAAAGACAATTTCAATTGGTAAACATTAATCGAAATGCATAGGTGGTAACTGAAAACTCGCATTCTATCTCAAACTGGCTCAATAGGTAACATGTCTGGTGATTTAGCTAGCCCAGGAAGCACATCAATATTGTTTTGAGGCTAAAATTGTTGGGCAGTTTAGGGTCCTCCAGCGTCACTCCTGGTCCATGTTACTGTCATTCTCTTCCCGCAGAGGTTACTCCCATTATATGTTCGACCCTAACCTATCTTCCATATCGCTTGGAATCCAGAGCAAAAGCAAAATCCTCTAACGGAGGAAAACGGAATCTCATTCGGTCTCCCATCTTAACCAATGGAGACCTATCTTTAAAAGGCCATGTCGACCGAGTGACTTCAAAGATCTAGATATTTTACTCTTAAGGTCTTGCTCGTTAGCATATGTCCTTCGAATATATCTGATGTAAATAACACAAATGAACTATGTGTTTGGTATTTGTGTCTGATTTGGTCTTCTTTATTTATAAAGAATATGTTTATGATCAATAATTTTCACAAAATCAAATTGCATATTTCGAGGAAAACAAATTGAACAAGAAAACGTTTATCTTACGTTTATTTTATCATTATGACGTGTCATTGGCAAACGTCACTTTTACAACGGCGTCGCTGATTGCACAACTTAGTAGATTCAATTGTAACCTATCAGGCCACTCTTCTGCCCTCGATTTCAAGCGAGAAAGAACAGAGGTTAGGATCGGAAATCTGCAGGTAAGTAAGTAACCTCTGTGGGAAGAGAATGTACTAACGGCTGACTGGAGAACCTCATCACTATTTGCTGCCCTCTCGGATTGCCAGCGGCAGGCCTCAGAAGAGAAACTTGCGTGTTTTAAAAAAATATTATTCCACTGATTCTTGTTGGCAAGTTGCAGCGGAAACGGCTGAAGCTAAATTTCGATTATTAACATGGGAATTTTTTTCAAAATGCATCTAGAGACTTGCAACTTTCTTTAAAAGTCGCGCACTAACCATGTGAGCAGAAAGGTAAATCAGGTTGAATTCTTAGGTCACGTGGTTTAGCCGCCATTTTGATTTTAAGACGCATTTTAGCTCATCAGGCCTGTCCGTCCGTCTGTCTGTAAACTTTTCGCATTTTCGTCTTCTTCTCCAGAACCACTTGGTCTAGGGAGCTGAAATTTTGTGTGCAGACTCGCTAGCCAATGGGGATTCTAAATTGTACATTTGGTGACCCCGTGACCCCAAATAGCGTCACAGGGGTCACGACCTTTAAAACCTATTTTCATCTTCTTCTCCAGTTCCAAAAGGTCTAGTGAGCTGAAAAGTTGTGAGTAGACTCCTTTGCCAATGGGGATTCTAAATTGTAGATATCGTGACCCCGTGACCCAAAAGAGTCACAGGGGTCACAACCTTAAAAACCTATTTTTATCTTCTTCTCCAGTTCCAGAAGGTCAAGAGAGCTGAAAAGTTGTCTGTAGACTCCTTTGCCAATTGGGATTCTAAATTGTACATTTGGTGACCCCGTGACCCCAAATTGGGTCACAGGGGTCACATCCTTAAAAACCTATTTTCATCTTCTTCTCCAGTTCCAAAAGGTCTAGAGAGCTGAAAAGTTGTGTGCAGACTCCTTGGCCAATGGGGATTCTAAATTGTAGATTTCGTGATTTCATGACCTAATAACCTATTTTCATCTGCTTCTCAAGAACCGCTGATCCTAGAGACTTGAAATTTCATGTACAGACTCCTTGGCCAATTGGGATTTTAAATTTTAGATTTCGTGATCCTACGACCCCAAATATGGGTTACAAAGGTCAAAACCTGAAAGCTATTTTCATCTTGAGATTTTATGTGCTCTTCAAAGGGAGGTAATTTAAAGGAAACAACAGTGATCATGGGGAACCGTGACATACTAATCCGCCAGGCGGCGCGTCGGAAAATCCGTCCCGGAAGTATCGCTAACGTAAACAAAATGGCATAGAGCGAAGTTTTGACCGGCGAAAATTCAAGAATAACAAGGGTTCAGGAGAAATAAAACACATTACAACGATATCAGGTATGGTAATTAGATATGTATGTACTTATGTAAAACTGTCAAGCAGTAATTATGTTCGAAACGTCGGAAAACACTCGTCAGAAGTGCTGTTGTCTGTTGTCTACTGCAGTAGTGCGGATGAAAATACCACGTATCAATAGCATTAGCATGACAGTCGATAACACGCCCTTTAGTTTCCTAAATTGATAAAAACAAAAATAAAATTCATGGAACATTATTATTAACGTGAATTTTACATATGAAATATTTATGTGTAAATCAGTATTAGACAGAATTCCCACTACGTATTTGGTTAATAGTTAAAATCTATATTGATCTCAGCCTTATAATAGAAATTCCCTTTTAAGCTCAAAATTATATTTTATTTCAAAACTGATTAATCAAATTATAATTGGCAAATACAAGTGTGTCCATTTTGGCAAAAAATGTCGGTAGAAAATGTTACTGGAATTATTAAAATTGAATATCCCTTTAAAAATAACGCCAACAAATTCCCACCTCTCTAATTTATAGAAACTGTTGTACATGTACACAGAAGTGCAGTGTTTATCATTTATTCAAAACAAATCAGAACATTTACATACGAAAGTGACCACCTTTTTTTTCATTAATAATAATTTATAAACCATAGCAATGAATATGTTTACAGAAGTGGAATATTTCTTGAATTTATTGAAAATATTTAATTAAGATATTTTGACAATATTCTGTGAATTAGTTCAAAGTTTTAAATATTGTTTGCATAATTTAGATATGTTACTGGACCTAATTTGACCTAAAAGTTTAAAATAAAATTTGGTTTTAAAAATATATATACATGTACATATATTGAATTTATTTGGAATTTTTTTTGGTAGGATTATTGAATATTTAAATGAAGATAATTGAATAAGAAGTACAAATTAATTTGGTCAAAAACATAACAAGTTCATGTGCTGTATAGTAGGCCTACATTAATAATAATTATACACGTTATTATTATAATCGGTCTACATTTTAACAATCGAAATATTTGTGTATTAAGAAATATTTTAAATATCATAATTTAATTATTAAAAAAATTACTATCTAGAATTTTTATCCAGATTACGTTTCAAGTAAAAGGACACCAGAAATTAAAATTTAGTTAACACGTACACGGATAGAAAATCAACATGACTGTATTAATCAATATTAATTATTAGTCAATAAATCCTTTGATTAAATTGTATAAACATAAAGTGGCAATTCTAATATTCCAAAATCATACATTAAAAATAGTTAAATCATAACAATTTCACCGCATCGAAGATGACTGACGGTCGATGCAAACGTGAATAAGAATTTACTTCCGGGTTCGGAACATTTCGTGCCCGCGATTTAATTAATTAATGACAAGCGTATTCATTGTAAAGATACTTTTAATCCATGGAAACCAATTTTTGAATTGTCCTTTTGAGCCGATAAAACTGAAATTTTCAGCTTAAATTACTTCATTGACAACATTTTTGGCGGCAACACTGCAACACCTGTCTTTAAAACTTACAACAATGATATGACATGGATGTAATTTTACATTTAATGGGTATATATATATATAAACTGCATGGCAAAAGAAAATACTCACCTCGGTTGGTTCCGATAAATTCAATATTGAAATGGATGCATTTGACTATGGCACGATACAATAATACTTATCTGCAGTAGTTTGATTTTGAATTAATTGGTGACTGTGGTTAAATTTTAATTAAAATATCTTTGTTTAATGAATATAGGGGTAAAAATTAAATTGACACCAACATGACCCATGCCATGTTTAAATTGTTGTAAATGTGTGCAGAATCAGACACATTTATTAATTTCACATAGATGGTCTTATATGTTGTGTGTGTATCATCAAAAATAATGCATGTAGAAGTATTCTTTGACTGCTGACTAAACACCAGTACTTTTCAATTTTAGATTATTGTGACATCGACAATTTGAGATATTTGCACTTGAAATCATACTATGATAAAATCAACAGAAGTGAGAACTTATTTTGCCTGGCCGTTAATATATATTTCAACAATATTGACTATATTTAAACGATGTAAATACACACTTTTAAAGGCGCTGAAGCACGTTTTTTGCAAATTTTATTTTTTCAAATTTCTCATTTATAATGATAGTTTATGTCATTTATATTTACTTTAGATGGTAAAACATCCTATTACAGAAACCAATAGTCCGTAGTAGTAATAATGGTGTTGCGTATAACGCAAAAATTGCATGACGGCCATTTTATTGTGAACACAATTTATTATTTTGAATGACATAAACGATTTCCATGGCTTTACTGAGCCATGTACACTCATTTTTAACTAATTTTCCGAAGACCGAAGGGTGTTTTACTTTTGGTGACATTATTTTTCAAATACGTTTCATCGACTTATTTCAGCGAAAAAACGTGCTACTGCCCCTTTAAAACATGAACCTGAAACCCAGTTAATGTCCGCCATGGTCAACGTCTTGCATAATTTGATGCACCTAATCATTGGCTTTGTAATAGACCCACGTCGTGCTGACAGAGGATTAAGTGAACATATATAGCTTTTTTCTAAGCATTTAATTAAATATGTGGGCTCATATATGTACGATACACACTTATTTTAAGCTTTAAAATACCTTATCTTTGAAGATACCCAATCGATTTTATGATTTATGGCTTCGGCTTATCATGAAAGAACATTTATCAGCATTAAAGCGGTAATACCTTACAATCTCCCTTTCGATATCGTTAATATTCTTATAGTGGAAGGGGATATAGGTTTTCGTTCCGTCCGTCCGAGATATTAAAGGGGACATTTTTTTCTCAGAAACTATTTAAGATAGGATTACCAAATTTGGTGTAATGCTTGAGAGCATAAATACCTTGATTGAGTTCAGAATGAGAAGCATGCACTTTTTTCCTGCAGTTTTTGCCCTTGTTCCGTATTTTTGGACTCATGGTATGGGGACAGAGTTTCTCAGGATAACCAAATTTGGTGTGTGGCTTGAGGGTATCGACACCTTGATGGAGTTAAAAAATTAGAAGTTTGTGATTATATGTGTCGAATTATTGCCCTTGTTCCATTGTTTCGACTCTGTTCCAGATGTTCTTCAAATGGGATGACTTTTCTGAAAAACTGTTTAAGATCCAATCAGTTGTGTGGGTTGAGGGTATCTGCAGTTTTATAAAAGCAAAGCCTGACATTCCAGAGATACACTTCAGAAAGGACAATATGACAATTCTATAGATATTGTACTAAGTCATACTTTGATGAAAACTACAAGCACATAATTTAGATATCATGGTTGACTTCTTTATAAAATTCATTAAACGCTAGCATCTTTATTTGTAGTTAATCTAATATAAGCCCAAGTGCGTAATTATAGTCTAGTTATAGTCTGAACTACTTTATTTGGGGAGATATGCTTCAGACAAAATGATTCCATCATAGAGTCACTCATCCTCGATAATCACTGTTTTCCAGCGCTTGTGTGTAGATTTATCGGAACAATAGCGCTGGATTATCGAGGATGAGAGTCACTGGTCTCGTCATGAAAACCGCCATAATATTAATTCTCATGTGGGTCTAACCCGTAAAAAGCACATCTAAGGTATTGGTTCACACGTGTGACAACTAGCATGTCCCAATAGAGACAATTACAAGATGTTATGAGCACTCTAATCATAGGCAAATAGCGTCGAAAACTGAAGGGAAAATTGCATAATTAATTAATACGAATATAAAACATTCACACACAAATCACATCACAGCGGTTATATGCATCAACTATCATAACGTTTGATCACTTAGTGTCTGTTATAAGTGAAGTACATTCTTGGCTAGAAAGCGAGAAACCTTATTGGTTTGCAATCAACGTTAGTTATTCAATCAGCAACGTTTTCCTTCAAACTGAGCATTCGGTCTGTTCTGGTAACTGTTGAGAAGACTGGAGTTCCTTCAGCTGTGCGATGCGCGCATATTCCCTACCAGACAGAAGTCAGTCAGATTGTTGACTGCACAGAGAGAAGTCCGAGATGTAAGAGTGTTGACTGCATAGAGAGCAGAACGGAAATCATGGTTCGTGTTTTGATCGATGGAACCGAAATTGTGGCAACTTGAGGTTACTTTGGAAGACATGGCTTGACTTCACATACCATCGACTGGACTTCACTGGCACAAACCCGTCGTAATGGTACGGCGATTCATCCATACAACCAACACACAAACGCTACAGCAGAATAGAAGCATGTATGTATAAATACGAACAACTCATTGAATTTAGCTCAAAAACACTATTATACTAGAGTTATATTGTCCCTTTCAGCATGAACATCCATACATTACTTGCAGTCTTTAAAGGGCATTGTGGGAAACATATACACGCTGTTTCGGAGACTCAGTTTATTCAGTTTACTCAGTTTCCTCGCTATTGTTGATATTACATATACATATATCCTTCCTTGTTTACCTGATATTCCACCTGATTAAGGAGTAAAGCCTATACTCCTAAACGTAATAAAGTTGTTATCCTTTTTTCCGAACATCCATACGTGGTGTCTAAGCTACTTGCATTGTCCATCTGAAGCTGCACCGTCACTTATGGTGAACCACAAACACTGAACTGTTGCTAGGAGACAGCCCCGGTCCCTCCAGCACCTCCAGAGTACTGTTCTGTCGCTCTATCCTCCTCACGAAGGGGAACTTACCCTTCAGTCTCTGACAGGGAACTTGGAGCGATACCTTCACAGACTCCTGACGCTTGTGACTCCACTTTGTGGACGCACACATGTCCAGGTCGAAGAATTTCTGTAGGAAGTTTGTGAGGTTGTGGGGGGCAGGCAGGAGTTCCCCCATGAAGGGTCTCGGTGTAAGAGGGAAGACGTCCACCTTGGCGTACTTGTGACTCTTGATAGCGGGATGTGTGTCCCAGATGTGACTCTCGTTCCCCACATAGAAGAAGATGTCTATAAAAGGCCACGAACCCCATTTTTTCCGGGTTGGGACGGATGTATTGTGATAAAACTTCCAAATGGCGTTTACCTTCGTATCGACCTTGAACTCAGGTTCAAGTGATGTTAACGCATCTAACAGGACGCCTTTGTCATTGTTCCTCACACAAAGGTCAAGGTCATCGTCCCAGGGAATCATACCATGATGTCGATATGACCCGAGAAGCGTCCCGCCATACAAGAAGTAGGTCACGTTGGTAGGGACTACTTTAATAAAAGATTTTAATAGTTTCACAAATATTGATCTCTCTGGCTCGTTTAACACCTCATTGAATCGGTCTAAAGATTGAGCGGACTGCAGTTTGATGGAAGTGGTCAAGTGTATCGGGGCTACTGCTAATATCTTTGTTTTCTCCGCCACTTCAAACTGTCTTGTGAAGAAGATGACGACGGTACAGATGCATGCGCCGACAATGACGTAGAGCTGATGACTGGCACACCGAAGAGGGTTGCTTCTCTTCGAGGTCATTGTCACTTGCGATGATCTGTACAGAATGCATCTCTGAAACAATATGGTAATATGCAGAAAACATATGATACACACATATTCTTTCATTATAAAATATAACTAAATGCAACGACTGAAGGGCAATTTGAAATATGTTTTCAGAACTGAGTCTATTTTGCTAAAGCTGGTAATGAAACACAAATTATCGGCATAATTTTGTCCATTAATAACACCTACTTAATCATAATGACCTTTAACTATGTAGAAAGTGGGGAGTCGGAACATTGAGCATGGTTACGAATTCAAATATCATAACAATGTTGTAAGTAGTAATACGTATAATTAGTGGAGATCATTCGACTATTGTCACGGAGACTCCGATACGTTCCATACTTCTATTACGCTATGATCTAATTATAAACTCATTACGTTGTTTTCGTCATCTGTTAAGCACATTATATGCGCCGACTGGCTGAATTATTAAAACATTTACATGTATTTTCACAAGCACTGATACAATTAAACTCAGTTTTGAATGGAATTTTCAATAAAATTAACTTAATCAATTCTTTGATACCAGCTTAGATATGTCTGTACTGTTATCATAAAATCGCACAGGTTTGATAAAGATTCATTATGTTACATACGCATGTTGCTTGCTCTTCTTTCCTGTTCGTCATGCTGTTTATTATTAATGTTTGTTGAATCAGTGTATAAATGTAATGGAGCGGTATTAACATAAGCCACTTGTTTACCACTCCACATTCCATTTAGTGAATAAAATATGTCTACACCATATCAATGCAAAATTGGCGACATTATTACAACGGAATAACAATTATGTATGACTGGTGGCAGCGTTGGCATATAGTTTAATCATCTTTAGAAGAGCAACAAGGACTCAGTTTACATCGATGCTACTCACAATTGGTGAAGTACGCCATGAAACATTCAGTGCTGTCCACAGTGTCCTGATTCAGGGGTTGTGGACGTGGGTTCGAATCCAGCGATTCCTCTCTAAAACGTATACAACATATTTTGTTCTACCATTGCAAACAGCCTGATATCACATAAAACGAGTATTGTTTGTTCCCTATCTGAACGGCACATATTTATTCTCTACCATACGGCGTATTGTTTGCAGGACCCAGTCATAATGACAGAGCGCATTAACACTACAATCGATAACTATAAGTGAGTCTATCCCACAGGCTTCTCACACCTACCTAACAGGGCGCACCACGGTCAGTCATTATAATGTGTTCTATATATTATAAGTGGCCAATTTGTATCTCTATCTGCATCCGAGTAATCACTAATTGCTTATAAACCACTGTTAATAATGGAGCATGGCAAATCACTCACGAGGACGTTTGGACAGCACATAAATTACTAATGGAAACACATATCATGCATTAGTAACAACATGCCAAAACATAAATATAAAATGCATATACCAAAACGTCGACATCTCATGGACTATTACAACATATGAGATTGCGGTAAGTGCAATGCATCATGTAATAAACCTAATTCTTACAACTTCAAACTTTGACGAATTAGTAAAAGGCACTCGAACGCTCTCAATGTTTTTTGAAAACAGTTTGTTTATACATGTTAATTTTCGATGTACATTTCCTAGGTGGATTTAGAAGGTGATAAAAATAAACATAGAGAGCATCAACAAGAATCAAGGTAAGGACGTATAATATGACAGTGTAACAACAATCATTTATAACAATGATAAACCTAGTAAGATCAGTGGAAAGTTTTACCTTATTGTCCAAATAATTTCGTTCCAATAACAAACCACAATATAAATCCAAACACAGAATAAGGTTAGGTTCAAAGACGAGGTTTCCCCGAATAATACATTACCTTAAAGGATTTTTATAGCAGTTAAAAGTAAAAAGCTTTGCTAAGAAGATAATTGAGGCTTGAATGTGTAACAACAACAAGCTACTCAGCTGATTTGAAAGTTAGCTGATATTACCAACTAGGCAATCAAGCTCTTATCTGATCAAGTATACCGCCATGTTGTATTTGGTCTCTGTGATATATCATTTATAACATATTTATAATACATCAATAATGAAACTTAAAAATTGTTATCATAAGAATATATTATTCGACATCAACCAATAGTATTTATTTTAGTTTGTGTTCATGGTACAATTCTAGGCTGCCAAATTTTATATATGTTAGCAGTTAGTTTATAAAACATTTTCCAGATTCATTAACAATTAATTCTGAAAAGTTCTGAATAAAGTTGGAATCTAAAGAATGCTTCATTTATTACTCACATATATCCTCACTGCCACCATTCAATTATTGAAATCCTAATATTCTGAATCCAACTTCTTTAATATATGCCGTACCACTGTACACACAGCACTTAAAGTCAATTTATAAGTTGGACGGGTAGCCTATCTGGATATCCTCGCAGCGGACCTAACCAAAACTATGCACGACACTAAATCAATACTACCAGAGTAACGCTCGTATCTCACTCGAACACATGCAGGTAATTTAGTGTTGACATGTCAGATTAAAGAATTGGAGATTTAGTGTGCTGGGTCACAACGACATTGAAAACAAGGTAATGCATGATATACATGGGGCAGTAGAGTTTAGCTTCTGGAATTCCGAAGTTTTTATTCCTCGACATACACCGTTTAAAGATACATCCATTGTGTTGTTGGGGGTCACATATATAAAACGTTATAATTATACGGTTTATTTGTTGCTGATTGTTGCCGAATATTACCAATTTAATGCTTATTCAATGTAGTGGCGATATAAACGCACAACAAGTGATTTCTGATCGAAAACCGGATTGGCGCGCGTAAATCAGTCAAACGTAATTTACAACGAACAAAAAGACAAATTTGGGTTAATAATATTTGATAGGTTATAAAACTACTGTGTATGTAAATGTGGCACGTAGTTTCGGTGTCTTCAGTGGAAACTAATAATTATGATATATTTGGCGATTTTTGGATGAATATGCAAGTTGAATGAAATTATTTGAAATCAAATCACTATATGTGGTATTTTGGCATGTATTAAAGCCAAACATGAAAAATCATGAAATACAATGGATGCCTCTTTAACAGGCATGTATTCATTGATGACATGACCAGGATTATTTTAGAGACCAAAAAAAAAGCAAAAATATACAAAGAGAAAAACAAATAACATATTTCATCATATTCACACCCATTTAAACACACATGCACACAAACTAGTTTATTCATTCTGTAAAGTATTTGAAACATACCGAAAAATATTGTTTTATTTACAGTAGTTAAGTTTTCAACTCAGTATTGCCCTTTCAAATTCCTTCATTAATTACCACTTTATGAGTCCGGTTACCTAAAATACTAGTACTTACAGCTAGCTTGTTCCACGCACTTGACAACACACTGAATGGAGACCCACATTGCATCAACCCAAATAGTGTTTGGTGAATTGAGGCTCAAATTTCTTTAACGCAAATAGTGTTTGATGAATACAGACTCATACATTTATTTCCTAAATCCAAAAAGTGTTTGGTGAATAGAGGCTCACTCTGTAAAACGTCATGTGCCCAATCCTAAATCACTGTGTAGGACAGAGACAATGGTTGAATAAGTGACTTGCACATATGAAGTCAAGTCCAGTCAGTTGAATATAGAAATGATGTTGTCATTCACCATTAATTGACCTGGACGCCAACGGTTGGCACAAGGCAAGTATATAGAAAACGAACTATATTGAAGGATTTACGACAAGTCAAATGTTTCTAAAAATGACAACAACAAAAAATAATACAAGTGAAACATTTAACCCGGATATGTTGTCCAAGTAGGTAAGAATTTGAACACAACAATTAATTTGCTCATGTGGCAACCCTACTAGCAGTACTAACTAAATGTACGTCTTTGAAGGACACCATGGTCTGAAAAACCAGGTCTAGAGTCGACCTTCATGTCTCAATGGCGAAATAACTGGATTGAGGTCCCTGTCCCTTGTCAAAGACAAATGTCACACTCTGACTTACTTACACAAGGACACAGGCCGGGAAAACAGCACTAAAATATAATGATGATAATATTTGGGAGTCAGCGTCTTGTATCATAATTCTAATATGTGAATGGTTATATATATATTTTAAATAATATGTCTCTTGCTATTCTTAAATGATGTTTAACTTTTGTGTTGTTGTGCATATGAAAGATACCGTTTTTCATGGATCAAGTAAATGGTTGGTATGGAATGAATGGTATTGATGTTTCCCGAATTCAAAATGTTCATTTTGATCTAAATGTAGGTCCAAAGCCTTCACTGTCGCCTACAGTTAAGATGTAGCGCTCTCACTTCTGACAATATCAATAGACATCAATGTCTTTTTTGTGTGTTCAATAATCGACTCAATTTAGAGCATTATTATGCAAATGGTGTTTCACTAGAAGCAATCTTATATGGGACATAAACCTCGAGTTTTGTCAAGTCAGTGCATTAATTTATTATCAAAACTAACTGATTTTACTATGCAAAACAACCAAGTGCTAAATCGTCTGATGTTCATAAAATTATTCTTTCATTCAGTGTCTTATTGGTCTTAATTGTTTTCTCGTGACACCAACATTTCACATGACATGCGGGTTGAAGCGGTCTTCGTATAGGTTGACGGTACTTGTTGGCCAATCCAATCCATGCATTTATTCTTGAAGTAAACATGTGTAAACCATGGATGATTTCACTCACTCGTTTCATAAAAAGTGTATGATACGCAACATGTTCAGTATACAATGTTTATTAATTCCCGAGGAAAGATGACGCCTTGTATTAAACTGTCGTGCAAGTTTATGTGTTTTGAAATTTCTTTCAATCTTCTTGAAAAATGATTTCAAATAAATAAAGACAGTAATTCAGTGACTTACGTTTAGTCCAACTCCAAGTCGGCGATAAGGTGAATGAAAGAATCCCAAAGTATTCTGAAAACAACGTCTGTTCCTTGTGTAATCTGCACTTCTGTACAATACTGGCGAGCACTGTTATCAGTTTGTTCTTCTGGATCGTAAATCCGAGGTATGCCAAAAGGCTGTTATTGTACCATTTAAGATGTAATACATGCAGTAAAATGTAATACTGTGGGGAATTATAATAAAATGCTATCGTACATAAGAGCAAAAGATGCGGTGAATTTACTACAATTTTTTTTAATTATTAAATATTGCCACATTTTGATACAGATTACGACATTATTACAATGCTCCGTATTTCTAACATCTTACTTCTAAGCTTTGCCACCATTGACACATTGTTGATGTAATTTTGGCTCCAGTGTACGTTATTTCACATGTAAAGATTAATTAAGTCTCTCTTCTAATGGTGATACCTTATGGATGTGAGTATTGGTTCAAGTGTATTTTAGTTAGCATGTTAATATTAACTGGGGTTAAGTGTAGCTTTTATTATTGACCATTTAACTGAAGAGCAGAAACATGACATCTTAATTAAATGTGTAACTAAATGAATATTTGGCGAATACAATACGACTTCTTTACTGTGAACATCCACTATGTGTCGGATTGTACTTACTCTTTCATCAGCATATCTGATCCTTAAAGGGGCAGTAGCACGTTTTTTCGCTGAAATAAGTCGATGAAATGTATTTAAAAAATAATATCACCAATAGTAAAACACCCTTCCCTCTTCGGAAAATCAAGTTAAAACATGAGTGTACATGGTTCCGTAAAGCCATGGGAAACGTTTTTGTAATTTGAAATAATAAAATGTGTTCACAATAAAATGGCCGCCATGCAATTTTTGCTTTATACGCAACACCGGTGTTACCACTACAGACAATTGGTTTGTGTAAGAAGATGTGTTACCCTCTAATGTAAATATAAATGACATAAAGTATAATTATAAATGGGAATTTTGGAAAAATAACATTTGCAAAAACGTGCTACTGCTCCTTTAAAATGAAACCGAAATCATGTATTTGAGAATTTAGCTTTCATCCATACAATCTTTCCTTCCTATATTTCTTATATTTAGCATGTCTTTTCATTTAAAAATAGTGATTACATGTCCAGAAAAGTAGATTAGGAAAATGATGAAAATTTATTGGAAATTTAATTATGCTTATCATAGTATTTAACTTAGCTTTAAGCTACCCGTCGCTTCTATGGTATTGTCTTACTTACTGCATGTGCACGTGTGCATGTATCACTTTTACCTAGCGGCACTTGTTTTTGCACTTATTATGTCATCTGTGACGTCATACAATGACGTCACTGTAATGGCCTATCTTTCTCGTAATGTACATTTTCTGACTATGTTTTGTGATTCAAATGGAAATAATTGAAACAGGTTATTAAGAATTTATTACACCCCAAAATATGTCATTTGGCTTTTATCGTAAATTCGTGAAAATATGTGGATAACCCTCGCTCTCGCTCGTGTAATAATACAAATGCACACTCGTTTCGTAAAAGTCTTATGACACACGTACTCTCTATACACCATAGGCTCAATATTACTGAACCGCTAGGTATCCTACTTTGAAATGTCGTCATGAGGCAACCACTTTAAACTCTCAAAACCTTTAACCCTCTTTGTGTTTGGCCCTTGACGTTTTATGTGCTCCCCTCGTGCCACTTGAGTCATTTAAGAATTAAGTCAGCGTTGTTCTTTTGGGATATCCGATATTTTGTTTTTGTGCATTAGATGAAATGAGAAAAACGCTTGTCAGGCAGTTGACATTGTCAACCTTCCATATTCGTAGCGCCTGTGAATGACTTCACGTGTTATCGTCTTTAGAATATGTGAATGAATGAGTACTGTTCTCAAATCCTGAGTCATCAAAATATTACCTAAGAGTCTTGTTTCAATAGGATTGTGTCATTATCATGTATTAATGACTCTATAAGTGCATGTGAACATGGATATATAATCCCGTTTCCAAAACCAAATAACCGGATAGAACCCTCCCTTTAATCTACATGCCAATAATTTACTTCTCAATTCGTGTATGATATGAACAAAGCTTATAAGACTGATCGTGTTGATTTAGTTATGTGAATAGTTTAGAGGAGCTCCGTTACAAGGACTTCTCACATGCTTGATTGTCATGGTGGCATGGACTTCCAGTGAGTGTGACCACACTCTACCGTAAAGAAACGTCACCACATTGTCAATAGTGTAAAAGTGTAAAAACGCAATACCGCTGCCGGAGAAAGTCGATTTTGAATGTTGTTTATAGGGACATGGTTTGTTAAGAGGTACCCGCAATTCATACATCAGAGTATAATACTTTTATTGTTATGTCTGTTTTAGTACAGCTAGGGTGTTGAAAACGCTTTTTCAAAATGGATTTTTAGCCTGAAAATATATACAAGGCAAGACTGGACACTTCATTTGAATTTTATTTAAACAGTTTAAACAAGTAATTCAGAAATAATGTCAAGTTCGTTAATGTTTAGTACCTCTATTGCATAATACTTTTTTTATCATAGAGGGTTTTTGAAAATAATATATTTGTTCTGATCATTAATATGGGAAATTATATATATTTTGTTAAGTATAAATAATTTTTTTTTTTTTTTAAATTGACCTTTAGAACTATTGTCTACAGAGCTACGCCACAACTGTAAAAAAACTAAATCGACATCTATAACCTTCTTGGACTTGAATTGGCTGAAGCGTCTTTAGTGTAAGAGGTCATGAAACAAGCCAAAACATCCTCTTTCTTTTACTCTCCTATCTCGTCTAGTTAAGTAGATTTGAAAACGCCGATTTCTTGAAACTGTGTTTCAAATCATCAAGTGCTTGCTGGATAAAAAAACTCATCTAGGAAACATTTGTTGTCGCCTCAACCATCCACACCCCGACCCATCCAGGCCGATCTTCTACATCTATATTCTAATATATTGTTTCATTTATTAATGGTGCAATAGGCTTAGAGTTGGGTTCGTTTGAAAACTGATATGAATAATAACAATGTTATTACGTTGGACATGCTCGTTGCCATTGAAGTCGTCCACCATTCGACTGCAACCCGGCGAATTTAATTACTATATAAGTACACAGATTGCATGGACAATATGCTTCGCACCTGGACTAATAACATTTTCAAACTTAACTACCCTGCAACAAAATCACATGTAGAGTTGTTACACACCTGTAGCAGTCCTTGTAAGAGCGATGTCGGCAAGGACTTAGCATTATTTGAGTGATAAGCAGCTCGAGGACGTCGACATGAAGGTTGAGATAAATTAGTTTCAAGATGATGTCCTAGGTAAAATAGCAATAGCATTTTTAGCCTTTTGTGGCACAAACTTTCTTGTCATTTAATTGATTTTTAATAACATATATTTGCTATTTCCTAACTTCACCTTGTCCTAACTCCTATTTAAAGAACACTGTTCGAGCGCAAACAAGATAGTATTCCATCAAGGAACAAGAGCTCTATCTGTCATGGAACATTTTGATGCTGATGATCACCGACCAAGGCAGGCTATTGACTGGAGATTTTACAAGCGCTTCCTCCAGGACTACAATGAAATAAAGCTGAAACGAAGGTGCAGTGAACTCAACCTTTTAATACTCTATTCCTCATATCAGGGAGCACCCCTGCTAAACAAATGGACTGGTTCTATATCGCCAAAATAATGACCGTCGGGGCATGTCATAAAAACTGTAGATGTAAATTATAACCACTGTCCTTTGTCATATTTACTACAGTCGCATGAGTGTTGATTACCAACATATTTAATGAATAGTTACAGCTTAAATGGAGGTTTTTATCGGGGAAGGGCCGACCTATTGGAAGGGACCTTCCTGTTTATGATATGTTATTAATACATGATTATACCTCTCTCCAGTAGAAACATATTATTGAGGGTTACTTTTCTAACGTCTTGTGATTTGACAATTCGACAAAAAATAGCGACAACGAAAAAAACAATGAGAAGTAAACCAAGTATTGAAACCTTTGCTACCACATAATAGGCAGGACATTGTTGATAAGTCAAATGATATATGATTTGCTACGTTGTTGATATTCTATCAACACATACTTTTTATTATTTAAACAAATTAAAATGAGTAAAAGTAGTCATGCACTAAACAATAGGGCGGGTGCTCTGAAAGAACCCCCTAGATCTCCTCAAACGAGGCGGGATGGTTGATGATTACCACATAATGACGATGAGGAAATTAGCAGTTGTTCGGATATAACCATTGAAGGAATAACATTGGTTTATCTGTGATTTGTTTAAACCTTTCTTGGTGTGTGGAGGCCGAACGCATGTTAGAAATGCAACCGAGTCGACAGTATTCACTAAGCTTCTGAGTATAATGGACACATTGAAATGTTGTTCATATCTGTTTAGCTTCTTCTTCCACACATCTTTGGAAGTAGAATTACCTGGATATTTTTGTTTGATACTAAATTACATGTGTGCATGTGTTGACGTGCTTTATTATGAAAGTTGTATAACTTTGCTTTGACGGCGTGTTCGAGTATTGTTGCAGACATACGTGTATTATTTGACGGCATTAATTTTGGCGTTTTTTCACTAATGCGTAATTATGCCAGCGTGATGGTGTATTGTTACTAATGCGAGATATACCGGCTTGTTGCTGTAGTGTTACTAATGCGAGATATACCGGCTTGTTGATGTAGTGTTACTAATGCGAGATATACCGGCTTGTTGCTGTAGTGTTACTAATGCGAGATATACCGGCTTGTTGCTGTAGTGTTACTAAGGCGAGATATACCGGCTTGTTGCTGTAGTGTTACTAATGCGAGATATACCGGCTGGTGTATTTTTACTTATGTATGATATAGATGCTTGTTTGTGTATTATTACTAATGTGTATATGCTTGTTGAGGTAGTATATACTAATCTAGGATGTGGCGGCGTGATGGTATATTGCTATACCGATGCATGACTTTTTGCATGAAAACACAGTAACAAGGCATCTGCAATCCATTTCCGTTAACACTAGTAAACATAGCAAACGTTTTGAACATCTGCGAAATTAAGATAGATTGAACACTAAACGCATGGTAATGTGATAACATTTTTAAGCAACTGATGAATAGAATTCGGAATCAGATGAACGAAAGTGAGTCTGACACAAAATTCTATTCAGGAATTGTATAACAATGTTACAATCCCATTACCATGAGTTTCGTACAAAGAAATGCGCAACTCCCTTTTGTTTAACTAATTTTCGAGAATAAGATAGAACACATCTCCTAGACGATGCTTTTCGAGAATAAGATAGAACACATCTACTAGCCGATGCTTTCGAGAATAAGATCGAACACATCTCCTAGACGATGCTTTCGAGAATCAGATCGAACACATCTACTAGACGATGCTTTCGAGAATCAGATCGAACACATCTACTAGCCGATGCTTTCGAGAATAAGATCGAACACATCTACTAGCCGATGCCTCGAGAATAAGATCGAACACATCTACTAGCCGATGCTTTCGAGAATAAGATCGAACACATCTACTAGCCGATGCTTTCGAGAATAAGATAGAACACATCTACTAGCCGATGCTTTCGAGAATAAGATCGAACACATCTACTAGCCGATGCTTTCGAGAATAAGATCGAACACATCTACTAGCCGATGCTTTCGAGAATAAGATCGAACACATCTACTAGCCGATGCTTTCGAGAATAAGATCGAACACATCTCCTAGACGATGCTTTCGAGAAAAAGATCGAACACATCTCCTAGACGATGCTTTCGAGAATCAGATCGAACACATCTCCTAGCCGATGCTTTCGAGAATAAGATCGAACACATCTCCTAGACGATGCTTTCGAGAATAAGATAGAACACATCTACTAGCCGATGCTTTCGAGAATAAGATCGAGCACATCTACTAGCCGATGCTTTCGAGAATAAGATCGAACACATCTACTAGCCGATGCTTTCGAGAATAAGATCGAACACATCTACTAGCCGATGCTTTCGAGAATAAGATCGAACACATCTCCTAGACGATGCTTTCGAGAATAAGATAGAACACATCTACTAGACGATGCTTTCGAGAATAAGATCGAACACATCTACTAGACGATGCTTTCGAGAATAAGATCGAACACATCTCCTAGCCGATGCTTTCGAGAATAAGATCGAACACATCTACTAGACGATGCTTTCGAGAATAAGATCGAACACATCTACTAGCCGATGCTTTCGAGAATAAGATCGAACACATCTCCTAGACGATGCTTTCGAGAATAAGATAGAACACATATACTAGCCGATGCTTTCGAGAATAAGATAGAACACATCTACTAGACGATGCTTTCGAGAATAAGATAGCACACATCACCTAGACGATGCTTTCGAGAATAAGATAGAACACATCTACTATCCGATGCTTTCGAGAATAAGATCGAACACATCTACTAGCCGATGCTTTCGAGAATAAGATCGAACACATCTACTAGCCGATGCTTTCGAGAATAAGATCGAACACATCTCCTAGACGATGCTTTCGAGAATCAGATCGAACACATCTCCTAGACGATGCTTTCGAGAATCAGATCGAACACATCTCCTAGCCGCTGCTTTCGAGAATAAGATCGAACACATCTACTAGCCGATGCTTTCGAGAATAAGATCGAACACATCTACTAGCCGATGCTTTCGAGAATAAGATCGAACACATCTCCTAGACGATGCTTTCGAGAATAAGATAGAACACATCTACTAGCCGATGCTTTCGAGAATAAGATCGAGCACATCTACTAGCCGATGCTTTCGAGAATAAGATCGAACACATCTACTAGCCGATGCTTTCGAGAATAAGATCGAACACATCTACTAGACGATGCTTTCGAGAATAAGATCGAACACATCTACTAGACGATGCTTTCGAGAATAAGATCGAACACATCTCCTAGCCGATGCTTTCGAGAATAAGATCGAACACATCTACTAGACGATGCTTTCGAGAATAAGATCGAACACATCTACTAGCCGATGCTTTCGAGAATAAGATCGAACACATCTCCTAGACGATGCTTTCGAGAATAAGATAGAACACAACTACTAGCCGATGCTTTCGAGAATAAGATAGAACACATCTACTAGACGATGCTTTCGAGAATAAGATAGAACACATCACCTAGACGATGCTTTCGAGAATAAGATAGAACACATCTACTATCCGATGCTTTCGAGAATAAGATCGAACACATCTCCTAGACGATGCTTTCGAGAATAAGATAGAACACATCTACTAGCCGATGCTTTCGAGAATAAGATAGAACACATCTACTAGACGATGCTTTCGAGAATAAGATAGAACACATCACCTAGACGATGCTTTCGAGAATAGGATAGAACACATCTACTATCCGATGCTTTCGAGAATAAGATCGAACACATCTCCTAGACGATGCTTTCGAGAATAAGATCGAACACATCTCCTAGACGATGCTTTCGAGAATAAGATAGAACACATCACCTAGACGATGCTTTCGAGAATAAGATAGAACACATCTACTAGCCGATGCTTTCGAGAATAAGATCGAACACATCTCCTAGACGATGCTTTCGAGAATAAGATAGAACACATCACCTAGACGATGCTTTCGAGAATAAGATAGAACACATCTACTATCCGATGCTTTCGAGAATAAGATCGAACACATCTCCTAGACGATGCTTTCGAGAATAAGATCGAACACATCTCCTAGACGATGCTTTCGAGAATAAGATAGAACACATCACCTAGACGATGCTTTCGAGAATAAGATAGAACACATCTACTAGCCGATGCTTTCGAGAATAAGATCGAACACATCTCCTAGACGATGCTTTCGAGAATAAGATAGAACACATCTACTAGACGATGCTTTCGAGAATAAGATCGAACACATCTCCTAGACGATGCTTTCGAGAATAAGATAGAACACATCACCTAGACGATGCTTTCGAGAATAAGATAGAACACATCTACTAGCCGATGCTTTCGAGAATAAGATCGAACACATCTCCTAGACGATGCTTTCGAGAATAAGATAGAACACATCTCCTAGACGATGCTTTCGAGAATAAGATAGAACACATCTCCTAGACGATGCTTTCGAGACTAAGATAGAACACATCTCCTAGACGATGCTTTCGAGAATAAGATAGAAGACATCTACTAGACGATGCTTTCGAGACTAAGATAGAACACATCTCCTAGACGATGCTTTCGAGACTAAGATAGAACACATCTCCTAGACGATGCTTTCGAGACTAAGATAGAACACATCTCCTAGACGATGCTTTCGAGACTAAGATAGAACACATCACCTAGACGATGCTTTCGAGAATAAGATAGAACACATCACCTAGACGATGCTTTCGAGAATAAGATAGAACACATCTACTAGACGATGCTTTCGAGAATAAGATCGAACACATCTCCTAGACGATGCTTTCGAGAATAAGATAGAACACATCTCCTAGACGATGCTTTCGAGAATAAGATAGAAGACATCTACTAGACGATGCTTTCGAGACTAAGATAGAACACATCTCCTAGACGATGCTTTCGAGACTAAGATAGAACACATCTCCTAGACGATGCTTTCGAGACTAAGATAGAACACATCACCTAGACGATGCTTTCGAGACTAAGATAGAACACATCACCTACACGATGCTTTCGAGAATAAGATAGAACACATCTACTAGACGATGCTTTCGAGAATAAGATCGAACACATCTCCTAGACGATGCTTTCGAGAATAAGATAGAACACATCACCTAGACGATGCTTTCGAGAATAAGATAGAACACATCTACTATCCGATGCTTTCGAGAATAAGATCGAACACATCTCCTAGACGATGCTTTCGAGAATAAGATCGAACACATCTCCTAGACGATGCTTTCGAGAATAAGATAGAACACATCACCTAGACGATGCTTTCGAGAATAAGATAGAACACATCTACTAGCCGATGCTTTCGAGAATAAGATCGAACACATCTCCTAGACGATGCTTTCGAGAATAAGATAGAACACATCTACTAGACGATGCTTTCGAGACTAAGATAGAACACATCTCCTAGACGATGCTTTCGAGAATAAGATAGAACACATCACCTAGACGATGCTTTCGAGAATAAGATAGAACACATCTACTAGCCGATGCTTTCGAGAATAAGATCGAACACATCACCTAGACGATGCTTTCGAGAATAAGATAGAACACATCACCTAGACGATGCTTTCGAGAATAAGATAGAACACATCTCCTAGACGATGCTTTCGAGACTAAGATAGAACACATCTCCTAGACGATGCTTTCGAGAATAAGATAGAAGACATCTACTAGACGATGCTTTCGAGACTAAGATAGAACACATCTCCTAGACGATGCTTTCGAGACTAAGATAGAACACATCTCCTAGACGATGCTTTCGAGACTAAGATAGAACACATCACCTAGACGATGCTTTCGAGACTAAGATAGAACACATCACCTAGACGATGCTTTCGAGAATAAGATAGAACACATCACCTAGACGATGCTTTCGAGAATAAGATAGAACACATCTACTAGACGATGCTTTCGAGAATAAGATCGAACACATCTCCTAGACGATGCTTTCGAGAATAAGATAGAACACATCTCCTAGACGATGCTTTCGAGAATAAGATAGAAGACATCTACTAGACGATGCTTTCGAGACTAAGATAGAACACATCTCCTAGACGATGCTTTCGAGACTAAGATAGAACACATCTCCTAGACGATGCTTTCGAGACTAAGATAGAACACATCACCTAGACGATGCTTTCGAGACTAAGATAGAACACATCACCTACACGATGCTTTCGAGAATAAGATAGAACACATCTACTAGACGATGCTTTCGAGAATAAGATCGAACACATCTCCTAGACGATGCTTTCGAGAATAAGATCGAACACATCACCTAGACGATGATTTCGAGACTAAGATAGAACACATCACCTAGACGATGCTTTCGAGAATAAGATAGAACACATCACCTAGACGATGCTTTCGAGACTAAGATAGAACACATCACCTAGACGATGCTTTCGAGACTAAGATAGAACACATCATCTAGACGATGCTTTCGAGAATAAGATCGAACACATCTACTAGACGATGCTTTCGAGAATAAGATCGAACACATCTCCTAGACGATGCTTTCGAGAATAAGATCGAACACATCTCCTAGACGATGCTTTCCAGACTAAGATAGAACACATCTCCTAGACGATGCTTTCGAGACTAAGATAGAACACATCTCCTAGCCGATGCTTTCGAGAATAAGATCGAACACATCTCCTAGACGATGCTTTCGAGAATAAGATAGAACACATCTACTAGCCGATGCTTTCGAGAATAAGATCGAACACATCTACTAGACGATGCTTTCGAGAATAAGATCGAACACATCTACTAGACGATGCTTTCGAGAATAAGATCGAACACATCTCCTAGACGATGCTTTCGAGAATAAGATAGAACACATCTACTAGCCGATGCTTTCGAGAATAAGATCGAACACATCTACTAGACGATGCTTTCGAGAATAAGATCGAACACATCTACTAGACGATGCTTTCGAGAATAAGATCGAACACATCTCCTAGCCGATGCTTTCGAGAATAAGATCGAACACATCTCCTAGACGATGCTTTCGAGAATAAGATAGAACACATCTACTAGCCGATGCTTTCGAGAATAAGATAGAACACATCTACTAGACGATGCTTTCGAGAATAAGATCGAACACATCTCCTAGACGATGCTTTCGAGAATAAGATAGAACACATCTACTAGACGATGCTTTCGAGAATAAGATCGAACACATCTCCTAGACGATGCTTTCGAGAATAAGATAGAACACATCACCTAGACGATGCTTTCGAGAATAAGATAGAACACATCTACTAGCCGATGCTTTCGAGAATAAGATCGAACACATCTCCTAGACGATGCTTTCGAGAATAAGATAGAACACATCACCTAGACGATGCTTTCGAGAATAAGATAGAACACATCTCCTAGACGATGCTTTCGAGACTAAGATAGAACACATCTCCTAGACGATGCTTTCGAGAATAAGATAGAAGACATCTACTAGACGATGCTTTCGAGACTAAGATAGAACACATCTCCTAGACGATGCTTTCGAGACTAAGATAGAACACATCTCCTAGACGATGCTTTCGAGACTAAGATAGAACACATCACCTAGACGATGCTTTCGAGACTAAGATAGAACACATCACCTAGACGATGCTTTCGAGAATAAGATAGAACACATCACCTAGACGATGCTTTCGAGAATAAGATAGAACACATCTACTAGACGATGCTTTCGAGAATAAGATCGAACACATCTCCTAGACGATGCTTTCGAGAATAAGATAGAACACATCTCCTAGACGATGCTTTCGAGAATAAGATAGAAGACATCTACTAGACGATGCTTTCGAGACTAAGATAGAACACATCTCCTAGACGATGCTTTCGAGACTAAGATAGAACACATCTCCTAGACGATGCTTTCGAGACTAAGATAGAACACATCACCTAGACGATGCTTTCGAGAATAAGATAGAACACATCACCTACACGATGCTTTCGAGAATAAGATAGAACACATCTACTAGACGATGCTTTCGAGAATAAGATCGAACACATCTCCTAGACGATGCTTTCGAGAATAAGATCGAACACATCACCTAGACGATGATTTCGAGACTAAGATAGAACACATCACCTAGACGATGCTTTCGAGAATAAGATAGAACACATCACCTAGACGATGCTTTCGAGACTAAGATAGAACACATCACCTAGACGATGCTTTCGAGACTAAGATAGAACACATCATCTAGACGATGCTTTCGAGAATAAGATCGAACACATCTACTAGACGATGCTTTCGAGAATAAGATCGAACACATCTCCTAGACGATGCTTTCGAGAATAAGATCGAACACATCTCCTAGACGATGCTTTCCAGACTAAGATAGAACACATCTCCTAGACGATGCTTTCGAGACTAAGATAGAACACATCTCCTAGCCGATGCTTTCGAGAATAAGATCGAACACATCTCCTAGACGATGCTTTCGAGAATAAGATAGAACACATCTACTAGCCGATGCTTTCGAGAATAAGATCGAACACATCTACTAGACGATGCTTTCGAGAATAAGATCGAACACATCTACTAGACGATGCTTTCGAGAATAAGATCGAACACATCTCCTAGACGATGCTTTCGAGAATAAGATAGAACACATCTACTAGCCGATGCTTTCGAGAATAAGATCGAACACATCTACTAGACGATGCTTTCGAGAATAAGATCGAACACATCTACTAGACGATGCTTTCGAGAATAAGATCGAACACATCTCCTAGACGATGCTTTCGAGAATAAGATAGAACACATCTACTAGCCGATGCTTTCGAGAATAAGATCGAACACATCTACTAGACGATGCTTTCGAGAATAAGATCGAACACATCTACTAGACGATGCTTTCGAGAATAAGATCGAACACATCTCCTAGACGATGCTTTCGAGAATAAGATAGAACACATCTACTAGCCGATGCTTTCGAGAATAAGATCGAACACATCTACTAGACGATGCTTTCGAGAATAAGATCGAACACATCTACTAGACGATGCTTTCGAGAATAAGATCGAACACATCTCCTAGACGATGCTTTCGAGAATAAGATAGAACACATCTCCTAGACGATGCTTTCGAGAATAAGATAGAACACATCTACTAGCCGATGCTTTCGAGAGGTACCAAGAAGCTATGTGTGATAGGCTGATCAGTTTATTTCCATCTGTATCGACCATATCAGTTTATTTGTAAGTCGAAAGCATACTCTGTAGTAAGTTAATGAACATACCAGTATCATAACATGCGTTCCTATTATAAATACATGAATCACTCAACAACAAAGCCTTTAACATTCGAAAAAAACATAATGTTTGGAGAGAAGAAATGGCTTACTGTTTCCCACGGTACCAAAGCGACGCAAAGATTTGGCATTCGACAAACAAAGCTGCAAGAACAGTTCTATTTTTGCTTATTTTTAATACAGGTTTTATCAGGTCGATCAGTCAGTTAATAAGCCATTTACCAGCTTCGGAATGTCCTCATGAAACGCCAGCAAGTAATCAAAGGGTCAGGGAAACTATCCTTCGTGCACTCTCTTTTGTTGAAACCTATTTAATCGAAGGACAAAACGAATATGTGGGCTATATATTGGCGAGACGTTAGCAGAGGCTTGACTAGGATCAGAGAAGTCGGTCTGTGGGCTTCATCATGTATCTCCGACTTATCGTCTGCGTCACTCTCGCCTTCACAGTCGTGTTATGTCGTAAACACCGGAAGTTCGAACCTGGTGAGCAACTGAAAGGTAAACGTAACACTTTTGCAATTGTTGCTCCGTAACATTTAGCTCATAAGGTCAGATGGGCCGCCTGATCTGCCGCTGAAAGGTAAACGTAACACTTTAGCTAATTCGGTCAATAAGTCAGACGAGACAGCATCGACTGTTGTCCGTGGATTGCCGTCCGTACTCTTGTACACTAAAGGTGTTGGGAGTAACCTCATACCTTGGGGTTCAAAGTTCGCACATGTGTTCCTGATCCACCCCCTTCATATGGGTGTAGCAGGGTGTCTATCAAACCATCAAACCAGTAATGTAAGTAAATCGTTATTGTTAGTATTAAACTGGCATTTATGATATATTCCGTGTTCGGGGATGAAATGCAACTTGAGTGAAATTATTTTAAATGAAATAAGTATTAAATATGTTATTTTGCGCGTATTAAAGCCAAATAAAAGATATGAAACACAATTGATGCATCTTTAATTAAATACACCTACGCCTTAACTCTTTAATACTAGGACCTATATGTTAGATGCGTGGTACGGGAGCTCCCGTAACATACAGCCGGGAGATCGTCAGACCCTATGGAGTCCACCTCGATGGTACAACCATGTGAAATAGGAACCCTTTCGTGTATCAATTCACTAATGTTTGGTTACTGTTCTGTTTCAGAAAAGATGCTCGCGGAAGTGGATGTTATACTGAACAATTTCGCCATGAAGCAAGATCGTATCACAAACCTGTTTGAAAAGCTTGCTGATACTCAGAGGCGATCAGGTGGGTTCATATCCCTACACTAGTCTATCAGTGTCAGAAATCAGTCGATATTGTAAATGTAATCTTTCCCCTGTATGGTATTAATTGGAATTGGTGGTTAGTATTTGACTATGTTGATTTTAGGGTAGAAATAGGTGCTATCAGGCTGGGTGGGTATACTGTTGGAGGCGGGTGGGGCGTGGGTTCGAACCCCGGCTGAAACTCCAAAACAGTTTATTGTTATTGCGATATGTTGGTAGGTTAAAGGTGCTAGCACATACATGTATGTACAACACCGGAACATGCCTATGGCTAAGATCTAATGGGTTCAGTTGAATAATATTTCAAACATAATGTTCGATATTGACTATTGGGTTGTTTAATGGCGGTTTTAACAGTATTTTTACTGCTTTCTAAACAACATGTTGCCCTGAGTTGGCCTCTGAGAGTCATTGATGGGTTATCTTTGGGCCAGAGGATATCGGGGACATCTGATGTGATCTCTGGGGTATCTTTGGGACAGGAGCATATGATATCTGGGCATCTTCAGGGCAGATGCATTTGGTCTCAGGGGCATATTTGGCGCAGGGGTACATGCTCTTTGGGGCATCTATGGGCAAGCGTATATTTTCTCTGGGTATCTATGACCCAGGGACAGAAGATTTCTGGGTCATCTTCGAGCATAGATATATTGCCTCTGGCGAATCTTTACGGCAAGGGAAAATGGTATTTCAGGGGCATATGGTCTTTAGTGCAGTTTTTGGACAGGGTATATGATCTCTTGGGAATCTTTGGGACAGGAATATGATTTCTGGATCATCTGTGGGACAAGCGCATCCTATCTCAAGGGGTTACTTCAGGACAGAACACATATTCTCTGGGGCATCTTTTGGACAGAGGAACATGCTCTCTTGGCATCTTAGGGACAGAAACACATTATCTCTTGAGCTGTTCTGCGACAGGGGTATAGAAGCTCTGGTCAATGTAGGTTCTCTATCAGGTCTGCTACGACGTGAGATGTAATAAATGCGGTAAAATGTGAAAACTGCGGTAAATTGTATTAAAAACGCGGTAAGATGTAATAATGCGGTAAATTGTAATAAAGATTAGTGCGGTAAATTGTAATAAGGTGTGCGGTCAAATAGTAGTAAAGAGTGCGGTAAATTGTAACACAAAATGCCGTAAAATGTAAAAATCCTACCCCAATCCTTGACAACTTTATTTCTATTTTGATTGACAATTTTTAAGTTTCTACCTTTACTTGTAATAATATATTGTACTTTTTTGTAGCTTATTCCAATCTAGCAAAATCATAACAAGGTCGCTGAAAGTTTCAGCCACCTCTGGCGGGTTACTGAATGTTCCTACTGCCTCTCTTAGGTTACAATACAAATGTTCTGTAGATGGTTTCTTCTACTTGACCTTATATAAACTTTGTTAGTAACTGTGATTATCTCAGATTGAAATTAAAATAGATTCACTGTACATTACACAACAATGTGTACGGTTTCGATTGTTTTGTAGTGACCGAGCTCTACGATGGTATAGCCGATATGTGGCTCGCCATAGAAGAAGACTCTGCAGACCTGACTACTGAGGAATATTTGTATGATGTGCCGTCGTCAGATCATGTCACGGGCCCCCCTCTCCACCGCCATCGCAAACGCCATCGCCCCGTAGGCGAGCCCTCGAAAAGATCAGGCAGCCGACGCAGAGCAAGCAAGCACACTCGATTGCCACCGTCTCTCCATGGTTCACAGACCAATACTTATTCTTCCAAATCTAGCTATCCAAGCTCGGACTTCGGAAATGATAATGTAGTACCTCCGAAAAATAACTATCCGAAGTCTGACTCTAACCATCCTAAATCTGACACCTACCATCCTAGGCCTGACTCCATCTATCCTAGACCTGACTCTAACTATCCTAAATCTGACTCTAACTATCCGAGATCTGAGTCTAACTATCCTAAATCTGACTCTAACTTTCCGAGATCTGACTCTAACTATCCTAAATCTGACTCTAACTATCCGAGATCTGACTCTAACTATCCTAAATCTGACTCTAACTTTCCGAGATCTGACACCTTCCACCCTAGGTCTGACTCCATCTATCCTAGACCTGACACTAACTATCCAAGTTCTGATTCTAAAACTCCTAGTTCTGAAACTAACTATCCTGCGGATTCTACGTCTGGCGACGGACTGGATCTAATAGAGCCGGCGACTGGGGAGTCGAACCACTAATGCGACCTTTGTAGACAGCACTACATGTCTACATTAATAAACGTAAAGCCACTTAACAGGTTTCCGTGTTGTTGATATTAAGTTGAGTTCTTAGTTGGCATATATTAAGGGAATCGTCCATACCGACTGAGCATACGAAGACTGGTTTAAACGTTACTAGCTAGAACTCTTTACTGTGATATTAGTATTTAGCAGTTTTGTGCAACTTCACTCATAATTCAAAGAAAATGATTTCACGGTTTTCGTGTTGGTGTTGCAAGCTGTACTTACGTCTCTAGTGTGTTGGAAGGGTGTGTGAGCGTCAGATGATAGGCAATAACACATATACTGGTTCAGGGCAATAACACATAAACACTGGTTCGGCACAATAACACATAAACTGGTTCAGGACAATAACACATATACTGGTTCAGGGCAATAACACATATATTGGTTCAGGGCAATAACACATATACTGGTTCAGGACAATAACACATATACTGGTTCAGGGAAATAACACATATACTGGTTCAGGGCAATAACGCATATACTGGTTCAGGGCAATAACACATATACTGGTTCAGGGCAATAACACATATACTGGTTCAGGGCAATAACACATATACTGGTTCAGGGCAATAACACACACAGGTATACTGGTTCAAGACAATAACACATATACTGGTTCAGGACTATAACACATATACTGGTTCAGGACTATAGCAAATATACTGGTTAAGGACAATAACACATATACTGGTTCAGGACTATAGCAAATATACTGGTTAAGGACAATAACACATATACTAGTTCGGGACAATAACACATATAGACTGGTTTATGGTGGATGATTTCTGCCATTCGCGTCTTCGCTACTTCCTGTTATTCTAAGCTAACGCATCGCGTTTTGGCTACTTATGGTGGCTGATTTCTGCCATTCGCGTCTTCGCTACTTCCTGTTATTCTAAGCAAGGGCGAAATAGCGGAATGGCGATGCGAAGTAGCGAGGTGGCGATGCGAAGTAACGAAGTGGCGATGGGAAGTATCGAAGATGCGATGCGAAGTAGCGAAGACGCGATGCGAAGTAGCGATGCGAAATAGCGAAAAAGCGAAGGTTTTGCTTCGCTACTTCGCATCGCTACTTCACTACTTCGCATCGCGACTTCTCTACTTCGTATCGCCACTTCTCTACTTCCCATCGCCACTTCGCTACTTCCCATCGCAACTTCGCTAGGGCTAAATAGCGAAGTGGCGATGCGAAGTAGCGAAGCAAAAATCTTCGCTATTTAGCTATTTCGCATCGCTATTTCGCATCGCCTTTTCGTTACTTCGCATCGCATTTTCGCTACTTCGCATCGCGTCTTCGCTACTTCGCATCGCCACTTCGCTATTTCGCCCTAGATTCTAATAACACGAAGTAGCGAAGACGCGAATGGTAAAAATCAGCCACCATAGAAATCAGCCACCATATACTCCTGATATAATCTCCCTGATTGAGTTTCCTCACCATTGTTTTGTTTGCTATATAAATGTGCAATATTTTGTTATTTCCTTTCATTCCACCTGATGAAGGAATGAGTATGTACTCCGAAACATGGTGTATTTTTACATTAAAGAAGTTGTTATCCAGAAAATCTTCCTGTTCTTATGTATACCACTTCTGAATGCCCTTCAAAGACCTACAAATCATTTATTAAATTGTTTAGACAGAGAAAACATGATAATATATCCCAATCCTGGCAATCATCTCTGGATAATAATATTAAATGTCATTGCAAATCCTTATTAAATATAGAGAGCTACTCTACTCCCTCAATATTTAATATATTCCAGATTTCGGTGCCGTAACTTTAAACCAGCAGAAGAAACTAGTAGATTCACAAATGTCACATATAATGAGAGGCATTTTCTATTCAGTAAATAGAATGGTATTTCTGTTGTTGAAGACGAGTGACATGCATTGTATATATCTGTGATAATACTCTGATATAAGAATTAATTCAATTAATCAAAATATTTAAGCAAATTTCCAACTCTGATAAATCCATTTTGCAAAGTAATAATGTCAATACCATGCAGTATTGTAATATTCTTTTATTATTATACACTAATATGTAAAAACAAAAAAGATCTGCTACTGAATAAGATGCCGGTCTGTTGGTCTGCCTGTAAGTTGTCTACCCATTGTTTAAAGGGACAGTAACTCGTTTTTACGCTCAAATAAGTCGATGAAGTGTATTTGAAAAATAATGTCACGAATAGTAAAACACCATTCTCTCTTCGAAAAATCAAGTTAACAAAATAGTGTTTATGGTTTTGTAAAGCCATGGGAATCGTTTTTGTTATTCGAACTAATATAATGTGTTCACATTAAAATGGCCGCCATGCCATTTTTGCTTTATACGCAACACCGTTATTGCCACTACTGATAACTGGTTTGTTAATATAAATGACATAAACTATCATTAAAAAAATGGGAAATTTGAAAAAATAAAATTTTCAAAAAGCGTGCTACTGCCCCTTTATAGTGACAAAATTGAATATGTATGCTAAGACATATAACACGCACTCACAGAATAAGTGGTTGCAGGTGTGAGTACATTTACTTTCATGAAGATAACTAATCATATTGCGTCTTGTATTGAAGTCACCCTAACCTATCCGTGGGAAACAGGCACATGGCGCTTTGCTCAATCCAGGTAGTTAAGGAAGGGCTTTCATCTGACGCTCACACTCCCTTCCAACACACTAGAGACGTAAGTACAGCTTGCAACACCGACACGAAAACCGTGAATCATTTACTTTTAATTATTATATACATTAAACGATTACACGAATTTCATTTGTTAACTAATGAAGATTAGATCAAAATGTTTTGTCTTATCACCGGTAAAATCATTATTGGTGCAAGTTACGTATTGAATCCATGCTTATTTCAGGATGTAACAATAAACAAAGCTAACAAAGCTATATTGGTGTCAATCTCAATATGTGATGTCCGTGAAAACATGTCGCTATAAGCTTATTTCAATTTGGATAATATGTAAAATGAAACTGAAAATGTCATACGGTTCATACCTATACATATGTTACAGATTACTTCCCTGTATACCGAGTATGTATACGTCTAGATATTCACGGTCATATTCATTTATTTGCAGAATGAAATTCCTTCTCCTGTTGGTCACCATCTTGTATCTTGCCATGGTCGCTCTTGCTGCACCTGTTGTTGGTAAGAAGATAGTAGTTTTATTGTGTATTCCTTTATGTTGTTCTAGGTAGTGTCTGTTTTAGATGAGGTGAGGTGATTTGGGGTTTAACGCCGCTTTCAATAGTATTTCGCTTATATGATTTATATCACGGTTGTTAGCATTATTGCTGGGAGAAAGCCCGCAACGTCATGGTGGCTTTACATTGTGGTGAAACCTGCGAGCATTGGCTAGCGAACAACGGGTGGTACTGCACTGACATTCAATGTAGCATTGCACCCACACCTTAATGCATGTAGAACAGTTCTCCTCAGCAGACAAAGTTACCGATCCCATGGTGGGATTGTCTGCTTTAGAATTTCATTTAAATCAGATTGAAAACCGAATTGCCCTTCTTTATGCCTAGATATAGCTTCTTTATCACCTAGGCAGAGATAACTTGACTAAAAGACAATATGTCAAAATATTTAAACAGGAAAGTGCATTTTTTATCTTATTTTTCTTAGATTTTTTTTGTCTGTGGGACATCTTCGAAAACTATTTAAACCCAATAAAGTCATGTTTCCTGACTTTGAACTTTGATCATTATCTACATATTTATTTAAAGGTGCATCCATTGTGTTTTATAAAATTGTATTTGGCTTTAATACATGCAACATGTGCTGATATCAGTTCAAATAATTTCACTCAACTTGCACATTCATCCCGAATTGTCAAAAATATAATAATTACTAGTTTCCAATTAAAATCGAGCAACACCATTATGCTTGTGCAGAAACCGAAAATACACTTTCCATTTACATGCACAGTAGTTATAATACCTATACAACATTACCAACCTAAAGTTTTCTTTTAGTCTGTTGTAAATAAGTTTCCAAATTTACGTTTGACTATTTGACGCGCGCCACACTCGGTGCATTGTCCGATTTTCGATCAGAAATCACTGCCTTTACCTTTATATCGTCGGTATACTGAGACGACTAAGATCAAAATGGTAATTTTCGACAACAGTAAGTACTTCTCGATAACATAACACAGTGTATAACGTTTAGCACATGTGAGCCCAAACAACACAATGGATGTACCTATAAGGGATGCCCCTTTCTTGTATATCTTATCTTATCGTCCTTTCTACCTTGGACGATACTTCCGGCTCATGATTTAAGGATTTACGACATTATGTAACCTGCTCTGTTGATTCTGTAAAGTATGTCAGGTTACCTACTGTAGCGCATAGTGCTTATGAAGTCTCCTATAAGTATGTCTGTAACATCTACCAGTAGTATCATAATATAATCAACCTGTCGATCTAAATTTATTTAAATTATTAGAGAACAGCAAAAACATTTTCTTTATTGTGATTATACACGACGTTTATGCTTACCTTTTCATCAGTTGAATGGTAGAGAAACTAACTTGCTTGTCTTACAGGGGCGAATACATCTTTTTGAGTTGCAGGGGGGGGGGGGGGGGGGGGGGGGGGTTAGGGTGCACTTCTCCAGACCTGGAAAATGCTGTCAGTGTGTGTGTGTGTGTGTGTGTGGGGGGGGGGGGGGGGGGGGGGGGGGGGGGTGTGGGTGTGGGTGGGTGTGTGTGTGGGTGTGTGTGTGGTTGGGACAGAATATGTCCTATAGAAACCATTTATGTGAAAGGATATGTGATCTTATTGATGTTGATGTAAATTATGGACATACAATTATGATGATCAGTTTCTGAACTTTTTACTCAGGGGAGTATTCGATAATGTAAAATATCAGTTAAACTATGATGTATGGCCTAATGTAATAATATGCGTGTCAAAGTCTGTGTCGAAATGGGCGAATATTAATTGTTGTACTATTCCTTACCCTGTATAATTATCTAATGTACATGTACATTTTGTATGAATAATATAACTGTATAACATATATAATCTTCAAATCTATGGAGGAAATAAAGAATATATATCTGTCTATGTCACGTTTCATCCACATTGTACTCAGTCCATCCAGCTGTTTATATGAATACCGGACCACGGCAAGTAGGGACCTATACGGTCGCTCCAAGCGCTTAGTGGCAGTTTGAAACTGGATGAACGAGTCATATATCCACATTATTATCATTAGTTAACTATTTAGCATATCTTGTGTTTGTGTTTCAGAGCGGGATCTCCTGGGCGACCTGCTAGGAACTGGGACTGACGGCTGTCTGCCTATCAGCTGCTTCGTGGCGCCATGTCCATGTATCAAGGGCTGAGCTGAATAAACGTTCACCAATCGTTGTTGTTTTCAATTATTTGTATGTGTAGAGGCACACACATCCAAAAGTCTCATCGGATTAATTACAGTTAACACGTTCAGACGTTATCACGTAATTGTTGACGTAGCTGACATTGACGTTGACGTTGACGTGACTCAATTCATCGATGAGGTTTAAGAAACTTAACCAAACAAAAACAAATATTTTAGTTATAAAGTAAAACTATTATGGCATTTGAAGATGACGTTTCAACATACAGGACCTTAAGTTGGTACAGCTGATATGAAAGTGAGGCTTTATGGTTAACAATAAATGTGCAAAACGTCTTTTGTAATTGAGACGGGCACTTGGATTCGTAGTCCAGCATATGAACCATTAGGTAACACTACATTGATGAGGATTAAGTCAACTTACTTGAACCTGATTTATATAACTGACTACTTGGATTTTGCATCAACACTATTTAAAAACATATTCCGCATGCCCTGTAACTTGATCAAAGTCAACAGTCGTTAGACAAATGAAATATTTGAAATAGGTAATGACTCAAGAACTTAGAAAACACACCTCGGTGAAAAGCATGTTCAATTGCATGAAGTCGTTATTCACTATAGTAACAATAGGATAGTGTCAAATTTCGTAATCCGTGTATCATACATTATTCTTTGTATAATTTTTGGAATATGGTAAAAAACATTTCTCAACTTTAGGGATTATCTTATGTCGTAAACTAGAATTATACGATAAAAATATCCATGGAGTCGGATAAAACTCTCTCTGCAGAACACGAGAACAGCAATCGCTCAAGAGATTGCACATGCAATATAAATTTCAGAGATGTTCATGGAATAAGATTGGCCTAAGAGTAATTGAAGGGTCCAAATGACGGGGGCTCCATAATGATGTTTAAATGCTACTGAAGTAAGAGAAACTGATCATACAAAGTGATCAAAATAGCAGAGACGATTTTCTATAACATGACATATTATATCTAACATCAGAAAATTTGGTTGCAGGACAGAAATGTACTTAAAACATTGTATTTAGTGAATTTGGTTGCAGTCCCCTATAGGGATCTGCAACCAAATTTATTTACAGCAATTATTCATCATTATTCCTACCTTGGCAAATAAATATTTGGTTGCAGAGAAAAAAATAGTGTGTTGACAAGCACGTAGGATTAGTTTGGTTGCAGAGGTTTTCAAATTTACTAAATTTGACAAAAATACGATGACATTTTCTGAATCATTTCGGCAAGTTCACTCTCGCTAAGTGTATGACGTAATGAAACCAATGTATGTAACGCATCCTCCCATTGGCTCATTCCGTTTCAACCATTTCTAAACAAAACAAAAAATTCATGTTTATTAATTCTGGTAGCTTTTATTCACGTTTCTAGATAGAAACTATTCATTAAAATAACTTAATGCTGTTTATTTCCAATAAAACTAAGTTAGCAATCTAAGATATCTATGACAACCAATCAGATTTGTGATAAGATATGACAACAATTCGAATTCATCTCGCGGCCACGTTGTCAGCTGGTTGTAAACAAAAACGTAAATTAATGCTTAAATTTGGACAAAATGTGTCAAAAGTGCCTACGTAGACATGCCTTATGGTAGAAAATGTTAAATTAAACAAGGTTAGTGGGTAGTTTCTATCTATAGCATTAGAAATGACAGCAACATGATAATGTGACATGATCGAAAACCGGACTCGATAACGATCGCTAAGAAGTTTCCGCTAACTGTAAATATTGAAATAAAAGGCACGGTAAGTTCCAACATTCATCAGATCATGAAATTTTCCTTTGCAACCAAATTGTGTCAAGTCAAGGTTGTTCTGTTTGATGAAAACATGTATTTTGATGGTTTAAAAAGTTTGGTTGCAGTTGCCTATAGGGACTGCAACCAAATTCAGAAATGACCCGAGTTCCATGTGAAGTTATAATCTGCAACCAAATTCAAAGATATCATGTTATATATCATGCTATAGATAATTATTTCAGCTATCAGGAAAACTTCATCTGAGCAATTTTGAAGAGTTTGGTTGCATTTTATGGCTATTTTAGACACCCCGTCATTGGGACCCTTCAATTACTCTTAGGCCATAAGATTTACTATTGATATTAAGAAAGCCATGCCCACTTTTTGAAAAAACATTAAACTACTTACAAAAAGCCACGATCCAATAGAATCAGCACTTGTTATACTATTTATAGTAAACAAGGATAAAACAACATTAATTATTATATTACTTATAATAAACAAGGATAAAACTACATCAATAGTTATGTAACTTATAATAAACAAGGATAAAACAACATCATCACTTCTTATACTACTACTAGTAGTACTTATAATAAACAAGGATAAAACAACATCATTAATTGTTAAACTATTATCAAGGCCTACATTAATTCACTGCTGGAATTCCATACCGTGCAATACGGAATGTATCAAGTAATATGGATTTTACCGTGCAATATGGAATTCATTGTGCAATATGGTTCTTTGTGCAATATGAAATTCACTGTGCAATATGGCATTCACTGTGCAATATGGAATTAACCGTGCAATATAGAAATTCCCGTGCAGTACGGAAATATATGAGGAAAGCGATTGTAACCCTGTACTGCTGCCATTTACATGTAAATAAAATCATGTTGTCACTGTAGATGGGAGGAAAACAGGTGTCTTATTACAACGTAAGCAGACAATCACGGTGCGGGAAGTATATCTTGAGCTGATAGCTGATAACGATGTCATTGCGAGGAAGGAGTGCCGTGTAAGGTTACATTTGTGAGTAGAATATAGTCATAGTTTTAGATTTAAATTTCCATAACATTTTTGTGAACCATTCACTGGTTTATGAAATAATCATATAGCTTGATCTATTTTACCACGTGATTCGCACATGTCAAATAAAGTGCACGAGGTAAATGTTCGGGTTTTAAAGGATTAGAAGAGAGAGAAGAGTGGACGAGAAAGGGAGATAGAGAGAGATTGTCATAGTTTATATTGCTATAACACAAGGGTTGCACTCCACTGAACTGACTATTTTCTTTTGCAGAGTACATATCATAACCCAGTGTCATCTGGTACTTTGGCGTCAACGTTCTTGATAAGTATTCATCTGTGCTGAAAACAAAAAATATGAAATGATGTTACCGTTAGCCGCAATTCGATTCTATATATACTCATTCTGAAATGAGAAGGAACGAAGTGAAATAAATAAGCTTCGTTGGTATCCATGCAGTGGTCGGAGATGGCAGGGAGACGTGCTATTCCAGCACCAGTAGGATGCTTCCAGATGCTCATCTTCATCACAGGGATCTTCGTCATAGTCACCTGTCTGCTATTGTCAACAAGAATCTTCTCATCTCCTAAGATCTTCAGTTTTGATGAAAATAAGAAACTGTTCAGGGTTGTAATCACTGATGACGATAGAGCGATATTTATGAAACTGATAAAGACATTCGAGCGAGTCGTGCCTTCGAACGTGACCTACTTTTTACATGGCGGAACTCTCCTGGGGTCATACCGGCACCACGACATGATTCCCTGGGACGACGACCTTGACCTCTGTACGAGGGAAAAGGACAAGGGCGTCCTTCTGAGGACGTTAAGGGCGCTTGAACCGGAGTATATGATCACAACAGAAAGATCAACGTTATGGAAATTTTATCATAATTCATCAACCCCAACGCGGTGGAACTGGGGAGCTTGGCCTTCCATCGATATTTTCTTCTACACAGAGAATGAGACTCACCTTTGGGACACCAACTCTGCCATTTCCGAGTACAAGCATGAGAAAAAGGACGTGTTTCCATTGGTTACCAGACCCTTCATGGACATGTTTCTGCCAACACCGAATAAGATCGATTTGTTTCTTGGGAAATTCTTCGACGTGGCTATGTGTGAGTCAAACTCTTGGAGTCACAAGTTCCAAGAGGACATAAAAGTGGTTATTAGCATTCCTTGTGAATGGCTGGATAATTTCGTATATTATGATAAGCAAACAGGGCGGTCGGTGGAAAGCGGAACTGTTGTGTAGAATCTGATTGAAAAAACTTTTATGCAATAATCTTTGTAAACGGATTACTAATTTGTGTCCTGCAGATATATTAGGAGTCCACCGTGAGTGTGAATTATCATAATGTAATTTCCACAAGTATCAACACACGAGTGTGGTTCTATCGAGTTGAAACATATTGCTGATGATAATATTTTGATGATGTTAGATTTGATAATTTGAATAGTGGGCATGCATATCCATACAAAAATAACAAAGGAAGTGAAGCCATCCAGCATCACTATAAGAGAGTGAAACGCTGTGCTACGCTCATAGTAAGACATCGTTGATCATTATGATGATATGTTAGTTTGCTATTGTATGGATATTCTATCACTATTATTATTATTGTTAAAAAGTTGTAAAATTTATTTTTAAAAATATAGCGTTTTTTTTTTATATTTCCCCTAAAAAACAAATTCCGGCAACATGTATTTTGATCTACACCCCTCGGAAAGTTTTTTTTAAAGTTAAAGGTAATATGCCAAAACCACCACGGTCGGTTATGAGGTGTTAAAAAAAACAATAAAATTAATGGAAAGGTTTAATCAATGACTGCGGGATACTGTGGTTTATAGACTTCTCTTCCAGAACCTGTGACTCGTAAAAAGCTGAAACTCCTTGGCCATTGGGGATTCTAAAATGTAAATTTGGTAATCCTGTGACCCCAAATGTGGGTCACAAGGGGTCATGACCTAAAACCCTATTTTAGTCTTCTTTTCCAGTACGAAATGCTCTAGAAAGCTGAAATGTCGTGTACAGACTATTTGGCCAATGGGGATCTTAAATTGTAGTTTTATTGACACTGTGACACCACAAATAGATCATAGTGGTCATGACTTAAAAAGCTATTTTCATCTTCATCTCCAGTTCCAATGATATCTATATCCACGCATGTTTCCCCTGAAAAAGAACTCGACTCAAAGAGTGTTAAATGGCACTCATGATACATAAAGGACATAATCGTTCTGTATTTCACCTCTCTTTCAGTAACGATTGTAAAACATTTATATTAAATTTATATTATCTACTCTCAGGTTGTAGATAGATGAAATAATATTATAGAATTGAGTACATCATTACATTCACATTCGCTTCTTCGCGTTAGGCTTTCAAATAAATATATATACGCAAATAACAAAACCCAACGTGGTTTTCTGGAAATAAATAGTAATGCATATTTTAAAATTTTTAAATTATGACTAGTGTACTTGACATAATAATATAAGATTAAAGATAACACCTATTTTGTCCAGTATATTCCCCGAAATTAGATGTACAAGTGTCAATTGTGCAATTGAAACAGTTGATCGATTAATGGACTGTGGAATATGTATATGTATAAACTTTCTTTTGAATATGTCTTCAACTAGTTTAAGGTTTTAGTTGAAAATGTGTGAAAAAAGGGATGGGCGTACATCATTGTATACCGGAGGTGAAAATACAAATTTCGCACATTGGGATGTCATACATGCTCATGGATACGTTGCATCGGTCGAGCTGCCGCAACATTTTTCTTGCAACTATCTGCGATTCCACAGCATTTACGTCATGTTACAAATACATCATGGTTACAAATATGGTTGTACATTATTAGTTAGACAATCAAATACGTTTAAATGATCATAAAAATTACTATTACTGAGATTTTACCGAAGAATGACACATCACTCAAAAGTTGCTGAAAGTAAACATGGCGGCCGCTGTCGTGATTATCAGCAGACGAATTATGCATTTTGGAAGGATGTACAGTCACAAAGAACATTAAAAGATGACATTATTATTCAAGTAAGATGATCATTGATTGATATAATTAACTTCACGATGAAGGAATAATCAGGGAGCACAAATTACTAACGAAATGTAATGGCATTGGAAATGACATGTGTTTGATAGTGAATTGCTATGAAATTTAGAAGAGCAAATATTTACGATTTACACAGAAAGATTCGTCAGAAAAAGGTTCTATTACAATTAGATAATTATGCAAGGAAACATTTACGATTGATGATTAACATATTAGGAAAGAATTACCCTGATACAAAGTGAGATATAACTTTGCAAAATTCACCCAAAATAACTTACATGCCATTACAGTATGGACAAGAAGGCCAGTGCTGAATCGTAAGGCGGATCGCATCCAACTCGAGGACGTTGATGTGCAAATCCCGCTACCTATTCGTGACCTAGATGAGCACCCCGCCCTTGATTGGAGGCGTCTACAAATATTTGAGCTGACAGGGAATGAGGCCGGGTTGGAACCCTGGTCAAAGATGCTCTCGTCTACCCGCCGCCAAGCTATGACGCGATGAAGGTCTGGAACTTAAATGAGCAACCCCAACACCCTCTGACCCTGGCGTAACGACAGCTACGCATCGAGGATGTGATTCATCTACGGGTCATATCGGGTAATTCGCTCCGTCGTTACCAACCCTCGGAACAGTGTCTAGGATGGTACCTAAGAACTTCAGGCGAGTCGCCAGAACCAAGTCTGATTTCTCTAGGTTCATCCTAGACGACGAAACAGATTTATGGTAAATAATGACTTTAGAAAGGACGTGAGCGAGCCCATCGTCAAAATACAACAGAAACTGAGTGTCGCATTCGTGTAAGTACGGGGTGATCGGCTGGGTCACCCACATGGAAGGCCACGGTGCGGACGAGATCCCGAAGGCGAGAAAGCTCAGGAATGAAGCGAAGGTACCTGCGATCCCGATAATGGATAGGCATATGAAGGTACGCGTCCTGGAGATTGAGAGACTCAACAGGTAGGTGTATGAGAAGGACGAACCGAACCGGAACCCCCCTTGGCAGGCTGAGGTGTCAGAACTAGAACGAGAGCGAGGCGAATCACTGGAAACGTTAGAGTCCTTCGAATCAAATGAACGTCCTGAATCATCAGAGCGCTCCTACACGAATTCATCAGTCTGCTTGGAGAGTACGACGTCCACCCTATCAGCCAGTCGAAGCCGAACGCTTCACCAAGTAAGTCCTGTAGCAAAGGGACCTACTCACAGGTGAGTGAGAAGACGATTCATTCAACGTGAGACAGACACAACCACTATTGCGATACTCGTCCGAAAGGGAATGTCCCTGACACACACTAACAGAGGATGTAGACCTGCCAGCGAGTGCCTTCCGATAGCGAAGGTAGATGAATCACTAGAGGAACGTTACTCACAAAGTGCCAACCAGCGAAACGCTTATAGAGAAACACCTGAAAAAGCGAGATGACGGAGGGTCCGAGCTATCTAAGGGTACGACTATCGGAGACCCTACCACCGGAGAGACCCTAGTGAAAAACATAGGTGAAATTCGACCGAAAATAAAAGCTGAACTATCGGAATAAAAAAAACACCTAACACAAGGGAGGGGAAACTGTCAGAAGGTTCGAGTGAAGACGCACCAGTCACAGATACCGACGAGAAAAGTGAGTGAACCGAGCATATTGAGAGATGTCAACTATGGCACCATGTCTCAAACCGTACAGTGCAGTATGACTGGTACTCGCCCATGTGTC
Organism: Gibbula magus; assembly: GCA_936450465.1. Lineage (NCBI taxonomy): Eukaryota > Metazoa > Mollusca > Gastropoda > Trochida > Trochidae > Gibbula > Gibbula magus. Next base: position 25,942,596 of record OW388295.1, on the reverse strand, counting down.
ATTAGACATAAAATACATAATCTACTTGGACCATAAAATATGGATTAATTATTGGTTATTTTAATCAGCATCAACGCATGTCCTGTTTGCATATATTATCGCAGTCTCAATTAAATAAGAAGTTGATAAACCATAAATATCCTTCTCTTCTAAATAAATCGATGCAAATATTAATATAAGGATAAGGCATGATACCGAGGATATGGTAAGGTTGTGGACCCTGATAGGAAGGAAAAACCCGAGGATGCGAAGCATCCGAGGGTTTTTCCTGACTATCGGGGTCCACAACCTTACCATATCCGAGGTAGAATGGCTTATCTATATTATCAACCGTTTTTAAGTGTTAAACAGGCTTTTTACTTGTTATCGCGTTATATTGAGGATCCCTGGCGTTATATTGAGGATCCCACGGTGATATCAGCCTGTTAACAGCCGCGCTATATGAGTTTCTTTTGTACCGTGAAATCTCTGGCCCCTTGGCGCAGTAGTCTAAGGCGTTGACTCAGTAACTGTATACAGGTGATAGTGGATACGGGTTCGAGACGCACTTTCTGCAAAACATTTGCTGTACATATTCTGTCGTAAACTTATGAATTTTTTCAAAATTAATCTAAGTTAGTTCCTTCAGATCTTTACTTTCAAGCCGTCATCTTAACAAATATATCAGGGTTTACAATCATTATAATTCCTTCTAACAGGGTCTACAACTGTCTGTGTAAACCCTCCTGGAGGGAATTACAAGGTTGTAAGTCCCTTATACCGGGTGATACGGTTTAGAAAGGTCGTTTCAAGTATCGCGTGATATGGCTGGTAGTTTGATAATTGATAGTAATTCATAATACGGTTTCATACTCATTCGCTTTGACATACGTCTAGATTCCAAGCTTTCTAGGTTTTAAGACGACCCCCTTTTTTGGGAGATTTTCATTTGGTCTTGTATGGTAGAATGTGTATGTAACGAACTCGGAAGCTTATGCCTATAATTCCTCTCTTCAATCAGTATTGTGATGATCAAGTCAATAAAGAGACTACGGTATCCTATGTTAACGTTGATCACGCAATTCACGTGTATTTGTGAACTCTTCCAAACACAGTGCATACCCCCTTGTCATACAAACCAATAACCGCCACTTCAAACTATGATCGTTTCCTAAACAACTTTTTTCCTAAGTTTAAGAAAATTCTGAAAATTAAATGCCTATTTGGCGATGTAAAACTATGAGGTTTTGTAATTTATAATTTACCGTAATTGATTTACTTTTATGTAAAACTTGAAATGCCATCGGTACGTTTTTACGACATATGGACTATAGGCTAGACTAGCAGCGATGAAAACGCTAACAAAACCCATAAGTCGAGAGCGAAAGCAATATATATTTAAACTATTTATAGTGTAATTGTATGTACATTGATTTTATTTGACAGTTACCTCTCTTAATCCTATATCGGATGGCTCGTTTTTGTATTTTGTCGACTTGTATTGAAAACGGATTTATAACTTATGGGAGACAACCCCCTAAAGAGATGCGCGCTTGTATGGTTCTAGCACAAAATCATTTAATTCATTGTCACCTCATACAAAGGTTGTCTCCCATTAGTTACACAAGTCAGTTGTTACTTTGATATTGCCAGGTGTTACACAGTCAGTTTGGCGATAATTACTGCATTACCTACGACAATAATAGATCGTCCAAACTGTTCACTGTATAAACTACAGCAAAACAGACCAACAGACAAAGCAATAATTAGAATAAAACTGGGTCACTGTTGTACAAATCTGTATCTTCATTAAAACAACAAAAGACATAATGCAAACTGCGATCACTGTAATCTAAACGAATCTCTCCTCCATTGCCTTATTGAGTGTCCCTTATATAAAGGCCTAAGACAAACAACTGACTTTAACCCTATCTCCATAAAAGAATTAACTGAATATATAATAAATAAGGACGACCGTAAAAAGCTCGAGCTGTTCCTTCAGGAAAGCAAGCTTTACAAGAAGCTGTAAACAAGCCTTTAATCCAATTTATATACAATAGATATAACCCCAAACAATTTGTATCCAACCAGTCATCTTACTCATTTTATTTTTAATATTCTTCTTAACTTTTTTATTCTAAACACGATCTCTTCTCAAGGCTCTGATTAATTCCTAAAAACACGGAGCTAGTGTGTGTTGACAAAACTAGGTATTTTAAAACAAGAGCCAACAGTGACAATATCATCAATGAGATTATCCCACCGGTCCAAGGGTGCCCTATGAGTGAATTTACGAGGCGTAAATGTGATATCACTCGCGAGCTGTCATACACATCAAGTCCCACTTTGTCTGCAACATCAACGATATAATACGTGATATCAATGATATCAACTAGTGTTTTGAAATATTCGTATATATAGATGTAATCAGTTTGCTGGTGAATGAGCGTTTTAAAAAAAGGATTTGTAACTTTAGAGGTCAGATAAGAATAGTGTGTATCCGACAACAGAGTTCTTCACGAGGTACGATACTGATAAACATGCGAGGCTATGCCGAGTATATTTATCAGTATCGGACCGAGGTCAACGATATAAGAAGATTTTTTTTATTTTGGAAAGGTCGTCAACTTACTTCTGATTTACTGCATATAGTTATCAATATCATACTGATATGGATGTCTGTCTGTATGTATAAATGGATGGGTGGATGGATGCATGCATACATGTTATTTGTATGTATGGATAGTTACAACTTATAGGTAGGCTATTTATATGTCTGCCTATTAAATGTTAGTCAGAGAGATACGGGAAGACAGAAGTGACACATAACATAGGGCTATTTAATACGTGTAATGCGTGTAATGTAATTTACTATTAAATACAAATGCATATAGTACACAAAGCAGAATATATACAATTACAATACAATATGCATATCATGTGATTAAGTGAATCCGTATTTCATAAAAATCTGTCAAAATTTACATACGTACTTCCCAATTATTTGTGTCCATTACATACACAGTATAAACATACGCGCACATTCATACATAGATGAACGCGCACACGCATGTAACTATATATATATACACGTTCACGAGAACGGCAGGTGTGGATATTTTCACGACACCGTGTTGTATATTTATAAGTATAACATATTTTTGATAGATGTTAGATTGTTTATGCAGTTAGTGGGTAATACATATGCGCAGTCTAAGAAAGATATGATGAACAGTTTGAGTTCTACTCAGGAAATGAACATATCCCTAAACAGTACAAAGTTAATGACAACCCTTCCATTGATACACATACAAACTTACAGAAATCGTGATTCGGAAAAGATTGAGTGAGTGAGTGAGTGGGTTATTGCTTAACGCCGATTCGGCAGTATCGCAGCGGAAAAGATTGAGTGGAGGATTCAAAGGAGGCATATTTCCGTAAATGTAGGTCAATAATATATCCGTGTTTCAGAGTACATTTCTTCAGTCTATTTATATCTTAAATAAGACTGACACTTACCTTTACATGGAAGTTCACGATATGATTTTCGCAATTATAAATCTGTCGTATCCGAGTCGTATCTGTTTAACCCATGTAATAAAACTGTCCGAAAGTTGTCTGTGATTTAGACAATGTATCTATAAATCAAGGAAGAAATGGAGATGATGTTACATATATATAAGATAAGCATTGATGAAATGTGAGTGTAAGGCATTGCGTGTTATTGTGTCTTTCTGGGACAAGTACATTAGGTTCTTAATTACGATAAAGACTTTAGCATGCAAGTAAACACAGGTAACTCTTGATCATTCATGTCAAGTTGATAAGTATGTTGTAGTAGTATATGGTAGATTAGAATATGATAGTAGTATATGCTAAAGTAGTTACTGAATAAACAAACAAACTCAAAAAAAAGAAGAAAAAAAGTAGTAACAGAGGATTAAATGGTATATAAAATAGTATAGTGTAAGATAGAGCGATGTGTGGCGGAGGTCTCGTTTGGATGAAGCCAGCGGATATTTTCGATATCCGTATGGGTCATAAGCGGATACGGATGAGTGTTACCGACGTCAAGTGACTTCTCCTGAAAATTACAGGCGTTAACATTTCGAATGCCTGTAAAATAACGGATAACTTCATCTAAATATAATGATGTAATATATGATATATTGCTCCTTCGATCTACTCTTGCAAGAGGACATCATATACTTGATTAGGGAAGTAAATTATTCAAAGCCTCTCTCGAGGAAATCGTGGGACATCGGGTTATATAATGAGGAAGTATTCTGCTGCGTCTATCATTGTGGCCAGATCCTGCTGTCTGCAAGATGGGTTGTTCCTTACTCTGGCGGGCTGTGCTCCTCACAGTGCTCATTCGCGGCAATGCTGGTGAGTCTATCCATGAATGTTCTATATCCCTGTAATTAATGATTGACGGGATCAGTTTCTCAATATTGTTACACGTCATCCAAAGATGAGTTAGATATAACAATGGTGTCAATTGGGGAAGTGATCTCAATACAATGTGCCTCCGTTTTACAGCGGTACAAATGGGTACCTGGTCACGTAGGGGTGCACGTACCCGTATTCCAATTTGAAAATCGGTGTTGGTATCCGCCATCTTGTTTGTGTGCTTTGCGTGGAACTAAAGACACTCTGTAGTTTTATTAATTTCACAACTGTTTAATAATTACAGAATACATACATTGATAAAATAACCACAAAATAACAATGAATAACTTCTCATTAAACTTATCAAAAACGTTCTGTTATGTCGAGGTAAAGCTTTCCACACTCTTAGCGTCGATGAATGGCTTCACCTCTTATTGTCTTTAGATTTTACTTAACTTGTTGTAGTCTTTATCAAATTGTCAAATACATTTTTGAAAGTATTACCCTTAGTTATGTGTTCATCTGGTGTTAGTTATATTCTTGTATTAATAACATATATGTGAAAAATGGATTATTCCCTCGGAGAATACCAAATAGAATACCCTGATAGAATTATTCTTGAAGCAAATCTAAACATGTTTTCATTCAATACTCTGCCCAAAATAAATAAGTAATCTCACCTTCATATGACAAACAAGCAACCTTCAAGCACGAGTCTAGATGTATGCATTGATCTTCAAACGATAAATCACAAATTTCCTTCAACTAGTGCTGACAACCAAACAGATAATCCTTTTTACTCGTACTAACAATCAACAGAATAAACCCTTCAAACCGTACTTACAATCTAGAGAATAAACCCTTCAACCAGTATAAACAGTCCACAATTTAAACCCTTCAACCAGTATTTTCAATCCACAAGATCAATCCTTCAGCCAATATTTACAATCCACAATGTAAACCCTTCAACCAGTATGTACAATCCAAAATATAAACCCTTCATTCATACTTACAATCCAGAGAATTAAAACAATCCACAAGATAAACACTGCAATCAGTACTTACAGATTGCAGTCCATAAGATAAACATTTAACTAGGGCTGACCATCCAAAAGATAAACCAAAAGGCTAAGATAAGAACATTACAGAGATATTTGTAAAACCGAATGACTAATGTTGACTTGTTTCTCAATTGTCTATCTCGCCCACAAGATACAGCACACCCTACTCGGCGTGACAATCCACATTAGAAATCTTATGCTTATACATGGATAATGAATGATATGGTGGCGTTACATCCGAGTGCAGGAAATAACGTAACATGATACACGATGATTTAGCAACAATTCTAACACAGACTTATATCAGTGGCGGACCCCTCCCCTCTTTCAAAAATTTTTTGCATTGGCTGGTATGGGAAAAAAATTGTGATCTGTATTATTTCATTTGTGATCCATCTCGATATTGCCGACTCGTCTTTCAGCGCGGTCAATGGTCGTCTATTTTTAGATAGTTTCTATCTTACAGATCACAGCGCGAAGGTTAATGTGAGGTTTGCACCCAGGGTATATAAGTGGAGCGGAGCGTATACGTGTTACTCTGAGACGGGATGATACCAACCATGCACTTTTGATTCACATTAACGTTAGAGCAAATATCTCGGTTCCGATCCATAACAGAGAGCGCTTTTAATCGCTCATTGATTGCTCAATGTAGCGCTCAGGTAGCGCTCAAGTAGCGCTCATTCTCTCCTAAACGACACGGTGCAAAACCTCAAAGTTCGCTCGCTTTGCTACTTAGCGCTACATTGAGCAATCGCGTTCAAGAGAGGTTTAAAAGTAATCGGTAATTGAGCGATTACTTTGAAACCTCTCTTGAACACGGCCCAGTCTTTGAGTATAGGGGCAAGAAATGCATAGCCGGCTTATCCCGCTTTATGCCGCATGAAGTCGTCCGAAAAAGCCAAAAGCCGTTCCGGGGTCGTTCTTCAATTACTCTTTATATAATTCTGACGCTGAACATGCACGGAAAATGGATTAACGTTCTCCGGTTTATCTTTGGAAATCAGGTCGAGTCCGAAGTTTGTCGTGACAATAAAAGTGTCGCGACTGACATTTTTTTACAAACAAATTTCATTATTTAAATGCCCTGCATTTTCAAATGTGGAAAAGGGTGGTAGGCTTAGTCATTGAAAGCAGTTTTGATAATAATGAATTTATGAAATATTATAATTCTATTTTATTGACTTTGGTGAAGTTTTCAATGAAATGTTGATTTTAATAATATATATTGAGTTAGATGAAAAATTGATTTTGGAAAAAAATATAATTATGGTAAAATGATATGTTTACTTTGGTGACATTTTGAATTTGAGAAGATATTTTGAGTTTACTGAATTGTTGACTTTCAAAAGATTGACTTTGGTGACATGTTGACTTTGAAATATTTGTTGACGTTGTTGAAGTTGGAATTTAATGACATTTTGAAAACACTTATTTCTGGCTAAAGGAGTGCCTTTCAGACAGTAAGTGTTAGATCATTTGCTTACGCTATTGCTAACAATACACCAGTCACCAAGACTGATGATATATACAAGAAGAAAGTGTCACATGTTAAAGTTCGAAAAACATTGACATAAGACATTGTTGAGAGAAACATCCGGCCTAAAGGCCTCGAGACATTAAAGATACATTAAAACAAAATATATATATTAGATAAAAAGTTAGTTTACACTAATGAAGATTCAGACATTTACACAACATATAATTAAGCGAACATACACAAAGACAATAAATCGACGTTTTAATTCGCTTACTTGCAGTCAGACACTCCCACATGCACATAAGCACATATGCATACCAGAACATATATATACATACATACAAACATACATACATACATACATACAAACATACATACAAACATACAAACATACATACATACATACATACATACATACATACATACATACATACATACATACATAAATACATACATACACACATACATACATACATGTGTTTAATGAATATTTATACAACCGATATGTTCGAAGATTATTCCCATTTCTAAGTCCTTTATCATTCCACAGTTCATCCAGCCAATCACGTTGATCTAATAGGAACAACCAGTGTTTAACAAATTCCATGTCAGTTATGGTGATATTCATTATGTCAGGAACAGGTAGCTGCCAAGATAAGATTGTAGAGTTCACTCTGCTAGTCCATGATTTACGATACTTTTGAGACCATGTGTTAATTTTATGGATGATTCGATCGTTATCCCATTTATTTTTTGTTTAGTGAAGGTGGACGTCCAACCCTTATCTCCACTTACAGCTAAATTAGGAGACTTTCTTCCAACGCCTAGAAAGAAACGACATGCCTTGTTCTGAACAGCATTGATACAATTAAATTGTCTTGTTCCCCATATGGCCGCTCCATAAGACAGAATTGGTTGTACAAGATTTTCATATAACGTGTTAAATACATCAAATTTCATTCCACCAGTTGCTTTTGATTTGCAGATGATAACGCCAATGGCAACCGTTAGCTGATTTGGCTATTTCGCCAGCTGTGAAATTTAGGTCCAGATGTTCCTGAAACCATATTCAAAGATACTTGTAGGCGTGAGTGTAGCTAATGTTATCTTCTCCAAAAGTGAAATCAAAGTCTGATCTATCATGTCCATTTTGCCGGAAATGAACCACTTGAGTTTTCTTCAGACTAGCTGTTAATCGTCACCTCGAACACCAGTTATGTACAGAATCTAACATTTGTTGTAAACAATTCTCATTAGGAGCGATCAATGCGATGTCATCTGCGTATAACAACGAACTGAGTTGAGAGCTATCTATTTCTATGCCACAGTTGAGACTGTTGATTTCTGCTACTAAGTCATTGATGTAAATAGAAGAAGAGAAGAAGAAGAAAAGTAGTTTATTTCGGTGTCACGTGCTTACATACATTTCACATATGGCATAATAAAACAACATTCACATTATATAAAAACATTGCAGATAAAAAGATAGCACCCGGCCTATGAGACACCATATTACTTTTTCATATTAAAATATAGATAAATGTGGGTATAAAACATTGAATATACAAGGATGGAGTAAACATTAAAATTAAAATTAAGTGAGGCGCAACCTCCGTCTATACATATTATATATTAATGCAGCCAGTGGCTTACATAACTTACTGTTAGATAATGAATATACAGCCTGGTCAGTTGGATTAAGATGTAGAAAGGAAGGGTCAGCAGACGATACACATTTCCAAAATTCATACCTTAAATCTGAGTAGAAATTACAAACAGTGAGAAAGTGAATTTCATCCTGATGTAAATAGAAAAGAGAGTGGGTGATAATACACATCCTTGTCGCACAGCAAAGTGGACAGTGAAGTGATTGCAGGTTACAGATAACTCATGTCGAAGAAAATTACCAAAATTTAGTTCACTTTCTTGTGAAGAAATGTTTACTTATATTTTTAAATCCCATGATCTAATTTTTATCGTCTCCAAAACCTGCCATGACATTTTAATCAAACGTCGTGATATTTTATATGGCTAAGGTAGTTTTAAGCTTTTTAGAGCTGTTCATATTATGTATATATTTTACGACATACACTGTATATTTTATCTTTTATCATGTATTTGTGTATTTATATAGGATTATATTGTCTCTCGTAAGTCGCTGAGCGACTGGTTGTAGGACATCTTATGATTTTTATGTTTTATATTTACAATAATTATTTCACTTTTATTAACTACAAGTGAGACATTAATAACATTATCTGTCTGTCTGTCTGTTTGATATATGATATACCAGACTTCCTAGCTATCAGAACATCCTAGCTAACCCATCACAGAAGTCTCAATTCGTTTAGTTACCGGTTCAACGCCTCTGACCTAGCTCCTGGGTGAGCAGAGAACGCCAATAGAGTTAGTAGCCCCAATATTTAGACATTAAAAAGCCTTTATTAAATGGATGAGTGAATGAAAAGCACAAGGTTGTTATCCATTACGGAAATGAAAGTGAAAATGAAGCATTTTTTTTCATTGAATAGCTAAAACAATACATACGTATATACCTTCATGTATTTATGGCAGTGCTCAGTTGTCCCTAGCGTCAAGATACTACTTTGCCTCGTTTGAACAATCGATTAGTTCGCCAATATTATGCTCACTAATCTTATATATTTATTATTCGTTTTTATCAATAATCAGTGTACTTTTAGAAATGCAGTGATGTAATGAATTCAGAATGTTTTTATTTGTTGGGTAATCAAATTCGCCAGTACCGTTAACAGTACAGTTTAATTAATTCGAATTCTTGAAACTAGTCTCCAATTTTGATCTTAGGATGACCCACTCACTGTTAGATTGTTGACAGCAGGGAAGGTATGCATGCAAAGTCTACATTAAACATTTTCGTAACCATTTGATCAGTTTACAATTTCGACCGCTCTCTCAATACGATACACTGTTTATTTAAGACATCTTACGATTTTGACGGGTATTATTAATGAATGGCCATTTCAAACAAGTGTCCTTCCCCTAAAAACTTATATTGAGATAATAGTAGAGAGATGAAGAATATTTTAATTACGTGTCACATGCCGAACATAAATAATATTGACATATAAAACATGATCATAAAAAACAGCACCAATCCCCCCCCCCCCCAGGGAGTTTGAAATTCAAATTATTATAGATAGACAGGTACCGTATCATGACTTTGTTTATTACATTTAACGGTTAACAACATATTAGGGGTGACTATTGACCCAAAGAGACTATTGCGATAGCGATAGTCTGTTGCCACATACTATTGCGATAGCGATAGACTATTGTAACTCACTATTGCAATAACTATTGCGATAGGGTATTTTGTACAAATACGCAATAATCAGCTAGATTTCTTATAGTTTTTAGTAGAAATGTTAAATTGATGTAAGGACTATGGAACCAAAATCAGTAAAGAAATCATAAATGAAAAGACTTTTTGTCATTTTGCTATTTCCTATCTCTAGTTCTACCCTTTTGACATTCCAAAATGATTTTATTTTTAATTAAATGCAGTGAAGCTTGTGTAAATCATTCATAATTAAGGGAAATTTAATATATTATCGATATTATCGATAGTTAACCTTACTATTGCGATAGCGATAGTGTTTTTGTATTTACTATCGATATAGTACTATTGCCAAGCCAACTATTGCGATGCATCAATAGTTCGATGAATTGTTACACCCCAACAACATATATAACGTTTCAAATAGTGTGAACGGTTGTTGGAAGTGTCATATTATCTAAATGTTAATGCAGTTACATAAACATTGCATGCTACACGTTTGTATTTCGTATTCATATCATAATACATGATTTGAAAGCACGTATCTTATCAAGTTATCATACATACATTTATTATACATTATCGAGACATCAAAATCCATGTCCCATAACTCTCCCATTTCGATTTTGTGTCTTCATGTTTATAGAATATATTATTCCGTCGATTCTTACATTATACAATAGGTGTACTTTATTTTGAATATTCATTTATGCATATATATGCGATATATTTAAATGTACAGCAAACTATAATGGCTTATGTTAATGCTTATTATTTGTGACGGCAAGAAATATTTTATGATAAATACGATGTTTAATCAATGTTTTTACGGTTAAATTGTTAATGTTTTACATAAATCAAACGAATAGCAAATGTGGTCGATCTCTGAGATCGAATATCCTACGCGTCTATCCATGAGCTGATGATATACAGCACAATACAATTAAATATAAAAATAAATATAAATATAAACATATAGATGATATCTGTCTTCCTTGTCTATCTGATTTTCTTGATTTATACCAGGATTATCTCATCGAGTGAAGTACAAGTTTATATTTTCGCATGCAGCGACGGCGCAAGTGAGAATATATTACTCTTCCACCTCACGAGATGAGGTGAACATGATATTTGTCAAGAATTGACAGATATTCTATTCATTATATCAATAATTATTTGTTTTATGTTTAAATTGACCAGATTTCAACGGCATCGGTTTTAATGACATCATACAAACAATGTACAGCACAACCTTAAATGTGGAGCGACTAAATAACTTTTTCAAACAGCGAATGTATGTGTTTTATGTGTTCATTTATACAGAACACGATAAGATAATAATATATGATTTCCAATATACATAGATACGATAATCGACTGACTGAGTGTTTACAATTCACAATCTGTTACAGTACGTGATAATTGTTTCATTACTGCCTTTCTAGGATCACATGTTATAGATAGATAGATCAACTTTATTTCTTCCAAGAAAAAAAGATTGTTACATCAAAGCAACATCACAAGTTAAATATTCAGTGAATCAATGAACAATTAATTTTGAAAACAATCGAGAGTGACAGACAGTCATATAGTCTGACACTAATATCATCACCTTCTCCCATTCTTTCACATTTTACCAGGGATGTACAGGAACCACCAAGCAAATCAACAATTATTGCATCATCATCATTTTCACAAAATTCAACAAAATCAGATATTGGTATGATATCACAAATCATTTCAAACATGTCATTTCTCAAATCATTAAAAACTGTACATTAGAGTATAACATGTTTAAAAATATCACAAGCTACCATTCCACATATACACTCTCTGGATTCAATCTTTGTACAGCAAACATGAATAATATGAGAGATATTGAACAATTTATGCTTATTGATTATGGCAAGCTCCCAGAGTCTGCTGGGTTGACAATGCTCTCGGATTAGGTGATATCTAGATAGATCCTCTCTCACTGCTATCTGATGACACAGCAACCTCTCATTAGATTGACAAATTTTAGATTTAACAATATCACTCCATTTTGCTTTAGAGCATGAATAACCTGTTGCGATATATGTGTCAAGAACGCCAAACAAATTGTATTTGTCTAAAAGTGAAACCATGTACAAAATAGGTGACTGGGATTTATCGATGTTGGCCACACACCTACTTTGAAGGAGACGATGAAGGAATAATTGCCTAACAGCATAGGCATTATCTAGACGACATAATCTACCAAACATAAGCAAAAATGCTTTTTCTATATACCCTTGAACCGGCAGTTAACCAAGAGTATCTAAAACCACAGGAGACGCAGTGCGTTTGGGCAGACCTTTGATCTTTTTGGAAATACCTCTGCACTGACTCCAATATCACCAATTCTCTTGATGTTAATCTGCTCCATACTGTACAACCATATAATGCACATGGCAAGATGACATTATTCCATATGCGACAAATACAGACTGGATTATATAACACTTGTGCATTAGATCTCTAAGAACATTTGAACGTGTTGGAATGTTTGCCACCCCTAATAGTCTGGTAGGAGATACACAAACAATTAAGTGAGGATCGGTACATAATAATTAGTTAATGGTCATTTCCGCCACCTGTAATTACATCAACACGCGAATTCCCATGACCACTGACGGGTAGACGTTCTCTGCTTCATGCACAGAGAGTTCTAATACACAGCACACTTAAATACCGTTAAAATAATTATATTATCGCTTTAAATTAATTTCGTTACTCCCTTTGTCACAATCACTCCGTATTTTTTCTTGGAATATGTTTATATCGAATGTTTATTCAATATTTCAGTATGCATATGATACACATGAGAGGTCTATCACTAATTAATAACAATGAAAACATAAAGCTATGAACATATTTTACGTCTCACATAGAATGCACCACAATCAGCTTAGTTGTGATATCTATGGGTTTGGACATATTTGAAACAATAAGCCTTTGATGTCCAATTGAAAGTGTTAAACCTTTCAGAAAAGCCAAGACGTCACACATAGGGATTTAGAATCATTTCTACCTTATAAGGCTATAAGCCAATAAATAGTTTCCAGTCACCAAAGTCAATCTCTTAAAAGTCAGCAATTCCTACATGGATACCAGTATGCATATTATAACTGTTCGCCTGTAACAAAAAAAAAAAGAAATTCATTATCTTATATGTTAAAGTTACATAATTTACGTTTGTTAAGTCCCACCTGAACATTCTCAATAACTTTACCAAGCGCTATTAGTTCATGGTCGAGTATGTCATCTGATCGCAGATAAATTTGCAGCGTAATGCACACAGATCGGAAAAAAATAAGTGCTCATGTTGTCACTCTATCGAAGTCTGACTGCATTGGCGTTCTCGTAACACCTAGCTGCTGGGTCAGTGGCGTTGAACCGGTAATTAACTACCTGTTGGCCTTAATGAGTTGACCGAATACACATGTTACGTAATACCGAGAGGGACGCAGTAGGGTACTCTGAGATTCAATACACAAGTATGATATATCCCTTAAACCTGATTAAGCATGATTAAATTGCAATTGTTATATCGTTATATATCTGTTACCTGCAATCAGGTGTGTATAAATAATCGGTCATGGTGACTGATGTAATGTGGGCAATATCGTAGTCAAATGACCTAACACATACTGTCTGAAACATCCAACTTAAAACAAAGTCATTAGATAGAAACTTCATCAACGCAATTAATATTTCAAGAGTCAACATTGCGCAAAGGTGAATATTTTATAGGAGAGTATATTGTTGCAACTTTTTTTTTTTAAAATACTACATATCTATAATCTCAATATATGTTTTTTCAAAGTCAACATTTTACGTAAGTTAAACTTTCACAAAAGTCAATAAATATTTTCAAAGTCAACATTTCACCACATAAATACTTGATCAAAGTCAACATTTCACTAAATTCAAAAAATCTTTTTCAAAGTCAACATTTTATTGAAATTAAACTTTTACAAAAGTCAATAAATATTTTCAAAGTGAACATTTCCCTAAAGTCAATATGTGATAAAAGTCAATTTTTCACAATAATTTTAAAAAATCGTTTTAAAAGTCAACGTTTTATTTAAATTAAACTTTCACAAAAGTCAATAAATATTTTCAAAGTCAACATTTCACCACATAAATACTTGATCAAAGTCAACATTTCACTAAATTCAAAAAATCTTTTTCAAAGTCAACATTTTATTGAAATTAAACTTTTACAAAAGTCAATAAATATTTTCAAAGTGAACATTTCCCTAAAGTCAATATGTGATCAAAGTCAATTTTTCACAATAATTTTAAAAAATCGTTTTAAAAGTCAACGTTTTATTTAAATTAAACTTTCACAAAAGTCAATAAATATTTTCAAAGTCAACTTTTCACCACATAAATACTTGATCAAAGTCAACATTTCACTAAATTAAACAAAAAACTTTGTCAAAGTCAACATTTTATTTAAATTAAACTTTTACAATAGTCAATAAATATTTTCAAAGTCATCATTTCACTAAAGTCAATATGTGATCAAAGTCAACTTTTCACTAAATTTCGCTAGATTTAAAATATATTTTTCAAAGTCAACATTTTATTTAAGTAAAACTTTGACAAAAGTCAAGAAATATTTCCAAAGCCAACATTTCATCAAAGTCAATACTTGATCAAAGTAACTATTTCACTTAATTCAAAATATATTTTTCAAAGTCAACATTTCATTTAAGTTAAACTTTTACAAAAGTCAATCAATATTTTCAAAGTCAACATTTCAATAAAGTCAATATGTGATCAATGTCAACATTTCACTACAATTAAAAAAATCGTTTTCAAAGTCAACATTTTATTTAAATTAAACTTTCACAAAAGTCAATAAATATTTTCAAAGTCAACATTTTACCACATAAATACTTGATCAAAGTCAACATTTCACTAAATTCAAAATATCTTTTACAAACTCTACATTTTATTTAAGTTGAACTGTCACAAAAGTCAATGAATATTTCAAAAGTCAACAATTCACTTAACTCGAAATATATTTTAAAAGTCAACATTTCATCAAATTCAAAATTTAAGAATAGGGGACTCAATATGCTTTACAGTCGCTTGCTTTCAACGATACAACGTGTTTAGCAGAGCCTTTCACTTTTGCAGGAATTATATACAATGAGTTCATCGCCATCGCAAACGCAGGCTATTTTGTGAGACTAGGGAAAGTACCTTCTGTGTCCTGGGGGAATAGTCGACCTTTTGAAGACAGCAGTTGTCCCTGTGATTTTAGCGTTTAACTCAACTTTTTATTTTTGCAGAAAACGTAGACAACGATGTCATCATCATCGCAAATGCAGGATTTTTTGATACTCCGGGTATGATATATACCTGTGTCCAGAGAGACTACTGGGCCTGTTCAAGACTGGAGTTGATTACGACGTACCCACGTTTCCCTGTCTATGACCCTGTGGATGACGTCATCTACTGGACCGACTGGCACTTGAACACCATCTGCCGGGCGTCCTTCTCAGGGGACACCTATGATAACAACTGGACTCGCACTGATAGTAATGTGTTTATTTCACCCACTACCTTCTTCATCGGTGAATCACTGTATGGATTCATGGTATAATACGCTTTATAAACTACGCCTCAAACCAACTAAATCTACAACAAAGTTAGAAATATAAGATTCTTAACTAAGGTGAAACCATACCAAATTTCAAGGTTTAAAAATGTTCATTGGCTCATAAAATGCATGCCATTATTACTTGCCAGTTGAAGATAGTACAATGTAATATGTTTACGGCGATATTAAACTATTGTAATACCGCTGTACGTACGAAGTCACAATAGTGTTCCGTTGTTACATCAAAATGGTCGTGCCGCCATCACAGTTGTACATGCCTTGCGGAAGTTTTAGTTTCAATCCACTGGCAATTTCGCTTGATAAGTTTTGGCAAGTGATAAACAGAATACTAAACGACCTTCCATATAATACCATTTTTATCAAACTCGTGAATGATTTGTTATCAAACTCGCTTTCGCTCGTTTTATACCAAATCATTAACTTGTTTAATGAAAATGGTAATAAATGGAAGGTCGTTTAGTATCCTCTATTAGTTAGCGCTGAGTAACCAGACGGCGACGTTACTATGCAAATACTAAGAGGTTATTCAGGGGAGTTGGAGCTAGGTACCTTGCGGATGAACAAATATCCTGATGGAGAAGGGTGGCGTTTGAAACGAGCGTTGCGATCTCTACTGATTTTCATTTACAGGACTCGGAGACCTTGCAATCGACCCGTCCATGAGGCTGTTGTTTGTGACCGGGAGACGTTTGATGAAGATCAGCTTGACAACCAAAGTAGGGACGATCATACTTGGAGAAACAGACATTGACAGCTTAACTCTTGACATAGACAATCGGTATGTGAACATATGTCTACAAACTACCGGAAAGACATGTTTACGTAATCGTAGATTGTTGTGATATCCTATGGTCTAGAGACATGGGGACCCAGAAGAATGTTGACATCGTTAACCAAATCCTTGTATGATTGTGATAATTGTGATAAATAAAGGTTATCTGTCTTTCCTTGACAAGAGAGAAATAATATACTACCTAACGAGATGAAATCGACATGATTTTTTAAAAAATCTAATTTTTTAATTTTTTAATTTATTTATTTTCTATTTTTTTTTATTATTTTTATTTATTTATTTATTTGCTAATACAAATTTATATTATTAAACTTTGTTCTTGGCTCATGGTTGAGTGAATGCTATATATGTCATTTCAGAAAGATATACTACTCCAATCGAAGGATGATGGGTGTCGTGAATTATGATGGAAGTGGACAAACGACACTATATGATATATCGTTATCAAATAGGCTGGCATTCGTTGATGCAGGTAGGCAATAGTAAATACAAAACGATATCCCGTTTGATAGCATTTTTATTACTAGCTTGGTATCGCGCGAAATCTGGCATGACATGGGACCGATTTATTATTTTATTTGTGACATGCTGGTTTATATCAAGCTAAATTGCGAGAAAGTCGCTGATATGACGCTCACCTTTAAGCATGACACCGAACATTACCAGGGCCGTGTTCAAGAGAGGTTTCAAAGCAATTGCTCAATTAGCAATTACTTTTAAACCTTTCTTGAACGCGATAGCTCACTGTAGCGCTACGTAGCAAAGCGAGCGAACTTTGTGGTTTTGCTCCGTGTCGTTCAGGAGAGAATGAGCGCTACTTGAGCGCTACTTGAGCGCTACTTGAGCGCTACTTGAACGCTACTTGAACGCTACATTGAGCAATCAATGAGAGATTATAAGCGCTCGCTGTTATGGAACGGAGCCTAAGGCTCCGTTCCATAACATCCATAACAGCGAGCCCTTATAATCGCTCATTGAGCGCTACATTAAACCTCTCTTGAACGCGATTGCTCAATGTAGCGATACGTAGTTAAAGGAAGCAAACCTCGAGGAATAGCACAGTGTCGTCCAGGGGAGAATGCGCAACATTGAGCGATCAATGACCGATTATTAAGCGCTCGCTGTTATGGAACGGACGCCAGGACACGTCGCTAACATTGTGAAGTCACTTCTTATTAGGTAGACGCAGAATGTCCCGTTTAAAGAGCAAAGGGTATCGAGTTCAATTCCCGTCATCTCCACTCTGAAAAAGTTAGTTTTGTATACTTTTCTATACTAATTGTTGTGAATAGAGTTTTAAAAATTTTTTATTTTAAATTTAGTCTCATTTAAGGTCCTACTTTTAAAAAATAACAACCATAAACACTGCTAAAATCTTCTGCGGCTAGGGAAGCTTGGGTAAGGGACAACTGAAATACCAACCATTAACACTGCTAAAATCTTCTGCTCCTAGGAAAGGTCGGATAAGGGACAACTGAAATACCAACCGTTAACACTGCTAAAATCTTCTGCTCCTAGAGAAGCTTGGGTAAGGGACAACTGAAATTCCAACCATTAACACTGCTAAAATCTTCTGCTCCTAGGGAAGCTTCGGCAAGGGACAACTGAAATACCAACCATTAACACTACTAACGTTTTCTGCTTCTGGGTAAGGTTGGGTAAGGGACAACTTAAATACCAACCATTAACACTGCTGACATCTTCTGCTCCTAGGGAAGCTTGAGTGAGGGACAACTAAAATACCAACCATTAACACTTCTATCGTTTTTTGATCCTAGGGAAGCTTGGGTAAAGGGCAACTGAAATACCAACCATTAACACTGCTGACATTTTCTGCTGCTATTGAAGGTTGGGTGAGGGACAGCTAAACTACCAACCATTAACACTACTAACGTTTTCTGCTCATAGGGAAGGTTGGGTAAGGGGCAACTGAAATACCAACCATTAACACTGCTGACATCTTCTACTCCTAGATCTGCTCTGCGTCTGTAGTGACAGAGGACTGAACTCCTGGAACATAACGACCAAGACGTATGAGCTCCTGAAACATAGTGTTAGATGCAAGTCAGTTGCAGTTTCAGGGGGCAAAGTGTACTACGCCGATGAACATCACGGGTAAAATATGTGTTGTTAAAGGTCACTAGGACATGGAGGTCTCTTCATAGAACTTTTGAGTCAGATATATCTGGTGACATCGTTTTAGACGTATCCGTCAAACGTTCAAACGACTGCTGATGGCTTGGCACTAGAGATAAAGTGTCTTCACATTACTCAAGTTATTGACAGGAGACAAGTAACATATGTACAACGTCGTGTAATGCTTGCAGATAAGTGATTTGTGAATTGATAGTCCATGAAATGTATAATGCACAATAAGAAATCAAATAGCACGATTCCGTTGAGAAGATTTGATGTAGAGGGAAGACTTATTTAACCAGACTTATTCTACATCTTTTGTAGAGGCAAGGTGATCGTCACTGACCAGACTTATTCTAACGTCATAGAGATCAGTTACGGAGACATTAAGGGGGAAAAGGTTGACATAGCAGTGGGTAGAAGAAGATATAGAGGTAAGTAGTGACCACTGGATAACTTCCAAACACTTGGAGAGAGAGAGGGGGTGAGAGAGAGAGAGAGAAAGGACGGGAGAGAGAGAGCGAGAGAGAGAGAGAGAGAGAGAGAGAGAGAGAGAGAGAGAGAGAGAGAGAGAGAGAGAGAGAGAGAGAGAGAGAGAGAGAGAGAGAGAGAGAGGGGGAGGGGGGGGGTACGCGGAGAAGGGGGGGGGGAGGGAGAGAAAGAGGGAGGGGAAAGATAGAGGTAGAGAGTGATGTGGGTTTTTTTCTTCATGGCAACGAAACTGAATTTCGTTAAAGGATTAAGTGATAACTTGTCATAACTCGGAATTTCAGTGTAATGTAGGGAAGGTAGAACATCTCAAATGTTTTGGAGACGGTAGTCATGTCCCGCTTGAACCAGCATCTGAAAAGCATGATTTGTGTGAAATCTTCCAATCAGCGTATAAAAACGACACACCACAGAGACAGCTCTACTCCGTGTCCAATAGGACATCGTGAGGGCAATGGACCAACAGAACATAGTTCTTCTGGTGAGGCTAGACCTCTCCTCAGCCTGGATACTGTTGACATACTTTGATAGTGTTGAATTCCTCACTGAATCACTGAATCACGCGAATCAAATGGAATAGGCAATGCAGAAATGATATCACTCTAAACTGAATGCAAGTTACTTTCTATCACTTGAAAAGGAAGACATGCGGTGGTGGCTTCTCAAAAACATAGTTTAACAGATGTTTTAGCTGTAAAGATTTTGATTCAGAGTTTCGTTGAGTACTATAATTGTTTCAGAATGCCCCTCCGGTACATTTGGCCTGAATTGTTCATCTAAATGTGGACAATGTTTGAATAATGATATCTGCGACAGAGAAAATGGAAAATGCCCTGGAAATTGTGCAAGTGGATGGACGGATGAGAAATGTGACATAAGTAATAATTCCTTTTTATCTTAATCCTTTAAATCCAGTTACTTTTCATTTTGTTTTGAACTGTTTTTAACTTGTAATTTTTTTAAAGTGTTTTACTCTCACGGACTATTTCACCTGTTGCATAAATCAAGTTGCTAAGGATATATCAATGATAACATAGCTTATTGATATTTACTTCAAATGAATTGAAATTCAAGTTTTAACTTATATTATTCTACGAGCTGTTGAGCTACGCTGCTATGTGTGAATGCTAAACCTTCCTGTCTATATTTCAGAATGCGCTGCTGGTACATTTGGCTTGAATTGTTCATTGAAATGTGGACACTGTTTGAATAATGGAATCTGCGACAGTGAAACTGGAAAATGTCCTGGAAATTGTACAAGTGGTTGGACGGATGAGAAATGTAGCATAGGTAATGTTATTTACTTATTATCCTTTAAATCAAACAACAATAGAAACAGACATACCATGGTGACTTCTCCAAAACATATAAGTCAGATGGTTTAGCTATCAATGTTTTAATTCAGAATTGCATAGAGTATTTTAAATGTTTCAGAATGTGCTGCTGGGACATACGGCCTGAATTGTTCATCTAAATGTGGACACTGTTTGAATGATGATATCTGTGACAAAGAAACTGGAAAATGTCCTGGAAATTGTACAAGTGGTTGGACGGATGAGAAATGTAGCATAGGTAATGTTATTTACTTATTATCCTTTAAATCAAACAACAATAGAAACAGACATACCATGGTGACTTCTCCAAAACATATAAGTCAGATGGTTTAGCTATCAATGTTTTAATTCAGAATTGCATAGCGTATTATAAATGTTTCAGAATGCGCTGCTGGGACATACGGCCTGAATTGTTCATCTAAATGTGGACACTGTTTGAATAATGATATCTGTGACAAAGAAACTGGAAAATGTCCTGGAAATTGTACAAGTGGATGGACCGATGAGAAATGTGAAACAGGTAAGCCTTGTATCCCTTATGAGTCAACAGATTTTATAATGATGAATATATTTGTAAAATCTGTAATTCAGGTAATGCTGAAGTTGAATATCATAGTTCAAAAGTTCAATATAAGACAATTAATGTCACCACCACGTGAATGAATCACAACAACTGTACTTGTACTATAGGCCTTTAGGCCAAAAATACTGAATAAAATAATCTGAATCTGAACTGATTTATCGTTAGATCACTTTTGGAAATATTTGCCATTTCGTGTGGTAAGCTGTTGGTAGAGTCAATGCTGGCGATAGTTGCCTTACTCTGAGGTCGTGGGTTTGTTCTATGGAAGGCAGTGTTATCCCAAATATAACCATGTTATATCACTTTTGTCGTTGAAAATCCAAAAGTTAAATGACTTGTGGCAGATGTTGCGATATTTTGGGGTCGATGTTGGTTCAATATTGGTCAGTGAAATTATTATGAGGTACAAAGTGATTGTGGTTACATTGTAATAGAAGCTTAAACCCGCTCATTCCGTACGTCTCGTTAGTTCTCGAGAAAAAACATGTAAGGTTTACAGCTTATTTGCCCATTTACTGCTTTCTGGAATTTCATTTTCATCGTTTCCATGGAAACTTCACTGTCAGGAAAAGTATATAGTGTTCAATGCCGACAAGTTGTCTCGGGAACTATGACACGTAGATGCATGACCCTTTGGTCGCAGATACTCCAGATGATGACCTCAATTGAGTTCGAAAGCCTGTTATTATTGTTATTGCCCTTGTATCTGTAATTAAACTTACCGCTGTGATGTACCGATTGGGAATGTTTTCTCAGCATCTTTACACTTAAGTGAAAGAAATGTTTTAATGTGCCACGTAAGTCGAAAGTTTTTATCAAGTTCGAAAAGAAGTTCCGAAAAACTATTTTCGCAAAACATGGATCTTGAAAATGTACTTTTACATCAGAAGATTGACGTATTCTGTATTCTGTAGCCTGTATTCTTGCCAGAGGGGACCCTATCATATATAGCACTCATCAAGATATTGGTCACAAATGTTTTTACGGGTTTTGTGGAAAATGAAATTTTGGACCCCAGTGTTTTTCAGTAACTGTAAATCGTCACGATACACGTCCACCACCTCGATTTTGTACATGGTTGACAACACATTAATTAAAGAAAAATATTTAATTACATCAACAAAGTATGTGTGGTCGTTTCGCCTTTAAATGAGGTGACAACTTTCTTTTGATCTTGGTTGTAATATATTCGCGTGCGAGTATAAAACAAAATACTGCTATTGGAGAAAATAGATTTTGAATTTATTCGATAGACACATGTTGAGTTGTGTAAGAAGTACTTTCAATATCATACATGTTCAGAGTTTTATAATGTTATTAGTATGTCCTCTCAAACACAGTTGGGGTGCTGAAATAGTTATTTCAAAGGTGTTTTCTGGACAAAATGTTTGATATTTAAGGTAAAATTGTATGAAATATGGAAGTTGCTTTAATGTGTTATCGACATAAATAACCTGCTTGGACTACATGACGTCACAAAACAGACCAACGCTCCTATCTCGTCTAGTTAAGGAGACTCGAAAACGACGATTACTTCAAACGTTTGTTTCTGAGAAAATGCAAACTAAGTTTGGCTGGCATCTGAAGACATGATGTAACTCAGTTACAGTCTATGTATCGCTCGTGGGTTGAAATATACTGTATTTTGTATAGGACGTTTCTTTTATAATACCACTCTATTTGTGTAGAGTCGAGTTCCCACTGAAAGATTGTTATATATTCTTTATATCAATTTGAATCATTTATGAGAAAACAATCTTATGTTCTGTTTACCTCATGTTTTGTTGTACATGATCTCAATTTCCTTTATTCCAGTGACGACTTGTCCAGCCTCTGTTGTCTGTTCTGGACAAGGGGCTCTGCGCAGACGTCAGACTCAAGTTGGACATGTCTTTTATACAGATGAAATATGTACAGGTGTGTAGTTTCTGAGTAGGTCTTATAAACTAGCGTCCAAAATAACGCTTCTAACAAAAATGTAAGATGTCTTAATCTTCGGATGATAAACACTTATAAAACACTTTAATCGTTTATCCAGAAGACAACTAAAGTTTTATTTTCAAACGTATCTGTTCATGACATTGGGAAACATGCCTACAAGTTAACAAGAGTTCATATTTCCTTTTTAAATAACAGTCTCAGCATTAATGCATCAATGAATTAGTCCAAGGCCAAAACGATACACTATGATGATATTATCTTTTACTAACTTAATTTAAATTTTCTTGGACCTACATGACTGTTTTCCGTGGTAGCGTAAACAGTAATGGCTCGATGTATGACCGAATTGTTGTTGATGAGAAACCCCTTGTTACATATCTTGGACCGAGTTGACTGTTTCCCGTGGTAGGGTAAAGACTTATGGCTCAATGTATGACCACATTGTTGTAGATGGGAAACCTCTTGTTACATATCTTGGATCTAGCTGACTGTGTTCCGCGATCGGGCTAAGAGTAACGACTTCTTGCATGACCACATTGTTGTAGATGGGAAACCTCTTGTTATATATCTTGGATCTAGCTGATTGTGTTCCGCGATCGGGCTAAGAGTAACGACTTCTTGCATGACCACATTGTTGTAGATGGGAAACCTCTTGTTACATATCTTGGATCTAGCTGATTGTGTTCGGCGATCGGGCTAAGAGTAACGACTTCTTGCATGACCACATTGTTGTAGATGGGAAACCTCTTGTTACATATCTTGGATCTAGCTGATTGTCTTCCGCGATCGGGCTAAGAGTAACGACTTCTTGCATGACCACATTGTTGTAGATGGGAAACCTCTTGTTACATATCTTGGATCTAGCTGATTGTGTTCCGCGATCGGGCTAAGAGTAACGACTTCTTGCATGACCACATTGTTGTAGATGGGAAACCTCTTGTTACATATCTTGGATCTAGCTGATTGTCTTCCGCGATCGGGCTAAGAGTAACGACTTCTTGCATGACCACATTGTTGTAGATGGGAAACCTCTTGTTACATATCTTGGATCTAGCTGATTGTGTTCCGCGATCGGGCTAAGAGTAACGACTTCTTGCATGACCACATTGTTGTAGATGGGAAACCTCTTGTTACATATCTTGGATCTAGCTGACTGTGTTCCGCGATCGGGCTAAGAGTAACGACTTCTTGCATGACCACATTGTTGTAGATGGGAAACCTCTTGTTACATATCTTGGATCTAGCTGACTGTGTTCCGCGATCGGGCTAAGAGTAACGACTTCTTGCATGACCACATTGTTGTAGATGGGAAACCTCTTGTTACATATCTTGGATCTAGCTGACTGTGTTCCGTGGTCGCGCTAAGAGTAACGACTTCTTGCATGACCACATTGTTGTAGATGGGAAACCTCTTGGGTCGAGTGCATGTGTGGAAGACGGACGAGGAGGACCTGTCTGGGAACCTGTCAGATTGAACCCAACTCTCAACATCTCTGTGGCTCAATCCGAGCTTTCAAAGTCCTTATGTGAAATCATAGAGGTATGGAAAGCGTTTACTTTATGTTTATCAAAGTGCAATTAAGTTCAATTATAAGGTAAATATGATGACGGGTAATGAGGTCTGATGATCAACCATTACTAAGTTTTTACTTCTTTTTTTTTGCCTTTTATACAAGCTAAGGTATTTCTTTTAAAATACATTTTAGGTAAATGAAGGACAATTTCTATGAATATTATTTTCAAAAATGCGCCGTTTCGGTGCAGATCCTAAGACCGTTATTACAATTAACTAAATATAACTATAAACACAAAATAACAATTGATTACGAGTATACTCTTCATAATATATAACATCAAGGAGAGTGGGTGAGATGAGGAGAGGAATGATCTGTACAAGGTCTTCCTGTGTTCAGACACGTACACTTTTCTTTGAAAACAATGAACGATGATAAATAGAATCTCACCTTCGTGTCTTCTGATATCAAATGTAGCAACACTCGTTGATAGAAGTCAAAAACCATCGGCAAACCTCGGATATTGTAACCTTTATCAACTCGTGTTAATAGTTTTGATATCAGAAGTGACATTTTCTATTTCTTTGAAGAATTACACAGAGACGAGGCAGATCGAGGAGATGGTGAATAGGATGAGGAACATCACCAGGAACAGAAGGCTGTCCATGCGGGACGTCCTCCACATCACTGACTTCCTGGAGGAGATCAGTCAGCTTCAGCGGATATCTGCAGAGGTGTGGTATACTTGCTCATTCTAGAGATTTGTGTTATATAGGATGACATTTATCTTATTAAACCATTTATTGGTAATTGTATTTTGGAGATTTTTTTCTAGCACGGTATCTAGGGTGGACTTATTCCTATCATTCCTATCCATTTATAATTGTAATTGCGTTTTAAAATGTGCAAAATATTTCATCAATTTTATAGATTGAACCGTTTGAGCTTAAGTAGTTATTGTTTCTCGATGATGGAGGTTGAAACTGTGAAGTTTCGATCATGTAAGGGAATATTCTTAAATGTTTTATCAGGAAACATATGTATAGGAAAATTCGAATGGAATTGTTCACATAATTACTATATAACGGCCTGTCAATATCGGAACAAGTAATAATTAAATAATTAAATAATTAAATAGGCAACTTTATAATATATAAAGAACTAATTCGGTGTTATATCAATTGATCCACATGAAACTAAGGTTCAACTAGCTGCAGTGTGAAACATAAAGGAAACAGTGGAGAAAACCCTATCATATTGTTAGTCAGACTATATAACATATATACTTCCACCTTCTCGCAGCTTGCCACAGACGTTGTGCAGATTATCAACACCGTGTCTGAGTCTGGCCCTGACGTCCTTAATGAAACTGACGAGACACGAGGAGTTGTAAACAGGTAACACAGGGAATAGAGAGGGTCATATAACAGTCCCCTGTCACTACTTCCATACGATACGAGAATTAAAGGTGTATACATTGTGTTTCATACAATTTTATTTGGCTTTAATACATGCCAACATACGATATGTGCTGATATCAGTTCTAATAATTTCACTCAACTTGCATATTCATCCCCAATCGCCAAATATATTTTAAACATACTAGTTTCCAATTAAACTCATTATCCATGTGCAGAAACCGAAACTACAAGTTCCATTTACATGCACAGTAGTTATAAGACCTATTCAACATTATCAAGTTAAATTTATCTTTTAGTCTGTTGTAAATAAGTTTCAAAAATAACGTTTGACTAATTGACGCGCGCCACACGCGGTGAAGTGTCCGGTTTTCTATCAGAAATCGATACTTTTATATCGTCCGAAAATTGAGTCGACTAAGATCAAAATTGCAATTTTCGGCAACAGTAAGTACTTCTCGATAACATAACACAATTTATAACGTTTAGCATATGTGACCCAAAACAACACAATGGATTTAAATTTAAAATAACGTTTCACTCACCACAACCATAAAACGGCGGATTGGTTAGAAGAGTTTGTGAATCAGTGTAGGTGACTGTAAAACACTATAAAATACTATCAGAAAACACTGTCAAGTCATGAGGAGACATTTCGTTTCATGAATGGCAATCAAGGGGAGGTAACTCTTGACTTCATGAATGTCAAGCAAATGAAGATAACTCTTGTTTTTATGATTGGGTAATGTTTTGAACATAGTAAGTCTTGGTTACATGAGTGACAAGCAAATGAAGGTACCTCTTTGTAACATGCATGACAAACAAAGGGAGATAACTCTTGGTTACATGCATGACAAACATAGGGAGCTACCTCTTGGTTACATGCATGACACACAAAGAGAGGTAACTCTTGGTTAAATGCATGGCGTACAAAGGGAGCTAACTCCTAGTTATATGCGCATTGCGTACAAAGGGAGCTAACTCTTGGTTACAAGCATTACACACAAAGGGGTGTAACTCTTGGTCACATGCATGACGAACAAAGGAAGGTAAATCTTGGTTTTATGAATGACAAGCAAAGGGTTTTGATCCTTGGCCACAGTCCTTAGACACCGCATTTTTCTTTCTGTTTTATGGTTATTTTAGAATTTAAACGTAAATGCTTTGTGATTATTTACATCGTTGCACAACAATATGTCCTGGTTACTTCAATTAAACCATGTCATTAAGATTTCTTGAGACAATACATGTATACATATAAGAACATGTAAATTATTCAAACAGGTTGCTGCTTACGCTGGACACGGTAACTTCCAAACTGGACCCGGGGCCTTCTGGACACAATAGGATAAGGACAGGGATCCTGGAATCGGAGATATGGGATCTAAGACATGAAAACTTCACGATTCCTCCCATCGGATTGTCATTAACTGAATCAGAGACAGGTGTGACGTCAAGCACCGTGTATAACGACACTCTGGACTATTCCACAACTGACTCTGCAATCAAACTGACTCAAGACTTTGTACATGGAGTTGTTAATGGTAAGATGCTGTTGTGGAACTATTATTGAACCTAAATGATTTCTAAAACATGTGTAGAACTATATATACAGGGGAAATTAAGATCTATTGAATACGAGATAAAATAGTCAGTCTAAGATTTGGAACGAATGAGCTCACACAAACTCAAATAGTCACTTTTTTGCTAAGTGAAAGAATATTTATTCCGTAAGAATATGTTCAGGCAATTATATGACAAGAAGATAACACTGAAGATAACATCGTTTTAAAAAGGTTTCAGTCTGATTAAAATGGACCGATTATCGTCCTTCTTTCCTTCCTACTTACCGATGTTTTACGAGATTACCACCCATGTGTCTCCTGTACATGCTATTACTCTCTTAGTACATATATGTCCTGTACTTGACACCACCGTAAGACTTCAACTTTCTGTATATCCAATCCTCTTGTCGTCACTGTACTATAGTATATTGTGTGTTTGTGCATCATATATGTTCACGTTACCTTCCACATGTCAAATGAGATAATTGTGGAATATATCATCATTACATGACTTTTGCACCAATAGGTTCCCAAGGGAAGAGTGTTCGTCTATCGATCAACTTCTACAGACAGCCGCTCCTGTTCCGGATGAAGGAAGAAAGGAAGATCAAGAGAGTAATCTCGGCACGGCTCATGGTGGACGGTGGTGCTGTAACGGATCTTGGGGGAACTCTTGTCACCTTCACCTTCAAGCAAGACGAGGTTAACAATCACTGAAGCATCTCATATGTCACTAATGTAGTTTATCATGTGGTAGACCTTTTCGTTGCTAAAAACAACCTTAACACTAAGGTTAACCTTAGTGTCATCCTTTAACATTGAACCGTTAAAACCTTTAAAGGACTATTTACCTTATCCAAAATTATCAACCTACCATCCATATAACGTGATACTTGAAACGACCTTTCTAAACCGTATCACCCGGTACGAGGGACTTACAACATTGTAATTCTCCCCAGGAGGGTTTACACAGACAGGTGTAAACCCTGTTATAAGGAATTATAATGATTGTAAACCCTGATATATTTGTTAAGATGACGGCTTGAAAGTAAAGATCTGAAGAACTTAGACCAGTTTTGAAAAATTTCTTACATTTACGACAGAATATATACAGCAAATGTTTTGCAGAAAGTAAGTGCGTCTCGAACCCGTATCCACTATCACCTGTAGTTACTGAGTCAACGCCTTAGACTACTGCGCTAAGGGGGCATACGAAATTTCACTGTACAAAAGAAACTCATATAGCGTGGCTGTTAAAAGGCTGACATCCCCCAGGGATCCTCAATATAACGCCAGGGATCCTCAATGTAACGCGATAACAAGTAAAAAGCCTGTTTTACACTTAAAAACGGTTGATAATATAGATAACCCATTCTACCTCGGATATGGTAAGGTTGTAGACCCTTATTGTCAGGAAAAACCGTCGGATGCTTCGCATCCTCGGGTTTTTCCTTCCTATCAGGGTCCACAACCTTACCATATCCTCGGTATCATTGGTTATCCTTATAGTAATGTACGGGGAGTTTGGGCATGATAGGGTATCACCCACAAACCTTCCTTTAATTCAACAAAGTTGTCTGATAATATATATGACATAGGTTACCAACAAGGCTGAACGGATCTGTGGATATTGGAACTTTACAAAGGAACAGTGGTCGACTGATGGATGCAAGTACACAGGTGTTGAAGATGGAAGGGATGTTTGCGTCTGTGATCATCTCACTAACTTTGCAATCCTCCTGGTACGTCCGTGATCATCTGACTCACTGCCCAGGACCCATATTTGCGAAGCTCTCTTTGGGTTTATATAGTCGTAATTATATAAGTGCCTTACATTAACATTGACTTAGGACTATCTTAGCACTAAGGCAGCTTCGAAAATAAGGGCCCTGTTCTCTTGATTCTCTTGTTAATATCTTAATTCATTGATGATTAAACATAATAAAGGAAATTATTATCCTTCAAACTGGACTGTTTCTCAGGATGTGGACGGACAGTATGTGGCCCCAGGTCACCTGTTGGCCTGGAGAATCATCACAACGATAGGAGTCTCCATGTCTGTGGCTGGACTATTTCTGACTGTGGTCACCTTTCTCATATTCAGGTAAATAACATGAGGCTCTGGCTCGCAACCATATTTACTGTTATTCAGGTATACAACACGATACATATGCAGGTTGGTGTTTAACTTACACACTCAGATTGTCTACTTACATGTCGCCTTCTCTCGATAATTTAATAGTTTTTTTTATCTATAAGGTATCCAGCTCATAGATTGGTTCATGTACCTATTCTTTCTCCTATTGCTGGAAGAGTGTTGCTTCAAAATGTCACAGCAATGTCAAAATCAGTTTACTTAACTTATTTATTCATTTACAACCTGGTACCTACGCAGATGAGAATTAAAATGCAAACTTGACAATAACGAAGGGTCTTAGGACCAAGTTTAAGGTTTAAGTGCCCGCATTGACCAACAATTAGACCCCAATCCGTACGGATTTCAAGTAAAACGTATATATTCATTTAGCCGCACTCCGTCTATTCACAGTTTAAATCTTCTCTATGCAAAAATGAGAACATTGTTTCCGAAACCTTATTGTAATTGCTCAAATAAATTGTGTCGTTGAACTGTTTTACATATCATAGTTCTCAGGTGTAGATGAGAATTACTTGAACTGAGATCAAAGGAATGACCTCTCTTGTATTGTTGATAAAGAAAGCATCTGAAGAGCGAGGCCCCCAAGACGATGTTCAACATGTGTCTGTCCCAACTGTGTGCCTGGGTCGTCTTCTTGGCAGGCTTCAATCAAACCGAGAGTTACGTGGGTTGTATCGTGTCCGGCGTCCTGCTTCACTACTTCACCCTGGCGTCCTTCCTGTGGATGCTGGCCGAGGCTTTGCTATACTACCTGCTCCTGGTCAAACTATACACGTCAGGGGCGATAACTCTTCACTACATGTGGAAGACGGGAGTACCAGCTTGGGGTAGGTTTTTATTATCCCAGATTCAGACACACAATATGTAAAATAATTTCATCTAAATGAGCTGCTTACCTTAAGTGTTTTAAATATCTTGCTGAGAGGAGGTTTAACATAATCTGGATTACAATTGCCGATTCGGGAGTATGTTGATACAATT
Source organism: Gibbula magus (assembly GCA_936450465.1). Taxonomy (NCBI): domain Eukaryota; kingdom Metazoa; phylum Mollusca; class Gastropoda; order Trochida; family Trochidae; genus Gibbula; species Gibbula magus. The sequence continues at coordinate 25,911,794 of OW388295.1, read as the reverse complement.
TATGAGCATTGCCAAAAATTGATATCTCATTGAGCAAACACATCAGTATGCACATGCTTTTCCCAGATATTTTCTACACTAAATCAACACAGTTTTTGCATTAATTTATTTACTAAAGATGTTTCCCGGTGGAAGTATAGAGCGAATATATCATGTCATTGCGCAAAGCATTGTGTTTGACTCGCAAACTGTAACAAAGAAAATTAAAACAGAAAAAAGGTTTACACTTCTCACGGAGAATTGAAATTGGGAATTGTTTACGGCGTTTATTTAAATATCACTTTATTCGAGTATTAGTTCTTACAGATATTGAAATAACTGTTTTCCCAACATAGGTTCCTGTTACAATCACAAACGTATACACAATTTTATTCATCAGAGCGTTATACTTATATTTATGACCTCCGTCCGGGTTTCGTTTACGGACCAGAACTTAAAAACTGTATGAAACTTGGTATGTGGAATGGTCATCATGTGTAGATGTGCCTTTTTGAGTTTTCGACTCTGTTGGAATTTTATTTTTTAGCCGTTTCCATGGAAACATTTGGAATGTTATGTTTTAGCCGTTTTCATGGAAACATAACTTAACATATTGTTTCTTGACCAGAACTAAAAACTGTAAGATATACCTCAACGAAACTTAGTGGAACAATCACCATGTGCAGATTTCTATGTTTTTGTGTTGTTCACCTTTTGTGGGTTTCTATTATTAGCCATTTCAAATTGTTTTTTTACAATTTCACTTCCAGAACAGATCTTGAGAAGTGTTAGGCTGAGATTTATACATCTTTGGAAGAATATATTCTTGTGTGACATGCATTTATAACTAATGAGTGTTTTAGGATTTGTTAAAGAATAACGTTTCATAATCACTGTTCGCTATTGTTGAAAGTTTCCCACTTGGCGGGGGATATAGTAGACTCTGACTGCTTGTTTAATATTTGTTCAGACACATATTGGGTGCTGGAATTGCAATACTAATGTTTGGCATTTAAGTTTAAGAAATTATGAAATATGGCAATGTAGTTAATACAAGATGTTGTCGACATAATGTATATTATTGGTCTTTTAAACAAGCACAACAGTCATATTTCACTCTTGTATTAATTAATATTATATATTATGTAATATATCATTTATATATTGATTTCTCCAGAAAAACGAACCCATGTTTCCAAAGTTACTAATTTATTTTAATCTTCTAGAGACATGGCTAACTAACTATGTTTTAGTCGTGAATAGCGTTGTTGCAGCAACTCCAATATTTTCTTTGCTGCGTTGTTTATAACAATTTTACATTTGTTCACCATCTAAATGTCATTTCAAACCAAATTTCTACCAAAAATACACATCTAACAGCTTTCTTTATGAAGTGAACTAAGACTGTTGAATGCTAATATTATATTTGTCATTTTGTTCAAAAGATGTTACAAAACTCTAGGCTATGATAACAGTCACTTTTCCTGCCTTCAATCCACAGTCCTTCCGGCTGTTCCTGTGATTGCAGTGCTGTGTGTTGATCCGGGTCTCTACAGGGGCAGACAGTCACAGTGAGTGCAATACATCTGGAGTCTGTTGTATCAACTGTGTATTCAAATGGTTTCTTCTCCTACATGACGATTTAATTATTAATAGCTTCACCTAACTAAAAAAGCTCATTAATAAATATTTATGTGCACATGTTTTATACCTAATGTGTTGTTATCCCCCGCCACGCTTTTCGGTTATTCTGAGGTCTGTAATCTAGCTTGACCTTCACTTCAAGGCCTCTTCGAGCGTGTTACCCTTGTCAACGGGATTTGTATTGTATTTGTATTTGTATTTGGTGACCTTGGCACTATTCTTAAGGTCACAAAATCTTTGAATTTTCAAGAAGAGATCTTGCATGTGACGTTTGTCGGCGGGGTACTTCACCAGACTTAAAATTGTTCCTAGATAATACGAAGGCTAATAAGATGTTGGAAATTTTGATAAAATTCTCAAGTAAAATTTAGAATTTTTCAGCATATGAACGTTTAAGTTGCGCTTGCCAACTGGTTATCTCAAGAATGATTCACGGGGCTCTCTTCATATATTACACCATTATTCTTCTTCTAGGGAAAGTGCCGACTCGATTTTGGTTACCATATTCTATTATTATTACCTATTGTATCATTATTTGTCAGCATGGCAAACCGGTCCGAAAGACTCCAGAGTTATCTGAGGCCAGGCTCAAATGACTCTAGAGTCATTTTTGTACTAGAGTCATCTGAGGCCAGGCTCAAATGACTCTAGAGTCATTTTTGTACTAGAGTAATCTGAGGCTGATACACCGGATGTTATTATTGTCAGCGTAACATCTGCAGAAAGATTTACCAGATTATCTTCATATCTTAACACAAAGCTTCTCCAAAGTAAGATGCAGTACAACGTCCATTTTGGTGACCTTGACATTATTTTCAAGGTGACACAAATGCATTGAATGTCCTAGTACATGAGTCTGCATGTTAAGTGCAAACATATCTTTTACCTTAAACATGTGTTTTCATTCTTCTGACCTTTTGACTTCATCAGATGATTAATCATCAAAAACTGTATTCAAGAGAGGAAACTTAAGAGAAGAAATCTTAGTCTGCCATTCAGACTCTGGGGCAAAATATTCAATTGACGACCAGCCCAGTCTAGAAAATTATACCAAGTCTAGATTACTCAATTCTAGGAATTAAGGTATATTAAGGCTCCATGTATAACAGTTTGAATCGTTTGTAAAAGAAATTGATAAGGAAATTGATATCTGAGATTAAATGTTACTCTTAAACTTTCTGTGTGCTCTCAAAAGAAATTACTATTAATTTGCACGTAGATTTGATATTGCTGTGGCGTTGAAATCCACTTTTGAAATATATGTTGATATATAATATTCCACTGTTGAAATATATGTTGATATAAAATATTCCACTGTTGTTCCTGCAGTTGCTGGATGTCATGGAACACCTCGCTGTTCTCCTTCACCATCCCAATCGGTATCATTATACTGTGCAATGCGGTTTTCTACGGACTGATCATGTTCAAAATCTATAATAAGGGGAATATTGGTCAGACGAAGGCGAAGAGCCGCAAGAGAGATATGCGTAATGTCAGAGTCTCACTCGTCATCTTTGTACTCTTTGGTAAGTTTTATAATGAAGAAGTTGTATATCCATACAACCCGTCCTCCTTCTTCTAATCAACTTTTAATGCCATTGAATGAAGGAAGTTTGTAGAAGGGACACAAGACGGGTCGGGTTTCAGTCATTTGCTGTGTATTATGTAGTAAGTTTGCTGAAAGGATACAGGATATACATGCTCTTCAACAAGTGTGTAGAGGGATGCAAGCGATACATTATATCATTTAAGCACTATGATTGAATGTTCTGGTAAATGGGTAAAGTCAATATGGCAACTGATGGAACTTACCTAATAATAACCTCAAAATAATGCAACACGACTAGTTAGTAATTGGTTTGAGATGGTAACATGGTAGCACTGCTACTGTTTAGATCATGGTTATTATTCATTTACATTGCACTGTTGTTCTCCAGGCCATATACACCAACAAAATCCGTCTATCTAATATGATAGTCCATTTGGTTGTTGTGCAGGTCTGAGCTGGGTGTTCGGATTCCTGGCAGTAGGAGGAGCAAAGGTGGTGTTCCAGTACATCTTCTGTGTCACAGCCTCCACCCAAGGGTTCCTCATCTTCCTCCTCTTCACAGTCCGCAACAAGGAGATCAGGAAGAGTTGGCTCACACTGTGCTGCAGGAACACGAAATGGAGTCGGAAGTACGTCCTGGATACGAGCAAGAGTACTGACAATCTGGATACCAGCAGCAAGGGCACGTCTGCGACCAGCGTCATGTAGGACCTAACATTTTATATATTGTTTCAGCAGTGATGCTTTCAATTGGTACCAGTGATGCCAACATTATTAAGATCACTTAACACCACAATGTACGTCGGAACTGCAGGGTGGATACAAAGTAAACAGTGTTATGTTGGACTCATCAGACCTGATTTAGCTAAATTGATTGATGGACTGTGTTTAGAGACATTCTTATACGTGTACCAGATGTACATGTGTGTATGGATAACCTTTCAAACACGTGTACCAGATGTGTGTATGGACAACCTTTCAAACACGTGTACCAGATGTGTGTATGGACAATCTTTCAAACACGTGTACCAGATGTGTGTATGGACAACCTTTCAAACACGTGTACCAGATGTGTGTGTGGACAACCTTTCAAACACATGTATCAGATGTGTGTATGGACAACCTTTCAAACACGTGTATCAGATGTGTGTATAGACAACCTTTCAAACACGTGTACCAATTGTGTGTATAGAGAACCTTTCAAACACGTGTACCAGATGTGTGTATGGACAACCTTTCAAACACGTGTACCAGATGTGTGTATGGACAACCTTTCAAACACGTGTACCAGATGTGTGTATGGACAACCTTTCAAACAAGTGTACCAGATGTGTGTAATGACAACCTTTCAACCACGTGTACCAGATGTGTGTATGGACAACCTTTCAAACACGTGTACCAGATGTGTGTATGGACAACCTTTCAAACACGTGTACCAGATGTGTGTATGGACAACCTTTCAAACACGTGTACCAGATGTGTGTATGGACAACCTTTCAACCACGTGTACCAGATGTGTGTATGGACAACCTTTCAAACACGTGTACCAGATGTGTGTATGGACAACCTTTCAAACACGTGTACCAGATGTGTGTATGGACAACCTTTCAAACAAGTGTACCAGATGTGTGTAATGACAACCTTTCAACCACGTGTACCAGATGTGTGTATGGACAACCTTTCAAACACGTGTACCAGATGTGTGTATGGACAACCTTTCAAACACGTGTACCAGATGTGTGTATGGACAACCTTTCAACCACGTGTACCAGATGTGTGTATAGACAACCTTTCAAACACGTGTACCAGATGTGTGTATGGACAACCTTTCAACCACGTGTACCAGATGTGTGTATGGACAACCTTTCAAACACGTGTACCAGATGTGTGTATGGACAACCTTTTTTTTCAACATAATTTTACTGCTTACTGCTGCTCAATCTTTATTATATATTAAAGGGGCAGTAGCACGTTTTTTTGCAAAATTTATTTTTTCAAATTTCCCATTTATAATGATAGTTTATGTCATTTAAATAAACTCTAGAGGGCAAAACATCTTATTACACAAACCAATTATCTGTCGTGGTAAAAACTATGTTGCGTATAAAGCAAAAATTGCATGGCGGCCATTTTATTGTGAACACAATTTGTTATTTTGTATTACAAAAACGATTCCCATGGCTTTACCGAAACATGTACCCTCATTTTAAACTTTATTTTCCGAAGGGAGAAGGATCTTTTACATTTTACATTTCATCAACTTATTTGAGCGAAAAAATGTGCTACTGCCCCTTTAAGCTTGTGTCTACACTGGCTTTATTAGCTATGGATACTGATACTGATACTGATAATTAAACAATACAACTCCAAATATCAACTTGATGAAATACTCGATACACGTTTAACTTGTAAATTTCACCATGAAAGAAATCACTGTACGATGTACATATGTACATGAAAAACACGTTTAGCAAGTTTTGTTAAATTCATTTAAAGCATATATAAGGGTACACTTGTTTTCATTTCTTTGTAATAAAATCTTTTCAGTATTTCTCTTCTGTGGTTGATAGTTAGCATTTAAAGACACATAGTGTAACATTTAAGTGCAATCCAGGTCTCGGTGGATATATAAAGCGACACGTCATCGCGGGTTTATATGCCATAACCGCTCGGCATCCGGTCATTCTTTACTACTTAGAAATGATTTTTACATCCAAAATATATGATACAGAGATGGGACGCCGGTTCTTTAACTCTGAAGAATCATTAAAAGCCTCCCAGACAAGAGCGATGTATAAAATTTTAGAAGAAACGGGAAGAGAATCATGCTGAAAACACAAATCAACAACGCGATGTAAAATACATCACCAAGAATAGGAAAAATTGGAGTCAAAGAACTCCTAAGTAAACGAGTCGGGACCTTCAGTCACACAGGCCTGTTGCCAGAATATGTAATCTATGTTTATGCATGTATACTTTTTAAGACGTACATTTTGACACTTTGTGCTCAGTAACCGTAAACGTCTCTTTGGAGAACATGCTTTTAACATACCGTATAGCCTCGAATACATGCCTAGAACTCACACCTCGAATAGAAACCTGGGCCGTGTTCAAGACAAGTTTCAAAGTAATCACTCAATTAGCGATTACTTTTAAACCTCTCTTGAAGGCGATTGCTCAATGTAGCGCCACGTAGCAAAGCGAGCTAACTTTGAGGTTTTGCACCGTGTCGTTCAGGAGAGAAAGAGCGCTACTTGAGCGCTACATTGAGCAATCAATGAGCGATTATAAGTGCTCGCTGTTATGGAACGGAACCCAGACCTCGAATAGAACGCAGACCTCGAATAGAACCCAGACCTCGAATAGAACGCAGACCTCGAATAGAACGCAGACCTCGAATAGAACGCGGACCTCGAATAGAACCCAGGGGTAAGGGGCTGCTGAGGTAAATACAACCCGAATTTAACTTTTTTCCGTCATACAGTTTTTCTTACAATATAACCCGGACGTCCAATAAAACCCGGGTTTAAGGGGTGATGAACGAATTAGAACCCGGCGTTGTATTCGATGGAATACGGTAAATAAATCAGCGATGTCAAACAATCAATCTTTTATATATATAGTTATCAAGTACTTCAGGCGTTATTATTCAGTGTTCAGTTTACCCAAACATTTTCAACTGCAAACTTACCACTGATCTAAGAGTGATAGTGCAGGAGAAACAGGATCTCAACTCGTATATATTCTGCTGAATCATTGGCACTTGACATACATGTTACATAAATAGGAAACATAACGGAAGTTAGTTGTTGAATATATCTTGCCTGGACCACCCAATACATACAGGGCTGTTTCTAGCAATGAAGATTGAACTATTTCCCCGGGAAACTTTAACCCTATATTGAGTAACCACTATTTGTCTATTTTAGCATCAAATAACAATGCTTCCTTCATGTACTTTATTATTATATTATTATTGTTGAAATTTTGGTACATTCTAATGTGAAGATAAGATTCCCGAACAGCGGGTCATAGAACCCGAGGTAATGAGCGAGTGCATTTAAAGCTTTTGTTTTGTGAGAAAGCGAAAACTGTTTCACTTGACAGAGGGGTGCATATTCTAAATAAGCGCATATACGAGAGGAAAGTAAACGTTTGGCTAAGGATAATAATGATAGATAGTTCTGAAAGAGGATTGGTAAGATTGAAATAGGTAGTGAAAGGATAGAGTCAATCCTTACGAAAGTATCTATGGAAGAGAGAAGTGTGCTGGTTTTAGACAAATGGAGGAATAAACACTGTGCATTAACGAATGTTAGATTACGGCTGATGTTGATGGAAGCCACAACAACAAAGCTCCTGTTAATAACTGTATCCCAAAGTGTTACAAGGCACTATAGCTACATCATAATTTCAAATAATGTTCATGATATTTCAACATAATTTCATAATGTTCAACAGCCTTGACCAAGGTTATCGTTAATCCTTTACGAAAATGTTCAACTTGGAATTTAGATCCTATGGATCCTGTGTCACATCGAACTTTTGATCGTACCAACTGTATGTACAAATTGTATTGTAATGTTTTGAATAATCGTTCACAGTGTTGGGCTGAGGCTACTGATATGTTGAGTGTGAATAGATTCCGGATGAAGAGGTCCACCACTGAGCACATTCAGACTGTTTTTCGTTGACAGAAAATAGATTGTGTAGAGGGTAAGTAGGTTGCTGTTATTGATTTTAATAAATCGTGTCATTGATATAATTATTACCTACGAGGGCAATCATATCGGGGTTCATATTTTGCATACGATGCCCTAGAGCAAAATATCACTTTGTCATGGTGACGTGACGTCATAAACAATGATGTGACATCACGCTTCGTCTATGACGTTGCGTTCTAAATGCGGCGACGGCGGGTCGCCAGCCTATGTTTGTAAGTTGATTTTAGGGTATTTTCATTAATTTTACGACTTCAGTAATAAACAGAATATTATATTCGTGTCTATGTCATACTATGTTTACGACACTCGTGCCTGAATACCGGTATATCCCTCGCTCTCGCTCGGAAAATACTAATATTCAGGCACGAGTGTCGTAAACATAGTATGACATAGACACGAATATAATATCCTCTATGTATGTTCTGGTAGAAAGCAAGTGATATTGGAGTTAACGGAGTTAAGCCCTTCAATATTTTTTATAATAATGCAAGATGTAGTTGTTGGTATTATTGGTACATTGGAATCGTGGGTTAATCTTAAAGTTTAAAGAAGGATGCTTAGACTCTTCATTATTATTGACTCTGTTATCAACGATTTGCTTAACAATTTAGAAGAAAACGTATTTATGTCGGTGGCGTTACTGCAGCTTTAGCTAATGCTGGCGATCTTATTCTGCTGACGAAACAACCATAGGATTTATTGTTGATGTTAAATATTATAGGTGTGTGGATACTGGTTTATGTATTAACAATACATCTACGATTGTACGTTTTAGGCCTGTTAGTGCACAAAGAACAAGTGTTGTTTTTTACTGTTTGTAATTCTATTTTAGAAATTGTTCAAAGTTATAATAATCTGGGCTAATTATTAACAGACCTAATTTATTATAATGCAACGACTAAGATAGTTTGCTAACTTGGCTTAAGGCCTTACTTCTTATTTGTAAATATAAGGCATTTGGAGGAATGGAATCCGCAACTTCCTCAAATTATATGATATGATGGTGTGGTCAGTTTTAAGTTATAGGGCATGAATCTGGGTTCATAGAGAGGTTTTTGCTGCAAATGCTGTCCACCATCATGCTTTATGAGTTTCCATTGTATAGGGCTAATATGCTCCATCAGTTGCTATGAATGGAGACATGGGATAGATTCCTCCAATTGTAAGACAATTGTATCTTTAAACAATATTGTCGTTTTAAAAGTGGCTTTTAGAATGAACGTGGTATCTGTCGGAGGGGTGTGGCAGTTGGTGTGTGAAGAACTAATTTTTTGAAGTGAACGCGAGGGAGAATGCGACTTGAATATGGAAGCTGACGTCAGTGTTAAACGTGTACGTGAGCGTGTGTGAAATACCTGTATGTGGAAGTGTGTAAGTGATTGGTATTAATTATTATGGAAGCCAAGCTATAGAACATGAAGTCATGAAGGCTCATAACCTTAGAAATCCATCAATGTTATATTATAAAGATAAGTTACCTTAATATGTTTAGATCAATAGGTGTAAAACGATACATGTTGAAAACTACGGAACGCTATGTTCAATCTGTATGACTTAATATGTATTTGTTGAAATTCATTGTATTACTCCTTCAAAGACGTATTTGAATACGTGCGTATTTGTCCATGTATATGTCTCTGGATAAACGAATTGAAGAGGTCAATCCTCAGATTATGCCTGTTATCATGGGCACTTTCAAATAAGGGATGTTCCGAGCACATCACACATCATACTGCCATATCCGTTGGGTTTTGGCGAATGCCAAAGGCTCTAATGTGCCTTATATGTATGTTATTTAGATCATTACCTCTTGTCTGAACGAAAAAAGAAGAGGAGCGGAACCATAGGTGTTCTTGAATTGTCCGATTGAAGCCGTTAAGTAGATGCCTATAGTAAGCACGTGTGTGGGCATTTGCAAGATCGTCTTTGACCTTTTCAGTGGCATGCGACAATCAACGATCATCTGTTCCCATACTTTTTTGAAGGAAAATAATATGGAATGACATAAAATATTCTGTCTTTCTGTCTATGAAAACAAATACATCGTTTATTAATATGATATCCTATTACCGTTGTTTAGTTTTCTCCAAAAAAATTGACATAATTTTGTCAAAAACGGCACTTCATGTTTTGTAGATGTTTGCTGCCAGATTATGTTGATGGTATATAGAGGACACTAAACGACCTTCTACACTGACGGGCAAAAAAAGTATATCATTCAATTGTATTTATCATATGTACAATTTTCAAAGACAAATATCTCTAGTTTTCGACGTCGTATTCAAAAACTGACTTGTTTGGGGAATTTGTGCAAAACATTAAATCAGTTAAAGAATACCTCTACGCGGTTTTTAAAAGAAATTATTAAAATTCAAAATCTAAAATTTTAAATTCCCCAAAATTCATCGACGTATAACACATACTCTGTGTGAAAATCAATAAATGTGTCTCGTCCTGCACACATTTACAACATTTTGAACATGGTAGGGGTCATATTCATTTCTTATATTACCCCTGTCTTCTTTAAATAATGATATTTTATCTTTAAAAAAGAGTCACCAATTAAGTCATTCAAACTACTGCCGAAAGGTGTTATTGTATCTTGCCATAATGAAATGCATCTCATTTCTTTGACATATTGAATTAATCGAAACCAAGTGAGTGTTATACTTTCTTTTGCCCGTCAGTTTATTTAATACCATTTTTATTAAGTGAGTTAATGATTTTGTATAAAACGAGCGAAAGCTCATCATTCATTCACGCGTTTAATAAAAATGGTATTGAATAGAAGGAAGTTTAGTATTATGTTTATTACTCGCCCACTTATAGTCCAGCGGAATAGCCGACATGGCTCTGAAACTAAGATTTCCGCAAGTCCGAATACCATGAGGCGGTATTTCACTAGTTTAATATTGTCGTATAGATATTACACTGCATTATCTTACACGGGCGAGTAATAAACGATTTGAGATTCTGTCCATGTTTTCTCTTCAGTTCCAACTGACGGTATGTTATATCGTTGACAGTCAATCCAATGAAGCGGGACATCGCTAAAACCTGGTGTTTCAATAAACACAGTTCAAGAGAAATGTTCTTGTTCAGTTTTTCATTACTCCTCTTCAGCTGCTTAGTCGCCTGTATGATATCCTTACCTTGCATACCCTCGTAAGTCTTTCCACGTGGAATACATGGTTACAAGTGAACCAGAAACCTCCGTTCAAATGACCAATTCCTCCTTTGTACCCCTGCATACAAACTGAAATCGTTTGGAGCCAGAACCTTCTCCTATACAGCAGCCACATTATGGAACTCACTTCCCCTTGACTTGAAACTCTCCCCTACCCTCCAAGCCTTCAAGTCCAGACTTAAAACCTTGCTGTTTCTTCGCTATTAATAATCTCATCTTTCCAGTTGTACATATGTAAATACATGTATCCACTATTTTATGTTAGCGCTTTGAGCGTGCCCCTCTGAGGTGCGGATTTCAGCGCATTACAAATGACCTTATTATTATATTATGAAGCATTTGTAGTAGTGAATGGCAAATGAAATACTTCAGACGACACTTGCTGTCAATAGCATTTTAATGTTGACTGGATACATCGCATTTCAACTTGATAACACGTATTTTCAACAGTGTGGAACATATTTAACATGGTGAAAATGTATACTAGACAAAATAAGTTAGCGATATTTGCATTCTTATGATTAATATGGTATCAATATGTCAATGAAAATATAGATCATTATTCATAACCTTAAAATTTGCATATATCCCTGACTATTTTCCCCAGTATATCTAGCTTTTTAATGTACAATAGTCTGTTATTGATTGGTAAGTGGCAAGTTGTTAGCGTGATTTAGCACACAATTTATTATTAAAAAGTCACTGTAGGTCACACATCAGTGTCCCAACTTAAATTTACTCCAAATACCTTTTTTCCCAAAGGACGAAGCGGTTGGTATCAAGTGATGTATCTTTTTTGGTAAACTGTGATCAACCGCTGGTTACCTCACTGGATCCTGTCGGATTCCTCTGAAGCCGTGAATGGATTCTCGGTAGCTGAGAATACTAGGGTCCACCGGATACCTCACCTGATTCCTTCTGATATTTCACCGGACCTTCAGGATCTTAGGATACCGGGATCCGCCGGATACCTCACCGGATTCCTCCTGATATTTCACCGGACCTTAAGGATCTTAGGATACCGGGATCCGCCGGATACCTCACCGGATTCCTCCTGATATTTCATCGGATCCTCAGGAGCTGAGAATATTCGAATGCACCAGAAACCTCACCGGATTCCACCGGATTCCACCGGATATCTCACTGGATCCTCAGGAGCTGAGAATATTCGAATGCACCAGAAACATCACCAGATTCCTGCGTATATCTCACTGGATAGTCAGGAACTGAGAATATTGGGATCCGGCAGCGGATATCTGAAGGATTCCAAACGTTTTCGATCTGTGTTCCTGGTGTTTGGTGTAGAGTCTGGATGGGTGACATTAGAATATTTTTTCTTATGTTTATGACATAGTTGTTTGATCATTTACACTTGTTAGATGTGTGTTGGTTTGGTAAAAGTCCTAGCTTGATGTTAGTTCTTGAGTTCAAATCGTCTATTACTTTGTTCATTTAACATGAAATAGTCATCTATATTAGAGAATACTATACATGTGTACTATCCACCCCTTGTACACAGACACATATATATCAAACATATTTGTGTATTCTCCACTTCTATTACGCAGACACTTATGGGACATACCTACACGTATATTCTCCACTTTTTCTGTTACGCAGACAGAAGTGTGCGGTACAACATCTCGAGTGCAGATTACAGTCCTGAACGAGGAAATCCTGCAACCGAAATGATTCATTAAGCAATTGATTTCATTATAGTACAACTACAGTATTTATTGCCACATTATCATATGATAACTTGATTTATTGCGTTGATAGGATAGTGGTGTAATAATATACACATCGTATGTATATAAATAATTTATAACATTGAACGAAACTATAACAGCAGGTGTAGGTATGGCATTTGGAATATAAACCTTCATTCAGTTTGAGGTACCCTGTCCCAGAGTAAAACTAATACGTTCTGCTCCACTTGTATACCCTGGGTGCAAACGTCACATCAACCATCGCGTGGGATTTGCACCCAGGGTATGTACAATGTAAGTGGAGCGGAGCGTATACGTTTTACCCTGAGACAAGATGAGTTTGATGATTCCTCTCGTATATCGCTTCCATGACAACGACACTATCATCTTTGTTGTCACCTCGTCTATTCAGAACAAAACAAGTGTATATCAATAAATAGTGTCTTCTTTCCTCAACTTCCCAACTAGAATCGTGCCATTCCATTATAGAATGACAAATTGTGCTATCTATATCTACACTTCGATGAACAATTGTAAACTAATTAATTGAAGGTTTCAGAAAACTTACTATTTCTAATGGAAATAGTCTCCCAAGAGTCACACTCTTGACAGATTTTGAAAAAATTAGTCTGCACATCAGCTTGGTATATATGTATTGGACTGCTCTACAGTTGACATAGCGGCCACATTGCGCCTTACACTGTCGGACACCTGGACAAGAAAATGTCATGTTGATAAACATAAACATCTACCTGAAACATTCACTTGAATTGTAAAGGAAACACGAGGGACATGCACACTGAAGTTATAGACTAACCAAAATATTCACGTAACAAGGCACCTTACATGTAGTTAATGTCTCTCTGTTTGTATTTGTCTGTCTTTCTCCTTTTATGTTTATCTCACTTTATATCTGTCTCATCATGTCTGTGTCTCAGTAACTACCTCTGTCTCTGTCGGTCTGACGCGCAGTCTTCCTCCCTGAGTTTATGGATGTTTGTCTATCTGCCTCTTTGTGTCTGTCGGCCTCTCAGTTCCACCCCCTGCCTCTTTGTGTCTGTCTGTCTCTCAGTTCAACTCTCTGCCTCTTTGCGTCTGTCTGTCTCTCAGTTCCACTCTCTGCCTCTTTGTGTCTGTCTGTCTCTCACTTCCACTCTCTGCCTCCTTTTGTCTGTCTGTCTCTCTGTTCCACTCTCTGCCTCCCTGTGTATGTCTGTCTCTTACTTCCACTCTCTGCCTCTTTGTGTCTGTCTGTCTCTTACTTCCACTCTCTGCCTCCCTGTGTATGTCTGTCTCTCACTTCCGCTCCCTGCCTCTGTGTGTCTGTCTTTCTCTCACTTCCACTCTCTGCCTCCCTGTGTCTGTCTGTCTCACACTTCCACTCCCTGCCTTTTTGTGTCTGTCTGTCTTTCAGGTCCAGTCTCTGCCTCTTTGTGTCTGTCTGTCTCTCACTTCCACTCTCTGCCTCCTTTTGTCTGTCTGTCTCTCACTTCCACTCTCTGCCTCCCTGCGTCTGTCTGTCTCTCACTTCCACTCCCTGCCTTTTTGTGTCTGTCTGTCTCTCACTTCCACTCCCTGCCTCTTTGTGTCTGTCTGTCTCTCACTTCCACTCCCTGCCTTTTTGTGTCTGTCTGTCTCTCACTTCCACGACCTGCCTCCCTGTGTCTGTCTGTCTCTAAGTTCCACTCCCTGCCTTTTTGTGTCTGTCTGTCTCTCAGTTCCACCCCCTGCCTCTTTGTGTCTGTCTGTCTCTCATTTCCACTCTCTGCCTCTTTGCGTCTGTCTGTCTCTCAGTTCCACTCTCTGCCTCTTTGTGTCTGTCTGTCTCTCACTTCCACTCTCTGCCTCCTTTTGTCTGTCTGTCTCTCTGTTCCACTCTCTGCCTCCCTGTGTATGTCTGTCTCTTACTTCCACTCTCTGCCTCTTTGTGTCTGTCTGTCTCTTACTTCCACTCTCTGCCTCCCTGTGTATGTCTGTCTCTCACTTCCGCTCCCTGCCTCTGTGTGTCTGTCTTTCTCTCACTTCTACTCTCTGCCTCCCTGTGTCTGTCTGTCTCACACTTCCACTCCCTGCCTTTTTGTGTCTGTCTGTCTTTCAGGTCCAGTCTCTGCCTCTTTGTGTCTGTCTGTCTCTCACTTCCACTCTCTGCCTCCTTTTGTCTGTCTGTCTCTCACTTCCACTCTCTGCCTCCCTGCGTCTGTCTGTCTCTCACTTCCACTCCCTGCCTTTTTGTGTCTGTCTGTCTCTCACTTCCACTCCCTGCCTCTTTGTGTCTGTCTGTCTCTCACTTCCACTCCCTGCCTTTTTGTGTCTGTCTGTCTCCCACTTCCACGACCTGCCTCCCTGTGTCTGTCTGTCTCTAAGTTCCACTCCCTGCCTTTTTGTGTCTGTCTGTCTCTCAGTTCCACTCCCTGCCTCTGTGTGTATGTCTGTCTCTCATTTCCACTCTCTGCCTCTGTGTGTCTGTCTGTCTCTCACTTCCACTCTCTGCCTCCCTGTGTATGTCTGTCTCTCACTTCCGCTCCCTGCCTCTGTGTGTCTGTCTTTCTCTCACTTCCACTCTCTGCCTCCCTGTGTCTGTCTGTCTCACACTTCCACTCCCTGCCTTTTTGTGTCTGTCTGTCTTTCAGGTCCAGTCTCTGCCTCTCTGTGTCTGTCTGTCTCTCACTTCCACTCTCTTTCTCCCTGTGTCTGTCTGTCTCTCACTTCCACTCCCTGCCTTTTTGTGTCTGTCTGTCTCTCACTTCCACTCTCTGCCTCCGTGTGTCTGTCTGTCTCTCACTTCCACTCCCTGCCTCTGTGTGTCTGTCTGTCTCTCACTTCCACTCTCTGCCTCCCTGTGTCTGTCTGTCTCCCACTTCCACTCTCTGTCTCTGTGTCTGTCTGTCTCTCACTTCCACTCTCTGCCTTGTGTGTCTGTCTGTCTCTCACTTCAACTCTCTGCCTCCCTGTGTCTGTCTGTCTCTCACTTCCACTCTCTGCCTCCGTGTCTGTCTGTCTCTCACTTCCACTCCCTGCCTCCCTGTGTCTGTCTGTCTCTCACTTTCTCTCCCTGCCTCCCTGTGTCTGTCTGTCTCTCACTTCCACTCTCTGTCTCTGTGTCTGTCTGTCTCTCACTTCCACTACCTGCCTTGTGTGTCTGTCTGTCTCTCACTTCAACTCTCTGCCTCCCTGTGTCTGTCTGTCTCTCACTTTCTCTCCCTGCCTCCCTGTGTCTGTCTGTCTCTCACTTCCACTCCCTGCCTCTGTGTGTCTGTCTGTCTCTCACTTCCACTACCTGCCTCCCTGTGTCTGTCTGTCTCTCACTTCCACGACCTGCCTCCCTGTGTCTGTCTGTCTCTCACTTCCATTCCCTGCCTTTTAGTGTCTGTCTGTCTCTCACTTCCACTCTCTGCCTCCCTGTGTCTGTCTGTCTCTCACTTCCACTCCCTGCCTTTTTGTGTCTGTCTGTCTTTCAGTTCCACTCTCTGCCTCTTTGTGTCTGTCTGTCTGTCTCTCAGTTCCACTACCTGCCTATTTGTGTCTGTCTGTCTCTCACTTCCACTCTCTGCCTCCCTGTGTCTGTCTGTCTCTCACTTCCACTCCCTGCCTCTTTGTGTCTGTCTGTCTCTCACCTCCACTCCCTGCCTCTTTTTGTCTGTCTGTCTGTCTCTCACTTCCACTCCCTGCCTCTTTGTGTCTGTCTGTCTCTCACTTCCACTCCCTGCCTCTATTTGTCTGTCTGTCTCTCACTTCCACTCCCTGCCTTTTTGTGTCTGTCTGTCTCTCACTTCCACTCCCTGCCTCTTTGTGTCTGTCTGTCTCTAATTCCACTACCTGCCTCTTTGTGTCTGTCTGTCTCTCACTTCCACTCCCTGCCTTTTTGTGTCTGTCTGTCTCTCACTTCCACGACCTGCCTCTATGTTAGACTAACATTTAGTCTCAGAAATAAATGCGTTTACTAACAAGATTTTACAATTAAATTCAAATATTTATACACAATGTAGCCCTAAAAATGTCCTAATTTCTGAGCTGAGTAATCTAGACTTTGCTATACTTTTCTAGACTGGGTTGGTCGTCAATTGAATATTTTGCTCAAGGGTCTGGATGACAGACTACCTCTGTGTGTCTGTCTGTTTGGCTCTGGTTTTTCAACAATTAAGTGAATTAAGTTAGTATAACGTGTTACCTTGATAGTAGGGGAGCATTATTTGTTGTTTTACTCCTGAAAATAGAAACCGAAATTGAGACTTAAAATCCTTACTGTTTAAAAGAGAGGGAATTAATATGATGAGACTTTATCAAATGTTTGAAGTAGTTACTACCAAAGTTCCTGGGATCATAAAATGACCAATAGTCCGCGAAACCTACAAAGTGTCATATTTCCTGATGCAACAAGTGCATCTGAAGCTGTCAGACCAGGTCATTATCATTTTAAACGATCACAAGAGGTTTGATACCGTTGTTTCTAAACACCTTTGGTTGTCAAGCGGTGATTTAATCATGTTCCTAACTTCTCTCGACATGTACATTTGCGATTCAATTGTTATTTTTACTTATCACAGGAGGTGAGTTTATTAAAATTTTTGAATTATTTTTTATTGTGTCTCTGACAAATTTTAGAAACATAGACAAGATCACAAGAAAAGAATTCGTCCATTAATAGTTATCTACTTGTATGTCGAATTCAACGAACTTTTACAATTGATTGATGAAACAATATAGTCATGATAAATAATATAAAATGAAAAATAATAATTGTAAGAAGTACAGCATATCGCCTTGTAATTAATATTTCTGCCATATTTCCATTCCAATATTAGAAACACAAGAGAAATATACGTTTACATAAAGATTTCGACCAAAGGTGTCCCAAGTGAGTTGTTTCCACTTGTTACAGCTGATAACGTATTTAGAACCAATAAACATATATTAAAAACGTACCAGATTAAGCTATTTGCTGAAACTTGACTTTAATTTCTCCAAACTAATTCCTACAATACCCGAATATCTAATCGACTAAGCATAAATATACGTAAACGTTTTCACAAAGCTCCATTTACAAGGCATATCTGCAATGTGTAAACTTCAATCATTTACCATTTAGAATATCGCTTTTTACGTTGGTAATCCTTGTATTTTCAGAATTTATAACATTTTATTACATTTGATTTTTTCGAAATAATGGATGATAATGACATTCTTGAATGTTTGATTAAATTAATCTATTCGTGTTAATAATCATTAAAGTATATACTAATCTATCTATAATAAAACATAAATTCAGACTTTGAAATTTAAGCGATATGCTCTCTGCTGATTGGATTAAACAAGGTCATGTGACCGGTATACATTCTTATAAAAACGAGATTGACAGCTGAAAAGGATAATCATCATACTCTGACGTTTACATAAAATAACCTGCGGTACTACTTTATTACAGTATCATTGCGCAATTATGACACTGCTATCACATGCTTTTTTCTTGATTAAACTTTTTGAAAACCTTACAACATGAATTCTAAGTGTAGTTTGATTGAATGTTTGATTAAAACAGCATGTTAGAGCCAAACATTAAATACTTTTCGTATTTCCCGTGAACTACGTTTTGCACATGGTGACAGACAAGTGATGCGATATTATTGTGGGCGGAACTTAGCGCCTGATCTAAGACAATACTAAACATTTGTAATTTCATGCACTGTACATTTTTTGCAGAGATATTTTATTTTCAAAAGTTTATTTACTGATTAGAAATAACTTAAATTGCAAAATTTTAAATGAATGTATGACACAACATATTCCACTGTTGCCTCACGACAACAATGTCCGATTTCATTAAGAAATAGATTTCATAATGTGTTAGTTCACTGGCTTATAAACGGTTTTGAAGTTATTTATACCAGCTTAACTTTCACCTTTCAAATCGTTTATAAGCCAGTGAACAAACACATTATGAAATATATTTCTTAATTAAATCGGACATTGTTGTCGTGAGGCATCAGTGGAATATGTTGTGTCATACATTCATTTAAAATATTGTGCATATATCATATATGTATCCTTTTGGGACGAATATGGAAGTAGAGTTGTACTATTGGAACTGAAACCAGGACATATGGTGTTATGGCACTTCTTAATGCCAAATAAAATATTATAAAAATATTGTCACTTTAAATGGACAGTAGCACGTTTTTTCGCTCAAATAAGTCTATGAAATGTATTTGAAAAATAATGTAAAACACCCTTCTCTCTTCAGAAAATCAAGTTAAAAATGAGTGTACATGGTTTGGTAAAACCGTGGGAATCGTTTTTTGTACTTCGAAATATTAAAATGTGTTCACAATAAAATGGCCGCCATGCAATTTTTGTTTTATACGCAACATCGTCATTACCACTTCGGATAATTGGTTGGTTTAATAAGATGTTTTACCCTCTAAAGTAGATATAAATGACATAAACTATCATAATAAATGGGAAATTTGAAAAAATAAAATTGCTACTGCCCCTTTAATATCTTAAGATTTGTGTTCATGCTTATAAACATGTATAAGACTTGAAGGAACAACAATATCTAAAAGTAACTTAAATCAATTAAAATATTATACGTCACCTCTGCAGTGTACAACTTCATAATGCACCGAGGACTCGCTGATTGCCATATGAGATACCTGGTTGTGGAAGACACACGCTTGTTCTCTCTCTACCCAGTCGACCCCCTCACAGTTGATATCATTAAAGCACACTGTTTTACACTTTGATATTGTTTTCACCTCATTCACTTTAAGACCTTCAACCATTTTCATTTTTTCATGTTTTTTCAGACACTTGTCTAGAAGATGAAATTAATGAAAACAATCAATACATTTCAACACATAATGTTATTTTTCAACACATGATCTCATTATATAGAAGCTTTGGTATGTCAAGTCAGTGAAATTTCAAATGAGCACTGAAGATGTGATCAAAAATAATTTGAAATAAAAAGTATATAAGTAAATATGAAAAGTAAATGTTTATATAAATGTTAATAATAAATAATAATAATAAATACACTGATGTGTTAAGACGTTGTGTATTACAGCATTGCATTGTTATTGTTCATACATAAATATGCAAACTTCCATTTGTTAACCAAACTTTTTATTCGAATATTTTTTATTCACATGAGCAGGTACATTCACATAAGATTGTCACAATATTGTACATACATTACAGCTGTGGAACAAAAGTTTGTGACATTCGCAACACTATTTTCAAAATAGCTTATAAACATGTTCTTTTCTTTTCATAATTAGGTAGTCAAATCATTTTCAGTGCAATTGAAGTTTGGAAATTATTGATACCATGGAGATATTAAGTTAGATTCTGATTGAAATTAGTACTACAGTTACATAGATGCATACTGTAGGTATCAACATTCAGTCTCCGTGAGGTCATTCCTTTTTTACATATGAACTTTAAAATGAAAAAGAAATTCAACTTTTAGTGAAAGTACCTGAATTGTCATCATCAGGCACAGCGGAATGAAATAGGTAAAAATTCAAAAGTAATGATCGAAATATACATTACAGGGTCACAAATCATGGTATGAAAAAGTTGATTTAAAACATTCATGCCACAGATAATGTTTTGGATGCATGAAGATCCTGCAAACCATGATTCACAACTCATGGAGAAGACCGATGGATACGAAATCAATGTACATGAACAGCTATCAAGTCCTAACATTCCGAGCGGTATTATGCAGAAAATGGTTCGTTTTCGGATCATTCACATCTCAATCTCCAGACATCTACAAAATATCTGGGTTTAAATGCTACGTCCCGCGCTAAAACTCCTTTTGAATGGCTGGATGAAAAACCTAGAAGAGTGTGGAGAAGAGCACTCAGATATTACCGGGGGCAGGATTGGAACCATGTTCCTTTCACAAATCTGTTTTCAATTATTTTAGTAATAGTCGTACGATGTAAATAAGAAGTCTCCAATGTAAGAGATATCGAAGTTATTGTTCAGAGGCGACTGTAAAACACCCACTCCCACGCCCAAGTTTGAGGATATGGTAAGAAAATTACCCCTGGAATCTCAGAAACTGTTTGGTATTCTTTAATTTAATAAATGTCAGAATGTGTTTTCAATTACCTAAAACACGATGGGAATGTCTTGTATTTCTCTTTTAAAAAATCATATTTCACCAAAATAAAAACATGTTTATTTTTGCATGAGTGGTTGTCCATTTTAGGCTGTCCGGAACATACCATAATTGGAATGACCCTTGAATTTCCAAGACGTATGGGACGTTATTGGTAAAACAGCTGCCGGGGGTAATTTGTCTAAAAAGATACCTGTCGTAGTGTCCAGAAACCCATGCCTAAACAAATAAAGGCACTGAGAAAATAAAAAAAAACAGGATTAATATTCCTTATTAAATGTGCTTTCTTGTGATACCAAATTGTGCTACAATACAAGCATTTGTTATTTGTGTCTGAAGTCTTCGAAGTCATGTAAACATAGCGATGTAACAAACTTTTGTTCAGCAGCTGTATAGCAGATTGCAAAAGCTTCACATATTCCAGTTTGACATGTCAATTGAATACATTCTGCAATGGAAACCTTCTTGTAAATTCATTTGGTTGTTTTTTTTTCATTCTGGTAATATACCTCTCAAATTGAAAAATAAATTTCAATGTGACAATGAATGTTTTAAAAGACAATGGATCATTTCTAATACAACTTATATAAATGTGTCTCTTTCCAGCTAGAAGAATATGATTCAACAACTTGAAACTTGCGGTCTCCTGAATACCTGAATACAAATGTTGTCCTAGAAATTGTTCAAGTTCAGCCCAGAAAGGAACAACCAGCGGACATTCAACATATACATGTACTATAGATAGGTCTTCAAGATTGCATATATTGCAAATACTGTTGTCAATTAATTCCATTTTAGCCAATTCATGTTTGGTATATACAATACGATGAAACATTATATAATTATATTGAAATCTTGTAACTTAATACCTCTGCAGCATTGTCTTGGAAAACAAAATACTTCTTTCCAGTTTAAAACAGCTAAGAACATGTGCTGCCATTTGCTGCAGACTGTAGGAAGGTGGACATTTTGCATAATTTTGTTATAAATCTTTCGAAAGCCATTCCCGGGTTTGTTCCAATCCATTAAGAAAGTATTGATGTTAAGATCATAAAGACACATGGATTCAGAATTTTCTATTACATTTTCTCATTGTTTCGGGAGGTTGCTTAGAGCACGGTAATAGTCTAAAAATGTTCCCTTCAGAGTGAATTTTTTTTTCCGATCAACAAAAGAAATGAATCCATTAGCATCACACAAAACTCTTACGCTATATACTCCCTTATCATCTCTGATAAGTGTTGAGTCTGCACATTGGTGATTAAGCCATATCGGTTCAGCCAAAACATCACTGATATCTCTTGCGTCAGTTAAATGTGAGTGAGTGAGTTACTCCAAATGAGTTTCAGATCATGCCATTGGTCAAATTGTTAACCATACTTGAAAAGACCAATACACCGGTCGAAATGAGCTCATCGTATTAAATATATGTGTGATGGCCGAACGGGGAGTCCATCTATATTGCTTAATCATACAGCAGGATATTTGATATTGTCGATATCCGTTGGGATCATATGAGGATACCGATGCAATTTATAGAGGTCAAGTGACGGAACTCCTTCAGAAGATATTATGACCAAGCAATGTCAAGACAGGCTCATCTTGAGCTTAAATCGAATTTCCACAACCAGGGACTTCCTTATTTTGCCATTCTCTTCCCACAGAGGTTATTCCCTTCAGACTTCCGGTCGAAACTTCTGTTCTAGATGACCAATTCCTAGACGGAATTCCTCGGGGTCATGAGGTTGTGACCGGTTCCCTCAAATCCATGTATATAAGACTCAGGTATTGAGTGGACAGACAAACCAGCGAGCCGGTTGAACTGAGGGTCGCCCTGTTACATTATGCCAGTGCTAAGTCACACATTAGCATTTACGGTGTCGGTTATGATACAGAGAACATATTACTGACGCTCACATACACTCCTGAGTCCTGTAGTCTGACAGCCCTCGAACAGCAAACATTAATAATAATAGTCAATGAATACCGATAGCTTTCAATGGACACTCTTAAGTTGTAACCCCTATAAGCACAACACCGCACCATTGGTAACTTCAATACCAAATTTGAAGTATTCCTAATAGTTTTCGACTTTTGCTCCGGAAAAAAGACAAAGTCTAAAAATATCTGCCTTCATAGCCACTATTTAAAACCAGTTTCAGCCTAAAGTTCCAACCCCTAAATGGCGGAACTTCACATTAGAGACATCCGCACCAAAGGAAAAGATTGCAAGTCAAACAATTTTCGAGCTCCGGAAATGAAACAAAGTCCGACATTCAAAATAGATGGAATATCGAAAGTTGTAACACCTACTAGGTACCACACCACACCGTACATTGCCTCTGTATGTTCCTATCAAATGTGAACTTTGTAATCCAAATATGTTTTCCAGTTATGGACCGGAAACGATCTCAGACACACGCACCGACACTCGGAGCGCTATATATATATATATATATATATATATATATATATATATATATATATATATATATATATATATATGGTTATATATATATATGGTTGTACCTCACTACACGATTCTACCTACCACTGCCTGAAGTCTTGTCGAACACCTGTGTCACTGTCATACCTGAGTAGAATAAACGAAAATCAAAGTCTCTGTATTAGGAATCCTTTAATAATACAATTGCATTCACAAAGTTAAATAATTACCACGAAATCCGATCAAATATAGATAATTTTACATGTTTAATTACAAAACATATTTTAAAGGCGCTGTAGCACGTTTTGTGTATGTTATTTTCTCAAATTTGCCATTTATCAAAGTGTATACAATAAATCGGTACGTTAATGGGTTACACGACCCGATAAGCAGTATCCATAGAAAACGGCTATACACGTACGTATTTGAAGAAAATGGTCCGACGTATAAAGCGACAGTGGTATGTGTTTGAGTATTTGTTCAAACAGCAAGATGGTTGACAATTCCATCATTGTACATTATTTAAACTCTACTCCGAGTGTTTAGATATCGCTACAAAGGCTGATCACTTGAACTACCTTCGAGCGGCCATTTTAATGTGAACACATTAAATTCCGCTCAATGGGAAGTGGACTCGCAACGTTAACCAAACTATGTATATTCGTTTTAGAACTCTTCATTGATTAAGTAGTAGTATTTAGCTATTGGTAACATATATTTATATTTTTGTGAGGGCAATTTATTTCAGTTAAATCGTGCTACAGCGCCTTAACTTTTAAGGCCCAACACTCAAGATTTGTTCCTGCTAAATCAAAGTGATCATCAGTACTTCCACACATTATACACAATATTATCCTCCCTTTGACTTGTACATCTAATTATTATTTCATCATCTTGATAAACAGCAGCGTCCCGAAAGCTTGTTCACCTACGTGTGTACCTTAGTGCACTTATCATGTAAATTGACGTTCACTGTTGTGTCAATAAATATAGATTATTACCCGAGGAAGTGTGTCATACGACTTTTACGAAACGAGTGAGAATTTTTGTATTGCCCGAGCGAGAGCGAGGGTTATACACAAATTTGACCGAGTTTCGTAAAGGTCATATGACACACTTTCGAGTGTAATAATTTCTTTATTACCCGTTCTTTTCCATTTGATTCGCGTAAAAAAAGTCAGAAACCGGCCCACTTCTCTTGCGACGGCAAGCAACAGTGACGTCACGAACAATCGTTTTATGACGTCACTGACGACAAAATACGGGAAGCCGCGGTGAAACAACCGTTGCTAGGCAAACGTGATATGTGCACATGTGCTCATATCAAAAATATTAACTTGGTTATTTTTAACCATATGGGTAATAAAGTGACATCATATACAATGATAGAATCATCCTTTATCCATGTGTAAAATAATCATTCTCAAACGTATCCTGTGATCGTCACTTCAGTGGTACATGTTTTTGAACTTAGGCTTAATGAAATAGACAGAAGGATTAAAAATGTGAAAATTCAAATTTCATTAATCAAATAAAGTTTTCATATGGTGAAATGAGAGCAAATTCATCAATTACATTGAATGAGTATAAAAGAAGTACATGATGTATGTTTAACCTAGTTGATCACTGACTATTTCAAAGAATAAAATAAAAACCGTAGTTTTGAAAAGATTGACACTTTGTTACTTCAAAGAACTGCCAACTGTAAATGTTACTATAAGGTATACAATTAGATTATGGGGTGGAACATTCAATTACATAAATAAATATACTTAAAACATAAACAAAATATCCTAAACAACATGGTTTATCCCATGATAGCTACGAGTCGGTCTGAATCTTCATCTCAGTTGTTTTCTCTCTCGACAAAAAAAACAAACTCCATCATTTTAAGATTTATGTTTGCCGAGTGAGAATACACGCGAGAATACGGTAAATGCATTAAGTGATCGGTCTCCTTTTCGAGTTGATGCTTCAAAGACATACAAATTAACATGATATTTGCACAAGTAATTTAGATGAACACATGTCGAGATGCAGCTGTGTTTACTGACAGTCTACCAATCTACGAAGTTCACGGCTAGCTACCATCTAACACAATATATAACGATATTTGGTGAAAGATGAAAACCCCAAACTTCAGCCTCACAGAGCAAAATCGGTAGAATTTTAGCATACACAATAAGAAACAAAACTTTAAATGGTTAACTGTTGAAATTATTTATCGATGATCTAGCCATTGACAATCCTGCAAGTACAACTTGAATACGTTAAAGAAGGTTGACTTTTAGTCAGTCATAGCTAATGTCTATACATGTTTGTCTATATGTGAATGTTTGATACAGTCATATGAAACACACTATCTAACTGCAGTGGTGTATCCACATATATGAAACGGAGAAAATGCATATGTTTAATGACACTACTTATATTTCAACTTACTGCTCATGCAGGAATCACAATATGATATTGTATATGTAAATCAAACGCGATTTTACTCACATAAAAGTAGAAGCACAATCTTCATTTTGGCTGAGACGAGAAAATTTTAAAACAGAGCTATATGCAGTTGGAAATATGAAACCGGTACATGACACACACCAGTGTAAAGCTGTTGAGAGCCGCTAGAATATATATTTTTATTTAATAGTCATCATACAATAATATTTTGAATTGTTTCCATGAGAATTCAAAGTGACGATAACACTTTGTTAAGGCAAATTAAGGTGAAGATTTATTCTTCCTGTGAGAATTTCAGGTATTTACTTCTAAAGAGTTACGTCTTCCTTATAATATATTCATGTTCAAATTCCTACATGCTCATGACTGAGGGATTTCATCTGATTAAGTTGAAGTCGGGTACTGATCAACATCTCTCGTCACCTCAGCGGAGTTGAGGTGATTGTCATGTTGTCGACTTAAACATTTGCCATAAGAGATTTCAAAAGACAATCTTGCAGATAAATTTCTGGCTTGTAAGAGAAAGCTATCTACGATCTTCGCATAGCAGTACAACTAACCGAAAATGAAAATATTAGGAAATTACTATGCAGTCTAAAGATACTCTTGATATTTCAATCGATACTATCTCAGAAAATACCCTTGATCTGAAGACTGTACACTAATAACACTTGGTTGAAGAATCTTACATATGCTTTCACAAAATACTTTGACCAGTGGGATCAACATTTCTAAGAAACCTATAGCCAATTCTATAAAGATTTTTTCATCGAACGGGTCTCCTTACAGTGCATTGTTAAAGATCTCTAAACCCAGCAAATTTGGACAAATGACAATATTATGATTGTCAAAGAAATTTAAATTGACCAAATCTGAAATATATCAATGTTATTTTTTTTAAAAAGATTTTAACGAAACAATGTGATTTAATGAATAAAGTCAAATATGAAAACAAACGGAAAACTGATATTTAGTCAAATAAAAGTAAAGAAGGTTGGTAAATATACAAGTTCATTCCATTTCGGAGCACTGCTAGTTATAAATTAAGATTGTTTTAAGCAGTCACAAAGTACACTTACAACGTCAGTAAACAGCTTATTGACACTGATTGTAGATAAATAAAAACATATCCTGCTGGTTTTCATGCCACAGCATTTCCCCCAAAACATTATCTTGCTTTTGTCAAAGATTTGTTAAAACTAAAAGGTATATGTAAATCTAAAAATGTCTTGTCAAATTAACACTTACCCCATATTTATAACTTTTAAAATATACATTGTGTACATTATGCTTGTGATAATAAAGTGATAAAAGGATAACTTCTATTTTGAATAAGCTCTTAATTTTATGAGCATAAAAGGAACACAACAAAGAAATTGTTATCCAGAAAATGCGTTTCTTATGTATTCATTTCTTCATGCCTTTCAAAGACAAAGCAAGATATCCATAAAATGGGGTTCCGAATATGGACTGGGGTTACCGTAACAGCTTTACAACAAATAATAAACCTGGGCTCCGTTCCATAAGAGCGAGCGCTTAAATTGCTCATTGATCGCTCAAGGTAGCGCTCAAGTAGCGCACAAGTAGCTCTCTTGAACGACACAGTGCAAATTTCTCGAAGTTTGCTCGCCTTGCTACGTAGCGCTACATTGAGCAATCGTGTTCAAGAGAGGTTTAAAAGTAATCGCTAATTGAGCGATTACTTTGAAACTTCTCTTGAACGCGGCCCACGTTTCTTGCTGAAACAAATCTTGCTGAAATATAAGTGCTTTTTATCTTCATTTGAATACAGGGGCGGGATAACGCAGTGGTTCAAGAGATCCAGGGTTCGAATCCCGCCAGGGCCATTTGTCTCCTGTGGAGATCTGTTCTGTGTGAAGTAAAGCATGCTACATTACAGCTGCTGAACAAAAGTTTGTTTAACTGTTCCCCCAACTCAGTGTAAATATCATGTAATTCTGTGTTCATATAAGTTTGATATATTCCTTAAATATGCCCGCAAAAGTCATGAATCTTTGTTTAGACGTAGAAAAATCATTTCTGTATCATATACTTAAAGATGATACTAGTTTTTCTACAGGAGCAAATATGACAAGGATTTATATAACACCGGGGTTCAAAAATCCCAAACTCAATAATTTATATTGTTTTATAAAGTTGTATTTTTTATCATTTAGTGAAGAAACATAATTCCTATCATCACATTGACCAATATTTTCTATTACTGTGGAAATTTTACCGACATTATGTTTAATTAATATTTTATTGCAGAAACAATGAACTCTAATTTTTCAAATGTTGACCCCTTGTCTCTTTTGTTTCTGGCATGTAACATATCTGTTCCTTGTATATGTAGTGTAAAAATGACTTCTCTACATCTTGTCCAAGCATATTATCCATAATGTGTTCTGTTAAGAAATAGTTGCCAAATTTATTTTTTGTTTTTAAATGATGATTTTACGTAGGGAATCTTGCATCTTGCAAACTTTTATTCAGCAGCGGTACATCCATTGCAGTAACCACCCATGGTTCGCTAGTTCCAATGATTGCTCGCAGGTATAGCCTCCGTGGCGTTTCCGGCTTTATTATCTACGAGGGAAATCATATCGGGGTTCATATTTTTTATACGATGCCCTGGGTCAAAATATCACTTTGTCATGGTGACGTGACGTCATAAACAAAGCTATGACGTTTCGTATCTGACGTTGCTTTCTACCCAGTCTAAATTTGAAAGTGGATTTTAGCATAATTTCATTAAATCAAGACTTCGATAATAAAGAGAATATTATATTCGTATCTATCTTATACAATATTAACGACACTCGTGCTTAAATATCGGCATATCCCTCACCCTCGCTCTCCCTCGGGAAATATTAATACTACTCAGGCACTCGTGTCGTAAACATAGTATGCCATAGACACTCACATACTATCCTCTATTTTTCCTGCAATAATACTAGCAGCCGTGATAAAAGCGAAATACTCTTGAAGACGGCTTTAAACCCCAACTCACCTCTTTTAAGTGCTTTACAACGTTACAACATTTCAATATTGCACGGCATATCAAAACTCATCCAATCAAAATGTGCTGATGATCTTATAGAAATGTTAAACAATTGAATTGACCTTATTTCTTGCTTTTATTTTAATAGTTCGTTAATATTAAAGTTGCCATATCAAGTGATCATCATAGCAGTGGTGTAGGTTTTCGACCTTTGACTTAATGAAGTAGAGAGAAAGGGTCAAATTGTGAAATATTGATTAATTCTCTTATCATTACAGACATAAATGAATGAATGAATATAATAGGGAATACATGATGCATTTTTGACCAAGTTGAACACTTACTGGATATGTTATAAAAGACACTTTAGTTTAAGTTTGACCAAAACTGTAATTGTTTACTTTGAGGTATAAAATTATGTATCATTCAACTGATATTTCAAAATAACAATTTAACTGAAGTTGGATTTAAGAGAGATTGTGTAACTATATTTGAGTCGTGACCATCACTCGTTAAGAAAATATCTTCCATTTTTGTTGTATCGTATTTTTTGTCCCCTTGATGTGTACATGAGTTTACATTTGGGCCAGAGGATTGTATAAATTTCGTTTTTTAGATTTGCAAATCAATAAGTGTTTAAGTTTAAAGATTTCCCCATTTCGAATTGGTATTATTGACCTACCATAAGAATGAGGTGTTGGAGTTTAAAAGTGTACCCATTTTCAAATTGGAATTATTGAACTTTCATAATAATGAGTTGTTTAAGTTTAAAAGTTTACCCATTTTCAAATTGGAATTCTCGGCCTTCCATAATAATGACTTTACTTTCTACGTTTTATCAGACTCTATCACCCTACTGCTGAGAACTCTACCAATTTGTAACAAAGCCAAATTACAACAAAAAACAAGTTGGTTTTGGTATTTTACTTACATATACATTGGAAGAAAGTGTAAATAATAATACGAAAAATATTCAAAAATCAACAATGAAAAATGTTTGCAATGAGTTTGACTAACAGTAAAAAAAAATTGCCGGAAACGCTTTTGACTAGCATAGCATTTACCTGCTCACAATCTGTGATGAATCGGTTCATGTCAAGTTACATTCTTTTCTCAGTTGAGTAGGAGGAGAATGTTCAAGTTTATACTTTCACTTTTACCCTGATTCAACGAGAGTGATAACGGATAGAGAACAGTCACTTCAGGCCTCATCCTGGTTACAAAATAGTTAAATGTCTTGCTCTGTATTTGCAATTCTTTTACAAACCAATGAACAACAACACGTTTAATACCTCTTGAACATTAATCAGCAAAAAAACAGTTTTATGATAGATTGCTTTTTAATTTAATATAAAACCATGGTATGGGACCCACGTCGGCAAGAATCATTTTAACGCGTCGTTGTTACACTTCTTCAGCCGTGCAGGCTGATATCGTGCTTTCGGAAAAGTACGTTTAAATGAGCGTCTGATAAAGACGAAACAATACATTATTTATAGAGATTTGGCAACATATATCACAAGGTCCTCGAAAAACACTGACTATTTGGCTATAATTCTTTAACCTGAAGATTAAACCTTTAAGAATAATTATGAGACATTATACAATTATAGACTTGTGATGAGGTTAATACCTGTTTTTATGCACCCGAGAAAACAATATTGACCAAGGACGAAGTCCGCGGTCAATATTGTTTTCTCGGGTCCATAAAAACAGTTATTGACCGAATCACCAGTCCATAATTGTTTTATTATGTATTTGACACAGGAACGAAAAGAAAACAATGAAATACAGTCCAAAATGTAATTTGGTTTGAAGAGCTGGAACTACGGTCAGATGACGTCATGGAGTCGGGCTGGAGTCAATATGCTATTCTGTCGACGGTCACGTGATGGCCTCTTGACCAATCAGATCGCTGGAAAAACACGCTCACATAATAAACATGTATATAGGAAAATACATTGTATTTGAAAACAGATGATTAATCACATCGGGCCTATGGTTCTCCATTTTCCAAATATATATCTTGTCATAAATGTCAGATAATCAGAGTATTATATAGACAAAAGGAAAGTAATTATAATAATTAAAAACAGAACTAATTGATATATAGAGAATCTCCCAAAATGTCTTCTGATATCAAATATATCAACAGGGGTTGATTAAAGTTACAAATATCCGAGGCTTGCCGACGATATTTTTACTTTAATCAGCGAGTTTTGATATATTTGATATCAGAAGACATGAGGGTGAGATTTTATTTATCGTTCAAAATCATTCTTCAACAATTATTAGCAAAAGAATGAACACAAAACTGCCATTGAACTTCTTCAGCAGTGATCTCAGTGAGGTCATAGCATTGTTACGACAACAACTTTGTGACGTCATACCATTGTCAGCAGTGTTCTCAGTGATGTCAAAGCCTTGTGATGTCATTAACTGATGATGTAATAGGATTATGACGATTTGATTGTAGCTATATCTACAATGCAGATATCGCTTGTAGATATCGCTTATATCGCGATATCTACCTGTGGGAACCAGTTTTGGATGATAAAATAAATATCTATGTGATGATATACTTTTTTTACTGTTTGAAATGATGAAGGACAGCTCACACGTCTCAATAGTTGCAAGGTATGATACAAGATACAATATACAAGATACAAGATATTTATTGTACAGAAGACACCCATTATGGGCAGTGTACAAAGAAGTTAACAATTGTTAATACATATTATTAGTAAAATATATACAAGAACATTAATATATCTCAGTGTGAGACATTTATATCAAACAATGCATATTATAGATAGTACAATAATTAACTAATGTGGCTTAATCTCATTGAATACATGTCATAAAGTACTTTACAAGTGATAGAAGCATGGTGACTCTTGGGGTTTGTAATTGATGAGAGGAGCTCTTTCCTTGATACCCCAACGGGACCAGTTAATGAAATTAGTTTCGAGCTGTAATGAACATATTTTGGGCATTCAAATATATAATGTTCTTCTGTAACACCTTGACTGCACTGTTGACAGAGGCGTTTGTCTACAGGAGTGTTGTTATATCTTCCTCTCTCAATCTCAAGCTGGTGAGCGCTAAGTCTTAACTTAGTTAATATTGATAATAATAATGCACTTGTACCGCGCCTAGTTTCCAGGCTAGGCCTGCTCAACTTGTCTATGGTTATTATTCTTAATGTTTAAATAGTCTTTGAAGCCAAACGCGTCTTCAATATTTCCAAGCAGGGTATGTGTTTGATTGACCCGTGTGTTTTTATATAGTCTCCACGTTTCAACTAATTACTTAAAGCCATGTAACATATGTTCTTATAGCATACGAAATGGATATTCGTTGAATAATGTTATTTAAATGAAACTGAAGGACACATTCGTAACTTAATATTGTAAAATTTACGAACTATTGACTTCCTCTGGAGACAGATGTAGAAATTGTAATGACCTAGGGGATACTCTTGTTGTATTTGCTGTATGTGTTGTATTTGCTGTATTTACTGTATTTACTACAAAGAGTTACGATGTTATTGAAAATACATTGGTATCGACATACAAAGTGTATAAATGAATCTAGACTCGTCAATATTTTTGACAGAATGCAAATTCAATTGTTTGATATAAACTCCGAGGTATTAATTGCTATAAGGACTATATAAGCTAAAGAGTTATTAAAGTGACTAAAACAAATTTAAAAAACATATAAACTAACTTTTATATTGTTAAAACTTAAATGTTAAACTAAATGTTGATTACAGTTTACGACGTTACACAAGTCCTCCGCCGTTGATAACATGTGTCTTGTGGGCTTTATACCACCATGGCAATCTAGCTAGTCGAGGTTGATTCGACCAATACACATTTGTATTAGTCAAACTCATGTTAAACACTTTTTCATTATGGATTTTCAATTTTCTTTTCTCATTTTTAAAACCATATTTTTGCAATATTGTCTTAATCCCCCCCATGTTGGCTCTGACACAACATGTCATTCTTTACGGTCCGTCCACAAATAGTAGACATAATTTGTGCATGGTTTGAAAAATGACATCAATAGTTTTCCATTATGAAGTTTCTATTAATGTTGATACTATGATAATGGATACAATTAATGCATCAGATCACTCATGTAACTTTTTTTTATCATTTTTTTTCATTTTGTAATTGTTCAGTGCATATCTTTAAAAAATATTGCGTTTTCCAGTGCCCCCTTTGTTGGCGCAAGGACATGAGTTTTATTAAGTTGATTGTTTCCATTGAATGACTGATTTATTACAAATTGATGATTTTATTTAAGGAATGATTTGTACAAATTGATGATTTAATTTAAGCAATGATTTATACGAATTGATGTTTAATATTAAATGAAGGATTTATATTAAACACATTATTTTTATTCAATTGATCATTTATGTTGATTTGATGGTTTATATTAAATTGATGATAAAAATAAAAATTGATGATTTATATAAATCAACTACAGGGTTAGATTTGCAGATATATTGATGATTTCAAATTCGCAATATTCTTTGTTTGGTGTGGTTCACGTTGTTTAAACCACTACGTTTTCAAATACTTGTATGCGTCAAAAGACATATATAGATAAGATATATTTATATTTTCACACTGAACAAAAACCCATTCCGAAATTTAACAGTTTTCAAAAGACTTTATCTATTGTAAAAAAAATGTAAACTGGCAGGTAAAAGAAAGTGAACACCTCTTTTTAAATCACTATAATTAAAAACTAGATATGATATAAGTTTGAGATAAGTTACATTGGATATTTCATTCATTTCGGAAAATTTAAAAATACTAAACTTAACCGTTTAATTTAACACAAGAAATCCAAAAGATGTAGGGGTAAAAAGACACAACCTAAAAACGTTAATTTAAGTTTTTTTTATATATCCCTTTAAGTCTTTCAATTTGTAAAATGTGTATGTATTTTCATATTTGTTGCTTCGTGAATGTTAAATACGTGTTTCAATTTTATATTTAGACATATTTGTACATTATATATTTCATAACTTTTGAATATTCATGTTATCCAATTTCAGACAGGAAAATACTGCTACATAGCCTATGTATTTTAGGATAATGTTTTGGAAGGTTTTACTATGTTTGAATTTAGGAAATGTATTTTGGCAGTGTTTTCATAGTTTACGAGGTAGGTTTACTTTGGCCTTGAAAGCTTTATTTGAAGCAGTGAAACAATACCTTGTGAGCTTGCTTTGAGGATTACAAAGTCATTACAGAGTTGCCTCCCTTGTGCTTGGTGACGGAATATTGTCTTTGTTTACCGGGGATGTAGCTCAGCTGGTAGAGCGTTCGCTCATCACCCGGAAGACCGGGTTCGATTCCCGGTCGCGTCATACCAAAAGACGTTAAACGATGGGAGTTGTTGCTTCCTTGCTTGACACTCAGCATTATAAGGATAGAACAAAGCTTGAACTGGCGCTGCACAGTGGCTGTCGGGTGCAAAATGCAAAACCGAATTTCCGATTTACAATGTATTTAGGACAATAAGGAGTTATTATTATTATTAACATTATATTAAACTCGGTATTTATTTCAATATGCATTTATTCAGGAATACTTTTAAACGTTTTCAGTAAGTATTATACATGCATATACCTTTCGGAATATACATTGTTTAGCATTTTTGTGAACTTTGTGAACTTTAGGACTTTTTACTTATGATTGTGTTTTTGTATATTTCATTTATACCCTGCCTATCTTCCTGTATCCAACAATGAAGATATCCAGTGAGTAAACGATAAACTGGATCTCAAATTTCGACTTTTATTAGAAAAGGTGAATGCTAGGATAGCATAAACGCATTATGGAATGTATTGTCTGATCTAGAATAAAACTTTCTTATGACGTCACCTGACAGTTGCTTCTCTGTTCATGTTAAACCTGCATCTACGCTTGTTCATTAACTCAA
Organism: Gibbula magus; assembly: GCA_936450465.1. NCBI lineage: Eukaryota > Metazoa > Mollusca > Gastropoda > Trochida > Trochidae > Gibbula > Gibbula magus. The sequence goes on along the minus strand of OW388295.1, from coordinate 25,876,991 downwards.
CTGGAGGATGTGGTTATGTTCTAACACGCCATTGTGGAGCGTCTGAGTGTTGTCCAATCAGCAACAAGTCTTTAGAAAATAGAAATGATTTTAAAGCTCTAACGTTGCATGCCAAACCGATTTTTGGTGGTCGCCGTCAATGAGTCACTCAGAGATAGCGCAAGCAGATATCAGCCTTCATGTGGCAAAAAGACCATCGTTTTGTGTGTTCTGGGATTGTCAAATGTCTCCCCAGCTCGGATGTTATGTGACGACACATTGCCATTAGAAATGTAGGAACAAGGGCGATTCTTGTTGCTGTGGTAGCCGTTGCACAACTTTTGTCAAGTTATGCACATTTTTCTGGTGTTACAGGTTTTATGTGTTTTTTTCACAGATGAGCTGGCCAACATTAATAATGTGTAGCAATTTACCTACATGTATGTGTAACGTGACTTTACACCAGGATGAGGGTCACGTGATTATCAATATTTTCCAATTTTCTCCATAATGCGTTAATATGGTTTTAGTTCAATTTTAAAATACAAAAGCTAATGTTTAGGCCCTGTGTGTTCGATGCTTACTGTCAACATCAATAATATCAATTTTCAATAATTTTACTTTTAAAAGTGTATACTTACTTTTGCCTGTCAATTATGTTTTCATCTATATAAACTATCAACAAATGATTTCCTCTACTCCCTGTTTTTCTATTCTGAGTGACTGTTTTTAATGTTAAAGACGTGGCATGAGCTAATTTAAGTTGGCTATCTGTTATGCCAACAACACAATATGATTGAATAGTTGAAGTGGAAACAATAAACAAATGCATAGCTAAAAGAACTTGTGGGTTTTTTTGTTTTTTTTATTTCACATCGTTTAACATCCATTGTCGGACTTGTTCAATATATACCTCAGTTCGCTAATCTTGGAGACATCATCCACGGAGAAAATCACGGTAGTTATCCACTCTCTCTCTCATGATTATATAGACTTGTCCTAGACTCACGCCAAACTTGCATCCAGTACAATATGTGTCTATTCACTATTGTCTTAGTCTTATACCCAGACTCTGAAAAATGTATTTATTCTGAGAATATCACCATTTTATCACAAACATTGAAAAGGAGATTGTAAGAAATGGAAGTTTTCTGTAAAAAGAGGCTCCTTTTCATTCATTCTTCATTTTTCAGAGTCTAAGTGTTAGACTTTGTTGTCCTTATTGTCCGACTTATTGACACCGTGTTTCAGAAAGAACGGAGTGTGGTCTGGGACTGGGTTACCATTTATCTCCAACCTTATCTCCTTTACCGTAAGTGTACTGTCTCATTCTATATTGTCACCATGCTTCAGAAAGAACGGAGTGTGGTCTGAGACTTGGGTACCATTCATCTCCAGTGTCTCTATTATTCCACTTCCATTATCTCGTCTTTTCACAAAGGCGTATTTATCCATAAGCAAGTCACAATTCACTTCCGCGGATGACTTTTGGGACGGATATCGTGGATGAGGCCTGTAAAATGTCCACACACATATATCAAGCTTGTACCATTTTTCAAGGAATAAACGCGTTTGACGTGGTGCAGGAAGGAGATATCCCATAAACGGTATTTTTCTCAATGGGAATATGAGTGTTTTTACATACTTCACCATAGGATACGAAACGTCCCATATATGAGTTATGTTCTCATTGTAGAAGAACACGTCAAGATAAGGCCAGCCCACATTATGTCTCCTGTGTAGTTTGACTTGAAAAGTTTGATTGTACAATCTCCAAATAAACTTCTCGAATTGTTGGAACCCAATTTCTGAATCCTCACCGGACGTCAGGGACATGAACACGGACTTCACAGATGATCTATCCGAGGCTCTGATAATCATGTCGACGTCAGCGTCCCAGGGAATGACGTCGTGGTGACGGTAAGCTCCCATTAAGGATCCGTACGTCAAAATGTACGTTACATTCTTCGGAATAATATCAATAAATGCCTTAACCAGTGACTTGTAGATGGACATTTCCTCGTTGGTAAGCAGTCTCTGAAAGAACTTTACGTTCGGGTTGTTACTAGTGAGAAGTGGATCCATGACGGGCATGTGAGCAGGGCCACTGTGGCGTGTATACTGCTGTGTTGTCTTGTAGACCGTCACATGAGCAGGATCCTTCACTGTATACTGGTCTGTTGTCGTGTAGACAGTTATATACACCAGTGTGCAACACAATATATTCAATGCACAGATGTACAGGAACTGGAGCTTTCTTGCTCCAAGGTATTGAGAAGTCATTTTGCCTATTAAAGAACTGAAAATAAGAAAACCCGTTTTAGAGAATGGCATAAAAAAGATTGTTTATTACAAATATATACAGTCAACACAATAACTAGGTCTACGAACGATCTGATTGGTCCGTTTGTCGCGAGTAATTATGAATTATTTACTTATATTCTATGCGGAGTAACGTTCACGGGAGAGGTTTTTGAAGTCGATTTTCGAGTTTGAAGAGATATTAAAGTTATCGTAGGGGTGACATATGGTGGAAATCAGCCGGGTTTTGTGAAGAAATATGTTTCCCCGAGTTGTCGGGTGGATAACTAAAAAAAAGTACACAAAACCATCTTCCTCTGTCAATAAATACAGTTCCAAAACGACTGTTTACATATGGTTCGGTTAAGCAAAGCGGGTCCATTTCCCATCCTCGAAATATTAAAAGGTGTTCACTTTTAAATGGTCGCTAGCAGTTCTTATTTGATATACTCGACAACGTCTTCTACGACTACAGATAATTGGGTCTGGTAATGGGATGTTTACCCTCTTTAGTAAAGATATATTGCATAAACTTTTATTTTACACAGCAACTTTGAATAAATGTCTTTTCAACATTTACAAAATACAAATAAACGTCCAACAGTGCCTTTAAAAGACATTCCTGGTCGAACACATTGTGCTCCATGAAATGTGTGAATAGCATGTTTGACGTAAGTATTCTCTGCGTTTGTGCAAGAAGTAAATGGTAGGGGTGATGCTGTACATGTATGTAATCAACATCTTTCTTTCAGATAAAAGATTCCCAACTGCTTCAAATAATAAAGACTGCTTAACTAAGATCCATGTGTATATTTACTTAAATTTACAACTCATCGCAGTCTCTTTCTGAGATAATCAAACGCATGATAATAGTACAGAGAAATTCAAAGTAATCAACATAAATAAGAAACTATGACATACATTATATTTACGTCCATAAAGTAAATTACACATCTTTCTAGCGGTGTACTTACTTTACTGTTTGAAATACCAAATGACAATTCAATAGTTGCTTCCTCTGCGAATAGTTCACCAATGTGACTTTACTATTTACGTATTGGACAAAAATAATAAGGGATACAATTTATTTATAAATAATGATATATCTATACATTGACACAGTGATGAGACATCAATCATAAAAATGAAAATGTCCCAAACTTATTTCGTCCAGTATATACAAGTTTCACAATCTGACATAAATAACATCCTTAACGTTCTTATCAGGGTGAACCGATTGTGAATCAACATTGAGTTGAACACCAGGAATCAAGTGAGGATGAACTGTCGGATGTCAACCGTGAGAGAGTTGGAAATACAGATGTGTATGGGACTGGCAAACTGTAACATTACAATTTCACAATTAGTAGTTGATTATGCCGTACATTAACTAGTTATTGTCTACACGTAGATAACATGCGTGTCAACAACTTATATGATGATAATTTATTAAAATCCGTTACTACAAATTACACTTCCTTTATTCGTATATTACCGCTGAAGTAACCAGTTACACAGGACAAAATGTACGATCTTGATTCTCGTTATTCAAATCATGGTTGCTTCAAAAACGCATTGACACTAATTATTATTATTTAATGTCCAAACCAATGTTTAATCCTAATAAAAGAGAGTAAGATCTACATATAGCTAAGTGGGGGATTTGGCAGTCACGAAAACCGGACTAACACGATATTAGGGAACCCGTGATATAAGAAGCCTATAATAACGTAGTGTTATCTGTTTAGATTTATCAACTATTTACAGATAGATTCAATCATTAACCGAATGTAACCTTACCAGAATGAATAATTTTATATTTATTTATGCATTCTTTAGTAAAATATATGAGAAAAACAGAATCCAACAAAAGTTGGGGGCAAGATTCAGAATTTAGTAAGTGGGGGTGGTGGGGTGTAATATAAGCGATATATATCCTTTAAGCATTGACTATTACTATAGTTTAGCAAATCATTATACCAGGGCATATTTTTGGTGTTTGACAATCCATTTTAGCTGCCACGGTGGCCATATTAAATTGAAATTAATATACACTGACGGACAAAAGAAAGTATATGGCTCAGTTGTATTTATCATATGTATACTTTTCTAAGTAAATATCTCGAGTTTTCAACGTCGTATTCAAAAACAGGCTAGTTTGTGAAATTAGTCCAAAAACATTAAATCAGTCAAAGAATACCTCTACGGTTTGAAATTTGTTAAATTAAAATCTAAAATTTAAATTTTGAAATTCCCCCAAATTAATTTTGATAAAACACAACAGTTCATCGACATATAACACATACTCTGTGTGAAAATCAATAAATGTGCTTCATCCTGCACACATTTACAACATTTTGAACATGGTAGGGGTCATGTTGGTGTAAATTTCATTTCTAACCCCTGTCTACTGTAAATGATAGTTTAGTTAAAAATAAAACAGTCACCAATTAAGTCATTCAAACTACTGCCGAAAGGTGTTATTGTATCGTATCATAATCAAATGCATCTCATGTTTTAAAAATATTGAATTAATCGAAAACAAGTGAGTGTTATACTTTCTTTTACCCGTCAGTTTATTACATTTATTAGCCAATGACGAATAATTATACAAATGTTTCACAGTCAGAGCACGGCCTACATATCCCCATCATCGGTTACCGCTGGAGTGTAATGGAGCATATATAAAATCCTGGGTAACCGAGGATGACACATCCCATAAGAAGGCATTTATAAGTTATATCCTGATAAAGGACTGTTAATTACCAGTACTCAAAGACTAACTATTACTTATTTATAAAACTGTATAATAAAATTGTTCAAAATGCTCTGAACATAGGGAGACAGATTCCGACGGATTTCGGTCCTACTTTCCTCTTGACACTATCCAAACATTTCGCCGCGCTTCATCCGTCTTTTCACTTGGAAATTTAAAAAATTAAACTTCTGTCCAGGCTTTGATGAATTACTGCACCCCCCACGTTGCACAATATACCATATCAAGTCCGAAACAACCCGAATATTACGTATTCAACCGATTCTTCATTCACACTAATGCTTTCCCATTTACAGCGCTTAGGCCATAGAGCATATCTGACGTCACAGCCTAAACCTGCCGAAGGCTACTGTTATGTTGGGCCTTCCCGCGCCAATATATTAAAAGTAATTACCCTGGGGATTACTCATTTTACTCGCTTGGCTTCTTTCGAAGAGGTACTAACCTTCTATCACAACTTTATCCTAACATTAATAAACACAATACGTTTTCAATATTTTATTATAAAAACATTTACAAGCAAATTCCTTATCAATATAAATTCATCCTAACCTATGCCTATTTCCTAATCCTAGATATCCAAGTTAAATATATTACCCAAGCGATTCCATTCAGTCTCTAGAGTCCCATCTAAAGTTCCTTCCAGTCACGACTCTTGTAGGACACCTTCTTCTGCCTTGTACTCTGTATCGATCGTCTCTCCGCCGGGCTTCTCCCACTAAATTCTAACGGTCACGCCGTTTTAAAGGCGATCCAAAGCCCGCCTATCTACCTATGTTCGGCCAATCATCCTATCCCATTACAACCTTAAACCTGCAGTTCACTGTCCTCTGTGGTAGGAAGTCATTTCTTCTTTTTGCAAATGCCGCTGTCAAATTTAGTGTCAAACCATTTCCGAATCAGTAGAATGAATACGTTCTTTTACCACATTAATTCCAATGGTAAACACTTCTGTAAACGACTCTTGTTGTTTCGCCAACCCATTAAGTACTATCATCAGTTATACAGCAGACATCTGCCAGACCTCGATAAAAACACATTTATCATTTTTTTATACTTTCGTCCCTCTCTTTATGCTAGCTCGCTTTTATACTAAAAACGAATTTAATATTTAAACTTTATCTCTCCATATAACACTACCGGCAAATATGCATTCGCGCACAGGCAACAGTCGGTGCGGTTGTTATGTCGCGTAATTAGTAATTAAACACGGCTTTCAATATTATTTTCGGGGGAATATGTGTTTAAAAGTGTATTTTATTATACCAGAATATAAATCTTTACAAATATTCTCCTTTAATCACTAAGTTCAGCCAAGTAGCATATGTTCCCAACTTCTATAATGGAGAGCTAATCAATACAAAATATGTTATATGTTATATGTTATATATGTTATTAACTCTTAACGACTTATCTGTAATTTAATCTTCAAATTAAAAACTTTTATTTCAATCTGATGTTGACATGATGAATTTTAACTTGAGCTCTATTTCTATTTGTACAATATGCATTAGGCAAATGGTTTGAGCGGAGCTGATTAATAGTGGAACACACAGGTAGGAAATGGTATTCATCTTCAATGTAACCTTCATCACATTGTAAACATAATCTTTAATTTAGGAATTATAGATAAATTGAGCAATTTCCAAAACAAGATGCATATAAAAGGTGAACATTAAATTCAGAAAATACATTGTTCATTAATACGATTGTGAGTCATTCTAAATATATTGTTGACAATTCCTGTCCTCCATATTCTAAGGTGTCTTTTTCAGTGAGAATGATTTGAATTGGGCTGTTTTATGTTTGATGTAAATGTACAAATCTAATATGACTAAAAGAACACGTTTATTTGTAAAGATATACTTTATTAATTTTTATATGATTAATAATATTTTCAAGTTGTTAATTTTTCCTGTCAAAGCGAACAGAAATGCAACTTCAAACGTCTGTCATTTGCAAATATATCTATTAATATAATTATTTCAACAGATGGTTGAAAGTACATGTAACAACAATTTAAGCATTCCTAATGTGTATCAACTCAATCTAGAATTACTTTTCATATGATTTGTCACATTCGTTAAGTTTGTGAAAGGAAAATATCTTTCCTGTGACAGTGCCATATGATATTGAAATAGTATATGATCTCTAAGTTTCTGCCAGGAAAATGTCCTATCATGATCAGTGTTATATTTTGCTTCACAACACTAGCACTGTGCTCTGTAATTCGGAAAGATATCTTTTGTAAAAAGCGAATTTCAAGGTATGAATTTAGAGAGTAGATTTTATGTCTTTTCTTGAACACTTGTTTCCAAAATATATTTAATTTGAAAGCAGGATATGAATCTGTTTCAATATGGGTTGTTGAAAGTTCCAAAGTAAAGAAAGTAAGTCAGTTATTGTTTTAATTGCAGTTTTGAAGAAATATTGTCTTTCATGTAACAGTACTAGTCTTTGCTATAACAGGAGACATGTTACATGAAAGTTTAGAGCTGTTGCAGCAAATACATTTCATCTCTATTCGTTCAAAGTCTGATTACAAGAATTTTATATTTACTTTGAAATGACAGATTTCTTAAAAATAATTCATCATCTTCATGTGCGATACTTATTCTAGGGACATTTACAGAGATCAAAACATCATGAATTTACATTAGAAATAGTTACTGTAAAGACATGATATTGTTACAGCAGAGAATCTGCGGAAGATAACCAGAACTAAAATTAAAATAAATAACATGTTGAAATGAAATATTTAATCTCATTATCGATAGTAGAAACAACCCCAATGGCCATCTAACCATTAAGGTGCATCTAAAAGCAGCGTAGCATTCTATAAAATGTTACAGCAAAGACCTCCATTGTTACAGCAAAGACCTTCATTGTAACAGTAAAGACCTTCATTTATACTGAATCTTTTGCAATGGATAAGACTTCTAGGCTACCCAATGACTATGTTTAAAATAAGATCATATTGTATAGTGCCGATCTTTATTGAGCAAATCTAGACAAACTGAATACACAGAGCTGAAAGCTCAAAGAAATAAAATAACGGTCATGAGGGTAGAATAATTATAAATTTTCAGAGACTTAATGGTGTCTAACGTGAACTAGACAGACAAGCTGCAGGAGTAACCAACAAAAGTTTCTTGGATTCCAATTGAGAAATGATGCTGTGAAAGTTTAATTATTCAGAGTGCGTTAAACGTTATTGAATTGTCTTGTCCATAACATTTGATGTCTTTTCAGTTTCATTAACATGTGAAGCCTAGAAGACACTGTGAGAGGACTTTAAATGTTAGAAAAATTTCTTAAGTTTCTTGAAATATTCTGAAAGTGTATATATGATATTGATTCACATTTAAAATGTTATTATTGGTTCGTTTGAACATAAATCAAAAACATTCTGATGGGGTAGTTTGAGAGGTTGTGCAACTGATAATATGGATATACATCTCTCAAACTAGTAAAGGAATACTGGGTTCTTGAATAAAACACTGGAAAGCGTAAATTCAGTAGGATAACAGCGAGTAGGAAATGTTAACTAGCGTTACCTCTACACAGCGAGGTTTCCGTTGAGCAGTGTCTTAATCGTCACTGATTGCCGTACAAGCGCGAATTTGAATACATTTTAATCGAAACAAATACTTCTAACTGTCTGTTTTGTTTTACAGGGTAATTGTTTGTTATCATGATAAAAAAAAGAAGGGAATCGTCAAACCAGCTAAAGGACTTATGTATTGCTCTTCAAAAAAAATGTCTATATATCATTTTGTAAACAACAAATAAAAATTGTGAAGATTTTGCAAATATTTCGCATGCGAATAGCAATCTACAATGCGTCCAAAGATTAGAATAACGAACCTGTTTTCATCATGAGCTGAATTATCCATGTACTATAATAATCGTCCTGTGTCAGCGATACCTTTTTCTTCAAATGCCAAATCTGCTTGTTTGAGTTTTTTCGCCAAAGAATACAGAATACAAAGCTCATCCTATTCCTAAATTCCATTGGTGGAATATATGTTCCTACCTTTCAGTGAACGTTTCATTGGCTGACAAATATCTAGACTGACAGTCGCGTTAATGTTATTTCATGATAGTTTGTGTGTCACCAAGACCGGACTTTTGACAATTAACATGGCAATTGAAATGCCGGTCACCGACATGCCATTTGTTATATATTTGAACCGGTCCAATAAACTTGTTATCTGTAAAAACTTAATCACACTGAAGTCTCCTTCTCACCTACTCAGCGTATTTGACTTTGTTCAGCTTAATTGCGTAAACTAATTTGCTGTCACAACACTTCTCTCCTTTGAAGAAACATCTATATATGGTATGTTAAACTGAGAATTTGTATTGGAGCTATCACCGTATTTACCCATCCATTTCATATCATTTACGAGAGTGCGTATTAGGATGCATCTGGTAACATAATTCATTCAGTCGATTGTGTTCTATAAATAAATATGTCAAAAGGGGTTGGCTTTTTAGTTAAGGAAAATCTGTTTAATATGTATGATTGTTCTGTACTTAATAATGAATGTGAAGGGATTCTGTGGATAAAGCTGACTGAAAAGTGTGCGACCTACATCGACTGTATATGTTACCTGCCCCCTGCAGGTTCGTCTCGTTGTGGGATTGACCCCTCAGCGTTCTTCTGCACCCTACGTCAGCAAGTCTATACTTATCAAAACGATGGTGTGATCTGTATTTTTGGGGACTTCAATGCTCGGAGTGATGACAGTAATTATATCGAAGGAGTAGACAAGATCCCAGCACGTTCTGTCATAGACCATACATGCAATGCTCACGGACAGGAGATGATAGACTTCCTTATAGACTGTAACATGTCGCATTGGCAAAAATGACTTTACGTATTTGTCAACACGTGGTAAGTCTGTAATTGACTATGTGTTTGTGCCCCATGAGCAGTTGTCGTTATACACTGATTCCATGGTAGCCTGTATTAGTGACGTCATAAGTGAATGACAATTAGCAGTACCTAATGCAATTCCTGATCATTCCATATTAGAATGGGTTGCTGATGTATCTGGATTCGCTGACACTGCGAATGACAGGGATAGACAACACGCAGGGGCTGAGCATTTACGGCCCTTCAATGTGAAGGATATCCCAGGTGACTTTTTACATGACTACAACTCTGAGGATGTTGTGTCTGCAATACAACGCATTGAACACAAGCTCTCCACACAACATGATATCAACTCAGCTTTTGACAACTTTGTTGCTCTTGTTACTAACAGTCTTGATGTATGTATGTCCTAAGAGATCGGAAGTATATACTCACAAACGAAATAAATGCACCGGCAAACCTTACTGGAGTACAGAGCTGCAACTTCAGTGGGATAAAGCGTGTCGACTGGAATGCAAGTGGCGCCGAGCAACCAAGCGTGGGCAGAAACGAGTTTTGCATGGTCACTTTTATTCTCAACGGAACTACTTTTTATAGACTTCATAGAAAGGCGAAGCGGTCTTTTCAAATTAACGAACAGAGGACGATGTTGGAACAATTACAAAGCTGTAATGCGTCTGTGTTTTGGAAGTCTTACGGCAAGATAGGTATTGGAAATTACTGAAAAGCGCGTATCCCCATGGAAGTCGTTGACAATAATGGTACAGTTATTTCCGATCCTGAGCTCGTCGTGACGAAATGGAAAGAGGATTACGAACGTCTCTACAGTGAAAATACAAGCACGATGGTATTTGATGAAACTCACCTACAAACAGTGAAAGAATCCATGAAAGAATATGACGACAAAACAGCATCGAATGACGTCACAGCTATGAACGAGGGGATAACCCGAGAGGAGGTTAAAGCCGCCATTATTCGAGCTAAGCTACGAAAAGCTGCAGGTATCGACTCAATCCCGTCTGAGGCAATCAAGAATGACGTCTGTATTGACATTCTTCATGTTCTTATTAACAATTGTTTCCAGAGTGGTTATGTCCCTGAGACATGGAAACAAGGCAAAACCTAGCACGACTGACGTTCGTCAACCTTTAACTTACAGAGGCATCTGCTTGATATCCGTCCCCTGCAAAATATATTGTGACATTCTGAATAACAGACTGACAAGGTTTATAGAGGAAAATAATTTGTAAGTCGATGAGCAAAATGGCTTCAGAAAACACCGCAGCTGTATGGACCACATCTATAGCCTTTACGAGATAATCAACAACAGAAAAACTGCCGACAAATCGACGTTCACCTGCTTCATCGACATGAGAAACGCATTTGACAACATGAACAGAGACTGTTTATGGTTTAAATTGAAGTTGCCGAGTGTACAAGCGAACATGTTGAAGGCTGTCCAATCTCTTTATGAAGGTGTGAGTTGTGCTGTCCGTGTGAATAATGTCCTCACTCCATGGTTCAAGGTACCAAATGCTGTCAAACAAGGCTTTCTGCTGTCACCTACCTTATTCGCAATTTATATAGATGATTTGGCTCGGAATGTACGAAATATGAACTGTGAGGTTGATGTGAATTGAGACAACAAAAGTATTCTGCTTTACCAAGATGACATTGTTTTACTAGCACCAACTGAGGAGAATTTACAGTCTATGCAAGATGAAGTTAATATAAGTGGTGTCGCAAATGGAGATTAGAATTAAATGGTCAAAAATCTCAAATCGTTAATTTTAGTCCACGATCACGTGACTGCTCCCAATTCAAGTTCGCATGTGGCGATATCCCATTGCATTATTCCGACTCCTATAAATATCTCAGCTTATGGTTTGATGAATATCTTGACTTTAAAACAGCCGTGAATCAATTAGCAAAACCAGCAGGTAGAGCTCTAAGTGCTCTTTGTACCAAGTTCTGTGATGCAGGTGGAATGGCCTATGATATATTTACAGCCCTATATAACTCACTAGTACAGCCAGTTCTTACATATGGAGCGGCGATCTGGGGGCTTTATGAACACAAAGTTCTCAATACAGTTTTCTAGGAGCTGATAGAAAATCGTCTTATAGAAGAGAAGAAGAAGAAGAAGAAGAAGATTAAGAAGAAGAAGAAGAAGAAGAAGAAGAAGAAGAATAAATATATTTTTTAAAATATAACATGAATGGCTCATATTTCTTAAAGTAAACATTTTGTATATTTTCTTTATTAAAAAGCTCTGATCTGATATTTTTTTAAAAACTACACTCAGCGAGAAAATGAACCTCGTCTTCGATTGAATCACTGATACAGAATTTACATATACGGTTATCCAATGGGGTCACAGGCCGTGTGAAGCGTCCGACTTCAACTTCAAGAGGTAATGAATGATCCGCATCGCAGCTTGCTGAAAACACTTCGATGTGATCGGTTAATAATAACTTTAACATAATGCTCTACAGATAGAGTGTGCTTGAAAAGACGATATGTTCGTAGTTTGTTGCCATTCGGAAGGTTATGATCATTCCACAGGCCATCAAGCCAGTCATTGTGATCCTTCAATATAAGCCAGGGACACCGCTTCGAGGATAAATATGAGATCAGACTTATCTACTTTTGCTGTTTAATGTATCTCGTTACAAGTCACAGATCCCCAATTTCAGACAATTGAATTAATAAGTTATAAAAACTACTGCATACAGACAGTGAAGCGAAGCGTAACTCGTTAGCAGGCACGTTAATCAGCATAGGTAGATAAAAGTCAGCCTCATGTTTATCCTCGACCCAGTGTCCCTTTAACATATAAGTATTCATTATCTGTAATAGCATATATGTCATTAAATGTAAATTGCGAGCTCAAAAAGTATTTGATATTGTTATGCCATGATTTACGATACTTGCTTGACCAATTGTTGAATTTACAAGCGATTCTGTCAGAGTCCATAATACATAGTTTGCGCCAGAACTTGATAGATTCAATCTTGTGACTTGTGGAGGGCGCCGTCCAACCCATTTCACCTCGTACATACAGATTCGGTGTTTTTCGTCCAACAGCTAGGAAGAAGCGATAGTCTTTGTTCTGAATTCCATTAATTGATGAATATTCTCTTGTCCCCCATATAGCGGATCCATAAGAAAGTATTGGCTGAACCAAGTTGTTATATAATGAAGTAAAACATCGTACGCCATATCTAATATCGCAACCAGGGGTGATATGGGGTGGACATCATGCGTAACCAAGCGACGCCTCGAAGTATACAGGATGTGGATGAGAGTGCGCCATATAACTACATTTGAGTCGTGACCATCACTCGTTGAGAAAATATCTTCCATTTTTGTTGTATAGTATTTTTGTCCCCTTGATGTGTAGATCAATGAGTTTACATTTGGGCCAGAGGATTGTATAAATTTCGTTTTATAGATTTGCAAATCATTAATTGTTTAAGTTTAAAGATTTACCCATTTTCAAATTGGAATTATTGAACTTTCATAATAATGAGTTGTTTAAGTTTAAAAATTTACCCATTTTCAAATTGGAATTCTCGACCTTCCATAATAATGACTTTACTTTCTACGTATTATCAGACTCTATCACCCTAATGCTGAGCACACTACACATTTATAACAAAAGCCAAATTACACAAAACCAAGTTGGTTTTGGTATTTTACTTACATATACATTGGAAGAAAGTGTTAATAATAATACGAAAAAATATTCAAAAATCAACAATGAAAAATGTTTGCAATGAGTTAGACTAACAGTAAAAAAAATTTGCCGGAAACGCTTTTGACTAGCAGAGCATTTACCTGCTCACAATCTGTCATGAATCGGTTCATGTCAAGTTACATTCTTTTCTCAGTTGAGTAGGAAGAGAATGTTCAAGTTTATACGTCCACTTTTACCCTGATTTAACGAGAGTGATAACGGATAGAGAACAGTCACTTCAGGCCTCATTCTGGTTACAAAATAGTTAAATGTCTTGCTCTGTATTTACAATTCTTTTACAAACCAATGAACAACAACACTTTCAACATCTCTTGAACATTAATCAGCAAACAACAGTTTTATGATAGATTGCTTTTTAATTTAATATAAAACCACTGTATTGGACCTGCGTCGGCAAGAATAATTTTAACGCGATTTTGTAATGCTGCTTCGCCCGGGCAGGCTGATGTCGTGCTTTCGGAAAATTTGTAGTTGTAAAAACATTTAACTCAAGATAAAATACATTTTCTATGTACGTTTAAATGAGCGTGTGATAAAGACGAAATCAATATATTATTATAGAGATTTGGCAACATATATCACAAGCTCCTCGAAAAACACTGACTATTTGGCTATAATTCTTTAACCTGAAGATTAAACCTTTAAGAATAAATATTATATATACATGTATATAGGAAAATACATTGTATTTTAAAACAGATGATTAATCACATCGGGCTTGTGGTTCTCCATTTTCCAAATATATATCTTGTCATAAATGTCAGATAATCAGAGTATTATATAGACAAAAGGAAAGTGATTATACTAATTAAAACATAATTGATTGATATATAGAGAATCTCCCCCAAATGTCTTCTGATATCAAATATATCAACACGAGTTGATTAAAGTTACAAATATCCGAGGCTTGCCGACGATATTTTTACTTTAATCAGCGAGTTTTGATATATTTGATATCAGAAGACATGAGGGTGAGATTTTATTTATCATTCAAAATCATTCTTCAACAATTATTAGCAAAAGAATGAACACAAAACTGCCATTGAACTTCTTCAGCAGTGATCGCAGTGAGGTCATAGCATTGTTACGACATCAACTTTGTGACGTCGTAGCATTGTCAGCAGTGTATCTTGTAAGCCTTGTGATGTCATTAACTGATGATGTAATAGGATTATGACGATTTGATTGTAGCGACATCTACAATGTAGATATCGCTTGTAGATGTCGCTTGATCCCACACAAGTGATATCTACTGTGAGAACCAGTTTTTGATGTTAAAATAAATATATATTTGATGATAATCTTATTTTACTGTTTGAAATGATGAAGGACAGCTCACACGTCTCAATAATTGCAGGATATGATACAAGATACAAGATACAAGATACAAGATATTTATTGTACAGAAAACACCCATTATTGGCAGAGTACAAAGAAGTTAACAAATGTTGATACATATTATTAGTAAAATATATATAAGAGCATTAATATATCTCAGTGTGAGACATTTATATCAAACTATGCACATTATAGATTGTACAATAATTATTAATAACCAATGTGGCTTAATCTCATTGAATACATGTCATAAAGTACTTTACAAGTGATAAAAGCATGATGACTCTTGGGGTTTATAATTGATGAGAGGAGCTGTTTCCTTGAGACCCCAACGTGACCAGTTGATGAAATTAGTTTCGAGCGGTATTGAGTATATTTTGGGCATTCAAATATAAAATGTTCTTCCGTTGCCTATGGTGTACATGCACATTGCAAAGACATGGAAATTATGTGAATCGGTTTATAAACAACAAATTCTCGCATCCCATTACCATTGAAATAATGTGTGACTTTAGCAAATCGTAAAAAAAGTCAGAAAACTGTCTGTTTACGTCGCTTTTTGACGTGTCGGCCATCTTGTTTTACGGAGAACACCGGAAAAATCTCGATTTTTTCCCGAAGGAAGGTATGACGTCAACTGGAGAAAACAAACGAATGCAAATGGCGACCGCCGTAGTAATAGCACTGTCAGACGAGTAAACTGCGCGGGCAATAGGAATCATACCAGTCGACCATTTAATGTCAAAACTTGCAAGATATTTGCATATGACAACTTGAAGAGAAACAGAAAAGGAATATACTCAATATCAGCGATAAAGTTTTAAAAATGGTTCTTACTAAACCCGGAAGTAAAATCCCAAATAATTAACAGAACAGCTGATATCATACGTGTTTCAGTGCTGACATAGCTGGCAAACTTACGTATTTTAGATACATCATTAATAGTGTATGCATGTAGTTAAATATTTTGTAATTTGGTGACTATAATACATAGGTTTTTTCATTTTTGGCGAAATAACTTTACCGTGCCTGCATGGTCACGTGATGTCTTCTCGGGATGCAGTCAACTCCAATGCATATCCACACGTTCCGCTGAACTCGTACCCAATTTTGTTTTAAGATGAATAGTGTATTGCAATAGAAATAATTTAATTGTAGTGATATTGTTTCATAAATATTGAAAGACATTGAATGAAAGAATGAAAATATTGTATCTAACTGATCTGTATTTTAGTGGATAAAATAGGTAAGAATAATGGAATTTTTGGTGATTGATATCTTATTTAAATGATAAGATAATTATTATCCATTTCAAAGTTTACATAATATTTTCTGAGGATATTTTGTCAAGTATATATATCTGATCAAATGGAAAATTCAGACATTTATCAATAACATTTGCAATTTTAACTAACCTGTATTTTCGGTTACATGTAGATCTATATATATAAAACATAAAACATATGTACTTAATCAGAATGCATATGATTAATTTTGTAAATAGCATTATCCAAAAGGACAAAGATATTTATTTCTATAAAATAGATTTGTAACTGTGTGTAAATACCTATGTAAGCATGACTTGTGTTTTTTACATTTGCCTACACCTCTACCTGCATATCAAACAAACTTACCTTGAAACAGTCCTAAGAATTCTGAAAAAATATATACATTCAAGTTTTCTATTTTTACTGTGACATTAATGTCACTTAATATGCAGTATTGCATTTCCACTTTTTAATCATGAATAAAACAAACAACAAATATAAGAGCCAAATTTATTCAACTAAGTATACAACATGTATTGACCATTACTTTGTGTAAGTGTTTGCATTTTAGGAATTACATAGAAACAGTGCACATGAAATTAATTGTATCATAAAATTTATTTTTTAATTTTGTTTGGAAATTTTTTATTTGATTTACTCTCATAATTAAATTGAATATTAATTTGATTTACTATTACACTGTTTTGTGTAGTCCTTCTCTGAGGCAGCTCAAGTTTGCTTCAAGCTGAATACAATATTTTTAAAACATTGGCACATTCTCATATCCAAGAGAAGATAATGATTTGGATATCAGTTCACACAATCAGCATATATATCACTTCTTATGACAATGTTTATATATATCATTTCCTGATATCAAAGGATCACACCTTCAGCACCAACACTTTACTGCACATACAGTCCATTCCTAATGGGTTTTTTGTTGTTGTTGTTGTGTTCTCTTGTATTAGGGACTCCCATCACCTGTAACAACAATAATAAATCTTTCTTGATGCTGCATATGTTTACACATGATAAATTCATAACATGGTTTTTTTGGTATTTGGTATAGGACCTTTGATATTTTTATGTCAGGCAAGTGAAATAATTCTAAACATCTACAGCCTCAGTCTAATTTCATCACAAACAAATGAATAGTTATCAAACAAAATATTGAAATCTTTTATGGAAAGCCATTTCTTTGAAAATTTAAATATGCATATACCTTCATGATCACTAACTCATATGGCTTCTAATTTGTAATTTTTAAATACCAGTAGTAATTTCTACTACATTGTTATATGGATTTGAATTTGATATCTGTCTAATATATTTCATTGAAAGCAAATGTCAATTTTTAAAAAATAAGTTCCTGAAGTTGAAGACAAATCAATTATAAACGTTTTTTAAAAAGGCGAGTCATGAACACATTAACATTTTACCAAAGAAATGGTGCAAATTAATTATAAGTTCTCATAATTTACATGTTAATGAATCTCCGGGCTAAAATTAACACCAGTCATTCAGCCCGAGGCTAGTAAAAATTACTATGGATACTGCCATCCCTGTGGGCCAGACAAATTTCTTTAAAAAATCACTTTGGAAGATTGTGAGCCTGTATCGAAAAATGGATCTGCAAAACACACTCGACGAGAGCCACGATTTGAGAGACTGATAATGTTGTTTTCCTCGACTCAGATGGAAAATTCAAGTAATATTTATATTTTCGAAAGAACATGTCCATTCACATAACAAATTATGAATCGTTAGAAGAAAGAAATCAAAGACCCACTTACCGAAATCATTCCGTGTCGACAGAGGACAACGACTCCTTCACTAGGCTACAGAATTTGACATGTCCTTTCGGATCATGAATTCTTCTCATAATTAAGTACCAAAACAAATATTTAGCTAAGTCCTCGTTGCCATTATACTTTCATACAGCAGATATTCGAATTTCACTCTGAGTTTAACTTTATTTGTGACCCAAATCGTCAAAACGTGATCACCGAAGTGAAGCGCTGTGTTGTTTTCATTGTCACGTGGCTGTTACGTCACGTTTGTTTGCCCCAGTTGACGTCACATCCGGTTACATCACCGGAACAAAACGATCGCGGCAAGTAAATGACGCTATTTTTAATAATCGCACATAATAAAATAATCTATTGTTTTAAAAAATTTATGACCTACCGGAAAATCATATTTATCTAGATACTATGCATACAGATGCATATTAGTGTACAATTTAGCTTGGTTTAGTCAAACGAATTTTGGTCCATTTTATCCGGGAGTTGCGCTTTAATGTTTAAATAGTCTTTGTAGCCAAACGAGTCTTCAATATGTCCAAGCAGGGTATGTGATTGATTGATTATAGTCTTCACGTTTCAACTAATTACTTAAAAGCCATGTAACATATGTTCTTATAGCATACGAAATGGATATTCGTTGAATAATGTTATTTAAATGAAACTGAAGGACACATTCATAACTTGATATTGTAAAATTTACGAACCAATGACTCCATCTGGCGACATATGTAGAAATAGTAATGACAAAGAGGATACTCTTGTTGTGTTTGTTGTATTTGCTGTATTTGCTGTATTTTCTGTACTTGCTGTATTTGCTGTATTTACTACAAAGAGTGACGATGTTATTCAAAATACATTGATATTGCCATACAAAGTGTTTAAATGAATCTAGACCCGTCAATATTTTTGACAGAATGCAAATTCAATTTTTTAGTATAAACGCTAACTGAAGCTCCGGGGTATAAATTGCTATAAGGACTATTTTAGGGAAACAGTTATTTAAGTGACTAAAACAAGTTTAAAAAACATATAAACTTACTTTTATATTGTTAAAACTTAAATGTTAAACTAAATGTTTATTACAGTTTACGACGTTACACAAGTCCTCCGCCGTTGATAACATGTGTCTTGTGGGCTTCATACAACCATGGCAATCTAGCTAGTCGAGGTTGATTCGACCAATACACATTTGTATTAGTCAAACTCATGTTAAACACTTTTTCATTATGGATTTTCAATTTTCTTTTCTCATTTTTAAAACCATATTTTTGCAATATTGTCTTAATCCCCCAATGTTGGCTCTGATACAACATGTCATTCTTCACGGCCCGTCCAAAAATAGTAGACATAGTTTGTGCATGGTTTGACTCATGACATCAATAGATTTCCATTATGAAGTTTCTATTAGTGTTGATACTATGATAATGGATACAATTTACATGCATCGCGATCGGATCACTCATGGTACGTTTTTTTCATTTTGTAATTCTTCAGTGCATATCTAAAAAAACATTGCGTTTTCCAGAAGTGTTCCCTTTGTTGGCGCAAGGACATGAGCTCTATTAAGTTGATGGTTTCCATTGAATGAATGATTTATTACAAATTGATGATTTTATTTAAGGAATGATTTGTACAAATTGATGATTTTATTTAAGCAATGATTTATACGAATAAATGTTTAATATTAAATGAAGGATTTATATTAAACACATTATTTATATTCAATTGATCATTTATGTTGATTTGATGGTTTATATTAAATTGATGATAAAAATAAAATTTGATGATCAATATGATTTGATGGTTTAATATTAAATTGATGATAAAAATGAAAATTGATGATTTATATAAATCAACTACAGGGTAGGATTTGCAGATATATTGATAATTTCAAATTCGCAATATTCTTTGTTTGGTGTGGTTCACGTTGTTTAAACCACTACTTTTTCAAATACTTGTATGCGTCAAAAGACATATATAGATAAGATATATTTTTATTTTTACACTGAACAAAAACCCATTCCGAAATTTAACAATTTCAAAAGACTTTATCTACTGTAAAAAAATGTAAACTGGCAGGCAAAAGAAAGTGAACACCTCTTTTTAAATCACTATAATTAAAAACTAGATATGATATAAGTTTGAGATAAGGTACATAGGATATTTCATTCATTTCGGAAAATTTAAAAATAGTAAACTTTACCGTTTAATTAGCCCGTTTGGAACACAATAAATCCAAAAGATGTAGGGGTAAAAAGACACAACCTAAAAACGTTAATTTAAGGGTTTTTTATATATCCCTTTAAGTCTTTCAATTTGTAAAATGTGTATGTATTTTCATATTTGTTGCTTCGTGAATGTTAAATACGTGTTTCAATTTTATATTTAGACATATTTGTACATTATATATTTCATAACTTTTGAATATTCATGTTATCCAATTTCGGACAGGAAAATACTGCTACAAAGCCTATGTATTTTAGGATAGTGTTTTGGAAGGTTTTACTATGTTTGAATTTAGGAAATGTATTTTGGCAGTGTTTTCATAGTTTACAAGGTACATGTAGGTTTACTCTGGCCTTGAAAGCTTTATTTGAAGCAGTGAAACAATACCTTGTGAGCTTGCTTTGAGGATTACAAAGTCATTACAGAGTTGCCTCCCTTGTGCTTGGTGACGCAATATTGTCTTTGTTTACCGGGGATGTAGCTCAGTTGGTAGAGCGTTCGCTCATCAACCGGAAGACAGGGGTTCGATTCCTGGTCCCGTCATACCAAAAGACGTTAAAAGATAGGAGTTGTTGCTTCCTTGCTTGACACTCAGCATTATAAGGATAGAACAACGCTTGAACTGGCGCTGCGCAGTGGCTGCCGGGTGCAAAATGCACAAACCGAATGTCCGATTTACAATATATTTAGGACAATAAGGAGTTATTATTATTATTAACATTATATCAAACTCGGTATTTATTTCAATATGCATTTATTCAGGAATACTTTTAAACGTATTCAGTAATTATTATACATGCATATACCTTTCGGAATATACATTGTTTAGGATTTGTTGAGCATTTTTGTGAACTTTGTGAACTTTAGGACCTTTTACTTATGATTGTGTTTTTGTATATTTCATTTGTACCCTTCCTATCTTCCTGTATCCAACAATGAAGATATCCAGTGAATAAACGATAAACTGGATCTCAAATTTCGACTTTTATTGGAAAAGGTGAATGCTAGGATAGCATAAACGCATTATGGAATGTATTGTCTGATCTAGAATAAAACTTTCTTATGACGTCACCTGACAGTTGTTTCTCTGTTCATTTTAAACCTGTATCTACGCTTGTTCATTAACTGGAGGATGTGGTTTGGTTTTAACACGCCATTGTGGACCGTCTGAGAGTTGTCCAATCAGCAACAAGTCTTGAGAAAATAGAAATGATTGTAAAGCTCTAACGTTGCATGCCTAACCGATTTTTGGTGGTCGCCGTCAATGAGTCACTCAGAGATAGCGCAAGCAGATATCAGCCTTCATGTGGCAAAAAGACCATCGTTTTGTGTGTTCTGGGATTGTCAAATGTCTCCCCAGCTCGGATGTTATGTGACGACACATTGCCATTAGAAATGTAGGAACAAGGGCGATTCTTGTAGCTGTGGTATCCGTTGCACAACTTTTGTCAAGTTATGCAAATTTTTCTGGTGTTACGGGTTTTATGTGTTTTTTTCACAGATGAGCTGGCCAACATTAATAATGTGTAGCAATTTACCTACATGTATGTGTAACGTGACTTTACACCAGGATGAAGGTCACGTGATTATCAATATTTTCCAATTTTCTCCATAATGTGTTAATATGGTTTTAGTTAATGTTTAGGCCCTGTGTGTTCGATGCTTACTGTCAACATCAATAATATCAATTTTCAATAATTTTATTTTTAAAAGTGTATACTGACTTTTGCCTGTCAATTATGTTTTTATCTATATAAACTATCAACAAATGATTTCCTCTACTCCCTGTTTTTCTATTCTGAGTGACTGTTTTTAATGTTAAAGACGTGGCATGAGGTAATTTAAGTAGGCTATCTGTTATACCAACAACACAATATGATTGTATAGTTGAAGTGGAAACAATAAACAAATGCATAGCTAAAACAACTTGTGGGGTTTTTTTTTGGTTTTTTTATTTCACATCGTTTAACATCCATTGTCGGACTTGTTCAATATATACCTCAGTTCGCTAATCTTGGAGACATCATCCACGGAAAAAATCACGGTAGTTATCCACTCTCTCTCATGATTATATAGACTTGTCCTAGACTCACGCCAACCTTGCATCCAGTACAATATGTGTCTATTCACTATTGTCTTAGTCTAACACCCAGACTCTGAAAAATGTATTTATTCTGAGAATATCACCATTTTATCACAAACATTGAAAAGGAGATTGTAAGAAATGGAAGATTCCGGTAAAAAGAGGCTCCTTTTCATTCTTTTTTTTCATTTTTCAGAGTCTAAGTGTTAGATTTTTTTGTCCTTATTGTCCGACTTATTGACACCGTGTTTTAGAAAGAACGGAGTGTGGTCTGGGGCTGGGCTACCATTTATCTCCAACCTTATCTCCTTTACCGTAAGTGTTCTGTCTCATTCTATATTATCACCATGCTTCAGAAAGAACGGAGTGTGGTCTGAGACTTGGGTACCATTCATCTCCAGTGTCTCTATTATTCCATTTCCATTATCTCGTCTTTTCACAAAGGCGTATTTATCCATAAGCAAGTCACAGTTTACTTCCGCGGATGACTTTTGGGACGGATATCGTGGATGAGGCCTGTAAAATGTCCACACACATACATCTAGCTTGTACCAGTTTTCAAGTAATAAACGTGTTTGATGTGGTGCAGGAAGGAGATATCCCATAAACGGTATTTTTCTCAATGGAAATATGAGTGTTTTTACATACTTCACCATAGGAAGTGAAACATCCCATATATGAGTAATGTTCTCATTGTAGAAGAACACGTCAAGATAAGGCCAGCCCACATTATGTCTCCTGTGTAGTTTGACTTGAAAAGTTTGATTGTACAATCTCCAAATAAACTTCTCGAATTGTTGGAACCCAATTTCTGAATCCTCACCGGACGTCAGGGACTTTAACACAGACTTTACAGATGATCTATCCGAGGCTCTGATAATCATGTCGACGTCAGCGTCCCAGGGAATGACGTCGTGATGACGGTAAGCTCCCAGTAGGGATCCGTACGTCAAAAAGTACGTCACATTCTTCGGAATAATATCAATAAATGCCTTAACCAGTGACTTGTAGATGGACATTTCCTCGTTGGTAAGCAGTCTCTGAAAGAACTTTACGTTCGGGTTGTTACTGGTGAGAAGTGGATCCATGACGGGCATGTGAGCAGGGCCACTGTGGCGTGTATACTGCTGTGTTGTCTTGTAGACCGTCACATGAGCAGGATCCTTCACTGTATACTGGTCTGTTGTCGTGTAGACAGTTATATACACCAGTGTGCAACACAATATATTCAATGCACAGATGTACAGGAACTGGAGCTTTCTTGCACCAAGGTATTGAAAAGTCATTTTGCCTATTAAAGATCTGAAAATAAGAAAACCTGTTTTAGAGAATGGCATAACAACGATTGTTTATCACAAATGTATACAGTCAACACAATTACTAGGTCTACGAATGATCTGATTGGTCCCTTTGTCGCGAGTAATTATGAATTATTTACTGTATATTCTACGCGGAGTAACGTTCACGGGAGAGGTTTTTGCAGTCGATTTTCGAGTTTGAAGAGCTATTAAAGTTATCGTTGGGGTGACATATGGTGGAAATCAGCCGGGTTTTGCGAAGAAATATGTTTTTTCCCGATTTGTCGGGTGGAAATCTCACAAAAAGTACATGGAAAACAACACAAAACAATATTCCTCTGTCAATAAATACAGTTCCAAAACGACTGTTTATATATGGTTCGGTTAAGCAAAGCGGGTCCATTTCCCATCCTCGAAATATTAAAAGGTGTTCACTTTTAAATGGTCGCTAGCAGTTCTTCTTTTATATACTCGACAACGCCTTCTACGACTACAGATAATTCGGTCGGGTAATCGGACGTTTACCCTTTTTAGTAAAGATATATTGCATAAACGTTTATTTTACACAGCAAATTTAAATAAATGTCTTTTCAACATTTAGAAAATACAAATAAACGTGCTACAGTGCCTTTAAAGGTACATCCATTGTGTTGTTGTGAGTCACATATGACAAAAGTTATAAATGATGTTAATCTATCGAGAAGTATAGTCTGTTACCGAAAATTACCATTTCGATGATAGTCAATTTAATATATTGACGATATTAAGGTAAAAGTGTCGATTTTTGATCGAAAACTGGACAATGCACCGCGTGTGGCGCGCGTCAATGGTCAAACGTAATTTTGGAATCTTATTTTAACCATACAAACAGATAACTTTGGGTTGATAGTGTTAAATAGGTCTTATAACTACTGTGCATGTAAATGGGGCGTGTAATTTCGGTCTCTGTACATGTATAATGATGTTGCTCAATTTAAAATAAAAACTGGTAATTATGATATACACGTAATTGGCTATTGGAGATGAATATGCAAGTTGAGTGAAATTATTTGAACTGAAGTCAGCACATATCGTATGTTGGCACGTATTTCAGTCAAATAAAATTTTATCAAACACAATGGATGTATCTTTAAGAGACATTCCTGGTCGAACACATTGTACTCCATGAATGTGTGAATAGCATGTTTGACGTAAGTATTCTCTGCGTTTGTGCAAGAAGTAAATGGTAGGGGTGATGCTGTACATGTTTGTAATCAACATCTTTCTTTCGGATAAAAGATTCAAAACTGCTTCAAATAGCAAAGACTGCTTAACTAAGATCCATGTGTATATTTACTTAAATTTACAACTCATCGCAGTCTATATCTGAGATCATCAAACGCATGATAATAGTGTAGAGAAATTCAAAGTAATCAACATAAATAAGAAACTATCACATACATAAAGTAAAGTACACATCTGTCTAGCGGTATACTTACTTTACTGTTTGAAGTACCATAGGACAATTCAATAGTTGCTTCCTCTGCGAATAGTTGACCAATGTGACTTTACTGTTTATGTATTGGTCAAACATAATAAGGGATACAATTTATATATAAATAATGATATATCTATACATTGACACAGTGATGAGACATCAATCATAAAAATCAAAATGTCCCAAACTTATTTTGTCCAGTATATACAAGTTTCATTTAATCAATATGTACAGCCAAGTAGCATATGTTCCCAACTTCTATAATGGAGAGCTAATCAATACAAAATATGTTATTTAATTAACTCTTAACGACTTATCTGTAATTTAATCTTCAAATTAAAAACTTTTATTTCAATCTGATGTTGACATGATGAATTTTAACTTGAGCTCTATTTGTATTTGTACAATATGCATTAGGCAAATGGTTTGAGCGGAGCTGATTAATATTGGAACACACAAGTAGGAAATGGGAAATTATCCTCAATGTAACCTTCATCACATTGTAAACATAATCTTTAATTTATGAATTATAGATAATTTGAGCAATTTCCGAAACAAGATGCATATAGAAGGTGAACATTAAATTCAGAAAATAAATTGTTCATTAATACGTTTGTGAGTCATTCTAAAAAATATTGTGGACAATTCCTGTCCTCCATATTCTAAGGTGTCTATATCAGTGAGAACGATTAGAATTGGGCTGTTTTATGTTTGATGTAAATGTACAAATCTAATATGACTAAAAGAACACTTTTATTTAAATATATATACTCTATCAATTTTTTATTTGATTAATTAGATTTTCAAGTTGTTAATTTTCCCTGGCAAAGCGAACAGAAATGCCATTTCAACGTCTGTCATTGCAAATATATCTATAAATATTATTATTTTCACAGGTGGTTGAAAGTACATGTAACAACAATTTAAGCATTTCTAATGTGTATCAACTCAATCTAGAATTATACGTTCCATATTATTTTCACATTCGTTAAGTTTGTCAAAGGAAAATGTCTTTCCTGTAACAGTGCCATATAATATTGAAATAATATATGATCTCTAAGTTTCTGCCAGGAACATGTCCTATCATGACCAGTGTTATATTTTGCTTCACAACACTAGCACTGTGCTCTGGAATTCGGAAAGATATCTTTTGTAAAAAGCTAATTTCAAGGTATGAATTTAGAGAGTAGATTTTATGTCTTTTCTTGAACACTTGTTTCCAAAATATATTTAATTTGAAAGCAGGATATGAATCTGTTTCAATATGGGTTGTTGAAAGTTACAAAGTAAAGAAAGTAAGTCAGTTATTGTTTTAATTGCAGTTTTGAAGAAATATTGTCTTTCATGTAACAGTACTAGTCTTTCCTATTACAGGAGACATGTTACAAGAACGATCAGAGCTGTTACAGCAAATACATTTCATCTCTATTTGTTCAAATTCTTATTACAAGAATTTTATATTTACTTTGAAATGACAGATTTTTTAAACATAATTCATTATCTTCATGTGCGATACTCGCAAGTTCTAGGGGAATTTACAGAGATCAAAGCATCACGCGTTTACATTAGAAATAGCTACTGTAAAGACTTGATATTTTTACAGCAGAGAATCTGCGGAAGATAACCAGAACTAAAATGAAAATAAATTACATGTTATTATGAATCTCATTATTGATAGTAGAAACAACGCCAATGGCAATCTAACCATAGAGGTGCATCTAAAAGCAGCATAGCATTCTATAAAATGTTACAGCAGACCTCCATTGTAACAGTAAAGACCTTCATCTATACTGAATTTAATCTTTTGCAATGGATAAGATTTCTAATTAAGCTACCCCATGACTATGTTTAAAATAAGAGCCTATAGTATAGTGCAGATCTTTATTGAGCAAATCTAGACAAACTGAATACACAGAGCTGAAAGCTCAAAGAAATAAAATAACGGTCATGAGGGTAGAATAATTAAAAATTTTCAGAGACTTAATGGTGTCTAACGTGAACTAGACAGACAAGCTGCAGGAGTAACCAACAAAAGTTTCTTGGATTCCAATTGAGAAATGATGCTGTGAAAGTTCAATTATTCCGAGTGCGTTAAACGTTATTGAATTGTCTTGTCCATAACATTTGATGTCTTTTCAGTTTCATTAATATGTGAAGCCTAGAAGACACTGTGAGAGGACTATAAATGTTAGAAAAAGTTCTTAAGTTTCTTGAAATATTTGGAAAGTGTATATATGATATTCATTCACTTTTAACAATTTTGTTATTGGTTCGTTTGAACATAAATCTAAAAAATACTGATGGGGTAGTTTGAGAGGTTGTGCAACTGATAATATGGACATATATCTCTCAAGCTTGAATCGAAGACGAATAGAACATTTCCATTCTTACTGTTTCTTTTATTGATTTTGAATTGCTATTTGGTGGTTTTAAGTATTTATATAATTTGAAACATTATAGCAATTATTTTCTTATCTATTTTTTTCAGAAAGGGTGAGAACTAAACGCGCAAATAATGTTGGTGTTCCATGCTAAGATTGTAGGCCTACGTGTTGCACCACTGAAGATTCACTCAGCGAACATGGTCGACAGTTTATAAAATTGGATTCAAGCGCACGTAAAATACCACGATGCTCTCAGGGGTCACATCCGGTAAGCAGAGGTCACAGCTGGGGCTTGTCACAGAATCGAAACACGAACAGTAGCAGGTAAGAGAACTGTCACATTATATAAGTCCCACAGCGAAATGGACGTTGTCATTGATGATATGCTTTCAGCACATACATAACATTTGAAAGCGCTTCATACAAAAGTGGGTCATGTGACCGATTGTTTACAAACAACGTGTAAACCACGTGTTGTCACGAAGCGTGATGACTGTAGTCTAGCGAACGTTGTCTCTAAGAGGTGAGGGGCCTCATTTATAAGATTTGAATAAATCTAGGAATCTTTATAAATACGGCCCTAGTTGTCAAATGTTTTAAGATTTAATTCAGTGTTTTATTCTAAGAAAATGAACATGTTCATGATGTTGCTGTACGTGTTTGCTATGTGAAAATACCATTGTTGACAGCTAGACAGCATCGATCAACTATCACATTCACAATGTCAGCGTGAATGTTGAGAGACAGACAAAATGTGAAATATGTGTTGAAAATATACACATTTCTTTGCATGTAGTAAATTAGACGTGTAGTTTATGTTTCTGCACATGTATATAGGCCTTATATGTTGCTGAATTTAATACAATTGGAAATGATATATTTCGAGTTCGAGAATGAATATGCAAGTTGACTAAAATAATTTGATCTGTAATCAGCACATTTGGTACAAATGTACACAACTGTTTGACAAAGAGCTAGTTGTGTGTGTGTGTTCACTAAATTCTACAAAAAAATAATTTTCCTTCTTTCAGTAAAATATGAATTTAAAAAATTCATTTGAAGATGATTTGAATTAATTAACAGATGTTTGATCACTCTTCAAAATTGTTTTTATTTTTAAATTAAATTTATTTACATTATTTACATATTTTATTATTAATTTGTGTTAATGATGTACTCTGTATAATTTCATTCTATCAGATCAGCAATTATAACTCAGTTCATATAATTTTACATGAAGATTGGGACGATACGTGGACTGAGGGTATGGATGTCTTTCACAACTTCTGTTTGGTTAATCTGATTGACACAATGTGACATACATCCACATGTTAGTCAATTTCATACAATATGTCTTTTCATGCAAGTAAATTTATTATATGTCATGATTAGTTCACCAGATGTCATGTTAAAGGCGCTGTAGCACACCATTTTTACTGAAATATAGTGCTCGTATGAAAATCTAAATACGAGGGCGTTCAGTAAAGGTTTCCTCTGATTGACTTCTACTTTACTGAAAGAAAACAAATTTGGTAAGTTATTAGTCTTTCTCTACATAGGCACCACACAGTGTGACACATTTCTCCCATCGCTTGATGCAGCCTTCTAGGCCTTTCTTGTAAAAGGCCAGTGTTCGACAACGTCATACGATGAGGTATCCTATCCATAAGTTTCTTTCATCTCATCAAAAGTCTCCTTTGGTGTACGACCCTTCAAGAATAAAAACCTGATAACCGCTCAGTACTCAACAGCGTCCATTTTTACACCTTACTCTACTCTAAGACCTGTGCTGACAGAAAGAATGAAGACATGATGCCACTTGACCATTGGAGACATGTGAAATTTCTACTTCTTCCGGTCAGTTCTATTAAGTTCAGTTAAAGGATAGATGAAATGATATATGGTCAAAATCGGATTCATTGAAATTTGACAATTGCTCGATTATAAATTTCTGAAATCGGTCCATAAATTACTTAAATACGGCTTTTTGAAAAAAACGCCTAATTTAGCCCCGGCGACCAGAATAAGGTCTGCAGGGATGTGGCCCCTGAAGGGATGACTTCTGTGACGTCACTGGAGTAACCTGATTTTCGGCGATAGTCATAATTCAACATAATTTCGCAACATTTTGATTGTATATTGTCTTGATTTTATGCTCAATTGATTCCGATATACAATATACGTAGTGATACTCATCTGTCATTCTTGAGAAAAATGCATTTCACCAGATCTTTAAGCCATGTATTTTATTGTGTTCACATTAAAATGGGCGCTTGAAGGAAGTTCATGTGATCTGACTGATGTAGTGATACCTTAACACTCAGAGTAGAGTTTTAAATATGGAACGATGATGGAATGGTCAACCAATCTTGCTGTCTGAACTTTCAAAATCGCATGAGACTTACAAATCTACCTCTCACACTGAAGAGTTTCCCAAAATTGTCACTTTATACATCACACCATTTTCCAACAATAAGAATAACCGTTTCCTATGGATACGGCTTATTGGGTCATGTAATGAGATGTTTACCCTCTAACGTAACAATATAATTTATAAACTAAGTAATGAATGGCAAATTTGATAAAACATAATATGCCCAAAATGTACTACAGTGCCTTTAAAGTTAGTAGAATGTCATTGACTGAAACAGCAAAACATTGTCGTTCACCGTAAGACATGGAAAGCAAGGGAGGTAATCACTTTTTAAAGGGAGATAAATTTTATTTCAAAGGGAGACAATCATGAAAAGTAATTCCGGCCACACGTAAGTCACTGCAGTGAAAATATGACTTATATTTTCACTGCAGTGAAAATATGACTTTCTACTGCTTATGGGCAAATATTGATTATATTTTCATCATATAATCACATATTTCACTGCTAATTATATAATAAGATGTTTTACCCTCTTAAATAAATATAAATGACATATTCTATCATTACATTATAAATGAGAAATTAGAAAAATAAAATTTGCAAAAAACATGGTACAGCCCTTTTAAAGCTGAAATGTGAAAATAACCATTGGCGGGGGATCCAGAAGTACTGTTTGTGGTTCAAACTCCACCCAACCCCCATGTTTACATGTAAATTTGTGGAACCCTCTTTGTGAACACCCAATGTGAACCCCCGACCTATCCCCACTTTACAATATATGGATCCTTTCAAAATTTCTGGATGATCTTCACAAATTTAGTTAATTTTACTAACATTAGTTATGTTTATAGATAGATTCTTGATTGTTGTCATCTGTCCACATCAGTGGAATGACAATAACAATTTCTTTCCTCATCTTAAAGGGGCAGTAGCACGTTTTTCCGGTGAAATAAGTCGATGAAATGTAATTGAAAAATAATGTCACCAGCAGGAAAACACCATTCCCTCTTCGGAAAATCAAGCTAAAAAAAGAGTGTACATGGTTCCATAAAGCCATGGGAATCGTTTTTTGTCATTCGAAATAATAAATTGTGTTCACAATAAAATGGCCGCCATGCAATTTTTGTTTTACAATTGCAACTCTGTTTTTACCACTACAGGAATTTGGTTTGTTAAAGAAGATATTTTACCCCCTAAAGTAAATATAAATGACATACACTATCATTATGAATGGGAAATTTGAAAAAATAAAATTTGAAAAAAACGTGCTACTGCCCCTTTAAAGGCCAAGTTTCTCCACACACACATAAAGTAGCCTGGTTCCATGTAGGAAGACTGGTGCCATCTGTGTGTTGGTTTAGTACTCATTACCCGCTATAGCTGTTCATGTCACGACTCTCAGACTTGTAGCATGTATTGATTCTCAATAACCTGCATTGACTTAACGTTTATAGCTTCTATTGGCTTAGTCTAGACTTTCTCCATGTTTCCTCTCAATATTAGTCAATATTTGACATTGTATCCTCATTTCAATATTTGGCAATATTAGACTGTCATTTTAATTGTGCAATGTTAATTCATTATTTTCATTCTTTCATCTCTTTCAATTTAGTGACATAAATCTTCATTCATTATTCTTATACTTGGGAGACTTATGATCAACTTATTTCTCAATTATAAAATTTTTGGCTTGAGTATAGACTTTCTACTTTTCTCTGAACTTTATTTCCTGATTTTAGTTATAATTGAAAGTGTTTGTATTTCAAGACTCTTAAACCTTATTATTTAATTCAACATTAATCTCTGGTCTAGACTTTCTCAAAGCTGTTAAATACTTGTTCTCTGTTTCCTAGTACAACTAGCATCTTTAATAACCTACACTGATAATATCTTCTCTTAAATTTGAAAAACAATTATTCTAATTATCAGTGTGTTTCAACAGATGTTGTTATTGGCAAAAATAGTGTTTAAGAATTTATAAGTGAAGTTAGTATCCAGAGCATCCATTATGGATGATTGAAGCAGCTTGCCCCATGTTGCTGCATAATACACACAGTGATCGAGGTTCGTCTGGAGTAGTTCATTTAGCTATCACCCACTCAGTTGAAGTGAAACTAAATTTTATTTCTGTTTTATTTTAGACGTTCCTGTCATAATTAGAGAAAAATGGCAGAGGGATCAGGAGAGGTGAGTAAAAGTTTATATTTAAAACTCATCAGGTTTATAAGGTGGAGGGGTATAGTGTGTCATCCATTGTTCATTCATTCAGCAATTTCTTGTCAGTAAAATAAAGCTTTTCACATGATAGACTTCTGTGGACAAGATGTTACTCCAACGCAAAGGTGACATGGGGAGGTACCTTGGAACTATCAAAGTTTGTTCTGATCCCCAAATCCCCTAATTTTAATTAATTTTGATGTAATCTGCATAGTTGAATAGATAAAAGGTTCATACAGAATTGCATGAATTTGTTCTAGTCTTCATTA
Organism: Gibbula magus; assembly: GCA_936450465.1. Taxonomy (NCBI): domain Eukaryota; kingdom Metazoa; phylum Mollusca; class Gastropoda; order Trochida; family Trochidae; genus Gibbula; species Gibbula magus. The sequence continues at coordinate 25,844,548 of OW388295.1, read as the reverse complement.
ATAGTTTGAAAAAATAGAGCCATGGGCTCTGTAGCTTTCATTGATTTTTTATCAAATGCTATCTCAAGTAATACATTGATAACAAGCAAAAAAAGGTTTTTAGATCATGACCCCTGTGACCCACATTTGGAATCACAGGGTCACCAATCCTAAATTAAGAATCACCTTTGACCAAAGAGTCTCTACACTAAATTTCACCTTTCTAGAGCTTTACATACTTGAGATAAAGATGAAAATAGGTCTTTGGGTCATGACCCGTGACCTAGATTGGGGTCACGGGGTCACAAGATCAACAATTTAGAATCCCCATTGGCCAAGGAGTCTGCACACAACTTTTCAGCTCTCTAGACCTTTTGGAACTGGAGAAGAAGATGAAAATAGGTTTTTAAGGATGTGACCTCTGTGACCCCATTTGGGGTCATTGGGTCACGAAATATACAATTTAGAATCCCCATTGGCCAAGGAGAATGCACACAACTTTACAGCTCTCTAGACCTTTTAGAACTGGAGAAGAAGATGAAAATAGGTTTTTGAGGTTGTGACCCCTGTGAACCCATTTGAGGTCATGGGGTCACGAAATCTACAATTTAGTATCCCCATTGACCAAGGAGTCTGCACATAACGTTTCAGCTATCTAGACCATTTGGAACTGGATAAGATGAAAATAGGTTTTTTGGGTTGTGACCCCTGTTACCCCATTTGAGGTCACGGGGTCACCAAATCTACAATTTAGTATCCTCATTAGCCAAGGAGTCTGCACACAACTTTTCAGCTCTCTAGACCTTTTGGAACTGGAGAAGAAGATGAAAATAGGTTTTTGGGGTTGTGACCCCTGTGACCCCATTTGAGGTCATGTGGTCATGAAATCTACAATTTAGAATCCCCATGGGCCAAGGAGTCTGCACACAAAATTTCAGCTCCCTTGACCAAGTGGTTCTGGAGAAGAAGATGAAAATGCGAAAACTTTACAGACGGAAGCCGGACACCATGCCATGCCATAACCCCATCGGGCCTTTCAGGCCAGATGATCTAAAAAGTAATCGCCTACAGTTTGTGACAGTACTACAATATGTGTTTGAAAATCAAAAACCAAAATCTCTGCATGAAGTCAGCTATTTTTCAAAATGTGTTACATGGAAGTCATGAAGAAGAAGATTTCTTGCTCAGTATTCTTTTGATCTCTTTAGTTGCTTGTAGTCGTTTTAGCAATGGCAACATAATTCATATCCCATGTAGGGGTGTAATGATATGGCAATACAGTATCATACATCGCGATACAAGGCCCGTTACGTTATCGTATCGTTTCACAGGATGTGTATATACACAACATTAAAGATCTGATTAAATGCATTTTTCTCAAGAATGACAGAGGATTTCCTCTACGTATATTGTACATCGGAATCAATTGAGCAGAAAATCGAGACAATATACACTTGCAATTGATAATTAAAACGATTTTCCGCCGGTGTCTCGTTAATTGATTAATGATGATTATCACTGCCCAGGGTTCGTACAAGCCTGGAAAAAGCTTGGAATTAGGGCACTTGGCCTTAAAAAGCCGTTAAAAGTTAATTTAGCCTTAAAAAGCCTAAAAAATGACTGAAAAACTACTAAAAAGCCTTAAATTTAGTACTGTCTCATGGATTTTTTCAAATTTTATGTATGTGTGTCTGATGCAAACAAGTTTTGAGTAACTTCTGTACATTCAGAAATCATCATGAATTTCCGTCTTTTCAGAATATATACACGGTCTATTGCGCATGCTCAGTTACTTCGTGTGGCTTCGCTTCTCATGATTATTAGCCTTAATTTTGTCAAGAAAAGCCTTAAAAAAGCCTTTAAAAAGCCTTAAATATGGATCTTGAAATTCTGTATGAACCCTGCTGCCGCTAAATGAATTTATGAGGTGTATTACATCGCCAAAAAGACATGTTTATGTAATAATTGTGTAATTGTCATCTGCGGAATTACCTAGTTGGATATCTAAACATTCGATATATGGGAAATTTAAGTTGGTTTATTGAAGATTTCTTTGTGAAATTAACAATCAAAATGTTGCGAAATTACGTTGAATTATGACTATCGGTGAAAATCAGATTCCTCCTGATACGTCACAGAAGTCATCCCTTCAGGGGCCACACCCCCGCAGACTTTCATTCTGGTCGACGGGGCTAAATAAGGTGTTTTTTTAAAAAGCTGTATATAAGTTATTTACGGACCGATGTCAGAAATTTAAAATCGAGCAATTGTAAAATTGACATCCCATTTTAATGAATCCGATTTTGACCATATATCATTTCATCTATCCTTTAAGTGACAATATTTATAAATGTTCTTTTTATACATTCAACTTTTATCTGCTATGCAAACTTGAACATATCCTAGTCATGTAATGTCTGGTCTCAGGGAGTCAACCCAGCAGAGATTACTAACAAAATTTTGACGTTTTCTAAAAGTTTTAACACATAAGATCATCTGTGAGACCAAAAATAGAATGCCCTTCAAAATTACGATAGTGTGCCAGAACACTGAACATTGTGTTCCAGAACATTGTTAAAAATACACAGTATATCACTTTGGTATGTAGCCATTCACGTTTGTTGTGTTTACACCAGTCACTTTCCTAAGAAATGTAGCACAAACATGTTCAGCTTTTTCGGATTTAGATGTTTCTGTGGAGCAAAGCCCAAACCCACAAACGAGTGTTTAATTGAATGAAACTGTGATGTCATGTGACGACAGATATATTTTATATCTAGCTTTAAGTTAAACTATCCTAATTATCATTTCTGTATTAATTGGATAACATAGAATAAGAAATATGTGCTAAGAGACGATGTTAGCTGATCATATAATCGCTACACCTGACAACCAATATTTGCAGAGAAAACTTGTCCCAATTGGAGCACCACAGCTCTTTTGGTACTAAGTTAAATTTCGGATTCAAGGGCCATAACTCCGTAAAAAATAATATTGTGGAACTTACTTCGTAGCTTGGGTATATAGCGGTCATTCCGTCCGTCCGTCCCTCTGTCTGGTCAATTTTCTCAAAAACCTTCAAAGGTACATCAACCAAACTATGTACAGTTGTTAACCATGATCTTCTTATCACGCACAGACAATTTTCAATTTTCTGAGATTTAAATTTTTTGTCGTTTCCATGGAAAGATCACTTTTTGGACTTAGTTTTATTGTGTTCAATCGGGACAAGTTTTCTCGGATACTGTTCAACCTAGGTGAATGAAATTTTGGTAGTGATACTCAGTCATGACCATACTCTTTATCGAGTTCGAAAACCAGTTCCTAAATATTATTTTTTACGGAGTTATGGCCCTTGAATCCGAAATTTAACTTAGTACCAAAAGAACTGTGATGCTCCAATGGGGACAAGTTTTCTTGGAAACTATTACATCTAGGTGAAGGAAATTTAATATGGAGGTAGTCCAGATGATACTCTTCATCGAGTTCGAAAATCAGTTCCGCAATATTATTTTTTACGGAGTTATGGCCCTTGAATCCGAAATTTAACTTAGGACCAAAAGAACTGTGATGCTCCAATGGAGACAAGTTTTCTCGGAAACTATTACATCTAGGTGAAGGAAATTTAATATGGAGGTAGTCCAGATGATACTCCTCATCGAGTTCGAAAACCAGTTCCGCAATATTATTTATTACGGAGTTATGTTCCTTGAATCCGAAATTTAACTTTGTACCAAAAGAGCTGTGATGCTCCAATTGGGACAAGTTTTCTCTGCAAATATTACATCTAGGTGAATAAAATTTGACATGTAGGTGGTCCAGATGATACTCTTCATCGAGTTCACAGTACAGTTCAGCAATATTATTTTTTACGGAGTTTATTATGAAGCCCTTGAATCTGTAATTGAACTTGGTACAAATCACCGGTGTGATGCTCTAATGGGAAAAATTAAGTTACCTGAAAAATATTACATCTGGGTGAATGAAATGTTGTAATAACAGTCAGTTCCTAAAATTATTTTGGACAATATTATGATGCTTGAAGCTGTTTTTTAAACATAGTAACCTTCACATTTATAATTCTCAAAGGACGGATAGCGGATGGCGGGGGTATGTGAGCCATGCTCACTTTTTAGCTCATCAGGCCTGAAAGGCCCGATGGGCTTATGGCATGGGATGTCGTCCGTCCATCCGTCCGTCCGTCCGTCCGTAAACTTTTCACTTTTTCGACTTCTTCTCCAGAACCAATGAATCGAGAGAACTGAAATTTTATGTACAGAGTCCTTGGCCCATGGGGATTCTAAATTGTAGATTTGGTGACCCTGTGACCCCAAATAAGGGCCTCACAGGCCATTACCTAAAATCCTGTTTTCATCTTTTTCTCCGGAACAAAAAGACCTAGAAGGCTGTGATATTGTATGCAAACTCTTTAGCCAATGGGGATTCTAACTTGTAAATTTGGTGACCCTGTGACCCCAAATATAGGCCACAGCCTAAAAAACCTGTCGAAATATATTTTATATATATATATTTTATGTGCACTTCTTTCACTTTATTTGAAATGTATGTCGACTTGAAAGAACAATCTACATCGTGGACATGTTTGTCAAATTGATGTAATCAATGTGAAATGAGAACTATTGAATAGCCTATGAACTGAAAATTGTGACAAGCCACAAAGGACTAAATTGAAGAGGAGTTAAGAATTCTTTTATTTTACATGAGATATGTGAACTTCATATGACTGGTGATGAAATGATAAGATAAGATTATTTTCATCTTTTTCTCCAGAACGAAAAGACCTATAAGGTTGTCATGTTGTGTAAAGAGTCTTTAGCCAATGGAGATTCTAAATTATAGATTTGGTGACCCTGTGACCCCAAATAAGGGCCTCACAGGCCATTACCTAAAATCTTGTTTTCATCTTTTTCTCCAGAACAAAAAGATCTAGAAAGCTGTAATATTGTATGCAAACTCTTTAGCCAATGGGGATTCAAACTTGTAAATTTGGTGACCCTGTGACCCCAAATATGGTCCACAGCCTAAAAAAAACCTTTGAAAATGAATTTTGAACTGATATTTTATGACACTTCAACCACTTTATTTGAAATGTATGTCGACTTTAGATAACAATCTACATTGTGGACATGTTTGTCAAATTGATGTAATCAATGTGAAATGAGAACTATTGAATAGCCTATGAACTAAAAATTGTGACAAGGCATAAAGGACTAAATTGAAGAGGAGTTAAGAATTCTTTTATTTTACATGAGATATGTGAACTGCATATGACTGGTGATGAAATGATAAGATAAGATTATTTTCATCTTCTCCAGAACGAAAAGACCTAGAAGGTTGTCATGTTGTGTAATGAGTCTTTAGCCAATGAAGATTCTAAATTGTAGATTTGGTGACCCTGTGGCCCCAAATAAGGGCCTCACAGGCCATTACCTAAAATCCTGTTTTCATCTTTTTCTCCGGAACAAAAAGATCTAGAAGGCTGTAATATTGTATGCAAACTCTTTAGCCAATGGGGATTCAAACTTGTAAATTTGGTGACCCTGTGACCCCAAATATGGGCCACAGCCTAAAAAAAACCTTTGAAAATGAATTTTGAACTGATATTTTATGACACTTCAACCACTTTATTTGAAATGTATGTCGACTTTAGATAACAATCTACATTGTGGACATGTTTGTCAAATTGATGTAATCAATGTGAAATGAGAACTATTGAATAGCCTATGAACTAAAAATTGTGACAAGGCATAAAGGACTAAATTGAAGAGGAGTTAAGAATTCTTTTATTTTACATGAGATATGTGAACTGCATATGACTGGTGATGAAATGATAAGATAAGATTATTTTCATCTTCTCCAGAACGAAAAGACCTAGAAGGTTGTCATGTTGTGTAATGAGTCTTTAGCCAATGAAGATTCTAAATTGTAGATTTGGTGACCCTGTGGCCCCAAATAAGGGCCTCACAGGCCATTACCTAAAATCCTGTTTTCATCTTTTTCTCCGGAACAAAAAGATCTAGAAGGCTGTAATATTGTATGCAAACTCTTTAGCCAATGGGGATTCAAACTTGTAAATTTGGTGACCCTGTGACCCCAAATATGGGCCACAGCCTAAAAAAACCTTTGAAAATGAATTTTGAACTGATATTTTATGACACTTCAGCCACTTTATTTGAAATGTATGTCGACTTTAGATAACAATCTACATTGTGGACATGTTTGTCAAATTGATGTAATCAATGTGAAATGAGAACTTTTGAATAGCCTATGAACTGAAAATTGTGACAAGGCATAAAGGACTAAATTGAAGAGGAGTTAAGAATTCTTTTATTTTACATGAGATATGTGAACTGATTATGACTGGTGATGAAATGATAAGATAAGATTATTTTCATCTTCTCCAGAACGAAAAGACCTAGAAGGTTGTCATGTTGTGTAATGAGTCTTTGGCCAATGAAGATTCTAAATTGTAGATTTGGTGACCCTATGGCCCCAAATAAGGGCCTCACAGGCCATTACCTAAAATCCTGTTTTCATCTTTTTCTCCGGAACAAAAAGATCTAGAAGGCTGTAATATTGTATGCAAACTCTTTAGCCAATGGGGATTCAAACTTGTAAATTTGGTGACCCTGTGACCCCAAATATGGGCCACAGCCTAAAAAAACCTTTGAAAATGAATTTTGAACTGATATTTTATGACACTTCAGCCACTTTATTTGAAATGTATGTCGACTTTAGATAACAATCTACATTGTGGACATGTTTGTCAAATTGATGTAATCAATGTGAAATGAGAACTTTTGAATAGCCTATGAACTGAAAATTGTGACAAGGCATAAAGGACTAAATTGAAGAGGAGTTAAGAATTCTTTTATTTTACATGAGATATGTGAACTGATTATGACTGGTGATGAAATGATAAGATAAGATTATTTTCATCTTCTCCAGAACGAAAAGACCTAGAAGGTTGTCATGTTGTGTAATGAGTCTTTGGCCAATGAAGATTCTAAATTGTAGATTTGGTGACCCTATGGCCCCAAATAAGGGCCTCACAGGCCATTACCTAAAATCCTGTTTTCATCTTTTTCTCCGGAACAAAAAGATCTAGAAGGCTGTAATATTGTATGCAAACTCTTTAGCCAATGGGGATTCAAACTTGTAAATTTGGTGACCCTGTGACCCCAAATATGGGCCACAGCCTAAAAAAACCTTTGAAAATGAATTTTGAACTGATATTTTATGACACTTCAGCCACTTTATTTGAAATGTATGTCGACTTTAGATAACAATCTACATTGTGGACATGTTTGTCAAATTGATGTAATCAATGTGAAATGAGAACTTTTGAATAGCCTATGAACTGAAAATTGTGACAAGGCATAAAGGACTAAATTGAAGAGGAGTTAAGAATTCTTTTATTTTACATGAGATATGTGAACTGCATATGACTGGTGATGAAATGATAAGATAAGATTATTTTCATCTTCTCCAGAACGAAAAGACCTAGAAGGTTGTCATGTTGTGTAAAGAGTCTTTAGCCAATGGAGATTCTAAATTGTAGATTTGGTGACCCAGTGGCCCCAAATAAGAGCCCAGTGGGCCATTACCTAAAATCCTGTTTTCATCCAGAACAAACTAGAAGGAATATTTTGTTCAGAATGTTTAGATGTTTGGATGACAAGGCTTAGAACCGAGATTGTTTAGCCAAGGTGATTCAAAATTGTACTATGTACCATGAGATTCATCACATTGCCTGTTCTCTTTAAGCCTTATACAGTTAGATCAGTGCTGCCAGTGTTTAGTGCAAGCAAGAGTCTATTACATAATTTGGCGGTAAAACACAAAAAACACAGCTGGCTTGTAACCAGAGCCAAGGGGTCAGAATATTGCATAATCTCCTGTGTGTTGACCTTGCTGAGTGCTCTCTCTCAATTTCAAGACTAAGATTTGTCAGGGTTAGGGATTGTGCATTATATTGAGACAACATATTTCTGTCTTCATCATCAAACAGAATAAACTCTGATGAGCTACAGAGCTCATGGCTCTATTTTTTCTTGTTGATAGAACAATAATTTTAATTTTAATCTAATTCATTGACTTATTGTTGCAAATTGGGATATAAAATGATAAAGAGGCAATTTTGATTGTAAGTACTTTCAATAATCGTTTGGACTGAGAAGACTTGTAAAATATCTACTTCCAAAAAATATATGCTGACCAGTTGACAAACTACAGTTTATCAATAGCACTATTACAAGCAAAATCATTTAATGAAAGATGAGAAATGTCAAATATCTTAATTGCACCCTTTTCATTAAACCTTCAAATTATTTGTAGTTTCTAAATATGCATTTTAAAACCCCAAGTTAACATGTTTTGAATAACAATATACGATTCATGTAAACACAACCTAAAAGTTCTTCACAATACGTGGTGCAACTATTTCACTATAACATATATATAAGATTTATTTACTAGTTATGAATGCCTAACGGGCAATAAACAGAGTAATTTCTGGGAAAAATAACAAAGATTATGAAGGTTTGATCTATATACCCAGGGTAGCAAGTTATGGGGAGGAAGATTCACAGGCAAGACCGACCCCATCATGGAGAAATTCAACGCGTCGATAAACTACGACCGCAGAATGTGGAAAGCTGACATTGAGGTATTTATTATGTCAGATAAAGATGATGACTGTTGAAAATTGAATTGATAAATGTGAAATGAAATTGAATTGATTAGAATTTGAGGCAAAGTTCATTTATCTAGTCACAGCAATGTAAAGCAATTAATTGTCTCCATGTTGTCCACTTATGGGAAATATATGATGACTATTGAAGTGAATTTTTTTATAAACATAGCAAATAAAGATTATTTAGACTTCATTCGTGTGGCAGGGTGAGATAAAAATGTTCCTACTGGCTTGAGATATCCCTTTTAGCTCAACTGGTAGAGCACAGGACTCACACAAGACGTGTCCTGAGTTCGAATCCCACTGGAGGTGATCTCACAATCACTTGTGTAACATTTGGAATCTTTCTCCAACAGTATTGTAATTTGATGAACAATAAATGGTGTAAAGATTGTCTCCTCTATTTGCAGGGAAGTCAGGCGTACGTGCAAGCTCTGGAGAAGGTTTCCATAGTAACGGCAGCAGAGAGGGACTCCATCATACAGGGTCTGGAGAAGGTTTGTCTGTTAGACTGGAGTAGATCAAGTTTTTAACTCATCAGGGACAAGTTGAGAGAATTGCATATGAAAATATCAACAGAACACTCAGGTTTTAGCTCAACAGGCCTGAAAGGCTTAGGTCAGATAGAAGTAAATCAGGTTTTGTTTGCCCAGATTTTGTCAACATAAACATTTCCTGAAGGAGAATAAATCAGTTATAAATTTGAGAGATAAAAAAGAAGCTAATCAATGGTCAGACCATACCGATTAAAGAGATATTTACCGACATGAACTTCATATTGCAAAAGCAAAGAGCACATCAGCTATAACCATTTATTTTGTGTATATGATTTGAATATTGAGTAAAATCATTACTTCTTTATCATTGTCACGAATTTGACAAGCAGTCATCATTCATGAGTTGTTGGTATACAAGTCTAAGTTTATGTTATTTATAACAAAGACAACTTTTCTTCTTCTCTATACTACATATCTAAGTTTTACGACTTGTTTGATAACACTGTTAGTTTTGACAATGCAATTAGGAAGTTGTCTTCAACTGAGGCTGTGTTGTGTGTTCAGATCAAGCTGGAGTGGAAGGAAGGACAGTTTGAACTGAAGCCAGGTGATGAGGACATTCACACGGCTAACGAGAGGAGACTCAAGGTGGGACATATACGTTATCACTTTGTTACATCCATCAACAATGCTACATTCTGTGCAACAATTCATCAACAATGTTACGTTGCATTCTGTGAAACAAAACAAGAACAGTGTTATATTCTGTGCAACAATACATCAACAATGTTACATTCTGTGCAACAATGCATCAACAATGTTACATTCTTTGCAACAATACATCAACAATGTTACATTCTGTGAAAAAATACATCAACAATGTTACATTCTGTACAACAATACATCAACAATGTTACATTCTGTGCAAAAATACATCAACAATGTTACAATCTGTGCAACAATACATCATCAATATTACATTTTATGCAACAATACATCAACAATGTTACATTTTGTACAGTATTACATTGACTGATTATGACAAAGTTGCAATGTGACAACAATAATTTAGCATCATTTGGGATATTGGAAAGTAAAGCATATTCCTGAAGAAAATGAAATTGGGTCAGTGAGTCAAGAAATAAACCTTGAAATGGAAATTGCTATGTGAATATTAAATGAATATTCCTTTCCGTATGCTAACACTGTTGTTTCAAGATTAAAAGATCCATTATTCTTAAAATTAATTCTTTAAAATTAAGTGTTGTCATGTCATTTTGGTAAGTCTAAATCCACAATTTGAAAGTAGTATGCTAAGTCATGTGAAGATAATACTGTGAAGTTATTGATCTAGGCAAGCGGCTTGTTGGTCTATTGCTTGTAGATTTACTTGAAATGAACCTTGCATACTGTTGTATGGTATGTTCATTAGTATATGATAAATTAACCCTTAACATGCGGGCGACGGAATAATCCGGGCGGGCTATAAGCGATTCGTAGGTACTCCAGTACGGATCCCGGATCGCTTACTTAGAAGAATTCACGCCTGTCTATGTACTGGGCTAGCCTCCATACCGGGTCCCGAGTCGATTGTTTCCGCGACTCGCTGCATGAGAATGGCTGTATTTATGCCTCGCAGCCCGCAATGAGAATAAAACTTTCTTCAGTGTCTGGTCAGAACGTCCAGCAAAATTCACACCAATTTGCGTGTGCATTGTTGACCCGTAACGCATCGATAATTAGCTTTACAAAAGGCCAATTTTGTCCTGCTTCGCTCCGATGGCTACACTGCCCGGCGGCTAATTAGCACCTAAGTGTCTGCACTGCCCCGGGGTGAGATAGGCCCGTACAGGCTTATCTGTCTCGCATCCCGCCACATGGGCAGATAGCCTATGCTTATCTGTCTCGCATCTCGCCACATGGGCAGATAGCTTCTAATTACGGGAAGATATTGCGATAAGCTACCTTTCTCTCGCACTTCGTATCATATGAACCAATTGGTTGTTTTCATTTTTTTTTATACCAAAATAAAGAGGAAAGAATGGCCTTTATTCCCATATAAAAATCGCAATTGCGCTAACATAACTGAAAATACAGCAATCGCACAGAGATAGCCGACTTTCGCACTTTTGAATTTTGATACATGTGGCGCATTTACCCCAACATGCCTCGGCGCTCTATTTCTAAGAAACTACTTGGGATATTTTCATAATTTTTTTATCAGTATATAGATAAAAGAATTGTCTTCAATTCCATATAAAATACGTGTATTTTCGGCAATAACTTTTGATGCGCCAGGTGTCGCGCAGAAGGTGATATTCGGCTTTGAATAAGTGGCGCTCTTAGCATATACCATCATTACGGGCTTTATAACTTGTGAACCGCAAGTCCGATTTTTATAATTTTTACATCATTGTAAAGAGAAAAACATTGTCTTCAATTCCATGTATAATGCGCATGTTTTCGGGAAGAACTCTGCATGCGCAAAGCGCCGCGCCAAAAGGTATAATTTTCGCACTTCATAACTTTTGAACCGCAAGTCCGATTTTTATAATTTTTACATCATTGTAAAGAGAAAAACATTGTCTTTAATTCCAGATATAATGCGCATGTTTTTGGGAAGAACTATGCATGCGCGAAGAGCCGCAATATTGATGTACGCATAAGTGAAGAAGTATGATAATATATAACTAAAATACTGTTCTTTTGATACGCAAATATAGAGCTTTATAAACGATGAACAACTGTCATGACGGAATTTTGTTTCCAGTTTTGGAAAAAAAATTATAACATAAAAGTGAAAATATATTTGAGTACGGGACCCGCCGCTCGGGGAAAAGCCTTTTCGTGGGAATATTTTCTCAGGAAAATATTTCACTTTTCGGAGTTTCTAAAAATGCGTGAACATTTTTGTTACTGATGCCATTTGCGAAAGGTTTTTATTTCTAAAATTCAAATGCGAGGGCGCACCTTTCCAAACCATTTGAATTGAATTTATTATTTTATCTTTTACATTATTGAATAAAAGACGTTTCATTCAATAAGATTTGAAGAATTATTTATATGTGTAGCGGACTGAACTGAGCAGATGGAGAATTTGATTCCTCACCACTTTTATTACCAAAGTTCTTTTGTATCACAATTACTTTTTTAGGTATTAGTTTTTTCGTGAGCAGGGGAATTTCCGACGGGATTCGCCATGACATAATGAGAAAAAATTCCCATGAACATGGGCGTGGTCCGTCATCTTCGGGACCGACCCACAAGTATAAATATCTACCGGGGGGTGCGCGGACCCCCCCGCTTTTGGTCGCCACCCCCCAAACTTTTTGTGCAAATTATTTTTTTGTTTCTACTTTGAAATAAAGGTTCGTGTCATTCCGAGGTATGAAGGTTTCTGCTATATATGTCGAGAGGGCATGGGAACCCATTCCCAATAGAATCCGGGGTTCGTCCCATAGGATTGTTCCTCGGAGTCTCTCGTTCTCAAAAGAGAACATGGGAAACCTGTCCCGCGATTGAATCCGGGGTCCGCCGCGGAAGACGGGGACGGGAATTCCCGGAGAGCATGGGAGTATGCTCCCATGGGTCCGGGCTCCGCCTCGAGAGACCGCTCCTTGGATGCTCTGCTTCTCGAAAAGAGAAGTCATTCGGCAACTGACAACCCGAGCTTCCCTGACATAGTAGTTTATTTTCCGGGCCTCACGCCCGGTGCTACACGTCGCCGAGGAAATCAGAAAATGGTCCGTTTGACATATGCGTCGGAAAAATCGGCGCGATGTTAGAAGCCGTCGGCGCCGTCGGCGCCGTCGGCGCTTGCGGCGCAGTCGTCCTAGATGCGCCGGGAGGTTCTGAAACTGGCAAATGAACGTCCATGAAGCTCACATTCATTATCTCTGTATGTTTATTGTCTCTAATCACATGTTATATGTTGCATACATCTAACGCATTTTCAATCATTTACAGGTTGAAGCAGAATGCTGCGCGGACGTGGACGCAAGGCCCTGCGACGGCCTAGGACGTTGCATACTAGGACACGCAGCTTTGAAGCCGTTACAAGCGACGACGACTTCATCAACGAGATCCATGCTGATGAAGCCTCTGATATGGAGTCAACTGACAGTGATGGTAGCAGTGGTTTAGACAGTGATGATGCATATGATCGGGACACTGTAATAGATAGTGAACATGGTGACACAGATGCTCTGAGTGATATAGAGACAGAGATTGCCAGAAAGATTCTAGCCGCCGGTAATTCCACCGAAGAAGACTTTAGTGGTTTTGAGGAGGAGTTTGCCGAAATACCACAATATAATCATGATAATTCACAGACGTTTGATGAGTGGGTGGATGGTCCGCGGCCACGTGTAAACTTGCCTTTCACTGGTCAAACTGGGTTGCGCCAGTTCATAGAACTTCCTGAGAACCCTGAACCTATTGACTTTTTCAATTTGTTTATACATAATGATGACTATGAGGATATGGCAACGGAAACCAATAGATATTTCAAACAAGCAATGGAGGACAAAATTCTAAGACCCCGTTCAAGAATGCAACAGTGGCAAGACACTAATGCAGAAGAGATGAAGGTATTTGTAGCTATGACAATTGCCATGTCATTGGTTGTGCAGAGAAACTTTGCTGATTACTGGTCAACAAGTGATGTTACCTCAACGCCTTTCTTCGCCAAGTGCATGCCCCGAGACAGGTTTTGGCTTCTTATAACCTACCTACACTTGGCTGACAACAGGAGGATGCCGGGCCGTAACACCCCGTGCTTTTCACCAATAAATAAACTGGGACACTTGTATAACCGGATAGTTCACCGTTTTTCAAGAGTGTATAAACCGCATCAAAACATTTCAGTCGACGAGGGCATGGTGCCCTGGAAAGGTAACTTATCTTTCAAAGTTTATCTTCCCGACAAGCCTAAGAAGTATGGGATAAAGGCTTTCATGTTGTGTGACTCGCACAACGGATACGTTTGCAAGTTCAAACTCTACACTGGAAAAACGAATGAACCGGTTTCTGAAGGTGGCAAAACTTATGATGTAGTCATGGACTTGGTGAACGACTACGTTGGACAGGGGCATCACATCTTTATGGACAACTACTATTCGTCCACAAATCTGTACATAAATTTGTGGGAGCGGGGAATAGGTGCCACGGGGACGTTGAGAGCCAATCGAAAGGGACTTCCTGATTCAGTCAAGAAACCTAAAAAGAAAGCCAAGCAAGGGGACATGACAGTTTCTCACAACCATGGCCTACTCGTTCTTCGCTACGAAGATAGAAAATCAGTGCTTCTCATGTCTACTGTTGAAGATACACAACTTGAACAAACAGGGAAGAAGAACCGGGCAACAGGGGAACCAGTTCTCAAGCCGCGCATTGTAACAACGTACAACAAGTACATGGGAGGTGTTGATCGGGCCGACCAGATGTTGTCGTACACGCCGTTCCGAGTGAAGACCCTGAAGTGGTGGAAACGGGTTTGGTTTCACGTTCTCAACGTTGCCATGTTGAACTCTTACATCGTTTATAAAGAATACAGCAAAGATAAACCTCTAAAAACAAGTCGGGAATACAGGAAGGCTTTGGCGCAACATATAGTAACATTTGCGGACAAGGAACAAGTTCCATCACTTTGCAGACGTCCCCGTGGTCGGCCGAGCACGAGCGACGAGAGTGTCACTCGTCTTCATGGACGTCACTTTCCGACGAAGATTGAGCCTGTCGGAAGGAAGAAAAACGTCACAAGGATGTGTGTGGTATGCTCTAAGGCAAAACGCGCCGTCCTCGCAAAACAGATTGAAGAAGGCAATGGGCCAGCAAGGAAGAAAAAACGAGTAGGCAGAGAGTCTTCTTATGAATGTACAGATTGTAATGTTTCTCTGTGCGCCGCACCATGCTTCAAACTGTACCACACCGCCACTGACTATTCCAGGGCTTACATCACTGCCACGGAAAAAGAAAGAAATGAAGAAGGGAATGAAGAAGAAGAAAATTGAAAGTAAAGAGAGCCGAAGTGTGGACTAGTATATACACATTATATACATACCTTGTTAGGTCCCTAAAGCTGTTCTGCGCACAACCGCAGGTAAATATTGTGTATATTTGTACATAAATGCATTGTAATTTCATTGTAATACATGTCATTGCAAATAAAATATTCTTTATTTTATCAAAGAGACAGAGAAAGTGAATGCGAGCTTTCATTGGAAGTTCAGCCAGAACCGCATCATAAAAAAACACCCATAAATGCTGAACCGGGTGGCCGATTTTCATAAAACTTACATGGGGTAAAGAGGAAAGATTCGGCTTTGATTCAATATAAAATTTATACATGCGCACGAAAAACTAAAGTTGCGGCACGTGCCCCGATATGCGCGATAGTCAAAAAGTTGCCTCAAAGTACCGAGGGTACCTTCATTTGGCACGCTATAGCTTCCGAACGAAGTTGCGCATTTTTTTTCTTTTTACATCATCGTAAAGAGCAATAAATTGTCTTCAATTCCATGTATCATATGTATATGCGCAGCGAAAAATAAACATGCGGCAAATGATGCGCCAGATGTCGCAAAAAGTTAGTTTTTCAAAAATGAATTTTCTAAGTACTGGGGGTGCCTTCCTTACGCTCTTCATATATTGCGAACCATTTGACGTATTCCAATAATTTTTATATCATTGTAAAGAGGAATAAATTGTCTTCAAGTACATACGTGTTTCGCATGCGCGCGAAATAATTTACGATTTTATAAAGCTGGAAATAAAGACAAACTTTACACCGCGCAACATGTATTGCGTTCGCCGCGGTGATTAGTGTATGCTGTGCTCATTAGTACCCATTAGTTCCACGCGCGCTCGGCTCTGGCACCCTCGAGGAGGTCTCGAGGAGGTAACGGTACTGTAATTAGCACAGTCCCGGGGGGACCAAGCAGTGCCAGTAAATTGGTGCGGGTCGGGACCATTCACGTGGTACTGTCGGGGTAGCGTCACTCTCCTTTGGTTGGTTATATTTTCTGAACCATAAGTCGTATTCTAATAATTTTTATGTCATTGTAAAGAGGAATAAACTATCTACAAGCACATATAAATTTCGCAATATGCGCGCTCAGGAGTTTTGATTTCATGAAGCTGGAAATAAAGACAAACTTTAGATGACAATAGAATTATAACCATAGGTCGCATTCTAATATTTTTTATATCATTGTAAAGACAAACATCTGGTCTTCAAGTCCATATAAAAATTTCAGTAGCGCGCTCCAAATTCATGATGTTATAAGGCCCGAATTAAAGACAATCTTTACAAAGTAATAGAAAAGTAAAGAAAAATCGTAAAAAAATAATTCGAAGATGCGGGTATAAAGCAACCATTTGTGTACGGGTGCCGCGACTTGAATTTGTATTCAACGCCCGTATATAGCCCGTATTCGCCATGTAGATGCGGTATATTTCGTAAAAACGGTACCGCAATCGCCGCCTGGAAATTCCGCCAGCAGAGCTCGTTAGTGCCTAAGCTCAAACTACTGCTGCGAGCTGCGAGCCTGTAAATTCCGCCACAGGGGCTAAAAAGGGTAAAATATATATACGCAACGTAAGGGTTAAGCAAAACAGACAGCCTTCTCATTGCTGCATGCAGAAACAGTTTGGATTAGAGGAGGGAAAACTCATGCACACTGGACAAATTAGGAAACACTCGTAAAATAACTGTCTCTTGAATCTGTTATGTGTCTCAACTCTGAAAAGGGGGACATTCATTGACTAATCTTAGAGCACAGTCAAATGCTTTCGTCCAATCATATGAGTGTATTGTGGTCACGTGGAGTACATTTATATCCCGATAGATGTACGGTTGTCTGGTTGCGTTCGGGTAGCATTCTCATAAACTGGTTCACAGACTTTCATAAAAACAACAAACAATGTCAACTGATTGTTTTATTTATGGAGATAACACACAATTAAACACGTATTACATTGACAAATGACCTGCTGTGTTCCCTTTCCGAAAGGAAATAGTCGCTTCCGTTGATGGGGGTCTTCTATATTAAGGAGCTTGATATTCCTAAAAGAAGAATAAAAGCATGTAAATAAAGCAAGTAATGTGAGGTCAATTGGGATTTTTCAAGTGTATTTCATTTATATCATGAGTAAGTGAAACAATGACAAGCATCAAACCATGTTACCAATGTTTTATATATTTTCAACCACGATATAAAAAATAATATCAAAAGTTATAGAACGACATAAAAATGAGAAATAAGAAAGTGATATAAAATTACCTTCTTGGAGTGTTAGAGGATGGAGACTGCATTGTCGTGTAACTGAAACTCCTGTATCGTCACACAGCGTCCGAGCGATGTCCAGTACGACGTTACATTCTTTCCTACAGACAGTTCGAGTTCCTTTGCTGAAGTAACCTGAAATAATTTATATGCAATATAGACGGGATACACACTAGCATATGCAACAATAGATATAACAACTCGCATATTGATAAATACAGCTCAACAAACAACTTAATGTATTGGTAAAAAAATTTGAAATACAAAAAAACAATAACTGTTATTAAATAAACCAATTTAATGAAAATTAGTTTGAATTTTAAATTACAGAGTTTGAAAAGTAAGGGGTAAAAAAGTAAAGTTACCTTTCCTGAATGAATAGTGTACTTGTCCTTTGACTGTCCATGATGAAGCCATTGTGTGAACTGATTCATTCCACAAACCACTCAGTCTTTATAGGCAATGAAATGTATTACTGCTCAATGTTGCTGAATAAAAACGTGCTTAAATCATGCATGTGCGTGATTCAAGCACGACGCTTTTGCTGTAGCACGACTCGTACGCTTTATATAAAATATACGCCTCATGCACCTCGGACAATTTCAGAAAGTCAGTGCTCACAGTGCCGAAGATGACGTCAATGTCCCTAACATTTGCATATGAAAATGAGAGATGTCAATTTTTTGCATGTTGTGTTCGAGAGAATGTTTCCCAAATTTGTTGACAAAATATTTGAAATAAATTCATTTTAAGACATTTTCTTGACGACTCAAGCATTTGACCGTGCTCTAAGATAGATAGAGAACTCGCAGCAGTACATTATCGGGATATAAATGTACGGGTTTGAGAGGGTTAGGCTCGGCTAACGCCTCGCCCAACCCTCTTAAACCCGTACATTTATATCCCGATAATGTACTGCTACTCGTCCTCTATCTATTACATATCTTTGTGCATCAGCTAAGATTTTTCATGGGGTAAATTAGTTTGGAGGACCAGTACCAGTTCATTTCAAGTACTCATTCTTTACCATCAGTAGAGAACTAGAGTAAGATGAAGATGATTAAAAGGAGGGTTCTATCGGGGTATTTTTTGTGGAAATGAAATTCAAGAGGATATTCCCGTTTACACATATATGCTATTAATACATGATTATAACACAGTAAAATTGATTGAAAGATATTAATGAAGTTAATTACTTTGATGACTTTATATTTCACAAATTGATAAAGATAAGGTCACATTTGTTGAAAAATAAAAACAATGAGAATTGAAGCCATTTATCAGTGTTACGAGTGGGGAAAACTTTGCTATGGCCTAATAGCATAGTGTTTGTTAGTTTTATGATACATTATGTGTTCTATGGGAATAATATCAGTGTATATGTTTTATTACAAAAATTTGAAATTGGGTTAAATATAGTGTGTTTTCATTTCTCGAAATGCCGAGAAACCAAAATGGCGGATACTGCCGATTAATCGATGATAGAACTGTCCCTTTAAGTCATCTATCCACGGCAGGAACTGATTGGGTCGGCGGCCGGTAAGCTGCACACTGGGAGGAGCAGGAACGACCAGGTTGCCACGGATATGAGACTTTGGTTCCGGGACGCTATGCTCGAACTTCGCTCGTATCTACTTGACTTCCTCAATGTTATACTAAAGAGGGCCAAGACGTAAGATTAATACTCTCAGTCCACCTGAAAATATTGAAAATTGTACTGATTTAAAGTGACATTAAGTATTTGAGGAGAAAATAATATGGAGAAGACATTGCCAAAAGTTCCATCTCACTGTCAGACATATACCTGCAGATGATTTCTTTCTTTTCTAGAAGTCGGTGGTAAATAGGTGACTGACATTTTATGGATGATCAAGTTATTTTTATATATATTATATTAACTTATCTATCATAATTCTCAAATCTCATGTAAGAATTTACCCATGTTCTGACAGTGAGATTGAGGTTCTGTTGCCGGGTTACACACATCTACAGAGAGCTCAACCAATCAGGTGGAGTCACTGGCTTCTCAGGTTAGTAGAATAGTATTAGGCTTGTTTTGATTTTAAAGAAGTAGAAATTATATTTCACTGAGAAAAAAAACATATCTTTATACTTAAAACTATTCAAAAGATGATAAATATCCAATATATGATAACCAACCAATGATATATTTTATATCGTTTTAACTTTTAAAAAATTTACTTGTAAAGAGAAGTAAGATAAATTTCTTCATCATCAAAAGGATATCCCTGTAGGTCTGCTGGTGGGGTGTCTGACTCTCAACCAGTCTCAGGTCTCGGGTTCAAATCCAACTGGAAGTGATCTCACAATAACTTCTGTAACACATACTGTTGTCCGAAAGGGTATTTGGACTAAACATTTAACTGTGTTGGTTATTATTTCCTGCTCTTGAGAATATATTAACTCTTTCAATACGAGCTAAAATATTCACAACTTCACATATATCCGCTGATTCATGATATCACCTCCTGGCATATACAACCCTTGCATTTGAGCATATTTTTCCAGATGTAGTCTTTAAGTACGAGGGACGTGATATAACGTCAGAATTATTACAGTTTAATCTGGTCTATTCATACTAAATCTATATGACTGTTTTCTCGCCGTGTTTCCTCGTCCTTCGATTGTAAGTTTTCTTTTCCATCAATATTATATATGACTCTTCTGATACTGTACTGAGCGCTTAGAGCATGCTTAAATGGATGGACTTACTCGCTATATAAATATACATATTATTATTATTATTATTAAGTTGACAATGTTATGTTATGTTATGTTATGTTATGTTATGTTATGTTATGTTATGTTATGTTATGTTATGTTATGTTATGTTATGTTATGTTATGTTATGTCATGAATGGTTCATATCACCTGTTCCAACCATGGGAACATGATATCACGTCTCTCGTATATAAATGACATGTAACTAAAAATAGGCTCTTATAGAAAGGTATGTGACCCTTCAGATGTGATCTCTCGTCCTTTGTATGGAAAGAGTTAACTTCAACAGTACTTAACATCAATTTATGCACAATTCATGAGGCACACCTTAATCTCTTGTACAGCTATGGCTGGATGATACAGAGAGACTTGAAGAGACTCGATCAGTTGCGAGACAGAGCATCCGTTCTTCCACTCGGCAGGTAGAGTTGTCTCCCTTACGTTTGTCCCTTGTCGTCGTTTTGCAATAAAAAAATAATCTCGGCAATGTGTTTTCTGATATCAAATATATCAACACATCATCATAATACATGAGAGTGAAATTCTATATATCATCCAAAATTATCTTCATTACTTTCAGTAAAACATATACTCCTTGCACAGTAATGCCATTAGACTTCCATCTCATTGCCATGATGTCATTAGGTGTTTGACTATAGAGCCTTGTGAGTCATTACTTGATGATGTGAAACCATTGTGATGTCATATGGTTGATGGTAAAAGGACAGGTCTACTGTCAAAACAATATCTTCTACGAAATATCACTTGAGCTAACACAAGTGTGAAGCGATATCTCCTATGGAACAGGCTTTTGGATGATAACAGAGTCATCTCCCTTCCAATACCAGAATTCTACTCATTTACATCTTGGGAGCTTGTTATGGGGATGTCATGTGGCAGCTGTCAGCTAGACTCAGGATTATGAGATTCCAGCTTCAAATACCACTAACTGTGACTGTTGACGAGAACTGTCATATATACATTCGGAAAACTTGGATGAAAATGTAACATTGAAATTTAATCCATTTTAGCTCCTGATTTCAAAATTCCAACCAGCGCTCGCAAGTTTCACAGCATGGTGTAAGCTGTCAAGATAAAAATTACTATCATTTTTGACAGAACTATCCTTCAACCCCTTCGGTCGTCCTACCTCCTTGAGTATCATAGGCTTTAGTAACTGTTATATGATCCTGGAAATGATTCTTATGTAGATTCACATCTTTCTTAAGATGATTTTCAATAAACATACTATATATACTATATTTCAGTGGTGCTTTGGCTGGTAACCCTTTTGGAGTTGACAGAGATTTTCTCGCAAAAGGTAATTGCTGAATCTATACACCAGTCATTAAAATCTACCGTTTTCCAAAGGTTAAAAGTTGTAAAGTAGTCAATCTACTGGTCATCCTCAGTTACCCAGGGTTTTATATATGCTCCATATATAAAACCCTGGGTATCCGAGGATGTCTACTGGTATACCAACTCATATCACTCATAGGATTCCTCACTGATGCATATGCATATCTTGTGTAAATTCTTAGGCCACATTAGGACTGAAATATTTCTGTGTTTTTTTGTGGTTGATGTTTCACTTGGTGCATTTATGAATAAAATTTCATCCCTGAGTCATTCTGTCTCATAAAATAACTTTTATAATGTTTCAAATAATTGTATTGTTAATGATATCGACCATCTACAAACAACATGAGAAAATATTCTCATATCTCAAAAAGTCTGTATGTATTTGGTCATCCTCTTGAAATGGGTGCCACTTGTTGTGATGTCACAGATTTTTGTTTAAATTACACTTGTGACGTCATCCTATTGTTCTTTCACTCCATTATTTTTCAGGAATGGAGAGTTACACATCACATCATATTTTTGAAGAAGAAATTTAATTTCTTTAACTTTTTAAAGCAATTTGGATAAACGAGCATTACTTTTAGTGTAATTTAAGTAGGGTAATATCCTCGTAACTCTCCATTCCTTAAAAATAATGGGCCTCGGCCCCTCCGGGGCCTCGGCTCCATTATTTTTAAGGAATGGAGAGTTACTCGGACATTACCCTCTAAGTAATTCATACCACAAAGAACATAATAACAGATTTTCATGGCTGCTAGATTGTCAATTGCACAATCACTATGACAATGTACATCCAAATGCATCTGACTATATATGTATATATATATATATATGTTGTTTTTACTTAGTACCAGTACTGCGATTCAAATGTTCCTCTTTAAGTATAATTTATTATTTTTACTGATCAATTTAATGTTTCAGAGCTCGGTCTGCAGGAGGTGACTGGCAACAGTCTAGATGCTGTCAGTGACAGAGACTTTATTGGTAAGTCATGTAGTGTGAGAGAACACTGTTTGCTGGATATTGCACAAATGTCAATGTCATACTATGTTTACCACAGAAGTGCCTGATTATTAGTTTTTCCCGGGCTAGAGACCCAAGTGACATAAGTGAAGTCATGAAATTGAGGAAAATATGCTAACATTTACTTTCAAGCATTTGCAGAGTGCTGCACCTGAAATGAATAGTGGGCTCTGATTCACTAGCACAGAAAAGTGAAGGAAATGCTGCAAGGCTTCAATTAGCCAGTGATAGGGGTTGCCTTGTGGAGAAAGTTGTAACATCCATTGTTCAACCAGATCCGTCCAATGCTTGTAGGTTTAACACCAATCTGTGTCACATTGTTGTCGGCCTTTGTTAGCTTTGGTGACCTTGACTTTATTTCCTTCGCTAGTTGAGTACCTCTTTCAGTTGAGTTCCTCTTTCAGTTGAGTTCCTGTTCTGGGGGTCATTGTTGGGCACACATCTCAGTCGATGGGCGGAGGATCTCGTCCTCTACTGCAGCAAGGAGTTCGGATTTGTCAGCCTGTCTGATGCTTACAGGTATGCACTATGTTCTAAGTAGATGACATTAAACAAGGATTTTATTCAAAGATAATGAACAATAAACCCTTGGTCAACAAGCTCATACTCTCTGTCAAGCTTAATGTGTGACTTAACACAAAGGTGGAACAAGGTTAAGGTATCTTTCAAATATCTCAAATATTTTGATTTTAGCAAATAGTGGATTTGTGTACTTTGTGAGAACTAGGAATGTTAAATGTTGTTTTTACAAGACATAGGCATTAGAAATACTAAGTACTTTGTACTTTTTCGGGCCTAGACTATCCCCTCACGGAGCACTGACCGTACCAACAGCTTACCACATGACCACCATCAACTGCTGGCGATAAATAAAACCATGTTATAAGACTTAGGCAATCCTTCTACATCTCAATTTTAGCACCGGCAGTAGTCTGATGCCTCAGAAGAAGAATGCTGACAGTCTGGAGCTGATCCGGGGCAAATCTGGACGACTCTTCGGAAATGTGTGTAATAAAACTGTTAGCTTACTCAACGCTTCAGGGTGGAATAGGACAAATCTCATCAGCAAACTTTAAATCTGAATTTAAATCTAAATATTCAACATTACTCTTATGTTCTTTGTAGATATTTCTACCATCATATTGACCCCACTGACCCAGACTGTAGAAGATTTACAGAAGTACTGTAATCTCTGATGGTGCTTTTATTGCCTATGTCAGTTGACACCATTATCATCACAGCAGCAAATCCATTACTTTTTCACATACCGTACTTACATTATACCATATTCGCATGGGCATATATGCAAGAGTTTATAGCTCATCAGGATTGACCAATGGGCTGATAGCATGACACAGTTTGTCTGTCCATCTGGTCTAGACTTGGGAGTGGGGGATGTGCAAGAGAAGTCGAGATATGTTCATGGGCCCCTTGACCAATTTGTTGGGGGGATGTCAAGTCTTAAGGAAGGTTTCACCCCTCAAACAAATACCGCTAACTCTGGAGACCTGAAATCTTGAGTACATCATGCTATTGGTGGTGGGGTTTGTTTTCATAAACCCCTGGACAAAGTTTTTAGGCAGATGTCTAGTCTTTAGTCTTTAGACAAAATGATAAATTTGGGTTGATCATGTTTAATAGGTCATATAACTACTGTGCATGTAAATGGAACATGCAGTTTCGGTTTCAGCACATGCATAAGGAGCTCAAGGTTACTCGATTTTCATTGGTAACTAGTAATTATGATATATTTGGCGATTGGGGATGAATATGCAAGCTTTTGCACTGTAAACAGCACATATGGTGAGTCGAAACGTATTAAAGCCTAATAAAATTTTATGAAACACAAGGATGCACCTTTAAAAAAGATCCTTGACTGCATGTTGCAGCCACCTTGGCCATTGAGGATTATGAATTGTAGATTTGGTGACTCTTAAATGGCCCCTAATAAAGGGCCATGTCCTAAAACCCTTTTTGTTTTCTATAGGTCTTAAAGCCTTTGACAGCTGAAATATTTTGTACAGCCTTCTTGGCCAATGGGGATTATGATTTGTAGATTTGTTCACCTTCTGACAAATTATACTTCTTGAAAATAAAATGTTCAATGTATTATTAAATCAAGCCTAAAGAGCTATAGTCATTGGCCTTTTTTGTATTGATATGTTACCATGGGCCCTCAGGTTAGGAGGAATAGTTTTTAAACAAATATTCCAAATTTTCAACTTTTAACATGATTCAAAGCCTAATGAGCGAGCCCATGTCTCTAAATTATATCAATGTTTTTATAATAAATCCTTATAAGTTTTTGTTTTTTTGCAGTGTTCTGGATTTATGATGACTCTGAAAGGGATCCCCAGCACTTACAACAAGGACATGCAGGTGGGTAGGGGAGGTAACTCTAAAAAAACTAGTCACCTTGCAGACCACATGAATTAGTATGAATTCAAGTGATAATGGCTGAACAAAGTTACTACACAAGATGGGTATAATTTTTTTAGATCTTGTTGAGGATACACGTCCATGGTTCACAGATATTAATTAATTGATTAATTGAAAGTTTTTAGCTGTTTGACTCCAACAAGAAGTAAATAGCTTATGATGTTGTTTTTTTGTTTTTTTTCACAATTCCAGTTATTCATTTTAAATGGCATCAATCTTCATGCTGTTTTGAAGAAACTAGAAATTCATATTTTTATAACGAACGTCCTTGCAGGAAGACAAGGAAGCCATGTTTGACACGTACGACACTCTGTCCGGCATCCTGCAGGTTGCAACTGGTGTCATGTCCACTCTTACGGTCAGTCCTCATGATGAGTTCTCCTCTCACGGTCAGTTCTTAAGATAATAAGTTTCATACTCACGGTCTGATTATTACTGTTCTCAGTATAATAAATTTCATTGTCATGGTGAGTTTTACTACAAAGATCTGCTTGTCTTTCCCACTGTCACGTAAATTAAGTCAATTATTTCAGGTTAGTCTGTCACTTTGACACATTTGTTTATTTATTGTCCCCCGCCACAACGCGGAACAGGGGACTATGTATTCAGCGGCGTCCGTATGTACGTCACATTTCTTGTTTACGCGATATCTTATGAAGCGTTGCATTCAAAGTCTTCAAATTTGATGTCTTCCTACATTGTGGGAAGACGCAGACACCAGTCAATTTTGGTGACCTTGGCCTTATTTTCAAGGTCACCATGACACTTTGACCACTTTTTGATCTCTTGTTTACATGATATCTCATGAAGCGTTGCATTCAAAGTCTTCAAATTTAGTGTCTGCCTACATTGTGGGAAGACGCAGACACCAGTCAATTTTTGTGACCTTGGCCTTATTTTCAAGGTCACCATGACACTTTGACCACTTTTTGATCTCTTGTTTACATGATATCTCATGAAGCGTTGCATTCAAAGTCTTCAAATTTAGTGTCTGCCTACATTGTGGGAAGACGCAGACACCAGTCAATTTTTGTGACTTTGGCTTTATTTTCAAGGTCACCAGGACACTTTGACCACTCTTTGGAACTCTTATTAACATGAAATATCATGAACCCAAGCACCCAAAGTCTTAAAATTTGCTGATCATCTTGTCACTTTTTACCAGTAATGCAATATATAAAGTAGTTCCAATGATGTGTCTTACTAACTCAATGTCACCGGCGGGGGACATTGCCATGTTAGTGGCAAACACTTGTGTTTGAACTATTTTTAAGAGAAATAATCCTTTTAGTGATGTTAATCCAATGATACGGACATGATTATTCTCTGCCCAAAGAAATTGTGCAGTGGATTATTGAAATGGGCTCTCTCCATCTGTCTGTTACAAAATAATTTCCGGAGCAGAACACTAGAACTTTAATTCATAGCTCAATCAAACTTAGTATGTGGAACAATATCATCATGTGTAGATTTCCTTTTTGGTAACTTCAACATTTTCATAATCATAGTTTTTCCCGAATTCCATGCAAACGCAACTTGGACGTTCATTTCGGTGCAGCCCTCAACAACTTTAAAGCATAAGTAAGTAAGTAAGGCTATGTTGTAGTCAGCCCCTCTGTTCTCCACTTGTAGATTCACAAGGACGCAATGTCTGCTGCCCTCAGTTCCGACATGCTGGCCACGGATCTGGCGTACTATCTCGTCAGGAAGGGGGTGAGTGCTCATAACTCAGAAACTAATAGTTTGAATTTGACAAAACTTGATACATATAATCACTATTATATATATACATGCGCGAAGTGAAAGGAGTGGCTCGTAACAATGTTCTGGGTGTGCGAAACGTTCCATTGCTGTACGGCTTGAACCAGCTATTTCAAGGTTTTCGGAGACACTTTTTTCACAATGCACATGTACCGAACGTCGTAACAAACTGCACTTATCAAAAGGAGCAGGTTCCAAGCAATGACAGTTGCAAAATAATAAAATATTTAATAAAACTTTCTAGGTGCTGTCTAAACCAACTGGCTGCAGTTCCTCATGTTCTGAATCTGTGCTAGTTCAGTTAGCCAATCAAAAGCCCTTCTTCCATCCTTTCATCCGTGTCCATCAATCTCATTTAAATCAGGTCAAATGAAACACTCATACCTCGTTTATCCCACAAAGGTCATGTCTGGTGACCTTCAATATGACCTTTCACCTTCAATAAATTCAGTCAGTCAGATATGGCATTGCAGTGTTGGATCCAGGAAAAGGGGGGTCCACTTTTGGGGTCCACATACCCACCCCTGTAAAAATAATTTGAAAGGGGGGATCCAGACCCCTTGGGCCGCCACTGCATTGAATGTGGTGTTTCATATGTCTTGTCTTACTGATAGATTCTGTTTCAATTGAATTGAAGCTGTGGGAGTCAGTTCTCAGGTAGATGGATCTTATCATAATATTTTCTGATTTCCTCATCATGTGTTATGACAGATTCCATTTCGTGAGGCCCACTCCAAGGCTGGAGGATGTGTAGCTCTCGCGGAACAGAAGGGTTGTCTGATGGAGGAGCTCTCTCTGGATCAGCTCAAAACTGTCAGGTGGGGTCAGGCTTCTTTTGATTAATTAAAGGTACATCCATTGTGTTTCATAAAATTTGATTCGGCTTTTATACATGCCAACATACGATATGTGCTAATATTAGTTCATATAATTTCACTGAACTTGCATATTCATCCCCGATCGCCTATTATATAATAATTACTAGTTTCCAATTAAAATCGAGTAAAATCATTATACTTGTGCAGAAACCGAAACTACACGTTCCATTTACATGTTCAGTCGTTATAATACATATTAAACATTATCAACTTAGAGTTTTCTTTTAGTCTGTTGTAAGTAACTTTCCCAAATAACGTTTGACTAATTGACGCGCGCCACACACGGTGCATTGTCCGGTTTTCGATCAGAAATCGGTAGTTTTACCTTTATATCGTCCGTATACTGAGTCGACTAAGATCAAAATGGAATTTTTCGACAACAGTCAGTACTTCTCGATAACATTACACAATTTATAAAGTTTAGCATATGTGACCCCAAACAACACAATGGATGTACCTTTAATTAAATTATGATACTACAAATGTGATCCTGAATCACTGCTTTAGTTATTTTAATGTTTCCATCTGTCCGTCCATCCCAAAAATGTTTCCGAAGCAAATCTAAAAAACCATAAGGCATAATTCAACAAGACTTGGTGTATGGAACAATCCTTATGTGTAGATGAACCTTTTTCAGTATTTTTCTAAGATTTTGATATTTGACCATATTTCCATGAAATCACGATTCAAAAATGATATAGCCAAAATTGTCTGCTTGTTCATTATTATTATCACAAATTATTCAAACGTAGCCCTCATTGAGATGCTACAATGAATTTATCTAACTGATTCATGTATCCACAGCCCTGACTTCGAGGCGGACGTGACCGGTGTGTGGAACTACAGCCACTCAGTAGATCAGTACAGCGCGTATGGTGGGACAGCACGCAGCAGTGTCGAGCAACAGATCACCAACCTCCAGAACTGGCTTGACCAACTCAAACATTAGATCTGAACACGTGGTCGGTGTACAGTTATCCAATAAAGAAAGTACCAAGTAACTTTCTTGATTGGACAACTATATGGCTATATACATCTATCAAATACCCCACCTCCATCCCGTTTGCCCCTTCCTACACACCTGGTCCCCCCTGGAATACGACTGGTGTTAGTTAAAATACCTTATCACAGATGAATCAGCATAAATTTTACTTTCAAATCCTTGAATTTGGCCTTTCTGTTCTTCTCAAATCAATCAAAATTGAATTACTTTTATCATGCTGATTTAAAGGAGTTGAATGTTTTACGATCAGCTGGATACAATGATTTATATCTACTGGCTATAGATTCCTCCCGCTTTTGATGTTTATCAAGGAATATGTTTTAAAGTTAGAAAGTGTCACATATTAACCATGTTTGTGTCTTGCATGTGAAAAGTGAATGGGAAATATTGCCACATTGTTGTCAAAGTAGTTAAAAATGTCTATCAAACCTTAAACAATCGATCTAGTCATAACAGTTGATGATATGTATTTGTCGTGATGATTAAATTGAAGTAGGGTTCAATGTTGATTGGTGAAGTAAATCAAAATATTTGTCTCTGTTTTGTAAATAGAACCAAAGCATTTATTAATAATAATAATAATAATAGTTCCATGTATATAGCGCTTTTCCACACATTGAGCATGCTCAAAGCGCATTTGGGGTCACAGTCACAGTAATACGAGTTGAAGAGATAGGTCTTCAGGTTGGATTTGAATGAGGGAAGAGAGTCAGAGGTCTTTAATGATTCTGGTAGGTCGTTCCATTTGGCTGCAGCAGTCATACTAAAAGATCTTCCTCCGAAAGTCTTCATCTGGAATCGAGGAATTTCTATGAGGTTCTTGGAGCTTGAATGAAGACATCTAGCTGGCTGGTAAGGTTTCAGGAGTTCACAGAGATATTGAGGAGCATCTCTTGGTAGGCAAGGCAAAGAAGTTTAAAATCAATACGAGCACATATCGGTAGCCAGTGTAGCGATCTTAAGATCGGTTTTATGTCAACACACTTGGGGGACCTCGTTACCATCCGAGCTGTGTTGTTTTGAATTCTCTGGAGGCGGTTGATATTGGTTTGTGTAGTTTCTGCAAGGAGGCTGTTGCAATAGTCCAATCGGGACAGGATGAAAGATCTTGCAAGTGTTGCTGCAGCATCTTGAGTGAGGAGATGCCGAATGCTGCCAATGTTCCGCAGATGGTAGTTGCAGACTCTACCGAGCTCTGAGACTTGTCTGTCCATGGACAGGTCTGACTGAAGATGTATTCCCAAATTCTTCACACTTTTTGAAAGTGGTATGGAAATATCACATATTGGGATGTCAGTAACATTCAATTTCTGGAGTCTTTGTCTTGGTCCAATGAACATGGCCTCTGTTTTCCCTTCGTTCAATTTCAACATATTTGCTGTCATCCAAGTTTTTACATCTGTCGTGCAGGTTGCCATTTTTACAAGCGATGGATGTTCGAGCCCAGGTGAAACTTTGTCCATCAACTGGGAGTCATCTGCATAGAAGTGATGTGGGACTTCATGGTTCTTCAGGATATCTCCGAGTGGTTCTGTATACAGCGTGAAGAGTACTGGTCCCAGTACAGATCCCTGTTGGACACCACAGGATAGGTGAATCTTTGATGATTGTGTGTTCTTAATGAGGACACTCTGGCACCGATCTGACAGGTATGAAGAGAACCAGTTATGGACGTGACCTGACAGGCCATACTGCATCTCAAGTCTATACTTAAGGAATTCATGGTCAATCGTATCAAATGCTGCGGATAAATCCAACAGCACAAGCATTCCAATATCCCCATGGTCAACCATTAAGCGTAGATCGTTCACAACTCTCACCAGGGCTGTCTCGGTACTGTGTGATATTTTATATGCCGATTGAAATTTGCAGAATAGTCCATTAGTATCCAGATGTTGAGTTAGCTGCTTTACAACGGCTTTCTCTAGTATCTTAGATATGAAGGAGAGATTAGATACTGGTCGGTAATTACTGAAAATGTTCACTTCCAGGTTGTGCTTCTACAAGTGAGGTTTCACCACTGCTTTTTTAAAAGCTTGGGGAACCTTTCCTGATTTGTAAACTGGTGTTAAAGGATGGATGAAATGACATATGGTCAAAATCGGATTCATTAAAATGGGATGTCAATTTGACAATTGCTCGATTTTAAATTTCTGAAATCGGTCCATAAATTACTTATATACGGCTTTTTAAAAAACCGCCTGATTTAGCCCCGGCGACCAGAATGAAAGTCTGCGGGGGTGTGACCCGTGAAGGGATGACTTCTGTGACGTATGTGGAGGAATTTGATTTTCAGCGATAGTCACAATTCAACGTAATTTCGCAACATTTTGATTGTTAATTTCACAAAGATATCTTCAATAAACCAACTTAAATTTCCCATATATCGAATGTTTAGATATCCAACTAGGTAATTCCGCAGATGACAATTACACAATTATTACATAAACATGTCTTTTTGGCGATGTAATACACCTCATAAATTCATTTAGCGGCAGTGATAATTATCATTAATTAATTAACGAGACATCGGCGGAGAAGCTATCTAGCCGCCCCATCTATGGCTTATCACAGTCACGCCTCAGTGAGCATTTTCAAAAGGTTTCGCCGAACAAATTGCGATAGTGTTAAAATGGGTGAATTAAAATCGTCTTAATTATCAATTGCAAGTGTATATTGTCTCGATTTTATGCTCAATTGATTCCGATATACAATATACGTAGAGGTAATCATCTGTCATTCTTTAGAAAAATGCATTTCATCTATCCTTTAATGATGCGTGTGATGGTATGAATCAAAACATCACAGACCTTCATCAGCAGACTCGTGGGAATTTGGTCAAGTTTACATGTTGTCTGTTTGGATTTGTTGATTAGGGCTAGGATATCAGTTTCTGGCACAGATTTAAACTTGGTAAGTCGGTTCTCTGAAATATTTGTATGAGTCTGGGCATCCTCCGGTGTTGGAGACTGCATAGTTCTTAAATCTGCTCTGATATTGTCAATTTTACCGATGAAGTGTGTTTGAACTTTTCAGAGAGAATTTCATCACTTTCTTCTTTTGGAAGGGGCTTTTGATCACTTTTCCCTAGAAGTTTAGACAATTGACTTCAAAGAACCTTTGGTTTGTTTGAGTTCGAGAGAATCATCTCGCGGCAATAATTTGACTTAGTGTTCCGGATGAGCTTCTTCAAATTGCTTCTTGTTTGTTTGTATATCTGCCTGTCAATTAGGAACAATTTACCATTGATTTGAGAAATGTATTAAAGCTTTTGCACTTTGTTTCTTCAAATTTGTCTGATGTGTATTTATTCAAGAATATTCATAAATGTCTGAATTTACTTTGTAATGAGGACAATAAAGTGTTGTTATAATAATTATTATTATTGTCTGGCAATCCATCAGCTCTAAACAAGCAATGTCCTTAAAAAGAAAGTGGAATATATGATTGAGCTGCGGCTGTACATGCGTCCGTCAGTCTGATGTACACTCATTGTGCTAAAGTAAGGTCATCCCACTTCCTAAAAAATATGATGACGATGATGGATATTTGTAAAGCGCCATTGTTCACCCACTAATGCATGCTCATGGCACATTAAAACTATGTACATGGAAAACAGCAGTTTCACCTGTAGGCTTTTGCAAACAATAATGTCTTTAAAGCTGTCTTGAAGGAGTCCAAAGTGGGCGAGAGTTTGATGTGGAGCGGCAGAGCATTCCATAAGAGAGGTCCAACAGGTTGAAAGCTTTTCTTTCTATATGATGCCATTTTTGCTTGGGGAACCATCAATAGATGTTGATCCTAGGAACACAGAGTTCTGGTAGGCACAAACTGGGTTATGAGATTTGAGAGATATGATGGAGCAGAGTTGTGGAGCCATTTGAAAACAATGCAGAGAACTTTGAAATCAATCCTATATTGAACATGAAGCCAGTGTAAAGATTTCATTGCAGGGGTGATGTGGTTGTATTTAGAAGTAACCCTAAACATATTTCCAAGTTGTGTCCAAAAGATCAATTTAGCACTTGAAGAAACCATTCTGTCCTCACATAGGTTACTCAACTCATTTCTTCTCAAGTAAACTCTGTTACAATTGCACAGGGGCTTGTATTGCTGAAAACAAACAGTTCCTAGGTTCAATACTACGATGCGATATACCTATACTTATAAATAAAGAAAAGCTTGTATTGCTGAAAACAAACAGTTCCTAGGTTCAATACTACGATGCAATATACCTATACTTATAAATAAAGAAAGTTCTTTATTTATAAGTATAGGTATATCGCATCGTAGTATTGAACCTAGAAACTGTTTGTTTTCAGCAATACAAGCTTCTGGGACAATTTGAGCACTTTCTTGGCAAGAAATGAGAGAGAGAAACCTGATTAGTTGTAATCAAAATAATGTGTGCAGTCATTTTTCTATGTGTTTATGTAAACATCGAGTTCTTTACCTCTGAGCATGCTTGCAAGTCAATCACTTTAGCCAAAGATGCGCAACAATGTTTTGATTGGATAGAAATAAGGACCATATCATTCATGAATATTCATGGAAAGAAAAGATTTTATTTAATGAATTTAATGGATAAGATGCATTCCAGATGTGTAATGTGTTTATTGTCTGATGCTCCGTTTTTACATTAAACCAACGTTATAACAAATTACACTGTCAATATTTGTACATGTATGTTGACAATTACTTATTTGTTTACCATGTTATTTCCATTGAAATTAGCTAATAAAATTATTGTTGTTTGAAGTTTGTTGTTCATTTCCTAAATGAGGTTGTCACCCTATCAAATATTTCTTGTTATATTCAAAATAAACACTTTGGCTAAGCCCATCAGGCTTATGCACAGGACAAGTTTAGCGCAACTATGCTATGGTATTCAACATTCGTCCATCAGTCCATCAAATTTTTGCTTTTTTCGATTTCTGAAATAAAGATCTATTGTCATCCTCTCCAGTATGAAAACCATAGAAAGCTAAAATGTTTTGTACAGACTCCTTGGTAGATCCTGAACATAAGATTTCGTGACTCTGTAGTCACCAATAATGGCGACATCAGCTACACCCTTGAAATCTATTTTTTTAACTCTCAGGCCTGAACTGTCAGATGGGCTTAGGGTATGGTATGGTCTGTCCATGGTCCGTCGTCCGTAAAGTTTTCACATTTTTAGCTCAGACCGATGGGCCAGCTTATGACATGGCATGGTGTCCGTCCGTCTGTAAACTTTTCGCTTTTTCGACTTCTTCTCCAGAACCAGTCAATCTAGAGAGCTGAAATTTTATGTACAGAGTCCTTCACTTTTATAAGGGATTCTAAATTGTAGATTTGCAAAATATGTTACAAACAATTGTTCTAAGTAAAATGAAAGTAATATCTCTTATTCCCCGCACAAATAAACATTTATGAGTACAGTGTAATTATTAAGTTATGTTGGGGGTTGGGTTTCGGAGAATGAATTAATTATATTGTACTATTTTTTTTAACATTATAGGGTTATAAATACACCTGTTAATTAACATATTCATATTAACTTCTCTATACAAACGAATTATTACTTGAAAGATTATATATGTTAATAAATCATTTAATTAAAATCAATATTATTTAAATACCTATCTGTTGACTAGACCTACTTTGCCTTACCTCCTATAGGTAATGCTATTTCAACCTTAACACAGACGAACTTGAAGAGTGGAGAAGGGGTGCGTAAAATCCCTTATCCAAGGGCAGGTAAGTCTAGGTGGTCTCGTGACGTCACTACCTGTTCATGTCACTCTCCTATCAGTTGCAGAGCAAGACAGACGTGTTTGTTTTGTTCTGAGACTGGGTACTTTTAGCGACTTTGTTGCTAACTTGCTAGCTATCTCTTACTATTTTGAGGGATATTTTCAACTAACTATCTACAATTCGTCGTTAGCAGATTGTTTATCAATCTGTTTTAGTAGGTGTTGGGGTACAAAGGGCCTTGTTGACATGTGCTGGATGTGTGGCTGCATGACAAGGTAGCTGCTTGCCTTGCACGTGCAGCTCGTGTCTTTTGTGTTTCTCTCACCTGTCTTCATTGACTGCACGGTTCGCTCGGCTTGTAAAGTCGTACCCTCCGCCAGTCCCTTGTTCGCTTAAGCCTACGCTTTTGTGAGCTTGCCTTCGACTGTTGGTTGTTGACTCGCTTCGCCATACGCCTGTGACTTGCTTCGCATGTCATTCGCGTTCACCTGTCATACGCCTTCGGTCCATATCTACTACCTACGCGTTTCGCCAGTCATTCGCCTATCTTATCACTACGCGAGCGCACCCTTCGCCAGCCATTCGCCTTTGGCTTGATTCTACTGTACTAGCATCTACCCACCAGTGTCTCGCTTACGCCAGTCACTCGCTTCGCTTGTCTATCGCCTTAGGTTGAAATCAACTTGACTCGCTCCGTCTCGCCAGTGATTCGCTTCGCCTACCATTCGCCTTTGGCTCGATTCTACTTGACTCGCATCTACCCGCCTGTGTCTCGCTTACGCCAGTCTTGCTTCGCCAGTCCATCGCCTTAGGTTGAATCAACTTGACTCGCTACACGGCTAACCCCCCTTCGACAGTATTCCCCTTTGGCTCGATTCTACTTGACTCACATCTACCCGTCAGTGTCTCGCTTACGCCAGTCACTCGCTTCGCTAGTCCATCGTCTTAGGTTGAATCAGTGGGGTTCGCTTCGTCTCGCCAGTGATTCGCTTCGCCAGTCTTTCGCCTTAGGCTCGATTCTACTTGACTCACATTTACCCGCCAGTGTCTCGCTTACGCCAGTCACTCGCTTCGCCAGTCTATCGCCTTAGGTCGAATCAACTTGACTCGCTTCGTCTCGCAAGTGACTCGCTACGCCAATCATTCGCTTCGCCAGTCATTCGCCATAGGCTTGATTCTACTTGACTCGCATCGTCTCGCCAGTGCCTCACGTAAGCCAGGCACTCGCTTCGCCAGTCTATCGCCTTAGGCTCGTCGCTCGTGTTAGGCCCGATTCGATTTGACTTGCATCGTCTCGCCAGTGACTTGGTTCGCCTGTCATTCGCTTTGCTTGTCATTCGTTTCGTTAGTCTTTCGCCTTTGGTTTGTATATTTGATTAGTCTCGTCTCGTAAGTGGTTAACTTAATCAGTGTAAGCTGGTTCTCCAGTCACTTATCTTGACTAACCATTACTTGCTATTGGCCTTGTCCTCTTGTCTCGGAGCCTTGTTTCAACTCTCTCGATTAACTATCGGAGGAGTTTGTTGGTTCTTACGCTACGCTACGTAAGTGTCTTGCGTAAGTGATTCGACTCGTCTAGTGACTCGCCTCTTCTACGCTACACGTGCGAGTGTCTCGTCCTTCGCTCTACTGCGTAAGTGACTCAGCTGTCACTACCCTTCGCCTACGTCACGTGTGTTACGCCGGCTCCGCCATGTACTCCGCCTTTTGTACTAATTGCGGAGGGAGGAAGTCTGCCACCAAGGATCCGCACTTATTATGTAGAAAGTGTAAGGATCTTTGCGAAGACGAGTATCGTTGCGATGAGTGTGCACCTCTCTCCGCGTCAGACTTCCTTGCGTATGTCAACGCCATTCGAAAGTCCGTGGCCGATAGGGCTTCGCTTCAGAAACGTGCTTAGTCAACTCAACGTCGTGAGGTTTCTCCCATTCGTCATCCGTCTCCGGAGGAGGGGGTAGACATTGTCCTCACGGAACGGGCGGATGAGTTCAACCGTGAGTCGCCCGTCGTATCCGAATCCGCTAGGGGTTCGAGAGATTCGCTCTCTCCCCCTTCGCCTTCGCGTTCACGTACTCTTCCGCGGACACGCGTGTTGTCCCCCCCTTCGCCAGACAAGTGTATGTCTTCACTTAGGCTCAAGGTCAGCGCACCCGTAGAGAGGAAGAGCAAGAGCAAGAGGAAGAAGACCAAGAAGGCCAGATTTGACAAAGTCAATCCGGACCTCCTCCTTGCATCCGTTAAGGATATGGTCTCTTCTTTGCTCGACGCTCGCCTGGCTCCGCTGACTGTACCTACTCACGCTACTCACACTACTACGCTACCGGGTGAACCCAATGCAGACCTCGTGTCTCCGGGTTCGCGTCCCACATCCTCTGGGGCCTCCGGGTCCGCTGCCTCCTCTCGTACTGCTCACACCCCTACTCGTCGTGTCACAGTGGTATCGCCCACCCGTGATCCCTCGCCAGACTCGCCGGAGCGGGACGTGGGGTCATCGGAGGATCCGCCAGTGATCGACTCAATCGCCATGCTATCAGAAGTGGCCTCGTTCGCGGAGGTACCACTCTTGACTCTTCCGTCTGTAATGCGGTCCTTGGAGCGCTGAGACTGCATGGTGTCTCTTGATCTCCAGGATGCGTGCCTGCATGTTTTGATTCACTATCGGGATCGCAGGTACCTCCGATTCATTCTGGACGGGAGACATTTTCAGTGGTGCGTGCTCCCGTTCGGGATCTCGTCCGCCTGTCAGGTCTCAACCCCGATCAGAAATCTTTTCTGCGACAGGCCCCTGCCCACTCTGAATCTCTGTTTGGGGGTCGTATCCCCGAGGTTCTGAGAGCGAGACAGGAAGCTCAGCAGCAAGACCTCACCAATCGCCTCGTCAGTCAGAGGCAAACAACACCGAAGCGGCCTCATACCAATTTTCGTCAGGGCCAAGGTCAGGGTAGAGGCCAACCTTCCCCCAAGAAAGCGAAAACGGACTTTCGGCGGGGAGGTCGTGGCCGCGGATCCACGGGTCAGTCCCCCAAGTCCCCCTGTCCCGGCGGCAGAGGTCGTACCCCTCAGAAGGGGAAGCGAAGGAAGTGACTCTTGGTCACCCCCTCTGCTTCCCCCTCCGCTCATTCCGGTGTTGGAGGGTTCGGTGGGGGGTCGACTCCAAGATTTTGTCAGGAACTGGGTATAGTTAGGGTTAGACCCTTACGTTTGTCGGATTCTGGGTCAGGGGTTCCGCATCCCCGTCTCGTCTCCTCCGCCTCTCACCTGTGCTCCAAGGGAGCGTCCATTGGCAGGGGACCGGCTCCAATTGACCTTGGATCAAGTGGAGATCTTAATCTCCAAAGGGGCGGTGCAGGAGGTCCTGACCCCGCTTCTAACTCCGGGGTTTTACTCCCCAGTGTTCGTCATACCCAAAAGAAATTCGAAAAAATGGCGGCTCATTCACGACTTGAAGGTATTCAACCGCTCCTACCTCGTTCAGCCGCCATATTTTCGACTCTTGACTCTTCCGTCTGTAATGCGGTCAGACTGCATGGTGTCTCTCGATCTCAAGGATGCGTACCTGCATGTTCCTATTCACTATCGGGATCGCAGGTACCTCCGATTCATTCTGGACGGGAGATATTTTCAGTGGTGCGTGCTCCCGTTCGGGATCTCGTCCGCCCCCTGGCTTTTCACACGTGTGACTCAGCCCATCGTCCAATTCCTGCACCAATGCGACATTCAGTTCCTAATGTATTTGGACGATGGGCTCACTCACAACCGTTCTCCGGTCATTCTCGAGGCGCAGCTCAAGTTCACAATAGACCTTTTCCGTCGTCTAGGATGGTTAGTGAACCAAGAGAAGTCGGACTTGGTTCCAGCGACTCGTCTGAAGTTCCTAGGGGCTATCCTAGACACTCAGCTGTTCCGCGGGTTCGTCACGAGGGAACGGATGGCTCGTTACGATCGCCTAATGGATCGCGCGCTCGACGCATCGCTCTCCCTACGTCAGTGGCAAAGAGTATTGGGGTTACTAACATCAGCTCAGGACCTGACCCGCAGGGGGAGGTTGTTCCTTCGCCCGTTACAGGTGTTCCTGAATCCCCACATCAGGGAGATGCGTTACCGTCACAACATAGTTTTGACCCCGGACCTCCATCGGTTCCAAGCTTGGTGGTGGGTGGACGAGAGTGTCTTCGCCGGTGTTCCACTTCGTCCTCGTCCCCCATCAGCTCACCTGTTTGTAGACGCCTCTACTCAAGGGTGGGGGGCGCATATGGGTCACGAGCAGGTGGCGGGAGTCTGGTCCCCATCAGATCGGAACCAACACATCAAAGTCCTCGAGTTGGACGCAGTACGTCTTGCCATTCAGCACTGGCAGTCCCTCTTGCGAGGCCAGTGTCTGCTGGTTCACACGGACAGTTCAGCAGCTGCTTGGTCAATAAACAAGCAGGGGTCCACCAAGGCAGAGTCTCTGCTACGCGTGTCACTCCAGCTCTTCGAGCTGGTGGACGAGGTGGACCTGGACATTCGAGCAGTCCACATTCCAGGTGCCAAGAACATCTTGGCGGACGCGTTGTCGCGACCAGATGCCCCTCCCCCGACGGAGTGGCAACTGAATCCGGTGGTTTTCAGGGGGTTGTGTCTCCAATTTGGCACCCCTCTGATAGACCTGTTCGCGACGTGTCTCAACCACCAATTGCCGACCTATGTCTCTCCAGTGCCAGACCCACTAGCAATGGGCTTATAGACGCGCTCTCGTTAGGGTGGGAGGGGATGGACGCCTACGCTTTTCCTCCGCCGGCCATCCTCTC
The DNA here is from genome assembly GCA_936450465.1 of Gibbula magus. Classification (NCBI taxonomy): domain Eukaryota; kingdom Metazoa; phylum Mollusca; class Gastropoda; order Trochida; family Trochidae; genus Gibbula; species Gibbula magus. Next base: position 25,805,337 of record OW388295.1, on the reverse strand, counting down.
CCAAGTTGTAGCCAAGATAGGAGCAACTCGGGTTCTTCGTCTCCTTCTGGTCGCCCCTTGGTGGCCAGCCCGACCGTGGTTCGTTCCTCTCCAACGGTTCTGTCATCGGGAACCGGTTCCGATTCAGACACGGAGAGATCTGCTCATCAGCAGGCCAAGCGGAAGGTTGCACGAGAACCCTCAGGTGTTCTCCCTTCACGCCTGGCTTGTATTAAAAGAGGGCTAAGGAGCAGTGGGTACTCAAAGTGCGTCGCCAATGCCATAGCCACCTCTCATAGGAAGACCACTAGGAAACTCTATGATTTCCAGTGGCAGGCCTTCGCCTCATTCTGTGCTCAGAGGGATTTCATCCGGGCGGAGGCCTCAGTTCCTCAGGTCGCGGAGTACTTTGTGTACCTATGCAACACCAGGCATCTTAAGGCGTCTTCAATCAACACCAACATGTCAGCTATCCTGTCGGTGCTCAGGAAGAGATCGCCAGGGTTGGATGTGTCGGTCCTCAAGGACCTCATTAAAACCTTCCGTTCGGTTGTCGGCAGGTCCAGGCTTCGTCCTATAGCTATGTGAGAGATTTGGTAGTCACGAAAACCGGACTAACACGATAATAAGGAACTCGCGATATTAGAAGCCTGTAATAACGTAGTGTAAAGCCCTGTTAATACGGCGAACTTTGCAGTGCACATATACAATATTGCTTATGGTAGTAATATACGCATGTTAGTAAAAGTAAATTTACTATGCATCAGCTGAAACATCAGCTGAATTAATTTAGTAAGCTTACTCAATCACTCATTCATTTAGTAACCTTTCTAATTCAACACGAATTAGTAAGCTTACCTATTCAAAACGAATTAGTAAACTTACTAAATAGCGATTAAAGTCCCGTTTGGCACCCCATGCTTTATCAGAACCAGAACGTTAGCTTTATCAGAACGTTAGCTTTATCAGAACGTGAACTTTAAAGGTACATCCATTGTGTTGTTGGGGGTCACATATTCCAAACGTTATAAATGGTGTTACTTTATCGAGAAGCAGCGACTGTTACCGAAAAGTATTATTTTGATGATAGTCGACTTAGTATATTGACGATATGAAGGTAAAAGTAGTGATTTCTGATCGAAAACCGGACAATTCACCGCGTGTGGCGCGCGCCAATGAGTCAAACGTACTTTATGAATCTGAATCTGTCTAAAACAGACAAAATAACAAATTTCGGTTGATAATGTTGAATAGGCCATATAACTATTGTGCATGTAAATGGAACGTGAAGTTTCTGTTTCTGCACATGCAAAATGATGTTACTTGATTTTAATTGGAAACTAGTAATTATGATATATTAGGCGATTGGGGAAGAATATGCTAGCTCAGTGAAATTGTTTATATTGTTAAACAGCACGTGGAGCTTATTAAAGCTTAATATTTTTTATGAAACACAATGGATGCACCTTTAACAGATCGTTAACCAGAACTTTATCAGAAGGCTAGCTTTAACAGATCTTGAACTCCATCAGAACGTTAACTGTATCTGAACTTAAGCTTTATCAAAACGTAAGCTTTAAGCAGCGTTATCATAACGTTGTGACAACACAAAACACGAAGGAACTATTTCAGTACTCAAGTTATACAATCAAACTCAAAATGTTTGATTTTTATTGCAAAACAAAACACATGCCAACGTGCAAGTACCTCACATACCCAAATCTTACATGTGACTTTCGAAGCGTGAGATTCCAAGGAAGCAGAGTTCAACGGAAGTACATAGATATATGCCAACATACTTTCACCGCAAACCGCATACCCGTATCAACGTTAATTGACGCGTTTCAAGAAATCGCATACCGCCAGACGTCTGAGTGTGACTGAGTCTGTGTTTCACATCTCGTTGGTCATTTAAACTCTTAATCATGTTACCAGGGGAAAAAATAACAAGACAATAGTGTGTAATACACATAGATTTATTCAGCAAATAACAAAATAACATAACATACAATAACAAAATGTCCTTACATAATCATTCAGTAAGACGACAAACTCGTGTTTTCAGTCAGATAAAAGACTTACTCGAGACTCCAAGAGAGAATCAATATCCTTAAAAAAGGACTGAACCATTGCAAAATCAGGCGAAGCAGCACGTATGGAAATTGACCGCCACATTTGGCTTCTTGCAATGTTAGTGCCATCCACAATGGGGAAGTTAAGATTAATAATCTCTGTCGTTTCCGCAGAACATGTGAAAATCTGGCAGTTATCTCCCCTGACTTCTCGAATAATGGCGTCCAGTTGCTGAACTTTGACGTTTGAGGCCGGATCATCTTTGTCATCGATGAGGATGAAGATCTCCCCAGATGCAATGGCTTGGTTCAGAAACGTAGCGCAATCTGCGCCAGAGTCCACTAGATCCAAATTGAGGTTCCCCTTATCGCCCATCTGAAGGTGTTTCAAGATGTCATGGCCAGCACCCCTCTGCTTAAGAAACTTTGCGACAACCGCAGCTCGATCAACAGTACGAGGGCCGATAACAACTATCTTGGCAGCTCGTTCGACTTCACGACACACCACTTTCGTTGTAAACCGACGTCTGATTGCCTTTAAGAGCTTGCTCATCGTCTCTAGATGGTTGTGGGAATTGATGATCGCGATCGTGTCAGATGCCTCCTTATATACAGTTGGTGTGTAGGCTACATACACTGAACGACAAACTGTTAAAGCGTTGCCATGGAATCTGTCGGTGCTTATTTGAAATAACCAACCACAGGTGATATAATCAAAGACGCAGAGAATATTTCTTAATCTGTAACATGTTTTCTCAGAATATCACACAATTAACCGATAGTTCCTGTGGGTTTTGGGTGATAAATGAGTATCTATATCATACTATGTTTATGACACGAGAGCTTCAATATTAGAATTTCTCGAGTGAGAGCGAGGGATATACCGATATTCAGGCACGAGTGTCGTAAACATAGTATGGCATAGATACAAATATATATAATATTCTGTGGCCTTTTAGTTTTAATAAATATTGATTGACTGATGTAGCTATACCTAAACACTCAGAGTAGAGTTTTAAATATGGCACCATGATGGAATGGTCAATTATCCTGTTGTCTGAAGGGGATGCGGTGTTTTCGTAGGCCAGACCAGTTCATAGGAACTCGTAGGAGGTGATGAATTCGTAGGATGAAAAAATATCTCAGAAAGTGATATTTAAACTTTGAATATTCGTTTGACATTTATTATTTATTGCTTTAGTATTTATAACATGTTTTGGATACAATGTCATGTTGATAGATCGCAGTACGAGACTAACAATGTCAATATACGAAACTAACAGTATTATTATCATGTCATCGGTTTATTTTCCAAGTAAATGTGTGTTTGAGTCCAAGTAATTAGCCTACACCAAACTTGTCAAATATCATTTAATAAGTTATTAATAATTTCATTGTAATAATATCATACTATAAAATTAGCCTAAAACATTCATTCCCTTAAACAACGAACTCCTACGAATTCACCGGCCGATCCGCCTACGAATCCACCGAAATTTACTCCTACGAACCGGTCTGGCCTACGAATTCACCTACACCCGTCTCCCTGAAGTCTTACACATAAATCTACCTCTCCCACTGATCAGTTCGAATACAAGTGTCGCTGTATACGTTGCACCATTTGCTTCTAATTTAAAAACCGTTTTCTATGGATACTGGATATTGGGCCGTGTAATTAGATGATGTACCCGCTAAAGTAACAAAATAGTGGACGAACTTTAATAATGAATGGCAAATTTGAGAGAAAAATAATCCAAAAACGTGCTACAGTGCAATTAAGTTGTAGGTGTGACGTCATGATATTTCGAGTCAAAACTCTTCCAGGACTCCATGTACAAAATTGACTGGAGAGTTACTGATACTTCTCTCCTATGAGAGAAGGATACGGAAGAAAATGCATGATATACGTGTGCTTTGCATAGTATGTTTACGAGGGTTGTAGTCAAAAGGGCCGAATGTCAAAAGGGCCGAGAACTGCATAGTCAAAAGGGCCGAAGGAAAAAGTCAAAAGGGCCGAGGTGAAAGTCAAAAGGGCCGAGCCATTTAGTCAAATGGGCCGTGTTCCAAGTCATAAGGACCGAACCCAAAAAATACCAACATATAACATAGCAAAAATTTAGGTTTCATCTTCATTTGCCATGCCTATTCATGTGCCAAAACCTGCTTTAGTATCTTAATGAAAAGAAATGACTTCTTATATTCTTAATTCCTGTTTACATTTTTTGGTTTATATTTTAGTATGGGTTTATTTTAGTATTTTAAGTCTCTCATAGAATATTAGAATGTATATATATTTTATAATTATGTATGAATCCATTTTAATGAGGTGAGACGATAATAAAATATCTGTCTGTAATGAAGATAGCTGCTGAACAAAAGTTTGTTACATTCACAACACTTGTAACATTTGTTTCATTATTTTAAAAAAACACTTATAAACTTGGTCTTTTCTTCTCATAATTAGGTAGTCAAATCATTTTAAATACAAATGAAGTTAGGAAATTGTTAATACTATGCAGATATTAAGTTAGATACTGGTTGCACTGAAATGGTTAGGTGTAATAACGCCTACAGTGACAATTGCCTTCGGGGATTAATAGCTACAGTTTGAGTTGTGACAACTTGTTTGTTTAAGACTGTAGGCGATCGTCCCTGTAGGCGTTAGTAGACTCCACCACTGAAATTAGTGCTAAAGTTGCAAAGATGAATACGAACATGTATCATCAGTTAGTTGCGGAGAGTTCATTCCTTATTTACATATGAACTTTAAAATGTTTTGAAACATAAATATGGCATATTACCACAAAACATAAATGTAACAAACTTTTGTTCAGCAGCTGTAGACCCAACACATAAAATGCGATCAACCATGAATGCACGATTACTGATTGATTTAATTAATTAACGCGACCAATTGCTAATACCCTGTTAGTAGCTTATCAATGAAAACAATAACCGGATTAATTGATAAATGCTTGTGTAAACATTGGTCGTAAACATTGAATTGTCAATTCTCTTGAAACTTTTGCTCTATTGCGGTGGTACATGATTTTCTGGTTTGAGATATGTCATATATTAACAGAATTCTTCTCATATCATTATCCGATTAGATTTGTATATAAAATTTCAAGCACAGAGTTCATTTCTCTAAAAATATAAATAATCTCTAAAAACTTAACATTCATATATATTTCTTTAATTCTATATTAAATTATATATCTCTATGCTTTCAGAAACACGGATAGATGAAGCCGATATGGTTGCAGAAGCACCAATGTGCTATGAATGTAATAAATTGATGTGCTAATGAATTTATGATTTTTATTTTGTGTCTGTTTTCTGTCATATGCAATATATATAATATATAATGATACTGAGAGATTGTAACTGTTTGAGATGACCCCTGCATCCTCTATTGTCTTACTAATTAGCACGCATGACCAATTGTCCTACCGAGAACAATAGGAAGGTGGTAGGTGGTGGCAAAGTGGGAAGTCTCCAACTATCCGCATGTTGATTTGTCCTTACTGTCTTCTTAGACACCGTACAAGGGAAAGGAAGGTTGGGAATAATATCTTTCCTTGCTAAGTTTCTTAATTTTAAAAGGGTGATAGTGTTTAATAAAAACTGTGACATTGAGTATTTAAAAATATTTTAAAATATATATATATTTCACCAAACACGCACACATCTTTCCAAGAAATCGATGGCACAATATTACCTCTCTTATGCATTCATAAATATGTATGTTTAAAATAATAAAAAATATAATTATAATACCCGGTATAGAAATTTATCATATTTATATTTTATTTATCAGTAGTGTGCCCTGTGACAAAGAACTGTGAAATGTGACAAATGATAGATTCACATACAGCACGGCCTCATTGACTAATAATATGAATATGAGTCTAAAAATAAAACATTAGAGACTAATACATTTGTTTGTTTTTGGTTATACGAGTGCATAAACGGTGGAACAATTACAGTCACTAGTCATAAATATAATAATTTTGGTATTGATTGGGATTACTTGGCTAAGTAAAGATATTACAACTATCAACTGTAGGTTGAATACAATGAATATATAATAATGTTTATTTTCGGCCCTTTTTCACTTTGCCCTTATGACTATTTACTTCGGCCCTTTTGACTTTTTCACTCCGCCCCTATGACTTTTTTTTATCGGCCTTTTCATCCTTCGGCCCATTTGACCAGTTCCCTGTTTACGACACATGTGCTTTAATATTGGTATTTCGCTGTTTATAATATGCAGGCATGAGTTTGTAGAAATACACATTTCTTAAAGTTCAGTATATTTCCAGAATCATGCTTAAAGGGGCAGTAGCACGTTTTTTGCACATTTTATTTTTTCAAATTTACCATTTATAATGATAGTTTATGTCATTTATATTTACTTTAGAGGATAAAACATCTTATTACACGGACTAATTATCCGTAGTGGTAAAAACGGTGTTGCGTATAAAGCTAAAATTGCATAGCGGCCATTTTATTGTGAACACAATTTATTATTTCGAATGACAAAAACGATTCCCAAGGCTTTTACGGCACAGGTACGCTCATTTTTAACTTGATTTTCCAAAGAGAGAAGGGTCTTTTACTATTGGTGACATTATTTTTCAAATAAACTTCAACGACTTATTTCAGCGAAAAAACGTGCTACTGTCCCTTTAAAACCTTTAATTTTTAGTGGGTGAGGTTATTGTTAAACGTGTTTTTAGATATGTTACCGTGGTATCATTACTTTCGGAAAATCAATGATATAGCCGTAACAGATTGATACTTAGATTTAGAGAAAATTATTCCAACCTCTTGAGTAGTTATTAATCATAAACGCCTTATTGAAGAACTGTTTTCAGCTTGGATTATGTATTTCATATTAGGTGCATTAAAATGTATATTTGTTGGTCACGTAAATCGGGCTTGTTTCCCATATGAATCGGAAAATTTTGCCTTGAAATTCCTAAAAGGATCAGGTAAAAAAGCGAAGCGGTGATTTAATTTTGGTAGAATCAGAGAATTCAATACCGTGTTCCACCCAAAGGTCGAATCGACAATATTGATATGGCGTTTCGCAGTGTCTTAAACCATCTTTATAATCAATCGTATCTTCATTACCAAGGTCAAATTTTATTCCTATAGATAGTAACTTAAAACCAAGTTTACATGTAGATCTCATCTCGAATAAAGCTTCATTCGTGAAGATACGTGGAACCGCTCCAAATAATTCTAGTTTTATCTGCCCTGATTTTATTCCTGTAAAACGTGTAAAGAAAGTTAACTGTTGAAATATTGTGTGTAGACAGCGTTCTGATCCATCTAGAACACAATCAGTATCATCCGCGAACTTATTTCAGAAGATATTGTACATTTCCTACATTATTATTTTTTTATTTCAGCACTTTTGCGAATCAAAATTGCAAAGATTTCAACACGATATGAAAGTATGTCGAAGTTTCAAGACCTGAAACCATTTACTTATGCTCTTGATTTGATATCCTATTCGAAAACATATAATAAAATTTTTTAAAAGAGGGCTAAGGAGCAGTGGGTACTCAAAGTGCGTCGCCAATGCCATAGCCACCTCTCATAGGAAGACCACTAGGAAACTCTATGATTTCCAGTGGCAGGCCTTCGCCTCATTCTGTGCTCAGAGGGATTTCATCCGGGCGGAGGCCTCAGTTCCTCAGGTCGCGGAGTACTTTGTGTACCTATGCAACACCAGGCATCTTAAGGCGTCTTCAATCAACACCAACATGTCAGCTATCCTGTCGGTGCTCAGGAAGAGATCGCCAGGGTTGGATGTGTCGGTCCTCAAGGACCTCATTAAAACCTTCCGTTCGGTTGTCGGCAGGTCCAGGCTTCGTCCTATAGCTATGTGAGACATTTGGTAGTCACGAAAACCGGACTAACACGATAATAAGGAACTCGCGATATTAGAAGCCTGTAATAACGTAGTGTAAAGCCCTGTTAATACGGCGAACTTTGCAGTGCACATATACAATATTGCTTATGGTAGTAATATACGCATGTTAGTAAAAGTAAATTTACTATGCATCAGCTGAAACATCAGCTGAATTAATTTAGTAAGCTTACTCAATCACTCATTCATTTAGTAACCTTTCTAATTCAACACGAATTAGTAAGCTTACCTATTCAAAACGAATTAGTAAACTTACTAAATAGCGATTAAAGTCCCGTTTGGCACCCCATGCTTTATCAGAACCAGAACGTTAGCTTTATCAGAACGTTAGCTTTATCAGAACGTGAACTTTAAAGGTACATCCATTGTGTTGTTGGGGGTCACATATTCCAAACGTTATAAATGGTGTTACTTTATCGAGAAGCAGCGACTGTTACCGAAAAGTATTATTTTGATGATAGTCGACTTAGTATATTGACGATATGAAGGTAAAAGTAGTGATTTCTGATCGAAAACCGGACAATTCACCGCGTGTGGCGCGCGCCAATGAGTCAAACGTACTTTATGAATCTGAATCTGTCTAAAACAGACAAAATAACAAATTTCGGTTGATAATGTTGAATAGGCCATATAACTATTGTGCATGTAAATGGAACGTGAAGTTTCTGTTTCTGCACATGCAAAATGATGTTACTTGATTTTAATTGGAAACTAGTAATTATGATATATTAGGCGATTGGGGAAGAATATGCTAGCTCAGTGAAATTGTTTATATTGTTAAACAGCACGTGGAGCTTATTAAAGCTTAATATTTTTTATGAAACACAATGGATGCACCTTTAACAGATCGTTAACCAGAACTTTATCAGAAGGCTAGCTTTAACAGATCTTGAACTCCATCAGAACGTTAACTGTATCTGAACTTAAGCTTTATCAAAACGTAAGCTTTAAGCAGCGTTATCATAACGTTGTGACAACACAAAACACGAAGGAACTATTTCAGTACTCAAGTTATACAATCAAACTCAAAATGTTTGATTTTTATTGCAAAACAAAACACATGCCAACGTGCAAGTACCTCACATACCCAAATCTTACATGTGACTTTCGAAGCGTGAGATTCCAAGGAAGCAGAGTTCAACGGAAGTACATAGATATATGCCAACATACTTTCACCGCAAACCGCATACCCGTATCAACGTTAATTGACGCGTTTCAAGAAATCGCATACCGCCAGACGTCTGAGTGTGACTGAGTCTGTGTTTAACATCTCGTTGGTCATTTAAACTCTTAATCATGTTACCAGGGGAAAAAATAACAAGACAATAGTGTGTAATACACATAGATTTATTCAGCAAATAACAAAATAACATAACATACAATAACAAAATGTCCTTACATAATCATTCAGTAAGACGACAAACTCGTGTTTTCAGTCAGATAAAAGACTTACTCGAGACTCCAAGAGAGAATCAATATCCTTAAAAAAGGACTGAACCATTGCAAAATCAGGCGAAGCAGCACGTATGGAAATTGACCGCCACATTTGGCTTCTTGCAATGTTAGTGCCATCCACAATGGGGAAGTTAAGATTAATAATCTCTGTCGTTTCCGCAGAACATGTGAAAATCTGGCAGTTATCTCCCCTGACTTCTCGAATAATGGCGTCCAGTTGCTGAACTTTGACGTTTGAGGCCGGATCATCTTTGTCATCGATGAGGATGAAGATCTCCCCAGATGCAATGGCTTGGTTCAGAAACGTAGCGCAATCTGCGCCAGAGTCCACTAGATCCAAATTGAGGTTCCCCTTATCGCCCATCTGAAGGTGTTTCAAGATGTCATGGCCAGCACCCCTCTGCTTAAGAAACTTTGCGACAACCGCAGCTCGATCAACAGTACGAGGGCCGATAACAACTATCTTGGCAGCTCGTTCGACTTCACGACACACCACTTTCGTTGTAAACCGACGTCTGATTGCCTTTAAGAGCTTGCTCATCGTCTCTAGATGGTTGTGGGAATTGATGATCGCGATCGTGTCAGATGCCTCCTTATATACAGTTGGTGTGTAGGCTACATACACTGAACGACAAACTGTTAAAGCGTTGCCATGGAATCTGTCAGTGCTTATTTGAAATAACCAACCACAGGTGATATAATCAAAGACGCAGAGAATATTTCTTAATCTGTAACATGTTTTCTCAGAATATCACACAATTAACCGATAGTTCCTGTGGGTTTTGGGTGATAAATGAGTATCTATATCATACTATGTTTATGACACGAGAGCTTCAATATTAGAATTTCTCGAGTGAGAGCGAGGGATATACCGATATTCAGGCACGAGTGTCGTAAACATAGTATGGCATAGATACAAATATATATAATATTCTGTGGCCTTTTAGTTTTAATAAATATTGATTGACTGATGTAGCTATACCTAAACACTCAGAGTAGAGTTTTAAATATGGCACCATGATGGAATGGTCAATTATCCTGTTGTCTGAAGGGGATGCGGTGTTTTCGTAGGCCAGACCAGTTCATAGGAACTCGTAGGAGGTGATGAATTCGTAGGATTAAAAAATATCTCAGAAAGTGATATTTAAACTTTGAATATTCGTTTGACATTTATTATTTATTGCTTTAGTATTTATAACATGTTTTGGATACAATGTCATGTTGATAGATTGCAGTACGAGACTAACAATGTCAATATACGAAACTAACAGTATTATTATCATGTCATCGGTTTATTTTCCAAGTAAATGTGTGTTTGAGTCCAAGTAATTAGCCTACACCAAACTTGTCAAATATCATTTAATAAGTTATTAATAATTTCATTGTAATAATATCATACTATAAAATTAGCCTAAAACATTCATTCCCTTAAACAACGAACTCCTACGAATTCACCGGCCGATCCGCCTACGAATCCACCGAAATTTACTCCTACGAACCGGTCTGGCCTACGAATTCACCTACACCCGTCTCCCTGAAGTCTTACACATAAATCTACCTCTCCCACTGATCAGTTCGAATACAAGTGTCGCTGTATACGTTGCACCATTTGCTTCTAATTTAAAAACCGTTTTCTATGGATACTGGATATTGGGCCGTGTAATTAGATGATGTACCCGCTAAAGTAACAAAATAGTGGACGAACTTTAATAATGAATGGCAAATTTGAGAGAAAAATAATCCAAAAACGTGCTACAGTGCAATTAAGTTGTAGGTGTGACGTCATGATATTTCGAGTCAAAACTCTTCCAGGACTCCATGTACAAAATTGACTGGAGAGTTACTGATACTTCTCTCCTATGAGAGAAGGATACGGAAGAAAATGCATGATATACGTGTGCTTTGCATAGTATGTTTACGAGGGTTGTAGTCAAAAGGGCCGAATGTCAAAAGGGCCGAGAACTGCATAGTCAAAAGGGCCGAAGGAAAAAGTCAAAAGGGCCGAGGTGAAAGTCAAAAGGGCCGAGCCATTTAGTCAAATGGGCCGTGTTCCAAGTCATAAGGACCGAACCCAAAAAATACCAACATATAACATAGCAAAAATTTAGGTTTCATCTTCATTTGCCATGCCTATTCATGTGCCAAAACCTGCTTTAGTATCTTAATGAAAAGAAATGACTTCTTATATTCTTAATTCCTGTTTACATTTTTTGGTTTATATTTTAGTATGGGTTTATTTTAGTATTTTAAGTCTCTCATAGAATATTAGAATGTATATATATTTTATAATTATGTATGAATCCATTTTAATGAGGTGAGACGATAATAAAATATCTGTCTGTAATGAAGATAGCTGCTGAACAAAAGTTTGTTACATTCACAACACTTGTAACATTTGTTTCATTATTTTAAAAAAACACTTATAAACTTGGTCTTTTCTTCTCATAATTAGGTAGTCAAATCATTTTAAATACAAATGAAGTTAGGAAATTGTTAATACTATGCAGATATTAAGTTAGATACTGGTTGCACTGAAATGGTTAGGTGTAATAACGCCTACAGTGACAATTGCCTTCGGGGATTAATAGCTACAGTTTGAGTTGTGACAACTTGTTTGTTTAAGACTGTAGGCGATCGTCCCTGTAGGCGTTAGTAGACTCCACCACTGAAATTAGTGCTAAAGTTGCAAAGATGAATACGAACATGTATCATCAGTTAGTTGCGGAGAGTTCATTCCTTATTTACATATGAACTTTAAAATGTTTTGAAACATAAATATGGCATATTACCACAAAACATAAATGTAACAAACTTTTGTTCAGCAGCTGTAGACCCAACACATAAAATGCGATCAACCATGAATGCACGATTACTGATTGATTTAATTAATTAACGCGACCAATTGCTAATACCCTGTTAGTAGCTTATCAATGAAAACAATAACCGGATTAATTGATAAATGCTTGTGTAAACATTGGTCGTAAACATTGAATTGTCAATTCTCTTGAAACTTTTGCTCTATTGCGGTGGTACATGATTTTCTGGTTTGAGATATGTCATATATTAACAGAATTCTTCTCATATCATTATCCGATTAGATTTGTATATAAAATTTCAAGCACAGAGTTCATTTCTCTAAAAATATAAATAATCTCTAAAAACTTAACATTCATATATATTTCTTTAATTCTATATTAAATTATATATCTCTATGCTTTCAGAAACACGGATAGATGAAGCCGATATGGTTGCAGAAGCACCAATGTGCTATGAATGTAATAAATTGATGTGCTAATGAATTTATGATTTTTATTTTGTGTCTGTTTTCTGTCATATGCAATATATATAATATATAATGATACTGAGAGATTGTAACTGTTTGAGATGACCCCTGCATCCTCTATTGTCTTACTAATTAGCACGCATGACCAATTGTCCTACCGAGAACAATAGGAAGGTGGTAGGTGGTGGCAAAGTGGGAAGTCTCCAACTATCCGCATGTTGATTTGTCCTTACTGTCTTCTTAGACACCGTACAAGGGAAAGGAAGGTTGGGAATAATATCTTTCCTTGCTAAGTTTCTTAATTTTAAAAGGGTGATAGTGTTTAATAAAAACTGTGACATTGAGTATTTAAAAATAGTTTAAAATATATATATATTTCACCAAACACGCACACATCTTTCCAAGAAATCGATGGCACAATATTACCTCTCTTATGCATTCATAAATATGTATGTTTAAAATAATAAAAAATATAATTATAATACCCGGTATAGAAATTTATCATATTTATATTTTATTTATCAGTAGTGTGCCCTGTGACAAAGAACTGTGAAATGTGACAAATGATAGATTCACATACAGCACGGCCTCATTGACTAATAATATGAATATGAGTCTAAAAATAAAACATTAGAGACTAATACATTTGTTTGTTTTTGGTTATACGAGTGCATAAACGGTGGAACAATTACAGTCACTAGTCATAAATATAATAATTTTGGTATTGATTGGGATTACTTGGCTAAGTAAAGATATTACAACTATCAACTGTAGGTTGAATACAATGAATATATAATAATGTTTATTTTCGGCCCTTTTTCACTTTGCCCTTATGACTATTTACTTCGGCCCTTTTGACTTTTTCACTCCGCCCCTATGACTTTTTTTTATCGGCCTTTTCATCCTTCGGCCCATTTGACCAGTTCCCTGTTTACGACACATGTGCTTTAATATTGGTATTTCGCTGTTTATAATATGCAGGCATGAGTTTGTAGAAATACACATTTCTTAAAGTTCAGTATATTTCCAGAATCATGCTTAAAGGGGCAGTAGCACGTTTTTTGCACATTTTATTTTTTCAAATTTACCATTTATAATGATAGTTTATGTCATTTATATTTACTTTAGAGGATAAAACATCTTATTACACGGACTAATTATCCGTAGTGGTAAAAACGGTGTTGCGTATAAAGCTAAAATTGCATAGCGGCCATTTTATTGTGAACACAATTTATTATTTCGAATGACAAAAACGATTCCCAAGGCTTTTACGGCACAGGTACGCTCATTTTTAACTTGATTTTCCAAAGAGAGAAGGGTCTTTTACTATTGGTGACATTATTTTTCAAATAAACTTCAACGACTTATTTCAGCGAAAAAACGTGCTACTGTCCCTTTAAAACCTTTAATTTTTAGTGGGTGAGGTTATTGTTAAACGTGTTTTTAGATATGTTACCGTGGTATCATTACTTTCGGAAAATCAATGATATAGCCGTAACAGATTGATACTTAGATTTAGAGAAAATTATTCCAACCTCTTGAGTAGTTATTAATCATAAACGCCTTATTGAAGAACTGTTTTCAGCTTGGATTATGTATTTCATATTAGGTGCATTAAAATGTATATTTGTTGGTCACGTAAATCGGGCTTGTTTCCCATATGAATCGGAAAATTTTGCCTTGAAATTCCTAAAAGGATCAGGTAAAAAAGCGAAGCGGTGATTTAATTTTGGTAGAATCAGAGAATTCAATACCGTGTTCCACCCAAAGGTCGAATCGACAATATTGATATGGCGTTTCGCAGTGTCTTAAACCATCTTTATAATCAATCGTATCTTCATTACCAAGGTCAAATTTTATTCCTATAGATAGTAACTTAAAACCAAGTTTACATGTAGATCTCATCTCGAATAAAGCTTCATTCGTGAAGATACGTGGAACCGCTCCAAATAATTCTAGTTTTATCTGCCCTGATTTTATTCCTGTAAAACGTGTAAAGAAAGTTAACTGTTGAAATATTGTGTGTAGACAGCGTTCTGATCCATCTAGAACACAATCAGTATCATCCGCGAACTTATTTCAGAAGATATTGTACATTTCCTACATTATTATTTTTTTATTTCAGCACTTTTGCGAATCAAAATTGCAAAGATTTCAACACGATATGAAAGTATGTCGAAGTTTCAAGACCTGAAACCATTTACTTATGCTCTTGATTTGATATCCTATTCGAAAACATATAATAAAAATTTTTAAAATATCTACTTTGTAATAGATTTTCTAAAATTGTAAAAGGCGAGAGTTTTAACGATAAAAACAACCAACAGTGTTAAATGTCCTTTCAAAACCTGTCATGGACCACCTTGAAGACATAACCAACATATCGAGGTTGCATGACACGAAACAATTTACCAGTACACAAGACTTGATTTAATACTCTGATTGAAAATCTATTTCTGCTTTTTTAATATATTCTCTAAAATAGAAACAGGTGAAAGTTCTATAGATAAATAATCAATCAACAGTATCGTAGGACTTTTACCAAATCGTGTATGGTGATAATGGATCACTTTGACAACAGCGCCACATGGAGTCGATATCATAATTAAAATGTAGATAAAACGTCGGTTAACATTCTACAGCCTATATACGGATTAAAATAGTAACCGCAACCATTGCTGCCTATCTCGACACGGTTTGCATTTAGGCACAATTTTATGCTGATACTCGAGGATATTCAATACTAAACACACAAAACTCACAATAACTCTTTCCCCACAAACGTGGTTATTTCTAGATGTATCATCTAACTGAAAACCAAACCTGCCGATGGTGGTTTTGAGTTTACTAAGAACACATGGGTAGAGGGGGCGTTATTAAGGCGAATTTGTAATATTCTTGAAATCTGCATCTGCAGCTGGTAGTAAGTAAAATGCGGAAAAGTTAATTTCCCTGACATCAACTCGACAATGTTCCAGATCCCAGAAACCCAGCATAGTTTGCAACTGCAGATAAAGTGTATAAAACCGCTGACCATACACGTTGGTATCACAGTAACCCAAGAAAATATCGGGCTTGACAGCCATTGAGAGTGAGAGAGCCGTTGGAAATGTCACATAGCGAGTCTTACATGCCGACGACGGAAGAAGGTTCGGTTGCGCGCGCATAGCAGTCACCAGGGTTCCGTTCCATAACAGCGAGCACTTACATGTATAATCGCTCATTGATTGCTCAATGTAGCGCTCAACTTGACAAGTAACGCTCAAGTAGCGCTCATTCTCTCCTGAACGACACGTTGCAAACACCTTAAAGTTCGCTCGCTTTGCTACGTAGCGCTACATTGAGCAATCGCGTTCAAGAGAGGTTTAAAAGTAATCGCTGGTTCAACGCAACGGTTACATGAAAGAGATCGGACAACATGCAGGTCGAGAAGAAGGTGATGACGCTTATTGCCTAAACAACGAGTAAACATACAGACGAATTCAACGTTGGCAACAGCGAGACTGAGCACTGGTCATGATTTCATTGCCTCCTTGATGAATGACAAAGCTTATCTTCTGACGTTATCCGACGTTTGACATCATCAACCCGGAGACGTGTACTAGCCCATACTGAAGCTCAGGGTGGACATACCGAATACAAACAATTACTGTGACTCAGTGACGCCTCTTTTAAAATTTTAAACATTTGTCGCAGTCATTTGTGTGAATGAAATTTTCATGTTCAGACCCCTCACGTCAATACAGACCTGTATCAATGAATGCAAAGTACTGAATTTTTGTACACATGTTAAATGAACGAAATCTCAATTCTAAATTTCTGTGTCGTTAATTTGTCTTGTAATGGCCGCTCAAAGACGTGGTATCGTTTCCTTTGGACAGTAGTTTAGCTGTTGGTGAGAAAGCTGAATGACGCCTTTGTAATGCTCAACGCGAGTGATAACCCAGTTACTCTCTTGAACAACATCGACTTGCAGCATCCAAGCATATCCACAGTGGAGTGGCATCATCTCAAGATCTGAAGAAAGTCTTCACAGAACTCAATCACAATTCACTTAGCTTTGTTGAAATGGACATGACTGCAGTAATTACCACCAGAACTAAACAATGAAAAAGGAATCAGCACCCATCACGATTGTCATCCCAAATTATGAAACCCCTCCCATGAAAGCAGGCCCTTGCCTTTCAAAACGGGCTCCATACCGATGTGAAATGTGAAACACTCTAATAGCTAATAGGAGGCAGAATTGGAGTGTCCTGATTGGTTGCAACTGAATCTAGTTAAGCAATCTACATTGAAGGAGAATTGTCACTACTGTGTTTGGTGTTCATCTTCTGATGAGATTTTAAAGAGATAGTATAAGCCTATCTCGGGATATCTCTGAGGTAACTGCATTTGTTGTTATAATCTTTGAGTAGGTTTCACCACGAATTTTAAGGTTCTACTCCGACTAGCATTCTCCCTTCAGATTTCCGACCCTTACCTCTGTTCTTTTTCGCTTGAAATCGAGGGCAGAAATGGAGTGTCCTGATTGGTTGCAATTGAATCTAGTTAGGCAATCAGCGACGCCGTTGTAAAAGTGACATTTGCCAATGACACGTCACAATGAAAAAATAAACGTAAGTCAAACGTTTTCTTGTTTAATGTGTTTTCCTCGAAATATGCTATTTGATTTTGTGGAAACAATTGATCATAAACATGCTGATAAATAAAGAGGACCAAATCAGAGACAAATGCCAAAAATGGTTCATTTGTGTCATTTACATCAGACATATTCGAAGGACACATGCTAATGAGCAAGACCCTTAGAGACAAATCTTTTATGTCACTCGGTCGACATTGCCGATGCAAGATGAGTTTTCATTGGTTAAGAAACAGGGATACAGTATGAGATTCCGATTTCGTCTGCTAGGGGATTTAACTTCTGCTCTCGATTTCAAATTTTCCCCGCAAGGGAATTTTGCAGGAGTCCTCGACTTAAAGCTTAAAGAACAGAGGTTAGGATTGGAAATCTGAAGGGAGTAACCTTTGTGGGAGGAGACAGGGTGTTCGTGCGCTCGTTTTACTAATTTCTAATGACACTCAAAAGTTACGATTAATCTTATCCAGCTCAGTCATATTGTTTCTTGATGCCAAAAATCTGCCTTTTTAATTAAGAGTGAAATGCCTAGATCTTTGAAGTCCCTCGGTCGAAATGGACGTTATAAGATGAGTGTTCATTGGTTAAAAAGCAGGGATACAGTATGAGGTTCAAATATCCCCCGAAAGGCAATTTTGCTGCAGTCCTCGATTTCAAGCGATAAAGAACAGAGGTTAGAATTGGAAATCTAAAAGGAGTAACCTTTGTGGGAGGAGAATGGATGTTCGTGCGCTCGTTTTACTAATTTCTAATGACACTCAAAAGTTACGATTAATATTATCCAGCACTGTCATATTGTTTCTTGATGCCAAAAATCTGCCTTTTTAATTCTTTTTAAACGCATATCATGTATGTAAGCCTTTATTAGTGAGTCTGGAAATGTTTTTTCAGTTTAATTTTCTCAACAGTAAACATTTAATGAAGGTGCGATTTTTAAAGGCAATTTATCTACCTGTCAGTCTGTCTGATATGTACAGTTGTTATAAACAAAGGCTTATTTGTGTGGTATATATGTTTGTTATTTTGGACCTTTAAGTTTGTTGTTACTTTCTTATACAGTTTAAGTATGGGAGCGGCATTTAGATAATCCCCATGACTTGTTTGTGTATCTCACAATCGATATTATAGGAATACATATGTTGAAAACAAATTACTTTCATTTGGCTTCCCATAAAAAATATCGTACATGAAGATGTAGATAGAAAATATGAAATGAAGAAACATAACGAATGAGATTAATGTATTGACTTTTAATTTTTTTTTACTTTGTTGCATACAATCTTTTTAAAGAAAATATTGTTTTGATGAATTTGTCAATATTGTAATACATAGAGGTCGGAGGTTAATATTTGGAAAACTAAGATTAGTATCAAATCTTCGAAGAGCAGTTGGAAACGGCGTACGAAAGGGAAAAGAATAGGAAGATTGTCTGGATAACAACCTCTTTAGTGTGAAAATACTCGACATTTCGGAGTATATGCTTTCTCCTTGCAATGTAAGCAACAACAAAATCGGATACATCTATAAGCAAATAAACTAATGGCGAGGACACTCAAAGAAAGAGATTAAAATGCATGAGAACGATTTGCAATACAAACAAGAAGGGAGTAAATGCTTGATTACCAAATAAACAGTTGTCTGTAGGCTTTATTGAAGTGATGGCTAAAAAGTGATAGGATCTAAGTAACACAAATTGGTAAAACGAAGAAGGCAAATTGGCTTAATGAAATTTTATATACTAGAATTGCATTTGATTGGCAGTGAAATGCAGAAGCCATGGTGAATGAGAGTAGAGGGAGACCTATCAGCACCAATCACCAATCACCATCCAATCACTCCGAATTCTCCGTCCCTCAGCTTTGGCCTCTCAGAACATATTATCGGGGTAATTATTGGCTCAAGTGCCTCCCGAGTATTTGGGAATGTTGATAATGATGAATACTCACCATCTTAAAGAGAGAGTTTGGGAATGTTGATAATGATGAATACTCATCATCCTAAAGAAAGAGTTCTATCGGGGTATGTTTGTGGAAACAAAATTCGAGAGGACATTCTCGTTCACACTTGTATGTTATTAATACTTGCTTATTGCACAATTCAGTTGAAACAATTAACTCTTTTGATAAGTTAGATAGTGCATATTCATGAAACAAGAAACAATGGGAAGTGAAGCCATTCATCGTCATCGAGTGTGGAAAGCTTTCCTACGACACAACAATACAGTGTTGATTAGTTCAATGATAAATTATTTGTTACCTTGTTAATATCCTTCAAAACATTTGTTTAATTATTTTTTCAAATTAAAATCAGTGAAAATACGGAAATACTTTTTCATTTCACGTAATGAAAAAACCCAAGATGGCGGACATATATATATATATAAAGCATAGAACTCCTTTTGGAGAACTATTGTAAACGCAAATTGACTTGTAGGGGGGGGGGGGGGGGGGGGGGGGGGGGGGGGGGGGGGGGGGGGCTATAGTCCATGTAAAAGAAGCATAACACAATGGAGCTGACACAGTCGGTAATATTTTGATGACTTAGATTTGATAATTTGACTGTATAATTCACAGGATAATAAAAAAAATGAGACGTGAATCCATTCATTGACGCGACGAATGTGGAAAGCTTTGCTACGACTAAACATGACGTGCTATTCAGTCTAAGGGTACATTATGCGTTAGGAATGTAGAAAGCTTTGCTACCACTAAACATGACATGCTATTCGGTCTAAAGGTACATTATGCGTTAGGAATGTGGAAAGCTTTGCTACGACTAAACATGACATGCTATTCGGTCTAAAGGTACATTATGCTTTAGGAATGTGGAAAGCTTTGCTACGACTAAACATGACGTGCTATTCAGTCTAAGGGTACATTATGCGTTGGGAATGTAGAAAGCAATGCTACCACTAATAAACATGACATGCTATTCGGTCTAAAGGTACATTATGCGTTAGGTATGTGGAAAGCTTTGCTACGACTAAACATGACGTGCTATTCAGTCTAAGGGTACTTTATGCGTTAGGAATGTGGAAAGCTTTGCTACGACTAAACATGACGTGCCATTCGGTCTAAAGGTACATTATGCGTTAGGAATTTGAATATATACTAGCAATATGTATGTTTTATTTATCAAAACTGTAAATTTAGTAAAGCTATAACGTGTTACTCATTTACTCCCAACTAACTTATTATGTTACTAACTGAACATTGAACATTGAACTCATATCAAGCTTAAACCTCGGTCCCAACCCACCGTGCGTGTTTTTGTCCGTACGTTTTTGGGGAGGCCACGTTTCTGAAAAACGTGGGGAGGAAGTGGGAAACGCAGGGAAAGAGCAAAATCAACGCACGTCAGACGCAAGGTGTAAGTACCACTGTGTATCATCGTACACCGGGTGTAGAGAGGTGTACATCGATGATATGTTTGTAGAGAGGGGGAAAATAGCTACATTTTCAGCTTTATTTGGAAATAACATCAAGGACAGATAATTATCACAATAAACTTTGCCTTGAATGATTTCCTTTTGCGTATACGATAAAGAACAAGATTGCTAGTGGGTTATTATATATACGTATATGATTGTATTTTCGCTTTGCTCAGTCTGGAGATTGCATTTTGAGTGGAATATGTTCACACATTTTGATCATGTCTTAAAAAATATATGTTACTTTCTGATTCACTCACATGAAAAATGTCGTTACTAAGCATCATATTTACCTAACACAGCGTGAATTCTACTAATATGCTATTCAAGTTCGGGGTTTTTTCAGTCTGTAAAACATCGGTGTGGATTTTCCTTTGTGTACAGTTTGTAGATATTGTGTGTACCGTTGGTAGTATTTTTACGGAATAAAATTATCTGTATCATCCGTATCCTTCATTTCCAGGTCTCAAAGGGATGACAAATTATATATTCATTATGTATATTTTATAAGAACTGTGAAAAGGAGGATATAATTTATGACATTATCACCCATGCCTTTAACACACCATGAAAGAGAAATCGTGATTCTGAAAAGATTGAGTGGAGGCAAAAAACCTTTCTTTTCAGAATAACATCAGAAATATGTTCTTAACAGGGGGAGAAACATATTCAATCAATGTAGACCAAGAATCTGTCCGATTTTGCAGATTACACTCCTCCAGGGTATGATTGAACACTTTTTTACACGGTGATCACTTCCCTCTTGTAAATATTCCTGACTCAAATAACCACAATACTGTTATAGTTAGATATTCTATGAACAATGCAGCATAGACTTCAGTAACTGAAGCTCGCTTGCGTCCTGTCGAAAGTACTTAAAGTCGTGTCATAACACAGATCCGTTACTCGCTAAACTGGAATGGTTCCATTAGTCAAATACTACAATCGGTACATTTCGGCGGAGCAATTAATCAGAGCTCAAACAGACATGGTCAGAAGCGTATACAAAATAAAGATAATAATAAAATATAATTGGGTAACAAAGGATAATTCTAGCAATCGGTCTTCTCTCTATTGTCACATCAAATGAGAGAGAAAGAGTGCGAGAGAGAGCATATATATATACAATGGAAATTACTCTTACACAGAAAAGAAGCGTTGATGTGTTATTGCTTGTTATTATGCCTTTCTCATTAAGGTAAAGGCTTTAACATGCAAGTAAGCACAGGTAACTCTAGATCATTGATGCCTACGCGAGTTTTCCAAGACAGGGAATCGAACGCACGGCGTGAATGTTTACAAAACTCTTATTAGATCCAATTAAGTTCATAAGGTTGTAGCCATTATTAAATACTGCTCCTTACTCATCTGATTCTGATGACTGTGACCCAGTGGATACAGATGTTGAAAAAAGGATGATGTCATATGGATTACACAATTGTCCCCTTGTGTGACAGGACAGTTAAAAGAATATTGACGATTACAACAAATATATGTCGTTCATTGTTGTCAGCTGACTAGTTTCCGATCTGGAATACCACACTTTTGCTGTTTTAACTGATGTGATCTGGTATTATATTATTTCGTTGACATATTTTGCAACGAAACCAATCATATTATTTCGTAGTGCAAATCTGGCCATCAATGAGTCATCAGTGTGTTGTTGTTTTTTTCAAAAGTGCCGGAAACTAATAAGCCTATTTCGAGGGAAGCTCATGATAACATACACGTACATTTATATGGAACATAACCTGTAAGTGATGCAGAAACCATATGTTTTACGGGAAGAGCTGCTTTAGTGTGTCAGAAATGTTTTGTTCGTTACTTATGTAATTCTACAAGCGGTATATCAACTGAAAATACAATTGGTACAGCGAAGCAGCAATTTATGAAACAAACGGTACACAACGAAAGGAAAAAACAACATACAGCTCTAGAAAAAAAATGAAACCATTTCCCAGGCATGGGTTCTTTTCTGCAGGGGTCAATTTATGCATACCAGTGAATTTTATTGAAAAATTGTATATATTTTTGACAAATGTTCATGTAAAACATCTCTATCGCATAATTTTTTTCGATAGGGTCGATGAGCAAAGCAAAAGCAAGTTTTGGACTATTTATATATGCCGCAGTACACTAAAACAGCCTCCCGCATTCACAAAATGTATTTTTTCCTAATGTATTCATTACTGTGTACAAAACTTAATAAGAAATAGGATAAACCGGCTGTTACATACAGTGCCGGACAAAAGTTATGGGAGTAAAATTGCAGTATTCGGAGTACAGTTGGGTCGTGATTGCGTTATTCCTGCGACAGGATCGCGGCAGTCTCCCGCCAAATTAGCGTTTCGATAATTGCGAGATGATTGCGTTAATGTAGGCAGAGCTATTCCGATGCGTCCAGGTCGCAAATTAAGCCGCTAAGAGCTGATTGGTCTACTACTGTAGTGGGCGGTCGTAAAGATGAAATGTGCCTTTACTGTCAAGTGATTGCTGAAGTTGTCGTTGCTTCACGTCGAATGAATACCATAGTGTTATGTTGTGGAATTTACCGGCGGTAACATTTCTCACTTTACACAGTTTGTATGAGATAATGTTATGTTATAGTGACAAAGTGACACAAATTCAACATATGTGTTTACTTTATTTTAAATACGACATAAAATAACTAAATTGTGTTTAAAAACCAGCCATTAAAAGGTATCATAAAGGTATCATAGGTATATAAAGGTATCATATATATATATATATATATATATATATATATATATATATATACGAAAAAACGAAAACGGTAAGAAGCAGAATATCGATATATATATTTAAACTGTATAATGGTAACAGACTGACGTCTTTAAACATACTTCTTACAGTTATTTTAAAAAAATAAATTTTGCAACATCAACTATAGAAAATAGATTATTAGATATGTTCGTAAAAGTGTACGTTTGGGGATCTAAATAATTAAAACGATGATCTGAATAAAACTCCATTCTGACAGGTACCAACTTCCAAACGCAAGGCATAACTCTTGCCAGTCTGCATTACTGGGTGATTTAACCCTTGCAGTATTTCCCTCGCTTCGTTGTGCCAAGATAGTGCATCGCTGCACCTGAAATGCGTAGTGGGCCCGGATTTCCAGGCACAGGTTTCTTAAGGAAATACTGCAAGGCCTAAATCAGTCAGTAATTGAGACTGGCAAGAGTTATGCCTTGCATTGGGAAGTTGGACAGGTACTAAAGGTTTATCAGTTTAATGGTATTACTCACATTACAACAACCACTATTGACTTTAATGTTTCTTTTATTGTGGACAAAATTGCTTTGTTACACTGGTAGATGACGCTCCTGTCATATCACACAGTTTCTTTTTCTGATACATTGTCTATTTTCTTATCAGACATTTAGCGGTACAATCCTTTTTTCCCTGTGTATATTTCCCCACGGTAAAACAATAGTGTGGCATGTAGATGGATTAATGTTAGTATAGTGTTTCTCCAAGTACATACATGTGTATAGGGTGTGTATGTTTGTATATTATACATTTCCTTCAAGTAGATATCTTACAAAATATGATATATAATTCTGTGTTTATTTACTTGTAATAATTATAGTTGTACTTGTATATAATTCGTATAATATATATTATAGACTATAATATAGAATATAATACACGGTGTTTTGACTGGTTGCACGGAACTGTAAGACACTTGTATCTTCCGTATTGCCCAAAGGCACCGGTACCCCTATGCTCATTGCATCACCGTGTCTACCAACTCCCATTCAAATGGCGATTTAATCACATCAATGGATACCGCCGTGTCGGACACGCGTACCGGCACACTTGTTGATCTCGTGATCTACTTCGAATATCACGAAGAAGAAGAAGAAGAAGAAGAAGAATTGTTTATTTACGTCTCACCATATATACATATAAAACGTTTACATAAAAAAAATGTGTACATAAAAGTATATATGCCACTCCTATGGAGTTATGAGAGACAAATAATGATATAAAAACAAAAATTGGCAAGTTAAACATTTTACAGGATAAAACAATATAAATAAATCACGTTACGTCTCTCATAACCCCATAGTGGATGGCTCGATGTTCTACCTGTTTCAATAAATGTACATATTTATAAAAATGCAATCGAGGTGAGATTTGAATAAAATATCTGTCTGTAAACGTTCGTGACCATTAGGAAAACAATTTAGTTACTGACTTGAGACTTTTAAATTCAATTCCTCATCATTATTGTGTACACTCAGTCATACCGAAGTTTGTTAAGAAATTTAAATAAACAATGCAAAAATTATATAACGCCTGCCCTCATTTTTAAATGCTTGTTGACTAGTTTATTTTGTTTCTGTAGTGTATGTAACTTTTTCTGTTCTATAATCGTCACTCATTTGTTTTAGTATGTGGGTGTAGGGAGATTTCTTCCTTGTTTACCGATCCCGTCATAATAAATACCTTGAAACCAATAGTTATGTTAATTACATGAGATCAATCCTTTGAAGTTTGTGGGAAGGTTACGATTTGTCTTATCATGCATTACGTAGTGCAATATATATACAAATATAATGAAATACACACATGACTTTAACTGTAGAAAGTAACTTTTAAAAACGGCAGTTCGTTTATATTTAATTTCTCCTATACTATTTGTTTGTGTGGTTACCATCTGCTTCTTGTGTTGTAGCTAGATAACGGTTGGTGGGTAAACATTAAGTCCCCCCCCCCCCCCCCCCCCCCCCCCCCCCCCCATCCTGTAGATGAGCCTTGTGGGGTAGTTATACCGCTAAAACTGATTATTCATTGGCCTCTTTTGTTTTCAATTTGTGACCTTGTGACACTTAAACAAACTTGTCTGTCTGCATGCCTGACTATAGCGAATTAAGCATATTATCTTTCTCTGTGTGTGTATTACGAGGGAGACACCGTTCACTCAAAAACGTTATGTAATATAAAGACACGAGGTGGTAAATTCACTCAGGCGTAGATTAACCGTTACGCCCGGGCCGCCCTTGTCGCAAACCGTCGCATTTGGTGTCGGCCATAACCTCTCATTATCATAATTAAACCAGAGACGTATATCCATCTAATTCCTTGTCTAATTTATTGATTAAACAATTGATATCGGCTCTTAAAGGTACATCCATTGTGGTTTTTTTGGGTCACATATGCTAAACGTTGTGTTCTAGATTGTGTTATGTTATCGGGAAGTACTGACTGTTGCCGAAAATTGCCATTTTGATCTTAGTCTACTTAGTATATTGACGATATGAAGCTAAAAGTAGTGATTTCTAATCGAAAACCGGACAATGTACCGCGTGTGGCGCGCGCCAATGATTTAAACGTTATTATTGAATCTTATTTATAACAGACAAACTGATTAGGGTTGATCATGTTTAATAGGTCATATAACTACTGTGCATGTAAATGGGACGTTTAGTTTTGGTTTCTGCATATGCATAATGATGTTACTCTATTTTAATTGGAAACAAGTAATTATGATATACTTGGTTATTCGGGATAAATATGCAAGCCGAGTAAATTTATTTGCACTGTAAACAGCACATATGGTATGTTGGATCGTATTAAAGCTTAATAAAATTTAAGGAAAAACAATGGATGCAGCTTTAAAATCATTACCATAAAAACGACCTTGTGCTGAAAACATTTCGACATGTTTCAAATAAACAACCTGTAGAAATATTGTCTTGATATTTTCCCAAATATATGACGATACACAAGTCGAATGAAACATTTCAAATCTATAGACTGAATGTAACCGAAAACGAAAGAATTTGCATTTGGAATTTGGAATCACTAGACCATTGACTTTTTTCGGGATTTGAACTTACTTTCTCAGCGTAAGGCACCAAGCACCAGCACTGACTGTACCAACAGTTTACCAATCGGTAACCGTGACCTCGATCAACGTATCGCTTGATGACAAAAAATATCAACACTACATGTAAATAGAAGAGCATCACTAGCAGTTTGAATGTAAGAAATATTTTGTTTTTAAATGGCTTTTCTTATGTTTGGATAAATCAAGATGTTGGTGAAAAACATGTATTTTTGTCAATGTTTAAGCAACGTATAAAAGACATTTTTATCCAGAAGTGGTCTGAATCAATTTATTCATCCAGCTTCCTCAGCCATTATTCCTATTGTAAATCAGTTTTTGGGCCTGAAAAATACATCAGTGTCCTTAATGATAAATCACTTTTAAGAAGTTTCTGTAAATATAGAATATCTCTACATGCCTTAAAAATCCAGTGTTTAAGAAAAGATAATAATACTCTGAACGATTTCATGTTTCACGATAACATGTTCATACTGTTCTTCAGGCCAAACTGAAGATGAATATCATATTCTGTTAATCTGTGAAGCCTTTTCCGAATGCAGGAATAAGTTTTTTAAATGCGTTAATATTAACCAACAAACGATGTACAATCTTCTAAATGCAAAAAGTGCTGATGTCATTCAAAATGTTGCCATATTTATAAAACGTTTGATGTACCTTATGAAATCTTATGTAAAATTGTCTTCAAAGTCACGTGACCAAATTGTTCTTATATAATTTCAACTGTACTATGGGCCACTGAGCCTTACACGCTGAATAAACATGTCTGTCTGAACGAATGACGATGCGTTTGTTTCACACACTATTGGAAAATCAAATTTTATATATTACTTGTGACAGAGAGTTAGACAGTTAGTTTATTAAAGTGCAACGCATATAACTCATTGTACAATATATAGCACAAAGTATTAGTAAATGCCAAGCCAAAATGACTTATGAGACACATGTTACGTTTTAAAACATACTATCCACAAACTCATGTCATATTGAGCGAGACAATAAACCCGTCGAGACGCAACGAAGACGAATAAGCAAACTGCTTAAAACAAGGGACGGGTTGTGTATTGAAAGTGGGTTGTGTATTGAAAGCGTGTATTCAGTCGCTAGTAATAAATGATATACCGGATTACGTAACATACATGTAGGTAGTCGCGCGTTTATCACAATACGTGACCCACTGGTCACCCACTGATCAAGCGTAATTAAATATATTTACGATTTGCTAACACTCATGTAGGTGTTATGTACATTGGTAGTGTCAGCGACGGTAGGCCTACGCTTTTATATTGCGGTTTTATTCACTTAATTGGAGGCAAATTTACTTATACATGGAAGTTCACAAACTATGTGCATATGCGCTGTTCATAAACTAGGGTAATTATCTGAACGGTTCAAGTATTGGACCTTGATATTCTGAGTCTATTTGGATTGCTTAAGACGCGCGATAATAAAATACTTTGTGTTTTTATTGTCATTTTCTTTAAAGTCGTACCGACAATATACTTCCTTTACTTTGATCTTCGAATGTAGATATAATTGCATCAGCCAATTATTTAATCTACATGATTTGATACATGTCGCACTTTTTGGATACATTGTGTAAAGGATACAAGCATCTCAACTTCATTACACAGTTATTGGTATTTAAACTTGTGTTACAGATCATTCAGCATGTACATGTATCTCGTTTTTTTTCTGTCACAGAGCAACAATCCCTTAATCTACCTAAACTCCCATTCTTCTAGCCCCAATTCTTCACTAGTGATTTCGTTTTAACTCATATACACGCAGTGCTCTGTTAGCGGAAATATAGGTACGCTCTCATACTAAAGTAATACAATTGAATCGGTTATGTTAATGATGTCTGAATGGATTAAAAAAATCAAGGATATAACATGTCCGGCTATAAATGTAAATGGAAAACGCCGTTTTAGTGTATGGTGACATGTTAATATAAATATTCGTTTATTAAAATGGTCATGTCAACTGTGTATTGATTTTTTTAAAAACAATCTATTTAAAATCTCAATATAAAATCACACTGAACTAATGTTGTGTACATTTTAGATCAAATGTCATAGGGATCATGTGAATAAAAATTCATAGTTTATTCATAAAAGTATACATACAAAATTCCACTTAGAAGTGTAAATATATTCTCTAAACAAACTAAGAAACCGAAGCAACAATAGTCCACATACATACAGTATCTACTATCTAGATAAAATTATTTACATTCGTCACACATCTATCGAAATGCAATAAACATCATACATGTAAATCTTTATAATGTACAGTAATAGTTATCTACATGTATCTTATAGACATGCATACATGTATTTGGGAATACATATTTGAACCTTGAATGTATATATGCGTGTCTTTTTACAGATTAATATAACCTGTCAAATTTACCTCAAACTAAAATCCAATATCTTGAAAGTGTTTTGTTTGAAAGTACATTTATTATCATTGAAAGATTACTACATGTATGTTAACGGTTTTGATGTATGCATCTGCCTGTATAATTAATTACACACTTCATAAACGGGAGCGAAATTAGATAAGCCAACAGTTTAATCAAATCCACTAACATACAGAAAGAAACATCCCCGAAAGAAGACTTAATTTAATGTGTTTATGACAAATGATAAGAAAAGACAGTCCTGTGGGGTTTTGATACTTTACTCCCACATAACGATGTAAATGTAACGACGTCCTTACCAAATATGTAATTGATAATGTTAATAGAAATATAAATAAAGGTATATCAATCCATATTGTTGTATAACATTCTTCAATTGAAATGAAATATGATTATGGCTTCGGCGAATCGTTCCTGAGATGCTTGGTGATTATATCATCAGCAGTGAAATGCATTTGCCGTTATGGAAATAACCCTTCCGACGTCAGTTCTGTATATTTATGCAATTCTAAATGAACACAATCAATATATAATACAACTTTACAGCATACTGTATCACTTTGAAAATCAAGTCTCATTTCGTTTCCTGATCATCAAAGTGATCAGTTCTAATTTTACCCACAAGCATCGTCAAAACAATATACATCATATAAGGATTTTACCGGAGTTCAAAACCGGCTTCAGGGGAATACCCGACCCACAGCTTCCCCATACCACACAGACACCTACACAAAATATGTATCCGTTATCATATCCAAGCAGTTTACTTTTACAAGAACAATACTAAACACTACACAATATGTACACACTGTGTCACTGAATATAATTCTAAATACACTATTATGTGGACGACAATATTCAAACTTTATATAAAGTGAATTTCCCCAATGCAATTGCATGTGTTTACAGGAATGCAAATCTCTCCAATCGCGTTTACCTCACAATAACAGTGAATAAGAAAATTAGTTTATTACAAACTGTCTCACTTTGTTACATAATCGGACAGGCGTACATTTGTACATGTACATGTAGGACTTTTGAGACCCACAAATAAACAATAAATTCGTTATTAAGATAAATATCACTATATCTTTAGTTTATTGAGTCAGCCATCCATCCATTACCATCTTACGCACATGTCAATTTATGGCCTCAATATCATTGATCGCAATAATCACGAGCGCGTACATGTAAGCCCCGCCCTCCCGGTAGCCACTGAACCGCTCAGTCGACCCGTACTGCAACTCTGCCACTCTCTTACTGCGATAGTAGCGTAGAAATCACGGGCCAGTCCTGCGAGCCGACTGCATTCCCGTTGCGATAATACATGTAGTGCAGTAATTTCACTTTCAGACTGCAAGACAGGGGAAGTGACTTTTGTCCGGCACTGTACCGTGTGTTTTGTTTTCTACTCCTCTCTACAATCATATCATCGATGTACACCTCTCTACTTCAGGTGTACGATGATACACAGTGAGTACGTTGCCCGCACGAAACGCCTGGCCGTGATCTGCTTCGTGCATCGTACGTTGCGCACGTGGTAAGTGCGTTGTAAGTGCTTACAACGTATTGCACCTTGCGTTTGGCTTGCGATTGCCACGTTCACGTACGGATACCGTACTTACATGTGCTGCACACGCACGATGTTCTTACTTACACGCACTGTGTAAGTGCGTGCAAGTACCATGAACTTAAGTTTTTCAGGCCGATTTCAGGCAGCCAGGTGGTAGGGGTATAGGGCGACCGTCAGGGGTTCTCTCTCAGTGATGCTGCCTCAAAATGCCGCCCATTCAACTCAGAGACTCCCGCTTCTGATGCTGTAAGAGCAGCTTCAAATGGCAGGTGCATAATAACTGTAAGAATCAGTGCGCACAACGTACGTTGTAATTGCGGAGCATGTACTTACTCGGCACTGGCAACGTGAGTGTTGCATGCTCATTTGTCAGTTGAACTGGGGAAGTGCCGAGTAAGCACGGACGACGCACTGGCAACGCAGTAGCAACGTTCGGAGCACGCACGTGTTAAGTGCGTCGTCCGTGGAGTATGTGTCCATGTGAAAACTTAAAACACTCACAGAGTCCGTGCGTTGTGCACACATTAGAGTGCAAGCACGGAAGTCGTACGTGTGAAAAATACGCAGTCGCACGCAGCTCGCACGCAGTGAAAGTTCTGCATGCACTAAAAGCGCTACGGCGTGTTGCGTGCTCCCAAATCCGTACGGTGTCGGTACTTAAAACGTACGGCTACCACTATTTTACCTACGTTTTTGCACGTAGACACCACGCACTTTCAAGTACGGCGGGTTGTGACTGACGCTTAAAGAGCCATCAAGGATGTTGATGAACGTATAGGAAAATTGCCAAAAATCTATCCCCGTGAAATATATACACTTAATTTTTCCCAAATTTGTTCGACCCAAAATAAACCGAGAAATTGCACTAATTAGTGAAAGCGTTTTTCAGTCTAAATATAGATCCAGTCTATTATTTTCAAGCGCAAAGCATCGTGGTCTAGCTCACACACTGTAAACAAAGACACGAAAGAATAACAAAGTTTATATGAGCAATGAAAGAAATTGAAATATATAATTTTTTGCCGTTATTTATTTACCATTTCATTTGATTATGTATTCGTTACAGAAATTGGAATAATTGTTTTACCAAACTATTTATTTTGCTTGAATTATATATTAAATGAGAGTAAACGTTTGTCATAATTTGCTGGTCTTATCTCAATAAGAAGTACATTAAACAGGCCATAATTTGTATATTCTCAGGACATTTAGAAACATTGTTTATAAAGCAATCATCACATTCAGTAATGTGTGACAAGGGTAACTTGCAAGAGAAGCACGTGTAGCGCGTGCAGCACATGGGTTGTTATGGCGACTTACGCTAGAGACGAGTCTTCACGCTTCGGAAGCGTTTGCTGTTGTGCAGTACGTTATACACAATAAAGGGGATTCTGTTTATATGACGTCAGGGCCGTGTTTAAGAGGGGTTTCAAAGTAATCGCTCAATTAGCGATTACTTTTAAACCTCTCTTGACCGTGATTGCTCAATGTAGCGCTACGTAGCAAGGCGAGCAAACTTCGAGGAATTTGCACTGTGTCGTTCAAGAGGGAAGAAGCGCTCATTGAGCGCTACATTGAGCGATCAATGAGCGCTACTAAGCGCTTCATTTTGTTGAACAGCCGGCTGATACCCTTAGCGCGCGCTACTGGAAGGGATACTTCTCTTTGAAACCAAATTTAATTACATTGTCGTGATATGAAAATTATTTATCACATGTCATGTTGTAGATAACAAGTTTCTCTGGCGATTGACGTTAAAAGTTTATTTTCCAAAAAACATTTGTTATTTGAAACACAAACATCCTTGATGGCTCTTTATGACCTATCGAGAAGACGTAAGCCAAACGTGTAGTTGATAACGCCTGAAAAATGCACATACGTGCACATACATATGCGTTAAACTCGGAAATATATTTCATACCCTCTGTTGTTGAAGAATGGAATTCGTTATCAGAATAACTTTTTAAAAAAGCGATAAATACTGCTATCTATAACAAATACCACTGCGATCCCAATTTTGGACATATATTTACTCGGATAGTTAACTTCAAACTTCGTCTAGGGTGTAATGACCTCAATTATGATAAATTTAATATGCCTTTCTAGGATCACATGTTATATAATACTTGTGCATTATATCTATAAGAACATTTAAACGTCTCGGGATGTTGGCCACCCCTAATGGTCTGGTAGGAGATACACAAACAATTAAGTGAGGGTCGGTACATGATAATTAGTTAATGGTCATTCCCGCCACCTGTAATTACATCAACACGCGAAAAAAGTTACATAATTTGCATTTGTTAAGTCCCACCTAAACATTCTCAATAACTTTACCAAGCGCTATTAGTTCATGGTCGAGAATGTCATCTGATCGCAGATAAATTTGCAGTGTAATGCACACAGATCGGAAACAAGTGTGTTCATGTTGTCACTCTATCGAAGTCTGACTTCATTGGCGTTCTCGTAACACCTAGCTGCTGGGTCAGTGGCGTTGAACCGGTAATTAACTAACTTTTGGCGTTAATGAGTTGACCGAATACACATGTTACGTAATACCGAGAGGGACGCAGTAGGGTATTCTGAGAGTCAATACACAAGTCTGATATATCACTTAAACCTCGTTGCATTAGTACATTATTCTATCGTTATATATATGTAACCTGCAATCAGGTGTGAATAAATAATAAGTCATGGTGAATGATGTAATGTGGGCAAAAGCGTAGTCAAAAGACCTAACACATACTGTGTCTGAAACATCCACCTTTATCCAGACATTAGTGTTCAACTTTTAAAAAAGTCATTAGATAGAAACTTCATCAACGCAATTCATATTCCAAGAGTCAACATTTCGCAAAGGTGAATATGTTATAGGAGAGTATATTGTGGAAACGTCTTTTTTTTTAAATACTACATATCTATAATCACAATATATGTTTTAGGGGAAGGACACTTGATAATTTTCTTTTTCAAAGTCAACATTTTATATAAGTTAAACTTTCGCAAAAGTCAATAAATATTTTCAGTCATCATTTTACTAAAGTCAATATGTGATCAAAGTCAACATTTCACTAAAGTAAATATGTGATCAAAGTCAACATTTCACTAAGTTCAAAAAATCTTTTTCAAAGTCAACATTTTATATAAGTTAAACTTTCGCAAAAGTCAATAAATATTTTCAAAGTCATCATTTCACTAGAGTCAATATGTGATCAAAGTCAACATTTCACTAAAGTCAATATGTGATCAAAGTCAACATTTCACTAAATTCAAAATATCTTTTTCAAAGTCAACATTTTATTTAAGTTAAACTTTCACAAAAGTCAATAAATATTTCCAAAGTCAACATTTTATCAAAGTCAATACTTGATCAAAGTCAATATTTCACTTAATTCAAAATATCTTTTTCAAAGTCAACATTTTATTCAAGTTAAACTTTTACAAAAGTAAAGAAATATTTCCAATGTCAACATTTCACCAAAGTCAATATGTGATCAAAGTCAACATTTCACTAATTCAAAAAATCTTTTTCAAAGTCAACATTTTATTTAAGTTAAACTTTCACAAAAGTCAATAAATTTTTCAAAGCCGACATTTCACCAAATAAATACTCGATCATAGTCAATACTTCATCAAAGTCAATATTTCACTTAATTCAAAATATCTTTTACAAAGTCAACATTTTATAGAAGTTAAACTTTTACAAAAGTCAATAAATATTTTCAGAGTCATCATTTCACTAGAGTCAATATGTGATCAAAGTCAACATTTCACTAAAGTCAATATGTGATCAAAGTCAACATTTCACTAAATTCAAAATATCTTTTTCAAAGTCAACATTTTATTTAAGTTAAACTTTCACAAAAGTCAATAAATATTTCCAAAGTCAACATTTTATCAAAGTCAATACTTGATCAAAGTCAATATTTCACTTAATTCAAAATATCTTTTTCAAAGTCAACATTTTATTCAAGTTAAACTTTTACAAAAGTAATGAAATATTTCCAAAGTCAACATTTCACCAAAGTCAATAGGAGATCAAAGTCAATATTTCACTAAATTCAAAATATCTTTTTCAAAACCAACATGTCACCAAAGTCAACATTTTATATAAGTTAAACTTTCGCAAAAGTCAATAAATATTTTCAAAGTCATCATTTAACTAAAGTCAATATGTGATCAAAGTCAACATTTCACAAAATAAATACTTGATCAAAGTCAATATTTCACTTAATTCAAAATATCTTTTACAAAGTCAACATTTTATTTAAGTTAAACTTTTACAAAAGTCAATAAATATTTTCAAAGTCAACATTTCACTAAAGTCAATATGTGATCAGAGTCAACATTTCACTAAAGTCAATATGTGATCAAAGTCAACATTTCACTAAATTAAAAAAAAACTTTTTCAAAGTCAACATTTTCTTTAAATTAAAGTTTTACAAAAGTAAATAAATATTTTCTCAGTCAACATGCCCCAAAATAAATACTTGATCAAAGTCAAAATTTCACTCAACTCAAAATATCTTTTACAAACTCTACATCTTCCACCAAAGTCAATAAATATTTCAAAAGTCAACATGTCACAAACATTATATTTCCAAAATCAATATTTCATCTAACTCAATGTATATTATTAAAATCAATATTTCATTTAAAACTTCACCAAAGTCAATAAAATAGAATTATAATATTTCATAAATTCATTGTTATCAAAACTGCCTTCATGACTTATCCTACCACCCTTTTCCATATATTTCCATTGGAGAAAAAAAAATTCATTGGAAAAAAAATTCCTTTGGAAAAATTGAAAAAAATAATTTTAACCTGTAAATTCGGACTCGACCGGATTTCAAAAAGATAAACCGGAGAGCATTGTAACAAATGTGGAAAGCTTTGCAACGACTAAACATGACTAAACTATTCAATCTAAGGGTACATTATGTGTTACGAATGTGGATATACTAGTAATATGTATGTTTTATTTATCAAAACGATGTAGATTTAGTAAAGCTATAACGTGTTACTCATTTACTCCCGGATTTACACAGTTTGCACAGCGTTTTGTAAGTTTATACCTCCATGAACTTAATAAATTTTGAAGTCAACTCTTAAATGAACCGCGACCGGTAACGTCACAACTATGTTGCTATATATTGAAACCTTATATTGGTATTTTCTTTATTAACTGGTCTAACAAGGAAGTAAGATGAAATTAGGTGATAACCAATTGACATGGCGTTTCGAAACTCTACTATATATAAAGCTAATTATGATTAGACACCCTTGTAGACAGTCCATTTCAGTTGGTTTTGGCAGAAAGCCTCTGTTACGAGGAATGAGGTACGTCTCTTCATGTTTATTCCTTAGTTTATGAGAACAGAGACGTGAGTTCATACAATGATATCTTAGAAACTTTATTGCAACTGATATTTTACATTCCGTTTTCGGTGATTTAGTTGATATTCGTTGCTAAAAAGTAAATTTGTGTTGTAATCAATTTGACTCGTTAAAATGTGACCGTGCTTGTTAACTACTTGTCTGGAGTAAATGGATTGAAATGTATCATTAAATACTCTGTACACACTTTAAAAAGGTGAATGTTTGGAATTAAATTAGTCATGAGCGTTCCATGGATCATGTCTACAAAATCTTTGTTATACGGTAACTTTGTTAAATAAGACTTGAATAATGTAGTTTAATGTAAACTTTATAATTTAAATATATATATATATATATATATATATATATATATATATATATATATATATATATATATATATATATATATATATATATATATATATATAATATATATAAGTGAATTGCCTAGATATTTGAAGTCCCTCGGTCGACATGGCCGTTGAAAGATGAGTGCTCATTGGTTAAAAAGCAGGGATACAGTAGGAGGTTAAAATTTTCCCCGCAAGGGAATTTTGCAGGAGTCCTCGACTTAAAGCGATAAAGAATAGAGGTTAGGATCGGAAATCTGAAGTGAGTAACTTAATAGAGGTGTTACCAACCGTTGAAAGTTAACCTCATAGCATGTTAGTTTTCAACATTTAGTAAGACCTGTTTTCCAATCTAATTGTAAGTCCTAACTCCAAATAACGTCAATCTCGAGTTCAGTTCGGTACTCAGAAATGTCCAATTTTAAAATTTGCATAGTTGACATTGCGGGAATCGAACCCGTAACCCTCCGATTTCTATTCCACTAGATTGGTGATCATGAGAAGGTTGTTTGTTGGTATATAATTTATGAAATGGTGGTAAATGTTGAATGAACGAACGGACATTTCTTATCTTTTTCGCAGCACCCATTCCACAATGGAATTTAATCGGTGCATTCTTCTGTTATTGATGGTCTCATCCACAGTATTGGCAGGTATGTTAATGATAATATCATCTATAATAGGTGAAAAATGTATAACATTTATCTATCTTATCATGCAAATAAACTTATATCTGTTCTCTCCAGTTCATCGACATGACATGTTTATAACGTCATTTGTGTTTCCCTACAGTATATTTTTCTATTTTTCAATTTGAAAAATGTAAATAAATTAATATATGTTCACTCAAGTTTATCGAATTAAAACTTAATTGACACATTTTTAAGTTGTAATACTGATTACAATTTGTTGGTTGTTAGTTTAAAAAATAGTAAGAATTAAAACTTATGTGTCACGTGTTTTTAGTTTCAACACTTATTTCAATTTGTTGAATATTTTAAAAATTAGAAAGAATTAAAACGTATGTGTAACAATTTTTTTAAATTTGAACATTGATTACAATTTGTTGGTTGTTAGTAAAAATTAGTAAGAATTAAAACTTATGTGCCACGTTTTTATAGTTTCAACACTTATTACAATTTGTTGGTAATAAGTAAAAACAGTATACTTTCAACAGACCCATGCAACGAGTACAACCCCATCCCCGACATCCACCGCCGTGATCCGCTATATCAGATGTCTGACGGAGAAGTTCCTATCAACGACAAAACCATTGTTGAAGGCTGGTACGGAGACATGACCTTCAAACTTCTCAACGAGGCCCCAGGACATTTTAAATGTGGAGGACACTTTCCATTATGGAGAAGTGGTAAGCATATGTTAGTATATCATAGTGTGTGTATAGAAACAAATATGTAAATAATGTTTTGTAATTTTTAAAACAAGCCAGCAAATAAGGAGACGAATTGTTGAAAAATTAGTTTGTCACTTACACTCACTCGTAAATATGATCTGTGTATGAGATAGAAAATATGGACAACTGGTCGTTCATCTCTGTTGCGCAAAACATTCACCTGTGGATTGAGTTTGTCATTTTAGGAACAGAACATTCAGATAAAGATATTGTAGTTTTCGGATGTCAAGTTTTAAATTTTGCTCAGTATGTATTGTTCTTGACAAAGATAGCGGCTGAGTCTACTCTAATGTGGGCGCATTCTGTCCGTTAAAGGAACAACTGGCGACGTATGTACCATCTGTATGGAAACAAACTCAGATGTTTGCGCCGAAACATTCCAAATAGAGATGAAGACATGTAACGGCTATGAAGTCTACTATCTGCTGAAACCTGACGTCAATAGAGCCAGCTACTGCTTTGGTAAGATTCCATGGAATACTCAATATATTCATGACGAATAATTATGTTCCTGACGTTGCTTTGGGTCCTTAGGTACACATTGACCAGTTTCATTTTTATCAGTCAGATTGGTCATTCGCGGGGTGTGCAGCTTTATCTGCCAAATATTCATGTTTTTACAAAGAAGATACTAAACGACCTTCCATTTAATACCATTTGATTTGGTATGTAACGAGCTAAAGCGAGTGCGAGTTTAATTTAAAATGGTAGTTTAGTATTATGTTTAATATTATGTTCAAATAAATAAAGCGAAATCGTCGACAGTGTACTGAAACTAAGTCTTCCGCGGGTCATGCACCATTGTAAAGGGGGCACGACCACGTAGACGTCACAACTGCACACTATTGTGACGTCATAATTGAATGTATGACTGCACATACTTTGACGATAACCTTGTGATTCATTGTCGATGCATTTATCTCCTATAAAGAAAAATGCCGATACAATGCTTTCTTTGAGTAAGCTTCGCGTGAGTCGTTCTCTCCGCACAGATGTTAATCTAGTGATATCTTCCCATGAAAGTACTATTCGACTATTTTCTTGTGAGAACCAACGAGAATTCATGTAAATTCAGAACGTGAAATACCTGCTTTATCAAATCACAAATCGCCTTATCTCCCGGACAGTTACGCGAAGAGACGAATGCCCATGACTCAGTGATGCTGATGGGACAATTGGACCAGATTGCCATATTTTCGAAGCTCTCTTAGCGCTAAGACAGTCTTAAGGCAATGTTAATGTATGGCACTTACGACTATCTTAAGAGAGCTTCGAAAATATGGGTCCAGCAGGATTCTTTTTTCATTTGAACTAGAAAACCGACATATTATAAGAACAGAGGATACTTGAAAATAAATGACTTATGTGACCTCTGTGGGTAGAGAATGCATATAAAGAGTAAATTATGTATGTGTGATTCACCATTTAATGACACAGTGTCTTTTGGTCCATTTTCACATCGTTATCAACATTCAAAGGAAAGCTTTATGTTTAAATACATACGTCCCATTGTCTTTTGTTGATAGGCTATAAGGAAACAAATGTTATGCTCTTTACAGTTGAAATTGTGTGGATGAAGATATTTGAATAATCTTTATACGAATATATAATTCGTTTTCACGAAATCAGCTCTTCCTTTCCTCTCCATTTACTTTTTTTCTTCAAAAGATTTACATCTAGATATTTATTTTAAATATTGGATACGATTTGTGATGGCAGGATAGAACATCCCTCAAACTTACGGGTTGAAGTAGCTAGTTCAACCCCTGTACCATACACTCATCTAAGTGTACTCACAGGGAAGTCACTAGTTCGACACCAGGGCCTAGATTTTCGAAGCTCTCTTAGCACTAAGATAGTCATAAACCAATGTTAATGTATGGCACTTACGACTATCTTAGCGCTTAGAGAGCTTCGAAAATATGGGTCCTGTACCATACACTCATCTAAGTGTACCCACGGGGAAGTCACCAGTTCGACCCCTGTGCCATACACTCATCTAAGTGTACCCACGGGGAAGTCACCAGTTCGACACCTGTGCCATACACTCATCTAAGTGTACCTACATGGAAGTCACCAGTTCGACCCCTGTGCCATACACTCATCTAAGTGTACCCACGGGGAAGTCACCAGTTCGACACCTGTGCCATACACTCATCTAAGTGTACCTACAGGGAAGTCACCAGTTCGACCCCTGTGCCATACACTCATCTAAGTGTACCCACAGGGAAGTCACCAGTTCGACCCCTGTGCCATACACTCATCTAAGTGTACCCACAGGGAAGTCACCAGTACGACCCCTGTGCCATACACTCATTAAAGTGTACCAACATTGAAGCCACCAGTTCGACCCCTGTGCTATACACTCATACACTCATCTAAGTGTACCCACAGGGAAGTCACCAGTTCGACCCCTGTGCCATACACTCATCTAAGTGTACCCACAGGGAAGTCACCAGTTCGACCCCTTTGGCATACACTCATCTAAGTGTACCCACAGGGAAGTCACCAGTTCGACCCCTGTGCCATACACTCATCTACGTGTACCCACAGGGAAGTCATCAGTTCGACCCCTGTGCCATACACTCATCTAAGTGTACCCACAGGGAAGTCATCAGTTCGACCCCTGTGCCATTCAATCATCTAAGTGTACCTACAGGGAAGTCATCAGTTCGACCCCAGTGCCATACACACATCTCAGTGTACCTACAGGGAAGTCACTAATTCGACCCCTGTGGCATACACTCATCTAAGTGTACCCACAGGGAAGTCATCAGTTCGACCCCTGTGCCATACACTCATACACTCATCTAAGTGTACCCACATTGAAGCCACCAGTTCGACCCCTGTGCCATACACTCATACACTCATCTAAGTGTACAAACAGGGAAGTCACCAGTTCGACCCCTGTGCCATACACTCATCTAAGTGTACCCACAGGGAAGTCACCAGTTCGACCCCTGTGCGATACACTCATCTAAGTGTACCCACAGGGAAGTCACCAGTTCGACCCCTGTGCCAGACACTCATCTAAGTGTACCCACAGGGAAGTCACCAGTTCGACCCCTGTGCCATACACTCATCTAAGTGTACTCACATTGAAGCCACCAGTTCGACCCCTTTGCCATACACTCATACACTCATCTAAGTGTACAAACAGGGAAGTCACCAGTTCGACCCCTGTGCCATACACTCATCTAAGTGTACCCACAGGGAAGTCACCAGTTCGACCCCTGTGCCATACACTCATCTAAGTGTACCTACAGGGAAGTCATCAGTTCGACCCCTGTGCCATACACTCATCTAAGTGTACCTACAGGGAAGTCATCAGTTCGACCCCTGTGCCATACACTCATGTAAGTGTACCTTCAGGGAAGTCA
Source organism: Gibbula magus (assembly GCA_936450465.1). Lineage (NCBI taxonomy): Eukaryota > Metazoa > Mollusca > Gastropoda > Trochida > Trochidae > Gibbula > Gibbula magus. The sequence continues at coordinate 25,764,133 of OW388295.1, read as the reverse complement.
CCAGTTCGACCCCAGTGCCTTACACTCATCTAAGTGTACCTACAGGGAAGTCATCAGTTCGACCCCTGTGCCATACGCTCATCTAAGTGTACCCACATTGAAGCCACCAGTTCGACCCATGTGCCATACACTCATACACTCATCTAAGTGTACAAACAGGGAAGTCACCAGTTCGACCCCTGTGCCATACACTCATCTAAGTGTACCCACAGGGAAGTCACCAGTTCGACCCCAGTGCCATACACTCATGTAAGTGTACCTTCAGGGAAGTCACCAGTTCGACCCCTGTGCCAAACACTCATCTAAGTGTACCCACAGGGAAGTCATCAGTTCGACCCCTGTGCCATACACTCATCTAAGTGTACCTACAGGGAAGTCATCAGTTCGACCCCTGTGCCAGACACTCATCTAAGTGTACCCACAGGGAAGTCACCAGTTCGACCCCTGTGCCATACACTCATGTAAGTGTACCTTCAGGGAAGTCACCAGTTCGACCCCTGTGCCAAACACTCATCTAAGTGTACCCACAGGGAAGTCATCAGTTCGACCCCTGTGCCATACACTCATCTAAGTGTACCTACAGGGAAGTCACCAGTTCGACCCCTGTGCCATACACTCATCTAAGTGTACCCACAGGGAAGTCACCAGTTCGACCCCTGTGCCATACACTCACGTAAGTGTACCTACAGGGAAGTCACCAGTTCGACCCCTGTGCCATACACTCATCTAAGTGTACCCACAGGGAAGTCACCAGTTCGACCCCTGTGCCATACACTCATGTAAGTGTACCTTCAGGGAAGTCACCAGTTCGACCCCTGTGCCATACACTCATCTAAGTGTACCCACAGGGAAGTCACCAGTTCGACCCCTGTGCCATACACTCATCTAAGTGTACCTTCAGGGAAGTCACTAGTTCGACCCCTGTGCCAAACACTCATCTAAGTGTACCCACAGGGAAGTCATCAGTTCGACCCCTGTGCCATACACTCATCTAAGTGTACCTACAGGGAAGTCATCAGTTCGACCCCTGTGCCAGACACTCATCTAAGTGTACCAACAGGGAAGTCACCAGTTCGACCCCTGTGCCATACACTCATCTAAGTGTACCCACATTGAAGCCACCAGTTCGACCCATGTGCCATACACTCATACACTCATCTAAGTGTACAAACAGGGAAGTCACCAGTTCGACCCCTGTGCCATACACTCATCTAAGTGTACCCACAGGGAAGTCACCAGTTCGACCCCAGTGCCATACACTCATCTAAGTGTACCTACAGGGAAGTCATCAGTTCGACCCCTGTGCCAGACACTCATCTAAGTGTACCCACAGGGAAGTCACCAGTTCGACCCCTGTGCCATACACTCATCTAAGTGTACCCACATTGAAGCCACCAGTTCGACCCATGTGCCAGACACTCATCTAAGTGTACCCACAGGGAAGTCACCAGTTCGACCCCTGTGCCATACACTCATCTAAGTGTACCCACATTGAAGCCACCAGTTCGACCCATGTGCCATACACTCATACACTCATCTAAGTGTACAAACAGGGAAGTCACCAGTTCGACCCCTGTGCCATACACTCATCTAAGTGTACCCACAGGGAAGTCACCAGTTCGACCCCTGTGCCATACACTCATCTAAGTGTACCTACAGGGAAGTCACCAGTTCGACCCCAGTGTCATACACTCATCTAAGTGTACCTACAGGGAAGTCACCAGTTCGACCCCTGTGCCATACACTCATCTAAGTGTACCTTCAGAGAAGTCACCAGTTCGACCCCAGTGCCATGCACTCATCTAAGTGTACCTACAGGGAAGTCATCAGTTCGACCCCTGTGTCATACACTCATCTAAGTGTACCTGCAGGGAAGTCATCAGTTCGACCCCTGTGCCATACACTCATCTAAGTGTACCCACAGGGAAGTCATCAGTTCGACCCCTGTGCCATACACTCATCTAAGTGTACCTACAGGGAAGTCATCAGTTCGACTCCAGTGCCATACACTCGTCTAAGTGTACCCACAGGGAAGTCACTAGATCGACCCCTGTGCCATACACTCATCTAAGTGTACCCACAGGGAAGTCACCAGTTCGACCCCTGTGCGAGACATTCATCTAAGTGTACCCACAGGGAAGTCACCAGTTCGACCCCTGTGCCATACACTCATCTAAGTGTACCCACATTAAAGCCACCAGTTCGACCCCTGTGCCATACACTCATACACTCATCTAAGTGTACCCACAGGGAAGTCACCAGTTCGACCCCTGTGCCATACACTCATGTAAGTGTACCTTCAGGGAAGTCACCAGTTCGACCCCTGTGCCATACACTCATCTAAGTGTACCCACAGGGAAGTCACCAGTTCGACCCCTGTGCCATACACTCATCTAAGTGTACCTTCAGGGAAGTCACTAGTTCGACCCCTGTGCCAAACACTCATCTAAGTGTACCCACAGGGAAGTCATCAGTTCGACCCCTGTGCCATACACTCATCTAAGTGTACCAACAGGGAAGTCATCAGTTCGACCCCTGTGCCAGACACTCATCTAAGTGTACCCACAGGGAAGTCACCAGTTCGACCCCTGTGCCATACACTCATCTAAGTGTACCCACATTGAAGCCACCAGTTCGACCCATGTGCCATACACTCATACACTCATCTAAGTGTACAAACAGGGAAGTCACCAGTTCGACCCCTGTGCCATACACTCATCTAAGTGTACCCACAGGGAAGTCACCAGTTCGACCCCAGTGCCATACACTCATCTAAGTGTACCTACAGGGAAGTCATCAGTTCGACCCCTGTGCCAGACACTCATCTAAGTGTACCCACAGGGAAGTCACCAGTTCGACCCCTGTGCCATACACTCATCTTAGTGTACCCACATTGAAGCCACCAGTTCGACCCATGTGCCAGACACTCATCTAAGTGTACCCACAGGGAAGTCACCAGTTCGACCCCTGTGCCATACACTCATCTAAGTGTACCCACATTGAAGCCACCAGTTCGACCCATGTGCCATACACTGATACACTCATCTAAGTGTACAAACAGGGAAGTCACCAGTTCGACCCCTGTGCCATACACTCATCTAAGTGTACCCACAGGGAAGTCACCAGTTCGACCCCTGTGCCATACACTCATCTAAGTGTACCCACAGGGAAGTCACCAGTTCGACCCCAGTGTCATACACTCATCTAAGTGTACCTACAGGGAAATCTCCAGTTCGACCCCTGTGCCATACACTCATCTAAGTGTACCTTCAGAGAAGTCACCAGTTCCACCCCAGTGCCATGCACTCATCTAAGTGTACCTACAGGGAAGTCATCAGTTCGACCCCTGTGTCATACACTCATCTAAGTGTACCTGCAGGGAAGTCATCAGTTCGACCCCTGTGCCATACACTCATCTAAGTGTACCCACAGGGAAGTCATCAGTTCGACCCCTGTGCCATACACTCATCTAAGTGTACCTACAGGGAAGTCATCAGTTCGACTCCAGTGCCATACACTCGTCTAAGTGTACCCACAGGGAAGTCACTAGATCGACCCCTGTGCCATACACTCATCTAAGTGTACCCACAGGGAAGTCACCAGTTCGACCCCTGTGCGAGACATTCATCTAAGTGTACCCACAGGGAAGTCACCAGTTCGACCCCTGTGCCATACACTCATCTAAGTGTACCCACATTAAAGCCACCAGTTCGACCCCTGTGCCATACACTCATACACTCATCTAAGTGTACAAACAGGGAAATTACCAGTTCGACCCCTGTGCCATACACTCATCTAAGTGTACCCACAGGGAAGTCACCAGTTCGACCCCTGTGCCATACACTCATCTAAGTGTACATACAGGGAAGTCATCTGTTCGACCCCTGTGCCATACACTCATCTAAGTGTACCCACAGGGAAGTCATCAGTTCGACCCCTGTGCCATACACTCATCTAAGTGTACCCACAGGGAAGTCATCAGTTCGACCCCTGTGCCATTCACTCATCTCAGTGTACCTACAGGGAAGTCACTAGTTCGACCCCTGTGGCATACACTCATCTATGTGTACCCACAGAGAAGTCATCAGTTCGACCCCAGTGCCATACACTCATACACTCATCTAAGTGTACCCACAGGGAAGTCACCAGTTCGACCCCTGTGCCATACACTCATCTAAGTGTACCCACAGGGAAGTCACCAGTTCGACCCCTGTGCCATACACTCATCTAAGTGTACCTACAGGGAAGTCATCAGTTCGACCCCTGTGCCATACACTCATCTAAGTGTACCTACAGGGAAGTCACCAGTTCGACCCCTGTGTCATACACTCATCTAAGTGTACCTTCAGGGAAGTCACCAGTTCGACCCCTGTGTCATACACTCATCTAAGTGTACCTACAGGGAAGTCACCAGTTCGACCCCTGTGCCATACACTCGTCTAAGTGTACCTACAGGGAAGTCACCAGTTCGACCCCTGTGTCATACACTCATCTAAGTGTACCTTCAGGGAAGTCACCAGTTCGACCCCTGTGTCATACACTCATCTAAGTGTACCTTCAGGGAAGTCACCAGTTCGACCCCTGTGTCATACACTCATCTAAGTGTACCTTCAGGGAAGTCACCAGTTCGACCCCTGTGCCATACACTCATCTAAGTGTACCTTCAGGGAAGTCACCAGTTCGACCCCAGTGCCATACACTCATCTAAGTGTACCTACAGGGAAGTCACCAGTTCGACCCCTGTGTCATACACTCATCTAAGTGTACCTTCAGGGAAGTCACCAGTTCGACCCCAGTGTCATACACTCATCTAAGTGTACCTACAGGGAAGTCACCAGTTCGACCCCTGTGCCATACACTCGTCTAAGTGTACCTACAGGGAAGTCACCAGTTCGACCCCTGTGTCATACACTCATCTAAGTGTACCTTCAGGGAAGTCACCAGTTCGACCCCTGTGTCATACACTCATCTAAGTGTACCTTCAGGGAAGTCACCAGTTCGACCCCTGTGTCATACACTCATCTAAGTGTACCTACAGGGAAGTCACCAGTTCGACCCCTGTGCCATACACTCGTCTAAGTGTACCTACAGGGAAGTCACCAGTTCGACCCCAGTGCCATACACTCATCTAAGTGTACCTACAGGGAAGTCACCAGTTCGACCCCTGTGTCATACACTCATCTAAGTGTACCTTCAGGGAAGTCACCAGTTCGACCCCTGTGCCATACACTCGTCTAAGTGTACCTACAGGGAAGTCACCAGTTCGACCCCTGTGTCATACACTCATCTAAGTGTACCTTCAGGGAAGTCACCAGTTCGACCCCAGTGCCATACACTCATCTAAGTGTACCTACAGGGAAGTCACCAGTTCGACCCCTGTGTCATACACTCATCTAAGTGTACCTTCAGGGAAGTCACCAGTTCGACCCCAGTGCCATACACTCATCTAAGTGTACCCACATTGAAGCCACCAGTTCGACCCATGTGCCATACACTGATACACTCATCTAAGTGTACAAACAGGGAAGTCACCAGTTCGACCCCTGTGCCATACACTCATCTAAGTGTACCCACAGGGAAGTCACCAGTTCGACCCCTGTGCCATACACTCATCTAAGTGTACCCACAGGGAAGTCACCAGTTCGACCCCAGTGTCATACACTCATCTAAGTGTACCTACAGGGAAATCTCCAGTTCGACCCCTGTGCCATACACTCATCTAAGTGTACCTTCAGAGAAGTCACCAGTTCCACCCCAGTGCCATGCACTCATCTAAGTGTACCTACAGGGAAGTCATCAGTTCGACCCCTGTGTCATACACTCATCTAAGTGTACCTGCAGGGAAGTCATCAGTTCGACCCCTGTGCCATACACTCATCTAAGTGTACCCACAGGGAAGTCATCAGTTCGACCCCTGTGCCATACACTCATCTAAGTGTACCTACAGGGAAGTCATCAGTTCGACTCCAGTGCCATACACTCGTCTAAGTGTACCCACAGGGAAGTCACTAGATCGACCCCTGTGCCATACACTCATCTAAGTGTACCCACAGGGAAGTCACCAGTTCGACCCCTGTGCGAGACATTCATCTAAGTGTACCCACAGGGAAGTCACCAGTTCGACCCCTGTGCCATACACTCATCTAAGTGTACCCACATTAAAGCCACCAGTTCGACCCCTGTGCCATACACTCATACACTCATCTAAGTGTACAAACAGGGAAATTACCAGTTCGACCCCTGTGCCATACACTCATCTAAGTGTACCCACAGGGAAGTCACCAGTTCGACCCCTGTGCCATACACTCATCTAAGTGTACATACAGGGAAGTCATCTGTTCGACCCCTGTGCCATACACTCATCTAAGTGTACCCACAGGGAAGTCATCAGTTCGACCCCTGTGCCATACACTCATCTAAGTGTACCCACAGGGAAGTCATCAGTTCGACCCCTGTGCCATTCACTCATCTCAGTGTACCTACAGGGAAGTCACTAGTTCGACCCCTGTGGCATACACTCATCTATGTGTACCCACAGAGAAGTCATCAGTTCGACCCCAGTGCCATACACTCATACACTCATCTAAGTGTACCCACAGGGAAGTCACCAGTTCGACCCCTGTGCCATACACTCATCTAAGTGTACCCACAGGGAAGTCACCAGTTCGACCCCTGTGCCATACACTCATCTAAGTGTACCTACAGGGATGTCATCAGTTCGACCCCTGTGCCATACACTCATCTAAGTGTACCTACAGGGAAGTCACCAGTTCGACCCCTGTGTCATACACTCATCTAAGTGTACCTTCAGGGAAGTCACCAGTTCGACCCCTGTGTCATACACTCATCTAAGTGTACCTACAGGGAAGTCACCAGTTCGACCCCTGTGCCATACACTCGTCTAAGTGTACCTACAGGGAAGTCACCAGTTCGACCCCTGTGTCATACACTCATCTAAGTGTACCTTCAGGGAAGTCACCAGTTCGACCCCTGTGTCATACACTCATCTAAGTGTACCTTCAGGGAAGTCACCAGTTCGACCCCTGTGTCATACACTCATCTAAGTGTACCTTCAGGGAAGTCACCAGTTCGACCCCTGTGCCATACACTCATCTAAGTGTACCTACAGGGAAGTCACCAGTTCGACCCCAGTGCCATACACTCATCTAAGTGTACCTACAGGGAAGTCACCAGTTCGACCCCTGTGTCATACACTCATCTAAGTGTACCTTCAGGGAAGTCACCAGTTCGACCCCTGTGTCATACACTCATCTAAGTGTACCTACAGGGAAGTCACCAGTTCGACCCCTGTGCCATACACTCGTCTAAGTGTACCTACAGGGAAGTCACCAGTTCGACCCCTGTGTCATACACTCATCTAAGTGTACCTTCAGGGAAGTCACCAGTTCGACCCCTGTGACATACACTCATCTAAGTGTACCTTCAGGGAAGTCACCAGTTCGACCCCAGTGTCATACACTCATCTAAGTGTACCTACAGGGAAGTCACCAGTTCGACCCCTGTGCCATACACTCATCTAAGTGTACCTACAGGGAAGTCACCAGTTCGACCCCAGTGCCATACACTCATCTAAGTGTACCTACAGGGAAGTCACCAGTTCGACCCCTGTGTCATACACTCATCTAAGTGTACCTTCAGGGAAGTCACCAGTTCGACCCCTGTGCCATACACTCGTCTAAGTGTACCTACAGGGAAGTCACCAGTTCGACCCCTGTGTCATACACTCATCTAAGTGTACCTTCAGGGAAGTCACCAGTTCGACCCCAGTGCAATACACTCATCTAAGTGTACCTACAGGGAAGTCACCAGTTCGACCCCTGTGTCATACACTCATCTAAGTGTACCTTCAGGGAAGTCACCAGTTCGACCCCAGTGCCATACACTCATCTAAGTGTACCCACATTGAAGCCACCAGTTCGACCCATGTGCCATACACTCATACACTCATCTAAGTGTACAAACAGGGAAGTCATCAGTTCGACCCCTGTGTCATACACTCATCTAAGTGTACCTACAGGGAAGTCACCAGTTCGACCCCTGTGTCATACACTCATCTAAGTGTACCTTCAGGGAAGTCACCAGTTCGACCCCAGTGCCATACACTCATCTAAGTGTACCCACATTGAAGCCACCAGTTCGACCCATGTGCCATACACTCATACACTCATCTAAGTGTACCTACAGGGAAGTCACCAGTTCGACCCCTGTGCCAGACACTCATCTAAGTGTACCCACAGGGAAGACACCAGTTCGACCCCTGTGCCATACACTCATCTAAGTGTACCCACAATGAAGCCACCAGTTCGACCAATGTGCCATACACTCATACACTCATCTAAGTGTACAAACAGGGAAGTCACCAGTTCGACCCCTGTGCCATACACTCATCTAAGTGTACCCACAGGGAAGTCACCAGTTCGACCCCAGTGCCATACACTCATCTAAGTGTACCTACAGGGAAGTCATCAGTTCGACCCCTGTGTCATACACTCATCTAAGTGTACCTTCAGGGAAGTCACCAGTTCGACAACTGTGCCATACACTCATCTAACTGTACCCACAGGAAGGTCACCAGTTCGACCCCTGTGGCATACACTCATCTAAGTGAACGTACAGGGAAGTCATCAGTTCGACCCCTGTGCCATACACTCATCTAAGTGTACCTACAGGGAAGTCATCAGTTCGACCCCAGTGCCATACACTCGTCTAAGTGTACCCACAGGGAAGTCACTAGTTCGACCCCTGTGCCATACACTCATCTAAGTGTACCCACAGGTAAGTCACCAGTTCGACCCCTGTGCCATACACTCCTCTAAGTGTACCTACAGGGAAGTCACCAGTTCGACCCCTGTACCATACACTCCTCTAAGTGTACCTACAGGGAAGTCATCAGTTCGACCTCTGTGCCATACACTCATACACTCATCTAAGTGTACCCACAGGGAAGTCATCAGTTCGACCCCAGTGCCATACACTCGTCTAAGTGTACCTACAGGGAAGTCACTAGTTCGACCCCAGTACCATACACTCCTCTAAGTGTACCTACAGGGAAGTCATCAGTTCGACCCATGTGCCAGACACTCATCTAAGTGTACCCACAGGGCAGTCACCAGTCCGACCCCTGTGCCATACACTCATCTAAGTGTACCAACATTGAAGCCACCAGTTCGACCCATGTGCCATACACTCATACACTCATCTAAGTGTACAAACAGGGAAGTCACCAGTTCGACCCCTGTGCCATACACTCATCTAAGTGTACCCACAGGGAAGTCACCAGTTCGACCCCTGTGCCATACACTCATCTAAGTGTACCCACATTGAAGCCACCAGTTCGACCCATGTGCCATACACTCATACACTCATCTAAGTGTACAAACAGGGAAGTCATCAGTTCGACCCCTGTGTCATACACTCATCTAAGTGTACCTTCAGGGAAGTCACCAGTTCGACCCCAGTGCCATACACTCATCTAAGTGTACCTACAGGGAAGTCATCAGGTCGACCCCTGTGCCATACACTCATCTAAGTGTACCCACAGGGAAGTCATCAGTTCGACCCCTGTGCCATACACTTATCTAAGTGTACATACAGGGAAGTCATCAGTTCGACCCCAGTTCCATACACTCGTCTAAGTGTACCCACAGGGAAGTCACCAGTTCGACCCCTGTGCCATACACTCATCTAAGTGTACCTTCAGGGAAGTCATCAGTTCGACCCCTGTGCCATACACTCCTCTAAGTGTACCTACAGGGAAGTCACCAGTTCGACCCCAGTGCCATACACTCATCTAAGTGTACCTACAGGGAAGTCATCAGTTCGACCCCAGTGCCATACACTCATCTAAGTGTACCTTCAGGGAAGTCATCAGTTCGACCCCTGTGGCATACACTCATATAAGTGTACCTTCAGGGAAGTCACCAGTTCGACAACTGTGCCATACACTCATCTAACTGTACCCACAGGGAAGTCACCAGTTCGACCCCTGTGGCATACACTCATCTAAGTGTACCTACAGGGAAGTCATCAGTTCGACCCCTGTGCCATACACTCATCAAAGTGTACCTACAGGGAAGTCATCAGTTCGACCCCAGTGCCATACACTCGTCTAAGTGTACCTACAGGGAAGTCACTAGTTCGACCCCAGTACCATACACTCCTCTAAGTGTACCTACAGGGAAGTCATCAGTTCGACCCCTGTGCCAGACACTCATCTAAGTGTACCCACAGGGCAGTCACCAGTCCGACCCCTGTGCCATACACTCATCTAAGTGTACCCACATTGAAGCCACCAGTTCGACCCATGTGCCATACACTCATACACTCATCTAAGTGTACAAACAGGGAAGTCACCAGTTCGACCCCTGTGCCATACACTCATCTAAGTGTACCCACAGGGAAGTCACCAGTTCGACCCCTGTGCCATACACTCATCTAAGTGTACCCACATTGAAGCCACCAGTTCGACCCATGTGCCATACACTCATACACTCATCTAAGTGTACAAACAGGGAAGTCATCAGTTCGACCCCTGTGTCATACACTCATCTAAGTGTACCTTCAGGGAAGTCACCAGTTCGACCCCAGTGCCATACACTCATCTAAGTGTACCTACAGGGAAGTCATCAGGTCGACCCCTGTGCCATACACTCATCTAAGTGTACCCACAGGGAAGTCATCAGTTCGACCCCTGTGCCATACACTTATCTAAGTGTACATACAGGGAAGTCATCAGTTCGACCCCAGTTCCATACACTCGTCTAAGTGTACCCACAGGGAAGTCACCAGTTCGACCCCTGTGCCATACACTCATCTAAGTGTACCTTCAGGGAAGTCATCAGTTCGACCCCTGTGCCATACACTCCTCTAAGTGTACCTACAGGGAAGTCACCAGTTCGACCCCAGTGCCATACACTCATCTAAGTGTACCTACAGGGAAGTCATCAGTTCGACCCCAGTGCCATACACTCATCTAAGTGTACCTTCAGGGAAGTCATCAGTTCGACCCCTGTGGCATACACTCATCTAAGTGTACCTTCAGGGAAGTCACCAGTTCGACAACTGTGCCATACACTCATCTAACTGTACCCACAGGGAAGTCACCAGTTCGACCCCTGTGGCATACACTCATCTAAGTGTACCTACAGGGAAGTCATCAGTTCGACCCCTGTGCCATACACTCATCAAAGTGTACCTACAGGGAAGTCATCAGTTCGACCCCAGTGCCATACACTCGTCTAAGTGTACCCACAGGGAAGTCACTAGTTCGACCCCTGTGCCATACACTCATCTAAGTGTACCCACAGGGAAGTCACCAGTTCGACCCCTGTGCCATACACTCCTCTAAGTGTACCTACAGGGAAGTCATCAGTTCGACCCCTGTGCCATACACTCCTCTCAGTGTACCTACAGGGAAGTCACTAGTTCGACCCCTGTACCATACACTCCTCCAAGTGTACCTACAGGGAAGTCATCAGTTCGACCCCTGTGCCATACACTCATCTCAGTGTACCTACAGGGAAGTCACTAGTTCGACCCCTGTACCATACACTCCTCTAAGTGTACCTACAGGGAAGTCATCAGTTCGACCCCTGTGCCATACACTCATCTCATTGTACCTACAGGGAAGTCACTAGTTCGACCCCTGTATCGTACACTCATCTAAGTGTACCCACAGGGAAGTCACCAGTTCGACCCCTGTGCCATACACTCCTCTAAGTGTACCTACAGGGAAGTCATCAGTTCGACCCCTGTGCCATACACTCATCTCAGTGTACCTACAGGGAAGTCACTAGTTCGACCCCTGTGCCATACACTCGTCTAAGTGTACCCACAGGGAAGTCATCAGTTTGACCCCTGTGCCATACACTCATCTCAGTGTACCCACAGGGAAGTCATCAGTTCGACCCCTGTGCCATACACTCATCTCAGTGTACCTACAGGGAAGTCATCAGTTCTACCCCAGTTCCATACACTCGTCTAAGTGTACCCACAGGGAAGTCACTAGTTCGACCCCTGTGCCATACACTCATCTAAGTGTACCTTCAGGGAAGTCACCAGTTCGACCCCAGTGCAATACACTCATCTAAGTGTACCTACAGGGAAGTCATCAGTTCGACCCCTGTGCCATACACTCATACACTCATCTAAGTGTACCTTCAGGGAAGTCACCAGTTCGACAACTGTGCCATACACTCATCTAACTGTACCCACAGGGAAGTCACCAGTTCGACCCCTGTGGCATACACTCATCTAAGTGTACCTACAGGGAAGTCATCAGTTCGACCCCAGTGCCATACACTCATCTAAGTGTACCTTCAGGGAAGTCATCAGTTCGACCCCTGTGGCATACACTCATCTAAGTGTACCTTCAGGGAAGTCACCAGTTCGACAACTGTGCCATACACTCATCTAACTGTACCCACAGGGAAGTCACCAGTTCGACCCCTGTGGCATACACTCATCTTAGTGTACCTACAGGGAAGTCATCAGTTCGACCCCTGTGCCATACACTCATCAAAGTGTACCTACAGGGAAGTCATCAGTTCGACCCCAGTGCCATACACTCGTCTAAGTGTACCTACAGGGAAGTCACTAGTTCGACCCCTGTACCATACACTCCTCTAAGTGTACCTACTGGGAAGTCATCAGTTCGACCCCTGTGCCAGACACTCATCTAAGTGTACCCACAGGGCAGTCACCAGTCCGACCCCTGTGCCATACACTCATCTAAGTGTACCCACATTGAAGCCACCAGTTCGACCCATGTGCCATACACTCATACACTCATCTAAGTGTACCTACAGGGAAGTCATCAGTTCGACCCCTGTGCCATACACTTATCTAAGTGTACCCACAGGGAAGTCACCAGTTCGACCCCTGTGCCATACACTCATCTAAGTGTACCCACATTGAAGCCACCAGTTCGACCCATGTGCCATACACTCATACACTCATCTAAGTGTACAAACAGGGAAGTCATCAGTTCGACCCCTGTGTCATACACTCATCTAAGTGTACCTTCAGGGAAGTCACCAGTTCGACCCCAGTGCCATACACTCATCTAAGTGTACCTACAGGGAAGTCATCAGGTCGACCCCTGTGCCATACACTCATCTAAGTGTACCCACAGGGAAGTCATCAGTTCGACCCCTGTGCCATACACTTATCTAAGTGTACATACAGGGAAGTCATCAGTTCGACCCCAGTTCCATACACTCGTCTAAGTGTACCCACAGGGAAGTCACCAGTTCGACCCCTGTGCCATACACTCATCTAAGTGTACCTTCAGGGAAGTCATCAGTTCGACCCCTGTGGCATACACTCATCTAAGTGTACCTTCAGGGAAGTCACCAGTTCGACAACTGTGCCATACACTCATCTAACTGTACCCACAGGGAAGTCACCAGTTCGACCCCTGTGGCATACACTCATCTAAGTGTACCTACAGGGAAGTCATCAGTTCGACCCCTGTGCCATACACTCATCAAAGTGTACCTACAGGGAAGTCATCAGTTCGACCCCAGTGCCATACACTCGTCTAAGTGTACCCACAGGGAAGTCACTAGTTCGACCCCTGTGCCATACACTCATCTAAGTGTACCCACAGGGAAGTCACCAGTTCGACCCCTGTGCCATACACTCCTCTAAGTGTACCTACAGGGAAGTCATCAGTTCGACCCCTGTGCCATACACTCCTCTCAGTGTACCTACAGGGAAGTCACTAGTTCGACCCCTGTATCATACACTCCTCCAAGTGTACCTACAGGGAAGTCATCAGTTCGACCCCTGTGCCATACACTCATCTCAGTGTACCTACAGGGAAGTCACTAGTTCGACCCCTGTACCATACACTCCTCTAAGTGTACCTACAGGGAAGTCATCAGTTCGACCCCTGTGCCATACACTCATCTCAGTGTACCTACAGGGAAGTCACTAGTTCGACCCCTGTATCGTACACTCATCTAAGTGTACCCACAGGGAAGTCACCAGTTCGACCCCTGTGCCATACACTCCTCTAAGTTTACCTACAGGGAAGTCATCAGTTCGACCCCTGTGCCATACACTCATCTCAGTGTACCTACAGGGAAGTCACTAGTTCGACCCCTGTGCCATACACTCATCTAAGTGTACCCACAGGGAAGTCATCAGTTCGACCCCTGTGACACACACTCATCTCAGTGTACCCACAGGGAAGTCACTAGTTCGACCCCTGTGCCATACACTCATCTAAGTGTACCTTCAGGGAAGTCACCAGTTCGACCCCAGTGCAATACACTCATCTAAGTGTACCTACAGGGAAGTCATCAGTTCGACCCCTGTGCCATACACTCATACACTCATCTAAGTGTACCTTCAGGGAAGTCACCAGTTCGACAACTGTGCCATACACTCATCTAACTGTACCCACAGGGAAGTCACCAGTTCGACCCCTGTGGCATACACTCATCTAAGTGTACCTACAGGGAAGTCATCAGTTCGACCCCTGTGCCATACACTCATCTAAGTGTACCTACAGGGAAGTCATCAGTTCGACCCCAGTGCCATACACGCGTCTAAGTGTACCCACAGGGAAGTCACCAGTTCGACCCCTGTGCCATACACTCCTCTAAGTGTACCTACAGGGAAGTCATCAGTTCGACCCCTTTGCCATACACTCATCTCAGTGTACCTACAGGGAAGTCACTAGTTCGACCCCTGTACCATACACTCCTCTAAGTGTACCTACAGGGAAGTCACCAGTTCGACCCCTGTGTCATACACTCATCTAAGTGTACCTTCAGGGAAGTCACCAGTTCGACCCCTGTCCCATACACTGCTCTAAGTGTACCTACAGGGAAGTCACCAGTTCGACCCCTTTGACATACACTCATCTAAGTGTACCCACAGGGAAGTCATCAGTTCGACCCCTGTGCCATACACTCATCTCAGTGTACCCACAGGGAAGTCATCAGTTCGACCCCTGTGCCATACACTCATCTAAGTGTAACCACAGGGAAGTCATCACTTCTACCCCTGTGCCATTCACTCATCAAAGTGTACCTACAGGGAAGTCATCAGTTCGACCCCAGTGCCATACACTCGTCTAAGTGTACCCACAGGGAAGTCACTAGTTCGACCCCTGTGCCATACACTCATCTAAGTGTACCCACAGGGAAGTCACCAGTTCGACCCCTGTGCCATACACTCCTCTAAGTGTACCTACAGGGAAGTCATCAGTTCGACCCCTGTGGCATACACTCATCTAAGTGTACCTTCAGGGAAGTCACCAGTTCGACAACTGTGCCATACACTCATCTAACTGTACCCACAGGGAAGTCACCAGTTCGACCCCTGTGGCATACACTCATCTAAGTGTACCTACAGGGAAGTCATCAGTTCGACCCCTGTGCCATACACTCATCAAAGTGTACCTACAGGGAAGTCATCAGTTCGACCCCAGTGCCATACACTCGTCTAAGTGTACCCACAGGGAAGTCACTAGTTCGACCCCTGTGCCATACACTCATCTAAGTGTACCCACAGGGAAGTCACCAGTTCGACCCCTGTGCCATACACTCCTCTAAGTGTACCTACAGGGAAGTCATCAGTTCGACCCCTGTGCCATACACTCCTCTCAGTGTACCTACAGGGAAGTCACTAGTTCGACCCCTGTATCATACACTCCTCCAAGTGTACCTACAGGGAAGTCATCAGTTCGACCCCTGTGCCATACACTCATCTCAGTGTACCTACAGGGAAGTCACTAGTTCGACCCCTGTACCATACACTCCTCTAAGTGTACCTACAGGGAAGTCATCAGTTCGACCCCTGTGCCATACACTCATCTCAGTGTACCTACAGGGAAGTCACTAGTTCGACCCCTGTATCGTACACTCATCTAAGTGTACCCACAGGGAAGTCACCAGTTCGACCCCTGTGCCATACACTCCTCTAAGTTTACCTACAGGGAAGTCATCAGTTCGACCCCTGTGCCATACACTCATCTCAGTGTACCTACAGGGAAGTCACTAGTTCGACCCCTGTGCCATACACTCATCTAAGTGTACCCACAGGGAAGTCATCAGTTCGACCCCTGTGACACACACTCATCTCAGTGTACCCACAGGGAAGTCACTAGTTCGACCCCTGTGCCATACACTCATCTAAGTGTACCTTCAGGGAAGTCACCAGTTCGACCCCAGTGCAATACACTCATCTAAGTGTACCTACAGGGAAGTCATCAGTTCGACCCCTGTGCCATACACTCATACACTCATCTAAGTGTACCTTCAGGGAAGTCACCAGTTCGACAACTGTGCCATACACTCATCTAACTGTACCCACAGGGAAGTCACCAGTTCGACCCCTGTGGCATACACTCATCTAAGTGTACCTACAGGGAAGTCATCAGTTCGACCCCTGTGCCATACACTCATCTAAGTGTACCTACAGGGAAGTCATCAGTTCGACCCCAGTGCCATACACGCGTCTAAGTGTACCCACAGGGAAGTCACCAGTTCGACCCCTGTGCCATACACTCCTCTAAGTGTACCTACAGGGTAGTCATCAGTTCGACCCCTTTGCCATACACTCATCTCAGTGTACCTACAGGGAAGTCACTAGTTCGACCCCTGTACCATACACTCCTCTAAGTGTACCTACAGGGAAGTCACCAGTTCGACCCCTGTGTCATACACTCATCTAAGTGTACCTTCAGGGAAGTCACCAGTTCGACCCCTGTCCCATACACTGCTCTAAGTGTACCTACAGGGAAGTCACCAGTTCGACCCCTTTGACATACACTCATCTAAGTGTACCCACAGGGAAGTCATCAGTTCGACCCCTGTGCCATACACTCATCTAAGTGTACCTACAGGGAAGTCATCAGTTCGACCTCTGTGCCATACACTCATCTAAGTGTACCTACAGGGAAGTCACAAGTTCGACCCCTGTGCCATACACTCATCTATGTGTACCTACAGGGAAGTCATCAGTTCGACCCCTGTGCCATACACTCATCTAAGTGTACCCAAAGGGAAGTCACTAGTTCGACCCCTGTGCCATACACTCATCTATGTGTACCTACATGGAAGTCATCAGTTCGACCCCTGTGCCATACACTCATCTAAGTGTACCCACAGGGAAGTCATCAGTTCGACCCCTGTGTCATACACTCCTCTTAGTGTACCTACAGGGAAGTCCCAGTTCGACCCCAGTACCATACACTCCTCTAAGTGTACCTACAGGGAAGTCATCAGTTCGACCCCTGTGCCATACACTCATTTAAGTGTACCTACAGGGAAGTCATCAGTTCGACCCCTGTGCCATACACTCATACCCTCATCTAAGTGTACCTTCAGGGAAGTCACCAGTTCGACAACTGTGCCATACACTCATCTAACTGTACCCACAGGGAAGTCACCAGTTCGACCCCTGTGGCATACACTCATCTAAGTGTACCTACAGGGAAGTCATCAGTTCGACCCCTGTGCCATACACTCATCTAAGTGTACCTACAGGGAAGTCATCAGTTCGACCCCAGTGCCATACACGCGTCTAAGTGTACCTACAGGGAAGTCATCAGTTCGACCCCTTTGCCATACACTCATCTCAGTGTACCTACAGGGAAGTCATCAGTTCGACCCCTGTGCCATACACTCATCTCAGTGTACCTACAGGGAAGTCACTAGTTCGACCCCTGTACCATACACTCCTCTAAGTGTACCTACAGGGAAGTCATCAGTTCGACCCCTGTGCCATACACTCATCTCAGTGTACCTACAGGGAAGTCACTAGTTCGACCCCTGTATCGTACACTCATCTAAGTGTACCCACAGGGAAGTCACCAGTTCGACCCCTGTGCCATACACTCCTCTAAGTGTACCTACAGGAAGTCATCAGTTCGACCCCTGTGCCATACACTCATCTCAGTGTACCTACAGGGAAGTCACTAGTTCGACCCCTGTGCCATACACTCATCTAAGTGTACCCACAGGGAAGTCATCAGTTCGACCCCTGTGCCATACACTCATCTCAGTGTACCCACAGGGAAGTCATCAGTTCGACCCCTGTGCCATACACTCATCTAAGTGTAACCACAGGGAAGTCATCACTTCTACCCCTGTGCCATTCACTCATCTAAGTGTACCCACAGGGAAGTCATCAGTTCGACCCCTTTGCCATACACTCATCTAAGTGTACCCACAGGGAAATCATCAGTTCGACCCCTGTGCCATACACTCTTCTAAGTGTACCAACAGGGAAGTCATCAGTTCGACCCCTGTGCCATACACTCATCTAAGTGTACCTACAGGAAAGTCACCAGTTTGACACCTGTGCCCTTCACTCATCTAAGTGTACCCACAGGGAAGTCACCAGGTCGACCCCTGTGTCATACACTCATCTAAGTGTACCTACAGGGAAGTCACTATTTCGACCCCTGTGTCATACACTCATCCACGTGTACCCACAGGGAAGTCATCAGTTCGACCCTTGTGCCATACACTCATCTAAGTGTACCTACAGGGAAGTCACCAGTTCGAATCCTGTGCCATACACTCATCTAAGTGTACCTACATGGAAGTCATCAGTTCGACACCTGTGCCATACACTCATCTAAGTGTACCTACAGGAAAGTCACCAGTTTGACACCTGTGCCCTTCACTCATCTAAGTGTACCTACATGGAAGTCATCAGTTCGACCCCTGTCCCATACACTCATATAAGTGTACCCACAGGGAAGTCACCAGTTCGACCCCTGTCCCATACACTGCTCTAAGTGTACCTACAGGGAAGTCACCAGTTCGACCCCTTTGACATACACTCATCTAAGTGTACCCACAGGGAAGTCATCAGTTCGACCCCTGTGCCATACACTCATCTAAGTGTACCTACAGGGAAGTCATCAGTTCGACCTCTGTGCCATACACTCATCTAAGTGTACCTACAGGGAAGTCACAAGTTCGACCCCTGTGCCATACAATCATCTATGTGTTCCTACAGGGAAGTCATCAGTTCGACCCCTGTGCCATACACTCATCTAAGTGTACCCAAAGGGAAGTCACTAGTTCGACCCCTGTGCCATACACTCATCTATGTGTACCTACATGGAAGTCATCAGTTCGACCCCTGTGCCATACACTCATCTAAGTGTACCCACAGGGAAGTCATCAGTTCGACCCCTGTGTCATACACTCCTCTTAGTGTACCTACAGGGAAGTCACCAGTTCGACCCCTGTGCCATACACTCATCTAAGTGTACCTACAGGGAGGTCATCAGTTCGACCCCTGTGCCATACACTCATCTAAGTGTACCCAAAGGGAAGTCATCAGTTCGACCCCTGTACCATACACTCATCTAAATGTACCTACAGGGAAGTCATCAGTTCGACCCCTGTGTCATACACTCCTCTAAGTGTACCTACAGGGAAGTCATCAGTTCGACCCCTGTGCCATACACTCATCTAAGTGTACCCAGAGGGAAGTCATCAGTTCGACCCCTGTGCCATACACTCATTTAAGTGTACCTACAGGGAAGTCCCAGTTCGACCCCTGTGCCATACACTCATCTAAGTGTACCCAGAGGGAAGTCATCAGTTCGACCCCTGTGCCATACACTCATTTAAGTGTACCTACAGGGAAGTCATCAGTTCGACCCCTGTGCCATACACTCATCTAAGTGTACCCAGAGGGAAGTCATCAGTTCGACCCCTGTGCCATACACTCATTTAAGTGTACCTACAGGGAAGTCATCAGTTCGACCCCTGTGCCATACACTCATCTTAGTGTACCTACAAGGAAGTCACCAGTTCGACCCCTGTGCCATACACTCATCTAAGTGTACCTACAGGGAAGTCATCAGTTCGACCCCTGTGCCATACACTCATCTAAGTGTACCCAAAGGGAAGTCATCAGTTCAACCCCTGTACCATACACTCATCTAAGTGTACCTACAGGGAAGTCATCAGTTCGACCCCTGTGCCATACACTCCTCTAAGTGTACCTACAGGGAAGTCATCAGTTCGACCCCTGTGCCATACACTCATCTAAGTGTACCCAGAGGGAAGTCATCAGTTCGACCCCTGTGCCATACACTCATTTAAGTGTACCTACAGAGAAGTCTTCAGTTCGACCCCTGTGCCATAAACTCCTCTAAGTGTACCTACAGGGAAGTCATCAGTTCGACCCCTGTGCCATACACTCCTCTAAGTGTACCTACGGGAAGTCATCAGTTCGACCCCTGTGCCATACACTCATCTCAGTGTACCTACAGGGAAGTCACTAGTTCGACCCCTGTGCCATACACTCATCTAAGTGTACCCACAGGGAAGTCATCAGTTCGACCCCTGTGCCATACACTCATCTCAGTGTACCCACAGGGAAGTCATCAGTTCGACCCCTGTGCCATACACTCATCTAAGTGTAACCACAGGGAAGTCATCACTTCTACCCCTGTGCCATTCACTCATCTAAGTGTACCCACAGGGAAGTCATCAGTTCGACCCGTTTGCCATACACTCATCTAAGTGTACCCACAGGGAAATCATCAGTTCGACCCCTGTGCCATACACTCTTCTAAGTGTACCAACAGGGAAGTCATCAGTTCGACCCCTGTGCCATACACTCATCTCAGTGTACCCACAGGGAAGTCATCAGTTCGACCCCTGTGCCATACACTCATCTAAGTGTAACCACAGGGAAGTCATCACTTCTACCCCTGTGCCATTCACTCATCTAAGTGTACCCACAGGGAAGTCATCAGTTCGACCCGTTTGCCATACACTCTTCTAAGTGTACCAACAGGGAAGTCACCAGGTCGACCCCTGTGTCATACACTCATCTAAGTGTACCTACAGGGAAGTCACTATTTCGACCCCTGTGTCATACACTCATCCACGTGTACCCACAGGGAAGTCATCAGTTCGACCCTTGTGCCATACACTCATCTAAGTGTACCTACAGGGAAGTCACCAGTTCGAATCCTGTGCCATACACTCATCTAAGTGTACCTACATGGAAGTCATCAGTTCGACACCTGTGCCATACACTCATCTAAGTGTACCTACAGGAAAGTCACCAGTTTGACACCTGTGCCCTTCACTCATCTAAGTGTACCTACATGGAAGTCATCAGTTCGACCCCTGTCCCATACACTCATATAAGTGTACCCACAGGGAAGTCACCAGTTCGACCCCTGTCCCATACACTGCTCTAAGTGTACCTACAGGGAAGTCACCAGTTCGACCCCTTTGACATACACTCATCTAAGTGTACCCACAGGGAAGTCATCAGTTCGACCCCTGTGCCATACACTCATCTAAGTGTACCTACAGGGAAGTCATCAGTTCGACCTCTGTGCCATACACTCATCTAAGTGTACCTACAGGGAAGTCACAAGTTCGACCCCTGTGCCATACACTCATCTATGTGTACCTACAGGGAAGTCATCAGTTCGACCCCTGTGCCATACACTCATCTAAGTGTACCCAAAGGGAAGTCACTAGTTCGACCCCTGTGCCATACACTCATCTATGTGTACCTACATGGAAGTCATCAGTTCGACCCCTGTGCCAAACACTCATCTAAGTGTACCCACAGGGAAGTCATCAGTTCGACCCCTGTGTCATACACTCCTCTTAGTGTACCTACAGGGAAGTCACCAGTTCGACCCCTGTGCCATACACTCATCTAAGTGTACCTACAGGGAGGTCATCAGTTCGACCCCTGTGCCATACACTCATCTAAGTGTACCCAAAGGGAAGTCATCAGTTCGACCCCTGTACCATACACTCATCTAAATGTACCTACAGGGAAGTCATCAGTTCGACCCCTGTGTCATACACTCCTCTAAGTGTACCTACAGGGAAGTCATCAGTTCGACCCCTGTGCCATACACTCATCTAAGTGTACCCAGAGGGAAGTCATCAGTTCGACCCCTGTGCCATACACTCATTTAAGTGTACCTACAGGGAAGTCCCAGTTCGACCCCTGTGCCATACACTCATCTAAGAGTACCTACAGGGAAGTCATCAGTTCGACCCCTGTGCCATACACTCATCTAAGTGTACCTACAGGGAAGTCATCAGTTCGACCCCTGTGCCATACACTCATCTAAGTGTACCCAAAGGGAAGTCATCAGTTCAACCCCTGTACCATACACTCATCTAAGTGTACCTACAGGGAAGTCATCAGTTCGACCCCTGTGCCATACACTCCTCTAAGTGTACCTACAGGGAAGTCATCAGTTCGACCCCTGTGCCATACACTCATCTAAGTGTACCCAGAGGGAAGTCATCAGTTCGACCCCTGTGCCATACACTCATTTAAGTGTACCTACAGAGAAGTCTTCAGTTCGACCCCTGTGCCATAAACTCCTCTAAGTGTACCTACAGGGAAGTCATCAGTTCGACCCCTGTGCCATACACTCCTCTAAGTGTACCTACAGGGAAGTCATCAGTTCGACCCCTGTGCCATACACTCATCTAAGTGTACCCACAGGGAAGTCATCAGTTCGACCCCTGTGCCATACACTCTTCTAAGTGTACCTACAGGGAAATCATCAGTTCGACCCCTTAGCCATACACTCATCTAAGTGAACCTACAGGGAAGTCATCAGTTCGACCCCTGTGCCATACACTCATCTAAGTGTACCTACAGGGAAGTCATCAGTTCGACCCCTGTGCCATACACTCATCTAAGTGTACCCAAAGGGAAGTCATCAGTTCAACCCCTGTACAATACACTCATCTAAGTGTACCTACAGGGAAGTCATCAGTTCGACCCCTGTGCCATACACTCCTCTAAGTGTACCTACAGGGAAGTCATCAGTTCGACCCCTGTGCCATACACTCATCTAAGTGTACCCAGAGGGAAGTCATCAGTTCGACCCCTGTGCCATACACTCATTTAAGTGTACCTACAGAGAAGTCTTCAGTTCGACCCCTGTGCCATAAACTCCTCTAAGTGTACCTACAGGGAAGTCATCAGTTCGACCCCTGTGCCATACACTCCTCTAAGTGTACCTACAGGGAAGTCATCAGTTCGACCCCTGTGCCATACACTCATCTAAGTGTACCCACAGGGAAGTCATCAGTTCGACCCCTGTGCCATACACTCATCTAAACGTACCTACATGGAAGTCATCAGTTCGACACCTGTGCCATACACTCTTCTAAGTGTACCTACAGGGAAATCATCAGTTCGACCCCTTAGCCATACACTCATCTAAGTGAACCTACAGGGAAGTCATCAGTTCGACCCCTGTGCCATACACTCATCTAAGTGTACCTACAGGGAAGTCATCAGTTCGACCTCTGTGCCATAAACTCATCTAAGTGTACCTACAGGGAAGTCACCAGTTCGACCCCTGTGCCATACACTCATCTAAGTGTACCTACAGGGAAGTCATCAGTTCGACCCCTGTGCCATACACTCATCTAAGTGTACCTACAGGGAAGTCACCAGTTCGACCCTTGTTCCATACACTCATCTAAGTGTACCTACAGGGAAGTCCCCAGTTCGACCCCTGTGCCATACACTCATCTAAGTGTACCTACAGGGAAGTCCCCAGTTCGACCCCTGTGCCATACACTAATCTAAGTGTACCTACAGGGAAGTCCCCAGTTCGACCCCTGTGCCATACACTCATCTAAGTGTACCCAAAGGGAAGTCATCAGTTCGACCCCTGTGCCATACACTAATCTAAGTGTACCTACAGGGAAGTCCCCAGTTCGACCCCTGTGCCATACACTCATCTAAGTGTACCCAAAGGGAAGTCATCAGTTCGAGCCCTGTGCCATACACTCATCTAAGTGTACCCACATGGAAGTCACAAGTTCGACCCCTGTGCCATACACTCATCTAAGTGTACCTACAGGGAAGTCCCCAGTTCGACCCCTGTGCCATACACTCATCTAAGTGTACCTACAGGGAAGTCATCAGTTCGACCTCTGTGCCATACACTCATCTAAGTGTACCTACAGGGAAGTCACCAGTTCGACCCCTGTGCCATACACTCATCTAAGTGTACCTACAGGGAAGTCATCAGTTCAACCCCTGTGCCATACACTCATCTAAGTGTACCCACAGCCAAGTCACAAGTTCGACCCCTGTGCCATACACTCATCTAAGTGTACCTACAGGGAAGTCCCCAGTTCGACCCCTGTGCCATACACTCATCTAAGTGTACCCACAGGGAAGTCACAAGTTCGACCCCTGTGCCATACACTCATCTACGTGTACCTACTGGGAAGTCACAAGTTCGACCCCTGTGCCATTCACTCCTCTTATTTTATCTACAAGGAAGTAAAACAGTCTGTGCTTAACGTGTTTTGATATATCACTACCAAAGTCTAAGGCACGTATCTTTGACAACGTTCTTTAAAATTATAAAGTAGGAGAAGGAAGTGGAATACATTTCATTTACCATGGTGATTTAGTGAGAGACCAACGCGTTGTCTGTTCTTTGGTTTAAATCAGAAGAGCAGAACCGTATTCAATGACTAAGAGTTAGGTGACACTGAAGCTATAAAGCTCTCTATTAAGCATACGCCCTTAAGTCATACTCCCATTTGTTGTCTCCCATAACTCCTTCACCCCCTTCTTCCCGTCATGTCAAAACAAAGTTCACGGTCCATCACACTTCTAATCCCTATCCTGTTATCTCTTACAATGTAGTGGGACAGTTCAACACGGAGATTTACATGATATTGAACACAGAGAAAACTTATAAATTAAGAGAATGGTTTGATAAAATTTAATTATCAATTCTCGAATGAATTGGTCGCATCCCGATCGGTCGAATTTCTGATTTCAGAGTAGGAAAATCCATTCGACCGATTGGCACAGTGGTATTTGCTGTTAACTAGCTTATGTAACATTGGATCGTACCAACAAATGACAAAAGGGGTGTTTAGTCTCTCTTTATGTTTTATTATGTTAGAGTCGCATTTCAACGCATTTCTTTGAACGCTACTCAGTTGCATTTCATTCATTTCATTTCATGTGTTTGAATTATAACATGAATGTTATGCATTTCAATATATAATATGTTGTATATTCATTTATAAGATACTGTACATTTCATATATCCACATCACATTCAAATATAGTCCCATTCACCTCACTCCAAGCAATTGTCCCAGTCTACGTATCCCATTGTTAAAGTGGTTTGGCAAGTTGTATCTAAATATAGACTAAACGATATCTGGCAAGAAACCGGTAAATGATCGGACTCAGTTCTACTATGAACCAATAGGCTAATCACTTTGTGAAAACAACCTGTTGAGACTAAAAAGTAATCAACTAAACTTGTCCCACTCGATCTTGCAATGTACGTAAATGAACCACGTGGGTCTCCATAAGTTCTGCCATTAACAATATGTAATTCAAGCTGCTTACAGAGTCTTAATAATAATAATCCATATTTGCTAACTTGTTCATCCTGTGAACATCTAGATTGTGAAAATCCGTCAATAGTATACAGTTCTCCTAAATCAATAAATTGTTTGTCACTTTGGTCTTCAATATGGAAATCGTCCTAGGTTGAAGTTCGGGCATTCAAGTCCCCGAATATTACAATGTCAGTACACTGATCATATTCAGCTTTAATACATGCGATCTTCGCGCTGAGCTGCTCGATCCCATTGTCGTCCGTCTCTCGGTACATGGAAGAGCCATCGGGAAGAACGTAGACTCCGCCCAGGATCGTGTTATTTATATATGAAGGGATACTTTAATAGTTTAATTTTTTGCTAATACCCTTACTCCAAGTTTTATCATTAACAACATAAGAGAGCTTGAAAATAAAACCCCTTTACTCACTAGCGAAGAGAAGAACACCTCATTCATGTCTTATCAAAACATATAAACAACCATCTCCCCTTTACTCACTAGCGAAGAGAAGAACACCTCATGCATGTCAAACACCCCTTCATTAGTGAACTCAGCTTCTCCCAGTGTCTTATGCACGCCCGGTGAGCACAAACTCACTCAAGCGTTTTTCGACCGATAGGCACAGTGAATATTTTTATTTTCGACCGATAGGGCCGGAATCAATGAATTAAATGAGAGAATCTTCATACTAAAGAAACCATCTAAACACAAATAGTTGTGTCTGTACTAGCTTTAAAGGGGCAGTAGCACGTTTTTTCGCTCAAAAAAGTTGATGAAATGTATTTGAAAAATAATTTCACCAATAGTAAAACATCATTCTCTCTTCGGAAAATAAAGTTTAAAATTAGTGTACATGTTTCGGTAAAGCCATGGGAATCGTTTTTGTAATACAAAATAATAAATTGTGTTCATAATAAAATGGCCGCCATGCAATTTTTGCTTTAAAAGCGCCATAGTTTTTACCAATACAGATAATTGGTTTGTGTTATAACATGTTTTACCCTCTAAAGTTAATTTAAATGACATAAACTATCATTATAAATGGGAAATTTGAAAAAATAAAAAATATTGAAAAATTTGAAAAAATAAATTTTGCAAAAAACGTGCTACGAGTTTAAACTTAAAAGTGCATCCATTGTGTTTCATAACATTTTATTTGGCTTTAATACGTTCCAACTCACCACATGTGCTGTCTACAATACATGTAAATCCACTCAGCTTGCATATTCGTCCCCAATCGCCAAATATATCATAATTACTAGTTTCCAATTGAAACTGAGTAACATCATTATACATGTGCAGAAACCGAAACTGCATGTCGATTTACATGCATAGTAGTTATGTGACCTATTAAATATTATCAACTCAAATTTGTCTTCTTGTCTGTTATAAATAAGATGCCATAATTACGTTTTACTCATTGACGTGCGCCACACGCTGTGTATTGTCCGGTTTTCGATCAAAAGTCGTTACTTTTATGAATGTTTTCTTTTGTATAACATGATTATTTTTTTTAAATGTAGCTTATGTCAGGAAGAGAAAGAGACCACAAGTCATATTTTGTTCGGTTGTCATAAGTATGTGGAATAACGTTAAGGAAAGAATAAAGACAAGCGTTCAAGCAAACATACGAGCTAATAGTACGCAGAAGCTGTGTTTGCCTCGACAACCTGATATGGGTTGTTCTTTCAAGGGTTATAAGAATCCGTTGGTTCTTTCATTGTGATTTTGTACATTGTGTTAAAATAGGCGTTTATATATTGTGTGCAGCCATTAGCGGCGTTTGTCATGAAGAGCACAAATGAAGTTCATTTACAATTGATCTAAATCTTTGCATGCGTGTGTATGATAAGCATTTTGAAGGTTGAGGTGCAAGTCATTGCATACATTATTGAACTGATTAAAATCTGGACAAGTAATAGATACCGGTAATGTTAAGCTCACTTAACACCATCACAATAGCAACATGGGATATAGTTGGCATGATTTTCGAATATTGTGTCGCAGAGGTCTTATGTGATATATGAAAAACACAACAGGCTGCGTGTTTCGATACGGATTTATTTCATCTCGTGTCATGTCAAACATGACTCCAGTATTGATCGATGCCCTTAAATAAAATGATAATAAGATAAGTATACAATGTACATACTAAAGCACATGAACACACTTGCACAGAATATGGCTTATAATTACATACGCACATGATATTGGAATTGTAGTACATTAATTGTGATTATAGACAATTAATACTTTGTAAATAATGATAGAGTTATGCAAAACTTATTACAATACATCAATAGTACACATATTTATATAAATTACATAGCTCATACAAATACATTGATATTACACCAATATAAATTCCCTCACCTCGTCGCAGGGATAAACATCATGAGATTTAGACATATCGTGTGTGCACGAACGGATACCTATATATGATAAAACAATACAACTTACTAATAGTATGAAATAGTGCGCACATATATATGCTAACATATTTATGTATATTTAGATAAGATAAAAGCAAAGAACCATTGTTAGAAGCATAGTACAATTAAAATGAAAAGCCTCACTCATATCTAATTACATGATATGAAACATATGCACCATACAGTATTAATAATATAGATACCAGTATAATACTAGTACAATAAATACATCAGTTACTTGTACCAAGTTACGAATAGATATAGTTTAGTCTATTCCATAAAACAAACATATTTACAACATAAGTTTAAAGTAGCTTAGCCCAATAAGAGTTCTTTCCCGTGCAAGACTGTGACAGAATTGAAACAGGTAGCCACTTTTAAAGATACAAGTGCTAGGAGAAGAGCATGAAAAGCATGACCAATGCAGTGTTCAAGATAGGTTTCAAAGTAATCGCTCAAAGAGCGATTACTTTGAAACCTATCTTGAACGCGATTGCTCAATGTAGCGCTACGTAGCAAGGCGAGCAAACTTTGAGGAATTTGCACTGTGTCGTTCAAGAGAGAAGAAGCGCTCATTGAGCGCTACATTGAGCGCTACATTGAGCAATTTAAGCGCTCGCTGCTATTGAACGGGGCGCAAGTGTAGAAGCTGACCAGCCAAGAACAATAGCCAGGGCTGAGACCGGAGTGGCCTGAACAAGGGACAATGCGGCGCATTACATAACCTAATTGATTAGTAAAAACAAGTGTGTTTTTAGTACATGGATTTGTTTATATGGTTAACCTTAACTTTAGGTTAAAGTTAATTTATAATATGATATGGATAAATATTAAAATACACTAAGAGTACTGAGATAAGTAAGTAAAACTAACACAATAAATATATTAGCTTAAACTAAATACTTATTTCCTGTCACAATTGAACTAAACATGTTAGGACAATCCTAACATAGCAATTGTTATTGCAAATATCTAATAAATCACGATTTTGTGGATCTTACTCTTTCCATATTATTAGCACAATAGTAAACATCTAATTTTTATTGATAGCGTAATGGTAAATACTGTTGGTAAATTGATAGCACGGGTCAAAGTTGTAAAGCGACAGCTTCGGGCTTTCGATGGCATATGCTTTCATTCTTTCCCGTATTGGCCCAGATACCGACTTACATGATCTTGGCAGTACATATTGTATGCCATACGATTGACAGTTAATCAAAATCTTTTATTTTCAGTTAATAATCCAGATGGTAAGTAAACATTATATGTATATCCAAACTATAGATTCCTAATCCCGGCCGAAATATAGTTTTGTACTAATGATTGATCTCCTTAAAGTAACCGTTCATGGTGCCTGTGAACAACTATGTATATATTCACTTTTAAACCAACAATAACAAATTCAAATCAAGTCAATATTCATATAATAGCGGTTTTGCATAAAGATAATTGTGCAAATGAGTGAGACCTTCTTAAACTGCTGAAACCCCAACCACGTTAAAAACCCATGATGTTAAGGTCCGAAATGGCCATATATTGATTAATGTCCAAGTGTGAATGTTGTCTCTCTCTCTCTCTCTCTCTCTCTCTCTCTCTCTCTCTCTCTCTCTCTCTCTCTCTCTCTCTCTCTCTCTCTCTCTCTCTCTCTCTCTCTCTCTCTCTCTCCCTCTCCCTCTCCCTCTCCCTCTCTCTCTCTCTCTCTCTCTCTCTCTCTCTCTCTCTCTCTCTCTCTCTCTCTCTCTCTCTCTCTCTCTCTCTCTCTCTCAATGTACTAATATATTTTCTAGGGAAACGAAAGAAATGTTGTATCACTAAAACATTGAACTTAAGTCATTTCATTCTTTGTACTTTCTTGAAAAATAGGATAATTCTGAGAACTGAAAGTATTTTGTCGATTTTGAAAAGTAAAACAACTTTATGTATGTTCATGTATATGTATGCAGTTTGTAGAAAATACGTAAGCAAATATGAAAGAGTAACGATGGGCTTTATGCTATACCTAGGAAAATTTATTATGTACAAATTGCTTAAATGTTTTAATGGAGATGCCACATAAATCACTATATCACAGATGGTCACACATGAATGAAAGCTTAATCCTGTACATTAATGTAATGCTTCTATTCGCAGCACCACCACCGTTCAGCGTTAAACCGTACATCACTGTAGATTTGGAACATGAAGACTTCCAAAGTAAGCTCGTCTTCCACTGCAACTTCCCTCAATCGACGGAGGACCTGTTCTACAAGACGATATGGTATGTCGAGGGAGCTCCCGTCCACACGTTTGAACCAGCCCAGTGGACAAACAACTACATAGCAGACACAACTCTCACTGAACACATTCTGATGGACAATGGTTTCAAGGCTGGAATATCTGTAAGTTTTTCCTTCAAACTGATGAGAAAAAGTATTATGTTACACACACCTGCAAGCTTGTACTTATCGGGTGGGTTCATTGCGCGGTTCGAACCCACATCCTCAAAGACAGGCAATTGTCATCACTGACTGTTCCCCAAAAGCTTTACACATTCAGTACCTTATCCATCCTCGGTTACCCGGGGTTGTATATATGCTCCGTTACTCTCCACTATATTGGAGAGTAACGGAGCATATATAAAACCCTGGGTAACCGAGGATGTACCTTATCCAAAGTACATACAATTGTTCTACTGCAGATCATGTGATCCCAAATTAAATATTATCACATTTGTTCGTTGTCTCAATGGAATGTATTTCTAATGATGGCTGATTTTTTGGCTTTCACTACCAATTTCGTCAAGTGATTAAAATGTTCATAATTCTATCGTTCTATCGTTCAATCGTAAAACAGGTATGAATGACCTTGGTTTCTTTCACAGAGGTTACCTTGGTGACAAACGGCCACTTTTGTGTAAGATTAATCTGAGCAATGGTTATGGTTAAGACAGCGAAATTAGAGGTATCGGCACTGAAATGTTGTGCTTCGCACTGAAATATCAAAAATGATTTCTGTTGTAGATCCAATGCGCAGTTCGAGCCCAATACCACGTTGACGGGGGATCGTCCGAGAGTGAACTGTCTGACAACACATTTGTTGGTGTAAAGGTAAGTGGAGTACCGAGACGATCAGTGATTCACATGGACAGTGGAGATTCCTAATAATAAATTTTTTTAAAACATATTAAAGGGCTGTAGCACGTTTTTTGCAAATTTTATTTTTTCAAATTTGCCATTTATAATGATAGTTTATGTCATTTAAATCAACTTAAGAGGGTAAACATCTTATTACACAAACCAATTATCCGTAGTGGTAATAATGATGTTGCGCATAAAGCAAAAATGGCATGGCGGCCATTTTATTGTGAACACAATTTATTATTTCGAATTATAAAAACGATTCCCTAGGCTTTACCGAACCATGTATACACTCATTTTCAACTTGAAATTTCGAAGAGAGAAGGGTGTTTTACTATTGCTGACATTATTTTTCAAATACATTTCATCGATTTAATTGAGCGAAAAAACGTGCTACTGCCCCTTTAAAAGTAACCTTTACATATCAAGTGCTTGATGCTCTTCTTATAAATACTTGTACTTCCATTAAAGGGGCAGTAGCACGTTTTGTGCTGAAATAATTCAATGAAATGTATTTCAAAAATAATGTCACCATTAGCAAAACACCCTTCTCTCTTCGGTTAAAAAGTTAAACATGAGTGTAAATGATTCCGTAGAGCCATGGGAATCGTTTTTGTCCTTCGAAATAATAAAATGTGTTCACAATAAAATGGCCGCCATGCAATTTATTTTGTATACACAACGCCGTCAATACCACTATGGATAATTGGTTTGTGTAATAAGATGTTTTACCCTCTAAAGTATATATAAATGACATAAACTATCATTAATTAAAAACGGGAAATTTGAAAAAATTTGCAAAAAACGTGCTACTCCCCCTTTAACGAATGGGTGATTACATTTCTTCGTGATCTGGTTGAGGGTTACTTGACTTAGATGAGATACAGTGGTGTGATCTGTATTAGATCGGTAACGTGAAGAGCTTAGAAAACATTTCTTATCAATATTCAATTACAGATCTACCATTGGGAGTATTACGAATTGGCGGAGGGAGAAATACGTCAACTGCACATGGCAGTCACGGTGCCCTTTGGATGTGGAACGGCCGTTCCTGTTTCCCAGTGTTACTTCAACGTTGAGGTTGTTACAGTGGATAATCCTGATGACTGCACCTCTGCTGCTGTGGTTCAACATTCCTGTGGCATCGAACCCTTTGAAGCTGAGAGCTGGCACGAATGGTCCTCCGTAACTTTTGTAGGAAAGACCACATCAATGTATGGGGAGTCGTCCGGGACATCTCATTTGAAGTTTAAGACTCCGGCTAAACTGTACGATTTGTCAGAATTTTGGCAAGACTACGATATCGGACATGTTGCCGTAAGTTTTAAAATATCAGCTACTTACTTATTACTTAAATAGTATACAAAAATGTAATTCTACTTCTACTTTGTCTAAAAATAATGGAAGACATACCTTCTTATCTGATATATGTTATGTTATGAATATCAAATATATGTTATGAATATCAAATATATGTTATGAATATCAAATATATGTTATGAATATCAAATATATGTTATGAATATCAAATATATGTTATGAATATCAAATATATGTTATGAATAGTTGTGCATTTAACAATACACGTGTTCCTTTCTAATCAATGTTAATATTTTCAGGTCAGGACCGTGAAGAACACATCTTCTATTATGTATAAATACTGCTCTTTGAACAATGATCCGTATTTAAGAACTTTTGATGGAAAGTAAGTAATATGTAAATTTCTCTGTAAAAACATTGATAATAATAAAATCACAAGCCTTACAAAAATCACACGAGGGCTGAGCATGTTCGAAGCAGGAATAACCATGTATATATACAGTTGAAAATTAATTAAGCAACACACAGTTTTTACAGCAAAATCGTTCTAATAAGAAAGAAGACAACGTGTCAGGAAAACAATTAGTGATATTAGGTTGAAACGAAATTTCACTCAACTAACGGTTAACTGTCTTTAGACAACGGTTTTGTCAATAGGTTGGTAATTTGGGATCGAAATTCAAGTTCCGTTATAATGGAAAATGAAAGTCAATATTTGTTGCTGTAATGTGATTGGAATCAATCTTTCAAATGAAGTGATGGCACTTTACTAACTGACTTTTTAAAACAAAAGTCAGTCGTAAAAGCAATATGAACTTTCAAACTCACAAAATCACGAAACTGTCAAATTCAATAAAATAAACAAAATGCCAGTATTAACGGTACTGGATTACTTAAATCGAAACAAGTGTTTTATAACTGACATATTGAACTCAAATAACCGAAGATTTATTCACAGATGCAATGATTGTAGGCTTTTTCTCAATTATTGTTTAAAAAAGAACTGAAAGTTAAAGGGACACTGCGTCGAGGATACAAATGAGTCTCATCGTTATCTCACGAAGCTGATTTTAGTGTCTGCTGACGAGTTACACTTCACTTCATCTACATGCAGTAGATGTTATTACCAATTACGTCAATTGTCTGAAATTCGGTGTCTGTGACTTGTTAGCAGACATGTTAATCAGCATAGGTAGATACACATGATCTGAATTTTATTCTCGAAGCGGTGTCCCTTTAATGCTTGGCCAGCTTCTCATCATTTATGATAAAACATCCAGTACCATCACATTTTTCCTCATATCTTCATAAATTTGGTA
Source organism: Gibbula magus (assembly GCA_936450465.1). NCBI lineage: Eukaryota > Metazoa > Mollusca > Gastropoda > Trochida > Trochidae > Gibbula > Gibbula magus. The sequence goes on along the minus strand of OW388295.1, from coordinate 25,730,551 downwards.
TAAGGTGGATTTTTGTTTCGATGAATAAGTCAATAAATAAGCAATTGTAACGTCAGTCCTGATAAAATCATTCAAATTATCCTAACATTCCATGAGCACCGCATTTTAGTTTACAGACTAGGATGTTGCTTAATTAATTTCCAGGTGTATTATGAGTTATTTAATTGATGTATCAATAATTATGACCCAGCCAGAAGTTTAATAGCACGACACATGTCATAAAATCATGTTTCGTACAGCTTAATTCACTGTGTAGATTGTGTTAGGTGTAGATTTTAACAGTTTCATTGACATTTTTTTTAAAAGTCATCAGTTCAAGTAACATAATTGTTGTGTATTTGTTATTCGGAAAAATCCTTGTGTTATTTATTAATGAAATTTCAGTGATTGACCTCGACAAATATTGGTTTAAAGATACATTTTCTTTACTAGTATATAACGATTTAATAACATTGACACTCAATAAGACAGAAAGCCATCTCCTGAAATAAAGGATTGATTGATTGATTGAAAGGCATACAGTTTCTAATAACTAGTTCACGTTACGATACACCCAGGGACAAAAGAAACGATACTATATAAGATATTTCAATCCACGAGTGATGCATGCGACTGAAAAAGAGTTACATCAGGTCTTCAGAAGCCAACTAAACTAAACTTGAAATTTCAAAACATTATTAGTTAAGAAATCATTTCTTCGAATCTCCTTATCTCTTAACGAGTATCTGCCAATTTCAGAGTCCCAATAACGAAAGCGCAACTTTTTACCTTATATATATTTCAAATATCGATATGTTCGAGAATATGAAACCTATTAAAGATACATCCATTGTGTTGTTTGGGGTCATATTTGCCAAACGTTATAATTTGTGTCATTTTATCGAGAAGTATTGGCTGTTGTCGAAAATTGCCATTTCGATGACATTTGACTCGGTATAACGATACTATAAAGGTAAAAGTAGCTATATCTGATCGAAAATCGGAAATATACCGCGTGTGGCGCACGTCAATTAGTGAAACGTCATTTTGGAAACTTATATTTACAACATACACATAGACAACTTTGGGTTGATACTGTTTCAATAGGTCTTATAACTACTGTGCATGTATATGTGACATGCAGTTCCGGTTCTGCACATGTATGATGATGATGCTGGATTTTAATTGGAAACTAGTAATTATTAAATGTTTGGCGATTGGGGATGTATATAGTTCAGTGAATTTTTTAAAACTGAAATCAGCACATATCGTATGTTGGCACGTATTAAAACAAGAAAAACGTGAGCATGGCTCACATACCCCCACCATCCACTATCCGTTCATTGAGCATTATCGATGTCCAGGGTACTTTGTTTAAAAAAACAGATTCATAAAAGTGTCCATAATATTGTTTGCAACTGGCTTTGTTATTACAAAATTTCATTCACCCTGAAATAATATTTTAAAAAGTTCAATTACAGATTCAAAGGCAATAACTCCGTAAACAATAACATTTCAGAACTGAACTTGATGAAGAGTATCATCTGGACTACCTACATGTTAAATTTCATTCACCTAAATGTAATAGTTGCCGAGAAAATATGTCCTAATTGGAACATCACAACTCTTTTGGTTCTAAGTTCATTTCGATTTCAAGGGCAATAACTCCGTACAAAATAATATTTCGGAATCGGACTTTAAACTCGATGATGCGTATCATCTTGACTACCTACATGTTAAATTTCATTCACCTAGATGTAATAGTTGTCGGGAAAACTTGTCCCAACTGGAGCATCACCTCTCTTTCGGTACTAAGTACTATCAATTTCGGATTCAAGGGCCATAACTCCGTAAAAAATAATTTTTCAGAACTTGTTTGCGAACTCGATAAAGAGTGTGGTCATGAGTAGTCACAACTAAAATTTCATTCACCTAGTTTTAATAGTTTCCGAGAAAACTTTCCGGATTGAACCAAAACGTCAGAAAACTTAAAATTGTCTGTGCGTAATGGGAAGAACTAAACATAGTTCACAACTGTACAAAGATTGGTTGATGTACCTTTGACGGTTTTTGAGAAAATTGACCGGACGGAAGGACAAAAGGACGGACGGACGGACGGATTAAATGACCGTTATTTATCCCCGCTTACTTCGTAGCGGGGATATAATAAAATACAATTTTATGAAACACAATGGATGCATCTTTAATAGGCATGGACGTTTAAAATGATCATTTGTCAAATGTCTTATGACATGGAAAACTTCGTTTGTATTGACCTAAATTATTTAATGATTCTATGGTTTTACAACTTGTTTGAAGCTGGCTGAGTCTTGACGACGTTGGTGTGTACACGCTTTATGAAGACGAAAGCAGAAGTATTGAAGTAAGTTTTGACTGCTTATGTTAGGAAATGATTTAATGTTGTACGTGAATAATCATTGATTTCTCATCGTGCACAAAGTCATGTACATCATTTATTAATGGCGATTACATATCAACTTAGAGATACATTATGAGTTCAAGTACTTCCTTTCACACTATTCATTATTCCCAGTACAATGGTATTGCAGTTGGGGGGGGGGGGGGGGTCTTGAGGTTGAGAAGCTTTTTTCTTCTTTTTTTAGGGGGGGGGGGGGGATTCTTGAGGTTGATTAGCTTTTTATTAATGATAAAAATTAATTGTATTTGAGTTCCTATCGACATTTTATCGGATTAAGTATCGTGCACTCCGTATGTCTTGAGTTTTCTGTCATCGATGATAAACAACGAGACGCTGCACTAATGCACCATACAGGAAATTTGGTTTTAAGGGGTTTTAAGCGGATATTTTTTTTATACACATCAAAGCACACCCAACTCTTGCAGATGCTGCATTGCAAGACTCTTCTGATTTATGTTCGTCTACACAGATACAAGTACAAACTGAGATGTGCAGCCCGGAGGATCTATGGTGGGGAGGAAACCCTTTTTGTAACTGTGGTGTGGCTGTGAGGGCAGGGAGGACAGTGTTTGAGATCAGCCACTGTGACACTCCGGTCTGGCACATCGGGTTCACAGCTTGTGGGGACGGGGGAGACGTGATGATAGTCAGGAGGAACTGGGCCTTTTACCAGGTATAGTTCTTGACTTATGATTGCTATGTCATGTGGTATAGGTAGACTTTGGTTTAATATTCCAAAGCATGTTACAAATTGTCTTTCGTGAATAAACTGTATGAAGCAAAATCTATTTGTCAAACATAAAGTTTAAATGGTATCGATAGAAGAATGTGTACACCTCTTACCATCGGACCATACATGCACTTTTAAAAAACGCATACTGACCCTTGCGACAACTCGAAGGGATTTTTGAGACAGGGTCAGCGCCACCTATCGCCCAAAGAGAGTTCCGTCCCCTCTATTGACCAATCAAATCGGTCATTACCAACCCAATAGATCCAAATGTTGGTAATGCACCGACAGCTTTACAAATTGCTTATAATACTTTGGGATTGTTTTATCTCGGATGTTAAGCTCATTTGCATAATACAAGTTCAAAACGGACTTTAACTTCAATGGGGAAATTAAACAAGAGAGCTATTATCAGATCTTGAATAAATTGTGATTTGCTTCATTTACCCACACGTTGTGGTTTATTTTTATCACTAATTAATCGAGCGTATTCAGTGTAGTACGGGTAATTCAAATTAAAAGAAGAAACGTTCACCCAACGTGACTGTGCGTGATTTGTAAACGCGCATTTGATTGGTCTACACCATAGCTCAATAGCCGTGTTACTTCCTGTCTCAGGAATCCGTTCGAGTTGTCGCAAGGGTCAATATGCATTTTCTAAAAGTGCATATGTGGACCGATGCGTGCGGAAGATGACCTTTTACATGTTTGTTTTATCTCCTGCAATAATATCATTGACAGTAACAACAATGGTAAAGTTCAACGATCAGAATTCTTGTCAACTACAATCGCGGACTTAAATTACATTTTCCAGATTACCCTACCAACAGGAACCATAGTTTATGTAATGGTTTGGTCTTGGGGTGTCCAGTTCCTCAATGTGTATGTGTTCGCAACTGCTCTTGACGAGGGCAAAACTCGGGCGCTGTGTGGAGTTCTGTCTGATTCCCCTGACGATGATTGGATGATGAAGGATGGAGTGGTGACGGACGATCCAATAGAGTTTACAGAGTCCTGGAGGTGACCAATCTTTGCAATCATTTGATTATAATTCCAACAACAGTATATGTTAGTCTTGTGTCAACCACGCGTGTACGTAATATGCACATACTGAACAAACATAGTTAGGGGTACGTGTAAATTTTAAATGTTTTAAACGACAAAGTGATGAAATATCAATCATAAACAGTTCAATACCCGTCGCCCTTTTTTGTTGTATACATGCTGATGCTACATTTTAAGATTTTAAGATTTAAATATAACAAGATGTTTTTTTTATTACATAATTTGGAGTGAGATATTCGGTTCTATCAGTGAAATAAACCCTCTATCAAGCTACAGTGGTGATAACCTTTATCGCCACTCTACTCAGTGACGATAAACTTTATCACCACTCGCGTGACGTCATCCGGACAATGTTATGACGTCATATTGTCAGCTTGCGAAGGCTGTACGTTTGCCTTTGAAATCACTCCGACTCAACGTAAAACACAGAAATAATGATATAATAAATAGAATACCTGTTTTTCCTTGACTTATAAACCTCTAGTGACGTCACTCTATTGTTCTATTAGGTTCTACTTTTACCGGGAAACCACTATTGTCAGTTTGCCGGGCGTTCTCCAAGAATGCCCAGGGCTTTCTTGAAGAATGCCAAGGGCTTTCTCTAGGAATGCCCGGGGCTTACTCTAGAATCTATCGGAAATTTACTTTGATTGGGAATTATACACGTTTTGAAATACTTCTTCGAATAAATACCATCACAAAATATCACATTTTTGACAAATCACAAATCACAAACATAAGCTTTGAATGCCTGGTTTCGAACCCTGCACCACCCGCTTACTATACTGGCGCCTTTGACAACTCGGCTATAAAGGCCCACGAGAACAATGATGTATTTTCCACATTGACAATCATGTGAACTCCACGAGGCAGATAGCGCATGCAACTCACGTGCACGGCGTGGGTAACGAGCTCAAAGCACATGCAGGGCGCGGGTGTGCTCTCTTCATAGCAGTTGAATTCCCAGCAGTATATACCAATGAAGCCACGTGAAGACAAAATATTGAAATTATATCTAAATCATACTTTCTGTCGGTTCATAAGTAAGATCAAAACCTTGTCCACGGCTTTGTTTGTGGAGTATGCCCTTGGCGTCGGGAAAGGGGGGCGGGCCTATCGGCCCTTCCCCTTTCCCTCCCCCGCGGGCATACTCCACAAACAAAGCCTCTGACACGGTTTTGATCCATTACAAATACCATGTTCATCTCATCTCATCTAATCTCATCTCATCTCGTGAGGTAGAAAAGTTAATATATTTCACTCGTGGCTGCGCCACTCGTGAGATATCTACTTTTCTACCTCACTCACTATCATATCATATGCATGTTTTAACCGTAACCATAGGAACTATGCATTATAACTGTGAACTTGTTATAAAGATATTTGTTGACTGCGGTATTGATATTCCAAAACCTCAAACTGGGTAACTTAAAATTAGTGAAATGAAATCCCTCATTAAACATGTCCCGTTTATAATAACTGCTAAATAAAGACTAAATACGGTCATTTTCATCAATTTCACTTTGAAAAGTTTGAGACTAATAAAAGCGTCAGTGCGGGTTTGTTAAGGATGGGTCCCTTACAGATGTAGTTTCAACTGCTTTCTGAATCAATTGAGGGTATCGTATAACTGGAACATTCACAACGAATACTTTCAGTCATATATACGAAGTCGGTGTCGGAGTCGGTGTCGGAGTCGGTTTCGGAGTCGATGTCGGTGTCGGAGTCGGTGTCGGAGTCGGAGTCGGTGTCGGAGTCGATGTCGGTGTCGGAGTCGGTGTCGGAGTCGGTGTCGGAGTCGGTGTCGGTGTCGGTGTCGGTGTCGATGTCGGAGTCGATGTCGGAGTCGGTGTCGGAGTTGGTGTCGGAGTTGGTGTCGGAGTCGGTGGTGCGTTTTCAGTGCGTCTCAGTAGGCCTATGTATTATGACGTGTTGTTCTTCTTACGTCACTATTCATAAATTTAATAACGGCCTCAACCCAAATTTTGGAGTAAATAGCTTCTTTATTCACATATGGTTTTTGTATACATATCAAGACCACATGGCCGAGGGGGACTCTCGATAAGAATTACGTCCCTTCACTATAAAAAAACAGGAGGAGAGAGATAAGCACTCTTAACATGGCGAAACACGAAACGATAAGAGTAACCAACACGACAGGCTAACACAGCCGTCACAGTATATAAAGTTCACATAAAGTTCACATAAAGTTCACAATCGGAAGATTGTCTAACTCTCAGGTAGTAAATATGGAGAAAAAAACAATGGATTCAGAAGTAGAAATCATCCATTTTAATGGCAATCATGATCACTTTTAGCTACATAGCCTCTTCGTGTCATATATAACGGATAATACGTTGTCAGGTAATGTCGTCGTGTATATTATGACGTAATTTTATATTTTAGAATAACAAAAGAGGAGAGTCTGTTCAACCCGGAAGTGATTGAGAACGGCTTCTCTACCTTCAAACATGTGTACCAGTACTGTACCTGTGATGAGTCAACCCCTGAAAAACGAATCACCTGTTCTGCTATGGCTGCATCTGAAGTGTGTAAAAACCCAGACGGGATGGAGGAAATACGCCCCCGAGACTGCATCATCGCCAGGAGGAAGAAGAGGATGGTCCACACCAGACCCAGGCGTGTCAAACGAGTAATCTGTTTCTACGTACTACATTAACAGTTGTGCATGTGTGAAAGAAATTGTTTTCCCACCCGTATGTAATGCCGTGAGATTTAGTCGTGGCCCTGTATGTACGTCCTCCCGGAGCAGAACTCGAAAACCGTTTAGGATATCTTGTTTGATTGGCATTCTAGAAGTTGATGTTATGGAGAATAGAAACGATTTTATGGATATACAGCATCTTTATTCTTTGAAAGCGACGTTTCGACATTGGTTCTAATGTCGTTGTCAAGCCACTTACTTGACAACGACATTTATGATATATTGCTAAAACTTTCAATGTGTATTACCACTACCAACTTCCCAATGCAAGGCATAACTCTTGCCAGTCTCCATTACTGGCTGATTTAGGCCTTGCAGTATTTCCTTAAGAAATCTGTGTTTAGAAATCCAGGCCCGCTATGCATTTCCAGTGCAGCGATTCACTGCCTCGACACAAGAAAGCTAGGGAAATACCGCAAGGGTTAAATCAGCCAGTAATGCAGACTGGCAAGAGTTATGCCTTGCGTTTGGAAGTTGTGAAGTGGTGCCTTTTTATATTTTCAGAAACATTTTTCTCTATCCATTGAATTGCGGTGGATTTGGACTTTTTCAGGGAAAGATTCGTTTCAGAAGCCGAACTAAAAAAAACGCATCACCATATATTCGTGAATCTCTGCATGGGTGTAACCCACCTACTGCAGTGCCATTTTGAAGACATACAATTTTTTTTCCAAAATTTGTTTACACATTATGCGGGACCGGTAGGAAATTTAATCATCTGACTCCTGTTTTCACTAAACTAAACATTTGTTTTCTCAACTTCCCCCAGCAAGTCATAATTATTATCTATTAAAATTTAGATCATTGAGCTTCTGCAAATGATTATGCCCTAAAACATCGGTAAATTTATATTAGTTTTGATCACGAGTTTATAATGTGTCGTAACGATGTCATAAGCTCTTATGAGTACACATATCAAGGGTGTTTCTGCTATCACAGGCTACGACAGAGCATTCCTGGCGGAACGGATGGAACGAATCCTCAGCCACGGCCCACTGTGAGTCCAAGTTTGACGACTCGGCATCTGTGCAGCTGGTTAAGGATGTCCCAGGAGTCAGTTTGGACTTGGCTATGAAAGCCTGCATTGCTGATATAAAGGTTAATACAAATCATTGACATGGCCTGCTTTAACCTTAAAGGTACATCCATTGTGTTGTTGGGGGTCAAATATTCCAAACGTTATAAATGGTGTTATTTTTTCGAGAAGTACTGACTGTTACCGAAAACTACCATTTTGATGATAGTAGACTTAGCATTTTGATGATCTGAAGGTAAAAGTAGTGATTTCTGATCGAAAACGGGACAATGCACAGCGTGTGGGGCACGTCAATGAGTTAAACGTAATTTTGGAATCTTATCTATAACAGATAAAAAGAAAAAAATGAGTTTATAATGTAATAGGTCCCATAACTAATGTGCATGTAAATGGGACGTGCAGTTTCGGTTTCTGCACATGCATAATTATGTTACTCAATTTTAATTGGAAACTAGTTATTATGATATATTTGGCGATTGGGGATAAATATGCAAGCTGAGTGAATTTATTTGTGTTGTAGACAACACATATCGGGAGTTGGAACGTATAAAAGCCAAATAAAATTTTATGAAACACAATAGATGTACCTTTAAAATGTATACAGCCAACAATTGAGTCATAATGTGTAATTTAAGTTTTTTTCTTCAAAGCCTTCTTGCTAATATATATATATATATATATATATATGTGTGTGTGTGTGTGTGTGTGTATGTGTGTGTGTATGTATATCTATATATATATATATGTGTGTGTGTGTGTGTGTATGTATGTGTATATATATATATATATGTGTGTGTGTACCTTTAAAATGTATACGGCCAACAATTAAGTCATAATGTGTAATTTAAGTATTTTTCTTCAAAGCCTTCTTGCTAATATATATATATATATATATATATATATATATATATATGTGTGTGTGTATGTATATGTATATATATATATATATATATATATAATGTAACCGTAGCTGCCAAAACTACCTCATGCTCTTTGTTTCAAAACCAGGAATGTCTATTGAAAACGATCAGTGTTACAGTGCATGTCTAACTCCACAATATATTGAGTAATCATCAAGTGACTAATCAGGAACATTTAGATTATATACCACCACTTAGCATTGAGTCTGTGTTGACCTAGGCCAGTGGCACTGACGCCTTTACGGCAGCTGCCGTCTCCAGTGTGACTGTCCAGGCTCGAAGGGAAGCGTTGGTCAACCCTGTCCTCAGTGAACCGGACCCAGACAACCCTTCAGCTCCTACTCTGTATGACGTCATCACACGTGACACGTGTCCTGGAGACTGTAGGGGGAGAGGGACTTGTTCTGATGGTAAGGGCTGACAAAGAATTATCCAAGTCACAAGCTATTAAGAGAAATCTAAGTGATCAAGAAGGGGTGAAGCGAGCGTAGATTTCTCTTCATAGGTCCTAACTGACCTAGAACTTCGCCTACTTTTGATTGAAAGGTTCAATGACGTCACTGTTATTATAATCGTTTGATATTGTCAGCAAGCTGCATGGACGTGTTTTTATGAACTCTACCTATTGATCACAACATCTGTCATCGTTAAACTAGAGATAAGAGAAAGAGGGTGCAAAAATAATTCTATACAATATCTACTACCCACTGAGGCATTTTCACACCGTAGGAACGTGTACGCCTGGAAATTGCTACTCAGCGGAAGTGAACGAATTTCTCTGCGAGAGGTCAGTTTACAAATGTGTATTTGGTGTAAGATTTTGTTGGATAAATCGGTTTTGAGGTATTTATGAGAAAACATGTTTCAGGCTGTAAAATGGCAGACACCGGTGAATCCGTAGACGAAAGATAATGTCATTATGTGCCCTCAGTCGACTGTGACATCACAATTTAGGAGACGAATTTCGCATCTGGAACTTACGTGTGTTTGATATTACCTTGCTTTCAGAAAATCCATAAAAAATACTCATATATGTTTTACCATGTTGTGAAACATCCATATAAGGACATATATGCGAAATATTGAGACTAATTATTGACAAATAACAAAATTAGATCCACTGAACCACAAGTGGTGTGAAAACAAAATGAACGAGTTACTAATGGGGGTGGTGAACGAATTACAGCCACTTGGTGTTTTCTTTAGGAACGCGGTCACCACAAAATTATACCAGCAGTCATTGGATGTAAACATCTCAGTAATTATTCTTTGGATTTTGACAACATTTTGTAGTTTTGATAAATATGTATCAGCCTTTTTTGACATGTACTTGAAAAAATCGTATGTTTGTTTTAAAACAATATATCGACCGCGTTTGTGTGCAAATATATTTTTTCGGCATGCAACCTCACATAAAACTGTCTCTTTTAAGCTAGTTCTGCTCAGCTTCTCATTTCTAAAAACAACTTTGTGTTTACTAATGTCTACTATTTTACAGCCTGAAATATCGTTTGTCATAAGTACAGGAAAACCGATTTATCAAACAAATTCCTACACCAAATGCACAAAAACAAACTGGACTCTCGCAGAGAAATTCGTTCACATCCGTTGAGTAACAATTTCCGGGCGTACACGTTCCTACGGTGTGATTTAGGAGTCCTGAAAGTGTTCATCCCCTTATTCTCAACAACCTGTATCCGCCCCTGAATACCAGGACCTTGTGTTAGAGAAGACGTGCTCCGTATATTCTACTTCATAGGGAGTGACAGTTGCTGTTATTGGATGAATATGTATATCTTACTTACTCGTTTCTACATGTATATGTCATATTCCGTTTAAACGTAAAATGTAGTTACTTGATTGAACTGAATAAAAAGCATTTAATATTTTATGACGTCATAATAAACACAGATTACATTAGGATGACGAGAGGGGTAACCCTGGTTTATCCTTAAACGTATTGGATAGAACATTGGACCTGGTTTTTCTAATCTAATACATGTATCGTATCACCGAGTGTGATAGAAAGTTTTCTCGTCTCGATGATGTACGACATAAAGGGCAGTCGACATTTACCATCACAAGAATATCTTCTATAGTTGATTACATGTCACACGTGTGTTTCCCGACAGGTCAGTGTCAGTGTGACCCAGGCTATGGAGGCGGAGACTGCTCTGTCGATCTGGCCACGCCCCCTCAAATTGTCCTCGTGGCAGAGGACGGGTTCTGTGACATGGCGACTGAGGACTGTCTTCAAATACCAGTTGTTGGGAACATCTTCAGTGGATCCGAGGAATCAAAGTGTCTGATAGAAAAGCACATGGTATCACCTGTTTATCTTTGTTCAGGGTTACATAGCATAACTTCCACTGGCTCAACGCTAGTACTTGAACGAGTTGGCACTGGTCCGCTATTAAAACTATTAATATAATGCTTTAGCAATTTAATGAAGTATCAACGATAAAGAATTCCATTCAACACGCAGATGCATATAGTTCTACAACGTCATTTATAACAGTGTTACATTTGAAATAATACTACCTTCAATAGTAGACATTCTGATTCTGCGGGATTCGAACCCACACCCTCAGAGTAAGGCAACTATTGCCAGCATATCGCCAGCACTGACCGTACCAACAGCTTACCACACGAGCACGGGCCTCGAGGTGTTGTTACTACAAATGTAGCAATGTTAGATTTGTTCACTATCTAAATTGCATGTATTTCTAACGTCATTTGATATATAACATGATGTCAGATAATAGACATCGTTAATACACCTAGGTACACGCATCTGGAGAGAAGACTTCCCTAGACACAACGTCATCCTACTCTATATTCGAGAGCATCAGTGAAGTGTTCTGCTCGTTACCAGAGATGTCTGAAGATGATGTGGTTGTCTCACTCAACGTCTCCGTCTCCCACGCCGGCGACATCTACAGCAATGAGCTCTCTGTCCTAATGTACGACTCGGGTTGTGTGGACGTCGACCATAGCACTGGGATTTGGACTTTACAGGTAGATGAGGAAACTCTCTCGAAACTGGTCTCACAACGTGGTGTTCAAACTCTCTATCATGTTAATGTCTTCTACCAGGATGAGTAAAATCCAAGATATATGGATAGTCGACTTCTTTATTGCAATGAATGCGTTATTTCGGTGTAGGTGCTAACGCCGTTTTCCAGCAAATGATAAACGAATATAGTAGGAGGAGAATATATATAGTTGCAGTGAGTTTATACAATCAACAAGGTAATGTACACTGGTATCCTAATTTATTACTGAGGGAATAAAGTGATTAGGTTTTACCAGGATGTTTTAATGGTCATTTAACATGTTGATCGAACTGTTTTGCAGTTTGTAGGCATCACACTAGCATATTTGATGGAATCCTCTACTTTTTCATTCTTATGACAAACTTCTATTTCCAGACTGGATACTGCGTTTTCAAGGCCAGGTGTTCTTCTGAAGGCAGTGTTAGAAGTGACAACCCTTGTGTAAAATGTCTCGAAGATGGTCCTGGTTTGTCTTGGCAACATATTACCGGTAAGCTTCAGGCCCATTCAAATAAATTAAATCAGGGGGCCGTTCCACTAATCGACATTAGCCCAAAGATCAATCGTAATCCTGTTTTTAAGATTCGCTTAAATTTAACTTAGGGTTAATATCGGTTAGTGGAACGGTGTCCGGAAGATTTAATCTAGTTTGATGTTTCATGTATGCAGTCTTGAATCTTATTAAGTTACTTGTACTCTCATTATATCAAAATTAGCCATTGTCGTATTCTGGCTAAAACTTTTTAATCATCGAAGATGTCTTCTGGGCGTCTGGTGACACATCTCACTAAATCATAACTGTTGATTTGTAAAATACATGTCCAATTAGCCACCACTTATATTAACTTTTCTTTCATCATATCGTTTTATAAGTACTTATGTGAATCTTTTGCCAGAAAATGGATGCTCTGATGGGAACCTCCAAATCGGAGAAAACACCGGAAGTCACGTGTCCGATCCATTCTTCCTGCCAAGCATCCTGGTCCTGTGTCACTTCCTGCAGCAGACGTTTTAACTGTGATATATTTCTCTGATGTACATTGAAATACACTCAACCGCACAAGAATCGTCATCATACAAACAAAAAAATAATAATTCAACCCACGAGAAATGAAACACGACTGAAACAGAGATACATAAGGTCTTCAGAAGCCACGAAACTAAATTTCAAAACATTAGCTGATCATTTTTTTTAAAACAAACGTTTTTAAGAAATCTTAAAATCGCCTTTTCGCACTTTTGAGTTACATGGCAAACAATTTTGTCGAAAACCAATTTGAAAAGGGCGATTTCAAAACCCCAAGTGTACTTGGACAGATATTTAATTAAAGGAATTATACTCTAATGTATGTTGTTTCGAGTATCTCCATTCAAAGTCGATTTTCTCCGGAAGCAGTATTTCGTTTTTTACAATTTTAGAAATATGGTTTCTTTTGCGGTTGTTTGTACTAGTATAAATATATCGACTTGTTTTAGATGTGTATTTAGCCTTTTGTGCCGATTCTGTTTGTTTTGCTATCATTTTCTTGCTATATATTGGAGTTTTAAGTCATCCAAATATATTTAAATGGTATTTGAAAAGTACATTTCGATTCAATTCAATTCGTTTATTTCAGTAAAAGGTCTTATGCCCACGTACAAAGCACATTATATACAAATACAGACCAATATCAGAGAGAAGAATAATGTTTACATTGTGAGTTAATCTGATTGTAAAACCTTAGAGCGTAGCACAAGTGTATCTCTTATGAACCTTGACTACGATAAAATGATTTCTAAGTTTTGACGTTGTAAAACATTTTGCAGGTGATATATATCAACATGATCAGGTAAATGTGAAATATATATTTCCGTCTTAATTCCTTAAACAATGGACATATGAATAAAAAGTTTGAAGTCATCCAAGTATCTTTAAATGGTATTTGAAAAGTACATTTGATGATGATGAAATACAAATGTATGTTGACGTGTTACTTTCACTGATCGTCGTGGTAAGACAGAACTATTCTTTGCAGGTGAAAAATTATTTTTTTTAGAGTTTATGATAAATGTCCTCAGCAACCAGTGTTTCTAGAGAGACCGATATATTTTCAGCATTTCAGGCCTGAGGTTCGTAATAAATTTCTTGAAAACAAAAGATGACAGCAGTGTACAATTTTCCACGACGTGTTGTTATTACTGATATCTGTTGCGTTGTGATTACGTATGACATGGTGTGATGTTGTTGCTTTTCAACATATATTTCTGTGACAGTATGAACAGTATGACTTCAGGTAACATATGTAACGGTTGTCGCTGTCGTAGACAGGCCACACGGTTCAATGTTAAATCTTTGATATTCTATTTGTGAATTACAAAGTAAAACCAATGTCACTCATACCTTTGTACATATTTGTCTTGCCCTGTTGTTTACTCCTTTGATTTGGAACAAAGTAATAAAAATCTTGCTTACATAATATTTTATGTATTTCATTTAATTGTTATTAAAGATTTAATTCAATTTTATTCCGTATTTTGTTCATAGGCTAAAGTACAAGAATAAACAAAATTATTATTGTGGCAATAATGATGTTATACAATTTTCAATTGCATCTTTATCTCAGAGCCCATTTACAAAGTTTTTTTTAAAGAATTTTAATTTTTCTTTTTATTCCATTTCCAATTCATACATTCATTTTATATGACAAACAAAGGCATTGAATATACATTCGTTTTGATATAACACATATAAGAATAAAAATGCAAAGTTATTGAGGCTAGCTGACAACAGATAGAACTATCATTTGCACACTGGGTGGGGTATTGAAATTTTATGGGCGCTTCAACCTATACCAACTATGACAGGTAAGTGTTTCCATTTACAAACTTTGCTAAGTTTATAAGAGTATCTATCTCATGGCAACTTGCTAGTACATTACATTTAACAACAGATGGATGTTTCCAGAAATTTTTAGGAATATAATTTTCTCTTTTAGTCGAATAGAATTTACAAGTTAACACAAAATGATATTCATCGTCTATATACAATTATTCACCGTTTGGTACATCCTTAACTAGACCAGATAGCGACGTCAAAAGAGGCTTTATGGCTGGTTTTATGTCCTTTTACCGTAAAGACGCGTCAACAAAATAAGGTCCAAGAAGGTTATTTATGTTGACAACATCTTTTATTTTTATTTTCCACATTTTGTTAAGTTTTTAAGTTAAATGTCAGCCATTCTGTCCAACAAACATTTTGAAAAAGGCGATTTGAACACCAAAAGTGTACTTGAACAGACATTTTTGTGTGTGTTAATGTATTTCCTTGAAAGTCACTATAAGCAAAAAATGAAAAGTGATATACAGTATGCTAGTACAATGCTTGTGTAAACACGCTTCCACGAAGTAAAACTTACAAAGGCTCAATCACATTGTGTATCTTGTGAGATGTTACGATATCCTTTTCAAATAAATTAATGGATCGGTAAATTCGTAGTTCTTTTTAAATTGTATCTCAGATATAAAACTAATCAATAATTATAGCTGATTTATTTTGAAAATCAAAATGTTTTACAACTCTGATATTGTGAGTCAACATATTCCACCAAACCAGGTGTAGTGGACGAGCAGAGTTTATAGAAATGTGCTTTTGTATGGGTATAAATAAAACCCATATTATTGATGTATCAGGAAGAGACAACAGGTGTTACGCAATAAACAAAGTACGGTGTTTGAATAACAACATGCGATTGAGTGACATTGTCCAATGTGTAGTTTCTGCAATAAACAAATCAAGATGTGTGAATAACAATAAGCCATCGAACTATCTTAGAGTTAGTATCTCGCAGTAAACAAATAACAGTGTATAACTAGGTCTTCAATACTTCTGTTTGACTTGAACTCCGTGTTGGACTCAGGGTTATTCATCAGTTTGTTCTGCTTTAAAATGAGCTATCAAACATGTCTCAATCTTCAGTATCTTTTTTACAAAAATTCTCCAAAAACAATGACCTTCTGAAAATGGAACAATCGCTTATTAATGGACCCCTATACATGATCTTTCTCACGATAACGACAAATTGGTTCATATTTCTTACTAAGGTTTAACATAGAAAAGGTTGTGCTTTAATTTCCACTTCAGGATATGTAATCATCATTAAGATTGCATACATAAGTAATGAGTTTTATTATTCTGAATAGTCAAGAAAATGCTCAAAAAATGTTGAAATTTGGACCCCTAGACAACGTTTGCGATGTTCAGAGCTTAACTATCAACTTTTTGATGAAAGGGTTCACAGAAAAGTTGATGTTCTTGAAATTTTACATCCAGGAGTGTAAATACAATTTCAATATCGTGATAACTTAAGCAGCTATGAATTTTGAACTTTGTTGAATATGGCGATTTTTTAAAAAATGTCAATCTTCTATGACTTGTCACGCGTAAACTATCATAGATACATGCTTGAACGTTATTGTCCTAAATAAATAACGTATTCACTTCAAACTATGCTATTAAATATCTTGGTATGTTCAGTGGTTTACGATGGAAAATTCTCCAAAAAAATATACCCCTCGAAAATGCTCAAAATCGCAAAATTTCAATTATTTTCTCAAATGCCGAAATTGTGCCCAAACTGTTTACTTTTATTTAAGAAATAGAAGACGAGTTGGCGTGCTTTATCGTTCAATAAAACATAGCATCTGCTATGTTTTATTCTACGAGAAAGCACAACAACGAGTTTTCTATTTCTTATATGAGATGCCCTTAAATAGTTAATCGCTTTTCTATAAAAAAAAAACGCGGAGATTTAATGTTGTTTGCATAAACTATATTTTGAAAATATTAACACATTCTCTAGCATTGGACAATCAAAGTGACGTACAATATGACGTCATTTGCTAAGCGACGCTCTAACTGTCGTCTAAAATCACGAGCATGTTTTATTGTCTCATAAAGCACGCTGTCGGTCCCATTGACCACCTGTGTTTTATTGCCGTAGGTATCTTATATATGATAATAATGTGTTATAAAATTGTTAATCTAGTTATTAGAAAGGGTTTGCAGTCAGTTATTTTGATTTCATTCCTTACAGAGTTATGTTCCTTTGAATGCAACCCTTAAAATAAGTTTTTCAAAAAGTTCAATTTTCAAATTGCTTTAGCTCGTTAACCGTTAAAAATAGAGGAATGATTGGGGATTACTTTTTGTAGCATTCTTTCAGCTTTTCAATGAGCTACTGCATGATGCTGTATGTATTGCCGTTATTTAGAAGAAGATCGCGAAAGTGCGCAAAAAATCTATTATTACGAAAACCGCAATAGGCCTAATCGATGGGGAGTGTTGTTGCCCACATTTTGGTGAAAGTTTTGTGAAATTATCTTCAATAGTTTTGGAGCTATTCAGGTTTGAAGTTTCAACTTCAAGGGGAGTTAAATCTAGAAAGAAGTCGAAAATCCAAAATCCGGCTCGGTATGATCTAAGTTGGTTCACAGGCTACAGTCCCTGAAAATTTCAGAAAAATCGCTTCAGCCGTTTTTCCAGAACTCGTAACACAAAAACGGTGTGAATAATAATAAAAATCAGGATAAGAACAATAGGTCTTCAGACATTCATCTTGAAGACCTAATAACAACAGGGAAGTGGGTGAAGTACATCTGTAGTTCCTGCAATAAACACATCTCCAGTACCTACCCATGAAGTAAACTAAAACGGAGAAACCAGTGTTTAAATATTCATATATTAAGGAAGTGATTATCATAATTGTATCAATTAGGTACCGGTTATAGTTATTATTTAATATACTCTCCTCGATAGTTAACAATATGCCCGATTATCCTAATCTGTCTAATTCCGACAACCTTCACACAGAGTAAGGATAGAGTTATCGCCGCTCTACCCTGTACCGAAACTCGCCACCAGGTGGTCAACCCTACGTCAACATTGCTTTTCTGTCGGCCATCAAGTACACTTGTGTTTTTGGTGGCTCTGAATTTCGAGTATTAAATAACCTTTTCACTCACTTATTACTGCTTTCCTTTGCGTTTGCGTGTCGTTGCGGGACCTAGCTAATTCTGTCGAGGCAGTTAGCGTCTCTCTTCGTCGGTTACTTGTATTTTGTGCTTGACTGCAGTGACTCTGTCTACTGTTGTCTGTTTCAGCCCGCCCGGGTCGCACGTGCTTTTCGTGCCGGTTCACTTAGGCTGGTTAGCTCGGCTGGGCTTTCGGTAGACCTCCCGTCCACCGCCTGGCCGTGTGTGCTTGCTTTGGACAGCGCTTGCCTACGGTAAGGCGCGGCGCCTCTCTAGGCGGCCTGTTTGGAAGCGCCTGTCGTTGGACAGCGCCTGGTGCTTAGCAGCGCCTGGCGTCTGTAGCTTCAGGCGCTCTACCGCCTCACTCTAGCGGCGTCCTTTGAAGCGGTTGGGGTTGGACAGCCGTCTCGGAGGGGTGTTACGGGGATGTCGGATCCTTACTCAGGTTTCTGTGGTGGGTGTGGGTCCCAGAAGTCCGCGCCCTTCGACCCACACTCGCTCTGTCGCCTGTGTTGCAATTTGTGCGGCGAGTTGGACAAGTGCAGAGAGTGTGAACACCTCTCGCCTACGGAACATCGTGATTACCGCGCGGCTGTGAAGAAATCTGAGACGCAGCACAAGTTGAAGGCCGCCAGGCGGCCCTCCTCGTCCGCTTCCGCTACCGTCACCACGGGGTCCGCTGATGACGCCTCCGGGGGCTCCGACCTGGTCATTTCGGAGGATGTGACCGAGTTTGACCTCTCGGATCCAGGTGTGAGGTCCGACAGGAATTTATCACCAGTCAGACATGTTGGCGGTTCCCCTCCCTCGGGCGGGGTGGAACGATCTCCCGACTTGAGGTCTTCTCCTGACACTGCTTCCTCAACGAACCCTCGGAGGGCCGTCAGGAAGAAGGAGAAAAGGAAACACAAGAAGAAGAAGAGGTCGAGGATCTCCTCTCCCCCTATTCTTGACCAGAGGAAACTGACAGACGACATCATGTCCTCAGTGAAGGATCTGGTTTCTTCAATGTTCGTGGCAAGAGAACGAGCTCATGCCAGGGTTGAGGAGGAGGATGTCTGTTTTCCGACCTCCCCTGTGGCGCCCTCCACTCCCAAGAGAAGGCGTGTGGTGGTTATTTCCCCGGGCGCTACCCCCTCGGACCACGAGTCCACGGCTGTTAGTGACCAAGAGGGGGGGGGGGGCGTCTGACTTTGGGGACGGGGCTCCCCAAGCGCCTTCCACTCCTCTGACGGGCCCTGTGGAGGCGCCTGATCTCAAGGAGCGTCTGACAGCAATCGCTGATTGGTGTCAGGTGGACATCCAAGAGTTGGAAGAGGAATCTTCATCGACCAAGGCAGCCAGGCTGGAGACCTTCTGCTCGGAAGAGGAGGCGCCTACGCAGCGTCTGGTGGCGCTGCCAGTGCACAGGCTCCTTCAGGCGGCGGGCAGGGACTTCGACTCTAACGTTGCTGCTGCGGCTCCTGGTCGCCTCCTCCCCCCCTTAGTTCTCACTGACAAGATCCGGTCTGGCCTTCCCGTTCATGGCAGTTCCTTATCTCTTTCCCCTCCCATCCTGGACGACGACATCCGTCGAGTTGCCGCTCCCTTAGTACCTCACCAGGTTTCAGACTCCCATTTGTCGCACCTGGACAAAGAGGCAAGGAGCATCCTTGGTCTGGCTAACCACGTGGCCCACGCTTGCCAGGCGATGGCAGCTTTCGCCAAGGAGGCGGGCATGGAGCAGGGGGCCAAGGCTCTCTACCGCGGGTTCGGCTCTGTCGCTGGGAACCTAGCGCAGATGATGTTGTCCGCCTCCCGCATCTCAGCGGGGGTGACTAACCTCAGGCGTGAAGGGTTTCTGGCGCGGACCAACCTTCCGGCGGAGCTCCGGAACCACCTGAGGTCGGCCCCGGCAGGCTCCTCCACCTTATTCGACGGTCAAGTCGGGGAAACGCTCAGGCAGCGCCAGGAATGCCAGCAGCAAGAGCTAACCAATCGGTTGGCCTCTGGCGGACGCAGAGCATCGCCTCAGGGGACGACGCCCAAGAAGAGGGGAGGGGGCGCGCCCTCCTCTACCTCGAAAACTGGAGGCGTGTCCTTTCAGGGAAGGGGTCGACAGGATAGAAGTCGCGTCTTCAGTGCCGGCCCCTCGCCAAAACGCACCCCCAAGAAGGGCATCCAACGTGGGAAGGGTCGCGCCTACGGAGCTCCCCCCAACAGGCAGTGACTGGACACCTCCGGACCTTCCACGGCAGGTGGTCCCGACCCTGGACGGTCCTGTGGGAGGCCGTCTCTCACGTTATGTCCCCAACTGGAGACAGTTGGATCTCGATCCTTTCGTTTGCAAGGTCTTGGAACGGGGTTTTCGTATTCGCGTGGCACGCTGCCCCCAGCTGACCTGTTCGCCTGTAGAGCGCGCGCTGGACCCAGATCGGCTCGCGCTGACCTTGGAACAGGTGGAGACTCTAATTTCCAAACTGGCGGTGGAGGAAATCCCGCACCAAGACCTTTCTCCAGGCTACTACTCTCCGGTGTTCGTCCGACCGAAGCGGGAGCCAGGGAAATGGCGGCTGATCCACGACTTGAAGGAATTCAACCTCTCCTTCCTAGATCCGCCGCCATATTTTCGACTCTTGACAGTGCCGTCAGTGATGCGATTACTGGAGCCCTTGGACTCGATGATATCCCTAGACCTGCAGGACGCGTACCTGCACATTCCCATCTATCACAGCGATCGCAGGTACCTACGTTTCGTCTTAGCGGGTCGCCACTTTCAGTGGAACGTCCTTGTGTTCGGGATTTCATCGGCTCCGTGGCTGTTCACTCGCGTGACCCAACCCATCGTCCAATACCTCCACACGGTGGACGTTCAATTCGCAATGTATTTGGACGACGGGTTTGGTCACAACAGGTCCCCGTCTGTTCTGGAGGCTCAACGGGACTTTGTGATAGCATTGTTCAGGCGGTTGGGGTGGCTGGTCAATCTGGGGAAGTCAGACCTGCAGCCCTCGACGTCCTTGGTGTTCCTGGGCGCCCGCCTGGACACCGCTATCTACAAGGCTTTTGTGACCACGGAACGGATGGAACGTTACCGAGATCTCCTGGAGCTGGCACTTCGGGGGCCTCTGCCACTACGCCAGTGGCAGAGGCTGCTAGGCTTTCTGAGCGCGACTCAACACTTCACCCGAAGGGGAAGGTTGCAGCTCAGGCCCCTTCAGATCTTGGTAAACGTACATGTCCGGGAGAAGGCGTGTCGGCACGTGTTTTCCATTCCTCTGGAACTCAGACCGCACCTCTCCTGGTGGCAGCAGGAGTCCAATGTGTTGGTGGGGGTTCCCCTCATGGAACCGCCAGCGACAAGTCACCTATTCGTGGACGCCTCCTCCCAAGGCTGGGGGGCTCATCTCAATGCGGAGCAAACAGCGGGGGTGTGGTCGTCGACCCAAGTGAGACGCCACATCAACGTCCTGGAACTGGACGCCATTCGATTGGCAGGTTCTGTGTGTTCATACAGACAGCTCAGCGGCGGCCTGGGCCATCAACAAACAGGGGTCGACCAAAGCAGACTCCCTCCTGCAGTTGGTGATGGTGCTGTTTCGCCTAGTGGACAGTCTCGAACTCTCTCTCCGTGCGGTGCACATCCCGGGAGCCAAGAACGTCCTTGCGGATGCCTTGTCTCGCCCGGACAAGCCTCCTTCCACGGAGTGGATGTTGCACCCGAGAGTGTTCGAGAGTCTATGTCTGAGGTTCGGCAAGCCTCACATAGACCTCTTCGCGACTCGGCTCAACCACCAGCTACCGACATACGTGTCTCCTGTACCGGACCCGACCGCGTGGGCTCTTGATGCGCTCGCGTTAGAATGGGAGGGGATGGTCGCTTACGCCTATCCCCCTCCCGCCATCCTGAACCTCGTGGTGGCGAAGATACAGGAGACGCGGGTGCTCCAGCTACTCCTGATAGCTCCGCTGTGGCCAGCCAGAGCCTGGTACGTTCCCCTCCGGAGGGCTTGCCTCCTAGACCCGATCCCCCTTCCTCTAAGGTGGGACCTTCTGACGAGCAAGCCAAGCGGGAGGGTTCACGAGAATCCCCAGGCTCTACAGCTTCACACTTGGTTTGTCTTCAAATCCGTTGCCGAGGCGGTGGCGACCTCCCAAAGACCGTCGACTAGGAATCTCTACGACGCTCAGTGGGGGGCCTTCGCGACCTTCTGCAGCAAGGAGGGGTACGACATCCAGGCAGTAACGGTCCCTCAGGTTGCTGAGTACCTGGTTTACCTGCGAGAGACGAGGAATCTCAAAGCCTCGTCCATCAACACCAACCTGGCGGCGATTATGTCCGTTCTCCGGAAGCGGGACACCCAGGTTGACATATCAGTCCTTAAGGACCTCGTTAAAACCTACCGGAACGTGGATTGGCGGAGGAAACTCAGGCCCCCAGAGTGGGACTTGGCGGTGGTCCTCAACCACCTCAAGTCGGACCTCTATGAACCGTTGACGGAGACGACCGTCCTTCGCCTCACCATCAAAACGGCCTTTTTGGTCGCCATTGGGTCCGCAGCCAGGATCTCAGAGCTTCACGCTCTCCAAGCGGATCTCCTGCGTTTTGAGGTGGGGGACGGGGGTTCGGCCACTCTGGGGTTGGCGCCGGAGTTTGTGTGTAAGAACCAAACCGCCGACGAAAGGGGTAGGACTTTTTCCCTACCGTCCATTTCCGATAACATAGATCCGACGGACGAGGAGAACCGCCTCCTCTGTCCAGTCCGAGCACTTCGGATCTACACCGAGAGGACCCGGACGCTGCGTCAGGGGAGAAGAAGACTATTCATCCCTCATTCCCAGACCAGTGTACGGGAATTAGACAAGAGACAATTAAGCGTCTACCTCCGTTCGGCGGTGCTAGACGCGTACAAGGCAGCGGGTCTAGACCCTCCAGCGAGGGCCAATCCGCACGAGATAAGGGCCATCTCAGCGACGATGGCCCTCCATAGCAACTTGGCGGTGGCGGACATCATGGCTGGCTGTTTCTGGAAGTCAGGCCTGGTGTTCGCCAACCACTATCTTCGAGACATCTCCAACGAGGACTTGGAGGGAATCAACCGGCTGGGGGCGCAGGTGTACGCCCAACAGCGAGTTCCTTCGGGCCCTCATCGCAGGAGTCACCCTCTTGCTCACTAATGTTTCGCCTCTCAATAAACCCGAGGTTGATTCTTTTTGTGTGTCTGTTGTCTCTTATACCAGTTGGCGACTTCGGTTGCGGGCCTCCTCGCATAGCGAGGTTGAGCCAGGGCTAGTCCGATTGACTAGTGGGCCTCATGGGGGTCACTCTAGTTCGGCCTTGAGTCACCAACTCTCTTCCTGTAGGATAGAGCTTTATCGCCTTAGCCTCTCGCACCCACCTCCAGCAGTGGGATTCGGGCATATTGTTAACTATCGAGGAGAGTATATTAAATAATAGTATGTTTTTGTTTAAACCTCATTATTTATACTCAGCGTCGATAGTTAACAATCGTTAGCTCCCACCCGGCCTCCCCTCTGCACGATCGGCTTTTTTCTCTGACCGTCAGAAGAAGCAATGATGACGTAGGGTTGACCACCTGGTGGCGAGTTTCGGTACAGGGTAGAGCGGCGATAACTCTATCCTTACTCTGTGTGAAGGTTGTCGGAATTAGACAGATTAGGATAATCGGGCATATTGTTAACTATCGACGGTGAGTATAAATAATGATGTTTAAACAAAAACATACTATTTACTTCACTGTGAGAATTCTTTTTTTTTTTAGAATTTTTTTGTGATCACTTTACCCCTTCGTATCTCTTTGATCTTTTCCCATAACTGCATCAATTCATTTGCGAAATACACGCCATTGATTGTAGAACCTTTCTTTAAATAATTTACCATTGTTACATCCTGAGAATCCCAGAAAACGGATGCCAATGACCTTACCACTGGAAAACTTGTTTTGATTTTTGTTGGGTTGGGTCACGTAAAGTGTTTCCACTGCATGTTTTTTCTCATGATCAAAATGGTAAACAGGTTTCCTCTCAGTAACGACATGGGCCACAACTGATTCTGTGTCGTCAAGGAGTTGCTGACTTACCTGTTACCACGACACGTTTTCGCTTTTGATCTTCAGATAATATTCTGGGAACCGAACGAGCCGATAGTACCTTATTCATATGAAGATGGTCGTGTATAATTCAACGAACTGATGTTTTATTTATGTGGTTGGCAGCAGTTAAGTATCATGTGGGCTTGCATTATTTTATTAAGTCCATCATTAATGCTTCTCGCTGTGGTGACATCAGATGAGAGCAGACTGTGATTATTCTACTCTTGCACATCACTGTTTAACGCAGCTATTTATGATGAAACAGAATCGAATAATATTTGTGACATATCTTCATGAATTTCCACTGGACTGTATTTTGTAAACGCAGATGATCATAGCTCTACATTCAGGAGCTAGCTGAGTTTATAGCTTAGGATGATGTTGGTTGAAAACAGGTTTGGTACCTCAGGCCACTTTAGCATTTATAGACAACTGAAGCGATTTTCTTGCCATTTATACTCCATTGGTAGTTTTTTTATGAATGTACATTATGGTTGCATTTTAGACATTTGTTAGTTTCGGGGACACATGGGGACACCCCTCGCACTACAGCTAGTTTTGAAGATAGGGACTATATTGCTGATATTTGATGTAATAATTCACGTGTGGATCTGACTCTAACTGCTTCTATTTGATTTATAATCTTACTTGAATACATTTAAGATATTGTTCTCAAGAATTAAATAAATTGTGAGAAATGTTGCCAAAATGCCTTCAATAACATTCCGAAATATAGAGCCTTTGGCACTGTAGCTTATCGGGACTTCAGTGATGTATTATTTAAAGGGACACTGCGTCGAGGATAACAATGAGTCTCATCTTTATCTAACTAAGCTGATTAGAGTTCTTTTAACGAGTTACGCTTCGCTTCACTGTCTACATGCAGAAGTTTTTACTACAAATTACGTCAATTGTCTGAAATTGGGCGTCTGTGACGTGTTAGAAGACATGTTAATTAGCAAAGGTTGAAACACATTATCTGATTTTTATCCTCGACGCGGTATCCCTTTAAGGTTAGAGATGTAAGCAATCTCAAATAATACATTGTTAACAAGAAAAAGAAAAGTTTTAGGTCATGTCCCACGTGACCTTATTTGGGGTTACGGGGTCACCAAATCTACAATTTAGAATCCCCATTTGCCGAGGAGTTTGCACAAAAATTTCAGTTCTCCAGAGTCATTAGGTTTTTTTTTCAAAAGACTTCAAAGATCTAGGCATTTGACTCTTAACGATCTTGCTAATAAGCATATGTCATTCGAATATGTCTGATGTAAATAACACAAATGAACTATTTTTGGTATTTGTCTTTGATTTGGTCTTCTTTAGTTATCAGCATGTTTATGATCAATTGTTTTCACAAATCAAATAGCATATTTCAAGGAAAACACATTAAACGATCTCGCGAGAAAACGTTCATCTTATGTTTAGTTTATCATTATTACGTGTCATTGGCAAATGCCACTTTTACAACGACACTCCACTTTTGCCGGTGAATTCAGGCCTGCTAGAACAGAGGTTAAGGATCGGAAATCTGAAGGGAGTAAGCACTGGGCCACTCCATACAAATCTATATCCATCTCCATCGCGGGAGAAAAGTCATAGACAGTGGAGATATTCTATACTGATCCCCTTGGTCACCCGTAATTATACTGTGTACATTTGGGGACTCTCTGACCCTTAGGCTACATGTTAGTTTAAAATTGTCGGTACGATTTTATACCATCCATCGTCAATCAATGATGAGAAAATGTTGTTATATGCTCGGAAGCTTAGGCTACATGTTAGTTTAAAATTGTCGGTATGATTTTATACCATCCATCGTCAATCGATGATGAGAAAATGTTGTTATATGCTCGGAAGATCAAAAAGTTTATACACAGAGTATTCACTTCTGTTTTAATATGCCTTATAATAAGACTTATAAACCTCTAGTGACGTCACTCTATTGTTCTACTTTTACCGGGTAAACCTATATTGTCAGCTTGCCGGGCGTTCTCCAAGAATGCCCAGGACTTTCTTGAAGAATGCCCAGGGCTTTCTCTGGGAATGCCCGGGGCTTACTCTAGAATCTATCAGAAAGTTATTTTGATTGGGAATTATACACGTTTTGAAATACTTTGATTCAAATTCCTTCTTCGAATAAATACCATCACAAAATATCACATTTTTGACAAATCACAAACATAAGCTTTGAATGCCTGGTTTCGAACCCTGCACCACACGCTTACTAAACTGGCGCCTTTGACAACTCGGCTATAAAGGCCCACGACATAAATGATGTAGTTTCCACAGTGACAATCATGTGAACTCCACGAGGCAGATAGCGCATGGAGCTCACGTGCACGGCGTGGGTAGCGACCGCAAAGCACGTGCAGGGCGCGGGTGTGCTCTCTTCATAGCAGTTGAATTCCAAGCAGTATATACCAATGAAGCCACGTGAAGACAAAATATTGAAATTATATCTAAATCATAATTTCTGTCGGTTCATAAGTAAGATCAAAACCTGGTCCTCGGCTTTGTTTGTGGAGTATAGTGATGTACTGTAATTATATGTAATGTAATAATGTTTTATATTAATTGCATCATGTCATGCTCGGTTTGATGTAAAACAAATCTTATCTTATCTACATTAAAGGTACATCCATTGTGTTGTTGGGGGTCACATATTGCAAACGTTATAAATGGTGTTACTTTATCGAGAAGTACAGATTGTTACCGAAAACAATCAGTTTAATGATAGTCGACTTAGCATATTGACGATATGAAGGTAAAAGTAGTGATTTCTGATCGAAAACCGGACAATGGACAGTGTGTGGCGCGCGTCAATGAGTCAAACGTAATTTTTGAATCTTATTTATAACAGACAGAATGACAAATTTGGTGAGATAATGTTTAATGGATCATATAACTACTGTGCATGTCAATGGGACGTGCAGTTTCGGTTTCTACACATGAATAATGATGTTACTCAATTTTAATTGGAAACTAGTAAATTATTATTTATTTGGTGATCGGGGATAAAAATGCAAGCTGAGTGACTTTATTTGTATTGTAGACAGCACATGTGGTGAGTTGGAGCGTATTAAAGCCAAATAAAATTTTATGAAACACAATGGATGTACCTTTAAAGGGTCATAAGAGATCGTCTTAGAAGCATTTGTCTTCTTCCCCAGGACTAAAAGTCCAACATAGCTGGACTCATACGTGATTTTACGATATTCTTTCCTTGGCCAATAATCCATGTAAACTGGATATTTGTTAAACCTTTAAGCCCTGTTTATACGGCGAACTTTGCACGTATGCAATATTGCTTATGGTAGTAATATACATAGCGTGAGTAAAAGTAAAATTACTTTGCGTTCATACGCGTTTAATTTCTGCCTAAGCAAATGTTCTTCCAACTAATCTATATCACAGGGGGCAAGCCCTGTCCATGCTAAACCGGAAGTTGGCAGTCGTCAACAACCATTTTCTCGACAGACAGTAGTTTTTCAACTGGGGTGGGTCCCGAAATTGTTTAGTTATGAACATTTTCCATTGAATGATGTTAACAATATCAACTTGTTTCAACTCTTGAATAGCTATAGTTTACAATCGCTACATCTTTAGAACATGACATGTAACAGATAATTTAGAATTTTAACATTTCGGAACGAGTCAATCGTCGTAAGAGAGAAAATCCGCGAAAAGGCTCCTTTTTACATGAATACAGCAAATCTACATGGATGTAGCCGATATTGTATGATGTTTTAAGTTCAATATGATAATCTAGGACGTGGGTCAAAGTTATAGCTTTCCTAGATTAACCGAAGCCGATATATCAGCAAAATTAAAAACTGTACGCATTGATGGTAGTTGCTCCTGTTGACAAACACACTGTCCAGGTTGTTGAAAATGAACTGTACGGGTAGTTGGTCCGATAATTGTAAGTAGGTAACAGAAAAAACGTTATGCAGAATGAAAATGATGGTCATCAGTAACTTTATTTATCTATCCTAATGAAGTAGACCTTATGTAGGAAGTTATGACTTGAGTAATGTTTCTTGAGAATGCCACTAAATCTGACTTTTTATGCTTTTCTTCAGTGACTCCCGCTTTTAACTGAAGTTACCAAGCTTAACCAATGTATACAATACTAGTTCATTTTGCACGTGAATTTTTGGTGATTAAACTTTTGCCTTGACTTTTGCCTTTTAACCATTATGAATAAAGCCGTGACATTTGCCAATGAATCTTCATAATGAAAAAATAAACATAAGATGAAAGTTTTCTCGTTTAATGTGTTTTCCTCGAAATATGCTATTTGATTTTGTGAAAACTATTGTTCATAAACATTTTTATAAATAAAGAAGACCAAATCAGAGACAAATACCAATTTTTTTTTTAGGTCATTTATCTTATTATCATCAGATATATTCGAAGAACATATGCTAATGAGCAAGACCCTTAAGAGTCAAATGCCTATAGATCTTTGAAGTTACGCTTGGTAGACATGGCCGCTGAGAGGTGAGTTTTCATTGGTTAAGAAGCAGGGATACAGTATGATGTTCCCATTTCCCCCGCTAGGGAATTTTGCTGGAGACGATTTCAAGCTATATAGAACAGAGATTAGGATCGGAAATATGAAGGGAGTAACTTCTGTGGAAAGAGAATGGAGTCAAATGCGTTCTCAGAACATTCTTCTTTAACAGCATTATAGGCCAGTAGGAATTTCCCCAAATTTAAATGAACCCGGACATTTTCGATAACAGACAAATAACTGTAAAAAATGAAAGAATGCATGTCCCTTACTCTCAGAAAAAAAACAAACCAAAATCAACCCTTGGCAGAAAAAGTTATGACCACTTGAAATGTCACAGAAAGGTGTGCTGAGATTTCCTGATGTAAAATCAGTTGTATGACAAATACTGTCTGAGTTATCTCCCTTCGTAGCAACTGCTGAAATGGCTGACATTGTTGTTGACAACAGAAGTTTGAAAGCGCTGAAATATGATATTAAAGGTAAAAACAGTGAGTATTCTATAGGGAAATACATGAAGACATTCATATCAAAGTATTAGACTTCACAAGATTCCTTAAAATTTTCAGATTTTCAGTGTTTGAGCAATACAAATTTTAACATGGTAAATTTATTATTTTGACTCCAAAGTCATTCAGAAACTCGCAAAATATGCCTTTTCAACTATGATTTGTAATATAATAGTAATGTAACTGATGAGTAGAAGGTTTTAGGAGATGAATTAAATTAAATGTCAAGTGAAACATTGTGTAAATAAATTGTAAAAAATGATTTAATCAGCTGGACATGCAATCATACTGATACTACTTTCACGTTGACTTATTTCATATGAAAAACGCGTCTGTTGATCAGTCCATTTTAGGGTGAGTTTAGGTTAATAATAAATAATATTTCAAGAAAATTAAAATTAGAAGCTTTTCAATGCAAAAATAAGAGATATTCTTTACCACACAATACATCATTGGTCTGTAAAGATTAAAAGATCATCAATTCATGATCTTGATCTATAAGTATATCAATCTATTTACTTCAAAATAGTCATTTGTTTTCTGAAATTTAAAGAACAAATTAAAAATTATCAATTTACGAAGACCCAAATAAAATCTCTCAATTATATAATAGCCAAATATTAATTAAAAACTAAATTATATATGTCCTTAGTTGTGGGAAAATCATATGACAGAATGTTATTTGTCACTTTATTTTATTCAATTACACAAAAGCATTATTTTTTTCCTGTGTCATGCTTGTCATTAATGTCAGAAAATGGTTATCTTATCATAAAATTACATAACTTGAGAAAATTGCACAAAGCTTTTCTTAATGCACAAATTTATTTCAAACTTTCAACATGCTAAAAGACAACAAAAAAAATTTACATCATAAAAAAATACATATTATTTACATAGTAAATACACAATACTATTAAAATTTGATTGAGCCAATTTTACTCAAATTCCTCTTTCTTAACAGAAACATGAGTCTCAAATAATCCTCCAAAAATGAGTTGCCAACCATACAAGAAAACAAACAGAAAACAAAAGCCAACAATAATATTACGTAGTGGATTGAAAGTATATTTGGAATGTTTACTCAATTCGATACTTAAGCACACGGTAACATAAATGAAACAAACTGAAAATTTGTATCATTAATCAATTTGTTTTTCAATTCTACAGGCAGCTCTCTTTGTCATTTGTGAATCTAACCACAGGGGCGTGTATCGCTTAGAAACAGCGTTTGAAAGACATATAACTATATAGACCCTACCCTATTACTATATTATTGGGCCTTACGGTGAAACATAAGAGCATTGGTTAGAACTAGCGAACCATGGGTGGTACTACGCTGAAATTCAGTGTAGCATTGCACCCAAACCTTACTGCGTGTAGAACAGTTCTCTACTGCAAACAAACTTGCCGTGCCCCTGGCGGGATTCGAACTCTGGACCTCTTGATCCGAGGCCTATAAGGTTTTGATGGATTCCGGGAAAGAAGTTACACTATTTCAAACTTAAAAAACATTTCCCCAAAATAATGATACTAACCTTGAAATAATAAATAATCTGTACTTGAAGAAACACACTTAGACAAATCCACCGTCAAGGGTTTTTAGCCTGGTGAAGATAATACAAGCAGTCAGATACCATAAATAATTTTTTTCTTGACAATCCCTAGAACACTGAACAGGAAAACTGTGCTAATGGCTTAAAAACAATAATCACATTTGTCAGCAACTCACTCTCCATGCAGTATGTGCATATGAATCTCTTCCGTCCTATCGTTCACCACAAATTGAACCACTTTTGATAAAATATCTACAGAGGAGAGTGACCGATACAACTGTAGATCAGACAACATTTTCCTACCAATTTCAAGAGATTTTTTATTTGTCCCCTATATCTGGCGTCTTCAGAACAGGTATGATGCTCTGACAGGCGATAGGCCTACAGCATCTTAGTTTATAATGTCAATTAGTCCTAAATTATAAATGTTAAAGAAATAAGTTCATTAAAAACACTTAACTATTGTTTTTATTTATCTTTTTTGTGTACTTTTACTCAAATATAATTTTCTCAAGGTTTTGGCATGGTAATCCACCGTTAATAAGTACCCTTCTGGCATTCACTTATCCATAAAATGGACTTGTTCTAAATGTAATTCTTCAACTAAACATTTAATAATTCTCTCACTTTTAAGTTTATTTTGTAAGGTTTCAATGGTGAATAAGTGCCCCATATAGGTTCATATATCCCAAAATGTTCTTGATGTGCTAAAAATATTTGAGTTCACAAAATATTTTACGATATTCTCATAATGTTTGAGGATTTTACCCAAAACTGACCAGTTTCCTAAGATTGATTTTCATCAGTGGAAAAGTATCTAATTGAGGTTGATTTAGTGATAAAATTGTCTTGTTGTACTACATGGAATTATTTTCACAAAATAATTTGCTATTTTGTCCTCTTTTTTAAAGGATTTTACCCCCAAAATAAAAAAATCCCGATGATTTTGTTGGAAAAGTAACACATTTGGGGTCTTTTGGTCAAAAATTTGGCTTGTTATCCTAAACATTCCGTATTAATCACCACAACAGTGTATTATGCAAAACATATATTTTTAAAGAAAATATTCAATTTTCTTTAATTTTTCAAGGTTTTTGACCCAAAAAACAGACATGTTGTTCAGCCAAGAGTATCAGTGACAATTAAAAGTATGCCATAGTGCATGGTCTATGTTACAAGTCACTATAAAAGTGTATTATGCAATAGTTATATTTTTAAATAAATTATTCCCATTTTCTTTAATTTTTCAAGGTTTTTGACCCAAAAAAACAACATGTTGTTCAGCTAAGAGCATTATTTACCATTAGAAATATGTAATGGTGCAATATCTTTCATTTTAATTACCCCAAAAGTGTGTTATGCAACAGATGTACTTTTAAAAAAATTATTCCAATTTTCTTTCATTTTTTAAGGTTTTTGACCTCAAAACAGACATTTTGATCATCTAATACCATCATTGACCAAAAGAAGTATGCAATGGTGTATGATCTATTGTTTTAATCACTAGAAATGTATTTTATGCAGCAGATAAATTTTTAAATAAATTATTCCTATTTTCTTTCATTTTTTAAGGTTTTTGCCCCGAAAATGCATTTTGCCAATGGTTGATTTTGGTTGGGTTTTTCATGGTTCATCAGCACTGTCATAGGGACCATTTAAAAACAAAATTTGTCTGTTATCGAAAATGTCCGGGTTTTTCATAATTTCTACTGGCCTATTAATTTCTGTACTCTTTCCTCCCTAAATAACATTCTCAATGTACAGTTAAGGCATATAACACATTACCAGTACAGTAAAAAATTACGACAAAGATATTATTCCATGCATCATTAATATTTTAAAAGTTTTTGTCTTAATTTGTTAATTTTTAAATATACATATGTGTAAATACAATGTAGTCTCTCAAAGACATAGGATTATGGTGAATCCAAACTTAAATTCTGGTATTCACAATCACCCATCAACATTTAAGATTGAAACTTCGGTGAACTTTTTCGATGGACTGCACGGTCCTCTGAATCTATTTGAAATGTAAAGCTACATGACCAGGATTAAAAAAATAGCTTAATGCATCTTAAAAGATTATATTAATTTGTAATGTTGTTGATGGTTTCACAACCAAGGTCACGTCCCAATAATGTACAAGGCATAATTTGAGTAAACTGTGATTGCAGATAGCTATATAATTAAGTGTTCATTTCAATCAGTAACATCTACAAATGCTATGCGTAAATATTTACAAACATATAGATATAGTCTTCACTAATTGATGACATGTCCCTGAAATTAATTAAATTGTATTATGCAGAAACCTTTAAATATAAATGGTAAAAACAACAGGTTCAATATATCAAAAAGTATTTTCCCCGATAATTTAAATTTTCAAAATAACAGTCCACAGATTCATTGTTTAATGTCATTACCATCACACTGTCTTATATTGCTGATAACAGTCAAGTTATCAGCAATATAAGACAGTAGTTGAAGATGGCATCCATTACATCGTGCTTTGGATAAATGCTTTATAGGGATAGTAATAAATTATTATTACATTATTTTTCAAGATAACAATATTTTTAAGGTGTAAGAATGACACAAATGACACTATTATTAAAAATAGTAAGTTGACGTTAAAACATATAGTCGATGGATATGTTTTACTTGTATTCGTTTGTTTTTTCGACATTTACGCAAATTTTAATGTAAGTGTGTACATTAGTTTACCAATTAAATTGTCAATAAAATTGGATGAACAGCAGCAACTAAAATCAATTCAAGTTACATCTTTACATGTACTATTAACCCCTACAATGTAAAAAAAGAAGGGTTTCCTGCATGGCAACTACCATGGACAGTTAGTTTTTGAATTTTTCAACAACCTGGACAGTGATGGAGCAACTACCATCAATGTGTACAGTTTTTAATTTTGCTAATATCTCGGTTTCGATCAATATGTGAAAGCTGTAACTTTGATGCAAGTCCTTAACTATCACATTCGACATAAAATTACAAAAAACATGGGCCTGATCCATGTAGATTTGCTGTATTCATGTAGAAAGTCGCATTTTCGCGGATTTTCTACCTGACGACAATTGACTGGTTCCAAAATGTTAAAATTCTAAACTATATATTACATGTCATGTTCAACAGATGTATCTATTGTAAACTATCGCTGTTCAAGAGTTGAAACACGTTGATATCGTAAACATCATTCAATTGAAAATGCTCAAAACTAACCAATTTCGGGACCCACCTGAGTTGAAAAACTACAGTCTGTCGAGAAAATGGTTGTTGACGACTGCCAACTTCCGGTTTAGCATGGACAGGGCTTACCCCCTGTGTATATATGAATAGAGAATTCCTAAACATGCCAATTAATATGTATTTGATGTGAACTAAATAAATGACATTAATTTATATATCTGTCAACATTGGTTTGACTATATCGCCCTAATTATATTGAAAATCGGATAGTCAGATGGATTTCGAAGGTCATCGCGTGCAAGAAGGAGATTATTCTCGATAGAGAATTTGAAAAACAATTTTAAGAGTTTCTAAAGTTTTCAAATAGATTTTCTAAACCTCTGTGAAGTCACTATGTCTGTATTAGCCGAACTGTTACTAGATTAGTGAAAATACCATATTTACTCACGGTAGTAAACATTTGCACCTGCCCCTGACTAGGTGCAAATTTGCTTACGGTAGTGAAACATTTGCTTACGGTAGTAAACGATACATATGTGCAAATGCGTCCATACGGCGAATTATGCTCATATGAGCAAATTTGCATATGTGTAATGATTTACTCATATGCATAATAAACAGGGCTTTAGATGCAAACAAAATAAATGACATAAATGTATTATTTGTCAACATTGGTTTGACTATATCGCCCTAATTATAACGAAAATCGGATAGTCAGATGGATTTCGAAGGTCACCGCGTGCAAGAAGGAGATTATCCTATATAGAGAATTTGAAAAACAATATAATGAGTTTCTAAAGGTCTCTAATATATATTTTCACAACCTTTTTGAAGTCACTATGTCTGTATACGACGAACTTTTACTAGAAAAGTGAAAATACCATATTTACTCACGGTAGTAAACAATTGCACCTGCCCTTGACTAGGTGCAAATTTGCTTACGGTAGTAAAATATACATATGTGCAAATGCGTCCATACGGCGAATTTTGCTCATATGAGCAAATTTGCATACATGTAATGGTTTACTCATATGCAAACTCTCGCCGTATAAACAGGGCTTAAGGGTACATTATGCGTTATGAATGTGGAAAGCTTTGCTTCGACTTAACATGACATGCTATTCAGTCTAAGGGTACATTATGCGTTATGAATGTGGAAAGCTTTGCTTCGACTTAACATGACATGCTATTCAGTCTAAGGGTACATTATGCTTTACGAATGTGGAAAGCTTTGCTTCGACTAAACATGACATGCTATTCAGTCTGAGGGTACATTATGCGTTACGAATGTGGAAAGCTTTGCCTCGACTAAACATGACATGCTATTCAGTCTAAGGGTAATATATGCGTTACGAATGTGGAAAGCTTTGCTTCGACTAAACATGACATGCTTTTCAGTCTAAGGGTACATTATCCGTTACGAATGTGGAAAGCTTTGCTATACGACTGAACATGACATGCTATTCAGTCTAAGGGTACATCATGCGTTACGAATGTGGAAAGCTTTGCTTCGACTAAACATGACATGCTATTCAGTCTTAGGGTACATTATGAGTTATGAATGTGGAAAGCTTTGCTTCGACTAAACATGACGTGCTATTCAGTTTAAGGGTACAGTAAGCGTTATGAATGTGGAAAGCTTTGCTATACGACTGAACATGACATGCTATTCAGTCTAAGGGTACATTATCCGTTACGAATGTGGAAAGCTTTGCTTCGACTAAACATGACATGCTATTCAGTCTAAGGGTAGATCATGTGTTATGAATGTGGAAAGCTTTGCTACGACTTAACATGAAATGATATTCAGTCTAAGGGAACATTGTGCGTTATGAATGTGGAAAGCTTTGCTTCGACTAAACATGACATGCTTTCAGTCTAAGGGTACACTATCCGTTACGAATGTGGAAAGCTTTGCTTCGACTAAACATGACATGATATTCAGTCTAAGGGTACATTATGAGTTACGAATGTGGAAAGCTTTGCTTCGACTAAACATGACATGTTATTCAGTCTGAGGGTACATTATCCGTTACGAATGTGGAAAGCTTTGCTTCGACTAAACATGACATGTTATTCAGTCTGAGGGTACATTATCCGTTACGAATGTGGAAAGCTTTGCTACGACTAAACATGACATGCTATTCAGTCTAAGGGTACATTATGCGCTATGAATGTCGAAAGCGTTGCTATACGACTTAACATGACATGCTATTCAGTCTAAGGGTAAATTATGCGTTATGAATGTGGAAAACTTTGCTTCGACTAAACATGACATGCTATTCAGTCTAAGGGTACATAATGTGTTATTAATGTGGAAAGCTTTGCTTCGACTTAACATGACATGCTATTCAGTCTAAGGGAACATTATGCGTTATGAATGTGGAAAGCTTTGCTTCGACTAAACATGACATGCTATTCAGTCTAAGGGAACATTGTGCGTTATGACTTTGGAAAGCTTTGCTTCGACTTAATATGACATGCTATTCAGTCTAAGGGTACATCATGCGTTATGAATGTGGAAAGCTTTGCTATACGACTGAACATGACATGCTTTCAGTCTAAGGGTACACTATCCGTTACGAATGTGGAAAGCTTTGCTTCGACTAAACATGACATGATATTCAATCTAAGGGTACATTATGCGTTACGAATGTGGAAAGCTTTGCTTCGACTAAACATGACATGTTATTCAGTCTGAGGGTACATTATCCGTTACGAATGTGGAAAGCTTTGCTTCGACTAAACATGACATGTTATTCGGTCTGAGGGTACATTATCCGTTACGAATGTGGAAAGCTTTGCTTCGACTAAACATGACATGTTATTCAGTCTGAGGGTACATTATCCGTTACGAATGTGGAAAGCTTTGCTTCGACTAAACATGACATGTTATTCAGTCTGAGGGTACATTATCCGTTACGAATGT
Organism: Gibbula magus; assembly: GCA_936450465.1. NCBI lineage: Eukaryota > Metazoa > Mollusca > Gastropoda > Trochida > Trochidae > Gibbula > Gibbula magus. The sequence goes on along the minus strand of OW388295.1, from coordinate 25,693,782 downwards.
GGAAAGCTTTGCTACGACTAAACATGACAATCTATTCAGTCTAAGGGTACATTATGCGCTATGAATGTCGAAAGCGTTGCTATACGACTAAACATGACATGCTATTCAGTCTAAGGGTACATTATCCGTTACGAATGTGGAAAGCTTTGCTTCGACTAAACATGACATGCTATTCAGTCTAAGGGTACATTATGAGTTATGAATGTGGAAAGCTTTGCTTCGACTAAACAGGACATGTTATTCAATCTAAGGGTACATTATGCGTTACGAATGTGGAAAGCTTTGCTATACGACTGAACATGACATGCTATTCAGTCTTAGGGTACATTATCCGTTACGAATGTCGAAAGCGTTGCTATACGACTAAACATGACATGCTATTCAGTCTAAGGGTACATTATCCGTTACGAATGTGGAAAACTTTGCTTCGACTAAACATGACATGCTATTCAGTCTAAGGGTACATTATGAGTTATGAATGTGGAAAGCTTTGCTTCGACTAAACTGATATGCTATTCAGTCTAAGGGTACAGTAAGCGTTATGAATGTGGAAAGCGTTGCTATACGACTGAACATGGCATGCTTTTCAGTCTAAGGGTACATAATCCGTTACGAATGTGGAAAGCTTTGCTTCGACTAAACATGACATGTTATTCAATCTAAGGGTACATTATGCGTTACGAATGTGGAAAGCTTTGCTTCGACTAAACATGACATGTTATTCAGTCTGAGGGTACATTATCCGTTACGAATGTGGAAAGCTTTGCTTCGACTAAACATGACAATCTATTCAGTCTAAGGGTACATTATGCGCTATGAATGTCGAAAGCCTTGCTATACGACTAAACATGACATGCTATTCAGTCTAAGGGTACATTATCCGTTAAGAATGTGGAAAGCTTTGCTTCGACTAAACATGACATGCTATTCAGTCTAAGGGTAAATTATGAGTTATGAATGTGGAAAGCTTTGCTTCGACTAAACTGATATGCTCTTCAGTCTAAGGGTACAGTAAGCGTTATGAATGTGGAAAGCTTTGCTATACGACTGAACATGACATGCTAATCAGTCTAAGGGTACATTATCCGTTACGAATGTGGAAAGCTTTGCTTCGACTAAACATGACATGCTATTCAGTCTAAGGGGACATCATGCGTTATGAATGTGGAAAGCTTTGCTATACGACTGAACATGGCATGCTTTTCAGTCTAAGGGTACATAATCCGTTACGAATGTGGAAAGCTTTGCTTCGACTAAACATGACATGTTATTCAATCTAAGGGTACATTATGCGTTACGAATGTGGAAAGCTTTGCTATACGACTGAACATGACATGCTATTCAGTCTAAGGGTACATTATCCGTTACGAATGTGGAAAGCTTTGCTTCGACTAAACATGACATGTCTTTCAGGCTGAGGGTACATTATCCGTTATGAATGTGGAAAGCTTTGCTACGACTAAACATGACATGCTATTCAGTCTAAGGGTACATTATGCGTTATGAATGTGGAAAGCTTTGCTTCGACTAAACATGACATGTTATTCAATCTAAGGGTACATTATGCGTTACGAATGTGGAAAGCTTTGCTATACGACTGAACATGACATGCTATTCAGTCTAAGGGTACATTATCCGTTACGAATGTGGAAAGCTTTGCTTCGACTAAACATGACATGCTATTCAGTCTAAGGGTACATTATGCGTTATGAATGTGGAAAGCTTTGCTATACGACTAAACATGACATGCTATTCAGTCTAAGGGTACATTATGCGTTACGAATGTGGAAAGCTTTGCTACGACTAAACATGACATGCTATTCAGTCTAAGGGTACATTATGCGTTATGAATGTGGAAAGCTTTGCTTCGACTAAACATGACATGTTATTCAATCTAAGGGTACATTATGCGTTACGAATGTGGAAAGCTTTGCTATACGACTGAACATGACATGCTATTCAGTCTGAGGGTACATTATCCGTTACGAATGTGGAAAGCTTTGCTTCGACTAAACATGACATGCTATTCAGTCTAAGGGTACATTATGCGTTATGAATGTGGAAAGCTTTGCTATACGACTAAACATGACATGCTATTCAGTCTAAAGGTACATTTTGCGTTACGAATGTGGAAAGCTTTGTTACGACTAAACATGACATGCTATTCAGTCTAAGGGTACATTATGCGCTATGAATGTGGAAAGCTTTGCTTCGACTAAATATGACATGTTATTCAATCTAAGGGTACATTATGCGTTACGAATGTGGAAAGCTTTGCTATACGACTGAACATGACATGCTATTCAGTCTGAGGGTACATTATCCGTTACGAATGTGGAAAGCTTTGCTTCGACTAAACATGACATGTCTTTCAGGCTGAGGGTACATTATCCGTTACGAATGTGGAAAGCTTTGCTACGACTAAACATGACATGCTATTCAGTCTAAGGGTACATTATGCGTTATGAATGTGGAAAGCTTTGCTATACGACTAAACATGACATGCTATTCAGTCTAAGGGTACATTATGCGTTACGAATGTGGAAAGCTTTGCTATACGACTGACCATGACATGCTATTCAGTCTAAGAGTACATTATGCGTTACGAATCTTGAAAGCTTTGTTTCGACTAAACATGACATGTTATTCAATCTAAGGGTACATTATGCGTTACGAATGTGGAAAGCTTTGCTATACGACTAAACATGACATGCTATTCAGTCTAAGGGTACATTATCCGTTACGAATGTTGAAAGCTTTGCTTCGACTAAACATGACATGTCTTTCAGGCTGAGGGTACATTATCCGTTACGAATGTGGAGAGCTTTGCTACGACTAAACATGACATGCTATTCAGTCTAAGGGTACATTATGCGTTATGAATGTGGAAAGCTTTGCTATACGACTAAACATGACATGCTATTCAGTCTAAGGGTACATTATGCGTTACGAATGTGGAAAGCTTTGCTATACGACTGACCATGACATGCTATTCAGTCTAAGAGTACATTATGCGTTACGAATCTTGAAAGCTTTGTTTCGACTAAACATGACATGCTATTCAGTCTAAGGGTACATTATGCGTTATGAATGTGGAAAGCTTTGCTTCGACTTTACATGACATGCTATTCAGTCTGAGGGTACATTATCCGTTACGAATGTGGATATATACTAGCACTAGATGTAGATCTAGTAAAGCTATAACGTGTTACTCATTTACTCCCGGTAGATCTCACACTTTAAGTCATGGTTTCCCAACTAACTTAGTATGTTACTAACTGAACATTGACCATTGAACTCATATCAAGCTTAAGACATGACCTATCGGGAAGACGTAAACCATACGTGTAGTTGATAATGCCTGAAAAATGCACATACGTGCACATACATGTGCGTTAAACTCGGAAATATATTTCATACCCTCTGTTGTTGAAGAATGGAATTCGTTATCAGAATAAATTTTTAAAAAGCGATAAATACTGCTATCTATAACAGATACCACTGCGATCCCAATTTTGGACATAGATTTGTTCAGATAATTCACTGCAAACTTCGTCTAGGGTGTATTGACCTCAATTCTATATTTCTATTATATATTGATCTATTTCTCCTTCATGTGATTATTATTCTGAAGATTGTGTCCATTTCCTTTTTACATGCCAATTATCATTTTTGACGAAATAAATCTTCTTTAAATGATATGACCTACAATCAATCCTTTATGGTAACCATCCCTAACTATTAACCAATGTATAATACAATATGTACATTAATTTATTGTTGAAACTTCTAGATTTAAATAAAAAAATCAAACAATGTGCCTTTCATGCTTTCTGGGCGTTATGTCATGATGCTGATAAAAATGTAATACCATGTCGCATATTTATATTTACTTTGTTCTGTTTGTATGTATTAAACATGTATTGATATTATGTTCGAGGGTGTTACCTTAGCATAAGCGTGTGCAAGCTTGTTGGCGAATCCCTTTCACACCATACACTATGTGAAATAAATATGTTTAAAACAAATATATTTCATATTCACGTATTTAGAATGTTGTTCTACTCCTAGTCTTGAACAAATTATGAATTGATTCGGCATTTGCTGCTTTCACAATCATAAACGTCAAAGGAGGTGATGTGGGTATATTTATTTCACGTTTTGTATAATTTTTGGGTAAGACAAGTGCAAATTGTGATTCGACAGCTACAAGTCAAGTATAAATACAGAAAGATAAGAGGTTGTGTAAGTGTAATGGAATAATAATGACATATCGTACTTATTTCCAAAGCCGCAAAACACACAGAGTGTTGGCAATGGATTGACAAAATATAGTAACTTAAAACTTAAACCAAAACTTAATGAACCGCGACCGGTAACGTCACTACCGTGTTGCTATATAGTGAAACCTTATATTGGTAAGATGAAAATATGTGATTACCACATTGGCATGGCGTTTCAAAACTCTACTATATATAAAGCTTATGATGACAAGACACCCTTGTAGACAGTCCATTTCAGTTGGTTTTGGCAGAAAGCCTCTGTTGCGAGGAACGAGGTATGTCTCTTAATGTTTATTCCTTAGTTTATTAGAACAGAGACGTGAGTTCATACAATGATATCTTAGAAACTTTATTGCAACTGATACTTTACATTCCGTTTTCGGTGATTTAATTGATATTCGTTGCTAAAAAGTAAATTTGTGTTGTAATCAATTTGACTCGTTAAAATGCGACCGTGCTTGTTAACTACTTGTCTGGAGTAAATGGATTGAAATGTATCATTAAATACTCTATACAAACTTTAAAGGTGAATGTTTCGAATTAAATTAATCATGAGCGTTCCATGGATGATGTCTACAAAATCCTTGTTATATGGTAACTTTGTTAAATAAGACTTGAATAAATAAGACTTGAATAATGAAGTTTAATGTAAACTTTATAATTAAATTATATATATATATATAGTATATATATGTATATATGCTAATAAGCAAGAACCTTAAGAGTGAATTGCCTAGATATTTGAAGTCCATCGGGCGACATGGCCGTTGAAAGATGAGTGCTCATTGGTTAAAAAGCAAGGATACAGTATGAGGTTCAAATTTTCCCCGAAATTGAATTTTGCAGGAGTCCTCGATTTAAAGCGATAAAGAATAGAGGTTAGGATCGGAAATCTGAAGTGAGTAACTTACTAGAGGTTTTACCAACAGTTGAAAGTTAACCTCATAGCATGTTAGTTTTCAACATTTAGTAAGACCTGTTTTACAATCTAATTGTAAGTCCTAACTCCAAATAACGTCAATCTCGAGTTCAGTTCGGTACTCAAAAATGTCCAATTTTAAAATTTGCATAGTTGACATTGCGGGAATCGAACCCGTAACCCTCCGATTTCTATTCCACTAGATTGGTGATCATGAGAAGGTTGTTTGTTGGTATATAATTTATGAAATGGTGGTAAATGTTGAATGAACGAACGGACATTTCTTATCTTTTTCGTAGCACCCATTCTACAATGGAATTTAATCGGTGCATTCTTCTGTTATTGATGGTCTCATCCACAGTATTGGCAGGTATGTTAATGAATATCATCTATAATAGGTGAAAAATGTATAACATTCATCTATCTTATCATGCAAATAAACTTATATCTGTTCTCTCCAGTTCATCGACATGACATGTTTATAACATCATTTGTGTTTCCCTACAGTATATTTTTCTATTTTTCAATTTGAAAAATGTAAATAAATTAATATATGTTCACTCCAGTTATCGAATTAAAACTTAATTGACACATTTTTAAGTTGTAATACTGATTACAATTTGTAGATTGTTAGTAAAAAAAATAGTAAGAATTAAAACTTATGTTTCACGTTTTTTTAGTTTCAAACTTATTTCAACTTTTTGGTTATTTTAAAAATTAGTAAGAATTAAAACGTATGTGTAACAATTTTTTTAATTTGAACATTGATTACAACTTGTTGGTTGTTAGTAAAAATTAGTAAGAATTAAAACTTATGTGCCACGTTTTTATAGTTTCAACACTTATTACAATTTGTTGGTAATAAGTAAAACAAGTATACTTTCAACAGACCCATGCAACGAGTACAACCCCATCCCCGACATCCACCGCCGTGATCCGCTATATCAGCTGTCTGACGGAGAAGATCCTATCAACGATAAAACCATTGTTGAAGGCTGGTACGGAGACATGACCTTCAAACTTCTCAACGAGGCCCCAGGACATTTTAAATGTGGAGGACACTATCCATTATGGAGAACTGGTAAGCATATGTTAGTATATCATAGTGTGTGTATAGAAACAAATATGTAAATAATGTTTTGTAATTTTTAAAACAAGCCAGCAAATAAGGAGACGAATTGTTGAAAAATTAGTTTGTCACTTACACTCACTCGTAAATATGATCTGTGTATGAGATATGAAAATATGGACAACTGGTCGTTCATCTCTGTTGCGCAAAACATTTGCGCTAAACTTCACCTGTGGATGGAGTTTGCTCATTTTAGGAACAGAACATTCAGATAAAGATATTGTAGTTTTCGGGTGTCAAGTTTAAATTTTTGCTCAGTATGTATTGTTCTTGACAAAGATAGTGGCTGAGTCTACTCTAATGTGGGCGCATTCTGTCCGTTAAAGGAACAACTGGCGACGTATGTACCATCTGTATGGAAACAAACTCAGATATTTGCGCCGAAACATTCCAAATACAGATGAAGACATGTAACGGCTATGAAGTCTACTATCTGCTGAAACCTGACGTCAATAGAGCCAGCTACTGCTTTGGTAAGATTCCATGGAATACTCAATATATTCATGACGAATAATTATGTTCCTTAAAAACATAAATCTACAATTCTACAATCTAGCTTTAAGGTTAACATGTTATGACGTTCCTTTGGGTCCTTAGGTACACATTGACCAGTTTAATTTTTATCAGTCAGATTGGTCATTCGCGGGGTGTGCAGCTTTATCTCCCAAATATTCATGTTTTTACATAGAGGATACTAAACGTCCTTCCATTTAGTACCATTTGATTTGGTATGTAACGAGCTAAAGCGAGTGCGAGTTTAATTTAAAATGGTAGTTTAGTATTATGTTTATTATTATGTTCAAATAAATAAAGCGAAATCGTCGACAGTGTACTGAAACTAAGTCTTCCGCGAGTCATGCACCATTGTAAAGGGGGCACGACCACGTAGACGTCACAACTGCACACTATTGTGACGTCATAATTGAATGTATGACTGCACATACTTTGACGATAACCTTGTGATTCATTGTCGATGCATTTATCTCCTATAAAGAAAAATGCCGATACAATGCTTTCTTTGAGTAAGCTTCGCGTGAGTCGTTCTCTCCGCACAGATGTTAAGAATGGACAGAATGCAAGTAATCAGGATCAATATTTTCGAAGCTCTCTTAGCGCTAAGACAGTCTTAAAACAATGTTAATGTATGGCACTTACGACTATCTTAGCGCTAAGAGAGCTTTGAAATTATGGGTCCAGCAGGATTCTTATTTCATTTGAACTAGAAAACCGACGTATTATAAGAACAGAGGATACGTGAAAATAAATGACTTAAGTGACCTCTGTGAGAAGAGAATGCATATAAAGAAAAAAGTATGTATGTTTGTTTCATCATTTAATGAAACAATGTCTTGTGGTTCATTTTCACATTGTTCGACCCCTGTGCCATACGCTCATCTAAGTGTACCAACAGGGAAGTCACTAGTTCGACCCCTTTGCCATACACTCCTCTAATTGTACCTACAGGGAAGTCACTAGTTCGACCCCTGTGTCATACAATCATCTAAGTGTACCTACAGGGAAGTCACCAGTTCGATCCCTGTGTTATACGCTCCTCTAAGTGTACCTACAGGGAAGTCACTAGTTCGACCCCTGTGCCATACCCTCCTCTAAGTGTACCTACAGGGAAGTCGCCAGTTCGCCCCTGTGCCATACACTTATCTAAGTGTACCTATAGGGGAGTCACCAGTTCGACCCCTGTGCCATACGCTCCTCTAAGTGTACCTAAAGGGAAGTCACTAGTTCGACCCCTGTGCCATACGCTCCTCTAAGTGTACCTACAGGGAAGTCACTAGTTCGACGCCTGTGCCATACACTCATCTAAGTGTACCTTCAGGGCAGTCACCAGTTCGACCCCTGTGCCATACCCTCCTCTAAGTGTACCTACAGGAAAGTCACTAGTTCGATCAATGTGCCATACCCTCCTCTAAGTGTACCTACAGGGAAGTCACTAGTTCGACCCCTGTGTCATACGCTCATCTAAGTGTACCTACAGGGAAGTCACTAGTTCGACCCCTGTGCCAAACGCTCATCTAAGTGTACCTACAGGGAAGTCACTAGTTCGACCCCTGTGCCAAACGCTCATCTAAGTGTACCTACAGGGAAGTCACCAGTTCGACCCCTGTGTCATACGCTCCTCTAAGTGTACCTACAGGGAAGTCACCAGTTCGACCTCTGTGCCATACGCTCATCTAAGTGTACCTACATGGAAGTCACTAGTTCGACCCCTGTGCCATACAGTCATCTAAGTGTACCCACAGGGAAGTCACCAGTTCGCCCCTGTGCCATACACTTATCTAAGTGTACCTACAGGGAAGTCACCAGTTCGACCCCTGTGCCAAACACTCCTCTAAGTGTACCTACAAGGAAGTCACTAGTTCGACGCCTGTGCCATACACTCCTCTAAGTGTACCCACAGGGAAGTCACCAGTTCGACCCCTGTGCCATACGCTCCTCTAAGTGTACCTACAGGGAAGTCACTAGTTCGACCCCTGTGCCATACACTCATCTAAGTGTACCTACAGGGAAGTCACCAGTTCGACCCCTGTGTCCTACGCTCATCTAAGTGTACCCACAGGGAAGTCCCCAGTTCGACCCCTGTGCCATACACTCATCTAAGTGTACCTACACGGAAGTCATCAGTTCGACCCCTGTGTCATACACTCATCTAAGTGTACCTACAGGGAAGTCACCAGTTCGACCCCTGTGTCATACACTCATCTAAGTGTACCCACAGGGAAGTCACTAGTTCGACCCCTGTGCCATACACTCCTCTAATTGTACCTAAAGGGAAGTCACCAGTTCGACCCCTGTGCCATACACTCATCTAATGTACCCACAGGGAAGTCACCAGTTCGACCCCTATGCCATACACTCATCTAAGTGTACCTACAGGGAAGTCACCAGTTCGACCCCTGTGCCAAACACTCCTCTAAGTGTACCTATAAGGAAGTCACTACTAGTTCGACGCCTGTGCCATACACTCATCTAAGTGTAACTACAGGGAAGTCACCAGTTCGACCCCTGTGTCATACAATCATCTAAGTGTACCTACAGGGGAGTCACCAGTTCGACCCCTGTGCCATACGCTCCTCTAAGTGTACCTAAAGGGAAGTCACTAGTTCGACCCCTGTTCCATACGCTCCTCTAAGTGTACCTACAGGGAAGTCACTAGTTCGACGCCTGTGCCATACACTCATCTAAGTGTACCTTCAGGGCAGTCACCAGTTCGACCCCTGTGCCATACCCTCCTCTAAGTGTACCTACAGGAAAGTCACTAGTTCGATCAATGTGCCATACCCTCCTCTAAGTGTACCTACAGGGAAGTCACTAGTTCGACCCCTGTGTCATACGCTCATCTAAGTGTACCTACAGGGAAGTCACTAGTTCGACCCCTGTGCCAAACGCTCATCTAAGTGTACCTACAGGGAAGTCACCAGTTCGACCCCTGTGTCATACGCTCATCTAAGTGTACCTACAGGGAAGTCACCAGTTCGACCTCTGTGCCATACGCTCATCTAAGTGTACCTACAGGGAAGTCACTAGTTCGACCCCTGTGCCATACAGTCATCTAAGTGTACCTTCAGGGCAGTCACCAGTTCGACCCCTGTGCCATACCCTCCTCTAAGTGTACCTACAGGAAAGTCACTAGTTCGATCAATGTGCCATACGCTCCTCTAAGTGTACCTACAGGGAAGTCACTAGCTCGACCCCTGTGTCATACGCTCATCTAAGTGTACCTACAGGGAAGTCACTAGTTCGACCCCTGTGCCAAACGCTCATCTAAGTGTACCTACAGGGAAGTCACCAGTTCGACCCCTGTGTCATACGCTCCTCTAAGTGTACCTACAGGGAAGTCACTAGTTCGACCCCTGTGTCATACGCTCATCTAAGTGTACCTACAGGGAAGTCACTAGTTCGACCCCTGTGCCAAACGCTCATCTAAGTGTACCTACAGGGAAGTCACCAGTTCGACCCCTGTGTCATACGCTCATCTAAGTGTACCTACAGGGAAGTCACCAGTTCGACCTCTGTGCCATACGCTCATCTAAGTGTACCTACAGGGAAGTCACTAGTTCGACCCCTGTGCCATACAGTCATCTAAGTGTACCCACAGGGAAGTCACCAGTTCGCCCCTGTGCCATACACTTATCTAAGTGTACCTACAGGGAAGTCACCAGTTCGACCCCTGTGCCAAACACTCCTCTAAGTGTACCTACAAGGAAGTCACTAGTTCGACGCCTGTGCCATACACTCCTCTAAGTGTACCTACAGGGAAGTCACCAGTTCGACCCCTGTGTCATACACTCATCTAAGTGTACCCACAGGGAAGTCACTAGTTCGACCCCTGTGCCATACACTCCTCTAATTGTACCTACAGGGAAGTCACCAGTTCGACCCCTGTGCCACACACTCATCTAATGTACCCACTGGGAAGTCACCAGTTCGACCCCTATGCCATACACTCATCTAAGTGTACCTACAGGGAAGTCACCAGTTCGACCCCTGTGCCAAACACTCCTCTAAGTGTACCAAAAGGAAGTCACTACTAGTTCGCCGCCTGTGCCATACACTCATCTAAGTGTACCTACAGGGAAGTCACCAGTTCGACCCCTGTGCCATACCCTCCTCTAAGTGTAACTACAGGGAAGTCACCAGTTCGACCCCTGTGTCATACACTCCTCTAAGTGTACCTACAGGGAAGTCACCAGTTCGATCACTGTGTTATACGCTCCTCTAAGTGTACCTACAGGGAAGTCACCAGTTCGACCCCTGCGCCATACGCTCCTCTAAGTGTACCTAAAGGGAAGTTACTAGTTCGACCCCTGTGCCATACGCTCCTCTAAGTGTACCTACAGGGAAGTCACTAGTTCGACGCCTGTGCCATACACTCATCTAAGTGTACCTTCAGGGCAGTCACCAGTTCGACCCCTGTGCCATACCCTCCTCTAAGTGTACCTACAGGAAAGTCACTAGTTCGATCAATGTGCCATACCCTCCTCTAAGTGTACCTACAGGGAAGTCACTAGTTCGACCCCTGTGTCATACGCTCATCTAAGTGTACCTACAGGGAAGTCACTAGTTCGGCCCCGTGTGCCAAACGCTCATCTAAGTGTACCTACAGGGAAGTCACCAGTTCGACCCCTGTGTCATACGCTCCTCTAAGTGTACCTACAGGGAAGTCACCAGTTCGACCTCTGTGCCATACGCTCATCTAAGTGTACCTACAGGGAAGTCACTAGTTCGACCCCTGTGCCATACACTCATCTAAGTGTACCCACAGGGAAGTCACCAGTTCGACCCCTGTGCCAAACACTCCTCTAAGTGTACCTACAAGGAAGTCACTAGTTCGACGCCTGTGCCATACCCTCCTCTAAGTGTACCTACAGGGAAGTCACCAGTTCGACCCCTGTGCCATACGCTCCTCTAAGTGTACCTACAGGGAAGTCACTAGTTCGACCCCTGTGCCATACACTCATCTAAGTGTACCTACAGGGAAGTCACCAGTTCGACCCCTGTGTCCTACGCTCATCTAAGTGTACCTACAGGGAAGTCACCAGTTCGACCCCTGTGTCATACACTCATCTAAGTGTACCCACAGGGAAGTCACCAGTTCGACCCCTGTGCCATACGCTCCTCTAAGTGTACCTAAAGGGAAGTTACTAGTTCGACCCCTGTGCCATACGCTCCTCTAAGTGTACCTACAGGGAAGTCACTAGTTCGACGCCTGTGCCATACACTCATCTAAGTGTACCTTCAGGGCAGTCACCAGTTCGACCCCTGTGCCATACCCTCCTCTAAGTGTACCTACAGGAAAGTCACTAGTTCGATCAATGTGCCATACCCTCCTCTAAGTGTACCTACAGGGAAGTCACTAGCTCGACCCCTGTGTCATACGCTCATCTAAGTGTACCTACAGGGAAGTCACCAGTTCGATCCCTGTGTTTTACGCTCCTCTAAGTGTACCTACAGGGAAGTCACCAGTTCGACCCCTGTGCCATACGCTCCTCTAAGTGTACCTAAAGGGAAGTTACTAGTTCGACCCCTGTGCCATACGCTCCTCTAAGTGTACCTACAGGGAAGTCACTAGTTCGACGCCTGTGCCATACACTCATCTAAGTGTACCTTCAGGGCAGTCACCAGTTCGACCCCTGTGCCATACCCTCCTCTAAGTGTACCTACAGGAAAGTCACTAGTTCGATCAATGTGCCATACCCTCCTCTAAGTGTACCTACAGGGAAGTCACTAGTTCGACCCCTGTGTCATACGCTCATCTAAGTGTACCTACAGGGAAGTCACTAGTTCGGCCCCGTGTGCCAAACGCTCATCTAAGTGTACCTACAGGGAAGTCACCAGTTCGACCCCTGTGTCATACGCTCCTCTAAGTGTACCTACAGGGAAGTCACCAGTTCGACCTCTGTGCCATACGCTCATCTAAGTGTACCTACAGGGAAGTCACTAGTTCGACCCCTGTGCCATACAGTCATCTAAGTGTACCCACAGGGAAGTCACCAGTTCGACCCCTGTGCCAAACACTCCTCTAAGTGTACCTACAAGGAAGTCACTAGTTCGACGCCTGTGCCATACCCTCCTCTAAGTGTACCTACAGGGAAGTCACCAGTTCGACCCCTGTGCCATACGCTCCTCTAAGTGTACCTACAGGGAAGTCACTAGTTCGACCCCTGTGCCATACACTCATCTAAGTGTACCTACAGGGAAGTCACCAGTTCGACCCCTGTGTCCTACGCTCATCTAAGTGTACCTACAGGGAAGTCACCAGTTCGATCCCTGTGTTATACGCTCCTCTAAGTGTACCTACAGGGAAGTCACCAGTTCGACCCCTGTGCCATACGCTCCTCTAAGTGTACCTAAAGGAAAGTTACTAGTTCGACCCCTGTGCCATACGCTCCTCTAAGTGTACCTACAGGGAAGTCACTAGTTCGACGCCTGTGCCATACACTCATCTAAGTGTACCTTCAGGGCAGTCACCAGTTCGACCCCTGTGCCATACCCTCCTCTAAGTGTACCTACAGGAAAGTCACTAGTTCGATCAATGTGCCATACCCTCCTCTAATTGTACCTACAGGGAAGTCACTAGTTCGACCCCTGTGTCATACGCTTATCTAAGTGTACCTACAGGGAAGTCACTAGTTCGACCCCTGTGCCAAACGCTCATCTAAGTGTACCTACAGGGAAGTCACCAGTTCGACCCCTGTGTCATACGCTCCTCTAAGTGTACCTACAGGGAAGTCACCAGTTCGACCTCTGTGCCATACGCTCATCTAAGTGTACCTACAGGGAAGTCACTAGTTCGACCCCTGTGCCATACAGTCATCTAAGTGTACCCACAGGGAAGTCACCAGTTCGACCCCTGTGCCAAACACTCCTCTAAGTGTACCTACAAGGAAGTCACTAGTTCGACGCCTGTGCCATACCCTCCTCTAAGTGTACCTTAAGGGAAGTCACCAGTTCGACCCCTGTGCCATACGCTCCTCTAAGTGTACCTACAGGGAAGTCACTAGTTCGACCCCTGTGCCATACACTCATCTAAGTGTACCTACAGGGAAGTCACCAGTTCGACCCCTGTGTCCTACGCTCATCTAAGTGTACCTACAGGGAAGTCACCAGTTCGACCCCTGTGTCATACACTCATCTAAGTGTACCCAAAGGGAAGTAACTAGTTCGACCCCTGTGCCATACGCTCCTCTAAGTGTACCTACAGGGAAGTCACTAGTTGGACCCCTGTGCCATACACTCCTCTAAGTGTTCCTACAGGGAAGTCACCAGTTCGACCCCTGTGTCCTACGCTCATCTAAGTGTACCTACAGGGAAGTCACCAGTTCGACCCCTGTGTCATACACTCATCTGTAAGTGTACCCACAGGGAAGTCACTAGTTCGACCCCTGTGCCATACACTCCTCTAATTGTACCTACAGGGAAGTCATCAGTTCGACCCCTGTGCCATACACTCATCTAATGTCGCCACAGGGAAGTCACCAGTTCGACCCCTATGCCATACACTCATCTAAGTGTACCAATAAGGAAGTCACTACTAGTTCGACGCCTGTGCCATACACTCATCTAAGTGTACCTACAGGGAAGTCACCAGTTCGACCCCTGTGTCATACCCTCCTCTAAGTGTAACTACAGGGAAGTCACCAGTTCGACCCCTGTGTCATACACTCCTCTAAGTGTACCTACAGGGAAGTCACTAGTTCGACCCCTGTGTCATACGCTCATCTAAGTGTACCTACAGGGAAGTCACTAGTTCGACCCCTGTGCCAAACGCTCATCTAAGTGTACCTACAGGGAAGTCACCAGTTCGACCCCTGTGTCATACGCTCCTCTAAGTGTACCTACAGGGAAGTCACCAGTTCGACCTCTGTGCCATACGCTCATCTAAGTGTACCTACAGGGAAGTGAATAGTTCGACCCCTGTGCCATACAGTCATCTAAGTGTACCCACAGGGAAGTCACCAGTTCGACCCCTGTGCCAAACACTCCTCTAAGTGTACCTACAAGGAAGTCACTAGTTCGACGCCTGTGCCATACCCTCCTCTAAGTGTACCTTAAGGGAAGTCACCAGTTCGACCCCTGTGCCATACGCTCCTCTAAGTGTACCTACAGGGAAGTCACTAGTTCGACCCCTGTGCCATACACTCATCTAAGTGTACCTACAGGGAAGTCACCAGTTCGACCCCTGTGTCCTACGCTCATCTAAGTGTAACTACAGGGAAGTCACCAGTTCGACCCCTGTGTCATACACTCATCTAAGTGTACCCACAGGGAAGTCACTAGTTCGACCCCTGTGCCATACGCTCCTCTAAGTGTACCTACAGGGAAGTCACTAGTTGGACCCCTGTGCCATACAC
Source organism: Gibbula magus (assembly GCA_936450465.1). Classification (NCBI taxonomy): domain Eukaryota; kingdom Metazoa; phylum Mollusca; class Gastropoda; order Trochida; family Trochidae; genus Gibbula; species Gibbula magus. The sequence goes on along the minus strand of OW388295.1, from coordinate 25,678,581 downwards.
TCCTCTAAGTGTTCCTACAGGGAAGTCACCAGTTCGACCCCTGTGTCCTACGCTCATCTAAGTGTACCTACAGGGAAGTCACCAGTTCGACCCCTGTGTCATACACTCATCTCTAAGTGTACCCACAGGGAAGTCACTAGTTCGACCCCTGTGCCATACACTCCTCTAATTGTACCTACAGGGAAGTCATCAGTTCGACCCCTGTGCCATACACTCATTTAATGTCGCCACAGGGAAGTCACCAGTTCGACCCCTATGCCATACACTCATCTAAGTGTACCAATAAGGAAGTCACTACTAGTTCGACGCCTGTGCCATACACTCATCTAAGTGTACCTACAGGGAAGTCACCAGTTCGACCCCTGTGCCATACCCTCCTCTAAGTGTAACTACAGGTAAGTCACCAGTTCGACCCCTGTGTCATACACTCCTCTAAGTGTACCTACAGGGAAGTCACCAGTTCGACCGCTGTGTTATACGCTCCTCTAAGTGTACCTACAGGGAAGTCACCAGTTCGACCCCTGTGCCATACGCTCCTCTAAGTGTACCTAAAGGGAAGTTACTAGTTCGACCCCTGTGCCATACGCTCCTCTAAGTGTACCTACAGGGAAGTCACTAGTTCGACGCCTGTGCCATACACTCATCTAAGTGTACCTTCAGGGCAGTCACCAGTTCGACCCCTGTGCCATACCCTCCTCTAAGTGTACCTACAGGAAAGTCACTAGTTCGATCAATGTGCCATACCCTCCTCTAAGTGTACCTACAGGGAAGTCACTAGTTCGACCCCTGTGCCATACGCTCATCTAAGTGTACCTACAGGGAAGTCACTAGTTCGACCCCTGTGCCAAACGCTCATCTAAGTGTACCTACAGGGAAGTCACCAGTTCGACCCCTGTGTCATACGCTCCTCTAAGTTTACCTACAGGGAAGTCACCAGTTCGACCTCTGTGCCATACGCTCATCTAAGTGTACCTACAGGGAAGTCACTAGTTCGACCCCTGTGCCATACAGTCATCTAAGTGTACCCACAGGGAAGTCACCAGTTCGACCCCTGTGCCAAACACTCCTCTAAGTGTACCTACAAGGAAGTCACTAGTTCGACGCCTGTGCCATACCCTCCTCTAAGTGTACCTACAGGGAAGTCACTAGTTCGACCCCTGTGCCATACACTCATCTAAGTGTACCTACAGGGAAGTCACCAGTTCGACCCCTGTGTCCTACGCTCATCTAAGTGTACCTACAGGGAAGTCACCAGTTCGACCCCTGTGTCATACACTCATCTAAGTGTACCCACAGGGAAGTCACCAGTTCGACCCCTGTGCCATACGCTCCTCTAAGTGTACCTAAAGGGAAGTTACTAGTTCGACCCCTGTGCCATACGCTCCTCTAAGTGTACCTTCAGGGAAGTCACTAGTTCGACGCCTGTGCCATACACTCATCTAAGTGTACCTTCAGGGCAGTCACCAGTTCGACCCCTGTGCCATACCCTCCTCTAAGTGTACCTACAGGAAAGTCACTAGTTCGATCAATGTGCCATACCCTCCTCTAAGTGTACCTACAGGGAAGTCACTAGTTCGACCCCTGTGCCAAACGCTCATCTAAGTGTACCTACAGGGAAGTCACCAGTTCGACCCCTGTGTCATACGCTCCTCTAAGTGTACCTACAGGGAAGTCACCAGTTCGACCTCTGTGCCATACGCTCATCTAAGTGTACCTACAGGGAAGTCACTAGTTCGACCCCTGTGCCATACAGTCATCTAAGTGTACCCACAGGGAAGTCACCAGTTCGACCCCTGTGCCAAACACTCCTCTAAGTGTACCTACAAGGAAGTCACTAGTTCGACGCCTGTGCCATACCCTCCTCTAAGTGTACCTACAGGGAAGTCACCAGTTCGACCCCTGTGCCATACGCTCCTCTAAGTGTACCTACAGGGAAGTCACTAGTTCGACCCCTGTGCCATACAGTCATCTAAGTGTACCCACAGGGAAGTCACCAGTTCGACCCCTGTGCCAAACACTCCTCTAAGTGTACCTACAAGGAAGTCACTAGTTCGACGCCTGTGCCATACCCTCCTCTAAGTGTACCTACAGGGAAGTCACTAGTTCGACCCCTGTGCCATACACTCATCTAAGTGTACCTACAGGGAAGTCACCAGTTCGACCCCTGTGTCCTACGCTCATCTAAGTGTACCTACAGGGAAGTCACCAGTTCGACCCCTGTGTCATACACTCATCTAAGTGTACCCACAGGGAAGTCACCAGTTCGACCCCTGTGCCATACGCTCCTCTAAGTGTACCTAAAGGGAAGTTACTAGTTCGACCCCTGTGCCATACGCTCCTCTAAGTGTACCTTCAGGGAAGTCACTAGTTCGACGCCTGTGCCATACACTCATCAAAGTGTACCTTCAGGGCAGTCACCAGTTCGACCCCTGTGCCATACCCTCCTCTAAGTGTACCTACAGGAAAGTCACTAGTTCGATCAATGTGCCATACCCTCCTCTAAGTGTACCTACAGGGAAGTCACTAGTTCGACCCCTGTGTCATACGCTCATCTAAGTGTACCTACAGGGAAGTCACTAGTTCGACCCCTGTGCCAAACGCTCATCTAAGTGTACCTACAGGGAAGTCACCAGTTCGACCCCTGTGTCATACGCTCCTCTAAGTGTACCTACAGGGAAGTCACCAGTTCGACCTCTGTGCCATACGCTCATCTAAGTGTACCTACAGGGAAGTCACTAGTTCGACCCCTGTGCCATACAGTCATCTAAGTGTACCCACAGGGAAGTCACCAGTTCGACCCCTGTGCCAAACACTCCTCTAAGTGTACCTACAAGGAAGTCACTAGTTCGACGCCTGTGCCATACCCTCCTCTAAGTGTACCTACAGGGAAGTCACCAGTTCGACCCCTGTGCCATACGCTCCTCTAAGTGTACCTACAGGGAAGTCACTAGTTCGACCCCTGTGCCATACACTCATCTAAGTGTACCTACAGGGAAGTCACCAGTTCGACCCCTGTGTCCTACGCTCATCTAAGTGTACCTACAGGGAAGTCACCAGTTCGACCCCTGTGTCATACACTCATCTAAGTGTACCCACAGGGAAGTCACTAGTTCGACCCCTGTGCCATACACTCATCTAAGTGTACCCACAGGGAAGTCACTAGTTCGACCCCTGTGCCATACACTCCTCTAATTGTACCTACAGGGAAGTCATCAGTTCGACCCCTGTGCCATACACTCATCTAATGTCGCCACAGGGAAGTCACCAGTTCGACCCCTATGCCATACACTCATCTCAGTGTACCTACAGGGAAGTCACCAGTTCGACCCCTGTGCCAAACACTCCTCTAAGTGTACCTATAAGGAAGTCACTACTAGTTCGACGCCTGTGCCATACACTCATCTAAGTGTAACTACAGGGAAGTCACCAGTTCGACCCCTGTGCCATACCCTCCTCTAAGTGTAACTACAGGGAAGTCACTAGTTCCACCCCTGTGCCATACACTCATCTAAGTGTACCTTCGGGGAAGTCACCAGTTCGACCCGTGTGCCATACGCTCCTCTAAGTGTACTTACAGGGAAGTCACCAGTTCGACCCATGTGGCATACCCTCCTCTAAGTGTACCTACAGGGAAGTCACCAGTTCGACCCCAGTGCCATACCCTCATCTAAGTGTACCTACAGGGAAGTCACCAGTTCGACCCCTGTGCCAAACACTCCTATAAGTGTACCTATAAGGAAGTCACTACTAATTCGACGCCTGTGCCATACACTCATCTAAGTGTACTTACAGGGAAGTTACCAGTTCGACCCCTGTGCCATACCCTCCTCTAAGTGTACCTACAGGGAAGTTACTAGTTCGACCCCTGTGCCATACACTCATCTAAGTGTACCTTCAGGGAAGTCACCAGTTCGACCCATGTGCCATACACTCCTCTAAGTGTACCTACAGGGAAGTCACCAGTTCGACTCATGTGCCATACACTCCTCTAAGTGTACCTACAGGGAAGTCGCCAGTTCGACCCCTGTGCCAAACGCACATCTAAGTGTACCTACAGGGAAGTCACTAGTTCGACCCCTGTGTCATACACTCCTCTAATTGTACCTACAGGGAAGTCACCAGTTCGACCCCTGTGCCATACCCTCATCTAAGTGTACCTACAGGGAAGTCACTAGTTCCACCCCTGTGCCATACACTCATCTAAGTGTACCTTCAGGGAAGTTACCAGTTCGACCCCTGTGCCAAACGCTCATCTAAGTGTACCTACAGGGAAGTCACTAGTTCGACCCCTGTGTCATACACTCCTCTAATTGTACCTACAGGGAAGTCACCAGTTCGACCCCTGTGCCAAACGCTCATCTAAGTGTACCTACAGGGAAGTCACTAGTTCGACCCCTGTGTCATACACTCCTCTAAGTGTACCCACAGGGAAGTCACCAGTTCGACCCCTGTGCCATACCCTCATCTAAGTGTACCTACAGGGAAGTCACTAGTTCCACCCCTGTGCCATACACTCATCTAAGTGTACCTTCAGGGAAGTCACCAGTTCGACCCATGTGCCATACACTCCTCTAAGTGTACCTACAGGGAAGTCACCAGTTCGACTCATGTGCCATACACTCCTCTAAGTGTACCTACAGGGAAGTCGCCAGTTCGACCCCTGTGCCATACACTCCTCTAAGTGTACCTATAGGGAAGTCACCACTTCGACCCCTGTGCCATACAATCATCTAAGTGTACCTACAGGGAAGTCACCAGTTCGTCCCCTTGCGCCATACGCTCATCTAAGTGTACCTACAGGGAAGTCACTAGTTCGTCCCCTGTGCCATACGCTCATATAAGTATACCAACAGGGAAGTCACCAGTTCGACCCCTGTGTCATACACTCCTCTAATTGTATCTTCACTGAAGTAAAACAGTCTGTGCTTAACATGTTTTGATATATCAGTAACAACATCTTAGGCACGAAATCAGCTGAGGGTATCTATAATTGTTTGAACCTATATTTTACAAGGTTCCTTAAAATTACAGAGTAGGAGAAGGAAGTGGAATATATATAATTTACCAAGGGTAATTATCTGAGAGACCAACGCGTTGTCTGGTTTAAATCATTAGCAGAACCGTATTCAACTAGAAAAATGTGCATGTGATGCACTGTGATGTCCCCCGCTCCAACTTTCAATCCAACCTTATCATCTTATTTCTTATTACCACCCTTATTTTTCACTTATGCCAGAGGCATTTCAGAAAGGAAAATTCAAAAAGATTAATCTATTAGAATCAATGAACTTATTTCAATGTAGCCTCTTAGATCAAACTGTGTCCCTTTTCTGGCCTCTTTGTTAAAATTGTTTCCATGGAAACCATAATTTCAGAATGATTTAAGTAGCAAAAGGCTTGCAACATTCCATCTTTTAGTCTAAACACTAACCAAGTCTCATTAAATAATACTGAATAGATTTTGAGATAGAGGTCGGAAAAGGTCCCTAACCACCATATGCACTAAGTTCAAACTGTTTCCATGGAAACCAGAAAAAAACGAGAAATAAAAAATTCAGAATAGCCAAAGTAGCAAAAGGCACCACTCTATCACTAGGTTTAAGCAAATACAAAGTTTGGTGAAAAAAATATTGAACGGTTTTGGAGATGATGCACGAAGTTCGAATTGTTTCCATGGAAACCAGAAAAAATATAAAAAAATCAGAATAACCAAAATAGCAAAAGGCACCACTTCACCACTAGGTCTAACCACGTACCAAGTTTCGTAAATAAATACTTGATAGATTTTGAAATAGAGGCCGGAAAACGTCCCTACCCCCAATATGCACTAAATACGCTTAAAGGCGCTGTAGCACGTTTTTTGCAAAATTTATTTTTTCAAATTTCCCATTTATAATGATAGTTTATGTCATTTAAATTAACTTTAGAGGGTAAAACATCTTATTACACAAACCAATTATCTGTAGTGGTAAAAACTATGTTGCGTATAAAGCAAAAATTGCATGGCGGCCATTTTATTGTGAACACATTTTATTATTTTGTATTACAAAAACGATTCCCATGGCTTAACCAAAACATGTACACTCATTTTAAACTTTATTTTCCGAGGAGAAAAGGATGTTTTACTATGGGTGAAATTATTTTTCAAATACATTTCATCAACTTATTTGAGCGAAAAAACGTGCTACAGCGCCTTTAATACAATTGTGGAGACCACCTAAGTAAAAACGCGCTTAAATAAAATAAAAAAATGATTTGTAAACATTTTTCTTTGGTCCCAGGAAATTCCTTCAGTAATTATCACTATGTGAGTCCGGGTATACTATTACAGCTTCTAGATGTATAGATTGTTGTCATGTCTAGTCGATCGATCGACATGTGTTTTGCCTTGGTAATTACAGTGTCAATTGAACATTTGCGATTGCTGTTTTGACTGTACCGAACTATTTACAAGAAAATAAACATGTATAATACTGTCGTAATAATGTGTCGTAATAGTGTGTCGTCATGCACTACTCCTTTATTTCAAACAAGAGTTCAAAGAACATGCTACAGGTAGTTAAATGACCCATGAGAATTAATAGGTGTTATTAAGCTATTAACTATCCTTATAGCATACAGTCTTTTGTCATGAAGAGCACAAGTTATGTTCATTTACAATTGATCTAAATCTTTGCATGCGTATGTATGATAAGCATCAATACGGTTGAGGTGCAAGTCATTGCATACATTATTAAACTGATTAAAATCTGGGTAAGTAATAGATACCGGTAATTTTAAGCTCACTTCATATCATATCCTTTACAAACAATAATTGCAACCTCACTGTTAATCAGGTCTTTGAAGGGCATTTAGAAGTGGTATACATAAGAACATGAAGAATTTCTGGAAAACAACTTCTTTAATGTGAAAATACACGACGTTTCGGAGTACATACTCACTCCTTCATCAGGTGGAATGTAAGGAAATATGGTACATTTATATAGCAAACAAAACAATGGTGAGGAAACTCAATAGGGAGATTAACATGCATGAGAATGGTATACAATGGGGATTTGTAATAAAAACATGATGGAGGTAAAGCATGCGAATGATGAGGATTTGCAATACAAACACAGCGGGAATAAGTATATAAATAATGGCCTGTCGGCTTTATTAAATATGTAAATAAACACACATGATGAAACGAGGGAGGCCAATTGGCTTTATTGAAATTGTTAAACAAATAATAATTATAGTTGATTGGAAGAGAGGCCAATTGTTGAGGTTGGTGGCTTTGAAGTTGTTGCACGATGATTGGAGCTGATAGGTGTTGATTGGTGGGGACTCCTCGGATAATTTGCTCCGACAGGAGTGGATGGAAGGTAGGGATACTTGGAGTTGGTTTAGTTCGGTTCTCCTCGGATATTTCCTCCGACAGGAGATAGAAGTTCTAGATGAGTGAATCACACGCACATGGTAGGAAGGTGCCTTGATCGCGGTTTATTGCAGGTTGTCCCCTTCGAATGTCAATCGCCTCTTGGAGTTTTCTTTGGCGCCAGTTCTTGTTGTTGGTTGACAGGACTTTGGTAGCTTCCCAATTGATGGTGTGATCCTTGTTTTTCAGGGTATGCTCAGATAGGGCGGATTTCTGGTCAAGTTTGTTGACGGACGCTTGGTGTTCCTTGATCCTTGTGTTGATAGGTCATAGCATTTCTCTGATGTACTCTTGGCCACAATTACATGGAATTTTGTAGATGCATCCTCTTGGGTTGGGGCTTGCAGTGCTGGTTCCTCTGTCGTTGGCTTTGAGTAGTTGCTTGAGGGTCTTGCCGCTTGTGAATGTTACATCTATGCTGGCTTTGTTCTTGATGAGGCGAGCGATCTTGTGCCTGAGGGGGCCGATGTAGGAAATTGTGACCCGGATAGGCGATGTTTCAGGCTTGTGGGTGGTGTCTCTGATGGTGGGTGTTTTGTTGATGGTCTTGGTGACTAGGCCTGCAGGATATCCATTGAGTGAGGTGAATGTGTTCTTCAGATGTTGTAGCTCTTGATTGAGGGCGTCGGGATGGCAAATGGATTTGGCACGTCTTGTGAGTGTGGCTATAATGGCTTGTTTGATTTGAGGGTGATGGCAGGAATTGTAGTGGATATACTGGTCGGTGTGTTGGCTTGCGGTAGACCGTTGTTTTAAATCCATGCTCTGTGGCTTGCAGGGAGACATCTAAGAAGGGGAGATGGTGGTCAGTTTCTGTTTCCATGGTGAACTGGATTCTTGGATGCTGGGCGTTGAGTTTCCTCACCATTGTTTTGTTTGCAATATATATTGAACTAAAAATGTTAAGAAAATCCTATCAAAGCAATTGTTATTGCAAATATCTAATTAATCACGATTTTGTGGATCTAACTCTTTCCATATTATTAGCACAATAGTAAACATTTATTTTTTATTGATAGCATAATGGTAAATACGATTGGTAAATTGATAGCACGGGTCAAAATGTAAAGCAACAGCTTCGGGCTTTCACCCGATGTTTGATGGCACATGCTTTCTTTCTTTCCCGTATTGGCCCAGATACAGACTTACATGATCTTGGCAGTACATATTGTATAGATGCCATACGATTGACAGTTAATCAAAATATTTTATTTTCAGTTAATAATCCAGATGGTAAGTATACATTATATGTACAATGTATATCCAAACTATATTTTCCTAATCCCGACCGAAATATAATTTTGTACTAATGATTGATCTCCTTAAAGTAAACGTTCATGGTGCCTGTGAACAACTATGTATATATTCACTTTTAAACCAACAATAACAAATTCAAATCAAGTCAATATTCTTATAATAGCGGTTTTGCATAAATATAAAAATAAAAATTGAGTGACAGCTGCTGAAAACCAAACCATGTTCCACACACAAACCATGCTGTTAAGGTCCGAAAGACCGAAACAGCTGGCTGTCTATGGTCATACATTGATTAATGCCCATGTGTGAATGATGCTTATCACCTCTCTCTCTCTCTCTCTCTCTCTCTCTCTCTCTCTCTCTCTCTCTCTCTCTCTCTCTCTCTCTCTCTCTCTCTCTCTCTCTCTCTCTCTCTCTCTCTCTCTCTCTCTCTCTCTCTCTCTCTCTCTCTCTCTCTCTCTCTCTCTCTCTCTCTCTCTCTCTCTCTCTCTCTCTCTCTCTCTCTCTCTCTCTCTCTCTCTCTCTCTCTCTCTCTCTCTCTCTCTCTCTCTCTCTCTCTCTCTCTCTCTCTCTCTCTCTCTCTCTCTCTCTCTCTCTCTCTCTCTCTCTCTCTCACTCTCTCCTTCTCTCCGTCTCTCTCACTCTCTCCTTCTCTCCGTCTCTCTCTAGTAAGTTTAATACTGTCAATGTGTAACTGTATCGACGTGAAGCATGATCAGAAAGAATTAACGTACTTATCGATTTTCAAGTGAAGCGAAAGAAATGTTGCATCAGTAAAACAGTGAACTTACGTCATTTCATTCTTTGTACTTTGTTGAAAAATAGGATAATTCTAAGAACTGAAAGTATTTTGTCGATTTTGAAAAGAAATTCACTATATATATGTTCATGTATATGTATGCAGTTTGTAGAAAATGCGTAAGAAAATATGAAAGAGTAACGATGGGCTTCATGCTATACCTAGGGGAATGTACTATGTACAAATTGCCTAAATGTTTTTATGGATATGCCACATAAATCACTATATCACAGATTGTCACACATGGATGAAAGATTAATCCTTTGACCTGTAAATTAATGTAATGTTTCTATTCTCAGCACCACCACCGTTCAGCGACAAACCGTACATCACTGTAGATTTGGAACATGAAGAGTCCACCACAAGTAAGCTCTTGTTCCGCTGCAACTTCACTCAATCGACGGAGGACCTGTTCTACAAGACGATATGGTATGTCGAGGGAGCTCCCGTCCACACGTTTGAACCAGCTCAGTGGACAGACAACTACATCGGAGATACAACTCTAACTGAACACATCCTGATGGACAATGGTTTCAAGGCTGGGATATCTGTATGTTTTTCCTTCAAACTGATGAGAAAAATTATTATGTTACACACCTGCAAGCTTGTACTTATCGGGTGGGTTCCTTGCGCGGTTCGAACCCACATCCTCAAAGACAGGCAATTGCCGTCACTGATTGTCCCCCAAAAGCTCTACACATTCAGTACCTTACCCAAAGTACATACAATTGTTCTACTGCAGATCATGTGATCCCAAATTAAAATTCATCACATTTGTTCATTGTCTCAATGGAATGTATTTCTAATGATGGCTGATTTGTTGGCTTTCACTACCAATTTCGTCAAGTGATTAACATGTTCGTCATTCTATCGTTCCTGTTCCATCGTAAAACAGGTATGAATGACCTTGGCTTCTTTCACTGAGGTCATCTTGGTGACAAACGGCCACATTTGTGTAAGATTAATCTGAGCAATGGTTATGGTTAAGACAGTGAAATTAGAGGCATCGACATTGAAATGTTGTGCTTCGCACTGAAATATCAAAAATGATTTGAAACGCTCAGCTGTCATTTCTGTTGTAGATCCAATGCGCAGTTCGAGCCCAATACCACGTTGACGGAGGATCGTCCGAGAGTGAACTGTCTGACAACACATTTGTTGGTGTAAAGGTAAGTGGAGTACCACGACGATCAGTGATTCACATTGACAGTGGAGATTCCTAATAATAATTTTTTTTAAAAACATATTAAAAGTTTCCTTTACATATCAAGTGCTTGATGCGCTTCTTATAAATACTTGTACACTCATTAAAAGGGCAGTAGCACGTTTTGTGCTGAAATAATTCAATGAAATGTATTTGAAAAATAATGTCACCATTAGCAAAACACCCTTCTCTCTTCGATTAAAAAGTTAAATATGAGTGTATATGATTCCGTAGAGCCATGGGACTCGTTTTTGTCCTTCGAAATAATAAAATGTGTTCACAATAAAATGGCCGCCATGCAATTTATTTTGTATACACAACGCCGTCAATACCACTATGGATAATTGGTTTGTGTAATAAGATGTTTTACCCTCCAAAGTATATATAAATGACATAAACTATCATTAATTAAAAACGGGAAATTTGAAAAAATGTGCAAAAAACGTGCTACTGCCCCTTTAACGAATGGGTGATTACATTTCTTCGTGATCTGGTTGAGGGTTACTTGACTTAGATGAGATACAGTGGTATGATCTGTATTAGATCGGTAACGTGAAGAGCTTAGCAAACATTTCTTATCAATATTCAATAACAGATCTACCATTGGGAGTATAACGAATTGGCGGAGGGAGAAATACGTCAACTGCACATGGCAGTCACAGTGCCCTTTGGCTGTGGAACGGTCGTTCCTGTTTCCCAGTGTTACTTCAACGTTGAGGTTGTTACAGTGGATAATCCTGATGACTGCACCTCTGCTGCTGTGGTTCAACATTCCTGTGGCATCGAACCCTTTGAAGCTGAGAGCTGGCACGAATGGTCCTCCGTAACCTTTGTAGGAAAGACCACATCAATGTATGGGGAGTCGTCCGGGACATCTCATTTGAAGTTTAAGACTCCGGCTAAACTGTACGATTTGTCAGAATTTTGGCAAGACTACGATATCGGACATGTTGCCGTAAGTTTGAAACATCAGCTACTTACTTATTACTTAAATAGTATACAAAAATGTAATTCTACTTCTACTTTGTCTTAAAATAATGGAAGACATACCTTCTTATCTGATATATGTTATGTTATGAATATCAAATATATGTTATGTTATGAATATCAAATATATGTTATGTTATGAATATCAAATATATGTTATGTTATGAATATAAAATATATCTTATGAATATCAAATATATCTTATGAATAGTTGTGCATTTAACAATAAACGAGAACGTGTTCCTTTCTAATCAATGTTAATATTTTCAGGTCAGGACCGTGAAGAACACATCTTCTATTATGTATAAATACTGCTCTTTGAAAAATGATCCGTATTTAACAACTTTTGATGGAAAGTAAGTAATATGTCAATTTCTCTGTAAAAACATTGATAATAATAAAATCACAAGCCTTACAAAAATCACACGAGGGCTGAGCATGTTCGAAGCAGGAATAACCATGTATATATACAGTTGAAAATTAATTAAGCAACACACAGTTTTTACAGCAAAATCGTTCTAATAAGAAAGAAGACAACGTGTCAGGAAAACAATAAGTGATATTAGGTAGAACAATCCTAGCAGTGTTGAAACGAAATTTCACTCAACTAACGGTTAACTGTCTTTAGACAACGGTTTTGACAATAGGTTGGTATTTTGGGATCGAAATTCAAGTTCTGTTAAAATGGAAAATGAAAGTCAATATTTGTTGCTGTAATGTGATTAGAATCAATCTTTCAAATGAAGTGATGACACTTTACTAACTGACTTTTTAAAACAAAAGTCAGTCGTAAAAGAAATATGAAATTTCAAACTCACAAAATCACGAAACTGTCAAATTCAATAAAATGAACAAAAGGCCAATATTAACGGTACTGGATTACTTAAATCGAAACAAGTGTTTAACTGACATATTGAACTCAAATAACCGAAGATTTATTCATAGATGCAATGATTGTAGGCTTTTTCTCAATTATTGTTAAAAAAAGAACTGAAAGTTGGCTAGCTTCTTATCATTTATGATAAAACATCCAGTACCATCACATTTTTCCTCATATCTTCATAAATTGTGTATAAGGTGGATTTTTGTTTCGATGAATAAGTCAATAAATAAGCAAGTGTAACGTCAGTACTGATAAAATCATTCAAATTATCCTAACATTCCATGAGCACCGCATTTCAGTTTACAGACTAGGATGTTGCTTAATTAATTTCCAGGTGTATTATAAGTCATTAAATTGATATATCAATAATTATGACCCAGCAAGGAGTTTAATAGCACGACATATGTCATAAAATCATGTTTCGTACACCTTAAATTACTGTGTAGATTGTGTAGGGTGACATTGACATTTGTTTTAAAAGTCATCAGTACAAGTAACATGATTGTTGTGTATTTATTATTCGGAAAAATCCTTGTGTTATTTATTAATGAAATTTCACTGATTGACCTCGACAAATATTGGTTAAAAGATACATTTTCTTTACTGTCCCAATTGGAACATCACAAATCTTTGGTACTAAGTTCATTTCGATTTCAAGGGCCATAACTCCGTACACAATAATATTTCGGAATCGGACTTTGAACTCGATGAAGAGTATCATCTTGACTACCTACATGTTAAATTTCATTCACCTAGATGTAATAGTAGCTGAGAAAACTTGTCCCAACTGGAGCATCACCGCTCTTTTAGTACTAAGTACTATAAATTTCGGATTCAAGGGCATAACTCCGTTAAGAATAATATTTCAGAACTTGTTTAAGAACTCGATAAATAGTATGGTCATGAGAAGTCACAACCAAAAGTTCATTCACCTAGGTTTAATAGTTTCCGAGAAAACTTGTCGGGATTGCACCAAAAAGTGACGTTTCTATGGAAACGACAAAAAAATTAAATCTCAGAAAACTTAAAATTGTCTGTGCGTAATGGGAAGAACTAAACATAGTTCACAACTGTACAAAGATTGGTTGATGTACCTTTGACTTCGTAGCGGGAATATAATAAAATACAATTTTATGAAACACAATGGATGCATCTTTAATAGGCATGGACGTTTAAAATTATCAGTTGTCAAATGTCTTATGACATGAAAAACTTCGTGTGTATTGACCTATTTAATGATTCTATGGTTTTACAACTTGTTTGAAGCTGGCTGAGTCTTGACGACGTTGGTGTGTACACGCTTTATGAAGACGAAAGCAGAAGTATTGAAGTAAGTTTTATGCTTATTATGCTTATGTTAGGAAATGATTGAATGTTGTACGTGAATAATCATTGATTTCCCATCGTGCACAAAGTCATGTACATCATTTATTAATGGCGATTACTCATCAACTTAGAGATACATTATGATATCAAATATTTCCTTTCACATTATTCATTATTCTCAGTACAATGGTTATTTAAGTTGTCCAACTCAAATAGGACAGCCGTTGACATGAATCTGTTCATTAACATTATACTTGACTGATATGCTACCAAATTTGTTGTACCTGTTTATCTTTTGTTCTGATTGTGGTTTGGGGCGGTATTTGTGAGGTTGAAAAGCTTTTTATGAATGGAAAATTGTGAACTTTTCTCGAGTAACTATCGACATTTTATCGACATCAGTATCGTATTTGTTGAGTTTTCTGTCATCTATGATGAACAACGCGACGCTGCACTAATGAACCATATAGGAAATTTGGTTTTAAGGGGTTTTAAGGGTTTTTAAGCGGATATTGTTTCTACACATCAGAGCACATCCAACTCTTGCAGATTCATGATGCATTGCAAGACTCTTCGTAATGCTGATTTATGTTCGTCTACACAGATACAAGTAGAAACTGAGCTGTGCAGCCCGGAGGATCTATGGTGGGGAGGAGACCCTTTCTGTAACTGTGGTGTGGCTGTGAGAGCAGGGAGGACAGTGTTTGAGATCAGCCACTGTGACACTCCGGTCTGGCACATCGGGTTCACAGCTTGTGGGGACGGGGGAGACGTGATGATAGTCAGGAGGGACTGGGCCTATTACCAGGTGTAGTTCTGAATGTTATGTCATGTGCATGGTATAGGTAGGCTTTGGTTTAATATTCCAAAGCATGTTACAAATTGTCTTTCATGAATAATATGCATGAAGCATAATCTATTTGTCAAGCATGAAGTTTAAATGGTATCGATAGAAGAATGTGTACACCTTTAACATGTTTGTATTATCTTCTGCAATAATATCGTTGACAGTAACAACAATGGTTAAGTTCAACGATCAGAATTCTTGTCAACAACAATGTATTTTCCAGATTACTCTACCAACGGGAACCATAGTTGATGTAATGGTTTGGTCTTGGGATGTCCAGTTCCTCGATGTGTATGTGTACGCAACTGCTCTTGACGAGGGCAAAACTCGGGCGCTGTGTGGAGTATTGTCTGATTCCTCTGACGATGATTGGATGATGAAGGATGGAGGAGTGACGGACGATCCAATAGAGTTTACAGAGTCCTGGAGGTGACCAGTCTTTGCAATCATTTGATTATAATTCCAACAACAGTATATGCTAGTCTTGTGTCAACCTCGCGCGTACGTAATATGCACATACTGGACAAACATAGTTAGGGGTACGTGTAAATTTTAAAAACAATAATTTATGTTTTTAATTACATAGTGATGAAATATCAATCATAAACAATACCCGTCACTCTTTTTTATGTATACATGCTGATGCTACATTTTAAGATTTTATATCTGAGAAAAATATAACAAGATATTTTTTTATATCATATGCATGCATGTTCTAACCGTAACCATAGGAACTATGCATTACAACTGTGAACTTGTTATAAAGATATTTGTTGACAGCGGTATTGATATTCCAAAACACAAACTGGGTAACTTAAAATTGGTGAAATGAAATCCCTCATTAAACATGTCCCGTTTATAATAACTGCTAAATAAAGACTAAATACGGTAATTTTCATCAATTTCACTTTAAAAAGTTTAAGACTAAGCGTCAGTGGGGGTTTGTTATGGATGGGTACCTTACAGATGTATGTTCAACTGCTTTCTGAATCAATTGAGGGTATCGTATAACTGGAACATTCACAACGAATACTTTCAGTCATATATACGAAGTCGGTGTCGGAGTCGGTGGTGCGTTTTCAGTGCATCTCAGTATGTATATAAAAATAACATAAAATTCACAATCGGAAGATTGTCTAACTCTCAGGTAGTAAATATGGAAAAAATAATGGATTTAGAAGTAGAAATCATCCATTTTAATCGCGATCATGATCACTTTCAGCTACACAGCCTCCTCGTGCCATATAGAACGGATAATACAATAATGCAATGTTTATATTTAAGAATAACAAAAGAGGAGAGTCTGTTCAACCCGGAAGTGATTGAGAACGGCTTCTCTACCTTCAAACATGTGTACCAGTACTGTACCTGTGATGAGTCAACCCCTGACAAACAAATCACCTGTTCTGCTATGGCTGCATCTGAAGTGTGTAAAAACCCAGACGGGATGGAGGAAATACGCCCCCGAGACTGCATCATCGCCAGGAGGAAGAAGAGGATGGTCCACACCAGACCCAGGCGTGTCAAACGAGTAAGCTGTTTCTACGTACTACATTAATAGTTGTGCATGTGTGAAAGAAATTGTTTTCCCACCCGTATGTAATGCCGTGCGATATAGTCGTGGCCCTGTATGTACGTCCTCCCGGAGCAGAAATCGAAAACGATTTATGATATCTTGTTTGATTGGCATTCTAGAAGTTGATGTTATGAAGAATAGAGACGATTTTATGGATATACAACTTCTTTATTCTTTGAAAGCGACGTTTCGACATTTGTTCTAATCTCGTTGTCAAGCCAATTGCTTGACAACGACATTGGAACCTATGTCGAAACGTCGCTTTCAAAGAATAAAGAAGTTTTATATCCATAAAATCGTCTCTATTCTTCGTTTATGATATATTGCGAAAACAATCAATGTGTATTACCCACTACCCATCCTCGGTTACCCAGGGTTTTATATATGCTCCGTTACTCTCCAATATATCACCCATGGGAAATTTCATCAGAGAAATTTGTACTCAAATTACCCGCCCTTGCATGGCCGGCGTGGGCCAATCAAACTGCTACGCAGCTTGGACCTGCGAGCCAATGACAATTCATATCACTTCGTTGCAAAGCACGCGAGGTCATTTTGTTAGCTATCCGTCACCGGTTATCTCCCTTGACCATTTCCCTCTTATTGTATTGAGTATTTTCTTTGGTGACTGACTTCGTCACGCCAGCCAAGGGCGGGTAATTTTAGTACAGATTTCGCTGACAGAGTTTCCCATGGGCGATATAGTGGAGAGTAACGGAGCATATATAAAACCCTGGGTAACCGAGGATGCCCACTACCTGAAGTGGCGCCTTTTTATATTTTCAGAAACATTTTTCTCTATCCATTGAAATGCGGTGGATTTGGACTTTTTCAGGGAAAGATTCGTTTCAGAAGCATACAACAAAAAACGCCTTCACCATATCTTCGTGAATCTCTGCATGGGTGCAACCCGCCTACTGCAGTGGCATTTTAAAGATATACACTTGATTTATTTAGTTCATTTGTTTTCTCAACTTCCCCCAGCAAGTTATAATTATTATCTATTAAAATTTAAAACATTGAGCTTCTGCAAATGATTTTGCCCTAAAACATCGGTTTTGATTAGTTTTGATCACGAGTTTATAATGTGTTGTAACGATGTCATAAGCTCTTATGAGTACACATATCAAGGATGTTTCTGCTATCACAGGCTACGACAGAGTATTCCTGGCGGAACGGATGGAACGAATCCTTAGCCACGGCCCACTGTGAGTCCAAGTTTGACGACTCGGAGTCTGTGCAGCTGGTTAAGGATGTCCCAGGAGTCAGTTTGGACTCGCCTATGAAAGCCTGCGTTGCTGATATAAAGGTTAATACAAATCCTTGACATGGCCTGCTTTTAACCTTAAAATTTATACGGCCAACAATTGAGTCATAATGTGTAATTTAAGTATTTTTCTTCAAAGCCTTCTTGCTTTGTGTTTTGACGTGACGCTCACCTCAGCCATGCCGCTTTGTTAAATGCCTCAGAAATATAGGGGAAGTAACTCTTCCTGGAATAAACCCTATAGGTAAAGGGAGATAATCTGACTTGTTTTAAATATATTTCAATATGAAATACACATTTTTCTTCAAAGCCTTCTTACTAATATAGCTTATATATATAGTATTGAGTAATCATCAAGTGACTAGACTAATCAGGAACATTTAGATTATATACCACCACTTAGCATTGAGTCTGTGTTGACCTAGGCCAGTGGCACTGACGCCTTTACGGCAGCTGCCGTCTCCGGTGTGACTGTCCAGGCTCGAAGGGAAGCGTTGGTCAACCCTGTCCTCAGTGAACCTGACCCAGACAACCCTTCAGCTCCTACTCTGTATGACGTCATCACACGTGACACGTGTCCTGGAGGCTGTAGGGGGAGAGGGACTTGTTCTGATGGTAAGTGCTGACAAAGAATTATCCAAGTTACAAGCTATTAAGAGAAATCTAAGTGATCAAGAAGGGGTGAAGCGAGCGTAGATTTCTCTTCATAGGTTCTAACTGACTTAGAACTTCGCCTGCTTTTGATTGAAAGGTTCAATGACGTCACTATTTGCGTGATATCCTACGTAATCGTTTCATATTGTCACCAAGCTGCATGGACGTGTTTTTATGAACTCTACTTTTTGATCACAACATCTGTCATCGTTAAACGAGAGATAAGAGAAAGAGGGTGCAAAAATAATGCTATAAAATATCTACTACCCACTGAGGCATTTTCACACCGTAGGAACGTGTACGCCTGGAAATTGCTACTCAACGGAAGTGAACGAATTTCTCTGCGAGAGGTCAGTTTACAAATGTGCATTTGGTGTAAGATTTTGTTGGATAAATCGGTTTTGAGGTATTTATGAGAAAACATGTTTCAGGCTGTAAAATGACAGACACCGGTGAATCCGTAGACGAAAGATAATGTCATTATGTGCCCTCAGTCGACTGTTAAATCACAATTTAGGAGACGAATTTCGCATGTGGAACTTACGTGTGTTTGATATTACCTTGCTTTCAGAAAATCCATAAAAATACTCATATATGTTTTACCATGTTGTGAAACATCCATATATGGACATATATGCGAAATATTGAGACTAATTATTGACAAATAACAAAATTAGATCCACTGAACCACAAGTGGTGTGAAAACAAAGTGAACGAGTTACTAACGGGGTGGTGAACGAATTACAGCCACTAGGTGTTTTCTTTAGGAACGCGTTCACCACGAAATTATACCAGCAGTCATTGGATGTAAACATCTCAGTAATTATTCTTTGGAATTTGACAACATTTTCTAGTTTTGATAAATATGTATCAGCCTTTTTAGACATATACTTGAAAAAATCGTATGTTTGTTTTAAAACAATATATCGACCGCGTTTGTGTGCAAATATATTTTTTCGGCATGCAAACTCACATAAAAGTGTCTCTTTTAAGCTAGTTCTGCTAAGCTTCTCATTTCTAAAAACAACTTTGTGTTTACTAATGTCTACTATTTTACAGCCTGAAATATCTTTTGTCATAAGTACATGAAAACCGATTTATCAAACAAATTCCTACACCAAATGCACAAAAACAAACTGGACTCTCGCAGAGAAATTCGTTCACAACCGTTTAGTAACAATAATTTCCGGGCGTACACGTTCCTACGGTGTGATTTTGGAGTCTTGAAAGTGTTCATCCCCTTATTCTCAACAACCTGTATCCGCCCCTGAATACCAGGACCTTGTGTTAGAGAAGACGTGCTCCGTACATTCTACTTCATAGGGAGTGACAGTTGCTGTTATTGGATGAATATGTATATCTTACTTACTCGTTTCTACATGTATATGTCATATTCCGTTGAAACGTAAAATGTAGTTAATTGATTGAACTGAATAAACAGCATTTAATATTTTATGACGTCATAATAAACACAGATTACATTAGGATGGCGAGAGGGGTAACCCTGGTTTATCCTTAAACGTATAGGATAGAACATTGGACCTGGTTTTTCTAATCTAATAAATGTATCATATCACCGAGTGTGATAGAAAGTTTTCTCGACTCGATGATGTACGACATAAAGGGCAGTCGACATTTACCGTCACAAGAATATCTTCTATAGTTGATTACATGTGACACGTGTCTTTCCCGACAGGTCAGTGTCAGTGTGACCCAGGCTATGGAGGCGGAGACTGCTCTGTCGATCTGGCCACGCCCCCTCAAATTGTCCTCGTGGCAGAGGACGGGTTCTGTGACATGGCGACTGAGGACTGTCTTCAAATACCAGTTGTTGGGAACATCTTCAGTGGATCCGAGGAATCAAAGTGTCTGATAGAAAAGCACATGGTATCACCTGTTTATCTTTGTTCAGGGTTACATAGCATAACTTCCACTGGCTCAACGCTAGTACTTGAACGAGTTGGCACTGGTCCGCTATTAAAACTATTAATCTAAGGCTTTAGCAATTTAATGAAGTATCAACGATAAAAAAAATTCCATTCAACACGCAGATGGATATAGTTCTACAACGTCATTTATAACAGTGTTACTTTGGAATAATACTACCTTCAATAGTAAACATTCTTGTACTGTTTTGGGCCGAGTCCCTTGCAGGATTCGAACCCACACCCTCAGAGTAAGGCAACTATTGCCAGCATATCGCCAGCACTGACCGTACAAACAGCTTACCACACGAGCACGGGCCGCGAGGTGTTGTTACTACAAATGTAGCAATGTTAGATTTGTTCACTATCTAAATTGCGTGTATGTCTAACGTCATTTGATATACAACATTATGTCAGATAATAGACATCGTTAATCCACCTAGGTACATGCATCTGGAGAGAAGACTTCCCTAGAAACAACGTCATCCTACTCCATATTCGAGAGCATCAGTGAAGTGTTCTGCTCGTTACCAGAGATGTCTGAAGATGATGTGGTTGTCTCACTCAACGTCTCCGTCTCCCACGCCGGCGACATCTACAGCAACGAGCTCTCCGTCCTAATGTACGACTCGGGTTGTGTGGACGTCGACCATAGCACTGGGATTTGGACTTTACAGGTAGATGAGGATATTCTCTCGAAACCGGTCTCACAACACGGTGTCCAAACTCTCTATCATGTTAATGTCTTCTACCAGGATGAGGAAAATCCAAGATATATGGATAGTCAACTTCTTTATTGCAATGAATGCGTTGTTTCAGTGTAGGTGCTAACGCCGTTTTCCAGCAAATGATAAGCGAATATAGTAGGAGGAGAATATATATAGTTGCAGTGAGTTTATACAATCAACAAGGTAATGTTCACTGGAATCCTAATTTATTACTGAGGGAATAAAGTGATTAGGTTTTACCAGGATGTTTTAATGGTCATTTAACATGTTGATCGAACTGTTTTGCAGTTTGTAGGCATCACACTAGCATATTTGATGGAATCCTCTACTTTTTCATTCTCATGACAAAATTTTATTTCCAGACTGGATACTGCGTTTTCAAGGCAAGGTGTTCCGCTGAAGGCAGTGTTAGAAGTGACAACCCTTGTGTGAAATGTCTCGAAGATGGTCCTGTTTTGTCTTGGCAACATATTACCGGTAAGCTTCAGGCCCATTCAAATAAATTAAATCAGGGAGCCGTTCTACTAATCGACCTTAGCTCAAAGATCAATCGTAATCCTGTATTTTAAGTTTCGCTTAAATTAAACTTAGAGTTAATATCGGTTAGTAGAACCGTGTCCGGAAGATTTAATCTAGTTTGATGTTTCATGTATGCAGTCTTGAATCTTATTTAGTTACTTGTACTCTCATTATATCAATATTAGCCATTGTCGTATTCTGGCTATATAAACTTTTTAATCATCGAAGATGTCTTCTGGACGTCTGGTGTCACATCTCACTAAATCATAACTGTTGAGTTGTAAAATACATGTCCAATTAGCCACCACTTATAATAACTTTCTTTCATCATATCGTTTTATAAGTACTTATGTGAATCTGTTGCCAGAAAATGGATGCTCTGATGGGAACCTCCACATCGGAGAAAACACCGGAAGTCACGTGTCCGATCCATTCTTCCTGCCAAGCATCCTGGTCCTGTGTCACTTCCTGCAGCAGACGTTTTAACTGTGATATATTTATCAGTGCCCCGTCCATAACGGCAAGCGCTTAAATTGCTCATTGATCGCTCAATGTAGCGCTCTTTCTCTCTTGAACGACACAGTGCAAATCCCTCTAAGTTTGCTCGCCTTGCTACGTAGCGCTACATTGAGCAATCGCGTTCAAGAGAGGTTTAAAAGTAATCGCTAATTGAGCGATTACTTTGAAACCTCTCTTGAACACGGCCCTGATGTACATTGAAATACACTCAACCGCACAAGAAACGTCATCATACAAACAAAAAAATAATAATTCAACCCACGAGAAATGAAACACGACTGAAACAGAGATACATAAGGTCTTCAGAAGCCACGAAACTAAATTTCAAAACATTAGCTGAACATTTTTTTTAAAACAAACGTTTTTAAGAAATCTTAAAATCGCCTTTTCGCACTTTTGAGTTACATGGCAAACAATTTTGTCGAAAACCAATTTGAAAAGGGCGATTTCAAAACCCCAAGTGTACTTGGACAGACATTTAATTAAAGGAATTATACTCTAATGTATGTTATTTCGAGTACCTCCATTCAAAGTCGATCTTCTCCGGCAACAGTATTTCGTTTTTACAATTTTGAAAATATGGTTTCTTTTGCGGTTGATTGTACTAGTATAAATATATCGACTTGTTTTAGATGTGTATTTAGCCTTTTGTGCCGATTCTGTTTGTTTTGCTATCATTGTCTTGCTATATATTGGAGTTTTAAGTCATCCAAATATATTTAAATGGTTTTCAATATATTCAATTCGTTTATTTCAGTAAAAGGTCTTATGGCCACGTACAAAGCACATTATATACAAATACAGACCAATATCAGAGAGAAGAATAATGTTTACATTGTGAGTTAATCTGACTGTAAAACCTTAGAGCGTAGCACAAGTGTATCTCTTATGAACCATGAATACGATAAAATGATTTCTTAGTGTTGACGTTGTAAAACATTTTGCAGGTGATATATATCAACATGATCAGGTAAATGTGAAATATATATTTCCGTCTTAATTCCTTAAACATTGGACATTTGAATAAAAAGTTTTAAGTCATCCAAGTATCTTTAAATGGTATTTGAAAAGTACATTTGATGACGATGAAATACAAATGTATGTTGACGTGTTACTTTCACTGATCGTCGTGGTAAGACAAGAACTATTCTTTTCATTTGAAAAATTATTTTTTTTAGAGTTTATGATAAATGTCCTCAGAAACCAGTGTTTCTAGAGAGACCGATATATTTTCAGCATTTCAGGCCTGAGGTTCGTAATAAATTTCTTGAAAACAAAAGATGACAGCAGTGTACAATTTTCCACGACGTGTTGTTATTACTGATATCTGTTGCGTTGTGATTACGTATGACATGGTGTGATGTTGTTGCTTTTCAACATATATTTCTGTGACAGTATGAACAGTATGACTTCAGGTAACAGATGTAACGGTTGTCGCTGTCGTAGAGAGGCCACACGGTTCAATGTTAAATCTTTGATATTCTATTTGTGAATTACAAAGTAAAACCAATGTCACTCATACCTTTGTACATATTTGTCTTTCCCTGTTGTTTACTCCTTTGATTTGGAACAAAGTAATAAAAATCTTGCTTACATAATATTTTATGTATTTCATTTAATTGTTATTAAAGATTTAATTTAATTTTATTCCGTATTTTGTTCATAGGCTAAAGTACAAGAATAAACAAAATTATTATTGTGGCAATAATGATGTTATACAATTTTCAATTGCATCTTTATCTCAGAGCCCATTTACAAAGTTTTTTTTAAAGACTTTTTATTTTTCTTTTTATTCCATTTCCAATTCATACATTCATTTTATATGACAAACAAAGGCATTGAATATACATTCGTTTTGATATAACACATATAAGAATAAAAATGCAAAGTTATTGAGGCTAGCTGACAACAGATAGAACTATCATTTGCACACTGGGTGGGGTATTGAAATTTTATGGGCGCTTCAACCTATACCAACTATGACAGGTAAGTGTTTCCATTTACAAACTTTGCTAAGTTTATAAGAGTATCTATCTCATGGCAACTTGCTAGTACATTACATTTAACAACAGATGGATGTTTCCAGAAATTTTTAGGAATATAATTTTCTCTTTTAGTCGAATAGAATTTACAAGTTAACACAAAATGATATTCATCGTCTATATACAATTATTCACCGTTTGGTACATCCTTAACTAGACCAGATAGCGACGTCAAAAGAGGCTTTATGGCTGGTTTTATGTCCTTTTACCGTAAAGACGCGTCAACAAAATAAGGTCCAAGAAGGTTATTTATGTTGACATCATCTTTTATTTTTATTTTCCACATTTTGTTAAGTTTTTAAGTTAAATGTCAGCCATTCTGTCCAACAAACATTTTGAAAAAGGCGATTTGAACACCAAAAGTGTACTTGAACAGACATTTTTGTGTGTGTTATTGTATTTCCTTGAAAGTCACTATAAGCAAAAAATGAAAAGTGATATACAGTATGCTAGTACAATGCTTGTGTAAACACGCTTCCACGAAGTAAAACTTACAAAGGCTCAATCACATTGTGTATCTTGTGAGATGTTACGATATCCTTTTCAAATAAATTAATGGATCGGTAAATTCGTAGTTCTTTCTAAATTGTATCTCAGATATAAAACTAATCAATAATTATAGCTGATTTATTTTGAAAATCAAAATGTTTTACAACTCTGATATTGTGAGTCAACATATTCCACCAAACCAGGTGTAGTGGACGAGCAGAGTTTATAGAAATGTGCTTTTGTATGGGTATAAATAAAACCCATATTATTGATGTATCAGGAAGAGACAACAGGTGTTACGCAATAAACAAAGTACGGTGTTTGAATAACAACATGCGATTGAGTGACATTGTCCAATGTGTAGTTTCTGCAATAAACAAATCAAGATGTGTGAATAACAATAAGCCATCGAACTATCTTGACAGAGTTAGTATCTCGCAGTAAACAAATAACAGTGTATAACTAGGTCTTCAAGACTTCTGTTTGACTTGAACTCCGTGTTGGACTCAGGGTTATTCATCAGTTTGTTCTGCTTTAAAATGAGCTATCAAACATGTCTCAATCTTCAGTATCTTTTTTACAAAAATTCTCCAGAGACAATGACCTTCTGAAAATGGAACAATCGCTTATTAATGGACCCCTATACATGATCTTTCTCACGATAACGACAAATTGGTTCATATTTCTTACTAAGGTTTAACATAGAAAAGGTTGTGCTTTAATTTCCACTTCAGGAGATGTAATCATCATTAAGATTGCATACATAAGTAATGAGTTTTATTATTCTGAATATTGAAGAAAATGCTCAAAAAATGTTGAAATTTGGACCCCTAGACAACGTTTGCGATGTTCAGAGCTTAACTATCAACTTTTTGATGAAAGGGTTCACAGAAAAGTTGATGTTCTTGAAATTTTACATCCAGGAGTGTAAATACAATTTCAATATCGTAATAACTTAAGCAGCTATGAATTTTGAACTTTGTTGAATATGGCGATTTTTTTAAAAATGTCAATCTTCTATGACTTGTCACGCGTAAACTATCATAGATACATGCTTGAACGTTATTGTCCTAAATAAATAACGTATTCACTTCAAACTATGCTATTAAATATCTTGGTATGTTCAGTGGTTTACGATGGAAAATTCTCCAACAAAATATACCCCTCGAAAATGCTCAAAATCGCAAAATTTCAATTATTTTCTCAAATGCCGAAATTGTGCCCAAACTGTCTACTTTTATTTAAGAAATAGAAGACGAGTTGGCGTGCTTTATCGTTCAATAAAACATAGCATCTGCTATGTTTTATTCTACGAGAAAGCACAACAACGAGTTTTCTATTTCTTATATGAGATGCCCTTAAATAGTTAATCGCTTTTCTATAAAATAAAACGCGGAGATTTAATGTTGTTTGCATAAACTATATTTTGAAAATATTAATGCCTCCCGTCATAGAACACATTCTCTAGCATTGGACAATCAAAGTGACGTACAATATGACGTCATTTGCTAAGCGACGCTCTAACTGTCGTCTAAAATCACGAGCATGTTTTATTGTCTCATTTTGTCGGTCCCATTGACCGCCTGTGTTTTATTGCCGTAGGTATCTTATATATGATAATAATGTGTTATGGAATTGTTAATCTAGTTATTAGAAAGAGTTTGCAGTCAGTAATTTTGATTTCATTCCTTACAGAGTTATGTTCCTTTGAATGCGAACGCTAAAAATAAGTTTTTCAAAAAGTTCAATTTTCAAATTGCTTTAGCTCGTTAACCGTTAAAAATAGATGAATGATTGGGGGGATTACTTTTTGTAGCATTCTTTCAGCTTTTCAATGAGCTACTGCATGATGCTGTATGTATTGCCGTTATTAAGAAGAAGATCGCGAAAGTGCGCAAAAAATCTATTATTACGAAAACCGCAATAGGCCTAATCGATGGGGAGTGTTGTTGCCCACATTTTGGTGAAAGTTTTGTGAAATTATCTTCAATAGTTTTGGAGCTATTCAGGTTTGAAGTTTCAACTTCAAGGGGAGTTAAATCTAGAAAGAAGTCGAAAATCCAAAATCCGGCTCGGTATGATCTAAGTTGGTTCACAGGCTACAGTCCCTGAAAATTTCAGAAAAATCGCTTCAGCCGTTTTTCCAGAACTCGTATCACAAAAACGGTGTAAATAATAATAAAAATCAGGATAAGAACAATAGGTCTTCAGACATTCGTCTTGAAGACCTAATAACAACAGGGAAGTGGGTGAAGTACATCTGTAGTTCCTGCAATAAACACATCTCCAGTACCTACCCGTAAAGTAAACTAAAACGGAGAAACCAGTGTTTAAATATTCATATATTAAGGAAGTGATTATCATAATTGTATCAATTAGGTTTCGGTTATAGTTATTTACTTCACTTTGAGAATTCTTTTTTTTTTAGAATTTGTTTGTGATCACTTTACCCCTTCGTATCTCTTTGATCTTTTCCCATAACTGCATCAATTCATTTGCGAAATACACGCCATTGATTGTAGAACATTTCTTTAAATAATTTACCATTGTTACATCCTGAGAATAGTTTTGAAGATAGGGACTATATTGCTGATATTTGATGTAATAATTCACGTGTGGATCTGACTCTAACTGCTTCTATTTGATTTATAATCTTACTTGAATACATTTAAGATATTGTTCTCAAGAATTAAATAAATTGTGAGAAATGTTGCCAAAATGCCTTCAATAACATTCCGAAATATAGAGCCTTTGGAACTGTAGCTTATCGGGACTTCAGTGATGTATTATTTAAAGGGACACTGCGTCGAGGATAACAATGAGTCTCATCTTTATCTAACTAAGCTGATTAGAGTTCTTTTAACGAGTTACGCTTCGCTTCACTGTCTACATGCAGAAGTTTTTACTACAAATTTCGTCAATTGTCTGAAATTGGGCGTCTGTGACGTGTTAGAAGACATATTAATTAGCAAAGGTTGAAACACATTATCTGATTTTTATCCTCGACGTGGTTTCCTTTTAAGGTTGGAGATGTAAGCAATCTCAACTAATACATTGTTAACAAGAAAAAGAAAAGTTTTAGGTCATGTCCCACGTGACCTTATTTGGGGTTACGGGGTCACCAAATCTACAATTTAGAATCCCCATTTGCCGAGGAGTTTGCACAAAAAATGTCAGTTCTCCAGAGTCATTGGTTTTTTTTTCAAAAGACTTCAAAGATCTAGGCATTTGACTCTTAAGGATCTTGCTAATTAGCATTTGTCATTCGAATATGTCTGATGTAAATAACACAAATGAACTATTTTTGGTATTTGTCTTTGATTTGGTCTTCTTTAGTTATCAGCATGTTTATGATCAATTGTTTTCACAAATCAAATAGCATATTTCAAGGAAAACACATTAAACGATCTCGCGAGAAAACGTTCATCTTATGTTTAGTTTATCATTATTACGTGTCATTGGCAAATGCCACTTTTACGACACTCCACTTTTGCCGGTGAATTCAGGCCTGCTAGAACAGAGGTTAAGGATCGGAAATCTGAAGGGAGTAAGCACTGGGCCACTCCATACAAATCTATATCCATCTCCATCGCGGGAGAAAAGTCATAGACAGTGGAGATATTCTATACTGATCCCCTTGATCACCCATGATTATACTGTGTACATTTGGGGACTCTCTGACCCTTAGGCTACATGTTAGTTTAAAATTGTCGGTACGATTTTATACCATCCATCGTCAATCAATGATGAGAAAATGTTATTATATGCTCGGAAGATCAAAAAGTTTATACACAGAGTATTCACTTCTGTTTTAATATGCCTTATAATAAGACTTATAAACCTCTAGTGACGTCACTCTATTGTTCTATTAGGTTCTACTTTTACCGGGTAAACCTATATTGTCAGTTTGCCGGGCGTTCTCCAAGAATGCCCAGGGCTTTCTTGAAGAATGTCCAGGCCTTTCTCTAGGAATGCCCGGGGCTTACTCTAGAATCTATCGGAAAATTATTTTGATTGGGAATTATACACGTTTTGAAATACTTTGATTCAAATTCCTTCTTCGAATAAATACCATCACAAAATATCACATTTTGACATTGACAAATCACAAACATAAGCTTTGAATGCCTGGTTTCGAACCCTGCACCACCCGCTTACTAAACTGGCGCCTTTGACAACTCGGCTATAAAGGCCCACTAGAACAATGATGTAGTTTCCACAGTGACACTCATGTGAACTCCACGAGGCAGATAGCGCATGCAGCTCACGTGCACGGCGTGGGTAGCGAGCGCAAAGCACGTGCAGGGCGCGGGTGTGCTCTCTTCATAGCAGTTGAATTCGAAGCAGTATATACCAATGAAGCCACGTGAAGACAAAATATTGAAATTATATCTAAATCATAATTTCTGTCGGTTCATAAGTAAGATCAAAACCTTGTCCTCGGCTTTGTTTGTGGAGTATCCCCCCCCCCCCCCCCCCCCCCCCCCCCATGCATCATGTCATGCTCGGTTTGATGTAAAACAAATCTTATCTTATCTTATCTACAATAAAGGGTCATAAGAGATCGTCTTAGAAGCATTTGTTTAGTCTTCTTCCCCAGGACTAAAAGTCCAACATAGCTGGACTCCGACGTGATTTTACGATATTCTTTCCTTGGGCAATAATGAATGTAAACTGGATATTTGTTAAACCTTTAAGCCCTGTTTATACGGCGAACTTTGCACGTATGCAATATTGCTTATGGTAGTAATATACATAGCGTGAGTAAAGGTAAATTTACTTTGCGTTCATACGCGTTTAATTTCTGCCTAAGCAAATGTTCTTCCAACTAATCTATATATGAATAGAGAATTCCTAAACATGCCAATTGATATGTATTTGATGTGAACTAAATAAATGACATTAATTTATATATCTGTCAATATTGGTTTGACTATATCGCCCTAATTATATTGAAAATCGGATAGTCAGATGGATTTCGAAGGTCATCGCGTGCAAGAAGGAGATTATTCTCGATAGAGAATTTGAAAAACAATTTTAAGAGTTTCTAAAGTTTTCAAATAGATTTTCTCAACCTCTGTGAAGTCACTATGTCTGTATTAGCCGAACTGTTACTAGATTAGTGAAAATACCATATTTACTCACGGTAGTAAACATTTGCACCTGCCCCTGACTAGGTGCAAATTTGCTTACGGTAGTGAAACATTTGCTTACGGTAGTAAACTATACATATGTGCAAATGCGTCCATACGGCGAATTATGCTCATATGAGCAAATTTGCATATGTGTAATGATTTACTCATATGCAAACCCTCGCCGTATAAACAGGGCTTTAGATGTAAACAAAATAAATGACATAAATGTATTATTTGTCAACATTGGTTTGACTATATCGCCCTAATTATAACGAAAATCGGATAGTCAAATGGATTTGGAAGGTCACCGCCTGCAAGAAGGAGATTATCCTATATAGAGAATTTGAAAAACAATATAATGAGTTTCTAAAGGTCTCTAATATATATTTTCACAACCTTTTTGAAGTCACTATGTCTGTATACGACGAACTTTTACTAGAAAAGTGAAAATACCATATTTACTCACGGTAGTAAACAATTGCACCTGCCCTTGACTAGGTGCAAATTTGTTTACGGTAGTAAAATATACATATGAGCAAATTTGCATATATGTAATGGTTTACTCAAATGCAAACGCTCGCCGTATAAACAGGGCTTAAGGGTACATTATGCGTTATGAATGTGGAAAGCTTTGCTTCGACTTAACATGACATGATATTCAGTCTAAGAGTACATTATGCGTTACGAATGTGGAAAGCTTTGCTTCGACTTAACATGACATGCTATTCAGTCTAAGGGTACATAATGCTTTACGAATGTGGAAAGCTTTGCTTCGACTAAACATGACATGCTATTCAGTCTGAGGGTACATTATGCGTTACGAATGTGGAAAGCTTTCCTTCGACTAAACATGACATGCTATTCAGTCTAAGGGTAATATATGCGTTACGAATGTGGAAAGCTTTGCTTCGACTAAACATGACATGCTTTTCAGTCTAAGGGTACATTATCCGTTACGAATGTGGAAAGCTTTGCTATACGACTGAACATGACATACTATTCAGTCTAAGGGTACATTATGCGTTACGAATGTGGAAAGCTTTGCTTCGACTAAACATGACATGCTTTTCAGTCTAAGGGTACATTATCCGTTACGAATGTGGAAAGCTTTGCTATACGACTGAACATGACATACTATTCAGTCTAAGGGTACATTATGCGTTACGAATGTGGAAAGCTTTCCTTCGACTAAACATGACATGCTATTCAGTCTTAGGGTACATTATGAGTTATGAATGTGGAAAGCTTTGCTTCGACTAAACATGACATGCTATTCAGTCTAAGGGTACATCATGCGTTATGAATGTGGAAAGCTTTGCTACGACTAAACCTGACATGCTATTCAGTCTAAGGGTACATTATGCATTATGAATGTGGAAAACTTTGCTTCGACTAAACATGACATGCTATTCAGTCTAAGGGTACATTATGTATTATTAATGTGGAAAGCTTTGCTTCGACTTAACATGACATGCTATTCAGTCTAAGGGTACATTATGCTTTACGAATGTGGAAAGCTTTGCTTCGACTAAACATGACGTGCTATTCAGTCTAAGGGAACATTGTGCGTTATGACTGTGGAAAGCTTTGCTTCGACTTAATATGACATGCTATTCAGTCTAAGGGTACATTATGCGTTACGAATGTGGAAAGCTTTGCTTCGACTAAACATGACATGCTATTCAGTCTTAGGGTACATTATGAGTTATGAATGTGGAAAGCTTTGCTTCGACTAAACATGACATGCTATTCAGTCTAAGGGTACATCATGCGTTATGAATGTGGAAAGCTTTGCTATACGACTGAACATGACATGCTTTCAGTCTAAGGGTACATTATCCGTTACGAATGTGGAAAGCTTTGCTTCGACTAAACATGAAATGATATTCAGTCTAAGGGTACATTATGCGTTACGAATGTGGAAAGCTTTGCTTCGACTAAACATGACATGTTATTCAGTCTGAGGGTACATTATCCGTTACGAATGTGGAAAGCTTTGCTTCGACTAAACATGACGTGCTATTCAGTCTAAGGGAACATTGTGCGTTATGACTGTGGAAAGCTTTGCTTCGACTTAATATGACATGCTATTCAGTCTAAGGGTACATTATGCGTTACGAATGTGGAAAGCTTTGCTTCGACTAAACATGACATGCTATTCAGTCTTAGGGTACATTATGAGTTATGAATGTGGAAAGCTTTGCTTCGACTAAACATGACATGCTATTCAGTCTAAGGGTACATCATGCGTTATGAATGTGGAAAGCTTTGCTATACGACTGAACATGACATGCTTTCAGTCTAAGGGTACATTATCCGTTACGAATGTGGAAAGCTTTGCTTCGACTAAACATGAAATGATATTCAGTCTAAGGGTACATTATCCGTTACGAATGTGGAAAGCTTTGCTTCGACTAAACATGACATGTTATTCAGTCTGAGGGTACATTATCCGTTACGAATGTGGAAAGCTTTGCTTCGACTAAACATGACATGTTATTCAGTCTGAGGGTACATTATCCGTTACGAATGTGGAAAGCTTTGCTACGACTAAACATGACATGCTATTCAGTCTAAGGGTACATTATGCGCTATGAATGTCGAAAGCGTTGCTATACGACTAAACATGACATGCTATTCAGTCTAAGGGTACATTATCCGTTACGAATGTGGAAAGCTTTGCTACGACTAAACATGACATGCTATTCAGTCTAAGGGTACAGTAAGCGTTATGAATGTGGAAAGCTTTGCTAAACGACTGAACATGACATGCTATTCAGTCTAAGGGTACATTATCCGTTACGAATGTGGAAAGCTTTGCTTCGACTAAATATGACATGCTATTCAGTCTAAGGGGACATCATGCGTTATGAATGTGGAAAGCTTTGCTATACGACTGAACATGGCATGCTTTTCAGTCTAAGGGTACATAATCCGTTACGAATGTGGAAAGCTTTGCTTCGACTAAACATGACATGTTATTCAGTCTAAGGGTACATTATGCGTTACGAATGTGGAAAGCTTTGCTATATACGACTGAACATGACATGCTATTCAGTCTAAGGGTATATTATCCGTTACGAATGTGGAAAGCTTTGCTTCGACTAAACATGACATGTTATTCAGTCTGAGGGTACATTATCCGTTATGAATGTGGAAAGCTTTGCTACGACTAAACATGACATGCTATTCAGTCTAAGGGTACATTATGCGTTATGAATGTCGAAAGCTTTGCTATACGACTAAACATGACATGCTATTCAGTCTAAGGGTACATTATGCGTTACGAATGTGGGAAGCTTTGCTATACGACTGACCATGACATGCTATTCAGTCTAAGAGTACATTATGCGTTACGAATCTTGAAAGCTTTGTTTCGACTAAACATGACATGCTATTCAGTCTGAGGGTACATTATCCGTTACGAAAGTGGATATATACTAGCACTAGATGTAGATCTAGTAAAGCTATAACGTGTTACTCATTTACTCCCGGTAGATCTCACACTTTAAGTCATGGTTTCCCAACTAACTTAGTATGTTACTAACTGAACATTGACCATTGAACTCATATCAAGCTTAAGACATGACCTATCGGGAAGACGTAAATCATACGTGTAGTTGATAATGCCTGGAATATGCACATACGCGCACATACTTGTAGTTAATAACGCTTGATATATGCACATACGTGTAGTTAATAACGCTTGATATATGCACATACGTGTAGTTGATAATGCCTGAAATATGCACATACGTACACATACGTGTGGGTTAAACTCGGAAATATATATTCATACCCTCTGTTGTTGAAGAATGGAATTCGTTATCAGAATAAATTTTAAAAAAGCGATAAATACTGCTATCTATAACAGATACCACTGCGATTCAAATTTTGGACGTAGATTTATTCTGATAATTCACTGCAAACTTCGTCTAGGGTGTATTGACCTCAATTATGATAAATTTGATATGCATATATCTATTTCTCCTTCATGTGTTTATTATTCTGAAGAGTGTGTCCATTTCCTTTTTACATGTCAATTATCATTTTCGACGAAATAAATACTTCTTTAAAATGATGTGACCTACAATCAATCCTTTATGGTAACCATCACCAACTATTAACCAATGTATAATACAATATGTACGTGAATTAATTGTTAAAACTTCTAGATTTAAATACAAATTCAAACAATGTGCCTTGCTTTCTGGGTGTTATGTCGTGATGCTGGTAAAAAATGGAATACCATGTCGCATATTTATATTTACTTTGTTCTGTTTGTATGTATTAAACATGTATTGATATTATGTTCGAGGGTGCTACCTTAGCATAAGCGTTGCAAGCTTGTTGGCGAATCCCTTTCACAATATACAGTATATGTGAAATAAATATGTTTAAAACAAATATATTTCATATTCACGTATTTAGAATGTTATTCTACCCCTAGTTTTGAACAAATTATGAATTGATTTGTCATTTGCAGCTTTCATAATCATAAACGTCAAGGGAGGGGATGTGGGTATATTTATTTCACGTTTTGTATGATTTTTGGGAAAGTAAGACAACATATTTGTTCAAATTGTGATTCGACAGCTACAAGTGAAGTATAAATACAGAAAGATAAGAGCTTGTGTAAGTGTAATGGAATAATAATGACATGATATCGCATTTCCAAAGCCGCAAAATACACAAAGTGTTGGCAATGCATTGACAAAATACATTAACTTAACACTTAAACCCAAACTTAATGAACCGCGACCGGTAACGTCACTACCGTGTTGCTATATATTTAAACCTTATATTGGTATTTTCTTCATTAACTGGTCTAATAAGGAAGTACCAAAAATAGGTGATAAACTCTACTACATATAAAGCTAATTATGATTAGACACCCTTGTAGACAGTCCATTTCAGTTGGCTTTGGCAGAAAGCCTCTGTTACGCGGAACGAGGTACGTCTCTTCATGTTTATTCCTTAGTTTATGAGAACAGAGACGTGAGTTCATACAATGATATCTTAGAAACTTTATTGCAACTGATACTTTACATTCCGTTTTCGGTGATTTAATTGATATTCGTTGCTAAAAAGTAAATTTGACTCGTTAAAATGCGACCGTGCTTGTTAACTGCTTGTCTGTAGTAAATGGATTGAAATGTATCATTAAATACTCTGTACAAACTTTGTTAAATAAGACTTGAATAAATAAAACTTGAATAATGTAGTTTAATGTAAACTTTATAATTTAATTATATATATATAGTATATATATATATATGTATATATGCTAATAAGCAAGAACCTTAAGAGTGAATTGCCTAGATATGTGAAGTCCTTCGGTCGACATGGCCGTTGAAAGATGAGTGCTCATTGGTTAAGAAGCAGGGATACAGTATGAGGTTCAAATTTTCTCCGCAAGGGAATTTTGCAGGAGTCCTCGATTTAAAGCGATAAAGAATAGAGGTTAGGATCGGAAATCTGAAGTGAGTAACTTACTAGAGGTTTTACCAACCGTTGAAAGTTAACCTCATAGCATGTTAGTTTTCAACATTTAGTAAGACCTGTTTTACAATCTAATTGTAAGTCCTAACTCCAAATAACGTCAATCTCGAGTTCATTTCGGTACTAAAAAATGTCCAATTTTAAAATTTGCATAGTTGACATTGCGGGAATCGAACCCGTAACCCTCCGATTTCTATTCCACTAGATTGGTGATCATGAGAATGTTGTTTGTTGGTATATAATTTATGAAATGGTGGTAAATGTTGAATGAACGAACGGACATTTCTTATCTTTTTCGCAGCACCCATTCTACAATGGAATTTAATCGGTGCATTCTTCTGTTATTGATGGTCTCATCCACAGTATTGGCAGGTATGTTAATGATAATATCATCTATAATAGGTGAAAAATGTATAACATTTATCTATCTTATCATGCAAATAAACTTATATCTGTTCTCTCCAGTTCATCGACATGACATGTTTATAACGTCATTTGTGTTTCCCTACAGTATATTTTTCTATTTTTCAAAAAAAATAAATTAATATATGTTCACTCAAGTTTATCGAATTAAAACTTAATTGACACATTTTTAAGTTGTAATACTGATTACAATTTGTTGGTTGTTAGTTTAAAAAATAGTAAGAATTAAAACTTATGTGTCACGTTTTTTTAGTTTCAACACTTATTTCAATTTGTTGGTTATTTTAAAAATAAGTAAGAATTAAAACGTATGTGTAACAATGTTTTTAATTTGAACATTGATTACAATTTGTTGGTTGTTAGTAAAAATTAGTAAGAATTAAAACTTATGTGCCACGTTTTTATAGTTTCAACACTTATTACAATTTGTTGGTAATAAGTAAAAACAGTATACTTTCAACAGACCCATGCAACGAGTACAACCCCATCCCCGACATCCACCGCCGTGATCCGGTATATCAGGTGTCTGACGGAGAAGATCCTATCAACGACAAAACCATTGTTGAAGGCTGGTACGGAGACATGACCTTCAAACTTCTCAACGAGGCCCCAGGGTTTTTTAAATGTGGAGGACATTATCCATTATGGAGAAGTGGTAAGCATATGTTAGTATATCATAGTGTGTGTATGGAAACAAATACGTAAATAAACAGAATAATGTTTTGTAATTTATAAAACATGCCAGAAAATGTTGAAAAATTAGTTTGTCACTTACACTCACTCGTAAATATGATCTGTGTATGAGATGGAAAATATGGACAACTGGTCGTTCATCTCTGTTGCGCAAAACATTCACCTGTGGATTGAGTTTGCTCATTTTAGGAACAGAACATTCAGATAAAGATATTGTAGTTTTCGGATGTCAAGTTTTAAATTTTGCTCAGTATGTATTGTTCTTGACAAAGATAGCGGCTGAGTCTACTCTAATGTGGGCGCATTCTGTCCGTTAAAGGAACAACTGGCGACGTATGTACCATCTGTATGGAAACAAACTCAGATGTTTGCGCCGAAACATTCCAAATAGAGATGAAGACATGTAACGGCTATGAAGTCTACTATCTGCTGAAACCTGACGTCAATAGAGCCAGCTACTGCTTTGGTAAGATTCCATGGAATACTCAATATATTCATGACGAATAATTATGTTCCTTAAAAACATAAATCTACAATTCTACAATCTAGCTTTAAAGGGGCAGTAGCACGTTTTTTGCAAAATTTATTTTTTCAAATTTACCATTTATAATGATAGTTTATGTCATTTAAATTAACTTTAGAGGGTAAAACATCTTATTACACAAACCAATTATCTGTAGTGGTAAAAACTATGTTGCGTATTAAGTAAAAATTGCATGGCGGCCATTTTATTGTGAACACAATTTATTATTTTGTATTACAAACACGATTCCCATGGCTTGACCAAAACATGTATAGTCATTTTAAACTTTATTTTCCGAAGAGAGAAGGATGTTTTACTATTGGTGAAATTATTTTTCAAATACATTTCATCAACTTATTTGATCGAAAAAACGTGCTACTGCTCCTTTAAGGTTAACATGTTATGACGTTGCTTTGGGTCCTTAGGTACACATTGACCAGTTTCATTTGTATCAGTCAGATTGGTCATTCGCGGGGTGTGCAGCTTTATCTGCCAAATATTCATGTTTTTACATAGAGGATACTAAACGACCTTCCATTTAATACCATTTGATTTGGTATGTAACGAGCTAAAGCGAGTGCGAGTTTAATTTAAAATGGTAGTTTAGTATTATGTTTAATATTATGTTCAAATAAATAAAGCGAAATCGTCGACAGTGTACTGAAACTTAGTCTTCCGCGAGTCATGCACCATTGTAAAGGGGGCACGACCACGTAGACGTCACAACTGCACACTATTGTGACGTCATAATTGAATGTATGACTGCACATACTGTGATGATAACCTTGTGATTCATTGTCGATGCATTTATCTCCTATAAAGAAACATGCCGATACAATGCTTTCTTTGAGTAAGCTTCGCGTGAGTCGTTCTCTCCGCACAGATGTTAATCTAGTCATATCTTCCATGAAAGCACTATTCGACTATTTTCTTGTGAGAACCAACGAGAATTCGTGTAAATTCAGAACGTGAAATACCTGCTTTATCCAATCACAAATCGCCTTATCTCCCGGACAGTTACGCGAAGAGACGAATGCTCTTTGACTCAGTGATGCTGATTGGACAATTGGACCAGATTGCAACTAATCAGGACCCATATTTTCGAAGCTCTCTCAGCGCTAAGACAGTCTTAAAGGGGCAGTGGCATATTTGTTTGCTCTTTTCGTTGATGAAATATATTTGAAAAATAATGTCACTAATAGTAAAACATCCTTCTCTTTTCGGAAAATCAAGTTAAAAAGCAAGTGTATATGGTTCGGTAAAGCCATGGGAATCGTTTTTTGTAATTCGAAATAATAAAATGAGTTCACAATAAAATGGCCACCGTGCAATTTTTGCTTTATACGCAACACCGTTATTATCACTAATGATAATTGGTTTGTGTAATAAGATTTTTTACTTTTCAAAGTAAATATAAATGATATAAACTATCATTATAAATGGAAAATTTGAAAAAATAAAATTTGCTAAAAACATGCTATTGCCCCTTTTAGGCAATGTTAATGTATGGCACTTACGACTATCTTAGCGCTAAAAGAGCTTCAAAAATATCGTTGGGAGAGAATGCATATAAAGACAAAACTATGTATGTTTGTTTAACCATTTAATGACACAGTGTCTTGTGGTCCATTTTCACATCGTTATCAACATTCAAAGGAAAGCTATTATGTTTAAATACATACGTCCCATTGTCTTTTTTGTTGATAGGCTATAAAGAAACTAATTTTATGCTCTTTACAGTTGAAATTGTGTGGATGTAGATATTTGAATGATCTTTATACGAATACATAATCCGTTTTCACGAAATCAGCTCTTCCTTTCCACTCCATTTACTTTTTTCATTCAAAAGAATTTTGAGAAGAAAAGTGTACCCACAGGGAAGTCTAGAGTTCGACCCCTGCGCCATACACTCATCTAAGTGTACCCACAGGGAAGTCACCAGTTCGACCCCTGTGCCATACACTCATCTAAGTGTACCTACAGGGAAGTCACCAGTTCGACCCCTGTGTCATACACTCATCTAAGTGTACCCACGGGGAAGTAACCAGTTCGACCCCTGTGTCATACACTCATCTAAGTGTACCCACAGGGAAGTCACCAGTTCGACCCCTGTGCCATACACTCATCTAAGTGCACCTACAGGGAAGTCACCAGTTCGACCCCTGTGTCATACACTCACCTAAGTGTACCCACGGGGAAGT
The DNA here is from genome assembly GCA_936450465.1 of Gibbula magus. NCBI lineage: Eukaryota > Metazoa > Mollusca > Gastropoda > Trochida > Trochidae > Gibbula > Gibbula magus. Next base: position 25,639,665 of record OW388295.1, on the reverse strand, counting down.
CACCAGTTCAACCCCTGTGTCATACACTAATCTCAGTGTACCCACGGGGAAGTCACTAGTTCGACCCCTGTGCCATACACTCATCTAAGTGTACCTACAGGGAAGTCACCAGTTCGACCCCTGTGTCATACACTCACCTAAGTGTACCCACGGGGAAGTCACTAGTTCGACCCCTGTGTCATACACTCATCTAAGTGTACTTACAGGGAAGTCATCAGTTCGACACCTCTGCCATACACTCATCTACGTGTACCTACAGGGAAGTCACCAGTTCGACCCCTGTGCCATACACTCATCTAAGTGTACCTTCAGGGAAGTCCCCAGTTCGACCCCTGTGCCATACACTCATCTAAGTGTACCTCAGGGAAGTCATCAGTTCGACCCCTGTGTCATACACTCATCTACGTGTACCTACAGGGAAGTCACCAGTTCGACCCCTGTGCCATACACTCATCTAAGTGTACCTTCAGGGAAGTTACCAGTTCGACTCCTGTGCCATACACTCCTCTAAGTGTATAAGTGTACCCACAGGGAAGTCACCAGTTCGACCCCTGTGCAATACACTCATCTAAGTGTACCCACAGGGAAGTCACCAGTTCGACCCCTGTGCCATACACTCATCTAAGTGTACCTCAGGGAAGTCATCAGTTCTACCCCTGTGCCATACACTCATCTAAGTGTACCTCAGGGAAGTCATCAGTTCGACCCCTGTGTCATACACTCATCTAAGTGTACCCATGTGGAAGTCACCAGTTCGACACCTGTGTCATACACTCATCTACGTGTACCTACAGGGAAGTCACCAGTTCGACCCCTGTGCCATACACTCATCTAAGTGTACCTCAGGGAAGTCATCAGTTCGACCCCTGTGTCATACACTCATCTAAGTGTACCCATGTGGAAGTCACCAGTTCGACACCTGTGTCATACACTCATCTACGTGTACCTACAGGGAAGTCACCAGTTCGACCCCTGTGCCATACACTCATCTAAGTGTACCTTCAGGGAAGTCCCCAGTTCGACCCCTGTGCCATACACTCATCTAAGTGTACCTCAGGGAAGTCATCAGTTCGACCCCTGTGTCATACACTCATCTAAGTGTACCCATGTGGAAGTCACCAGTTCGACACCTGTGTCATACACTCATCTACGTGTACCTACAGGGAAGTCACCAGTTCGACCCCTGTGTCATACACTCATCTAAGTGTACCCACGGGAAGTCACCAGTTCGACCCCTGTGTCATACACTCATCTCAGTGTACCCACGGGGAAGTCACCAGTTCGACCCCTGTGTCATACACTCATCTCAGTGTACCCACGGGGAAGTCATCAGTTCAACCCCTGTGTCATACACTCATCTACGTGTATCTAAAGGGAAGTCACCAGTTCGACCCCTGTGCCATACACTCATCTAAGTGTACCTTCAGGGAAGTCCCCAGTTCGACCCCTGTGCCATACACTCATCTAAGTGTACCTCAGGGAAGTCATCAGTTCGACCCCTGTGTCATACACTCATCTAAGTGTACCCATGTGGAAGTCACCAGTTCGACACCTGTGTCATACACTCATCTACGTGTACCTACAGGGAAGTCACCAGTTCGACCCCTGTGTCATACACTCATCTAAGTGTACCCACGGGAAGTCACCAGTTCGACCCCTGTGTCATACACTCATCTCAGTGTACCCACGGGGAAGTCACCAGTTCGACCCCTGTGTCATACACTCATCTCAGTGTACCCACGGGGAAGTCACCATTTCAACCCCTGTGTCATACACTCATCTACGTGTATCTAAAGGGAAGTCACCAGTTCGACCCCTGTGCCATACACTCATCTAAGTGTACCTTCAGGGAAGTCACCAGTTCGACCCCTGTGCCATACACTCATCTAAGTGTACCTTCAGGGAAGTCCCCAGTTCGACCCCTGTGCCATACACTCATCTAAGTGTACCTCAGGGAAGTCATCAGTTCGACCCCTGTGTCATACACTCATCTACGTGTACCTACAGGGAAGTCACCAGTTCGACCCCTGTGCCATACACTCATCTAAGTGTACCTTCAGGGAAGTTACCAGTTCGACTCCTGTGCCATACACTCCTCTAAGTGTATAAGTGTACCCACAGGGAAGTCACCAGTTCGACCCCTGTGCAATACACTCATCTAAGTGTACCCACAGGGAAGTCACCAGTTCGACCCCTGTGCCATACACTCATCTAAGTGTACCTCAGGGAAGTCATCAGTTCGACCCCTGTGCCATACACTCATCTAAGTGTACCTCAGGGAAGTCATCAGTTCGACCCCTGTGTCATACACTCATCTAAGTGTACCCATGTGGAAGTCACCAGTTCGACACCTGTGTCATACACTCATCTACGTGTACCTACAGGGAAGTCACCAGTTCGACCCCTGTGCCATACACTCATCTAAGTGTACCTCAGGGAAGTCATCAGTTCGACCCCTGTGTCATACACTCATCTAAGTGTACCCACGGGAAGTCACCAGTTCGACCCCTGTGTCATACACTCATCTCAGTGTACCCACGGGGAAGTCACCAGTTCGACCCCTGTGTCATACACTCATCTCAGTGTACCCACGGGGAAGTCACCATTTCAACCCCTGTGTCATACACTCATCTACGTGTATCTAAAGGGAAGTCACCAGTTCGACCCCTGTGCCATACACTCATCTAAGTGTACCTTCAGGGAAGTCACCAGTTCGACCCCTGTGCCATACACTCATCTAAGTGTACCTACAGGGAAGTCCCCAGTTCGACCCCTGTGCCATACACTCATCTAAGTGTACCTCAGGGAAGTCATCAGTTCGACCCCTGTGTCATACACTCATCTACGTGTACCTACAGGGAAGTCACCAGTTCGACCCCTGTGCCATACACTCATCTAAGTGTACCTTCAGGGAAGTTACCAGTTCGACTCCTGTGCCATACACTCCTCTAAGTGTATAAGTGTACCCACAGGGAAGTCACCAGTTCGACCCCTGTGCAATACACTCATCTAAGTGTACCCACAGGGAAGTCACCAGTTCGACCCCTGTGCCATACACTCATCTAAGTGTACCTCAGGGAAGTCATCAGTTCGACCCCTGTGCCATACACTCATCTAAGTGTACCTCAGGGAAGTCATCAGTTCGACCCCTGTGTCATACACTCATCTAAGTGTACCCATGTGGAAGTCACCAGTTCGACACCTGTGTCATACACTCATCTACGTGTACCTACAGGGAAGTCACCAGTTCGACCCCTGTGCCATACACTCATGTAAGTGTACCTCAGGGAAGTCATCAGTTCGACCCCTGTGTCATACACTCATCTAAGTGTACCCATGTGGAAGTCACCAGTTCGACACCTGTGTCATACACTCATCTACGTGTACCTACAGGGAAGTCACCAGTTCGACCCCTGTGCCATACACTCATCTAAGTGTACCTTCAGGGAAGTCCCCAGTTCGACCCCTGTGCCATACACTCATCTAAGTGTACCTCAGGGAAGTCATCAGTTCGACCCCTGTGTCATACACTCATCTAAGTGTACCCATGTGGAAGTCACCAGTTCGACACCTGTGTCATACACTCATCTACGTGTACCTACAGGGAAGTCACCAGTTCGACCCCTGTGTCATACACTCATCTAAGTGTACCCACGGGAAGTCACCAGTTCGACCCCTGTGTCATACACTCATCTCAGTGTACCCACGGGGAAGTCACCAGTTCGACCCCTGTGTCATACACTCATCTCAGTGTACCCACGGGGAAGTCACCATTTCAACCCCTGTGTCATACACTCATCTACGTGTATCTAAAGGGAAGTCACCAGTTCGACCCCTGTGCCATACACTCATCTAAGTGTACCTTCAGGGAAGTTACTAGTTTGACCCCTGTGCCATACACTCATCTAAGTGTACCCACAGGGAAGTCACCAGTTCGACCCCTGTGCCATACACTCCTCTAAGTGTACCCACAGGGAAGTCACCAGTTCGACTCCTGTGTCATACACTACTCTAAGTGTACCTACAGGGAAGTCACTAGTTTGACCCCTGTGTCATACACTCCTCTAAGTGTACCCACAGGGAAGTCACCAGGTCGACCCCTGTGTCATACACTCATTTATGTGTACCTACAGGGAAGTCATCAGTTCGACATCTGTGCCATACACTCATCTAAGTGTACCTACAGGGAAGTCAACAGTTCGACCCCTGTGTCATACACTGATCTACGTGTACCTACAGGGAAGTCATCAGTTCGACCCCTGTGTCATACACTCATCTAAGTGTACCCACGGGGAAGTCACCATTACGACACCTATGCCATACACTCATCTACGTCTACCTACAGGGAAGTCACCAGTTCGACCCCTGTGTCATACACTCATCTAAGTGTACCTACAGGGAAGTCACTAGTTTGACCCCTGTGTCATACACTCATCTAAGTGTACCTACATGGAAGTCACCAGTTCGACATCTGTGCCATACACTCATCTAAGTGTACCTACAGGGATGTCATCAGTTCGACCCCTGTGCCATACACTCATCTACGTGTACCAACAGGGAAGTCACCAGTTCGACCCCTGTGTCATACACTCATCTAAGTGTATCTAAAGGGAAGTCACCAGTTCGACCCCTGTTCCATACACTCATCTAAGTGTACCTTCAGGGAAGTCACCAGTTCGACACCTGTGTCATACACTCATCTCAGTGTACCTTCAGGGAAGTCACCAGTTCGACCCCTGTGTCATACACTCATCTCAGTGTACCCACGGGGAAGTCACCATTTCAACCCCTGTGTCATACACTCATCTACGTGTATCTAAAGGGAAGTCACCAGTTCGACCAATGTGCCATTCATTCATCTAAGTGTACCTACAGGGAAGTCACTAGTTTGACCCCTGTGTCATACACTCCTCTAAGTGTACCCACAGGGAAGTCACCATGTCGACCCCTGTGTCATACACTCATTTATGTGTACCTACAGGGAAGTCATCAGTTCGACCCCTGTGCCATACACTCATCTAAGTGTACCCACGGGGAAGTCACCATTACGACACCTATGCCATACACTCATCTACGTCTACCTACAGGGAAGTCACCAGTTCGACCCCTGTGTCATACACTCATCTAAGTGTACCTACAGGGAAGTCACTAGTTTGACCCCTGTGTCATACACTCATCTAAGTGTACCTACATGGAAGTCACCAGTTCGACATCTGTGCCATACACTCATCTAAGTGTACCTACAGGGAAGTCATCAGTTCGACCCCTGTGTCATACACTCATCTCAGTGTACCCACGGGGAAGTCACCATTTCAACCCCTGTGTCATACACTCATCTACGTGTATCTAAAGGGAAGTCACCAGTTCGACCCCTGTGCCATACATTCATCTAAGTGTACCTACAGGGAAGTCACCAGTTCGACCCCTGTGTCATACACTCATCTAAGTGTACCTACAGGGAAGTCACCAGTTCGACCCCTGTGTCATACACTCATCTAAGTGTACCTACAGGGAAGTCACTAGTTTGACCCCTGTGTCATACACTCATCTAAGTGTACCTACATGGAAGTCACCAGTTCGACATCTGTGCCATACACTCATCTAAGTGTACCTACAGGGAAGTCATCAGTTCGACCCCTGTGTCATACACTCATCTCAGTGTACCCACGGGGAAGTCACCATTTCAACCCCTGTGTCATACACTCATCTACGTGTATCTAAAGGGAAGTCACCAGTTCGACCCCTGTGCCATACACTCATCTAAGTGTACCTTCAGGGAAGTCACTAGTTTGACCCCTGTGTCATACACTCATCTAAGTGTACCTACAGGGAAGTCATCAGTTCGACCCCTGTGTCATACACTCATCTAAGTGTACCCACGGGGAAGTCACCATTACGACACCTATGCCATACACTCATCTACGTCTACCTACAGGGAAGTCACCAGTTCGACTCCTCTGCCATTCACTCATCTAAGTGTACCTACAGGGAAGTCACTAGTTTGACCCCTGTGTCATACACTCATCTAAGTGTACCTACATGGAAGTCACCAGTTCGACATCTGTGCCATACACTCATCTAAGTGTACCTACAGGGAAGTCATCAGTTCGACCCCTGTGCCATACACTCATCTAATTGTACCTAAAGGGAAGTCACCAGTTCGACCCCTGTGCCATACACTCATCTAAGTGTACCTTCAGGGAAGTCACCAGTTCGACCCCTGTACCATACACTCCTCTAAATGTACCCACAGGGAAGTCACCAGTTGGACCCCTGTGCCATACATTCATCTATGTGTACCAACAGGGAAGTCACCAGTTCGACCCCTGTGCCATACACTCATCGAAGTGTACCTTCAGGGAAGTCATCAGTTCGACCCCTGTGCCATACACTCATCTAAATGTACCCACAGGGAAGTCACCAGTTCGACCCCTGTGCCATACATTCATCTATGTGTACCAACAGGGAAGTCCCCAGTTCGACCCCTGTGCCATACACTCATCGAAGTGTACCTTCAGGGAAGTCACCAGTTCGACCCCTGTGCCATACACTCATCTAAGTGTTCCAACAGGGAAGTCACCAGTTCGACACCTGTGCCATACATTCATCTATGTGTACCAACAGGGAAGTCACCAGTTCGACCCCTGTGCCATACATTCATCTATGTGTACCAACAGGGAAGTCACCAGTTCAACCCCTGTGTCATACACTCATCGAAGTGTACCTTCAGGGAAGTCACCAGTTCGACCCCTGTGCCATACACTCATCTAAGTGTTCCAACAGGGAAGTCACCAGTTCGACACCTGTGCCATACACTCATCTAAGCGTACCCACAGGGAAGTCCCCAGTTCGACCCCTGTGCCATACACTCATCTAAGTGTATCTACAGGGAAGTCACCAGTTCGACCCCTGTGTCATACACTCATCTATGTGTAGCTACAGGGAAGTCCCCAGTTCGACCCCTGTGCCATACACTCATCTAAGTGTACCTACAGGGAAGTCACCAGTTCGACTCCTGTGCCATACACTCATCTACGTGTACCAACAGGGAAGTCACCAGTTCGACCCCTGTGCCATACACTCATCTAAGTGTACCTTCAGGGAAGTCACCAGTTCGACCCCTGTTTCATACACTCACCTAAGTGTACCCACGGGGAAGTCACCAGTTCGACCCCTGTGCCATACACTCATCTACGTCTACCTACAGGGAAGTCACCAGTTCGACTCCTCTGCCATTCACTCATCTAAGTGTACCTACAGGGAAGTCATCAGTTCGACCCCTGTGCCATACACTCATCTAAGTGTATCTACAGGGAAGTCGCCAGTTCGACCCCTGTGTCATACACTCATCTAAGTGTTCCAACAGGGAAGTCACCAGTTCGACGCCTGTGCCATACACTCATCTAAGTGTACCAACAGGGAATTCCCCAGTTCGACCCCTGTGCCATACACTCATCTAAGTGTACCTACAGGGAAGTCATCCGTTCGACCCCTGTGTCATACACTCATCTAAGTGTACCTACAGGGAAGTCACCAGTTCGACGCCTGTGCCATACTCATCTTAGTGTACCAACAGGGAAGTCCCCAGTTCGACCCCTGTGCCATACACTCATCTAAGTGTACCAACAGGGAAGTCGCCAGTTCGACCCCTGTGTCATACACTCATCTAAGTGTTCCAACAGGGAAGTCACCAGTTCGACCCCTGTGCCATACACTCATCTAAGTGTACCTTCAGAGAAGTCACTAGTTCGACCTCTGTGCCATACACTCATCTAAGTGTACCTACATAGAAGTCACCAGTTCGACCCCTGTGCCATACACTCATCTAAGTGTACCTACAGGGAAGTCACTATTTCGACCCCAGTGCCATACACTCATCTAAGTGTACCCACAGGGAATTCACCAGTTCGACCCTGTGTCATACACTCATCTAAGTGTACCAACAGGAAAGTCACAAGTTCGACCCCTGTGCCATTCACTCCTCTTATTTTATCTACAAGGAAGTAAAACAGCCTGTGCTTAACGTGTTTTGATATATCACTACCAAAGCCTTAGGCACGTATCTTTGACAACGTTCTTTAAAATTATAAAGTAGGAGAAGGAAGTGGAATACATTTCATTTACCATGGTGATTTAGTGAGAGACCAACGCGTTGTCTGTTCTTTGGTTTAAATCATAAGAGCAGAACCGTATTCAATGACTAAGAGTTAGGTGACACTGAAGCAATGTCTCTATTAAGCATACGCCCTTAGGTCATACTCCCATTGGTTGTCTCCCATAAATTCTTCACCCCCTTCTTCCCGTCATGTCAAAACAAAGTTCACGGTCCACCACACTTCTAATCCCTATCCTATCTTACAATACAGTGGGAAAGGTTCAACACGGAGATTTACATGATATTGAACACAGAGAAAACTAATAGATTAAGAGAATGGTTTGATAAAATTAAATTATCAATTCTCGAATGAATTAAATGAGAGAATCTTCATACTAAAGAACCCATCTAAACACAAATAGTTTTGTCTGTACTAGCTTTAAAGGGGCAGTAGCACGTTTTTTCGCTCAAAAAAG